>CM060977.1:1565000-3017500 GCA_030765065.1 Deroplatys truncata | reverse complement strand
AGGCATAGTTAAACCCAGTGCTGCGCTCTCTGATGTCACTGAAGACCTGGTAAAGCTAACTGCAGGTTTTACCAAGAGGGATCATGTAGTGATAGTGGGTGGGCCAGGGAATAGCCTGGATAGAAATAGTAGCTATATTATTGAAAAGGATCTGTGTGACATCCGTGAGACCAGCAGCCATACTAATGTGAAGGTAGTGGGACTTTTACATAGGCATGACAAGCCTCAGCTTCATTGGAGGGTGAGGGATATGAATCTGAGACTTGAGCATGCCTTGTTAAGTCCTGCTGCATCTCACATGTGTATGATAGATGTCGACGGTATAGGCAGGAATGGTTATACCTCTCATGGCCTACACCTAAATTCTAGAGGCAAAGAGAAGCTTTCTCTTCTTATTGCTGACAGAATTAAGGGTAAAATTCCTGTTGTCACTAGTAGGAGGTCTTTTTTAGGTTAAGTATGTCCCATAGTCAACATAATCATCGACACTTAAAGCAAATTGAGATAACCATCCCAAATACCTCTGTATCCACAAGTAACTATAGAAATAATGCTTCTGACATCAATAGTAATAATGATAATAATAAAAATAAAAACTGCCTGTCTGTATTTCATCAGAATATAAGAGGCTTAAGAAACAAAGTAGATGAACTTACTATTAGTCTTAATACTGAAAACTCACTGCCACACATTTTATGTTTATCCGAACACCACTTGACACAACAGGAGTTTCAACCAATTTTACTGCATGGGTACTCTTTAGCAGCAGAGTTTTCAAGAAAAATCTTACATAAAGGTGGGGTTTGTATATATGTCAGAAATGATGTGACTTATAAAGTTTTGGATTTATCCAAGTTTTGTAGTGAACAAAACCTTGAACTCTGTGCAGTTCAGCTGAATGAAGGTAAATTGAATTTAACTATAGTAGCCCTTTATCGATCTCCCTTAGGCAATTTTGAAATATTCAGAAAGCAACTTGAACATCTTCTAAAATTTTTATTCAAACCAAAAAGAGAATTAATCATATGTGGTGATATAAATGTTGATTATTTGAAACCTAGTCCTCAAAGGGAACAACTCAGCACTTTACTTACAACATACCACATGACACATACAGTAAACTTTCCAACAAGAATCCAAAACAGCTCCTCTACAGCTATAGATAATATATTTGTAAACTCAGATAGCATTAATTTTTGCAATGTCTCATCAAAATCTAATGGCCTGTCGGATCACGATGCACAGGTTCTACACATTAAAAAGTTAAATTTAAAATCCAAACCTAAATATACTTATCAGAAATCTAGGGAAATAAATGAAAATACTCTGAGTGAGTTTAGCAAAATACTTGAACTTGAGTTATGGAATCAAACTTACCAAACGAATGGAACCAATAATAAATATAACATCTTTCTTCAGTGTTTCAAAACCCACTTTGACGCTTGCTTCCCGGTCAAGTTAAACAAAATATCTAACTTCAAAAGAGAGAACACCTGGATCACTTTAGGAATTAGGACGTCATGTAGACGTAAAAGAGAATTATATGAGCAAGTAAGAATTAGTAATAATATAGATTTAAAACACTACTTCAAAAAATATTGTAAGCTTCTAAAGAAGGTAATAAAAGCGGCTAGAATATTGCATTACAATAAACAGATTCAACTCTCTGACAATAAAATAAAAACTACTTGGAATATAATAAAAAGAGAAGCCGGTAAATCCTCATTACAAAATGACTTAATAACACTAAACATTGATAATCAAGAAATTAGTAAACCTCATGAAGTTGCAGAAATATTTAACAAATTCTTTTTGGATGTAACAAACAAAATGGGTATTAATTTTGGAAGTAAGGAGGCAGCTTTGGAATTTCTAAGATCAAATTTCACTAATGAAGTGCCTGAATTTAAAGTTAGGCTGACAACACCTTCTGAAATAAACAAAATTATTAACTCCTTCAAAACAAAAACCTCTTCTGGTTATGATGAAATAACAATAAAAGTCTTAAAATCATGCTCATCTCAAATTTCCACTCCCCTTAGTTATTTGTGCAATGAGTCACTAAGGTCAGGAATTTTCCATTGTTAAACCACTTTTCAAAAAAGGCGAACGCAATAATGTTTCAAATTATAGACCAATATCTCTCTTGCCAATTTTCTCTAAGGTTCTTGACTAGGTGATGTTTAATAGACTTTATAAATACCTTGAATGTAACAACATACTTGTCAGGGATCAGTTCTGGTTCAGAAAAGGAATGTCAACCAATAATGCAACTTATAAACTTACTCATGAAGTGTTAACTGCATTAAACAAAAAAATGCATGTAGGTGGGATTTTTTGTGACTTAGCAAAGGCATTTGACTGTGTTAATCATGATATTCTGATAGCAAAATTGAAATTCTATGGACTAAAAAATGAAACTCTAAGTTGGTTTGTATCATATCTAAATGAAAGAAAACAAAGTGTTGAAGTTGTCAATGATATTGAATTTGGAAAACATACATCAAAATGGAAAACAGTAACACATGGAGTGCCCCAAGGTTCAGTCCTAGGACCTTTATTATTCTTGATGTATATAAATGACCTATCACTTTATATAAAGGATATTGCAAGTATAATTCTGTTTCCTGATGACACAAGTGTTCTGGTGACTAGTAAAAACTTGAATGAGTGTGTAATTAAATTGAATTATGTTTTGAACTGTATGTCACACTGGTTTAAAGCTAACAAATTATCTGTAAATCTAGACAAAACAAAAGTTGTTAAATTTATAACCCATTGATCACTACACACTCCAATAGAGATTGGGATTAATGACATGTCACTAGAACAAATAGACAACATTAAATTTCTGGGCCTCCAAGTAGACAGATATTTAGATTGGAAAGTTCACATTAGGTATATCATACCCAAACTCAGTTCTGCATGTTATGCTATCCGAGCATTGGTAAATGTCAGTTCTATAGATACACTTAAATTAGTATACTATGCATATTTTAACTCTATCCCTGAATATGGAATATTATTTTGGGGAAATTCGGTAGAAAGTCAACGAATATTCCTCATGCAAAAGAAGGTTATAAGAATCATTTCCAGCACTCATAGCAGACACTCTTGCAAACATCTTTTTAGAAGACTAAAGTTATTAACCCTACCTTGCATGTATATATTTTCAATCTTAAAATTCTATGTATGCAATCGAACCACATTTATTACAAACATGGAAATTCATGAGATAAACACTAGACAAAAGGGTAACATCCATCATGCCAGTGTAAAGCTTTCTTGCTTCTAGAAAGGTGTATATTACGAGACCATAAAAATATTTAATACTCTCCCTAATGATCTTAAGAGAAAAGTTGACAATTTCAATGTCTTTAAAACTGCTGTTAAAGAGTACCTATGCTCAAAAGCATATTATTCTGTACAAGATTATCTGAATGACAAATTATCCTGATGATAATACTTATATAGCTCTGTAAGTAGTATTAGTAAATATTAATGACAATTGCCAGTTATATTTGATGCCTGCTCTAGAATTAATGAACCTATTTAAATGTATGTATATTAAGAACTGACAGTAAATGCTATGCATTACACATCAAATAGAACAAAATGATCAGACTAACAAAGGTAAAATCCTAGTGAATGTTAAAGTAACTGTTCTTGCCTATACGTATGTTAACCTTATAACAGTAAGGAGGTATACAACTCTATAATAAATTACACTTGATTTGTTTCATTTTGTATATAATATGTCCTTATTTTATTTTAAATGTTCTGTATACTATGTAATATTTATGTATATATGTAACTTTATTGTACATTTCCTTAACACGCATATAGTATTTGTATTTTATTTCAAATGTTCCATATTCTATGTAATATTTATGTTTATATATAATTTTTGTACATTTCCTTGACATGTTCTATGTTCACAAGTCTTTATGGCTGCTAGTGAACTGACAGAATACAATCTAATCTAATCTAATCTATGTTAAACTTATAACAGTAAGGAGGTATTCAACTCTGTACAAAATTACACTTGATTTGTTTCATTTTGTATATAGTATGTCTTTATTTTATTTTAAATGTTCTGTATACTATGTAATATTTATGTATATATGTAACTTTATTGTACATTTCCTTAACACGCATATAATATGTGTATTTTATTTCAAATGTTCCATTTTCTATGTAATATTTATGTTTATATATAATTTTTGTACATTTCCCTGACATGTTCTATGTTCCAAACCTTTATGGCTACTAGTGAACTCACAGAATGCAATCTAATCTAATCTACTATATATACAGATATTTTACATTATTCAGACTAGCTACTTTTGATATTTGCAACTACAGGTGTATACCTCAATACTTACAGTTATAAATACAGATATCCTTTTATTATATCGACTAGCAACTATGAACATTTGCTGCTTTAGGTGTTGACATCAATACTTACAGTTATAGTTACAGATATTTTACATTATTCAGTGCAGCTATTGTTAGGATTTGCTACTTTATGTGTATGCATCAATACTTTCAGTTATGTATACAGATATTTTACATTATTCAGACTAGCTAGAATTGACATTTGCTATTTATGGTGTATACATCAATACTTACAATTATATATACAGATATTTTACATTATTCAGACTAGCTAGAATTGACATTTGCTACTTATGGCGTATATATCAATACTTTCAGTTGTATATACAGATATTTTACATTATTCAGACTAGCTAGAATTGACATTTGATGCTTATGGCGTATACATCAATACTTAAAGTTATATATACAGATATTTTACATTATTCAGACTAGCTACTATTGACATTTGATACTTATGGTGTATACATCAATACTTACAGTTATATATACAGATATTTTACATTATTCAGACTAGCTACTATTGACATTTGATACTTATGGTGTATACATCAATACTTACAGTTATATATACAGATATTTTACATTATTCAGACTAGCTACTATTGACATTTGCTACTTATGGTGTTTACATCAATACTTACAATTATATATACAGATATATTACATTATTCAGACTAGCTGCTATTGACATTTGCTACTTATGGTGTATACATCAATACTTACAATTATATATGCTACTTATGGCGTATACATCAATACTTACAATTATATATACAGATATTTTACATTATTCAGACTAGCTACTATTGACATTTGCTACTTATGGCGTATACATCATTACTTACAATTATATATACAGATATTTTACATTATTCAGACTAGCTACTATTGACATTTGCTACTTATGGCGTATACATCAATACTTACAATTATATGTACAGATATTTTACATTATTCAGACTAGCTACTATTGACATTTGCTACTTATGGCGCATACATCAATACTTACAATTATATATACAGATATTTTTCATTATTCAGACTAGCTATTATTGACATTTGCTACTTCAGGTGTATACATAAATACTTACAGTTATATATACAGATATTTTTCATTATTCAGACTAGCTACTATTGGCATTTTCTACTTTTGGCGTGTACATCAATACTTACAGTTATATATGCAGATATTTTTCATTATTCAGACTAGCTACTATTGACATTTGCTACTTATGGCGTACACATCAATACTTTCAGTTACATATACAGATATTTTACATTATTCAGACTGGCTACTATTGACGTTTGCTACTTATGCTGTATACATCAATACTTACAATTATATATACAGATATTTTACATTATTCACACTTGCTACTTATGGCGTATACATCAATACTTACGGTTATATGTACAGCTATTTTACATTATTCAGACCATCCACTATTGACATTTGCTACTTTAGGTATATACATCAATACTTACAGTTATATATACATATATTTTACATTATTCAGACCAGCTACTATTAAGATTTGCAATTTTAGGTATATACATCAGTATTTACAGTTATATATACAGATATTTTACATTATTCAGACTAGCTTCTATTGACATTTGGTACTTTAGGTGCATACATCAATACTTACAGTTCTATATATACAGATATTTTACATTATTCAGACCAGCTACTATTTACATTTGCTACTTTAGTAGTATACATCAATCCTTACAGTTATATATACACACATTTTACATTATTCAGAACAGCTTATATTAAGATTTGCTACTTTAGTTGTATACATCAATACTTACAGTTATATATGCAGATATTTTACATTATTTACACTAGCTACTTTTGACATTTGCTATTTAAAGTGTATACATCAATACTTGCAGATATATATACAGTTATTTTATATTATATCAACTAGCTATTATTAACATTTGCTGCTTTAGGTGTATACATCAATACTTACAGTTATATATACAGATATCTCTTTATTATATCGACTAGCTAGTATGAACATTTGCTGCTTTAGGTGTTGACATCAATACTTACAGTTATAGTTACAGATATTTTACATTATTCAGTCCAGCTGTTATTAAGATTTGCTACTTTATGTGTATGCATCGATACTTACGGTTATTTATACAGATATTTTATATTATTCAGACTAGCTACTATTGACATTTGCTACTTCAGGTGTATACATCAATACTTACGGTTATTTATACAGATATTTTATATTATTCAGACTAGCTACTATTGACATTTGCTACTTCAGGTGTATACATCAATACCTACAGTTATATATACAGATATTTTACATTATTCAGACTAGATAGAATTGACATTTGTTACTTATGGTGTATACATCAATATTTACAGTTATGTATACAGATATTTTTCATTATTCAGACTACCTGCTATTGACATTTGCTACTTATGGTGTATACATCAATACTTACAGTTATATATACAGATATTTTTCATTATTCAGACTAGCTACTATTGACATTTGATACTTATGGCGTATACATCGATACTTACAGTTATATATACAGATATTTTACATAATTCATACTAGCTACTATTGACATTTGATACTTATCGCGTATACATCAATACTTACAGTTATATATACAGATATTTTACATTATTCAGATTAGCTAGAATTGACATTTGCTCCTTATGGCGTATACATCAATACTTACAGTTATATATACAGATATTTTACATTATTCATACTAGCTACTATTGACATTTAAAACTTATGGCGTATACATCAATACTTACAGTTATATATACAGATATTTTACATTATTCAGACTAGCTAGAATTGACATTGGCTCCTTATGGCGTATACATCAATACTTACAGTTATATATACAGATATTTTACATTATTCAGACTAGCTACTATTGACATTTGATACTTATGGCGTATACATCAATACTTACAGTTATATATACAGATATTTTACATTATTCAGACTAGCTACTATTGACATTTGATACTTATGGCGTATACATCAATACTTACAGTTATATATACAGATATTTTACATTATTCAGACTAGCTACTATTGACATTTGATACTTATGGCGTATACATCAATACCTACAGTTATATATACAGATATTTTACATTATTCAGACTAGCTAGAAATGACATTTGCTCCTTATGGCGTATACATCAATACTTACAGTTATATATACAGATATTTTACATTATTCAGACTAGCTACTATTGACATTTGCTCCTTATGGCGTATACATCAATACTTACAGTTATATATACAGATATTTTACATTATTCAGACTAACTACTATTGACATTTGATACTTATGGCGTATACATCAATACTTACAGTTATATATACAGATATTTTACATTATTCAGACTAGCTAGAATTTACATTTGCTCCTTATGGCGTATACATCAATACTTACAGTTATATATACAGATATTTTACATTATTCAGACTAGCTACTATTGACATTTGATACTTATGGCGTATACATCAATACTTACAGTTATATATACAGATATTTCACATTATTCAGACTAGCTACAATGGACATTTGCTCCTTATGGCGTATACATCACTACTTACAATTATATATACAGATATTTTACATTATTCAGACTAGCTACTATTGACATTTGCTACTTCAGGTGTATACATCAATACTTAGTTATATATACAGATATTTTTCATTATTCAGACTAACTACTATTGGCATTTGCTACTTATGGCGTATACATCAATACTTTCAGTTACATATACAGATATTTTACATTATTCAGACTGGCTACTATTGATCGTTTGCTAATTATGCTGTATACATCAATACTTACAGTTATATATACAGATATTTTACATTATTCACACTTGCTACTTATGGCGTATACATCAACACTTACAGTTATATGTACAGCTATTTTACATTATTCAGACCAGCTACTTTTGATATTTGCTATTTATGGCGTATACATCAATACTTACAGTTATATATACGAATATTTTACATTATTCAGACCATCCGCTATTGACATTTGCTACTTTATGTGTATACATCAATACTTACAGTTATATATTACATATATTTCACATTATTCAGACCAGCTACTATTAAGATTTGCAACTTTAGGTACATACATCAGTATTTACAGTTATATATACAGATATTTTACATTATTCAGACTAGCTTCTATTGACATTTGGTACTTTAGGTGTATATATCAATACTTACAGTTCTATATATACAGATATTTTACATTATTCAGACCAGCTACTATTTACATTTGCTACTTTAGATGTATACATCAATCCTTAGTTATATTTACACACATTTTACATTATTCAGAACAGCTTATATTAAGAGTTGCTACTTTAGTTGTATACATCAATACTTACAGTTATATATGCAGATATTTTACATTATTCAGACCAGCTACTTTTGATATTTGCTATTTAAGGTGTATACATCAATACTTGCAGATATATATATACAGATATTTTACATTATTCAGACTAGCTGCTATTGACATTTGCTACTTTAGGTGTATACATCAATACTTACAGTTATATATACAGATATTTTGTATTATATCGACTAGCTACTATTGACGTTTGATGCTTTATGTGTAAACATTAATACTTACAGTTATATATACAGTTATTTTATATTATATCGACTAGCTATTATTAACATTTGCTGCTTTAGGTGTATACATCAATACTTACAGTTATATATATATATATATATATATATATATATATATATACACAGTTATTTTACATTATTCAGACAGGCTACTATTGACATTTGCTACTTCAGGTGTATACCTCAATAGTTACAGTTATATATACAGATATCTTTTTATTTTTTCGACTAGCTACTATGAACATTTGCTGCTTTAGGTGTTGACATCAATACTTACAGTTATAGTTACAGATATTTCACATTATTCAGACCAGCTACGATTGACATTTGCTACTTTAGGTGTATTCATCAATACTTACAGTTTTATATATATACAGATATTTTACATTATTCAGTCCAGCTATTATTAAGATTTGCTACTTTATGTGTATGCATCAATACTTACGGTTATTTTTACAGATATTTTATATTATTCAGACTAGCTACTATTGACATTTGTTACTTCAGGTGTATACATCAATACTTACAGTTATATATACAGATATTTTACACTATTCAGATTAGCTAGAATTGACATTTCATACTTATTGTGTATACATCAATACTTTCAGTTATATATACAGATATTTTTCATTATTCAGACTAGCTACTATTGACATTTGCTACTTATGGTGTATACATCAATACTTACAGTTATATATACAGATATTTTTCATTATTCACACTAGCTACTATTGACATTTGCTACTTACGGTCTATACATCAATACTTACAATTATATATACAGATATTTTACATTATTTAGACTAGCTACTATTGACATTTGATACTTATGGCGTGTACATCAGTACTTTCAGTTATATATAGAGATATTTTACATTATTCAGACTAGCTACTATTGACATTTGCTACTTTTGGCGTATACATCAATACTTTCAGTTATATATACAGATATTTTACATTATTTAGACTAGCTACTATTGACATTTGATACTTATGGTGTGTACATCAATACTTACAGTTATATATACGGATATTTTACATTATTTAGACTAGCTACTATTGACATTTGATACTTATGGCGTGTACATCAATACTTACAGTTATATATACAGATATTTTACATTATTCACACTTGCTACTTATGGCGTATACATCAATACTTACAGTTATATGTATAGTTATTTTACATTATTCAGACCAGCTACTTTTGATATTTGCTATTTATGGCATATACATCAATACTTACAGTTATATATACGGATATTTTACATTATTCAGACCATCTACTATTGACATTTGCTACTTTAGGTGTATACATCAATACTTAATAATATATACAGATATTTTACATATTAAGACCAGCTATTATTGACATTTGCTACTTTAGGTGTATAAATCAATTCTTACAGTTATATATACATATATTTTACATTATTCAGACCAGCTACTATTAAGATTTGCAACTTTAGGTATATACATCAGTATTTACAGTTATATATACAGATATTTTACATTATTCAGACTAGCTTCTATTGACATTTGGTACTTTAGGTGTATACATCAATACTTACAGTTCTATATATGCAGATATTTTACAGTATTATGACCAGCTACTATTTACATTTGCTACTTTAGATGTATACATCAATCCTTACAGTTATATATACACACATTTTACATTATTAAGAACAGCTTATATTAAGAACAGCTTATATTAAGATTTGCTACTTTAGTTGTATACATCAATACTTACAGTTATATTTGCAGTTATTTTACATTATTCACACTAGCTAGTTTTGGCATTTGCTACTTTAGGTGTATGCACCAATACTTACAGATATATATACAGATATTTTACATTATTCAGACTAGCTACTATTGACATTTGCTACTTTAGGTGTATACATCTATACTTACAGTTATATATACAGATATTTTATATTATATCGACTAGTTACTATTGACGTTTGATGCTTTATGTGTAAACATTAATACTTACTATTATATATACAGTTATTTTATATTATATCGACTAGCTATTATTAACATTTGCTTCTTTAGGTGTATACATCAATACTTATAGTTATATATATACAGATATTTTTCATTATTCAGACTAGCTCATATTGACCTTTGCTACTTCAGGTGTATACATCAATACTTACAGTTATATATGCAGTTATTTTTCATTATTCAGACTAGCTACTATTGACATTTGCTACTTATGGCGTATAATCAATATTTTCAGTTATATGTACAGCTATTTTACATTATTCAGACCACCTACTTTTGATATTTGCTATTTATGACGTATACATCAATACTTACAGTTAAATATACGGATATTTTACATTATTCAGACCATCCACTATTGACATTTGCTACTTTAGGTATATACAACAATACTTACAGTTATATATACATATATTTTACATTATTCAGACCAGCTACTATTAAGATTTGCAACTTTAGGTGTATACATCAATACTTACAGTTCTATATATACAGATATTTTACATTATTCAGACCAGCTACTATTTACATTTGCTACTTTAGTAGTATACATCAATCCTTACAGTTATATATACACACATTTTACATTATTCAGAACAGCTTATATTATGATTTGCTACTTCAGTTGTATACATCAATACTTACAGTTATATATGCAGATATTTTACATTATTTACACTAGCTACTTTTGACATTTGCTATTTAAGGTGTATACATCAATACTTGCAGATATATATACAGTTATTTTATATTATATCGACTAGCTATTATTAGCATTTGCTGCTTTAGGTGTTGACATCAATACTTACAGTTATAGTTACAGATATTTTACATTATTCAGACCAGCTACGATTGACATGTGCTACTTTAGGTGTATTCATCAATACTTTCACTTTTATTAATACAGATATTTTACATTATTCAGTCCAGCTATTATTAAGATTTGCTACTTTATGTGTATGCATCAATACTTACGGTTATTTATACAGATATTTTATATTATTCAGACTAGCTACTATTGACATTTGCTACTTCAGGTGTATACATCAATACTTACAGTTATATGTCCAGATATTTTACACTATTCAGATTAGCTAGAATTGACATTTGATACTTATTGTGTATACATCAATACTTTCAGTTATATATATATAGAGATATTTTACATTATTCAGACTAGCTAGAATTGACTTTTGATACTTATGGTGTATACATCAATATTTACAGTTATGTATACAGATATTTTTCATTATTCAGACTAGTTACTATTGACATTTGCTAATTATGGTGTATACATCAATACTTGCAATTATATATACAGATATTTTACATTATTCAGACTAGCTACTATTGACATTTGATACTTATGGTGTATACATCAATATTTACAGTTATGTATACAGATATTTTTCATTATTCAGACTAGCTACTATTGACATTTGATACTTATGGTGTATACATCAATACTTACAATTATATATACAAATATGTTTCATTATTCAGACTAGCTACTATTGACATTTGATACTTATGGTGTATACATCAATATTTACAGTTATGTATACAGATATTTTTCATTATTCAGACTAGCTACTATTGACATTTGCTACTTATGGTGTATACATCAATACTTACAATTATATGTACAGATATTTTACATTATTCAGACTAGCTACTATTGACATTTGCTACTTATGGCGCATACATCAATACTTACAATTATATATACAGATATTTTTCATTATTCAGACTAGCTATTATTGACATTTGCTACTTCAGGTGTATACATAAATACTTACAGTTATATATACAGATATTTTTCATTATTCAGACTAGCTACTATTGGCATTTTCTACTTTTGGCATGTACATCAATACTTACAGTTATATATGCAGATATTTTTCATTATTCAGACTAGCTACTATTGACATTTGCTACTTATGGCGTACACATCAATACTTTCAGTTACATATACAGATATTTTACATTATTCAGACTGGCTACTATTGACGTTTGCTACTTATGCTGTATACATGAATACTTACAATTATATATACAGATATTTTACATTATTCACACTTGCTACTTATGGCGTATACATCAATACTTACAGTTATATGTACAGCTATTTTACATTATTCAGACCATCCACTATTGACATTTGTTACTTTAGGTATATACATCAATACTTACAGTTATATATACATATATTTTACATTATTCAGACCAGCTACTATTAAGATTTGCAACTTTAGGTATATACATCAGTATTTACAGTTATATATACAGATATTTTACATTATTCAGACTAGCTTCTATTGACATTTGGTACTTTAGGTGTATACATCAATACTTACAGTTCTATATATACAGATATTTTACATTATTCAGACCAGGTACTATTAAAATTTGCTACTTTAGTAGTATACATCAATCCTTACAGTTATATATACACACATTTTACATTATTCAGAACAGCTTATATTAAGATTTGCTACTTTAGTTGTATACATCAATACTTACAGTTATATATGCAGATATTTTACATTATTTACACTAGCTACTTTTGACATTTGCTATTTAAAGTGTATACATCAATACTTGCAGATATATATACAGTTATTTTATATTATATCAACTAGCTATTATTAACATTTGCTGCTTTAGGTGTATACATCAATACTTACAGTTATATATATATATATATATATATATATATATATATATATATATATATACGGTTATTTTAAATTATTCAGACAGGCTACAATTGACATTTGCTACCTCAGGTGTATACCTCAATTCTTACAGTTATATATACAGATCTCTTTTTATTATATCGACTAGCTACTATGAACATTTGCTGCTTTAGGTGTTGACATCAATACTTACAGTTATAGTTACAGATATTTTACATTATTCAGTCCAGCTGTTATTAAGATTTGCTACTTTATGTGTATGCATCGATACTTACGGTTATTTATACAGATATTTTATATTATTCAGACTAGCTACTATTGACATTAGCTACTTCAGGTGTATACATCAATACTTACGGTTATTTATACAGATATTTTATATTATTCAGACTAGCTACTATTGACATTTGCTACTTCAGGTGTATACATCAATACCTACAGTTATATATACAGATATTTTACACTATTCAGATTAGCTATAATTGACATTTGATACTTATTGTGTATACATCAATACTTTCAGTTATATATACAGATATTTTATATTATTCAGACTAGCTACTATTGACATTTGCTACTTCAGGTGTATACATCAATACCTACAGTTATATATACAGATATTTTACATTATTCAGACTAGATAGAATTGACATTTGATACTTATGGTGTATACATCAATATTTACAGTTATGTATACAGATATTTTTCATTATTCAGACTACCTGCTATTGACATTTGCTACTTATGGTGTATACATCAATACTTACAGTTATATATACAGATATTTTTCATTATTCAGACTAGCTGCTATTGACATTTGATACTTATGGCGTATACATCGATACTTACAGTTATATATACAGATATTTTACATTATTCATACTAGCTACTATTGACATTTGATACTTATCGCGTATACATCAATACTTACAGTTATATATACAGATATTTTACATTATTCAGACTAGCTAGAATTGACATTTGCTCCTTATGGCGTATACATCAATACTTACAGTTATATATACAGATATTTTACATTATTCATACTAGCTACTATTAACATTTAAAACTTATGGCGTATACATCAATACTTACAGTTATATATACAGATGTTTTACATTATTCAGACTAGCTAGAATTGACATTGGCTCCTTATGGCGTATACATCAATACTTACAGTTATATATACAGATATTTTACATTATTCAGACTAGCTACTATTGACATTTGATACTTATGGCGTATGCATCAATACTTACAGTTATATATACAGATATTTTACATTATTCAGACTAGCTACTATTGATATTTGATACTTATGGAGTATACATCAATACTTACAGTTATATATACAGATATTTTACATTATTCAGACTAGCTACTATTAACATTTGATACTTATGGCGTATACATCAATACTTACAGTTATATATACAGATATTTTACATTATTCAGACTAGCTAGAATTGACATTTGCTCCTTATGGCGTATACATCAATACTTACAGTTATATATACAGATATTTTACATTATTCAGACTAGCTACTATTGACATTTGCTCCTTATGGCGTATACATCAATACTTACAGTTATATATACAGATATTTTACATTATTCAGACTAGCTACTATTGACATTTGATACTTATGGCGTATACATCAATACTTACAGTTATATATACAGATATTTTACATTATTTCGACTAGCTAGAATTGACATAGCTCCTTATGGCGTATACATCAATACTTACAGTTATATATACAGATATTTTACATTATTCAGACTAGCTACTATTGATATTTGATACTTATGGCGTATACATCAATACTTACAGTTATATATACAGATATTTCACATTATTCAGACTAGCTACAATGGACATTTGCTCCTTATGGCGTATACATCACTACTTACAATTATATATACAGATATTTTACATTATTCAGACTAGCTACTATTGACATTTGCTACTTCAGGTGTATACATCAATACTTAGTTATATATACAGATATTTTTCATTATTCAGACTAACTACTATTGGCATTTGCTACTTATGGCGTATACATCAATACTTTCAGTTACATTTACAGATATTTTACATTATTCAGACTGGCTACTATTGAACGTTTGCTAATTATGCTGTATACATCAATACTTACAGTTATATATACAGATATTTTACATTATTCACACTTGCTACTTATGGCGTATACATCAACACTTACAGTTATATGTTCAGCTATTTTACATTATTCAGACCAGCTACTTTTGATATTTGCTATTTGTGGCGTATACATCAATACTTACAGTTATATATACGAATATTTTACATTATTCAGACCATCCGCTATTGACATTTGCTACTTTATGTGTATACATCAATACTTACAGTTATATATTACATATATTTCACATTAATCAGACCAGCTACTATTAAGATTTGCAACTTTAGGTATATACATCAGTATTTACAGTTATATATACAGATATTTTACATTATTCAGACTAGCTTCTATTGACATTTGGTACTTTAGGTGTATACATCAATACTTACAGTTCTATATATACAGATATTTTACATTATTCAGACCAGCTACTATTTACATTTGCTACTTTAGATGTATACATCAATCCTTACAGTTATATTTACACACATTTTACATTATTCAGAACAGCTTATATTAAGATTTGCTACTTTAGTTGTATACATTAATACTTACAGTTATATATGCAGATATTTTACATTATTAAGACCAGCTACTTTTGATATTTGCTATTTAAGGTGTATACATCAATACTTGCAGATATATATATATATATATATACATATACAGATATTTTACCTTATTCAGACTAGCTGCTATTGACATTTGCTACTTTAGGTGTATACATCAATACTTACAGTTATATATACAGATATTTTGTATTATATCGACCTGCTACTATTGACGTTTGATGCTTTATGTGTAAACATTAATAGTTACAGTTATATATACAGTTATTTTATATTATATCGACTAGCTATTATTAACATTTGCTGCTTTAGGTGTATACATCAATACTTACAGTTATATATATACAGTTATTTTACATTATTCAGACAGGCTACTATTGACATTTGCTACTTCAGGTGTATACCTCAATAGTTACAGTTATATATACAGATATCTTTTTATTATATCGACTAGCTACTATGAACATTTGCTGCTTTAGGTGTTGACATCAATACTTACAGTTATAGTTACAGATATTTCACATTATTCAGACCAGCTATGATTGACATTTGATACTTGTGGTGTATACATGAATACTTACAATTATATATACAGATATTTTACATTATTCAGACTAGCTACTATCGATATTTGCTACTTATGGCGTATACATCAATACTTACAATTATATATACAGATATTTTTCATCATTCAGACTAGCTCCTATTGACCTTTGCTACTTCAGGTGTATACATCAATACTTACAGTTATATATACAGATATTTTTCATTATTGAGACTAGCTACTATTGGCATTTTCTACTTATGGCGCGTACATCAATACTTACAGTTATATATGTAGATATTTTTCATTATTCAGACTACCTACTATGGACATTTGCTACTTATGGCGTATACATACATACTTTTAGTTACATATACAGATATTTTACATTATTCAGACTGGCTACTATTGACGTTTGCTACTTATGCTGTATACATCAATACTTACAATTATATATACAGATATTTTATATTTTTCACACTTGCTACTTATGGCGTATACATCAATACTTACAGTTATATGTACAGCTATTTTACATTATTCAGACCACCTACTTTTGATATTTGCTATTTATGTCGTATGCATCAATACTTACAGTTATATATACGGATATTTTACATTATTCAGACCATCCACTATTGACATTTGCTACTTTAGGTATATACATCAATACTTTCAGTTATATATACATATATTTTACGTTATTCAGACCAGCTACTATTAAGATTTGCAACTTTAGGTATATACATTAGTATTTACAGTTATATATACAGATATTTTACATTATTCAGACTAGCTTCTATTGACATTTGGTACTTTAGGTGTATACATCAATACTTACAGTTCTATATCTACAGATATTTTACACTATTCAGACCAGCTACTATTTACAGTTGCTACTCTAGTAGTATACATCAATCCTTACAGTTATATATACACACATTTTACATTATTCAGAACAGCTTATATTAAGATTTGCTACTTTAGTTGTATACATCAATACTTACAGTTATATATGCAGATATTTTACATTATTTACACTAGCTACTTTTGATATTTGCTATTTAAGGTGTATACATCAATACTTGCAGATATATATATATATATATATATATGTATATATACAGATATTTTACATTATTCAGACTAGCTACTATTGACATTTGCTACTTTAGGTGTATACATCAATACTTACAGTTATATATACAGATATTTTATATTATATCGACTAGCTACTATTGACGTTTGATGCTTTATGTGTAAACATTAATACTTACAGTTATATATATACAGATATCTTTTTATTATATCCACTACCTACTATGAACATTTGTTGCTTTAGGTGTTGACATCAATACTTACAGTTATAGTTCAGATATTTTACATTATTCAGAACAGCTACGATTGACATTTGCTACTTTAGGTGTATTCATCAATACTTACAGTTTTATATATATACAGATATTTTACATTATTCAGTCCAGCTGTTATTAAGATTTGCTACTTTATGTGTATGCATCAATACTTACGGTTATTTGACAGATATTTTATATTATTCAGACTAGCTACTATTGACATTTACTACTTCAGGTGTATACATCAATACTTACAGTTATATATACAGATATTTTTATTATTCAGACTAGCTACTATTGACATTTGCTACTTATGCTGTATACATCAATACTTACAATGATATATACAGATATTTTAAATTATTCAGACTAGCTGGAATTGACATTTGCTACTTATGGCGTATACATCAATACTTTCAGTTATATGTATAGATATTTTACATTATTCAGACTAGCTACTATTGATATTTGTTACTTCAGGTGTATACATCTATACTTACAATTATATATACTGATATTTTACATTATTCAGACTAGCCACTATTGACATTTGCTACTTATGGCATATACATCAATCCTTACAATTATATATACAGATATTTTGCATTATTCAGACTAGCTACTATTGACATTTGCTACTTATGGCGTATACATCAATACTTACAATTATATATACAGATATTTTACATTATTCAGACTAGCTAGAATTGACATTTGCTACTTATGGCGTATACATCAATACTTTCAGTTATATGTATAGATATTTTACATTATTCAGACTAGCTTCTATGGACATTTGTTACTTCAGGTGTATACAGCTATACTTACAATTATATATACTGATATTTTACATTATTCAGACTAGCCACTATTGACATTTGCTACTTATGGCATATACATCAATCCTTACAATTATATATACAGATATTTTACATTATTCAGACTAGCTACTATTGACATTTGCTACTTATGGTGTCTACATCAATACTTACAATTATATATACAGATATATTACATTATTCAGACTAGCTGCTATTGACATTTGCTACTTATGTTGTATACATCAATACTTACAATTATATATACAGATATTTTACATTATTCAGACTAGCTACTATTGACATTTGCTACTTATGGCGCATACATCAATACTTACAATTATATATACTGATATTTTTCATTATTCAGACTAGCTACTATTGACATTTGCTACTTCAGGTGTATACATCAATAGTTACAGTTATATATACAGATATTTTTCATTATTCAGACTAGCTACTATTGGCATTTTCTACTTATGGCGTGTACATCAATACTTACAGTTATATATGCAGATATTTTCTATTATTCAGACTAGCTACTATTCACATTTGCTACTTATGGCGTATACATCAATACTTTCAGTTACATATACAGATATTTTACATTATTCAGACTGGCTACTATTGACGTTTGCTACTTATGCTGTATACATCAATACTTACAGTTATATGTA
Source organism: Deroplatys truncata (assembly GCA_030765065.1). Classification (NCBI taxonomy): domain Eukaryota; kingdom Metazoa; phylum Arthropoda; class Insecta; order Mantodea; family Mantidae; genus Deroplatys; species Deroplatys truncata. The sequence continues at coordinate 2,997,582 of CM060977.1, read as the reverse complement.
CAGCTATTTTACATTATTCAGACCACCTACTTTTGATATTTGCTATTTATGGCGTATACATCAATACTTACAGTTATATATACGGATATTTTACATTAAGCAGACCATCCACTATTGACATTTGCTACTTTAGGTATATACATCAATACTTACAGTTATATATGCATATGTTTTACATTATTCAGACCAGCTACTATTAAGATTTGCAACCTTAGGTATATACATCAGTATTTACAGTTATATATACAGATATTTTGCTTTATTCAGACTAGCTTCTATTGACATTTAGTACTTTAGGTGTATACATCAATACTTACAGTTCTATATATACAGATATTTTACATTATTCAGACCAGCTACTATTTACATTTGCTACTTTAGTATTATACATCAATCCTTACATTTATATATACACACATTTTACATTATTCAGAACAGCTTATATTAAGATTTGCTACTTTAGTTGTATACATCAATACTTACAGTTATATATGCAGATATTTTACATTATTTACACTAGCTACTTTTGACATTTGCTATTTAAGGTGTATACATCAATACTTGCAGATATATATACAGTTATTTTATATTATATCGACTAGATATTATTAACATTTGCTGCTTTAGGTGTATACATCAATACTTGCAATTATATATACAGATATTTTACATTATTCAGACTAGCTACTATTGGCATTTACTATTTATGGCGTTTACATCAATACTTTCAGTTATATATAGAGATATTTTACATTATTCAGACTAGCTAGAATTGACATTTGCTACTTATGGCGTATACATCAATACTTTCAGTTACATATACAGATATTTTACATTATTTAGACTACCTACTATTGACATTTCACACTTATGGCGTGTACATCAATACTTACAGTTATATATACAGATACTTACATTATTCAGACTAGCTTCTATTGACCTTTGGTACTTTAGGTGTATACATCAATACTTAGTTCTATATATACAGATATTTTACATTATTCAGAACAGCTTATATTAAGATTTGTTACTTTAGTTGTATACATCAATACTTACAGTTATATATGCAGATATTTTACATTATTTACACTACCTACTTTTGACATTTGCTATTTAAGGGTATACATCAATACTTGCAGATATATATACAGTTATTTTATATTATATCGACTAGAAATTATTAACATATGCTGCTTTAGGTGTATACATCAATACTTGCAATTATATATCACGATATTTTACATTATTCAGACTAGCTACTATTGGCATTTCCTACTTATGGCGTATACATCAATACTTAGTTATATATACAGATATTTTTCATTATTCAGACTAGCTACTATTGACATTTGCTAATTATGGCGTTTACATCAATACTTTCAGTTATATATAGAGATATTTTACATTATTCAGACTAGCTAGAATTGACATTTGCTACTTATGGCGTATACATCAATACTTTCAGTTACATATACAGATATTTTACATTATTTAGACTAGCTACTATTGACATTTCATACTTATGGCGTGTACATCAATACTTACAGTTATATATACAGATACTTACATTATTCACACTAGCTACTATTGACATTTGATACTTATGGTGTATACATCAATACTTACAGTTATATATACAGATATTTTACATTATTCAGAGAAGCTTCTATTGACATTTGATACTTATGGTGTATACATCAATACATACAGTTATATATACAGATATTTTACATTATTCACACTTGCTACTTATGGCGTATTCATCAATACTTACAGTTATATGTATAGTTATTTTACATTATTCAGACCAGCTACTTTTGATATTTGCTATTTATGGCGTATACATCAATACTTACAGTTATATATACGGATATTTTACATTATTCAGACCATCTACTATTGACATTTGCTACTTTAGGTGTATACATCAATACTTAATAATATATACAGATATTTTACATTATTAAGACCAGCTATTATTGACATTTGCTATTTTAGGTGTATAAATCAATACTTACAGTTATATATACATATATTTTACATTATTCTGACCAGCTACTATTAAGATTTGCAACTTTAGGTATATACATCAGTATTTACAGTTATATATACGGATATTTTACATTATTCAGACTAAGGTCTATTGACATTTGCTACTTTAGGTGTATACATCAATACTTACAGATATATATACATATATTTTACATTATTCAGACTAGCTACTATTGACATTTTCTACTTTAGGTGTATACATCAATACTTACAGTTATATATACAGATATTTTATATTATATCGACTAGTTACTATTGACGTTTGATGCTTTATGTGTAAACATTAATACATACAGGTATATATACAGTTATTTTATATTATATCAAATAGCTATTATTAACATTTGCTTCTTTAGGTGTATACATCAACACTTACAGTTATATATATATACAGTTATTTTACATTATTCAGACAGGCTACTATTGACATTTGCTACTTCAGGTGTATACCTCAATACTTACAGTTATATATACAGATATCTTTTTATTATATCGACTAGCTACTATGAACATTTGCTGCTTTAGGTGTTGACATCAATACTTACAGTTATAGTTACAGATATTTTACATTATTCAGTGCAGCTATTGTTAAGATTTGCTACTTTATGTGTATGCATCAATACTTTCAGTTATGTATACAGATATTTTACATTATTCAGACTAGCTAGAATTGACATTTGCTATTTATGGTGTATACATCAATACTTAGAATTATATATACAGATACTTTACATTATTCAGACTAGCTAGAATTGACATTTTCTACTTATGGCGTATACATCAATACTTTCAGTTGTATATACAGATATTTTACATTATTCAGTCTAGCTAGAATTGACATTTGATGCTTATGGATATACATCAATACTTAAAGTTATATATACAGATATTTTACATTATTCAGACTAGCTACTATTGACATTTAATACTTGTGGTGTATACATCAATACTTACAATTATATATACAGATATTTTACATTATTCAGACAAGCTACTATCGATATTTGCTACTTATGGCGTATACATCAATACTTACAATTATATATACAGATATTTTACATTATTCAGACTAGCTACTATTGACATTTGCTACTTATGGCGTATACATCAATACTTAAAATTATATATACAGATATTTTCATTATTCAGACTAGCTACTATTGACATTTGCTACTTATGGCATATACATCAATACTTACAATTATATATACAGATATTTTACATTATTCAGACTAGCTACTATTGACATTTGCTACTTAAAGCGCATACAACAATGCTTACAAGTATATATACAAATATTTTTCATTATTCAGACTAGCTACTATTGACATTTGCTACTTATGGCATATACATCAATACTTACAATTATATATACAGATATTTTACATTATTCAGACTAGCTAGAGTTGACATTTGCTACTTATGGCGTATACATCAATACTTTCAGTTATATGTATAGATATTTTACATTATTCAGACTAGCTACTATTGACATTTGCTACTTCAGGTGTATACATCTATACTTACAATTATATATACTGATATTTTACATTATTCAGACTAGCCACTATTGACATTTGCTACTTATGGCATATACATCAATCCTTACTATTATATATACAGATATTTTACATTATTCAGACTAGCTACTATTGACATTTGCTACTTATGGTGTTTACATCAATACTTACAATTATATATACAGATATATTACATTATTCAGAATAGCTGCTATTGACATTTGCTACTTATGTTGTATACATCAATACTTACAATTATATATACAGATATTTTACATTATTCAGACTAGCTACTATTGACATTTGCTACTAATGGCATATACATCAATACTTACAATTGTATATACAGATACTTTACATTATTCAGACTAGCTACTATTGACATTTGCTACTTATGGCGCATACATCAATACTTACAATTATATATACAGATATTTTTCATTATTCAGACTAGCTACTATTGGCATTTTCTACTTATGGCGTGTACATCAATACTTACAGTTATATATGCAGATTTTTTCATTATTCAGACTAGCTACTATTGACATTTGCTACTTATGGCGTATACATCAATACTTTCAGTTACATATACAGATATTTTACATTATTCAGACTGGCTACTATTGACGTTTGCTACTTATTCTGTATACATCAATACTTACAGTTATATGTACAGCTGTTTTACATTATTCAGACCACCTACTTTTGATATTTGCTATTTATGGCGTATACATAAATACTTACAGTTATATATACGGATATTTTACATTATTCAGACCATCCACTACTGACATTTGCTACTTTAGGTATATACATCAATACTTACAGTTATATATACATATGTTTTACATTATTCAGACCAGCTACTATTAAGATTTGCAACTTTAGGTATATACATCAGTATTTACAGTTATATATACAGATATTTTACTTTATTCAGACTAGCTTCTATTGACCTTTGGTACTTTAGGTGTATACATCAATACTTACAGTTCTATATATACAGATATCTTACATTATTCAGAACAGCTTATATTAAGATTTGCTACTTTAGTTGTATACATCAATACTTACAGTTATATATGCAGATATTTTACATTATTTACACTACCTACTTTTGACATTTGCTATTTAAGGTGTATACATCAATACTTGCAGATATATATACAGTTATTTTATATTATATCGACTAGATATTATTAACATATGCTGCTTTAGGTGTATACATCAATACTTGCAATTATATATCAAGATATTTTACATTATTCAGACTAGCTACTATTGGCATTTCCTACTTATGGCGTATACATCAATACTTAGTTATATATACAGATATTTTTCATTATTCAGACTAGCTACTATTGACATTTGCTAATTATGGCGTTTACATCAATACTTTCAGTTATATATAGAGATATTTTACATTATTCAGACTAGGTAGAATTGACATTTGCTACTTATGGCGTATACATCAATACTTTCAGTTACATATACAGATATTTTAGATTATTTAGACTAGCTACTATTGACATTTCATACTTATGGCGTGTACATCAATACTTACAGTTATATATGCAGATACTTACATTATTCACACTAGCTACTATTGACATTTGATACTTATGGTGTATACATCAATACTTACAGTTATATATACAGATATTTTACGTTATTCAGACTAGCTTCTATTGACATTTGATACTTATGGTGTATACATCAATACATATAGTTATATATACAGATATTTTACATTATTCAGACAAGCTACTATCGATATTTGCTACTTATGGTGTATACATCAATACTTACAATTATATATACAGATATTTTACATTATTCAGACTAGCTACTATTGACATTTGCTACTTATGGCATATACATCAATACTTACAATTATATATACAGATATTTTACATTATTCAGACTAGCTACTATTGAGATTTGCTACTTATGGCGTATACATCAATACTTACAATTATATATACAGATATTTTACATTATTCAGACTAGCTACTATTGACATTTGCTACTTATGGCGCATACATCAATACTTACAATTATATATACCGATATTTTTCATTATTCAGACTAGCTCCTATTGACATTTGCTACTTCAGGTGTATACATCAATACTTACAGTTATATATACAGATATTTTTCATTATTCACTTACATTATTCAGACCACCTACTTTTGATATTTGCTATTGATGTCGTATACATCAATACTTACAGTTATATATACGGATATTTTACATTATTCAGACCATCCACTATTGACATTTGATACTTTAGGTATATACATCAATACTTACAGTTATATATACATATATTTTACATTATTCAGACCAGCTACTATTAAGATTTGCAACTTTAGGTATATACATCAGTATTTACAGTTATATATACAGATATTTTACATTATTCAGACTAGCTTCTATTGACATTTGGTACTTTAGGTGTATATATCAATACTTACAGTTATATATACACACATTTTTCTTTATTCAGAACAGCTTATATTAAGATTTGCTACTTTAGTTGTATACATCAATACTCACAGTTATATATGCAGATATTTTACATTATTTACACTAGCTACTTTTGACATTTGCTATTTAAGGTGTATATATCAATACTTACAGTTATATATACAGATATTTTATATTATATCGGCTAGCTATTATTGACATTTGATGCTTTATGTGTAAACATTAATACTTACAGTTATATAGATATATATATATATATATATATATATATATATATACAGATATCTTTTTATTATATCGACTACCTACTATGAACATTTGCTGCTTTAGGTGTTGACATCAATACTTACAGTTATAGTTACAGATATTTTACATTATTCAGACCAGCTACGATTGACATTTGCTAGTTTAGGTGTATTCATCAATACTTACAGTTTTATATATATACAGATATTTTACATTATTCAGTCCAGCTATTATTAAGATTTGCTACTTTATGTGTATGCATCAATACTTATGGTTATTTATACAGATATTTTATATTATTCAGACTAGCTACTATTGACATATGCTACTTCAGGTGTATACATCAATACTTACAGTTATATATACAGATATTTTACACTATTCAGATTAGCTAGAATTGGCATTTGATACTTATTGTGTATACATCAATACTTTCAGTTATATATACAGATATTTTACATTATTCAGACTAGCTAGAATTGACATTTGATACTTATGGTGTATACATCAATACTTACAGTTATATATACAGATATTTTTATTATTCAGACTAGCTACTATTGACATTTGCTACTTATGCTGTATATATCAAATCTTACAATGATATATACAGATATTTTACATTATTCAGACTAGCTAGAATTGACATTTGCTACTTATGGCGTATACATCAATACTTTCAGTTATATGTACAGATATTTTACATTATTCAGACCATTTACTATTGACATTAGCTACTTAAGGTGTATACATCAATACTTATAATTATATATACTGATATTTTACATTATTCAGACTAGCCACTATTGACATTTGCTACTTATGGCATATACATCAATCCTTACAATTATATATATACACATATTTTGCATAATTCAGACTAGCTACTATTGACATTTGCTACTTATGGCGTATACATCAATACTTACAATTATATATACAGATATTTTACATTATTCAGACTAGCTACTATTGAAATTTGCTACTTATTGTGTTTACATCAATACTTACAATTATATATACAGATATATTACATTGTTCAGACTAGCTGCTATTGACATTTGCTACTTATGTTGTATACATCAATACTTACAATTATATTTACAGATAGTTTACATTATTCAGACTAGCTACTATTGACATTTGCTACTTATGGCGTATATCTTAATACTTACAATTATATATACAGATATTTTACATTATTCAGACTAGCTACTATTGAAATTTGCTACTTATTGTGTTTACATCAATACTTACAATTATATATACAGATATATTACATTGTTCAGACTAGCTGCTATTGACATTTGCTACTTATGTTGTATACATCAATCCTTACAGTTATATTTACACACATTTTACATTATTCAGAACAGCTTATATTAAGATTTGCTACTTTAGTTGTATACATCAATACTTACAGTTATATATGCAGATATTTTACATTATTCAGACCAGCTACTTTTGATATTTGCTATTTATGGCGTATACATCAATACTTACAGTTATATATACGGATATTTTACATTATTTAGACCATCTACTATTGACATTTGCTACTTTAGGTGTATACATCAATACTTAATAATATATACAGATATTTTACATTATTAAGACCAGCTCATATTGACATTTGCTATTTTAGGTGTATAAATCAATACTTACAGTTATATATACATATATTTTACATTAATCTGACCAGCTACTATTAAGATTTGCAACTTTAGGTATATACATCAGTATTTACAGTTATATATACAGATATTTTACATTATTCAGACTAAGTTCTATTGACATTTGCTACTTTAGGTGTATACATCAATACTTACAGATATATACAGATATTTTACATTATTCAGACTAGCTACTATTGACATTTTCTACTTTAGGTGTATACATCAATACTTACAGTTATATATACAGATATTTTATATTATATCGACTAGTTACTATTGACGTTTGATGCTTTATGTGTAAACATTAATACATACAGTTATATATACAGTTATTTTATATTATATCAAATAGCTATTATTAACATTTGCTACTTCAGGTGTATACCTCAATACTTACAGTTATATATACAGATATCTTTTTATTATATCGACTAGCTACTATGAACATTTGCTGCTTTAGGTGTTGACATCAATACTTACAGTTATAGTTACAGATATTTTACATTATTCAGTGCAGCTATTGTTAAGATTTGCTACTTTATGTGTATGCATCAATACTTTCAGTTATGTATACAGATATTTTACATTATTCAGACTAGCTAGAATTGACATTTGCTATTTATGGTGTATACATCAATACTTACAATTATATATACAGATACTTTACATTATTCAGACTAGCTAGAATTGACATTTGCTACTTATGGCGTATGCATCAATACTTTCAGTTGTATATACAGATATTTTACATTATTCAGACTAGCTAGAATTGACATTTTAAGCTTATGGCATATACATCAATACTTAAAGTTATATATACAGATATTTTACATTATTCAGACTAGCTACTATCGTTATTTGCTACTTATGGCGTATACATCAATACTTACAATTATATATACAGATATTTTACATTATTCAGACTAGCTACTATTGACATTTGCTACTTATGGCGTATACATCAATACTTACAATTATATATACAGATATTTTACATTATTCAGACTAGCTACTATTGACATTTGCTACTTATGGCGCATACATCAATACTTACAATTATATATACCGATATTTTTCATTATTCAGACTAGCTCCTATTGACATTTGCTACTTCAGGTGTATACATCAATACTTACAGTTATATATACAGATATTTTTCATTATTCAGACTAGCTACTATTGGCATTTTCTACTTATGGCGTGTACATCAATACTTACAGTTATATATGCAGATATTTTTCATTATTCAGACTAGCTACTATTGACATTTGCTACTTATGGCGTATACATCAATACTTTCGGTTACATATACAGATATTTTACATTATTCAGACTGGCTACTATTGACGTTTGCTACTTGTGCTGTATACATCAATACTTACAATTATATATACAGATATTTTACATTATTCACTTACATTATTCAGACCACCTACTTTTGATATTTGCTATTTATGTCGTATACATCAATACTTACAGTTATATATACGGATATTTTACATTATTCAGACCAGCTACGATTGACATTTGCTACTTTAGGTGTATTCATCAATACTTACAGTTTTATATATATACAGATATTTTACATTATTCAGTCCAGCTATTATTAAGATTTGCTACTTTATGTGTATGCATCAATACTTACGGTTATTTATACAGACATTTTATATTATTCAGACTAGCTACTATTGACATTTGCTACTTCAGGTGTATACATCAATACTTACAGTTATATATACAGATATTTTACAATATTCAGATTAGCTAGAATTGGCATTTGATACTTATTGTGTATACATCAATAGTTTCAGTTATATATACAGATATTTTTATTATTCAGACTAGCTACTATTGACATTTGCTACTTATGCTGTATACATCAATACTTACAATGATATATACAGATATTTAAATTATTCAGACTAGGTAGAATTGACATTTGCTACTTATGGCGTATACATCAATACTTTCAGTTATATGTACAGATATTTTACATTATTCAGACCATTTACTATTGACATTAGCTACTTCAGGTGTATACATCAATACTTACAATTATATATACTGATATTTTACATTATTCAGACTAGCGACTATTGACATTTGCTACTTATGGCATATACATCAATCCTTACAATTATATATATACAGATATTTTGCATAATTCAGACTAGCTACTATTGACATTTGCTACTTATGGCGTATACATCAATACTTACAATTATATATACAGATATTTTACATTATTCAGACTAGCTACTATTGAAATTTGCTACTTATTGTGTTTACATCAATACTTACAATTATATATACAGATATATTACATTCTTCAGACTAGCTGCTATTGACATTTGCTACTTATGTTGTATACATCAATACTTACAATTATATTTACAGATAGTTTACATTATTCAGACTAGCTACTATTGAAATTTGCTACTTATGGCGTATACCTTAATACTTCCAATTATATATACAGATATTTTACATTATTCAGAGTAGCTACTATTGACATTTGCTAGTTATGGCGTATACATCAATACTTACAATTATATATACAGAACTTTTACATTATTCAGACTAGCTACTATTAACATTTGCTACTTATGGCGTATACATCAATACTTACAATTATATATACAGATATTTTACATTATTCAGACTAGCTAGAATTTACATTTGCTACTTATGGCGTATACATCAATACTTTCAGTTATATGTACAGATATTTTACATTATTCAGACTAGCTACTATTGACATTTGCTACTTCAGGAGTATACATCAATACTTACAATTACATATACTGATATTTTACATTATTCAGACTAGCCACTATTGACATTTGCTACTTATGGCATATACATCAATCCTTACAATTATATATGCAGATATTTTGCATTATTCAGACTAGCTACTATTGACATTTGCTACTTATGGCGTATACATCAATACTTACAATTATATATACAGATATTTTTCATTATTCAGACCATCCACTATTGACATTTGCTACTTTAGGTATATACATCAATACTTACAGTTATATATACATATGTTTTACATTATTCAGACCAGCTACTATTAAGATTTGCAACTTTAGGTATATACATCAGTATTTACAGTTATATATACAGATATTTTACTTTATTCAGACTAGCTTCTATTGACATTTGGTACTTTAGGTGTATACATCAATACTTACAGTTCTATATATACAGATATTTTACATTATTCAGAACAGCTTATATTAAGATTTGCTACTTTAGTTGTATACATCAATACTTACAGTTATATATAGAAATATTTTACATTATTTACACTACATACTTTTGACATTTGCTATTTAAGGTGTATACATCAATACTTACAGTTCTATATATACAGATATTTTACATTATTAAGACCACCTACTTTTGATATTTGCTATTTATGGCGTATACATCAATACTTACAGTTATATATACGGATATTTTACATTATTCAGACCATCCACTATTGACATTTGCTACTTTAGGTATATACATCAATACTTACAGTTATATATACATATGTTTTACATTATTCAGACCAGCTACTATTAAGATTTGCAACTTTAGGTATATACATCAGTATTTACAGTTATATATACAGATATTTTACGTTATTCAGACTAGCTTCTATTGACATTTGGTACTTTAGGTGTATACATCAATACTGATAGTTCTATATATACAGATATTTTACATTATTCAGAACAGCTTATATTAAGATTTGCTACTTTAGTTGTATACATCAATACTTAACAGTTATATATGCAGATATTTTACATTATTTACACTACCTACTTTTGACATTTGCTATTTAAGGTGTATACATCAATACTTGCAGATATATATACAGTTATTTTATATTATATCGACTAGATATTATTAACATATGCTGCTTTAGGTGTATACATCAATACTTGCAATTATATATACAGATATTTTACATTATTCAGACTAGCTACTATTGGCATTTCCTACTTATGGCGTATACATCAATACTTAGTTATATAAACAGATATTTTTCATTATTCAGACTGGCTACTATTGAGATTTGCTAATTATGGCGTTTACATCAATACTTTCAGTTATATATAGAGATATTTTACATTATTCAGACTAGCTAGGATTGACATTTGCTACTTATGGCGTATACATCAATACTTTCAGTTACATATACAGATATTTTACATTATTTAGACTAGCTACTATTGACATTTCATACTTATGGCGTGTACATCAATACTTACAGTTATATATACAGATACTTACATTATTCACACTAGCTACTATTGACATTTGATACTTATGGTGTATACATCAATACTTACAGTTATATATACAGATATTTTACATTATTCAGACTAGCTTCTATTGACATTTGATACTTATGGTGTATACATCAATACATACAGTTATATATACAGATATTTTACATTATTCACACTTGCTACTTATGGCGTATACATCAATACTTACAGTTATATGTATACTTATTTTACATTATTCAGACCAGCTACTTTTGATATTTGCTATTTATGGCGTATACATCAATACTTACAGTTATATATACGGATATTTTACATTATTTAGACCATCTACTATTGACATTTGCTACTTTAGGTGTATACATCAATACTTAATAATATATACAGATATTTTACATTATTAAGACCAGCTCATATTGACATTTGCTATTTTAGGTGTATAAATCAATACTTACAGTTATATATACATATATTTTACATTAATCTGACCAGCTACTATTAAGATTTGCAACTTTAGGTATATACATCAGTATTTACAGTTATATATACGGATATTTTACATTATTCAGACTAAGTTCTATTGACATTTGCTACTTTAGGTGTATACATCAATACTTACAGATATATACAGATATTTTACATTATTCAGACTAGCTACTATTGACATTTTCTACTTTAGGTGTATACATCAACACTTACAGTTATATATACAGATATTTTATATTATATCGACTAGTTACTATTGACGTTTGATGCTTTATGTGTAAACATTAATACATACAGTTATATATACAGTTATTATATATTATATCAAATAGCTATTATTAACATTTGCTACTTCAGGTGTATACCTCAATACTTACAGTTATATATACAGATATCTTTTTATTATATCGACTAGCTACTATGAACATTTGCTGCTTTAGGTGTTGACATCAATACTTACAGTTATAGTTACAGATATTTTACATTATTCAGTGCAGCTATTGTTAAGATTTGCTACTTTATGTGTATGCATCAATACTTTCAGTTATGTATACAGATATTTTACATTATTCAGACTAGCTAGAATTGACATTTGCTATTTATGGTGTATACATCAATACTTACAATTATATATACAGATACTTTACATTATTCAGACTAGCTAGAATTGACATTTGCTACTTATGGCGTATACATCAATACTTTCAGTTGTATATACAGATATTTTACATTATTCAGACTAGCTAGAATTGACATTTGATGCTTATGGCATATACATCAATACTTAAAGTTATATATACAGATATTTTACATTATTCAGACTAGCTACTATCGTTATTTGCTACTTATGGCGTATACATCAATACTTACAATTATATATACAGATATTTTACATTATTCAGACTAGCTACTATTGACATTTGCTACTTATGGCGTATACATCAATACTTACAATTATATATACAGATATTTTACATTATTCAGACTAGCTACTATTGACATTTGCTACTTATGGCGCATACATCAATACTTACAATTATATATACCGATATTTTTCATTATTCAGACTAGCTCCTATTGACATTTGCTACTTCAGGTGTATACATCAATACTTACAGTTATATATACAGATATTTTTCATTATTCAGACTAGCTACTATTGGCATTTTCTACTTATGGCGTGTACATCAATACTTACAGTTATATATGCAGATATTTTTCATTATTCAGACTAGCTACTATTGACATTTGCTACTTATGGCGTATACATCAATACTTTCGGTTACATATACAGATATTTTACATTATTCAGACTGGCTACTATTGACGTTTGCTACTTATGCTGTATACATCAATACTTACAATTATATATACAGATATTTTACATTATTCACTTACATTATTCAGACCACCTACTTTTGATATTTGCTATTTATGTCGTATACATCAATACTTAGTTATATATACGGATATTTTACATTATTCAGACCATCCACTATTGACATTTGATACTTTAGGTATATACATCAATACTTAAAGTTATATATACATATATTTTACATTATTCAGACCAGCTACTATTAAGATTTGCAACTTTAGGTATATACATCAGTATTTACAGTTATATATACAGATATTTTACATTATTCAGACTAGCTTCTATTGACATTTGGTACTTTAGGTGTATATATCAATACTTACAGTTATATATACACACATTTTACTTTATTCAGAACAGCTTATATTAAGATTTGCTACTTTAGTTGTTTACATCAATACTTACAGTTATATATGCAGATATTTTACATTATTTACACTAGCTACTTTTGACATTTGCTATTTAAGGTGTATATATCAATACTTACAGTTATATATACAGATATTTTATATTATATCGGCTAGCTATTATTGACATTTGATGCTTTATGTGTAAACATTAATACTTACAGTTATATATATATATATACAGATATCTTTTTATTATATCGACTACCTACTATGAACATTTGCTGCTTTAGGTGTTGACATCAATACTTACAGTTATAGTTACAGATATTTTACATTATTCAGACCAGCTACGATTGACATTTGCTACTTTAGGTGTATTCATCAATACTTACAGTTTTATATATATACAGATATTTTACATTATTCAGTCCAGCTATTATTAAGATTTGCTACTTTATGTGTATGCATCAATACTTACGGTTATTTATACAGACATTTTATATTATTCAGACTAGCTACTATTGACATTTGCTACTTCAGGTGTAGACATCAATACTTACAGTTATATATACAGATATTTTACACTATTCAGATTAGCTAGAATTGGCATTTGATACTTATTGTGTATACATCAATAGTTTCAGTTATATATACAGATATTTTTATTATTCAGACTAGCTACTATTGACATTTGCTACTTATGCTGTATACATCAATACTTACAATGATATATACAGATATTTTACATTATTCAGACTAGGTAGAATTGACATTTGCTACTTATGGCGTATACATCAATACTTTCAGTTATATGTACAGATATTTTACATTATTCAGACCATTTACTATTGACATTAGCGACTTCAGGTGTATACATCAATACTTACAATTATATATACTGATATTTTACATTATTCAGACTAGCCACTATTGACATTTGCTACTTATGGAATATACATCAATCCTTACAATTATATATATACAGATATTTTGCATAATTCAGACTAGCTACTATTGACATTTGCTACTTATGGCGTATACATCAATACTTACAATTATATATACAGATATTTTACATTATTCAGACTAGCTACTATTGAAATTTGCTACTTATTGTGTTTACATCAATACTTACAATTATATATACAGATATATTACATTCTTCAGACTAGCTGCTATTGACATTTGCTACTTATGTTGTATACATCAATACTTACAATTATATTTACAGATAGTTTACATTATTCAGACTAGCTACTATTGACATTTGCTACTTATGGCGTATACCTTAATACTTCCAATTATATATACAGATATTTTACATTATTCAGAGTAGCTACTATTGACATTTGCTAGTTATGGCGTATACATCAATACTTACAATTATATATACAGAACTTTTACATTATTCAGACTAGCTACTATTAACATTTGCTACTTATGGCGTATACATCAATACTTACAATTATATATACAGATATTTTACATTATTCAGACTAGCTAGAATTGACATTTGCTACTTATGGCGTATACATCAATACTTTCAGTTATATGTACAGATATTTTACATTATTCAGACTAGCTACTATTGACATTTGCTACTTCAGGAGTATACATCAATACTTACAATTACATATACTGATATTTTACATTATTCAGACTAGCCACTATTGACATTTGCTACTTATGGCATATACATCAATCCTTACAATTATATATGCAGATATTTTGCATTATTCAGACTAGCTACTATTGACATTTGCTACTTATGGCGTATACATCAATACTTACAATTATATATACAGATATTTTTCATTATTCAGAGCATCCACTATTGACATTTGCTACTTTAGGTATATACATCAATACTTACAGTTATATATACATATGTTTTACATTATTCAGACCAGCTACTATTAAGATTTGCAAATTTAGGTATATACATCAGTATTTACAGTTATATATACAGATATTTTACTTTATTCAGACTAGCTTCTATTGACATTTGGTACTTTAGGTGTATACATCAATACTTACAGTTCTATATATACAGATATTTTACATCATTCAGAACAGCTTATATTAAGATTTCCTACTTTAGTTGTATACATCAATACTTACAGTTATATATGCAGATATTTTACATTATTTACACTACATACTTTTGACATTTGCTATTTAAGGTGTATACATCAATACTTACAGTTCTATATATACAGATATTTTACATTATTAAGACCACCTACTTTTGATATTTGCTATTTATGGCGTATACATCAATACTTACAGTTATATATACGGATATTTTACATTATTCAGACCATCCACTATTGACATTTGCTACTTTAGGTATATACATCAATACTTACAGTTATATATACATATGTTTTACATTATTCAGACCAGCTACTATTAAGATTTGCAACTTTAGGTATATACATCAGTATTTACAGTTATATATACAGATATTTTACTTTATTCAGACTAGCTTCTATTGACATTTGGTACTTTAGGTGTATACATCAATACTGATAGTTCTATATATACAGATATTTTACATTATTCAGAACAGCTTATATTAAGATTTGCTACTTTAGTTGTATACATCAATACTTAACAGTTATATATGCAGATATTTTACATTATTTACACTACCTACTTTTGACATTTGCTATTTAAGGTGTATACATCAATACTTGCAGATATATATACAGTTATTTTATATTATATCGACTAGATATTATTAACATATGCTGCTTTAGGTGTATACATCAATACTTGCAATTATATATACAGATATTTTACATTATTCAGACTAGCTACTATTGGCATTTCCTACTTATGGCGTATACATCAATACTTAGTTATATAAACAGATATTTTTCATTATTCAGACTGGCTACTATTGAGATTTGCTAATTATGGCGTTTACATCAATACTTTCAGTTATATATAGAGATATTTTACATTATTCAGAATAGCTAGGATTGACATTTGCTACTTATGGCGTATACATCAATACTTTCAGTTACATATACAGATATTTTACATTATTTAGACTAGCTACTATTGACATTTCATACTTATGGCGTGTACATCAATACTTACAGTTATATATACAGATACTTACATTATTCACACTAGCTACTATTGACATTTGATACTTATGGTGTATACATCAATACTTTCAGTTATATATACAGATATTTTACATTATTCAGACTAGCTTCTATTGACATTTGATACTTATGGTGTATACATCAATACATACAGTTATATATACAGATATTTTACATTATTCACACTTGCTACTTATGGCGTATACATCAAAACTTACAGTTATATGTATAGTTATTTTACATTATTCAGACCAGCTACTTTTGATATTTGCTATTTATGGCGTATACATCAATACATACAGTTATATATACGGATATTTTACATTATTTAGACCATCTACTATTGACATTTGCTACTTTAGGTGTATACATCAATACTTAATAATATATACAGATATTTTACATTATTAAGACCAGCTCATATTGACATTTGCTATTTTAGGTGTATAAATCAATACTTACAGTTATATATACATATATTTTACATTAATCTGACCAGCTACTATTAAGATTTGCAACTTTAGGTATATACATCAGTATTTACAGTTATATATACGGATATTTTACATTATTCAGACTAAGTTCTATTGACATTTGCTACTTTAGGTGTATACATCAATACTTACAGATATATACAGATATTTTACATTATTCAGACTAGCTACTATTGACATTTTCTACTTTAGGTGTATACATCAATACTTACAGTTATATATACAGATATTTTATATTATATCGACTAGTTACTATTGACGTTTGATGCTTTATGTGTAAACATTAATACATACAGTTATATATACAGTTATTTTATATTATATCGAATAGCTATTATTAACATTTGCTACTTCAGGTGTATACCTCAATACTTACAGTTATATATACAGATATCTTTTTATTATATCGACTAGCTACTATGAACATTTGCTGCTTTAGGTTTTGACATCAATACTTACAGTTATGGTTACAGATATTTTACATTATTCAGTGCAGCTATTGTTAAGATTTGCTACTTTATGTGTATGCATCAATACTTTCAGTTATGTATACAGATATTTTACATTATTCAGACTAGCTAGAATTGACATTTGCTATTTATGGTGTATACATCAATACTTACAATTATATATACAGATACTTTACATTATTCAGACTAGCTAGAATTGACATTTGCTACTTATGGCGTAAACATCAATACTTTCAGTTGTATATACAGATATTTTACATTATTCAGACTACCTAGAATTGACATTTGATGCTTATGGCATATACATCAATACTTAAAGTTATATATACAGATATTTTACATTATTCAGACTAGCTACTATCGATATTTGCTACTTATGGCGTATACATCAATACTTACAATTATATATACAGATATTTTACATTATTCAGACTAGCTACTATTGACATTTGCTACTTATGGCGTATACATCAATACTTACAATTATATATACAGATATTTTATATTAATCAGACTAGCTACTATTGACATTTGCTACTTATGGCGTATACATCAATACTTACAATTATATATACAGATATTTTACATTATTCAGACTAGCTACTATTAACATTTGCTACTTATGGCGCATACATCAATACTTACAATTATATATACCGATATTTTTCATTATTCAGACTAGCTCCTATTGACATTTGCTACTTCAGGTGTATACATCATTACTTACAGTTATATATACAGATATTTTTCATTATTCAGACTAGCTACTATTGGCATTTTCTACTTATGGCGTGTACATCAATACTTACAGTTATATATGCAGATATTTTTCATTATTCAGACTAGCTACTATTGACATTTGCTACTTATGGCGTATACATCAATACTTTCGGTTACATATACAGATATTTTACATTATTCAGACTGGCTACTATTGACGTTTGCTACTTATGCTGTATACATCAATACTTACAATTATATATACAGATATTTTACATTATTCACTTACATTATTCAGACCACCTACTTTTGATATTTGCTATTTATGTCGTATACATCAATACTTACAGTTATATATACGGATATTTTACATTATTCAGACCATCCACTATTGACATTTGATACTTTAGGTATATACATCAGTATTTACAGTTATATATACAGATATTTTACATTATTCACACTAGCTTCTATTGACATTTGGTACTTTAGGTGTATATATCAACACTTACAGTTATATATACACACATTTTACTTTATTCAGAACAGCTTATATTAAGATTTGCTACTTTAGTTGTATACATCAATACTTACAGTTATATATGCAAATATTTTACATTATTTACATTAGCTACTTTTGACATTTGCTATTTAAGGTGTATACATCAATACTTGCAGATATATATACAGATATTTTACATTATTCAGACTAGCTACTATTGACATTTGCTACTTTAGGTGTATACATCTATACTTACAGTTATATATACAGATATTTTATATTATATCGACTAGCTATTATTGACATTTGATGCTTTATGTGTAAACATTAATACTTACAGTTATATATATACAGATATCTTTTTATTATATCGACTACCTACTATGAACATTTGCTGCTTTAGGTGTTGACATCAATACTTACAGTTATAGTTACAGATATTTTACATTATTCAGACCAGCTACGATTGACATTTGCTACTTTAGGTGTATTCATCAATACTTGCAGTTTTATATATATACAGATATTTTACATTATTCAGTCCAGCTATTATTAAGATTTGCTACTTTATGTGTATGCATCAATACTTACGGTTATTTATACAGATATTTTATATTATTCAGACTAGCTACTATTGACATTTGCTACTTCAGGTGTATACATCAATACTTACAGTTATATATACAGATATTTTACACTATTCAGATTAGCTAGAATTGGCATTTGATACTTATTGTGTATACATCAATACTTTCAGTTATATATACAGATATTTTACATTATTCAGACTAGCTAGAATTGACATTTGATACTTATGGTGTATACATCAATACTTACAATGATATATACAGATATTTTACATTATTCAGACTAGCTAGAATTGACATTGGCTACTTATGGCGTATACATCAATACTTTCAGTTATATGTACAGATATTTTACATTATTCAGACCATTTACTATTGACATTTGCTACTTCAGGTATATACATCAATACTTACAATTATATATACTGATATTTTACATTATTCAGACTAGCCACTATTGACATTTGCTACTTATGGCATATACATCAATCCTTACAATTATATATATATATATATACAGATATTTTGCATAATTCAGACTAGCTACTATTGACATTTGCTACTTATGGCGTATACATCAATACTTACAATTATATATACAGATATTTTACATTATTCAGACTAGCTACTATTGAAATTTGCTACTTATTGTGTTTACATCAATACTTACAATTATATATACAGATATATTACATTGTTCAGACTAGCTGCTATTGACATTTGCTACTTATGTTGTATACATCAATACTTACAATTATATTTACAGATAGTTTACATTATTCAGACTAGCTACTATTGACATTTGCTACTTATGGCGTATACCTCAATACTTCCAATTATATATACAGATATTTTACATTATTCAGACTAGCTACTATTGACATTTGCTAGTTATGGCGTATACATCAATACTTACAATTATATATACAGAACTTTTACATTATTCAGACTAGCTACTATTAACATTTGCTACTTATGGCGTATACATAAATACTTACAATTATATATACAGATATTTTACATTATTCAGACTAGCTAGAATTGACATTTGCTACTTATGGCGTATACATCAATACTTTCAGTTATATGTACAGATATTTTACATTATTCAGACTAGCTACTATTGACATTTGCTACTTCAGGAGTATACATCAATACTTACAATTATATATACTGATATTTTACATTATTCAGACTAGCCACTATTGACATTTGCTACTTATGGCATATACATCAATCGTTACAATTATATATGCAGATATTTTGCATTATTCAGACTAGCTACTATTGACATTTGCTACTTATGGCGTATACATCAATACTTACAATTATATATACAGGTATTTTACATTATTCAGACTAGCTACTATTGACATTTGCTACTTATGGCGTATACATCAATACTTACAATTATATATACAGATATTTTTCATTATTCAGACTAGCTACTATTGGCATTTCCTACTTATGGCGTATACATCAATACTTACAGTTATATATACAGATATTTTTCATTATTCAGACTAGCTACTATTGACATTTGCTATTTATGGCATTTACATCAATACTTTCAGTTATATATAGAGATATTTTACATTATTCAGACTAGCCTGAATTGACATTTGCTACTTATGGCATATACATCAATACTTTCAGTTATATATAGAGATATTTTACATTATTCAGACTAGCTACTATTGACATTTGCTACTTATGGCATATACATCAATCGTTACAATTATATATGCAGATATTTTGCATTATTCAGACTAGCTACTATTGACATTTGCTACTTATGGCGTATACATCAATACTTACAATTATATATACAGGTATTTTACATTATTCAGACTAGCTACTATTGACATTTGCTACTTATGGCGTATACATCAATACTTACAATTATATATACAGATATTTTTCATTATTCAGACTAGCTACTATTGGCATTTCCTACTTATGGCGTATACATCAATACTTACAGTTATATATACAGATATTTTTCATTATTCAGACTAGCTACTATTGACATTTGCTATTTATGGCATTTACATCAATACTTTCAGTTATATATAGAGATATTTTACATTATTCAGACTAGCCTGAATTGACATTTGCTACTTATGGCATATACATCAATACTTTCAGTTATATATAGAGATATTTTACATTATTCAGACTAGCTACTATTGACATTTGCTACTTCAGGTGTATACATCAACACTTACAATTATATTTACAGATATTTTACATAATTCAGACTAGCTACTATTGACATTTGCTACTTTAGGTGTATACATCAGTAGTATTAGTCCCGGATTAGCCAATTGGATTAACGATAATCCTGCCGCTAAGGACGCTGGTGTCGCTGTTAATCCGCGGATTAAGAGCGACGGCGGTAAGTTTGAAAAGCGCCATGAGCGGAAGGATTATCGTTTTCGCAATAAGTTAATCCGGGACGAGATAAAAGAATTGAGTATTAGGGAAAGTTGAACGAAAATCAGGAAATGATGTGGAGGGTTTTGATTGGTAAAAATAAGACGAAATGTGATTGGTTCGTTAATTCGGGTGGAAGATAAAGGAATGAAGATAAAAGAGTATGAAGGACACGTGATGGAGAGGAGCGGAGCAGCGAGGTGCTCTCTGTGCGTAGGTCGTGACTGAAAGAGGGAAAAGATGGCTAAGAGGGATAAAAATTATAACACAAAGTGACGTGTGAAGTTGTGATTGGTGGGAATAAGAAGTGATGTTATTGGTGGAAAGGAACGTATGAAAGTTGTTGATTGGTAAGAATAAGAGAGATTATGATTGGTGGAAAGAAAAAGGTGTGGGAGTGGGGTATGTTGGAGGTGATTGGAAGGGTAAGTTTTCCTAGCAACAAGATTTGCAAAAGCCTCTCCAGAACTCATCAGCAATTTTTGAACGTTGGATGGTAGTTTTCTTGAGTGGATAGAGAGATGGGGCGATATGAGACGCGGTGGCGAAAATGGGAACTAAACAAGATGGCGGAGACAAGAGGTCTAAGGACGAGGAAATTTCGAGGTTAGTGGTCAACATGGCGGACGCAAGAGGTGGGACAAGGAGACGCGGTGTTGAGAATGGGAACTAAAACAAGATGGCGGAAGCAAGAGCTTAGAAGAGCAGATTTTGAGGTTAAAATAGTGGGAACTAAAAATGGCGGAGGGTCGGCGACAAGGAGATGCGGTGGCCAACGTGAGAACTAAACAAGATGGCGGACGCAAGAGGAGGGTAAGGAGATTTGAGGTTAAGATTTTAGGTTAAGACAGGACGTAAGCATGTGAACGAAATCCAAGATGGCGAAGGCAATGGTGTGGACGAGGAGATGTGAGGCGCGGTGGCGAAAATGGGAACTAAACAAGATGAAGACAAAAAGTCTAAGGACGAGGAGATTTCGAGGTTAGTGGTCAACTTGGTGGTCGCAAGAGGAGGGGGCAAGGAGATTTGAGGTTAAGATTTTTAGGTTAAAACAGGACTTAAGAAGGGGAACTAAATCCAAGATGGTGGAAGCAAGGGTGGGACGAGATGTGAGGCGCGGTGGTAAAAATGGGAACTAAACAAGATGGCGGAGGCAGGAAGTCCAGGTAAAAAATATGAGGTAAACGTGGAGAACTTAAACCAAGATGGCGGAGGCGTAGTGGTGAAAATGGGAACTAAAGAAGATGGCGGAGGCAAGAAGTCGAGGGACGAAGAGATTTGAGGTTAGGGTCAACATGCGAAAGATGCCGAACGCAACAGATGGTGACGAGGAGATTTGATGTTGTGAAAACTAAACAAAATGGCGGACGCGCGTGGTCAAGAAGATTTCACAAAAGAAAAAATAAATATCATACCTTGAACGAGAATGGAAGCAGCCAAGTAACTAACACGAAAGTTGAAAACACAAAAGAGCACAGAAATATAATGCTTGAGTAAAAAGGAAGGCAGCAAGTGACGTGGCATGTTATGATTGGAGAAAATAAGACGATTTGTGATTGGTGAAAATAAAACGTGATTGGATTGGACAAAGGAATAAATAAGGCGAAGTGAAGGTGATTTGCGGCGGTATTGATGATAGCCGTGATCGTTAACGCATATGTTGGGATTGAAACCCAGTACCAAAACCCAACACATTAAAAAGTTACTCTTTGAACCTTCGTTTTGAATGTGACATCACAACTTCGAATTAAACGTGAACTTTAACGGTATTTTAAATAGGAATGTTGGTGGAATGTGGACTTCGTTTTTACTTTGGGACTCAAACCCGGTACCAGAACACTAAACCATGTATTTCTACCGCAACGCTAGTTTAAAATGTGGTGGAATGTGGAGTTTGTAGTTTGGGACTCAAACCCAGTACCAAAACACCAAAGGATATATTCCTACGCCAAGCAGGCCCGAAAAATAATTATGCGTGTGGTACTTACCTCTTACTGGTGTTGATGCGTCACCAAAAGCGCAGCAGCTTCACGCGACGCTAAAAATAAAAGCAAACTGTTTTTGAAAATGCTTAACCAGCTTTAAGATCAACCAACATCACTACACACTGATAACTTAGGTTTTTTTAAAGCGGTACAAACGCCCTTTGCACAGACGTAATTTAACTATACCAAAAACCTGGTACTGGACCATCGTAATGGTCGCTAGCGTACGTAGGAGCAGGGTTCTCATTGCCGGTCGAAAGCGGTCAAAAAAGTGTACGACGCAGGTGTTCACAGTAGCTACTGTCGAAGTCAACCGTCGAGGTGTGAATGAAAGAAATCTGTTCTTGCCGGCAATCTAGCTCGGAGATGTGAGGAGCGGTGTCAAAAATGGGAACTAAACAAGATGGCAGAGACAAGAAGTCAAGAACGAGGGGATTTGAGGTTAGTGGTCAACATGGCAGACGCAAGAGTGGTAACCAGCAGTCGATGTGCGTCACAATATGGCCGCCGCGATTAAAGAGCTGCAAACTGCGCGAAAACTTGAAAAATGACCGTGTGAACGGGTGCTGATGAAGCAGTCGATGTGCGTCACAATATGGCCGCCGCGATTAAAGAGCTGCAAACTTCGCGATAACTTTAAAATTGGCCGTGCGAACGGATGCTCATTAGCGAGAAAATCTTTTAAATGTGGTTTTATGGTAAATGGTAGGGAAAAGTGCAGCGGTGGATGGATGGTGTGACCGGAAGTGCACCGGAAATGGCTGCGATTACAACTTGGCAAGTTGTGTTTTTCCTCCTGTGGCGTTCATGTATTTGAGTCTGGCGCTCTTTTCCAGTTGCAAATGCAGCGCCACTTCATTAGACAGCGGAATATGAGGATCCACAAAGAGTGCATTGTTCATGAATGATCTGAGATCACCGCCTTTACATAGTACATAGTAGGATCCACGGGGCCGGGGACACTGGGTTCCGCGGAACTTCCACCTACCATGGTTGGAGTAGCCATGGAATGATCTACCTGGCCGTGCTGTAGTGCAGTGGCAGAAGTGGAGGGGATGGCAAAAGTTGGTTGGAAACTTCGGCCGGCGGCCATGTTGTGGTTGGTGGAGGTGGCTTCCGGCATCTTAACCAGGCTTTTTCCTCCTGTGGCGCTCTTTTCCAACTGCAAATGCAGCGCCACTTCATTAGACAGCGGAATATGAGGATCCACAATGAGTGCATTGTTCATGAATGTTCTGAGATCACCGCCATTTAGATAGTATATAGTAGGATCCACGGGGCCGGGGACACTGGGTTCCGCGGAACGTCCACCTACAATGGTTTGAGTAGCCATGGAATGATCTACCTGGCCGTGCTGTTGTGCAGCGGCAGAAGTGGAGGGGATGGCAAAAGTTGGTTGGAAACTTCGCCCGGCGGCCATGTTGTGGGGGGAGGTGGCTTCCGGCATCTTAACCAGGCTTTTTCCTCCTACCATGTTGTTGCTGATGGTGCCGTTGGCGGCCATATTCGACAGTTTATTGCAATGCGTGCAACAAGGGCACACAGCCTCTTGTTGCTCGCGTCGAAAGTTTGTGCGTGATTTTTCTCAGATTTTATGCACCGCACAACACAAAGTCACTACACACGACACTGATAGTTTTAAATATTTGACACTGATGTTGAAGTTGAGGCGGGGCACTGTTTTTTAACTCCACACGCACTTAATAAATCACATAGCCCTGCTGAAATACTTAACTTTCCGCGAAAAGCGCTAGTGGGAGTGCGAGCTCAACCACTATTAGCAACATGTAGCAAGCGTTATAGTTCTGCTCACGTTACTCTCGGAGAAAACAGTAAAAGAACGATTCTCATGCGCAGCGGAAGCAGCAGTACGTGAATGACCGTGTGAACGGGTGCTGATGAAGCAGTCGATGTGCGTCACAATATGGCCGCCGCGATTAAAGAGCTGCAAACTGCGCGATAACTTGAAAATGACCGTGCGAACGGGTGCTGATGAAGCAGCCGATGTGCGTCACAATATGGCCGCCGCGATTAAAGAGCTGCAAACTGCGCGAACCAACTTCCCAGAGACGCACAGGTAGTTTGCGCACCTTATCGCAGGTGTAAACAACACTACAACCTTCCTCATCAAACCACTCATATATGAAAATAAGCACACAAACAAACAGGCTTCATGGTGATCTATATTTCAACTGAAAATGTGCAGTGCAAACAAAATAAACATGAAACAAACAAATTCGACACAATGACAAAATTGAAAATGTATATATTTTAACACAAAAGTGTGCAGTGCAAAAGAAAATAAAAAATTAAATAGGCACACACACTATAATAGTAGCGAGATGCAAGGGAATTGGTAGGTTTTAAGCTATAGTTAAATATTTGTAAGAGCTTGTTGATATGTGGAGTAATGGATTCACTTTGCAATACCATCACAAAAAAATTAATAAAGAATTTGAGAAAAAGTATAAGTATTGGAAAATTTAAGGGATAAGAAACAATATCTCGAAAATGGTTCACTCAACAAAAAGTGGATATGACATAAAATGTGTATTTTAACGTGATGTACACTTTTTGTGTAGAACAATTTTGACTATATCTTATGGTTCACCCGCTATGCAAAAGACGTTCATAATGAAGAATACTTTTGGAGCCATACCCAGGAAATTGGAGATATACATTTGATTTGTAATAAAAATATCTTAAACATATGACATTTTAATTAAAACCGTTAGAGCCATTTTTGAGAAAATTAAAATTTTTGGAAAATGTTCCATGTAAAGGATAATCTGTGATGGGGATTTTCTTTAAAAGCTTGGAGACGCATCTCTGGAAGATACTGAACCTAAAAATCAAGTTCGGAGGTTATGCGAGTGTTGGTTTCTGAGTTATGCTGTTCACAGACACACGTATTTCCTGAGAAATGTCGGAAACTAAGGAAACTCAGGCTAAAAAAGAGTTTTCTGCACGAATGTGTGTGTGTGTGTGCGCGCGAGTACCCAGCAATTACCCACCAATAAGGGAATATCGCTAAATAGGAGGAAGAACTAAAACAATTGGCTACCGACGAGGGAAAATCATGAAAAAAATACGTTTTAGAGGCATATTCCAATTTTATATAAGCCTTGCGCACAAGAGATGTAGCTGAAGTGCGAGGATAGCAAGCAATGAAACGAAAAGAGCTTTGAACTGCGCAGGACAAGCACATTTTATTTTTATACACAGAAAATAAAAAATAATGGCTTACCTGATTCGTTGCTTAGACTAATGGAGGAGGATTCTGTACAAAGAATTGCTGAAATGAAAACGAGATGGTGAATGAGAACAAAGAGAAGAGAGTGAGATCAAGAGAGGAAACAAAACCTACGCAGAGAAACTCTTACCACAAACATTTCCACAATGTCCACAAAATGCGCTCTAATAAGATGCATCATGATTTGTATGAAATCATTAGTTACACCATTGTTTGTACACACAAAAGGTAGCAAGTCTATTAAACCAAGGCAGAACTGTACGTGTTCATGATGCAACTGCGTTAATGGCGTTAGAAACGGCTGATGTGAAACGAACACAAATATGGACCGCCAAGATTGTAGCTCTTGAACAAAAGCGTCCATTTTTGTACACACGCCAAACTGTTATAACGAAAGCGTTTAATATGCAGGCAGCTAAAGCTAGTAATCAGAAAAGGAAACAGGATGCGGTTAGGGTAAGGAGATTACTATTTCGATATTTGGTGAGAAAAACAAATAAACAATACCTCTAAACGAAATGCGTTGAAAAGGAATATGAACATGAAATAAGCCGACAAGCTATTAATTTCTGGTAGAAGTAAAAGTGGTAGGCTATGTGTGAAAAAGGTGTGCTAGGATAGGAACTGAAATTGAGGTGTACGAAGAGAAGATTGCACGCACTACCAATTTAGGATGTGAGATAAAACAGCGGGTGACGACGCAAAGAAAGTACGCAATGATAGAATATGATTTGAAACAGGATGAACAACCGAAAGAGGGTACGTAAGGATAGGGAAAAGTCTGAAGAAGAGGGTGGGTGAAGAAACAGCGACGTAAGGTAAATCATAGGAAATGCAACAGTTCGGTACGAGCTCTAAGAGTATTCTAACGCCTACCGATCTGGAAAAACCATGAAAACAAGATAGAAAGAGCATGAGAAAACGCTGTAGCAAACGCCTACGGACCAGAGAAAAATGTCGAAAAAAGTAGAAAGAGCTTTAGCAAGCGCCTACAGACTAGGAAAGACACGAAAAAAAGAGGTTTGTGAGCGAATAGCATGTGTTTGTGTGCACCCAACATTTACCCACAAACAAGGGAAAGCCACGAAATAGGAGAAAGAACTTAAACAATAGCCTACCGACAAGGGAAAACCACGAAAAAAACAAAGAGGTACGACAACCGCTCCAGCAATGGCCTACCGACCAGGGAAAAACTATGAAAACGGAAAAATAGCATGCATACATATACGGAGCAGATAGAACCCCGAAAAATAGAAAGAGTTTGTGAGCGAATGTATGTGTGTGAATGTGTGTGTGCGAGTATGTGCTTAGTATCCGTGCGCCAACAAGGGAAAATGACGAAATTATAGAAAAACTTCATCATTTGCCTACCGGACAGGGACAACCACAAAAAACCTGAAAAAACCACGAAAATTAGAAAGGGCTTCGTCAACCACTACAGCAATCGCCTACCAACCAGGGAAAACCTATGAAAAACCAGAAAGAGCTTGCATTCGTCTACAAACGAGGGAAAACCCCCAAAAATAGAAAGAGCTTTGTGAGCGAATGTATGAGAGCGTGTGTGTGTGTATGTGTGTGTGCGCGCCGGCGCACACACACTGAGCTACATTCCGCCAACAGAGGAAAACCACGAAATACGAGAAAGAACCTAAACAATTGCCTACTGACCAGGGAAAACCACCAAAAAACTGGGAAAACCACGAAAAATAGAAATAACTTCGGCAACCGCTTCAGCAAACGCCTACGGACCAGGGAAAAACTATGAAAAAGCAGAAATAGCTTGCATTCGTCTACCAACCAGATAAAACCCCGAAAAACTAGTTAGAGATTTGTGAGCGTGTGTGTGTGTGTGAGCGCACTGAGCATGCGTCCGTAAACAGGGGAAAACCACGAAATAGGATAAAGGACTTAAGTTTAATTGTCTACCCACCAGGGAAAAGCACGAAAAAAAAGAAAGAGCTTTGGCAACGGTTGCAGCAATCGCGTACCAACCAGGGAAAAAGTCATGTAAAAGTAGAAAGAGTTTGAATTTGTCTACCAACCAGGAAAAACCCCGAAAAACAGTAAGAACTTCGTTCGTTTATTGGTTGGCTGCAAAAAGAATGTACAAGCAACTGCACCACAACGTGTTTTACTAATGCTAAAAACAAAAAATAAGCTGTTTTTTGTGAACGGCACATGGCTTGCCTTCACGGTCCGAAGTGGTCCTCAATGTCTGCAAGGAGGCGTCCCACGGACGGTTGCCAATCCCTCGGGACGACGGTGACGACGATGTCGGTGACAAAGTAGTACACTGGATCTCCAATTCGCTTCAGGTGACAAAATAGCACTAGGCACATGTGTGCCGTGGTGTAAGCCGCAATCACGGCATTGGTAGCGTGGATCACCTTGGGACTCTCCTCGGAGTTACCTCAACACCACGTACATGACCTGGTTCGTCACGGGTACGCAGGTCTGCACTACCACTTCCTCGGCGTTGTACAGGCCCAGGAGGCGATCGTACCGGTACACCAGCTAGCACGTGGACATGTTATCGCGCTGTGGTGTTGTATGTGCG
This sequence comes from Deroplatys truncata, assembly GCA_030765065.1. Lineage (NCBI taxonomy): Eukaryota > Metazoa > Arthropoda > Insecta > Mantodea > Mantidae > Deroplatys > Deroplatys truncata. The sequence continues at coordinate 2,966,968 of CM060977.1, read as the reverse complement.
AGGTATGGAAACTGAAGGACGCAAAACATCCAAGACCGAGGGTTAAAAAGTGGAACAAGTAGTGACGTGGAACGTTGTGATTGGTGAAAATAAGACGATCTCTCATAGGTGGACAAATTGAAATAACGTGATGTGATAGGCGAAAATAAAATCGATGGTGATTGGAAGAAAAATGACCACTCTTTCTACTTTTACATGACTTTTTCCCTGGTTGGTACGCGATTGCTGCAACCGTTGCCAAAGCTCTTTCTTTTTTTTCGTGATTTTCCCTGGTGGGTAGACAATTAAACTTAAGTCCTTTATCCTATTTCGTGGTTTTCCCCTGTTTACGGATGCATGCTCAGTGCGCTCACACACACACGCTCACAAATCTCTAACTAGTTTTTCGGGGTTTTCTCTGGTTGGTAGACGAATGCAAGCTATTTCTGCTTTCTCATAGTTTTTCCCTGGTCCGTAGGCGTTTGCTGACGCGGTTGCCGAAGTTCTTTCTATTTTTCGTGGTTTTCCCAGTTTTTTCGTGGTTTTCCCTGGTCAGTAGGCAATTGTTTAGGTTCTTTCTCGTATTTCGTGGTTTTCCTCTGTTGGCGGAATGTAGCTCAGTGTGTGTGCGCCGGCGCGCACACACACACACGCTCTCATACATTCGCTCACAAAGCTCTTTCTATTTTTGGGGGTTTTCCCTCGTTTGTAGACGAATGCAAGCTCTTTCTGCTTTTTCATAGGTTTTCCCTGGTTGGTAGGCGATTGCTGTAGTGGTTGACGAAGCCCTTTCTAATTTTCGTGGTTTTTTCAGGTTTTTTGTGGTTGTCCCTGTCCGGTAGGCAAATGATGAAGTTTTTCTATAATTTCGTCGTTTTCCCTTGTTGGCGCACGGATACTAAGCACATACTCGCACACACACACATTCACACACATACATTCGCTCACAAACTCTTTCTATTTTTCGGGGTTTTATCTGCTCCGTATACGTATGCATGCTATTTTTCCGTTTTCATAGTTTTTCCCTGGTCGGTAGGCCATTGCTGGAGCGGTTGTCGTACCTCTTTCTGTTTTTTCGTGGTTTTCCCTTGTCGGTAGGCTATTGTTTAAGTTCTTTCTCCTATTTCGTGGCTTTCCCTTGTTTGTTGGTAAATGCTGGGTGCACACAAGCACATGCACATTCGCTCACAAACCTCTTTTTTTTCGTGGCTTTCCTAGTGTGTAGGCGCTTGCTAAAGCTCTTTCTACTTTTTTCGACATTTTTCTCTGGTCCGTAGGCGTCTGCTACAGCGTTTTCTCAAGCTCTTTCTATCTTGTTTTCATGGTTTTTCCAGATCGGTAGGCGTTAGAATTCTCTTAGAGCTCGTACCGAACTGTTGCATTTCCTATGATTTACCTTGCGACGCTGTTTCTTCTACCACCCTCTTCTTCAGACTTTTCCCTATCCTTACGTACCCTCTTTCGGTTGTTCATCCTGTTTCAAATCATATTCTATCATTGCGTACTTTCTTTGCGTCGTCACCCGCTGTTTTATCTCACATCCTAAATTGGTAGTGCGTGCAATCTTCTCTTCGTACACCTCAATTTCAGTTCCTATCCTAGCACACCTTTTTCACACATAGCCTACCACTTTTACTTCTACCAGAAATTAATAGCTTGTCGGCTTATTTCATGTTCATATTCCTTTTCAACGCATTTCGTTTAGAGGTATTGTTTATTTGTTTTTCTCACTAAATATCAAAATAGTAATCTCCACCCTAACCGCATCCTATTTCCTTTTCTGATTACTAGCTTTAGCTGCCTGCATATTAAACGCTTTCGTTATAACATTTTGGCGTGTGTACAAAAATGGACGCTTTTGTTCAAGAGCTACAATCTTGGCGGTCCATATTTGTGTTCGTTTCACATCAGCCGTTTCTAACGCCATTAACGCAGTTGCATCATGAACACATCCCCATCACAGATTATCCTTTACATGAAACATTTTCCAAAAATTTTAATTTTCTCAAAAATGGCTCTAAAGATTTTAATTAAAATGTCATATTTTAAATATATTTTTATAACAAATCAAATGTATATCTCCAATTTCCTGGGTATGGCTCCAAAAGTATTCTTCATTATGAACGTCTTTTGCATAGCGGGTGAACCATAAGATATAGTCAAAATTGTTCTACACAAAATGTGTACATCACGTTAAAATACACATTTTATGTCATATCCATTTTTTGTTGAGTGAACCATTTTCGAGATATTTTTCTTATCCCTTAAACTTTCCAATACTTATACTTTTTTCTCAAATTCTTTATTAATTTTTTGTGATGGTAATGCAAAGTGAATCCATTACTCCACATATCAACAAGCTCTTACAAATATTTAACTATAGCTTAAAACCTACCAATTCCCTTGCATCTCGCTACTATTATAGTGTGTGTGCCTATTTAATTTTTTATTTTCTTTTGCACTGCACACTTTTGTGTTAAAATATATACATTTTCAATTTTGTCATTGTGTCGAATTTGTTTGTTTCATGTTTATTTTGTTTGCACTGCACATTTTCAGTTGAAATATAGATCACCATGAAGCCTGTTTGTTTGTGTGCTTATTTTCATATATGAGTGGTTTGATGAGGAAGGTTGTAGTGTTGTTTACACCTGCGATAAGGTGCGCAAACTACCTGTGCGTCTCTGGGAAGTTGGTTCGCGCAGTTTGCAGCTCTTTAATCGCGGCGGCCATATTGTGACGCACATCGGCTGCTTCATCAGCACCCGTTCGCACGGTCATTTTCAAGTTATCGCGCAGTTTGCAGCTCTTTAATCGCGGCGGCCATATTGTGACGCACATCGGCTGCTTCATCAGCACCCGTTCGCACGGTCATTTTCAAGTTATCGCGCAGTTTGCAGCTCTTTAATCGCGGCGGCCATATTGTGACGCACATCGACTGCTTCATCAGCACCCGTTCACACGGTCATTCACGTACTGCTGCTTCCGCTGCGCATGAGAATCGTTCTTTTACTGTTTTCTCCGAGAGTAACGTGAGCAGAACTATAACGCTTGCTACATGTTGCTAATAGTGGTTGAGCTCGCACTCCCACTAGCGCTTTTCGCGGAAAGTTAAGTATTTCAGCAGGGCTATGTGATTTATTAAGTGCGTGTGGAGTTAAAAACAGTGCCCCGCCTCAATTTCAACATCAGTGTCAAATATTTAAAACTATCAGTGTCGTGTGTAGTGATTTTGTGTTGTGCGGTGCATAAAATCTGAGAAAAATCACGCACAAACTTTCGACGCGAGCAACAAGAGGCTGTGTGCCCTTGTTGCACGCATTGCAATAAACTGTCGAATATGGCCGCCAACGGCACCATCAGCAACAACATGGTAGGAGGAAATAGCCTGGTTAAGATGCCGGAAGCCTCCTCCCCCCACAACATGGCCGCCGGGCGAAGTTTCCAACCAACTTTTGCCCTCCACTTCTGCCGCTGCACAACAGCACGGCCAGGTAGATCATTCCATGGCTACTCAAACCATGGTAGGTGGAAGTTCCGTGGAACCCAGTGTCCCCGGCCCCGTGGATCCTACTATGTACTATCTAAATGGCGGTGATCTCAGATCATTCATGAACAATGCACTCATTGCGGATCCTCATATTCCGCTGTCTAATGAAGTGGCGCTGCATTTGCAGTTGGAAAAGAGCGCCACAGGAGGAAAAAACCTGGTTAAGATGCCGGAAGGCACCTCCACACACCACAACATGGCCGCCGGGCGAAGTATCCAACCAACTTTTGTCATCCCCTCCACTTCTGCCGCTGCACAACAGCACGGCCAGGTAGATCATTCCATGGCTACTCAAAACATGGTAGGTGGAAGTTCCGCGGAACCCAGTGTCCCCGGCCCCGTGGATACTACTATGTACTATCTAAATGGCGGTGATCTCAGATCATTCATGAACAATGCACTCATTGTGGATCCTCATATTCCGCTGTCTAATGAAGTGGCGCTGCATTTGCAGTTGGAAAAGAGCGCCACAGGAGGAAAAAGCCTGGTTAAGATGCCGGAAGCCACCTCCACCAACCACAACATGGCCGCCGGCCGAAGTTTCCAACCAACTTTTGCCATCCCCTCCACTTCTGCCGCTGCACAACAGCACGGCCAGGTAGATCATTCCATGGTTACTCAAACCATGGTAGGTGGAAGTTCCGCGGAACCCAGTGTCCCCGGCCCCGTGGATCCTACTATGTACTATCTAAAGGCGGTGATCTCAGATCATTCATGAACAATGCACTCTTTGTGGATCCTCATATTCCGCTGTCTAATGAAGTGGCGCTGCATTTGCAGCTGGAAAAGAGCGCCAGACTCAAATACATGAACGCCACAGGAGGAAAAACACAACTTGCCAAGTTGTAATCGCAGCCATTTCCGGTGCACTTCCGGTCACACCATCCATCCACCGCTGCACTTTTCCCTACCATCGACCATAAAACCACATTTAAAAGATTTTCTCGCTAATGAGCATCCGTTCGCACGGCCAATTTTAAAGTTATCGCGAAGTTTGCAGCTCTTTAATCGCGGCGGCCATATTGTGACGCACATCGACTGCTTCATCAGCACCCGTTCACACGGTCATTTTTCAAATTATCGCGCAGTTTGCAGCTCTTTAATCGGGGCGGCCATATTGTGACGCACATCGACTGCTTCATCAGCACCCGTTCACACGGTCATTTTTCAAGTTATCGCGCAGTTTGCAGCTCTTTAATCGCGGCGGCCATATTGTGACGCACATCGACTGCTGATTACCACTCTTGCGTCTGCCATGTTGACCACTAACCTCAAATCCCCTCGCTCTTGACTTCTTGTCTCCGCTATCTTGTTTAGTTCCCATTTTTGCCACCGCTCCTCACATCTCCGAGCTAGATTGCCGGCAAGAACAGATTTCTTTCATTCACACCTCGACGGTTGACTTCGACAGTAGCTACTGTGAACACCTGCGTCGTACACTTTTTTGACCGCTTTCGACCGGCAATGAGAACCCTGCTCCTACGTACGCTAGCGGCCATTACGATGGTCCAGTACCAGGTTTTTGGTATAGTTAAATTACGTCTGTGCAAAGGGCGTCTGTACCGCTGTAAAAAAACCTAGGTATATCTGTGCGTAGTGATGTTGGTTGATCTTAAAGCTGGTTAAGCATTTTCAAAAACAGTTTGCTTTTATTTTTCGCGTCGCGTGAAGCTGCTGTGCTTTTGGTGACGCATCAACACCAGTAAGAGGTAAGTACCACACGCATAATTATTTTTCGGGCCTGCTTGGCGTAGGAATATATCCTTTGGTGTTTTGGTACTGGGTTTGAGTCCCAAACTACAAACTCCACATTCCACCACATTTTAAACTAGCGTTGCGGTAGAAATACATGGTTTAGTGTTCTGGTACCGGGTTTGAGTCCCAAAATAAAAAAGAAGTCCACATTCCACCAACATTCCTATTTAAAATACCGTTAAAGTTCACGTTTAATTCGAAGTTGTGATGTCACATTCAAAACGAAGGTTCAAAGAGTAACTTTTTAATGTGTTGGGTTTTGGTACTGGGTTTCAATCCCAACATATGCGTTAACGATCACGGCTATCATCAATACCGCCGCAAATCACCTTCACTTCGCCTTATTTATTCCTTTGTCCAATCCAATCACGTTTTATTTTCACCAATCACAAATCGTCTTATTTTCTCCAATCATAACATGCCACGTCACTTGCTGCCTTCCTTTTTACTCAAGCATTATATTTCTGTGCTCTTTTGTGTTTTCAACTTTCGTGTTAGTTACTTGGCTGCTTCCATTCTCGTTCAAGGTATGATATTTATTTTTTCTTTTGTGAAATCTTCTTGACCACGCGCGTCCGCCATTTTGTTTAGTTTTCACAACATCAAATCTCCTCGTCACCATCTGTTGCGTTCGGCATCTTTCGCATGTTGACCCTAACCTCAAATCTCTTCGTCCCTCGACTTCTTGCCTCCGCCATCTTCTTTAGTTCCCATTTTCACCACTACGCCTCCGCCATCTTGGTTTAAGTTCTCCACGTTTACCTCATATTTTTAACCTGGACTTCCTGCCTCCGCCATCTTGTTTAGTTCCCATTTTTACCACCGCGCCTCACATCTCGTCCCACCCTTGCCTCCACCATCTTGGATTTAGTTCCCCTTCTTAAGTCCTGTTTTAACCTAAAAATCTTAACCTCAAATCTCCTTGCCCCCTCCTCTTGCGACCACCAAGTTGACCACTAACCTCGAAATCTCCTCGTCCTTAGACTTTTTGTCTTCATCTTGTTTAGTTCCCATTTTCGCCACCGCGCCTCACATCTCCTCGTCCACACCATTGCCTTCGCCATCTTGGATTTCGTTCACATGCTTACGTCCTGTCTTAACCTAAAATCTTAACCTCAAATCTCCTTACCCTCCTCTTGCGTCCGCCATCTTGTTTAGTTCTCACGTTGGCCACCGCATCTCCTTGTCGCCGACCCTCCGCCATTTTTAGTTCCCACTATTTTAACCTCAAAATCTGCTCTTCTAAGCTCTTGCTTCCGCCATCTTGTTTTAGTTCCCATTCTCAACACCGCGTCTCCTTGTCCCACCTCTTGCGTCCGCCATGTTGACCACTAACCTCGAAATTTCCTCGTCCTTAGACCTCTTGTCTCCGCCATCTTGTTTAGTTCCCATTTTCGCCACCGCGTCTCATATCGCCCCATCTCTCTATCCACTCAAGAAAACTACCATCCAACGTTCAAAAATTGCTGATGAGTTCTGGAGAGGCTTTTGCAAATCTTGTTGCTAGGAAAACTTACCCTTCCAATCACCTCCAACATACCCCACTCCCACACCTTTTTCTTTCCACCAATCATAATCTCTCTTATTCTTACCAATCAACAACTTTCATACGTTCCTTTCCACCAATAACATCACTTCTTATTCCCACCAATCACAACTTCACACGTCACTTTGTGTTATAATTTTTATCCCTCTTAGCCATCTTTTCCCTCTTTCAGTCACGACCTACGCACAGAGAGCACCTCGCCGCTCCGCTCCTCTCCATCACGTGTCCTTCATACTCTTTTATCTTCATTCCTTTATCTTCCACCCGAATTAACGAACCAATCACATTTCGTCTTATTTTTACCAATCAAAACCCTCCACATCATTTCCTGATTTTCGTTCAACTTTCCCTAATACTCAATTCTTTTATCTCGTCCCGGATTAACTTATTGCGAAAACGATAATCCTTCCGCTCATGGCGCTTTTCAAACTTACCGCCGTCGCTCTTAATCCGCGGATTAACAGCGACACTAGCGCCCCTAGCGGCAGGATTATCGTTAATCCAATTGGCTAATCCGGGACTAATACTACTTACATCAAGACTTACAATTATATATACAGATATTTTACATCATTCAGTGTGGCTACTATTGACATTTGCTACTTTAGGTGTATTCATCAATAATTACAATTATATACACAGATATTTTACATTATTCAGTCTAGCTACTATTGACATTTGCTACTTTAGGTGTATACATCAATACTGCCAATTATATATACAGATATTTTACATTAGTCAGTCTAGCTACTATTGACATTTGCTACTTTAGGTGTATTCATCAATAATTACAGTTTTATATGTATACAGATATTTTACATTATTCAGACCAGCTACTATTAAGATTTGCTACTTATGGTGTATACATCAATACTTATAGTTATATATATATATATGTATATATATACAGATATTTTAACATTATTCAGACCAGCTACTATTAAGATTTGCTACTTACGGTGTATACATCAATACTTATAGTTATATATATTTTAACATTATTCAGACCAGCTACTATTGACATTTGCTACTTTAGGTGTATACATCAATACTTCCAGTTATATATACAGATATCTTACATTATTCAGATCAGCTACTATTGACATTTGATACTTTAGGTGTATACATCAATACTTACAGTTATATATACAGATATTTATCATTATTCAGACCAGCTACTATTGACATTTGCTACTTATGGCTTATACATCAATACTTACAGTTATATATACTGATATTTTACTTTATTTAGACTAGCTACTATTGACATTTGCTAGTTACAATGTATACATCAATACTTACAGTTTTATATATATATATATATAGATATTTTACATTATACAGACCAGCTACTATTGTCATTTGCTACTTTAGGTGTATACATCAATACTTACAGTTATATATATATACAGATATTTTACATTATTCAGACTAACTACTGTTGACATTTGCTACTTTAGGTGTATACATCAATACTTACAGTTATATATACAGATATTTTACATTATTCAGACTAACTACTGTTGACATTTGCTACTTTAGGTGTATACATCAATACTTACAGTTTTATATATATATATATATATATATATATATATATATAGATATTTTACATTATACAGACCAGCTACTATTGTCATTTGCTACTTTAGGTGTATACATCAATACTTACAGTTATATATACAGATATTTGATATTATTCAGACTAACTACTGTTGACATTTGCTATTTTAGGTGTATACATCAATACTTACAGTTATATATATATATATATATACAGATATTTTACATTATTCAGACTAACTACTGTTGACATTTGCTACTTTAGGTGTATACATCAATACTTACAGTTATATATACAGATATTTTACATTATTCAGACTAGCTACTATTGACATTTGCTACTTTAGTTATATACATCTAAACTTACAGTTATATATACAGATATTTTACAATATTACCAGACCAGCTACTATTGACATTTGCTACTTTAGGTGTATACATCAAAACTTACAGTTATATATACAGATATTTTACATTATTCAGACCAGCTACTATTGACATTTGCTACTTTAGGTGTATACATCAAAACTTACAGTTATATGTACAGATGTTTTACATTATTCAGACCAGCTAGTATTACATTTGCTACTTTAGGTATATACATCAAAACTTACAGTTATATGTACAGATGTTTTACATTATTCAGACCAGCTACTATTGACATTTGCTACTTTAGGTGTATACATCAAAACTTACAGTTATATATACAGATGTTTTACATTATTCAGACCAGCTACTATTGACATTTGCTACTTTAGGTGTATACATCAAAACTTACAGTTATATATACAGATGTTTTACATTATTCAGACCAGCTACTATTACATTTGCTACTTTAGGTGTAAACATCAAAACTTACAGTTATATATACAGATGTTTTACATAATTCAGACCAGCTACTATTGACATTTGCTACTTTAGGTGTATACATCAAAACTTACAGTTATATATACAGATGTTTTACATTATTCAGACCAGCTACTATTACATTTGCTACTTTAGGTGTATACATCAAAAGTTACAGTTATATATACAGATATTTTACATTATTCAGACCAGCTACTATTGACATTTGCTACTTTAGGTGTATACATCAAAACTTACAGTTATATATACAGATATTTTACATTATTCAGACCAGCTACTATTGAAATTTGCTACTTTAGGTGTATACATCAAAACTTACAGTTATATATACAGATATTTTACAATATTCAGACCAGCTACTATTGACATTTGCCACTTTAGGTGTATACATCAAAACTTACAGTTATATATACAGATATTTTACATTATTCAGACCAGCTACTATTGACATTTGCTACTTTAGGTGTATACATCAAAACTTACAGTTATATATACAGATGTTTTACATTATTCAGACCAGCTACTAATGAAATTTGCTACTTTAGGTGTATACATCAATTTACAGTTATATATACAGATGTTTTTCATTATACAGACTAGCTACTGTTGACATTTGCTACTTTAGGTGTATACATCAAAACTTACAGTTGTATATACAGATATTTTACATTATATATTCCAGCTACTACATACACAAGCATGAATCAAAGAACATCTCAGGGACATAAAATATGATGAGATAAAGGTTAGCAGTAGCACTACAAGGATAGCATTACAGAAATGCAATAATTGCATTCTATCTCATTAGTATGCCTATTCTTCTAGTATCAGAGGCCATGTAGAGTTACTAGGAAGTTATTCCCGGTAAAGAACATTAATTTTTTTTTCATTTAATACTAACAAATCCATTAAAACATTATTTGAGATTTGAAACCCCTCTCCTCCTATGCAATGCCAGGTAAGCCAGTTAGTTCACTTTAAATAATAGGAACCACTCACTCTAGCATAATTAACACAAATAAACTATTAGTGATCATCCATAATTTGAATTGCTCTTTATGCTTCTTCCTATCAGACATTGGAGCCGAGACGTCGCAGCCTTTTGCCCCTTGGCTCACTGAGATCTCGGCGTGAAAGCTTTAATGAGTCGCCCAACGGTGCTGACTCCCACAGTGTCAACAGTGATAATGCCAGTAGCTTGAGGAAGGTAGAAGACAAGGCGCGACAACATATTGCCTTAATGACAAGTGACGAGAACGAAGCCAGTTCATCAACCAAGTACGAAGAGATAGGGCATATTAAAGAAGAAGGTGCTAAAGAACAGAAGGAAGAAGATGTAGAGAGTTCAAGTTCGGATAGTGACTGGGACAGTGACAACAGCTTGCCGATGGACAACTATCTTCCACCCATCAGCCCCACAGATGATAAGGGAAATCAGTCATTTTCATTAAGTACCGAGAAGAGGAGTAGGTTCCTAATGAGGGCCACATCTATTGACCTAACCGATGATGACGCTGAGACTGGAAAGGATAAGCACTTACGTAGTCCCAATGCTCCAGGGGTTGAACCCCAAGACAAAGCATTATCAGTTTCGGGTACTCTGGGAAGGGAAGGTACACTGTTAGGTTATGAGGAAATGTGGGAGGCAAATGCTCATCTTTCTGCGCCAACTTCAACAATAGAAGATATAAAGGAGGAGACAGAAAACGTGAAGGATGATGGCGATAACTTGCTGTTCCACTCACCAAGAATTGAGCACAAGCTGAAAGGGCATGAAGCTTCTGCCAGGTCAGTAGACGAGGTGGGTAAAGAAGAGAGGTATAAGCTTGAGTCACGTTCATTAGATACACTGGAGCCCGCAGCAAAGGTCCTACATAGCAGGCGACATACTCGGCAGCAGTCCATGTCGATACACTCGTGGAGTCAGAGCGAGGAAATGCATGATAAGCCTCTCCCACCACCACCTCCCCCCATGACAACAGAACTGGATCACATGATGGAGGAGAATAAACGCATCAATGCCCAGCTACGATGTTATGATGAGGCATTGAGAGAACTGGCTCATGTGTCTGTAAGGAAACAAGGTTCACTGTCTCTCCCTCGTACACAAGAGTCGTGGTGTCTCATCAGGTCACAGTCTGCAGGAGCCAGAAGTGAGGGGCTGTTCTCACTGCCATCTGCCAGCGAGATGGCTCAGTCAGCAATAGTCAGGAAACAGGGTTCGCTGTCGTTACCAAGAACAAGCGAGATACCAGACTTTGCTATGATGCAGTCGCTAGGATCCAAGAAACACTCTAGTGCAAGTGACTTTGCCATGAGGGAAATGGCACAGACTGCAATTGTCAAGCGCCAGGGCTCATTGTCGTTACCAAAAACTTGTGAAATGCCTGACTTAACTGTGGCATCGGGTGAGGAATACCTCTCCTTGCCACGATCAAATCAGCTGATTGATGAAGCATTTAAAGAAATAGGAAATTCCACAGCCACAATGAAGAAACGAGGTTCACGATCATTACCACGGACAATTGATGCTAAGGCTATATCTCTTGGGGCAGACCCTACACCACCATCTCGTCACAGGAAGCTGAGGAACAGAAGAAGAGCTGAGAGTGAGAGTGAAGCATTCAACAGAAAACTTGAAGAGGCAGATGCCCCCAGTAAATCATTCTCATTTGAGAAATCTTTTAAAGTTACTGAAGAAACTGATGCTAGCAAGCTGAAGTCATCTCCAAAGGAAAAAATGCAAGTCACAGACAGTCAGGTTGATAAACCAATAAGGAAGAAAAGAAAAATGCTGCTTGCAATGAGGGGTTTTGTGGCACCAGCATTGAAACATATGAATGGAAGTTCGGTGAGTGAGATATCAACGGAAGAGTCTGTTGAAGAGCCGCCATTCTGGATGAGTACTGACAGAGAAGGAGGACTGGCACGGCAGTCAACTGTCATAGAGAGACCAGTGATTGAGAAGGAGAGTTCGCCAGTTGCGGATATTGCTGAGGAGAGCATTGGACTGCAGGAAGAAGCTGCAAGGTTAGTAACAAACTTTTACTTCATTCTACTGAAAAGTGTTCATTTTAAATTGGTCCTGCCGTAGTTCATTCTTGCTCTAAATTATGTCACTATTTTGATGGAAGTTTCGTATCCTCAGAGCAGAGTACGTTTGTGTTAAAGAAGTTGCATAGTTCCCATGGTGTAACAAATTCCTATAGCGGTACTCTCTGTGGATCAAAGAACTGACTTCAAACCCCATAAAGATTACCGGTACTAATGAAGGAGCTGGGGTACTGTTTGCATTTGAACTGTCCATTTTGATTCCTGTATTGTAGCATCAGATGCATTTAACGTAAGCACCATCTTCATTATTGAATCCTACATCAGAACGGGAATATCAAGCAAGTGTAATTGATATTGCAGAGAAATATCCCCAGTTTCAAAAAACATGAAGAGAACAGTTGAGAGGTGAGTTAGTTTATCTTTTATGTAATGCATATAAAAAGGAATTGCTATGCAACATTAAGATATAAGTAATCTTTTTCTCTGTTTTGTGTGATAGGTGTGTTGCTCACTTATGGTAAACAAGATGTGTGTGAGAAGACAAGGGTACTGATGCATGGTGTTTTGCAAGAGATGAGACCATTATCTTTAATGCAAAAATTAATCTTAACATAATGTAATAATCAACAGAATTATCACAAACCATCTATGGCCTCCGAGATCCCCAGATTTCACACCACCAGAATTTTTCCCCTGAAGGCCAGAATCTTTGCTAGACTCCATACTGCCGGAGATGACTATCATGCCCACTATACCTGAGGGTGTCTTCCATAACTTGGTCAAGAGATGCTTACAGTGGATTGGTGTACAGTTGAATTATTTAAAATTTATGTTAATTCTTTGAAAACATTTCAGAATTTTAAGGTATTTTTGTATTTCTTAAAAAAAGGTTAATTTACTAATGAAAACATGTAAGGTGACTTATTTTATGTTCTGTAGCTGTCACTCTGCAATTAAAGAAAATCAGAAAATATTATGTAATGAACCCATTTTTGAACTCATCCTTCCAGCCATTTGCGATTCTTGGGTGATCGCATACTCACAACTGCATACCCAGAGTTTTTCTTGTAAATGGGTATTTACCCCTAAATGTATTTCAAGACATCCACTATGTGGACTTTCTTCTTTGTGAATTGTGCATTTACTTTCCACATACAATGCACTTTATTAGAGGGCTGTAGAGACACATAAGCAGTATTCTGCAAGTAGTGGAGAAAGGTGCAGTAAGTTGAGATATATAAGGTGGTCGACAAATCTGAGAAATGTGATTCCTAGCATTCAAGTGCACTGTGTTAATGCACATGCCATTTCCATTTGCTACCTGCACTGGCATATCTGCCCCTCCCTACCTTTACATTTTCTGCATTGATATGAGAGTTATGTTTATGCTATGTGGCATATTGCAACTACAAATACTTCATTCGGTTTAAATATGCATAGAATTGCTATGGTTAATACAATGCTTTAGGTACATACTGTGGTTATATCTTTCTTTAAATTTGCCTTTTCCGCTTGTCTTGTGTTTGTGAGCCTACTTGATTACCCCACTAGTAAATATTAAAACTTGTGCTAGAGAGAATCAAACCTTTCAGGTTTTATTTGTAGAAGAGAAGTTGTAAATTAAATAGAAAGGCAGACCGTTGCCATCTATCAATTTAGTTAAAGTAACTAACTGTAAAGGGAAGGTTATTATGAGAAACTTCAATGAATCTATCCATCAATAAATTTTGCACACCCACTAAGGTAGATCACAAGCAGCCACCGCTTCCACCCTATGACATTCACGCAGCAGTTGCTGTCATCTGGCATACAGATTCATTAACATTTGAAGACTAAAGGATCGGTAGTCAGCGCTGATGTTATATCTTGTCCAATATTCTGGACAACAGACTAAAATAAAATGGACACTCAGTATATCTAAATAATATAACAAGGAAACATTAAAACATGTTTTGGATGGTTAAATTTTGAATTGACAGTGCTTGAAGTAGCATTATGTCTAAAGATAAAAATTAAACGCTTTTTAGAAATTTTAATACTACTTTCAAATTGTAAGTAATGGATACAGTATAAATGTGTATACTGTATCCACTCTGGTGTATTATCATCTTATTCAGTTACTTTATCTTCCTTAACTCCTCCTGCACATCCCACTCCTGACACCAGTGTAACTGTCTGCTGTACCCAGTCTGGTGTATTATCATCTTATTCAGCTTCATTATCTTCCTTAACTCCTCCTGCACATCCCACTCCTGACACCAGTGTAACTGTCTGCTGTACCCAGTCTGGTGTATTATCATCTTATTCAGTTACTTTATCTTCCTTAACTCCTCCTGCACATCCCACTCCTGACACCATTGGTTTCAGTTCCTTAGCTCCTCCTGCACATCCCACTCCTAACACCAGTGTAACTGTCTGCTGTACCCAGTCTGGTGTATTATCATCTTATTCAGTTACTTTTATCTTCCTTAACTCCACCTGCACATCCCACTCCTGACACCAGTGTAACTGTCTGCTGTACCCAGTCTGGTGTATTATCATCTTATTCAGTTACTTTATCTTCCTTAACTCCTCCTGCACATCCCACTCCTGACACCAGTGTAACTGTCTGCTGTACCCAGTCTGGTGTATTATCATTTTATTCAGCTTCTTTATCTTCCTTAGCTCCTCCTGCACATCCCACTCCTGACACCAGTATAACTGTCTGCTGTACTCAGTTACTTTATCTTCCTTAACTCCTGCTGCACATCCCACTCCTGACAACCAGTGTAACTGTCTGCTGTACCCAGTCTGGTGTATTATCATCTTATTCAGCTTCTTTATCTTCCTTAGCTCCTGCACATTCCACTCCTGACACCATTGGTTTCAGTTCCTTAGCTCCTCCTGCACATCCCACTCCTGACACCAGTGTAACTGTCTGCTGTACCCAGTCTTGTGTATTATCATCTTATTCAGCTTCTTTATCTTCCTTAACTCCTCCTGCACATCCCACTCTTGACACCAGCGTAACTGTCTGCTGTACTCAGTTACTTTATCTTCCTTAACTCCTGCTGCACACCCCACTCCTGACACCAGTATAACTGTCTGCTGTACCCAGTCTGGTGTATTATCATCTTATTCAGCTTCTTTATCTTCCTTAGCTCCTGCACATTCCACTCCTGACACCATTGGTTTCAGTTCCTTAGCTCCTCCTGCACATCCCACTCCTGACACCAGTGTAACTGTCTGCTGTACCCAGTCTTGTGTATTATCATCTCATTCAGCTTCTTTATCTTCCTTAACTCCTCCTGCACATCCCACTCTTGACACCAGCGTAACTGTCTGCTGTACTCAGTTACTTTATCTTCCTTAACTCCTGCTGCACATCCCACTCCTGACACCAGTATAACTGTCTGCTGTACCCAGTCTGGTGTATTATCATCTTATTCAGCTTCTTTATCTTCCTTAGCTCCTCCTGCACATCCCACTCCTGACACCAGTGTAACTGTCTGCTGTACCCAGTCTGGTGTATTATCATCTTATTCAGCTTCTTTATCTTCCTTAGCTCCTCCTGCACATTCCACTCCTGACACCATTGTAACTGTCTGCTGTACCCAGTCTTGTGTATTATCATCTTATTCAGCTTCTTTATCTTCCTTAGCTCCTCCTGCACATCCCACTCCTGACACCGGCGTAACTGTCTGCTGTACCCAGTCTGGTGTATTATCATCTTATTCAGCTTCTTTATCTTCCTTAGCTCCTCCTGCACATCCCACTCCTGACACCAGTATAATTGTCTGCTGTACTCAGTTACTTTATCTTCCTTAACTCCTGTTGCACATCCCACTCCTGACACCAAGGTAACTGTCTGCTGTACTCAGTTACTTTATCTTCCTTAACTCCTGCTGCACATCCCACTCCTGACACCAGTGTAACTGTCTGCTGTACCCAGTCTGGTGTATTATCATCTTATTCAGCTTCTTTATCTTCCTTAGCTCCTCCTGCGCATTCCACTCCTGACACCATTGGTTTCAGTTCCTTAGCTCCTCCTGCACATCCCACTCCTGACACCAGTGTAACTGTCTGCTGTACTCAGTTACTTTATCTTCCTTAACTCCTGCTGCACATCCCACTCCTGACACCAGTGTAACTGTCTGCTGTACCCACTCTGGTGTATTATCATCTTATTCAGCTTCTTTATCTTCCTTAGCTCCTCCTGCACATCCCACTCCTGACACCAGTGTAACTGTCTGCTGTACCCAGTCTGGTGTATTATCATCTTATTCAGCTTCTTTATCTTCCTTAGCTCCTCCTGCATATCCCACTCCTGACACCAGTGTAACTGTCTGCTGTACCCAGTCTGGTGTATTATCATCTTATTCAGCTTCTTTATCTTCCTTAGTTCCTCCTGCACATCCCACTCCTGACAGCAGTGTAACTGCTGTACTCAGTTGCTTTATCTTCCTTAACTCCTGATGCACATCCCACTCCTGACAACAGTGTAACTGTCAGCTGTACCCAGTCTGGTGTATTATCATCTTATTCAGCTTCTTTATCTTCCTTAGCTCCTCCTGCACATCCCACTCCTGACACCAGTGTAACTGTCTGCTGTACCCAGTCTGGTATATTATCATCTTATTCAGCTTCTTTATCTTCCTTAGCTCCTCCTGCACATCCCACTCCTGACACCAGTGTAACTGTCTGCTGTACCCAGTCTGGTATATTATCATCTTATTCAGCGTCTTTATCTTCCTTAGCTCCTCCTGCACATCCCACTGCACCAGTGTAACTGTCTGCTGTACCCAGTCTGGTGTATTATCATCTTATTCAGCTTCTTTATCTTCCTTAACTCCTCCTGCGCATCCCACTCCTGACACCAGTGTAACTGTCTGCTGTACCCAGTCTTGTGTATTATCATCTTATTCAGCTTCTTTATCTTCCTTAGTTCCTCCTGCACATTCCACTCCTGACACCAGTGTAACTGTCAGCTGTACCCAGTCTGGTGTATTATCATCTTATTCAGCTTCTTTATCTTCCTTAGTTCCTCCTGCACATTCCACTCCTGACACCAGTATAACTGTCTGCTGTACCCAGTGTGGTGTATTATCATATTATTCAGCTTCTTTATCTTCCTTAGCTCCTCCTGCACATTCCACTCCTGACACCATTGTAACTGTCTGCTGTACCCAGTGTGGTGTATTATCATATTATTCAGCTTCTTTATCTTCCTTAGTTCCTCCTGCACATTCCACTCCTGACACCATTGTAACTGTCTGCTGTACCCAGTGTGGTGTATTATCATATTATTCAGCTTCTTTATCTTCCTTAGCTCCTCCTGCACATTCCACTCCTGACACCAGTATAACTGTCTGCTGCACCCAGTCTGGTGCATTATCATTTTATTCAGCTTCTTTATCTTCCTTAGCTCCTCCTGCACATTCCACTCCTGACACCAGTATAACTGTCTGCTGTACTCAGTCTGGTGTATTATCATTTTATTCAGCTTCTTTATCTTCCTTAGCTCCTCCTGCACATTCCACTCCTGACACCAGTATAACATGTCTGCTGTACTCAGTCTGGTGTATTATCATATTATTCAGCTTCTTTATCTTCCTTAGCTCCTCCTGCACATCCCACTCCTGACACCAGTGTAACTGTCTGCTGTACCCAGTCTGGTATATTATCATCTTATTCAGCTTCTTTATCTTCCTTAGCTCCTCCTGCACATCCCACTCCTGACACCAGTGTAACTGTCTGCTGTACCCAGTCTGGTATATTATCATCTTATTCAGCTTCTTTATCTTCCTTAGCTCCTCCTGCACATCCCACTCCTGACACCAGTGTAACTGTCTGCTGTACCCAGTCTGTGTATATTATCATCTTATTCAGCTTCTTTATCTCCTTAGTTCCTCCTGCACATTCCACTCCTGACACCATTGTAACTGTCTGCTCCACCCAGTCTGGTGTATTATCATCTTATTCAGCTTCTTTATCTTCCTTAGCTCCTCCTGCACATCCCACTCCTGACACCATTGGTTTCAGTTCCTTAGCGCCTACTGCGCATCCCACCCTGAAATTCATTATATGGCCATGCTCTCAAGAAGTTGTTGTTTTCCATATAACTGAATTTTTATAGATAAATGTAATTACTGGAGTTTGAGAATTTGTATTTTAATGCTACAGTTTGTTTTCTTGAAAGCATGTAAGAAGTCTATGGGTTGTTGCTGTGTGTTGTCTAGATTATGCCCCAAGATAAGTAGGCTTGTGTCATCTGCAAAAAAAAAAAAAAATGTTGCCTTAGCAGAAGTAATGCAGCTGCAGCAGCATTCTAGATCATTTACATAAAGATTAAGAATCTGATGTGTTACATTCGTATATTTTCTCTTCCCATTCTTCAAGAAACTATTCTTACAAAAGCTTATTCTTGTATCTACTTCATGGTGATTGAGATAAACATTTGCAGAAATAGTTTTGTTACGCATTTCTTGTAGGTACAATGGGAATAAGGGAAACAGCTGATTGCTACTTCGTTCTCTTTGCATGAACATGACCGAATAGTGATTCTGTAGTTGAAAAAGTATCAAGTATTTGACAATTCAAACCTATAATAAAAAATATCTCGGAAATGGTTAATATCACAAACAATTTTACTTGTCATAAATTGTGTGATTAAATAAGATATACATATTTTGTGTAGTAAGTTGTTGTACACAAGTTATAAGAGTTTATTCAACTTCAAAATACACTATTTATTTGTCACACAAATATCTTAAACAATTTCTGGCGGTGCTCAGCTCAAATAGCTAGTTGAAATAAAATTAGGAATGAGAAAATAAGATAGGAAATGAACATTAAAAAATATATATTTCATTGAAACAATTAATATGGTATGGACATGTAATGCATTGGTTACCGAAGATTACTTTTGAATGGATACCATTAAAGAGGGTCACCTCCAACAACATGGAAGAATGGATACCAAAGGTTGTCTAGTTAGATGTTGTAAAAACTGACTACTACTATTAATAAATAACTTAAACATATGGTATTTTAATCAAAATTGTTGACCCATTTTTGAGAAAATAAAAAGTAATGAAAATTTCTCTATGTAAATAGTAGTTTGGGTTGCGGGGGATTTTCTTGAAAATCTCCGTCTGGCATCCTTGGAAAGTGATGGTATTTAACTGACTTTTTATTTTTGAGTTATGCAGTACACAGACTCACATACATACACAATTGGACCGTTTTTTAAAAATGCTTTTTTTTTATTTATGGGGCCTCAAAGCATATATTTCTGGTAAAATCTTGATATCAAATATTTGGGGAAATGCAATACCTTCTCTACCTACAGGTATGTGGTAGAGAAAGTAAAAATAGGATTGGTCCAAGAATAGAGCCCTGCAGTAAACCATAGCTAATCAAATATGCACACTGTATTGAGTAGAATTAAAAATCCTATATTCTCTACTTACACATAGTTACACAAAATTTGGTTTATGTGGAAGGCAATAAACCTATATAAAGTCAGCTACTAATTAACACACTTGTGATATGTGACACAGACAAGTTCAACACAGTCCACAGTCGGATATGAAAACGGTCCCCACTGGCTTTCCTGTCGCAGATCCATATTCCTGTATCTGAAAGTGACAACATTTTTTATTAACAAAGAGAATACCTAAATAATCTCAAGTTTTTTTATTAATAAAGTAGCTGTGGCTTTATGAACCTCAAAATATGATTTATTTAATTTACCTCCACAGTATTGTCTGTGATATTGCTGTTCAGTGATCTATAAGATAAGAAATTCTCCCCTTACAATTGTAATGTGTTAAAATTCCCACAGTATTCCTAATAAAACATGATATCCATGCAAACAGTTTCAAATATCAAGGAATGTTGTACTTCTGATTTCCTCAACCTCTTCTTGAGTCTTCAAAGTTCCGGAAACCTCATATACCCTGTAATAAAACAATCATCACAATGGACAAATAGCTATTATATAATGTATACAACATTGGGGGACACCTACTGCAGCTAGCACCACCAGGAGGAAGCATGAAGTGAAAGAACCACAGGAGGCTACAGTATAGTGTATACAACAGAATGGGACACCTTGTGCACTGTTACCTACTGCAGCTAGCACCACCAGGAGGAACGATGAAGTGATGGAACCACAGGAGGCTACAGTATAGTGTATACAACAGAGGGGGACACCTTGTGCATTGTGACCTACTGCAGCTAGCACCACCAGGAGGAACGATGAAGTGAAATAACAAACAGGAGGATACAATATAGTGTATACAAATGAGGGGCACACCTTGTGCACTGTGACCTACTGACTAGCACCACCAGGAGGAACGATGAAGTGAAGGAACCACAGGAGGATACAGTATAGTGTATACAACAGAGGGGGACACCTTGTGCATTGTGACCTACTGCAGCTAGCACCACCAGGAGGAAGGATGAAGTGAAATAACAAACAGGAGGATACAATATAGTGTATACAAATGAGGGGCACACCTTGTGCACTGTGACCTACTGACTAGCACCACCAGGAGGAACGATGAAGTGAAGGAACCACAGGAGGCTACAGTATAGTGTATACAACAGAGGAGGACACCTTGTGCACTGTGACCTACTGACTAGCACCACCAGGAGGAACGATGAAGTGAAGGAACCACTGGAGGCTACATCGTAATGTATTAAACAGAAGAGGACACCTTGTGCACTGTGACCTACTGCAGTTAGCACCACCAGGAGGAACGATGAAGTGAAGGAACCACTGGAGGCTACATTATAATGTATACAACAGAGGGGGACACCTTGTGCACTGTGACCTACTGCAGCTAGCACCACCAGGAGGAACGATGAAGTGAAGGAACCACTGGAGGCTACATCGTAATGTATACAACACAGGAGGACACCTTGTGCACTGTGACCTACTGCAGCTAGCACCACCAGGAGGAACGATGAAGTGAAGGAACCACTGGAGGCTACATCGTAATGTATACAACACAGGAGGACACCTTGTGCACTGTGACCTACTGCAGCTAGCACCACCAGGACGAACGATGAAGTGAAGGAACCACTGGAGGCTACATCGTAATGTATACAACAGAGGAGGACACCTTGTGCACTGTTACCTACTGCAGCTAGCACCACCAGGAGGAACGATGAAGTGATGGAACCACTGGAGGCTACAGTATAGTGTATACAACAGAGGAGGACACCTTGTGCACTGTGGCCTACTGCAGCTAGCACCACCAGGAGGAACGATGAAGTGAAGGAACCACTGGAGGCTACATCGTAATGTATACAACAGAGGAGGACACCTTGTGCACTGTGACCTACTGCAGCTAGCACCACCAGGAGGAACGATGAGGTGAAGGAACCACAGGAGGTTACATCGTAATGTATACAACAGAGAGGGACACCTTGTGCACTGTGACCTACTGCAGCTAGCACCACCAGGAGGAACGATGAAGTGAAGGAACCACTGGAGGCTACATTGTAATGTATACAACATTTGGGAACACCTTGTGCACTGTGGCCTACTGCAGCTACCACCACCAGGAGGAACGATGAAGTGAAGGAACCACCGGAGACTACAGTATAGTGTAAAGAACAGAGTGGGACACCTTGTGCACTGTGACCTATTGCAGCCAGCAGCACCAGGAGGAAGGATGAAGTGAAGAAACCACAGGAGGCTACATCGTAATGTATACAACAGAGGAGGACACCTTGTGCACTGTGACCTACTGCAGCTAGCACCACCAGGAGGAACGATGAAGTGAAGGAACCACTGGAGGCTACATCGTAATGTATACAACAGAGGAGGACACCTTGTGCACTGTGCCCTACTGACTAGCACCACCAGGAGGAACGATGAAGTGAAGGAACCACTGGAGTCTACATCGTAATGTATACAACAGAGGGGGACACCTTGTGCACTGTGGCCTACTGCAGCTAGCACCACCAGGAGGAACGATGAAGTGAAGGAATCACAGGAGGCTACATCGTAATGTATACAACAGAGGAGGACACCTTGTGCACTGTGGCCTACTGCAGCTAGCACCACCAGGAGGAACGATGAAGTGAAGGAATCACAGGAGGCTACATCGTAAAGCATACAACAGAGGAGGACACCTTGTGCACTGTGGCCTACTGCAGCTAGCACCACCAGGAGGAACGATGAGGTGAAGGAACCACAGGAGGTTACATCGTAATGTATACAACAGAGAGGGACACCTTGTGCACTGTGACCTACTGCAGCTAGCACCACCAGGAGGAACGATGAAGTGAAGGAACCACTGGAGGCTACATTGTAATGTATACAACATTTGGGAACACCTTGTGCACTGTGGCCTACTGCAGCTACCACCACCAGGAGGAACGATGAAGTGAAGGAACCACCGGAGACTACAGTATAGTGTAAAGAACAGAGTGGGACACCTTGTGCACTGTGACCTATTGCAGCCAGCAGCACCAGGAGGAAGGATGAAGTGAAGAAACCACAGGAGGCTACATCGTAATGTATACAACAGAGGAGGACACCTTGTGCACTGTGACCTACTGCAGCTAGCACCACCAGGAGGAACGATGAAGTGAAGGAACCACTGGAGGCTACATCGTAATGTATACAACAGAGGAGGACACCTTGTGCACTGTGCCCTACTGACTAGCACCACCAGGAGGAACGATGAAGTGAAGGAACCACTGGAGTCTACATCGTAATGTATACAACAGAGGGGGACACCTTGTGCACTGTGGCCTACTGCAGCTAGCACCACCAGGAGGAACGATGAAGTGAAGGAATCACAGGAGGCTACATCGTAATGTATACAACAGAGGAGGACACCTTGTGCACTGTGGCCTACTGCAGCTAGCACCACCAGGAGGAACGATGAAGTGAAGGAATCACAGGAGGCTACATCGTAAAGCATACAACAGAGGAGGACACCTTGTGCACTGTGGCCTACTGCAGCTAGCACCACCAGGAGGAACGATGAAGTGAAGGAACCACTGGAGTCTACATCGTAATGTATACAACAGAGGAGGACACCTTGTACACTGTGGCCTACTGCAGCTAGCACCACCAGGAGGAACGATGAAGTGAAGGAACCACTGGAGGCTACATCGTAATGTATACAACAGAGGGGGACACCTTGTACACTGTGGCCTACTGCAGCTAGCACCACCAGGACGAACGATGAGGTGAAGGAACCACAGGAGGCTACATCGTAATGTATACAACAGAGGGGGACACATTGTACACTGTGGCCTACTGCAGCTAGCACCACCAGGAGGAACGATGAAGTGAAGGAACCACAGGAGGCTACATTGTAATGTATACAACAGAGGGGGACACCTTGTGCACTGTGACCTACTGCAGCTAGCACCACCAGGAGGAAGGATGAAGTGAAGGAACCACAGAAGGCTACATTGTAATGTATACAACAGAGGAGGACACCTTGAGCACTGTGACCTACTGCAGAAAGCCCCACCAGGAGGAAGGATGAAGTAAAGGAACCACAGGAGACTACAGTATAGTGTATACAACAGAGGGGGACACCTTGTGCACTGTGACCTTCTGCAGTTAGCCCCACCAGGCGGAACGATGAAGTGAAGGAACCACAGGTTGCTACATTGTAATGTATACAACAGAGGGGGACACCTTGTGCACTGTGACCTACTGCAGCTAGCACCACCAGGAGGAACGATGAAGTGAAGGAACCACAGGTTGCTACATTGTAATGTATACAATAGAGGGGGACACCTTGTGCACTGTGACCTACTGCAGCTAGCACCACCAGGAGGAACGATGAAGTGAAGGAACCACTGGAGGCTACATCGTAATGTATTAAACAGAAGAGGACACCTTGTGCACTGTGACCTACTGCAGTTAGCACCACCAGGAGGAACGATGAAGTGAAGGAACCACTGGAGGCTACATTATAATGTATACAACAGAGGGGGACACCTTGTACACTGTGACCTACTGACTAGCACCACCACGAGGAACGATGAAGTGAAGGAACCACTGGAGGCTACATCGTAATGTATACAACAGAGGAGGACACCTTGTGCACTGTGACCTACTGACTAGCACCACCAGGAGGAACGATGAAGTGAAGGAACCACTGGAGTCTACATCGTAATGTATACAACAGAGGAGGACACCTTGTGCACTGTGGCCTACTGCAGCTAGCACCACCAGGAGGAACGATGAAGTGAAGGAATCACAGGAGGCTACATCGTAATGAATACAACAGAGGAGGACACCTTGTGCACTGTGGCCTACTGCAGCTAGCACCACCAGGAGGAACGATGAAGTGAAGGAATCACAGGAGGTTACATCGTAAAGCATACAACAGAGGAGGACACCTTGTGCACTGTGGCCTACTGCAGCTAGCACCACCAGGAGGAACGATGAAGTGAAGGAACCACTGGAGTCTACATCGTAATGTATACAACAGAGGAGGACACCTTGTACACTGTGGCCTACTGCAGCTAGCACCACCAGGAGGAACGATGAAGTGAAGGAACCACTGGAGTCTACATCGTAATGTATACAACAGAGGAGGACACCTTGTACACTGTGGCCTACTGCAGCTAGCACCAACAGGAGGAACGATGAGGTGAAGGAACCACAGGAGGCTACATCGTAATGTATACAACAGAGGGGGACACATTGTACACTGTGGCCTACTGCAGCTAGCACCACCAGGAGGAACGATGAAGTGAAGGAACCACAGGAGGCTACATTGTAATGTATACAACAGAGGGGGACACCTTGTGCACTGTGACCTACTGCAGCTAGCACCACCAGGAGGAAGGATGAAGTGAAGGAACCACAGAAGGCTACATTGTAATGTATACAACAGAGGAGGACACCTTGTGCACTGTGACCTACTGCAGAAAGCCCCACCAGGAGGAAGGATGAAGTAAAGGAACCACAGGAGACTACAGTATAGTGTATACAACAGAGGGGGACACCTTGTGCACTGTGACCTTCTGCAGTTAGCCCCACCAGGAGGAACGATGAAGTGAAGGAACCACAGGTTGCTACATTGTAATGTATACAACAGAGGGGGACACCTTGTGCACTGTGACCTACTGCAGCTAGCACCACCAGGAGGAACGATGAAGTGAAGGAACCACAGGTTGCTACATTGTAATGTATACAACAGAGGGGGACACCTTGTGCACTGTGACCTACTGCAGCTAGCACCACCAGGAGGAACGATGAAGTGAAGGAACCACTGGAGGCTACATTGTAATGTATACAACAGAGGGGGACACCTTGTGCACTGTGACCTACTGCAGCTAGCACCACCAGGAGGAACGATGAAGTGAAGGAACCACAGGTTGCTACATTGTAATGTATACAACAGAGGAGGACACCTTGTGCACTGTGACCTACTGCAGCTAGCACCACCAGGAGGAACGATGAGGTGAAGGAACCACAGGAGGTTACATCGTAATGTATACAACAGAGAGGGACACCTTGTGCACTGTGACCTACTGCAGCTAGCACCACCAGGAGGAACGATGAAGTGAAGGAACCACTGGAGGCTACATTGTAATGTATACAACATTTGGGAACACCTTGTGCACTGTGGCCTACTGCAGCTACCACCACCAGGAGGAACGATGAAGTGAAGGAACCACCGGAGACTACAGTATAGTGTAAAGAACAGAGTGGGACACCTTGTGCACTGTGACCTATTGCAGCCAGCAGCACCAGGAGGAAGGATGAAGTGAAGAAACCACAGGAGGCTACATCGTAATGTATACAACAGAGGAGGACACCTTGTGCACTGTGACCTACTGCAGCTAGCACCACCAGGAGGAACGATGAAGTGAAGGAACCACTGGAGGCTACATCGTAATGTATACAACAGAGGAGGACACCTTGTGCACTGTGCCCTACTGACTAGCACCACCAGGAGGAACGATGAAGTGAAGGAACCACTGGAGTCTACATCGTAATGTATACAACAGAGGGGGACACCTTGTGCACTGTGGCCTACTGCAGCTAGCACCACCAGGAGGAACGATGAAGTGAAGGAATCACAGGAGGCTACATCGTAATGTATACAACAGAGGAAGACACCTTGTGCACTGTGGCCTACTGCAGCTAGCACCACCAGGAGGAACGATGAAGTGAAGGAATCACAGGAGGCTACATCGTAAAGCATACAACAGAGGAGGACACCTTGTGCACTGTGGCCTACTGCAGCTAGCACCACCAGGAGGAACGATGAAGTGAAGGAACCACTGGAGTCTACATCGTAATGTATACAACAGAGGAGGACACCTTGTACACTGTGGCCTACTGCAGCTAGCACCACCAGGAGGAACGATGAAGTGAAGGAAACACTGGAGTCTACATCGTAATGTATACAACAGAGGAAGACACCTTGTACACTGTGGCCTACTGCAGCAGGCACCACCAGGAGGAACGATGAGGTGAAGGAACCACAGGAGGCTACATCGTAATGTATACAACAGAGGGGGACACATTGTACACTGTGGCCTACTGCAGCTAGCACCACCAGGAGGAACGATGAAGTGAAGGAACCACAGGAGGCTACATTGTAATGTATACAACAGAGGGGGACACCTTGTGCACTGTGACCTACTGCAGCTAGCACCACCAGGAGGAAGGATGAAGTGAAGGAACCACAGAAGGCTACATTGTAATGTATACAACAGAGGAGGACACCTTGTGCACTGTGACCTACTGCAGAAAGCCCCACCAGGAGGAAGGATGAAGTAAAGGAACCACAGGAGACTACAGTATAGTGTATACAACAGAGGGGGACACCTTGTGCACTGTGACCTTCTGCAGTTAGCCCCACCAGGAGGAACGATGAAGTGAAGGAACCACAGGTTGCTACATTGTAATGTATACAACAGAGGGGGACACCTTGTGCACTGTGACCTACTGCAGCTAGCACCACCAGGAGGAACGATGAAGTGAAGGAACCACAGGTTGCTACATTGTAATGTATACAACAGAGGGGGACACCTTGTGCACTGTGACCTACTGCAGCTAGCACCACCAGGAGGAACGATGAAGTGAAGGAACCACTGGAGGCTACATCGTAATGTATTAAACAGAAGAGGACACCTTGTGCACTGTGACCTACTGCAGTTAGCACCACCAGGAGGAACGATGAAGTGAAGGAACCACTGGAGGCTACATTATAATGTATACAACAGAGGGGGACACCTTGTACACTGTGACCTACTGACTAGCACCACCAGGAGGAACGATGAAGTGAAGGAACCACTGGAGGCTACATCGTAATGTATACAACAGAGGAGGACACCTTGTGCACTGTGACCTACTGACTAGCACCACCAGGAGGAACGATGAAGTGAAGGAACCACTGGAGTCTACATCGTAATGTATACAACAGAGGAGGACACCTTGTGCACTGTGGCCTACTGCAGCTAGCACCACCAGGAGGAACGATGAAGTGAAGGAATCACAGGAGGCTACATCGTAATGAATACAACAGAGGAGGACACCTTGTGCACTGTGGCCTACTGCAGCTAGCACCACCAGGAGGAACGATGAAGTGAAGGAATCACAGGAGGTTACATCGTAAAGCATACAACAGAGGAGGACACCTTGTGCACTGTGGCCTACTGCAGCTAGCACCACCAGGAGGAACGATGAAGTGAAGGAACCACTGGAGTCTACATCGTAATGTATACAACAGAGGAGGACACCTTGTACACTGTGGCCTACTGCAGCTAGCACCACCAGGAGGAACGATGAAGTGAAGGAACCACTGGAGTCTACATCGTAATGTATACAACAGAGGAGGACACCTTGTACACTGTGGCCTACTGCAGCTAGCACCACCAGGAGGAACGATGAGGTGAAGGAACCACAGGAGGCTACATCGTAATGTATACAACAGAGGGGGACACATTGTACACTGTGGCCTACTGCAGCTAGCACCACCAGGAGGAACGATGAAGTGAAGGAACCACAGGAGGCTACATTGTAATGTATACAACAGAGGGGGACACCTTGTGCACTGTGACCTACTGCAGCTAGCACCACCAGGAGGAAGGATGAAGTGAAGGAACCACAGAAGGCTACATTGTAATGTATACAACAGAGGAGGACACCTTGTGCACTGTGACCTACTGCAGAAAGCCCCACCAGGAGGAAGGATGAAGTAAAGGAACCACAGGAGACTACAGTATAGTGTATACAACAGAGGGGGACACCTTGTGCACTGTGACCTTCTGCAGTTAGCCCCACCAGGAGGAACGATGAAGTGAAGGAACCACAGGTTGCTACATTGTAATGTATACAACAGAGGGGGACACCTTGTGCACTGTGACCTACTGCAGCTAGCACCACCAGGAGGAACGATGAAGTGAAGGAACCACAGGTTGCTACATTGTAATGTATACAACAGAGGGGGACACCTTGTGCACTGTGACCTACTGCAGCTAGCACCACCAGGAGGAACGATGAAGTGAAGGAACCACTGGAGGCTACATTGTAATGTATACAACAGAGGGGGACACCTTGTGCACTGTGACCTACTGCAGCTAGCACCACCAGGAGGAACGATGAAGTGAAGGAACCACAGGTTGCTACATTGTAATGTATACAACAGAGGGGGACACCTTGTGCACTGTGACCTACTGCAGCTAGCAGCACCAGGAGGAACGATGAAGTGAAGGAACCACAGGAGGCTACATTGTAATGTATACAAATGAGGGGCACACCTTGTGCACTGTGACCTACTGACTAGCACCACCAGGAGGAACGATGAAGTGAAGGAACCACAGGAGGCTACAGTATAGTGTATACAGCAGAGGAGGACACCTTGTGCACTGTGACCTACTGACTAGCACCACCAGGAGGAACGATGAAGTGAAGGAACCACTGGAGGCTACAGTATAGTGTATACAACAGAGGAGGACACCTTGTGCACTGTGACCTACTGCAGCTGGCACCACCAGGAGGAACGATGAAGTGAAGGAACCACTGGAGGCTACATCGTAATGTATACAACACAGGAGGACACCTTGTGCACTGTGACCTACTGCAGCTAGCACCACCAGGAGGAAGGTTGAAGTGAATGAATCACCGGAGACTACATTGTAATGTATACAACAGAGGGGGACACCTTGTACACTGTGACCTACTGTAGCCAGCAGCACCAGGAGGAAGGAAGAAGTGAAGGAACCACCGGAGACTACAATATAGTGTAAACAACAGAGGGGGGCACCTTGTACACCGTGACCTACTGTAGCCAGCAGCACCAGGAGGAAGGAAGAAGTGAAGGAACCACAGGAGACTACAGTATAGTGTAAACAACAGAGAGGGACACCTTGTGCACTGTGACCTACTGCAGCTAGCAGCACCAGGAGGAACGATGAAGTGAAGGAACCACAGGAGGTTACATTGTAATGTATACAACAGAGGGGGACACCTTGTGCACTGTGACCTACTGCAGCTAGCAGCACCAGGAGGAACGATGAAGTGAAGGAACCACAGGAGACTACAGTATAGTGTAAACAACAGAGAGGGACACCTTGTGCACTGTGACCTACTGCAGCTAGCAGCACCAGGAGGAACGATGAAGTGAAGGAACCACAGGAGACTACAGTATAGTGTAAACAACAGAGAGGGACACCTTGTGCACTGTGACCTACTGCAGCTAGCAGCACCAGGAGGAACGATGAAGTGAAGGAACCACCGGAGACTACAGTATAGTGTATAAACCAGAGAGGGACACCTTGTGCACTGTGACCTATTGCAGCCAGCAGCACCAGGAGGAAGGATGAAGTGAAGGAACCACAGGAGACTACAGTATAGTGTAAACAACAGAGAGGGACACCTTGTGCACTGTGACCTACTGCAGCTAGCAGCACCAGGAGGAACGATGAAGTGAAGGAACCACAGGAGGTTACATTGTAATGTATACAACAGAGGGGGACACCTTGTGCACTGTGACCTACTGCAGCTAGCAGCACCAGGAGGAACGATGAAGTGAAGGAACCACAGGAGACTACAGTATAGTGTAAACAACAGAGAGGGACACCTTGTGCACTGTGACCTACTGACTAGCACCACCAGGAGGAACGATGAAGTGAAGGAACCACAGGAGACTACAGTATAGTGTAAACAACAGAGGGGGACACCTTGTGCACTGTGACCTACTGCAGCTAGCAGCACCAGGAGGAACGATGAAGTGAAGGAACCACAGGAGACTACAGTATAGTGTAAACAACATAGAGGGACACCTTGTGCACTGTGACCTACTGCAGCTAGCAGCACCAGGAGGAACGATGAAGTGAAGGAACCACAGGAGACTACAGTATAGTGTAAACAACAGAGAGGGACACCTTGTGCACTGTGACCTACTGCAGCTAGCACCACCAGGAGGAACGATGAAGTGAAGGAACCACCGGAGACTACAGTATAGTGTATAAACCAGAGAGGGACACCTTGTGCACTGTGACCTATTGCAGCCAGCAGCACCAGGAGGAAGGATGAAGTGAAGGAACCACAGGAGACTACAGTATAGTGTAAACAACAGAGGGGGACACCTTGTGCACTGTGACCTACTGCAGCTAGCGCACCAGGAGGAACGATGAAGTGAAGGAACCACAGGAGACTACAGTATAGTGTAAACAACAGAGAGGGACACCTTGTGCACTGTGACCTACTGCAGCTAGCAGCACTAGGAGGAACGATGAAGTGAAGGAACCACAGGAGGTTACATTGTAATGTATACAACAGAGGGGGACACCTTGTGCACTGTGACCTACTGCAGCTAGCAGCACCAGGAGGAACGATGAAGTGAAGGAACCACAGGAGACTACAGTATAGTGTAAACAACAGAGAGGGACACCTTGTGCACTGTGACCTACTGCAGCTAGCAGCACCAGGAGGAACGATGAAGTGAAGGAACCACCGGAGACTACAGTATAGTGTATAAACCAGAGAGGGACACCTTGTGCACTGTGACCTATTGCAGCCAGCAGCACCAGGAGGAAGGATGAAGTGAAGGAACCACAGGAGACTACAGTATAGTGTAAACAACAGAGGGGGACACCTTGTGCACTGTGACCTACTGCAGCTAGCAGCACCAGGAGGAACGATGAAGTGAAGGAACCACAGGAGACTACAGTATAGTGTAAACAACAGAGAGGGACACCTTGTGCACTGTGACCTACTGCAGCTAGCAGCACCAGGAGGAACGATGAAGTGAAGGAACCACCGGAGACTACAGTATAGTGTATAAACCAGAGAGGGACCCTTGTGCATATGACCTATTGCAGCCAG
Organism: Deroplatys truncata; assembly: GCA_030765065.1. Lineage (NCBI taxonomy): Eukaryota > Metazoa > Arthropoda > Insecta > Mantodea > Mantidae > Deroplatys > Deroplatys truncata. The sequence goes on along the minus strand of CM060977.1, from coordinate 2,935,339 downwards.
CAGCACCAGGAGGAAGGATGAAGTGAAGGAACTACAGGAGACTACAATATAGTGTATAAAGCAGAGTGGGACACCTTTTGCACTGTGACCTCCTGCAGCTAGCACCACCATTGTGCCCGAAAGTTGCTGAGCTAGAACGACAAGATTGTATAGAGATGAATTCACTCTCTTAGCGAGACATCCTGTAACTGCACCAAGACATGTCTGTCAAGACCACCACATCTAATTTAATGTGGTTATTTTGTTTATAGCACTGAGTAAATCAGAAAATGGCTTACTTAAGCATTAGGAGTTGAATTTGCGGCATAACTTACTGTGTTGTTAGACATAATATGTTTCAGAAAGCTTCGCTTTCAAGTCGACTGGTGTTGTAGGTGTTGACTTTATTTTAGTTTCTTGTAGATGGTGCGATAAAACTGGTGTAGATGGATTTCAAAGTTCATAAGACGGTGTGTTGGTGAGTTCAAAAGGAGCATTACTTCTTTAACAGTTTGGTGTTTGTATCTGTTTTTTGGTTGGTATTCCAAGCGTGCATGACCACCAATTTGTCTGCCTGTTTATACTTTATACTCCGGATATGTTTACCTTAGTGCATACCTGGTGGTTATCTTTGCAGATTTTTAGTACCTGAACCTCGGGAGGAGCTCTTAACAGATTTTTCACCCCTCAAAATAAATATTATACATAAACGTAAAATATAAACAAATAGATTAATCAGCAGTCAAGCAAACTTTGGAATACCATCCACAAAATAGATACAAACTCCAAATTATTAAAAGAAGTAAACTGTGCTTTAGAACTTGCTGTAACATCCACAGACATGAACACTGAAATGCCACCTCCAGAGAACAGAGTGTACTGATACTCCAGTAATCAGTTTTACTGTACAAGAGTTGTTGTCACACTCCAGATCTAACAGTACCACCACGAGTATAGAACTTGCTGTAACATCCACAGACATGAACCCTGAAATGCCACCTCCAGAGAACAGTGTGTCCAGTAATCAGCTTTACTGTACTACAGTTGTTGTCCCAGTCCAGATCTAACTGTACCACCACGAGTGTAGAACTTGCTGTAACATCCACATACATGAACCCTGAAATGCCACCTCCAGAGAACAAAGTGTCCAGTAATCAGCTTTACTGTACTACAGTTGTTGTCACACTCCAGATCTAACTGTACCACCACGAGTGTAGAACTTGCTGTAACATCCACATACATGAACCCTGAAATGCCACCTCCAGAGAACAAAGTGTCCAGTAATCAGCTTTACTGTACAAAAGTTGTTGTCACACTCCAGATCTAACTGTACCACCACGAGTGTAGAACTTGCTGTAACATCCACAGACATGAACCCTGAAATGCCACCTCCAGAAAACAGAGTGTCCTGATACTCCAGTAATCAGCTTTACTGTACAAGAGTTGTTGTCACACTCCAGATCTAACTGTACCACCACGAGTGTAGAACTTGCTGTAACATCCACAGACATGAACCCTGAAATACCACCTCCAGAGAACAGTGTGTCCAGTAATCAGCTTTACTGTACTACCGTTGTTGTCACACTCCAGATCTAACTGTACCACCACGAGTGTAGAACTTCCTGTAACATCCACAGACATGAACCCTGAAATACCACCTCCAGAGAACAGTGTGTCCAGTAATCAGCTTTACTGTACTACCGTTGTTGTCACACTCCAGATCTAACTGTACCACCACGAGTGTAGAACTTGCTGTAACATCCACAGACATGAACCCTGAAATACCACCTCCAGAGAACAGTGTGTCCAGTAATCAGCTTTACTGTACTACCGTTGCTGTCACACTCCAGATCTAACTGTACCACCACGAGTGTAGAACTTCCTGTAACATCCACAGACATGAACCCTGAAATACCACCTCCAGAGAACAGTGTGTCCAGTAATCAGCTTTACTGTACTACCGTTGTTGTCACACTCCAGATCTAACTGTACCACCACGAATGTAGAACTTGCTGTAACATCCACAGACATGAACCCTGAAATACCACCTCCAGAGAACAGTGTGTCCAGTAATCAGCTTTACTGTACTACCGTTGTTGTCACACTCCAGATCTAACTGTACCACCACGAGTGTAGAACTTCCTGTAACATCCACAGACATGAACCCTGAAATACCACCTCCAGAGAACAGTGTGTCCAGTAATCAGCTTTACTGTACTACCGTTGTTGTCACACTCCAGATCTAACTGTACCACCACGAGTGTAGAACTTGCTGTAACATCCACAGACATGAACCCTGAAATACCACCTCCAGAGAACAGTGTGTCCAGTAATCAGCTTTACTGTACTACCGTTGTTGTCACACTCCAGATCTAACTGTACCACCACGAGTGTAGAACTTCCTGTAACATCCACAGACATAAACCCTGAAATGCCACCTCCAGAGAACAGAGTGTCCTGATACTCCAGTAATCAGCTTTACTGTACAAGAGTTGTTGTCACACTCCAGTTCTAACTGTACCACCACGAGTGTAGAACTTCCTGTAACATCCACAGACATGACCCCTGAAATGCCACCTCCAGAGGACAGAGTGTCCTGATACTCCAGTAATCAGCTTTACTGTACTACAGTAGTTGTCACACTCCAGATCTAACTGTACCACCACGAGTGTAGAACTTCCTGTAACATCCACAGACATGAACCCTGAAATGCCACCTCCAGAGAACAGAGTGTCCTGATACTCCAGTAATCAGCTTTACTGTACTACAGTTGTTGTCACACTCCAGATCTAACTGTACCACCACGAGTGTGGAACTTCCTGTAACATCCACAGACATGAACCCTGAAATGCCACCTCCAGAGAACAGAGTGTCCTGATACTCCAGTAATCAGCTTTACTGTACAAGAGTTGTTGTCACACTCCAGATCTAACTGTACCACCACGAGTGTAGAACTTGCTGCAACATCCACAGACATGAACCCTGAAATACCACCTCCAGAGAACAAAGTGTCCACTAATCAGCTTTACTGTACAAGAGTTGTTGTCACACTCCAGATCTAACTGTACCACCACGAGTGTAGAACTTGCTGTAACATCCACATACATGAACCCTGAAATGCCACCTCCAGAGAACAAAGTGTCCAGTAATCAGCTTTACTGTACAAAAGTTGTTGTCACACTCCAGATCTAACTGTACCACCACGAGTGTAGAACTTGCTGTAACATCCACAGACATGAACCCTGAAATGCCACCTCCAGAAAACAGAGTGTCCTGATACTCCAGTAATCAGCTTTACTGTACAAGAGTTGTTGTCACACTCCAGATCTAACTGTACCACCACGAGTGTAGAACTTGCTGTAACATCCACAGACATGAACCCTGAAATACCACCTCCAGAGAACAGTGTGTCCAGTAAGCAGCTTTACTGTACTACCGTTGTTGTCACACTCCAGATCTAACTGTACCACCACGAGTGTAGAACTTCCTGTAACATCCACAGACATGAACCCTGAAATACCACCTCCAGAGAACAGTGTGTCCAGTAATCAGCTTTACTGTACTACCGTTGTTGTCACACTCCAGATCTAACTGTACCACCACGAGTGTAGAACTTGCTGTAACATCCACAGACATGAACCCTGAAATACCACCTCCAGAGAACAGTGTGTCCAGTAATCAGCTTTACTGTACTACCGTTGTTGTCACACTCCAGATCTAACTGTACCACCACGAGTGTAGAATTTCCTGTAACATCCACAGACATAAACCCTGAAATGCCACCTCCAGAGAACAGAGTGTCCTGATACTCCAGTAATCAGCTTTACTGTACAAGAGTTGTTGTCACACTCCAGTTCTAACTGTACCACCACGAGTGTAGAACTTCCTGTAACATCCACAGACATGACCCCTGAAATTCCACCTCCAGAGGACAGAGTGTCCTGATACTCCAGTAATCAGCTTTACTGTACTACAGTAGTTGTCACACTCCAGATCTAACTGTACCACCACGAGTGTAGAACTTCCTGTAACATCCACAGACATGAACCCTGAAATGCCACCTCCAGAGAACAGAGTGTGCTGATACTACAGTAATCAGCTTTACTGTACTACAGTTGTTGTCACACTCCAGATCTAACTGTACCACCACGAGTGTAGAACTTCCTGTAACATCCACAGACATGAACCCTGAAATGCCACCTCCAGAGAACAGAGTGTCCTGATACTCCAGTAATCAGCTTTACTGTACTACATTTGTTGTCACACTCCAGATCTAACTGTACCACCACGAGTGTGGAACTTCCTGTAACATCCACAGACATGAACCCTGAAATGCCACCTCCAGAGAACAGAGTGTCCTGATACTCCAGTAATCAGCTTTACTGTACAAGAGTTGTTGTCACACTCCAGATCTAACTGTACCACCACGAGTATAGAACTTGCTGCAACATCCACAGACATGAACCCTGAAATACCACCTCCAGAGAACAAAGTGTCCAGTAATCAGCTTTACTGTACAAGAGTTGTTGTCACACTCCAGATCTAACTGTACCACCACGAGTGTAGAACTTCCTGTAAAATCCACAGACATGAACCCTGAAATGCCACCTCCAGAGAACAGAGTGTCCTGATACTCCAGTAATCAGCTTTACTGTACTACAGTAGTTGTCACACTCCAGATCTAACTGTACCACCACGAGTGTAGAACTTCCTGTAACATCCACAGACATGAACCCTGAAATGCCACCTCCAGAGAACAGAGTGTGCTGATACTACAGTAATCAGCTTTACTGTACTACAGTTGTTGTCACACTCCAGATCTAACTGTACAACCACGAGTGTAGAACTTCCTGTAACATCCACAGACATGAACCCTGAAATGCCACCTCCAGAGAACAGAGTGTCCTGATACTCCAGTAATCAGCTTTACTGTACTACAGTTGTTGTCACACTCCAGATCTAACTGTACCACCACGAGTGTGGAACTTCCTGTAACATCCACAGACATGAACCCTGAAATGCCACCTCCAGAGAACAGAGTGTCCTGATACTCCAGTAATCAGCTTTACTGTACAAGAGTTGTTGTCACACTCCAGATCTAACTGTACCACCACGAGTGTAGAACTTGCTGTAACATCCACAGACATGAACCCTAAATACCACCTCCAGAGAACAAAGTGTCCAGTAATCAGCTTTACTGTACAAGAGTTGTTGTCACACTCCAGATCTAACTGTACCACCACGAGTGTAGAACTTCCTGTAAAATCCACATACATGAACCTTGAAATGCCACCTCCAGAGAACAGAGTGTCCTGATACTCCAGTAATCAGCTTTACTGTACAAGAGTTGTTGTCACACTCCAGATCTAACTGTAGCACCACGAGTATAGAACTTCCTGTAACATCCACAGACATGAACCCTGAAATGCCACCTCCAGAGAACAGAGTGTCCTGATACTCCAGAAATCAGCTTTACTGTACAAGAGTTGTTGTCACACTCCAGATCTAACTGTACCACCACGATTGTAGAACTTGCTGTAACATCCACAGACATGAACCCTGAAATGCCACCTCCAGAGAACAGAGTGGCCTGATACTCCAGTAATCAGCTTTACTGTACAAGAGTTGTTGTCACACTCCAGATCTAACTATAGCACCACGAGTATAGAACTTCCTGTAATATCCACAGACATGAACCCTGAAATGCCAACTCCAGAGAACAGAGTGTCCTGATACTCCAGTAATCAGCTTTACTATACAAGAGTTGTTGTCACACTCCAGATCTAACTTTACCACCACGAGTGTAGAACTTCCTGTACCATCCACAGACATGAACCCTGAAATACCACCTCCAGAGAACAGTGTGTCCAGTAATCAGCTTTACTGTACTACAGTTGTTGTCACAGTCCAGATCTAACTGTACCACCACGAGTATAGAACTTCCTGTAACATCCACAGACATGAACCCTGAAATGCCACCTCCAGAGAACAGAGTGTCCTGATACTCCAGTAATCAGTTTTACTGTACAAGAGTTGTTGTCACACTCCAGATCTAACTGTACCACCACGAGTGTAGAACTTGCTGTAACATCCACAGACATGAACCCTGAAATACCACCTCCAGAGAACAGTGTGTCCAGTAATCAGCTTTACTGTACTACAGTTGTTGTCACACTCCAGATCTAACTGTACCACCACGAGTGTAAAACTTGCTGTAACATCCACAGACATTAACCCTGAAATACCACCTCCAGAGAACAGTGTGTCCAGTAATCAGCTTTACTCTACTACAGATGTTGTCACAGTCCAGATCTAACTGTACCACCACGAGTATAGAACTTCCTGTAACATCCACAGACATGAACCCTGAAATACCACCTCCAGAGAACAGATTGTCCTGATACTCCAGTAATCAGCTTTACTGTACAAGAGTTGTTGTCACACTCCAGATCTAATTGTACGACCACGAGTGTAGAACTTCCTGTAACATCCACAGACATGAACCCTGAAATACCACCTTCAGAGAACAGAGTGTCCTGATACTCCAGTAATCAGCTTTACTGTACAAGAGTTGTCACACTCCAGATCTAACTGTACCACCACGAGTGTAGAACTTGCTGTAACATCCACAGACATAAACCCTGAAATGCCACCTCCAGAGAACAGAGTGTCCTGATACTCCAGTAATCAGCTTTACTGTACAAGAGTTGTCACACTCCAGATCTAATTGTACCACCACGAGTGTAGAACTTCCTATAACATCCACAGACATGAACCCTGAAATGCCACCTCCAGAGAACAGAGTGTCCTGATACTCCAGTAATCAGCTTTACTATACAAGGGTTGTTGTCACAATCCAGATCTAACTGTACCACCATGAGTGTAGAACTTGCTGTAACATCCACAGACATGAACCCTGAAATGCCACCTCCAGGGAACAGAATGTCCTGATACTCCAGCAATCAGCTTTACTGTACAAGAGTTGTCACACTCCAGATCTAACTGTACCACCACGAGTATAGAACTTCCTGTAACATCCACAGACATGAACCCTGAAATGCCTCCTCCAGAGAACAGAGTGTCCTGATACTCCAGTAATCAGCGTTACTGTACAAGAGTTGCTGTCACACTCCAGATCTAACTGTACCACCACGAGTGTAGAACTTCCTGTAACATCCACAGACATGAACCCTGAAATGCCACCTCCAGAGAACAGAGTGTCCTGATACTCCAGTAATCAGGTTTTCTGTACAAGAGTTCTTGACACACTCCAGATCTAACTGTACCACCACGAGTGTAGAACTTGCTGTAACATCCACAGGCATGAACCCTGAAATACCACCTCCAGAGAACAGTGTGTCCAGTAATCAGCTTTACTCTACTACAGTTGTTGTCACACTCCAGATCTAACTGTACCACCACGAATGTAGAACTTCCTGAAACATTCCCAGACATGAACCCTGAAATGCCACCTCCAGAGAGCAGAGTGTCCTGATACTCCAGTAATCAGCTTTACTGTACAAGAGTTGTTGTCACACTCCAGATCTAACTGTACCACCACGAGTGTAGAACTTGCTGTAGCATCTACTGACATAAACCCTGAAATGCCACCTCCAGAGAACAGAGTGTCCTGATACTCCAGTAATCAGCTTTACTGTACAAGAGTTATTGTCACACTCCAGATCTAACTGTACCACCACGAGTGTAGAACTTGCTGTAACATCCACAGACATAAACCCTGAAATGCCACCTCCAGAGAACAGAGTGTCCTGATACTCCAGTAATCAGCTTTACTGTACAAGAGTTGTTGTCACACTCCAGATCTAACTGTACCACCACGAGTGTAGAACTTCCTGAAACATCCACAGACATGAACCCTGAAATGCCACCTCCAGAGAACAGAGTGTCCTGATACTCCAGTAATCAGCTTTACTGTACAAGAGTTGTTGTCACACTCCAGATCTAACTGTACCACCATGAGTGTAGAACTTGCTGTAACATCCACAGTCATGAACCCTGAAATACCACCTCCAGAGAACAGAGTGCCCTGATACTCCAGTAATCAGCTTTACTGTACAAGAGTTGTTGTCACACTCCAGATCTAACTGTACCACCACGAGTGTAGAACTTGCTGTAACATCCACAGGCATGAACCCTGAAATACCACCACCAGAGAACAGTGTGTCCAGTAATCAGCTTTACTGTACTACAGTTATTGTCACACTCCAGATCTAACTGTACCACCACGAATGTAGAACTTCCTGTAACAGCCACAGACATGAACCCTGAAATGCAGCCTCCAGAGAACAGAGTGTCCTGATACTCCAGTAATCAGCTTTACTGTACTACAGTTGTTGTCACACTCCAGATCTAACTGTACCACCACGAGTGTGGAACTTCCTGTAACATCCACAGACATGAACCCTGAAATGCCACCTCCAGAGAACAGAGTGTCCTGATACTCCAGTAATCAGCTTTACTGTACAAGAGTTGTTGTCACACTCCAGATCTAACTGTACCACCACGAGTGTAGAACTTGCTGCAACATCCACAGACATGAACCCTGAAATACCACCTCCAGAGAACAAAGTGTCCACTAATCAGCTTTACTGTACAAGAGTTGTTGTCACACTCCAGATCTAACTGTACCACCACGAGTGTTGAACTTGCTGTAACATCCACAGACATGAACCCTGAAATACCACCTCCAGAGAACAGTGTGTCCAGTAATCAGATTTACTGTACTACAGTTGTTGTCACGGTCCAGATCTAACTGTACCACCACGAGTGTAGAACTTCCTGTAACATCCACAGACATGAACCCTGAAATACCACCTCCAGAGAACAAAGTGTCCAGTAATCAGCTTTTCTGTACTACAGTTGTTGTCACACTCCAGATCTAACTGTACCACCACGAGTGTAGAACTTCCTGTAACATCCACAGACATGAACCCTGAAATGCCACCTCCAGAGAACAGAGTGTCCTGATACTCCAGTAATCAGCTTTACTGTACTACAGTTGTTGTCACACTCCAGATCTAACTGTACCACCACGAGTGTGGAACTTCCTGTAACATCCACAGACATGAACCCTGAAATGCCACCTCCAGAGAACAGAGTGTCCTGATACTCCAGTAATCAGCTTTACTGTACAAGAGTTGTTGTCACACTCCAGATCTAACTGTACCACCACGAGTGTAGAACTTGCTGCAACATCCACAGACATGAACCCTGAAATACCACCTCCAGAGAACAAAGTGTCCACTAATCAGCTTTACTGTACAAGAGTTGTTGTCACACTCCAGATCTAACTGTACCACCACGAGTGTAGAACTTGCTGTAACATCCACATACATGAACCCTGAAATGCCACCTCCAGAGAACAAAGTGTCCAGTAATCAGCTTTACTGTACAAAAGTTGTTGTCACACTCCAGATCTAACTGTACCACCACGAGTGTAGAACTTGCTGTAACATCCACAGACATGAACCCTGAAATGCCACATCCAGAAAACAGAGTGTCCTGATACTCCAGTAATCAGCTTTACTGTACTACAGTAGTTGTCACACTCCAGATCTAACTGTACCACCACGAGTGTAGAACTTGCTGTAACATCCACAGACATGAACCCTGAAATACCACCTCCAGAGAACAGTGTGTCCAGTAATCAGCTTTACTGTACTACCGTTGTTGTCACACTCCAGATCTAACTGTACCACCACGAGTGTAGAACTTCCTGTAACATCCACAGACATGAACCCTGAAATACCACCTCCAGAGAACAGTGTGTCCAGTAATCAGCTTTACTGTACTACCGTTGTTGTCACACTCCAGATCTAACTGTACCACCACGAGTGTAGAACTTGCTGTAACATCCACAGACATGAACCCTGAAATACCACCTCCAGAGAACAGTGTGTCCAGTAATCAGCTTTACTGTACTACCGTTGTTGTCACACTCCAGATCTAACTGTACCACCACGAGTGTAGAACTTCCTGTAACATCCACAGACATAAACCCTGAAATGCCACCTCCAGAGAACAGAGTGTCCTGATACTCCAGTAATCAGCTTTACTGTACAAGAGTTGTTGTCACACTCCAGTTCTAACTGTACCACCACGAGTGTAGAACTTCCTGTAACATCCACACACATGACCCCTGAAATGCCACCTCCAGAGGACAGAGTGTCCTGATACTCCAGTAATCAGCTTTACTGTACTACAGTAGTTGTCACACTCCAGATCTAACTGTACCACCACGAGTGTAGAACTTCCTGTAACATCCACAGACATGAACCCTGAAATGCCACCTCCAGAGAACAGAGTGTGCTGATACTACAGTAATCAGCTTTACTGTACTACAGTTGTTGTCACACTCCAGATCTAACTGTACCACCACGAGTGTAGAACTTCCTGTAACATCCACAGACATGAACCCTGAAATGCCACCTCCAGAGAACAGAGTGTCCTGATACTCCAGTAATCAGCTTTACTGTACTACAGTTGTTGTCACACTCCAGATCTAACTGCACCACCACGAGTGTGGAACTTCCTGTAACATCCACAGACATGAACCCTGAAATGCCACCTCCAGAGAACAGAGTGTCCTGATACTCCAGTAATCAGCTTTACTGTACAAGAGTTGTTGTCACACTCCAGATCTAACTGTACCACCACGAGTGTAGAACTTGCTGCAACATCCACAGACATGAACCCTGAAATACCACCTCCAGAGAACAAAGTGTCCAGTAATCAGCTTTACTGTACAAGAGTTGTTGTCACACTCCAGATCTAACTGTACCACCACGAGTGTAGAACTTCCTGTAAAATCCACAGACATGAACCCTGAAATGCCACCTCCAGAGAACAGAGTGTCCTGATACTCCAGTAATCAGCTTTACTGTACTACAGTAGTTGTCACACTCCAGATCTAACTGTAGCACCACGAGTATAGAACTTCCTGTAACATCCACAGACATGAACCCTGAAATGCCACCTCCAGAGAACAGAGTGTCCTGATACTCCAGATATCAGCTTTACTGTACAAGAGTAGTTGTCACACTCCAGATCTAACTGTACCACCACGATTGTAGAACGTCCTGTAACATCCACAGACATGAACCCTGAAATGCCACCTCCAGAGAACAGAGTGTGCTGATACTACAGTAATCAGCTTTACTGTACTACAGTTGTTGTCACACTCCAGATCTAACTGTACCACCACGAGTGTAGAACTTCCTGTAACATCCACAGACATGAACCCTGAAATACCACCTCCAGAGAACAGTGTGTCCAGTAATCAGCTTTACTGTACTACCGTTGTTGTCACACTCCAGATCTAACTGTACCACCACGAGTGTAGAACTTGCTGTAACATCCACAGACATGAACCCTGAAATACCACCTCCAGAGAACAGTGTGTCCAGTAATCAGCTTTACTGTACTACCGTTGTTGTCACACTCCAGATCTAACTGTACCACCACGAGTGTAGAACTTCCTGTAACATCCACAGACATAAACCCTGAAATGCCACCTCCAGAGAACAGAGTGTCCTGATACTCCAGTAATCAGCTTTACTGTACAAGAGTTGTTGTCACACTCCAGTTCTAACTGTACCACCACGAGTGTAGAACTTCCTGTAACATCCACAGACATGACCCCTGAAATGCCACCTCCAGAGGACAGAGTGTCCTGATACTCCAGTAATCAGCTTTACTGTACTACAGTAGTTGTCACACTCCAGATCTAACTGTACCACCACGAGTGTAGAACTTCCTGTAACATCCACAGACATGAACCCTGAAATGCCACCTCCAGAGAACAGAGTGTCCTGATACTCCAGTAATCAGCTTTACTGTACTACAGTTGTTGTCACACTCCAGATCTAACTGTACCACCACGAGTGTGGAACTTCCTGTAACATCCACAGACATGAACCCTGAAATGCCACCTCCAGAGAACAGAGTGTCCTGATACTCCAGTAATCAGCTTTACTGTACAAGAGTTGTTGTCACACTCCAGATCTAACTGTACCACCACGAGTGTAGAACTTGCTGCAACATCCACAGACATGAACCCTGAAATACCACCTCCAGAGAACAAAGTGTCCACTAATCAGCTTTACTGTACAAGAGTTGTTGTCACACTCCAGATCTAACTGTACCACCACGAGTGTAGAACTTGCTGTAACATCCACATACATGAACCCTGAAATGCCACCTCCAGAGAACAAAGTGTCCAGTAATCAGCTTTACTGTACAAAAGTTGTTGTCACACTCCAGATCTAACTGTACCACCACGAGTGTAGAACTTGCTGTAACATCCACAGACATGAACCCTGAAATGCCACCTCCAGAAAACAGAGTGTCCTGATACTCCAGTAATCAGCTTTACTGTACAAGAGTTGTTGTCACACTCCAGATCTAACTGTACCACCACGAGTGTAGAACTTGCTGTAACATCCACAGACATGAACCCTGAAATACCACCTCCAGAGAACAGTGTGTCCAGTAAGCAGCTTTACTGTACTACCGTTGTTGTCACACTCCAGATCTAACTGTACCACCACGAGTGTAGAACTTCCTGTAACATCCACAGACATGAACCCTGAAATACCACCTCCAGAGAACAGTGTGTCCAGTAATCAGCTTTACTGTACTACCGTTGTTGTCACACTCCAGATCTAACTGTACCACCACGAGTGTAGAACTTGCTGTAACATCCACAGACATGAACCCTGAAATACCACCTCCATAGAACAGTGTGTCCAGTAATCAGCTTTACTGTACTACCGTTGTTGTCACACTCCAGATCTAACTGTACCACCACGAGTGTAGAATTTCCTGTAACATCCACAGACATAAACCCTGAAATGCCACCTCCAGAGAACAGAGTGTCCTGATACTCCAGTAATCAGCTTTACTGTACAAGAGTTGTTGTCACACTCCAGCTCTAACTGTACCACCACGAGTGTAGAACTTCCTGTAACATCCACAGACATGACCCCTGAAATTCCACCTCCAGAGGACAGAGTGTCCTGATACTCCAGTAATCAGCTTTACTGTACTACAGTAGTTGTCACACTCCAGATCTAACTGTACCACCACGAGTATAGAACTTCCTGTAACATCCACAGACATGAACCCTGAAATGCCACCTCCAGAGAACAGAGTGTGCTGATACTACAGTAATCAGCTTTACTGTACTACAGTTGTTGTCACACTCCAGATCTAACTGTACCACCACGAGTGTAGAACTTCCTGTAACATCCACAGACATGAACCCTGAAATGCCACCTCCAGAGAACAGAGTGTCCTGATACTCCAGTAATCAGCTTTACTGTACTACATTTGTTGTCACACTCCAGATCTAACTGTACCACCACGAGTGTGGAACTTCCTGTAACATCCACAGACATGAACCCTGAAATGCCACCTCCAGAGAACAGAGTGTCCTGATACTCCAGTAATCAGCTTTACTGTACAAGAGTTGTTGTCACACTCCAGATCTAACTGTACCACCACGAGTATAGAACTTGCTGCAACATCCACAGACATGAACCCTGAAATACCACCTCCAGAGAACAAAGTGTCCAGTAATCAGCTTTACTGTACAAGAGTTGTTGTCACACTCCAGATCTAACTGTACCACCACGAGTGTAGAACTTCCTGTAAAATCCACAGACATGAACCCTGAAATGCCACCTCCAGAGAACAGAGTGTCCTGATACTCCAGTAATCAGCTTTACTGTACTACAGTAGTTGTCACACTCCAGATCTAACTGTACCACCACGAGTGTAGAACTTCCTGTAACATCCACAGACATGAACCCTGAAATGGCACCTCCAGAGAACAGAGTGTGCTGATACTACAGTAATCAGCTTTACTGTACCACAGTTGTTGTCACACTCCAGATCTAACTGTACAACCACGAGTGTAGAACTTCCTGTAACATCCACAGACATGAACCCTGAAATGCCACCTCCAGAGAACAGAGTGTCCTGATACTCCAGTAATCAGCTTTACTGTACTACAGTTGTTGTCACACTCCAGATCTAACTGTACCACCACGAGTGTGGAACTTCCTGTAACATCCACAGACATGAACCCTGAAATGCCACCTCCAGAGAACAGAGTGTCCTGATACTCCAGTAATCAGCTTTACTGTACAAGAGTTGTTGTCACACTCCAGATCTAACTGTACCACCACGAGTGTAGAACTTGCTGTAACATCCACAGACATGAACCCTAAATACCACCTCCAGAGAACAAAGTGTCCAGTAATCAGCTTTACTGTACAAGAGTTGTTGTCACACTCCAGATCTAACTGTACCACCACGAGTGTAGAACTTCCTGTAAAATCCACATACATGAACCCTGAAATGCCACCTCCAGAGAACAGAGTGTCCTGATACTCCAGTAATCAGCTTTACTGTACAAGAGTTGTTGTCACACTCCAGATCTAACTGTAGCACCACGAGTATAGAACTTCCTGTAACATCCACAGACATGAACCCTGAAATGCCACCTCCAGAGAACAGAGTGTCCTGATACTCCAGAAATCAGCTTTACTGTACAAGAGTTGTTGTCACACTCCAGATCTAACTGTACCACCACGATTGTAGAACTTGCTGTAACATCCACAGACATGAACCCTGAAATGCCACCTCCAGAGAACAGAGTGGCCTGATACTCCAGTAATCAGCTTTACTGTACAAGAGTTGTTGTCACACTCCAGATCTAACTATAGCACCACGAGTATAGAACTTCCTGTAATATCCACAGACATGAACCCTGAAATGCCAACTCCAGAGAACAGAGTGTCCTGATACTCCAGTAATCAGCTTTACTATACAAGAGTTGTTGTCACACTCCAGATCTAACTTTACCACCACGAGTGTAGAACTTCCTGTACCATCCACAGACATGAACCCTGAAATACCACCTCCAGAGAACAGTGTGTCCAGTAATCAGCTTTACTGTACTACAGTTGTTGTCACAGTCCAGATCTAACTGTACCACCACGATTATAGAACTTCCTGTAACATCCACAGACATGAACCCTGAAATGCCACCTCCAGAGAACAGAGTGTCCTGATACTCCAGTAATCAGTTTTACTGTACAAGAGTTGTTGTCACACTCCAGATCTAACTGTACCACCACGAGTGTAGAACTTGCTGTAACATCCACAGACATGAACCCTGAAATACCACCTCCAGAGAACAGTGTGTCCAGTAATCAGCTTTACTGTACTACAGTTGTTGTCACACTCCAGATCTAACTGTACCACCACGAGTGTAAAACTTGCTGTAACATCCACAGACATTAACCCTGAAATACCACCTCCAGAGAACAGTGTGTCCAGTAATCAGCTTTACTCTACTACAGATGTTGTCACAGTCCAGATCTAACTGTACCACCACGAGTATAGAACTTCCTGTAACATCCACAGACATGAACCCTGAAATACCACCTCCAGAGAACAGATTGTCCTGATACTCCAGTAATCAGCTTTACTGTACAAGAGTTGTTGTCACACTCCAGATCTAAT
Source organism: Deroplatys truncata (assembly GCA_030765065.1). Lineage (NCBI taxonomy): Eukaryota > Metazoa > Arthropoda > Insecta > Mantodea > Mantidae > Deroplatys > Deroplatys truncata. Next base: position 2,919,808 of record CM060977.1, on the reverse strand, counting down.
TGTACGACCACGAGTGTAGAACTTCCTGTAACATCCACAGACATGAACCCTGAAATACCACCTTCAGAGAACAGAGTGTCCTGATACTCCAGTAATCAGCTTTACTGTACAAGAGTTGTCACACTCCAGATCTAACTGTACCACCACGAGTGTAGAACTTGCTGTAACATCCACAGACATAAACCCTGAAATGCCACCTCCAGAGAACAGAGTGTCCTGATACTCCAGTAATCAGCTTTACTGTACAAGAGTTGTCACACTCCAGATCTAATTGTACCACCACGAGTGTAGAACTTCCTATAACATCCACAGACATGAACCCTGAAATGCCACCTCCAGAGAACAGAGTGTCCTGATACTCCAGTAATCAGCTTTACTATACAAGGGTTGTTGTCACAATCCAGATCTAACTGTACCACCATGAGTGTAGAACTTGCTGTAACATCCACAGACATGAACCCTGAAATGCCACCTCCAGGGAACAGAATGTCCTGATACTCCAGCAATCAGCTTTACTGTACAAGAGTTGTCACACTCCAGATCTAACTGTACCACCACGAGTATAGAACTTCCTGTAACATCCACAGACATGAACCCTGAAATGCCTCCTCCAGAGAACAGAGTGTCCTGATACTCCAGTAATCAGCGTTACTGTACAAGAGTTGCTGTCACACTCCAGATCTAACTGTACCACCACGAGTGTAGAACTTCCTGTAACATCCACAGACATGAACCCTGAAATGCCACCTCCAGAGAACAGAGTGTCCTGATACTCCAGTAATCAGGTTTTCTGTACAAGAGTTCTTGACACACTCCATATCTAACTGTACCACCACGAGTGTAGAACTTGCTGTAACATCCACAGGCATGAACCCTGAAATACCACCTCCAGAGAACAGTGTGTCCAGTAATCAGCTTTACTCTACTACAGTTGTTGTCACACTCCAGATCTAACTGTACCACCACGAATGTAGAACTTCCTGAAACATTCCCAGACATGAACCCTGAAATGCCACCTCCAGAGAGCAGAGTGTCCTGATACTCCAGTAATCAGCTTTACTGTACAAGAGTTGTTGTCACACTCCAGATCTAACTGTACCACCACGAGTGTAGAACTTGCTGTAGCATCTACTGACATAAACCCTGAAATGCCACCTCCAGAGAACAGAGTGTCCTGATACTCCAGTAATCAGCTTTACTGTACAAGAGTTATTGTCACACTCCAGATCTAACTGTACCACCACGAGTGTAGAACTTGCTGTAACATCCACAGACATAAACCCTGAAATGCCACCTCCAGAGAACAGAGTGTCCTGATACTCCAGTAATCAGCTTTACTGTACAAGAGTTGTTGTCACACTCCAGATCTAACTGTACCACCACGAGTGTAGAACTTCCTGAAACATCCACAGACATGAACCCTGAAATGCCACCTCCAGAGAACAGAGTGTCCTGATACTCCAGTAATCAGCTTTACTGTACAAGAGTTGTTGTCACACTCCAGATCTAACTGTACCACCATGAGTGTAGAACTTGCTGTAACATCCACAGTCATGAACCCTGAAATACCACCTCCAGAGAACAGAGTGCCCTGATACTCCAGTAATCAGCTTTACTGTACAAGAGTTGTTGTCACACTCCAGATCTAACTGTACCACCACGAGTGTAGAACTTGCTGTAACATCCACAGGCATGAACCCTGAAATACCACCACCAGAGAACAGTGTGTCCAGTAATCAGCTTTACTGTACTACAGTTATTGTCACACTCCAGATCTAACTGTACCACCACGAATGTAGAACTTCCTGTAACAGCCACAGACATGAACCCTGAAATGCAGCCTCCAGAGAACAGAGTGTCCTGATACTCCAGTAATCAGCTTTACTGTACTACAGTTGTTGTCACACTCCGGTTCTAACTGTACCACCACGAGTGTTGAACTTGCTGTAACATCCACAGACATGAACCCTGAAATACCACCTCCAGAGAACAAAGTGTCCAGTAATCAGCTTTACTGTACTACAGTTGTTGTCACACTCCAGATCTAACTGTACCACCACGAGTGTAGAACTTCCTGTAACATCCACAGACATGAACCCTGAAATGCCACCTCCAGAGAACAGAGTGTCCTGATACTCCAGTAATCAGCTTTACTGTACTACAGTTGTTGTCACACTCCAGATCTAACTGTACCACCACGAGTGTGGAACTTCCTGTAACATCCACAGACATGAACCCTGAAATGCCACCTCCAGAGAACAGAGTGTCCTGATACTCCAGTAATCAGCTTTACTGTACAAGAGTTGTTGTCACACTCCAGATCTAACTGTACCACCACGAGTGTAGAACTTGCTGCAACATCCACAGACATGAACCCTGAAATACCACCTCCAGAGAACAAAGTGTCCACTAATCAGCTTTACTGTACAAGAGTTGTTGTCACACTCCAGATCTAACTGTACCACCACGAGTGTAGAACTTGCTGTAACATCCACATACATGAACCCTGAAATGCCACATCCAGAGAACAAAGTGTCCAGTAATCAGCTTTACTGTACAAAAGTTGTTGTCACACTCCAGATCTAACTGTACCACCACGAGTGTAGAACTTGCTGTAACATCCACAGACATGAACCCTGAAATGCCACCTCCAGAAAACAGAGTGTCCTGATACTCCAGTAATCAGCTTTACTGTAAAAGAGTTGTTGTCACACTCCAGATCTAACTGTACCACCACGAGTGTAGAACTTGCTGTAACATCCACAGACATGAACCCTGAAATACCACCTCCAGAGAACAGTGTGTCCAGTAATCAGCTTTACTGTACTACCGTTGTTGTCACACTCCAGATCTAACTGTACCACCACGAGTGTAGAACTTCCTGTAACATCCACAGACATGAACCCTGAAATACCACCTCCAGAGAACAGTGTGTCCAGTAATCAGCTTTACTGTACTACCGTTGTTGTCACACTCCAGATCTAACTGTACCACCCCGAGTGTAGAACTTGCTGTAACATCCACAGACATGAACCCTGAAATACCACCTCCAGAGAACAGTGTGTCCAGTAATCAGCTTTACTGTACTACCGTTGTTGTCACACTCCAGATCTAACTGTACCACCACGAGTGTAGAACTTCCTGTAACATCCACAGACATAAACCCTGAAATGCCACCTCCAGAGAACAGAGTGTCCTGATACTCCAGTAATCAGCTTTACTGTACAAAAGTTGTTGTCACACTCCAGTTCTAACTGTACCACCACGAGTGTAGAACTTCCTGTAACATCCACACACATGACCCCTGAAATGCCACCTCCAGAGGACAGAGTGTCCTGATACTCCAGTAATCAGCTTTACTGTACTACAGTAGTTGTCACACTCCAGATCTAACTGTACCACCACGAGTGTAGAACTTCCTGTAACATCCACAGACATGAACCCTGAAATGCCACCTCCAGAGAACAGAGTGTGCTGATACTACAGTAATCAGCTTTACTGTACTACAGTTGTTGTCACACTCCAGATCTAACTGTACCACCACGAGTGTAGAACTTCCTGTAACATCCACAGACATGAACCCTGAAATGCCACCTCCAGAGAACAGAGTGTCCTGATACTCCAGTAATCAGCTTTACTGTACTACAGTTGTTGTCACACTCCAGATCTAACTGCACCACCACGAGTGTGGAACTTCCTGTAACATCCACAGACATGAACCCTGAAATGCCACCTCCAGAGAACAGAGTGTCCTGATACTCCAGTAATCAGCTTTACTGTACAAGAGTTGTTGTCACACTCCAGATCTAACTGTTCCACCACGAGTGTAGAACTTCCTGTAAAATCCACAGACATGAACCCTGAAATGCCACCTCCAGAGAACAGAGTGTCCTGATACTCCAGTAATCAGCTTTACTGTACAAGAGTTGTTGTCACACTCCAGATCTAACTGTTCCACCACGAGTGTAGAACTTGCTGTAACATCCACAGATATAAACCCTGATGTGCCACCTCCAGAGAACAGAGTGTCCTGATACTCCAGTAATCAGCTTTACTGTACAAGAGTTGTTGTCACACTCCAGATCTAACTGTAGCACCACGAGTATAGAACTTCCTGTAACATCCACAGACATGAACCCTGAAATGCCACCTCCAGAGAACAGAGTGTCCTGATACTCCAGATATCAGCTTTACTGTACAAGAGTTGTTGTCACACTCCAGATCTAACTGTACCACCACGAGTGTGGAACTTCCTGTAACATCCACAGACATGAACCCTGAAATGCCAACTCCAGAGAACAGAGTGTCCTGATACTCCAGTAATCAGCTTTACTATACAAGAGTTGTTGTCACACTCCAGATGTAACTTTACCACCACGAGTGTAGAACTTCCTGTACCATCCACAGACATGAACCCTGAAATACCACCTCCAGAGAACAGTGTGTCCAGTAATCAGCTTTACTGTACTACAGTTGTTGTCACAGTCCAGATCTAACTGTACCACCACGAGTATAGAACTTCCTGTAACATCCACAGACATGAACCCTGAAATGACACCTCCAGAGAACAGAGTGTCCTGATACTCCAGTAATCAGTTTTACTGTACAAGAGTTGTTGTCACACTCCAGATCTAACTGTACCACCACGAGTGTAGAACTTGCTGTAACATCCACAGACATGAACCCTGAAATCCCACCTCCAGAGAACAGTATATCCAGTAATCAGCTTTACTGTACTACAGTTGTTGTCACACTCCAGATCTAACTGTACCACAACGAGTGTAGAACTTCCTGTAAATTCCACAGACATTAACCCTGAAATACCACCTCCAGAGAACAGTGTGTCCAGTAATCAGCTTTATTCTACTACAGATGTTGTCACAGTCCAGATCTAACTGTACCACCACGAGTATAGAACTTCCTGTAACATCCACAGACATGAACCCTGAAATACCACCTCCAGAGAACAGATTGTCCTGATACTCCAGTAATCAGCTTTACTGTACAAGAGTTGTTGTCACACTCCAGATCTAACTGTACGACCACGAGTGTAGAACTTCCTGTAACATCCACAGACATGAACCCTGAAATACCACCTTCAGAGAACAGAGTGTCCTGATACTCCAGTAATCAGCTTTACTGTACAAGAGTTGTCACACTCCAGATCTAACTGTACCACCACGAGTGTAGAACTTGCTGTAACATCCACAGACATAAACCCTGAAATGCCACCTCCAGAGAACAGAGTGTCCTGATACTCCAGTAATCAGCTTTACTGTACAAGAGTTGTCACACTCCAGATCTAATTGTACCACCACGAGTGTAGAACTTCCTATAACATCCACAGACATGAACCCTGAAATGCCACCTCCAGAGAACAGAGTGTCCTGATACTCCAGTAATCAGCTTTACTATACAAGGGTTGTTGTCACAATCCAGATCTAACTGTACCACCATGAGTGTAGAACTTGCTGTAACATCCACAGACATGAACCCTGAAATGCCACCTCCAGGGAACAGAATGTCCTGATACTCCAGCAATCAGCTTTACTGTTCAAGAGTTGTCACACTCCAGATCTAACTGTACCACCACGAGTATAGAACTTCCTGTAACATCCACAGACATGAACCCTGAAATGCCTCCTCCAGAGAACAGAGTGTCCTGATACTCCAGTAATCAGCGTTACTGTACAGGAGTTGCTGTCACACTCCAGATCTAACTGTACCACCACGAGTGTAGAACTTCCTGTAACATCCACAGACATGAACCCTGAAATGCCACCTCCAGAGAACAGTGTCCTGATACTCCAGTAATCAGCTTTAGTGTACAAGAGTTGTTGTCACACTCCAGATCTAACTGTACCACCACGAGTGTAGAACTTCCTGTAACATCCACAGACATGAACCCTGAAATGCCACCTCCAGAGAACAGAGTGTCCTGATACTCCAGTAATCAGCTTTTCTGTACAAGAGTTCTTGACACACTCCAGATCTAACTGTACCACCACGAGTGTAGAACTTGCTGTAACATCCACAGGCATGAACCCTGAAATACCACCTCCAGAGAACAGTGTGTCCAGTAATCAGCTTTACTGTACTACAGTTGTTGTCACACTCCAGATCTAACTGTACCACCACGAATGTAGAACTTCCTGAAACATTCCCAGACATGAACCCTGAAATGCCACCTCCAGAGAGCAGAGTGTCCTGATACTCCAGTAATCATCTTTACTGTACAAGAGTTGTTGTCACACTCCAGATCTAACTGTACCACCACGAGTGTAGAACTTGCTGTAGCATCTACAGACATGAACCCTGAAATGCCACCTCCAGAGAACAGAGTGTCCTGATACTCCAGTAATCAGCTTTACTGTACAAGAGTTATTGTCACACTCCAGATCTAACTGTACCACCACGAGTGTAGAACTTGCTGTAACATCCACAGACATAAACCCTGAAATGCCACCTCCAGAGAACAGAGTGTCCTGATACTCCAGTAATCAGCTTTACTGTACAAGAGTTGTTGTCACACTCCAGATCTAACTGTACCACCACGAGTGTAGAACTTCCTGAAACATCCACAGACATGAACCCTGAAATGCCACCTCCAGAGAACAGAGTGTCCTGATACTCCAGTAATCAGCTTTACTGTACAAGAGTTGTTGTCACACTCCAGATCTAACTGTACCACCATGAGTGTAGAACTTGCTGTAACATCCACAGTCATGAACCCTGAAATACCACCTCCAGAGAACAGAGTGCCCTGATACTCCAGTAATCAGCTTTACTGTACAAGAGTTGTTGTCACACTCCAGATCTAACTGTACCACCACGAGTGTAGAACTTGCTGTAACATCCACAGGCATGAACCCTGAAATACCACCACCAGAGAACAGTGTGTCCAGTAATCAGCTTTACTGTACTACAGTTATTGTCACACTCCAGATCTAACTGTACCACCACGAATGTAGAACTTCCTGTAACAGCCACAGACATGAACCCTGAAATGCAGCCTCCAGAGAACAGAGTGTCCTGATACTCCAGTAATCAGCTTTACTGTACTGCAGTTGTTGTCACACTCCGGTTCTAACTGTACCACCACGAGTGTTGAACTTGCTGTAACATCCACAGACATGAACCCTGAAATACCACCTCCAGAGAACAGTGTGTCCAGTAATCAGATTTACTGTACTACAGTTGTTGTCACGGTCCAGATCTAACTGTACCACCACGAGTGTAGAACTTCCTGTAACATCCACAGACATGAACCCTGAAATACCACCTCCAGAGAACAAAGTGTCCAGTAATCAGCTTTACTGTACTACAGTTGTTGTCACACTCCAGATCTAACTGTACCACCACGAGTGTAGAACTTCCTGTAACATCCACAGACATGAACCCTGAAATGCCACCTCCAGAGAACAGAGTGTCCTGATACTCCAGTAATCAGCTTTACTGTACTACAGTTGTTGTCACACTCCAGATCTAACTGTACCACCACGAGTGTGGAACTTCCTGTAACATCCACAGACATGAACCCTGAAATGCCACCTCCAGAGAACAGAGTGTCCTGATACTCCAGTAATCAGCTTTACTGTACAAGAGTTGTTGTCACACTCCAGATCTAACTGTACCACCACGAGTGTAGAACTTGCTGCAACATCCACAGACATGAACCCTGAAATACCACCTCCAGAGAACAAAGTGTCCACTAATCAGCTTTACTGTACAAGAGTTGTTGTCACACTCCAGATCTAACTGTACCACCACGAGTGTAGAACTTGCTGTAACATCCACATACATGAACCCTGAAATGCCACCTCCAGAGAACAAAGTGTCCAGTAATCAGCTTTACTGTACAAAAGTTGTTGTCACACTCCAGATCTAACTTTACCACCACGAGTGTAGAACTTGCTGTAACATCCACAGACATGAACCCTGAAATGCCACCTCCAGAAAACAGAGTGTCCTGATACTCCAGTAATCAGCTTTACTGTAAAAGAGTTGTTGTCACACTCCAGATCTAACTGTACCACCACGAGTGTAGAACTTGCTGTAACATCCACAGACATGAACCCTGAAATACCACCTCCAGAGAACAGTGTGTCCAGTAATCAGCTTTACTGTACTACCGTTGTTGTCACACTCCAGATCTAGCTGTACCACCACGAGTGTAGAACTTCCTGTAACATCCACAGACATGAACCCTGAAATATCACCTCCAGAGAACAGTGTGTCCAGTAATCAGCTTTACTGTACTACCGTTGTTGTCACACTCCAGATCTAACTGTACCACCACGAGTGTAGAACTTGCTGTAACATCCACAGACATGAACCCTGAAATACCACCTCCAGAGAACAGTGTGTCCAGTAATCAGCTTTACTGTACTACCGTTGTTGTCACACTCCAGATCTAACTGTACCACCACGAGTGTATAACTTCCTGTAACATCCACAGACATAAACCCTGAAATGCCACCTCCAGAGAACAGAGTGTCCTGATACTCCAGTAATCAGCTTTACTGTACAAGAGTTGTTGTCACACTCCAGTTCTAACTGTACCACCACGAGTGTAGAACTTCCTGTAACATCCACAGACATGACCCCTGAAATGCCACCTCCAGAGGACAGAGTGTCCTGATACTCCAGTAATCAGCTTTACTGTACTACAGTAGTTGTCACACTCCAGATCTAACTGTACCACCACGAGTGTAGAACTTCCTGTAACATCCACAGACATGAACCCTGAAATGCCACCTCCAGAGAACAGAGTGTGCTGATACTACAGTAATCAGCTTTACTGTACTACAGTTGTTGTCACACTCCAGATCTAACTGTACCACCACGAGTGTAGAACTTCCTGTAACATCCACAGACATGAACCCTGAAATGCCACCTCCAGAGAACAGTGTCCTGATACTCCAGTAATCAGCTTTAGTGTACAAGAGTTGTTGTCACACTCCAGATCTAACTGTACCACCACGAGTGTAGAACTTCCTGTAACATCCACAGACATGAACCCTGAAATGCCACCTCCAGAGAACAGAGTGTCCTGATACTCCAGTAATCAGCTTTTCTGTACAAGAGTTCTTGACACACTCCAGATCTAACTGTACCACCACGAGTGTAGAACTTGCTGTAACATCCACAGGCATGAACCCTGAAATACCACCTCCAGAGAACAGTGTGTCCAGTAATCAGCTTTACTGTACTACAGTTGTTGTCACACTCCAGATCTAACTGTACCACCACGAATGTAGAACTTCCTGAAACATTCCCAGACATGAACCCTGAAATGCCACCTCCAGAGAGCAGAGTGTCCTGATACTCCAGTAATCAGCTTTACTGTACAAGAGTTGTTGTCACACTCCAGATCTAACTGTACCACCACGAGTGTAGAACGTGCTGTAGCATCTACAGACATGAACCCTGAAATGCCACCTCCAGAGAACAGAGTGTCCTGATACTCCAGTAATCAGCTTTACTGTACAAGAGTTATTGTCACACTCCAGATCTAACTGTACCACCACGAGTGTAGAACTTGCTGTAACATCCACAGACGTAAACCCTGAAATGCCACCTCCAGAGAACAGAGTGTCCTGATACTCCAGTAATCAGCTTTACTGTACAAGAGTTGTTGTCACACTCCAGATCTAACTGTTCCACCACGAGTGTAGAACTTCCTGAAACATCCACAGACATGAACCCTGAAATGCCACCTCCAGAGAACAGAATGTCCTGATACTCCAGTAATCAGCTTTACTGTACAAGAGTTGTTGTCACACTCCAGATCTAACTGTACCACCATGAGTGTAGAACTTGCTGTAACATCCACAGTCATGAACCCTGAAATACCACCTCCAGAGAACAGAGTGTCCTGATACTCCAGTAATCAGCTTTACTGTACTACAGTTGTTGTCACACTCCAGTTCTAACTGTACCACCACGAGTGTTGAACTTGCTGTAACATCCACAGACATGAACCCTGAAATACCACCTCCAGAGAACAGTGTGTCCAGTAATCAGATTTACTGTACTACAGTTGTTGTCACGGTCCAGATCTAACTGTACCACCACGAGTGTAGAACTTCCTGTAACATCCACAGACATGAACCCTGAAATACCACCTCCAGAGAACAAAGTGTCCAGTAATCAGCTTTACTGTACTACAGTTGTTGTCACAGTCCAGATCTAACTGTACCACCACGAGTGTAGAACTTCCTGTAACATCCACAGACATGAACGCTGAAATGCCACCTCCAGAGAACAGAGTGTCCTGATACTCCAATAATCAGCTTACTGAACAAGAGTTGTTGTCACACTCCAGATCTAACTGTACCACCACGAGTGTAGAACTTCCTGTAACATCCACAGACATGAACCCTGAAATGCCACCTCCAGAGAACACAGTGTCCAGTAATCAGCTTTACTGTACAGGTGTTGTTGTCACACTCCAGATCTAAGTGTACCACCACGAGTATAGAACTTCCTGTAACATCCACAGACATGAACCCTGAAATGCCACCTCCAGGGAACAGAGTGTCCTGATACTCCAATAATCAGCTTTACTGTACTACAGTTGTTGTCACAGCCCAGATCTAACTGTACCACCACGATTATAGAACTTCCTGTAACATCCACAGACATGAACCCTGAAATGCCACCCCCAGAGAACAGAGTGTCCTGATACTCCAGTAATCAGCTTTACTGCACTACAGTTGTTGTCACAGTCCAGATCTAACTGTACCACCACGAGTATAGAACTTCCTGTAACATACACAGACATGAACCCTGAAATGCCACCTCCAAAGAACAGAGTGTCCTGATACACCAGTAATCAGCTTTGCTGTACTACAGTTGTTGTCACAGTCCAGATCTAACTGTACCACCACGAGTGTAGACCTTCCTGTAACATACACAGACATGAACCCTGAAATGCCACCTTCAGAGAACAGAGTGTCCTGATACTCCAGTAATCAGCTTTATTGTACTACAGTTGTTGTCACAGTCCAGATCTAACTGTACCACCACGAGTGTAGAACTTCCTGTAACATCCACAGACATGAACCCTGACATGCCACCTCCAGAGAACAGAGTGTCCTGATATTCCAGTAATCAGCTTTACTGTACAAGAGTTGTTGTCACACTCCAGATCTAACTGTACCACCACGAGTGTAGAACTTCCTGAAACATCCACAGACATGAACCCTGAAATGCCACCTCCAGAGAACAGAGTGTCCTGATACTCCAGTAATCAGCTTTACTGTACAAGAGTTGTTGTCACACTCCAGATCTAACTGAACCACCATGAGTGTAGAACTTGCTGTAACATCCACAGTCATGAACCCTGAAATACCACCTCCAGAGAACAGAGTGCCCTGATACTCCAGTAATCAGCTTTACTGTACAAGAGTTGTTGTCACACTCCAGATCTAACTGTACCACCACGAGTGTAGAACTTGCTGTAACATCCACAGGCATGAACCCTGAAATACCACCACCAGAGAACAGTGTGTCCAGTAATCAGCTTTACTGTACTACAGTTATTGTCACACTCCAGATCTAACTGTACCACCACGAATGTAGAACTTCCTGTAACAGCCACAGACATGAACCCTGAAATGCAGCCTCCAGAGAACAGAGTGTCCTGATACTCCAGTAATCAGCTTTACTGTACTACAGTTGTTGTCACACTCCGGTTCTAACTGTACCACCACGAGTGTTGAACTTGCTGTAACATCCACAGACATGAACCCTGAAATACCACCTCCAGAGAACAGTGTGTCCAGTAATCAGATTTACTGTACTACAGTTGTTGTCACGGTCCAGATCTAACTGTACCACCACGAGTGTAGAACTTCCTGTAACATCCACAGACATGAACCCTGAAATACCACCTCCAGAGAACAAAGTGTCCAGTAATCAGCTTTACTGTACTACAGTTGTTGTCACACTCCAGATCTAACTGTACCACCACGAGTGTAGAACTTCCTGTAACATCCACAGACATGAACCCTGAAATGCCACCTCCAGAGAACAGAGTGTCCTGATACTCCAGTAATCAGCTTTACTGTACTACAGTTGTTGTCACACTCCAGATCTAACTGTACCACCACGAGTGTGGAACTTCCTGTAACATCCACAGACATGAACCCTGAAATGCCAAGTCCAGAGAACAGAGTGTCCTGATACTCCAGTAATCAGCTTTACTGTACAAGAGTTGTTGTCACACTCCAGATCTAACTGTACCACCACGAGTGTAGAACTTGCTGCAACATCCACAGACATGAACCCTGAAATACCACCTCCAGAGAACAAAGTGTCCACTAATCAGCTTTACTGTACAAGAGTTGTTGTCACACTCCAGATCTAACTGTACCACCACGAGTGTAGAACTTGCTGTAACATCCACATACATGAACCCTGAAATGCCACCTCCAGAGAACAAAGTGTCCAGTAATCAGCTTTACTGTACAAAAGTTGTTGTCACACTCCAGATCTAACTGTACCACCACGAGTGTAGAACTTGCTGTAACATCCACAGACATGAACCCTGAAATGCCACCTCCAGAAAACAGAGTGTCCTGATACTCCAGTAATCAGCTTTACTGTAAAAGAGTTGTTGTCACACTCCAGATCTAACTGTACCACCACGAGTGTAGAACTTGCTGTAACATCCACAGACATGAACCCTGAAATACCACCTCCAGAGAACAGTGTGTCCAGTAATCAGCTTTACTGTACTACCGTTGTTGTCACACTCCAGATCTAACTGTACCACCACGAGTGTAGAACTTCCTGTAACATCCACAGACATGAACCCTGAAATACCACCTCCAGAGAACAGTGTGTCCCGTAATCAGCTTTACTGTACTACCGTTGTTGTCACACTCCAGATCTAACTGTACCACCACGAGTGTAGAACTTGCTGTAACATCCACAGACATGAACCCTGAAATACCACCTCCAGAGAACAGTGTGTCCAGTAATCAGCTTTACTGTACTACCGTTGTTGTCACACTCCAGATCTAACTGTACCACCACGAGTGTAGAACTTCCTGTAACATCCACAGACATAAACCCTGAAATGCCACCTCCAGAGAACAGAGTGTCCTGATACTCCAGTAATCAGCTTTACTGTACAAGAGTTGTTGTCACACTCCAGTTCTAACTGTACCACCACGAGTGTAGAACTTCCTGTAACATCCACACACATGACCCCTGAAATGCCACCTCCAGAGGACAGAGTGTCCTGATACTCCAGTAATCAGCTTTACTGTACTACAGTAGTTGTCACACTCCAGATCTAACTGTACCACCACGAGTGTAGAACTTCCTGTAACATCCACAGACATGAACCCTGAAATGCCACCTCCAGAGAACAGAGTGTGCTGATACTACAGTAATCAGCTTTACTGTACTACAGTTGTTGTCACACTCCAGATCTAACTGTACCACCACGAGTGTAGAACTTCCTGTAACATCCACAGACATGAACCCTGAAATGCCACCTCCAGAGAACAGAGTGTCCTGATACTCCAGTAATCAGCTTTACTGTACTACAGTTGTTGTCACACTCCAGATCTAACTGCACCACCACGAGTGTGGAACTTCCTGTAACATCCACAGACATGAACCCTGAAATGCCACCTCCAGAGAACAGAGTGTCCTGATACTCCAGTAATCAGCTTTACTGTACAAGAGTTGTTGTCACACTCCAGATCTAACTGTACCACCACGAGTGTAGAACTTCCTGTAACATCCACAGACATGAACCCTGAAATACCACCTCCAGAGAACAAAGTGTCCAGTAATCAGCTTTACTGTACAAGAGTTGTTGTCACACTCCAGATCTAACTGTACCACCACGAGTGTAGAACTTCCTGTAAAATCCACAGACATGAACCCTGAAATGCCACCTCCAGAGAACAGAGTGTCCTGATACTCCAGTAATCAGCTTTACTGTACTACAGTAGTTGTCACACTCCAGATCTAACTGTAGCACCACGAGTATAGAACTTCCTGTAACATCCACAGACATGAACCCTGAAATGCCACCTCCAGAGAACAGAGTGTCCTGATACTCCAGATATCAGCTTTACTGTACAAGAGTAGTTGTCACACTCCAGATCTAACTGTACCACCACGATTGTAGAACGTCCTGTAACATCCACAGACATGAACCCTGAAATGCCACCTCCTGAGAACAGAGTGTGCTGATACTACAGTAATCAGCTTTACTGTACTACAGTTGTTGTCACACTCCAGATCTAACTGTACCACCACGAGTGTAGAACTTCCTGTAACATCCACAGACATGAACCCTGAAATGCCACCTCCAGAGAACAGAGTGTCCTGATACTTCAGTAATCAGCTTTACTGTACTACAGTTGTTGTCACACTCCAGATCTAACTGTACCACCACGAGTGTGGAACTTCCTGTAACATCCACAGACATGAACCCTGAAATGCCACCTCCAGAGAACAGAGTGTCCTGATACTCCAGTAATCAGCTTTACTGTACAAGAGTTGTTGTCACACTCCAGATCTAACTGTACCACCACGAGTGTAGAACTTGCTGTAACATCCACAGACATGAACCCTAAATACCACCTCCAGAGAACAAAGTGTCCAGTAATCAGCTTTACTGTACAAGAGTTGTTGTCACACTCCAGATCTAACTGTTCCACCACGAGTGTAGAACTTCCTGTAAAATCCACAGACATGAACCCTGAAATGCCACCTCCAGAGAACAGAGTGTCCTGATACTCCAGTAATCAGCTTTACTGTACAAGAGTTGTTGTCACACTCCAGATCTAACTGTTCCACCACGAGTGTAGAACTTGCTGTAACATCCACAGACATAAACCCTGAAATGCCACCTCCAGAGAACAGAGTGTCCTGATACTCCAGTAATCAGCTTTACTGTACAAGAGTTGTTGTCACACTCCAGATCTAACTGTAGCACCACGAGTATAGCACTTCCTGTAACATCCACAGACATGAACCCTGAAATGCCACCTCCAGAGAACAGAGTGTCCTGATACTCCAGATATCAGCTTTACTGTACAAGAGTTGTTGTCACACTCCAGATCTAACTGTACCACCACGAGTGTGGAACTTCCTGTAACATCCACAGACATGAACCCTGAAATGCCAACTCCAGAGAACAGAGTGTCCTGATACTCCAGTAATCAGCTTTACTATACAAGAGTTGTTGTCACACTCCAGATGTAACTTTACCACCACGAGTGTAGAACTTCCTGTACCATCCACAGACATGAACCCTGAAATACCACCTCCAGAGAACAGTGTGTCCAGTAATCAGCTTTACTGTACTACAGTTGTTGTCACAGTCCAGATCTAACTGTACCACCACGAGTATAGAACTTCCTGTAACATCCACAGACATGAACCCTGAAATGCCACCTCCAGAGAACAGAGTGTCCTGATACTCCAGTAATCAGTTTTACTGTACAAGAGTTGTTGTCACACTCCAGATCTAACTGTACCACCACGAGTGTAGAACTTGCTGTAACATCCACAGACATGAACCCTGAAATACCACCTCCAGAGAACAGTATGTCCAGTAATCAGCTTTACTGTACTACAGTTGTTGTCACACTCCAGATCTAACTGTACCACAACGAGTGTAGAACTTCCTGTAAATTCCACAGACATTAACCCTGAAATACCACCTCCAGAGAACAGTGTGTCCAGTAATCAGCTTTATTCTACTACAGATGTTGTCACAGTCCAGATCTAACTGTACCACCACGAGTATAGAACTTCCTGTAACATCCACAGACATGAACCCTGAAATACCACCTCCAGAGAACAGATTGTCCTGATACTCCAGTAATCAGCTTTACTGTACAAGAGTTGTTGTCACACTCCAGATCTAACTGTACGACCACGAGTGTAGAACTTCCTGTAACATCCACAGACATGAACCCTGAAATACCACCTTCAGAGAACAGAGTGTCCTGATACTCCAGTAATCAGCTTTACTGTACAAGAGTTGTCACACTCCAGATCTAACTGTACCACCACGAGTGTAGAACTTGCTGTAACATCCACAGACATAAACCCTGAAATGCCACCTCCAGAGAACAGAGTGTCCTGATACTCCAGTAATCAGCTTTACTGTACAAGAGTTGTCACACTCCAGATCTAATTGTACCACCACGAGTGTAGAACTTCCTATAACATCCACAGACATGAACCCTGAAATGCCACCTCCAGAGAACAGAGTGTCCTGATACTCCAGTAATCAGCTTTTCTGTACAAGAGTTCTTGACACACTCCAGATCTAACTGTACCACCACGAGTGTAGAACTTGCTGTAACATCCACAGGCATGAACCCTGAAATACCACCTCCAGAGAACAGTGTGTCCAGTAATCAGCTTTACTGTACTACAGTTGTTGTCACACTCCAGATCTAACTGTACCACCACGAATGTAGAACTTCCTGAAACATTCCCAGACATGAACCCTGAAATGCCACCTCCAGAGAGCAGAGTGTCCTGATACTCCAGTAATCATCTTTACTGTACAAGAGTTGTTGTCACACTCCAGATCTAACTGTACCACCACGAGTGTAGAACTTG
This sequence comes from Deroplatys truncata, assembly GCA_030765065.1. Taxonomy (NCBI): domain Eukaryota; kingdom Metazoa; phylum Arthropoda; class Insecta; order Mantodea; family Mantidae; genus Deroplatys; species Deroplatys truncata. The sequence goes on along the minus strand of CM060977.1, from coordinate 2,903,197 downwards.
CTGTAGCATCTACAGACATGAACCCTGAAATGCCACCTCCAGAGAACAGAGTGTCCTGATACTCCAGTAATCAGCTTTACTGTACAAGAGTTATTGTCACACTCCAGATCTAACTGTACCACCACGAGTGTAGAACTTGCTGTAACATCCACAGACATAAACCCTGAAATGCCACCTCCAGAGAACAGAGTGTCCTGATACTCCAGTAATCAGCTTTACTGTACAAGAGTTGTTGTCACACTCCAGATCTAACTGTACCACCACGAGTGTAGAACTTCCTGAAACATCCACAGACATGAACCCTGAAATGCCACCTCCAGAGAACAGAGTGTCCTGATACTCCAGTAATCAGCTTTACTGTACAAGAGTTGTTGTCACACTCCAGATCTAACTGTACCACCATGAGTGTAGAACTTGCTGTAACATCCACAGTCATGAACCCTGAAATACCACCTCCAGAGAACAGAGTGCCCTGATACTCCAGTAATCAGCTTTACTGTACAAGAGTTGTTGTCACACTCCAGATCTAACTGTACCACCACGAGTGTAGAACTTGCTGTAACATCCACAGGCATGAACCCTGAAATACCACCACCAGAGAACAGTGTGTCCAGTAATCAGCTTTACTGTACTACAGTTATTGTCACACTCCAGATCTAACTGTACCACCACGAATGTAGAACTTCCTGTAACAGCCACAGACATGAACCCTGAAATGCAGCCTCCAGAGAACAGAGTGTCCTGATACTCCAGTAATCAGCTTTACTGTACTGCAGTTGTTGTCACACTCCGGTTCTAACTGTACCACCACGAGTGTTGAACTTGCTGTAACATCCACAGACATGAACCCTGAAATACCACCTCCAGAGAACAGTGTGTCCAGTAATCAGATTTACTGTACTACAGTTGTTGTCACGGTCCAGATCTAACTGTACCACCACGAGTGTAGAACTTCCTGTAACATCCACAGACATGAACCCTGAAATACCACCTCCAGAGAACAAAGTGTCCAGTAATCAGCTTTACTGTACAGGTGTTGTTGTCACACTCCAGATCTAAGTGTACCACCACGAGTATAGAACTTCCTGTAACATCCACAGACATGAACCCTGAAATGCCACCTCCAGAGAACAGAGTGTCCTGATACTCCAATAATCAGCTTTACTGTACTACAGTTGTTGTCACAGCCCAGATCTAACTGTACCACCACGATTATAGAACTTCCTGTAACATCCACAGACATGAACCCTGAAATGCCACCTCCAGAGAACAGAGTGTCCTGATACTCCAGTAATCAGCTTTACTGCACTACAGTTGTTGTCACAGTCCAGATCTAACTGTACCACCACGAGTATAGAACTTCCTGTAACATACACAGACATGAACCCTGAAATGCCACCTCCAAAGAACAGAGTGTCCTGATACACCAGTAATCAGCTTTGCTGTACTACAGTTGTTGTCACAGTCCAGATCTAACTGTACCACCACGAGTGTAGACCTTCCTGTAACATACACAGACATGAACCCTGAAATGCCACCTTCAGAGAACAGAGTGTCCTGATACTCCAGTAATCAGCTTTATTGTACTACAGTTGTTGTCACAGTCCAGATCTAACTGTACCACCACGAGTGTAGAACTTCCTGTAACATCCACAGACATGAACCCTGAAATGCAGCCTCCAGAGAACAGAGTGTCCTGATACTCCAGTAATCAGCTTTACTGTACTGCAGTTGTTGTCACACTCCGGTTCTAACTGTACCACCACGAGTGTTGAACTTGCTGTAACATCCACAGACATGAACCCTGAAATACCACCTCCAGAGAACAGTGTGTCCAGTAATCAGATTTACTGTACTACAGTTGTTGTCACGGTCCAGATCTAACTGTACCACCACGAGTGTAGAACTTCCTGTAACATCCACAGACATGAACCCTGAAATACCACCTCCAGAGAACAAAGTGTCCAGTAATCAGCTTTACTGTACTACAGTTGTTGTCACACTCCAGATCTAACTGTACCACCACGAGTGTAGAACTTCCTGTAACATCCACAGACATGAACCCTGAAATGCCACCTCCAGAGAACAGAGTGTCCTGATACTCCAGTAATCAGCTTTACTGTACTACAGTTGTTGTCACACTCCAGATCTAACTGTACCACCACGAGTGTGGAACTTCCTGTAACATCCACAGACATGAACCCTGAAATGCCACCTCCAGAGAACAGAGTGTCCTGATACTCCAGTAATCAGCTTTACTGTACAAGAGTTGTTGTCACACTCCAGATCTAACTGTACCACCACGAGTGTAGAACTTGCTGCAACATCCACAGACATGAACCCTGAAATACCACCTCCAGAGAACAAAGTGTCCACTAATCAGCTTTACTGTACAAGAGTTGTTGTCACACTCCAGATCTAACTGTACCACCACGAGTGTAGAACTTGCTGTAACATCCACATACATGAACCCTGAAATGCCACCTCCAGAGAACAAAGTGTCCAGTAATCAGCTTTACTGTACAAAAGTTGTTGTCACACTCCAGATCTAACTGTACCACCACGAGTGTAGAACTTGCTGTAACATCCACAGACATGAACCCTGAAATGCCACCTCCAGAAAACAGAGTGTCCTGATACTCCAGTAATCAGTTTTACTGTAAAAGAGTTGTTGTCACACTCCAGATCTAACTGTACCACCACGAGTGTAGAACTTGCTGTAACATCCACAGACATGAACCCTGAAATACCACCTCCAGAGAACAGTGTGTCCAGTAATCAGCTTTACTGTACTACCGTTGTTGTCACACTCCAGATCTAACTGTACCACCACGAGTGTAGAACTTCCTGTAACATCCACAGACATGAACCCTGAAATATCACCTCCAGAGAACAGTGTGTCCAGTAATCAGCTTTACTGTACTACCGTTGTTGTCACACTCCAGATCTAACTGTACCACCACGAGTGTAGAACTTGCTGTAACATCCACAGACATGAACCCTGAAATACCACCTCCAGAGAACAGTGTGTCCAGTAATCAGCTTTACTGTACTACCGTTGTTGTCACACTCCAGATCTAACTGTACCACCACGAGTGTAGAACTTCCTGTAACATCCACAGACATAAACCCTGAAATGCCACCTCCAGAGAACAGAGTGTCCTGATACTCCAGTAATCAGCTTTACTGTACAAGAGTTGTTGTCACACTCCAGTTCTAACTGTACCACCACGAGTGTAGAACTTCCTGTAACATCCACAGACATGACCCCTGAAATGCCACCTCCAGAGGACAGAGTGTCCTGATACTCCAGTAATCAGCTTTACTGTACTACAGTAGTTGTCACACTCCAGATCTAACTGTACCACCACGAGTGTAGAACTTCCTGTAACATCCACAGACATGAACCCTGAAATGCCACCTCCAGAGAACAGAGTGTGCTGATACTACAGTAATCAGCTTTACTGTACTACAGTTGTTGTCACACTCCAGATCTAACTGTACCACCACGAGTGTAGAACTTCCTGTAACATCCACAGACATGAACCCTGAAATGCCACCTCCAGAGAACAGTGTCCTGATACTCCAGTAATCAGCTTTAGTGTACAAGAGTTGTTGTCACACTCCAGATCTAACTGTACCACCACGAGTGTAGAACTTCCTGTAACATCCACAGACATGAACCCTGAAATGCCACCTCCAGAGAACAGAGTGTCCTGATACTCCAGTAATCAGCTTTTCTGTACATGAGTTCTTGACACACTCCAGATCTAACTGTACCACCACGAGTGTAGAACTTGCTGTAACATCCACAGGCATGAACCCTGAAATACCACCTCCAGAGAACAGTGTGTCCAGTAATCAGCTTTACTGTACTACAGTTGTTGTCACACTCCAGATCTAACTGTACCACCACGAATGTAGAACTTCCTGAAACATTCCCAGACATGAACCCTGAAATGCCACCTCCAGAGAGCAGAGTGTCCTGATACTCCAGTAATCAGCTTTACTGTACAAGAGTTGTTGTCACACTCCAGATCTAACTGTACCACCACGAGTGTAGAACGTGCTGTAGCATCTACAGACATGAACCCTGAAATGCCACCTCCAGAGAACAGAGTGTCCTGATACTCCAGTAATCAGCTTTACTGTACAAGAGTTATTGTCACACTCCAGATCTAACTGTACCACCACGAGTGTAGAACTTGCTGTAACATCCACAGACATAAACCCTGAAATGCCACCTCCAGAGAACAGAGTGTCCTGATACTCCAGTAATCAGCTTTACTGTACAAGAGTTGTTGTCACACTCCAGATCTAACTGTACCACCACGAGTGTAGAACTTCCTGAAACATCCACAGACATGAACCCTGAAATGCCACCTCCAGAGAACAGAATGTCCTGATACTCCAGTAATCAGCTTTACTGTACAAGAGTTGTTGTCACACTCCAGATCTAACTGTACCACCATGAGTGTAGAACTTGCTGTAACATCCACAGTCATGAACCCTGAAATACCACCTCCAGAGAACAGAGTGCCCTGATACTCCAGTAATCAGCTTTACTGTACAAGAGTTGTTGTCACACTCCAGATCTAACTGTACCACCACGAGTGTAGAACTTGCTGTAACATCCACAGGCATGAACCCTGAAATACCACCACCAGAGAACAGTGTGTCCAGTAATCAGCTTTACTGTACTACAGTTATTGTCACACTCCAGATCTAACTGTACCACCACGAATGTAGAACTTCCTGTAACAGCCACAGACATGAACCCTGAAATGCAGCCTCCAGAGAACAGAGTGTCCTGATACTCCAGTAATCAGCTTTACTGTACTACAGTTGTTGTCACACTCCAGTTCTAACTGTACCACCACGAGTGTTGAACTTGCTGTAACATCTACAGACATGAACCCTGAAATACCACCTCCAGAGAACAGTGTGTCCAGTAATCAGATTTACTGTACTACAGTTGTTGTCACGGTCCAGATCTAACTGTACCACCACGAGTGTAGAACTTCCTGTAACATCCACAGACATGAACCCTGAAATACCACCTCCAGAGAACAAAGTGTCCAGTAATCAGCTTTACTGTACTACAGTTGTTGTCACAGTCCAGATCTAACTGTACCACCACGAGTGTAGAACTTCCTGTAACATCCACAGACATGAACGCTGAAATGCCACCTCCAGAGAACAGAGTGTCCTGATACTCCAATAATCAGCTTACTGAACAAGAGTTGTTGTCACACTCCAGATCTAACTGTACCACCACGAGTGTAGAACTTCCTGTAACATCCACAGACATGAACCCTGAAATGCCACCTCCAGAGAACACAGTGTCCAGTAATCAGCTTTACTGTACAGGTGTTGTTGTCACACTCCAGATCTAAGTGTACCACCACGAGTGTAGAACTTCCTGTAACATCCACAGACATGAACGCTGAAATGCCACCTCCAGAGAACAGAGTGTCCTGATACTCCAATAATCAGCTTACTGAACAAGAGTTGTTGTCACACTCCAGATCTAACTGTACCACCACGATTATAGAACTTCCTGTAACATCCACAGACATGAACCCTGAAATGCCACCTCCAGAGAACAGAGTGTCCTGATACTCCAGTAATCAGCTTTACTGCACTACAGTTGTTGTCACAGTCCAGATCTAACTGTACCACCACGAGTATAGAACTTCCTGTAACATACACAGACATGAACCCTGAAATGCCACCTCCAAAGAACAGAGTGTCCTGATACACCAGTAATCAGCTTTGCTGTACTACAGTTGTTGTCACAGTCCAGATCTAACTGTACCACCACGAGTGTAGACCTTCCTGTAACATACACAGACATGAACCCTGAAATGCCACCTTCAGAGAACAGAGTGTCCTGATACTCCAGTAATCAGCTTTATTGTACTACAGTTGTTGTCACAGTCCAGATCTAACTGTACCACCACGAGTGTAGAACTTCCTGTAACATCCACAGACATGAACCCTGACATGCCACCTCCAGAGAACAGAGTGTCCTGATACTCCAGTAATCAGCTTTACTGTACAAGAGTTATTGTCACACTCCAGATCTAACTGTACCACCACGAGTGTAGAACTTGCTGTAACATCCACAGACATAAACCCTGAAATGCCACCTCCAGAGAACAGAGTGTCCTGATACTCCAGTAATCAGCTTTACTGTACAAGAGTTGTTGTCACACTCCAGATCTAACTGTACCACCACGAGTGTAGAACTTCCTGAAACATCCACAGACATGAACCCTGAAATGCCACCTCCAGAGAACAGAATGTCCTGATACTCCAGTAATCAGCTTTACTGTACAAGAGTTGTTGTCACACTCCAGATCTAACTGTACCACCATGAGTGTAGAACTTGCTGTAACATCCACAGTCATGAACCCTGAAATACCACCTCCAGAGAACGGAGTGCCCTGATACTCCAGTAATCAGCTTTACTGTACAAGAGTTGTTGTCACACTCCAGATCTAACTGTACCACCACGAGTGTAGAACTTGCTGTAACATCCACAGGCATGAACCCTGAAATACCACCACCAGAGAACAGTGTGTCCAGTAATCAGATTTACTGTACTACAGTTGTTGTCACGGTCCAGATCTAACTGTACCACCACGAGTGTAGAACTTCCTGTAAAATCCACAGACATGAACCCTGAAATGCCACCTCCAGAGAACAGAGTGTCCTGATACTCCAGTAATCAGTTTTACTGTAAAAGAGTTGTTGTCATACTCCAGATCTAACTGTACCACCACGAGTATAGAACTTGCTGTAACATCCACAGACATGAACCCTGAAATACCATCTCCAGAGAACAGTGTGTCCAGTAATCAGCTTTACTGTACTACAGTTGTTGTCACGCTCCATTTCTAACTGTACCACCACGAGTATACAACTTACTGTAACATCCACAGACATGAACCCTGAAATGCCACCTCATGAGAACAGAGTGTCCTAATACTCCAGTAATCAGCTTTACTGTACAAGAGTTGTTGTCACACTCCAGATCTAACTGTACCACCACGAGTGTAGAACTTGCTGTAACATCCACTGACATGAACCCTGAAATGCCTCCTCCAGAGAACAGAGTGTCCTGATACTCCAGTAATCAGCTTTACTGTACAGGAGTTGTTGTCACACTCCAGATCTAACTGTACCACCACGAGTGTAGAACTTGCTGTAACATCCACTGACATGAACCCTGAAATACCACCTCCAGAGAACAGTGTGTCCAGTAATCAGCTTTACTGTACTACAGTTGTTGTCCCAGTCCAGATCTAACTGTACCACCACGAGTGTAGAACTTCCTGTAACATTCAGAGACATTAACCCTGAAATGCCACCTCCAGAGAACAGTGTGTCCAGTAATCAGCTTTACTGTACTACAGTTGTTGTCACACTCCAGATCTAACTGTACCACCACGAGTGTAGAACTTGCTGTAACATCCACAGACATGTACCCTGAAATACCACCTCCAGAGAACAGTGTGTCCAGTGATCACCTTTACTGTACTACAGTTGTCACAGTCCAGATCTAACTGTACCAACACGAGTGTAGAATTTGCTGTAACATCCACAGACATAAACCCTGAAATGCCACATCCAAATCACAGAGTGTCCTGATACTCCAGTAATCAGCTTTACTGTACAAGAGTTGTTGTCACACTCCAGATCTAACTGTACCACCACGAATATAGAACTTCCTGTAACATCCACAGACATGAACCCTGAAATACCACCTCCAGAGAACAGAGTGTCCTGATACTCCAGTAATCAGCTTTACTGTACAAGAGTTGTCACACTCCAGATCTATCTGTACCACCACGAGTGTAGAACTTGCTGTAACATCCACAGACATGAACCCTGAAATGCCACCTCCAGAAAACAGAGTGTCCTGATACTCCAGTAAGCAGCTTTACTGTACAAGAGTTGTTGTCACACTCCAGATCTAACTGTACCACCATGAGTGTAGAACTTGCTGTAACATCCACAGACATGAACCCTGAAATGCCACCTGCAGAGAACAGATTGTCCTGATACTCCAGTAATCAGCTTTACTGTACAAGAGTTATTGTCACACTCCAGATCTAACTGTACCACCACGAGTATAGAACTTGCTGTAACATCCACAGACATGAAACCTGAAATACCACCTCCAGAGAACAGAGTGTCCTGATACTCCAGTAATCAGCTTTACTGTACAAGAGTTGTCACACTCCAGATCTACCTGTACCACCACGAGTGTAGAACTTCCTGTAACAGCCACAGACATGAACCCTGAAATGCCACCTCCAGAGAAGAGAGTGTCCTGATACTCCAGTAATCAGCTTTACTGTACAAGAGTTGTCACACTCCAGATCTAACTGTACCACCACGAGTGTAGAACTTCCTGTAACAGCCACAGACATGAACCCTGAAATGCCACCTCCAGCGAACAGTGTCCTGATACTCCAGTAATCAGCTTTACTGTACAAGAGTTGTTGTCACACTCCAGATCTAACTTACCACCCTGAGTGTAGAACTTGCTGTAACATCCACAGACATGAACCCTGAAATACCACCTCCAGAGAACAGTGTCCAGTAATCAGCTTTACTGTACTACAGCTGTTGTCACAGTCCAGATCTAACTGTACCACCACGAGTATAGAACTTCCTGTAACATCCATAGACATGAACACTGAAATGCCACCTCCAGAGAACAGAGTGTCCTGATACTCCAGTAATCAGCTTTACTGTACAAGGGTTGTTGTCACACTCCAGGTCTAACTGTACCACCATGAGTGTAGAACTTGCTGTAACATCCACAGACATGAACCCTGAAATACCACCTCCAGAGAACGGTGTGTCCAGTAATCAGATTTACTGTACTACAGTTGCTGTCACAGTCCAGATCTAACTGTACCACCACGAGTATAGAACTTCCTGTAACATCCACAGACATGAGCCCTGAAATGCCACCTCCAGAGAACAAAATGTCCTGATACTCCAGTAATCAGCTTTACTGTACAAGAGTTGTTGTCACTTTCCAGATCTAACTGTACCACCACGAGTGTAGAGCTTGCTGTAGCATCCACAGACATGAACCCTGAAATGCCACCTCCAGAGAACAGAGTGTCCTGATACTCCAGTAATCAGCTTTACTGTACAAGAGTTGTTGTCACATTCCAGATCTAACTGTACCACCACGAGTATAGAACTTCCTGTAACATCCATAGACATGAACCCTGAAATGCCACCTCCAGAGAACAGAGTGTCCTGATACTCCAGTAATCAGCTTTACTGTACAAGAGTTGTTGTCACATTCCAGATCTAACTGTACCTCCACGAGTGTAGAACTTGCTGTAACATCCACAGACATAAACCCTGAAATACCACCTCCAGAGAACAGAGTGTCCTGATACTCCAGTAATCAGCTTTACTGTACAAGAGTTGTTGTCACATTCCAGATCTAACTGTACCACCACGAGTGTAGAACTTGCTGTAACATCCACAGACATGAACCCTGAAATGCCACCTCCAGAGAACAGAGTGTCCTGATGCTCCAGTAATCAGCTTTACTGTACAAGAGTTGTTGTCACATTCCAGATCTAACTGTACCACCACGAGTGTAGAACTTGCTGTAACATCCACAGACATGAACCCTGAAATACCACCTCCAGAGAACAGAGTGTCCTGATACTCCAGTAATCAGTTTTACTGTACTACAGTTGTTGTCACACTCCAGATCTAACTGTGCCACCACGAGTGTAGATCTTCCTGTAACATACACAGACATGAACCCTGAAATGCCACCTCCAGAGAACAGAGTGTCCTGATACTCCATTAATCAGCTTTACAGTACTACAGTTGTTGTCACAGTCCAGATCTAACTGTACCACCACGAGTGTAGAACTTGCTGTAACATCCACAGACATGAACCCTGAAATACCACCTCCAGAGAACAAAGTGTCCAGTAATCAGCTTTACTGTACAAGTGTTGTTGTCACACTCCAGATCTAACTGTACCACCACGAGTGTAGAACGTCCTGTAAAATCCACAGACATGAACCCTGAAATGCCACCTCCAGAGAACAGAGTGTCCTGATACTCCAGTAATCAGTTTTACTGTACAAGAGTTGTTGTCACACTCCAGATCTAACTGTACCACCACGAGTGTAGAACTTCCTGTAACATCCACAGACATGAACGCTGAAATGCCACCTCCAGAGAACGGTGTGTCCAGTAATCAGATTTACTGTACTACAGTTGCTGTCACAGTCCAGATCTAACTGTACCACCACGAGTGTAGAACTTGCTGTAACATACACAGACATGAACCCTGAAATGCCACCTCCAGAGAACAGAGTGTCCTGATACTCCAGTAATCAGCTTTACTGTACAAGAGTTGTTGTCACACTCCAGATCTAACTGTACCACCACGAGTGTAGAACTTGCTGTAACATCCACAGACATGAACCCTGAAATACCACCTCCAGAGAACAAAGTGTCCAGTAATCAGCTTTACTGTACAAGTGTTGTTGTCACACTCCAGATCTAACTGTACCACCACGAGTGTAGAACTTCCTGTAAAATCCACAGACATGAACCCTGAAATATCACCTCCAGAGAACAGAGTGTCCTGATACTCCAGTAATCAGTTTTACTGTACAAGAGTTGTTGTCACACTCCAGATCTAACTGTACCACCACGAGTGTAGAACTTCCTGTAACATCCACAGACATGAACGCTGAAATGCCACCTCCAGAGAACAGAGTGTCCTGATACTCCAGTAATCAGCTTTACTGTACAAGAGTTGTTGTCACACTCCAGATCTAACTGTACCACCACGAGTGTAGAACTTCCTGTAACATCCACAGACATGAACGCTGAAATGCCGCCTCCAGAGAACAGAGTGTACTGATACTCCAGTAATCAGCTTTACTGTACAAGAGTTGTTGTCACACTCCAGATCTAAATGTACCACCACGAGTGTAGAACTTGCTGAAACATCCACAGACATGAACCTTGAAATACCACCTCCAGAGAACAAAGTGTCCAGTAATCAGCTTTACTGTACAAGAGTTGTTGTCACACTCCAGATCTAACTGTACCACCACGAGTGTAGAACTTGCTGTAACATCCACAGACATGAACCCTGAAATACCACCTCCAGAGAACAAAGTGTCCAGTAATCAGTTTTACTGTACAAGAGTTGTTGTCACACTCCAGATCTAACTGTACCAACACGAGTATAGAACTTCCTGTAAAATCCAATGACATAAACCCTGAAATGCCACCTCCAGAGAACAGAGTGTCCTGATACTCCAGTAATCAGTTTTACTGTAAAAGAGTTGTTGTCACACTCCAGATCTAACTGTACCACCACGAGTGTAGAACTTCCTGTAACATCCACAGACATGAACCCTGACATGCCACCTCCAGAGAACAGAGTGTCCTGATACTCCAGTAATCAGCTTTACTGTACAAGAGTTGTTGTCACACTCCAGATCTAAATGTACCACCACGAGTGTAGAACTTGCTGTAACATCCACAGACATGAACCTTGAAATACCACCTCCAGAGAACAAAGTGTCCAGTAATCAGCTTTACTGTACAAGAGTTGTTGTCACACTCCAGATCTAACTGTACCACCACGAGTGTAGAACTTGCTGTAACATCCACAGACATGAACCCTGAAATACCACCTCCAGAGAACAAAGTGTCCAGTAATCAGTTTTACTGTACAAGAGTTGTTGTCACACTCCAGATCTAACTGTACAACACGAGTATAGAACTTCCTGTAAAATCCACAGACATGAACCCTGAAATGCCACCTCCAGAGAACAGAGTGTCCTGATACTCCAGTAATCAGCTTTACTGTACAAGAGTTGTCACACTCCAGATCTACCTGTACCACCACGAGTGTAGAACTTGCTGTAACAGCCACAGACATGAACCCTGAAATGCCACCTCCAGAGAAGAGAGTGTCCTGATACTGCAGTAATCAGCTTTACTGTACAAGAGTTGTGACACTCCAGATCTAACTGTACCACCACGAGTGTAGAACTTCCTGTAACAGCCACAGACATGAACCCTGAAATGCCACCTCCAGCGAACAGTGTCCTGATACTCCAGTAATCAGCTTTACTGTACAAGAGTTGTTGTCACACTCCAGATCTAACTTACCACCCTGAGTGTAGAACTTGCTGTAACATCCACAGACATGAACCCTGAAATACCACCTCCAGAGAACAGTGTCCAGTAATCAGCTTTACTGTACTACAGCTGTTGTCACAGTCCAGATCTAACTGTACCACCACGAGTATAGAACTTCCTGTAACATCCATAGACATGAACACTGAAATGCCACCTCCAGAGAACAGAGTGTCCTGATACTCCAGTAATCAGCTTTACTGTACAAGGGTTGTTGTCACACTCCAGGTCTAACTGTACCACCATGAGTGTAGAACTTGCTGTAACATCCACAGACATGAACCCTGAAATACCACCTCCAGAGAACAGTGTGTCCAGTAATCAGCTTTACTGTACTACAGTTGTTGTCACAGTCCAGATCTAACTGTACCACCACGAGTGTAGAAGTTCCTGTAACATCCACAGACATGAACCCTGAAATACCACCTCCAGAGAACGGTGTGTCCAGTAATCAGATTTACTGTACTACAGTTGCTGTCACAGTCCAGATCTAACTGTACCACCACGAGTATAGAACTTCCTGTAACATCCACAGACATGAGCCCTGAAATGCCACCTCCAGAGAACAAAGTGTCCTGATACTCCAGTAATCAGCTTTACTGTACAATAGTTGTTGTCACTTTCCAGATCTAACTGTACCACCACGAGTGTAGAGCTTGCTGTAGCATCCACAGACATGAACCCTGAAATGCCACCTCCAGAGAACAGAGTGTCCTGATACTCCAGTAATCAGCTTTACTGTACAAGAGTTGTTGTCACATTCCAGATCTAACTGTACCACCACGAGTATAGAACTTCCTGTAACATCCATAGACATGAACCCTGAAATGCCACCTCCAGAGAACAGAGTGTCCTGATACTCCAGTAATCAGCTTTACTGTACAAGAGTTGTTGTCACATTCCAGATCTAACTGTACCTCCACGAGTGTAGAACTTGCTGTAACATCCACAGACATGAACCCTGAAATACCACCTCCAGAGAACAGAGTGTCCTGATACTCCAGTAATCAGCTTTACTGTACAAGAGTTGTTGTCACATTCCAGATCTAACTGTACCACCACGAGTGTAGAACTTGCTGTAACATCCACAGACATGAACCCTGAAATGCCACCTCCAGAGAACAGAGTGTCCTGATGCTCCAGTAATCAGCTTTACTGTACAAGAGTTGTTGTCACATTCCAGATCTAACTGTACCACCACGAGTGTAGAACTTGCTGTAACATCCACAGACATGAACCCTGAAATACCACCTCCAGAGAACAGAGTGTCCTGATACTCCAGTAATCAGTTTTACTGTACTACAGTTGTTGTCACACTCCAGATCTAACTGTGCCACCACGAGTGTAGATCTTCCTGTAACATACACAGACATGAACCCTGAAATGCCACCTCCAGAGAACAGAGTGTCCTGATACTCCATTAATCAGCTTTACAGTACTACAGTTGTTGTCACAGTCCAGATCTAACTGTACCACCACGAGTGTAGAACTTGCTGTAACATCCACAGACATGAACCCTGAAATACCACCTCCAGAGAACAAAGTGTCCAGTAATCAGCTTTACTGTACAAGTGTTGTTGTCACACTCCAGATCTAACTGTACCACCACGAGTGTAGAACGTCCTGTAAAATCCACAGACATGAACCCTGAAATGCCACCTCCAGAGAACAGAGTGTCCTGATACTCCAGTAATCAGTTTTACTGTACAAGAGTTGTTGTCACACTCCAGATCTAACTGTACCACCACGAGTGTAGAACTTCCTGTAACATCCACAGACATGAACGCTGAAATGCCACCTCCAGAGAACGGTGTGTCCAGTAATCAGATTTACTGTACTACAGTTGCTGTCACAGTCCAGATCTAACTGTACCACCACGAGTGTAGAACTTGCTGTAACATACACAGACATGAACCCTGAAATGCCACCTCCAGAGAACAGAGTGTCCTGATACTCCAGTAATCAGCTTTACTGTACAAGAGTTGTTGTCACACTCCAGATCTAACTGTACCACCACGAGTGTAGAACTTGCTGTAACATCCACAGACATGAACCCTGAAATACCACCTCCAGAGAACAAAGTGTCCAGTAATCAGCTTTACTGTACAAGTGTTGTTGTCACACTCCAGATCTAACTGTACCACCACGAGTGTAGAACTTCCTGTAAAATCCACAGACATGAACCCTGAAATATCACCTCCAGAGAACAGAGTGTCCTGATACTCCAGTAATCAGTTTTACTGTACAAGAGTTGTTGTCACACTCCAGATCTAACTGTACCACCACGAGTGTAGAACTTCCTGTAACATCCACAGACATGAACGCTGAAATGCCACCTCCAGAGAACAGAGTGTCCTGATACTCCAGTAATCAGCTTTACTGTACAAGAGTTGTTGTCACACTCCAGATTTAACTGTACCACCACGAGTGTAGAACTTCCTGTAACATCCACAGACATGAACGCTGAAATGCCGCCTCCAGAGAACAGAGTGTACTGATACTCCAGTAATCAGCTTTACTGTACAAGAGTTGTTGTCACACTCCAGATCTAAATGTACCACCACGAGTGTAGAACTTGCTGTAACATCCACAGACATGAACCTTGAAATACCACCTCCAGAGAACAAAGTGTCCAGTAATCAGCTTTACTGTACAAGAGTTGTTGTCACACTCCAGATCTAACTGTACCACCACGAGTGTAGAACTTGCTGTAACATCCACAGACATGAACCCTGAAATACCACCTCCAGAGAACAAAGTGTCCAGTAATCAGTTTTACTGTACAAGAGTTGTTGTCACACTCCAGATCTAACTGTACCAACACGAGTATAGAACTTCCTGTAAAATCCAATGACATGAACCCTGAAATGCCACCTCCAGAGAACAGAGTGTCCTGATACTCCAGTAATCAGTTTTACTGTAAAAGAGTTGTTGTCACACTCCAGATCTAACTGTACCACCACGAGTGTAGAACTTCCTGTAACATCCACAGACATGAACCCTGACATGCCACCTCCAGAGAACAGAGTGTCCTGATACTCCAGTAATCAGCTTTACTGTACAAGAGTTGTTGTCACACTCCAGATCTAAATGTACCACCACGAGTGTAGAACTTGCTGTAACATCCACAGACATGAACCTTGAAATACCACCTCCAGAGAACAAAGTGTCCAGTAATCAGCTTTACTGTACAAGAGTTGTTGTCACACTCCAGATCTAACTGTACCACCACGAGTGTAGAACTTGCTGTAACATCCACAGACATGAACCCTGAAATACCACCTCCAGAGAACAAAGTGTCCAGTAATCAGTTTTACTGTACAAGAGTTGTTGTCACACTCCAGATCTAACTGTACCAACACGAGTATAGAACTTCCTGTAAAATCCACAGACATGAACCCTGAAATGCCACCTCCAGAGAACAGAGTGTCCTGATACTCCAGTAAGCAGTTTTACTGTAAAAGAGTTGTTGTCACACTCCAGATCTAACTGTACCACCACGAGTGTAGAACTTGCTGTAACATCCACTGACATGAACCCTGAAATGCCTCCTCCAGAGAACAGAGTGTCCTGATACTCCAGTAATCCGCTTTACTCTACAAGAGTTGTTGTCACACTCCAGATCTAACTGTACCACCACGAGTGTAGAACTTGCTGTAACATCCACAGACATGAACCCTGAAATACCACCTCCAGAGAACAGTGTGTCCAGTAATCAGCTTTACTGTACTACAGTTGTTGTCCCAGTCCAGATCTAACTGTACCACCACGAGTGTAGAACTTCCTGTAACATCCAGAGACATTAACCCTGAAATGCCACCTCCAGAGAACAGTGTGTCCAGTAATCAGCTTTACTGTACTACAGTTGTTGTCACACTCCAGATCTAACTGTACCACCACGAGTGTAGAACTTGCTGTAACAACCACAGACATGTACCCTGAAATACCACCTCCAGAGAACAGTGTGTCCAGTGATCACCTTTACTGTACTACAGTTGTTGTCACAGTCCAGATCTAACTGTACCAACACGAGTATAGAACTTCCTGTAACATCCACAGACATGAACCCTGAAATGTCACCTCCAGAGAACAAAGTGTCCAGTAATCAGCTTTACTGTACAAGAGTTGTTGTCACACTCCAGATCTAACAGTACCACCACGAGTGTAGAATTTGCTGTAACATCCACAGACATAAACCCTGAAACGCCACATCCAGAGCACAGAGTGTCCTGATACTCCAGGAATCAGCTTTACTGTACAAGAGTTGTTGTCACACTCCAGATCTAACTGTACTACCACGAGTATAGAACTTCCTGTAACATCCACAGACATGAACCCTGAAATACCACCTCCAGAGAACAGAGTGTCCTGATACTCCAGTAATCAGCTTTACTGTACAAGAGTTGTCACACTCCAGATCTATCTGTACCACTACGAGTGTAGAACTTGCTGTAACATCCACAGACATGAACCCTGAAATGCCACCTCCAGAGAACAGAGTGTCCTGATACTCCAGTAATCAGCTTTACTGTACAAGAGCTGTTGTCACACTCCAGATCTAACTGTACCACCATGAGTGTAGAACTTGCTGTAACATCCACAGACATGAACCCTGAAATGCCACCTCCAGAGAACAGATTGTCCTGATACTTCAGTAATCAGCTTTACTGTACAAGAGTTGTCACACTCCAGATCTAACTCTACCACCACGAGTATAGAACTTGCTGTAACATCCACAGACATGAACCCTGAAATACCACCTCCAGAAAACAGAGTGTCCTGATACTCCAGTAATCAGCTTTACTGTACAAGAGTTGTTGTCACACTCCAGATCTAACTGTACCACCACGAGTGTAGAACTTCCTGTAACATCCACAGACATGAACCCTGAAATGCCACCTCCAGAGAAGAGAGTGTCCTGATACTCCAGTAATCAGCTTTACTGTACACGATTTGTTGTCACACTCCAGATCCAACTGTACCACAACGAGTGTAGAACGTCCTGTAACAGCCACAGACATGAACCCTGAAATGCCACCTCCAGCGAACAGTGTCCTGATACTCCAGTAATCAGCTTTACTGTACAAGAGTTGTTGTCACACTCCAGATCTAACTGTACCACCATGAGCGTAGAACTTGCTGTAACATCCACAGACATGAACCCTGAAATACCACCTCCAGAGAACAGTGTCCAGTAATCAGCTTTACTGTACTACAGTTGTTGTCACAGTCCAGATCTAACTGTGCCACCACGAGTATAGAACTTCCTGTAACATGCATAGACATGAACCCTGTAATACCACCTCCAGAGAACAGTGTCCAGTAATCTGCTTTACTGTACTACAGTTGTTGTCACAGTCCAGATCTAACTGTACCACCACGAGTATAGAACTTCCTGTAACATCCATAGACATGAACACTGAAATGCCACCTCCAGAGAACAGAGTGTCCTGATACTCCAGTAATCAGCTTTACTGTACAAGAGTTGTTGTCACACTCCAGGTCTAACTGTACCACCACGAGTGTAGAACTTGCTGTAACATCCACAGACATGAACCCTGAAATACCACCTCCAGAGAACAGTGTGTCCAGTAATCAGCTTTACTGTACTACAGTTGTTGTCACAGTCCAGATCTAACTGTACCACCACGAGTGTAGAAGTTCCTGTAACATCCACAGACATGAACCCTGAAATACCACCTCCAGAGAACGGTGTGTCCAGTAATCAGATTTACTGTACTACAGTTGTTGTGACAGTCCAGATCTAACTGTACCACCACGAGTATAGAACTTCCTGTAACATCCACAGACATGAACCCTGAAATGCCACCTCCAGAGAACAGAGTGTCCTGATACTCCAGTAATCAGCTTTACTGTACAAGAGTTGTTGTCACACTGCAGATCTAACTGTACCACCACGAGTGTACAAGTTCCTGTAACATCCACAGACATGAACCCTGAAATACCACCTCCAGAGAACGGTGTGTCCAGTAATCAGATTTACTGTACTACAGTTGTTGTCACAGTCCAGATCTAACTGTACCACCACGACTATAGAACTTCCTGTAACATATACAGACATGAACCCTGAAATTCCACCTCCAGAGAACAGAGTGTCCTGATACTCCAGTAATCAGCTTTACTGTACAAGAGTTGTTGTCACACTCCAGATCTAACTGTACCACCACGAGTGTAGAACTTCTTGTAACATCCACAGACATGAACCCTGAAATACCACCTCCAGAGAACAGTGTGTCCAGTAATCAGCTTTACTGTACTACAGTTGTTATCACAGTCCAGATCTAACTGTACCACCACGAGTATAGAACTACCTGTAACATTCACAGACATGAACCCTGAAATTCCACCTCCAGAGAACAGAGTGTCCTGATACTCCAGTAATCAGCTTTACTGTACAAGAGTTGTTGTCACACTGCAGATCTAACTGTACCACCACGAGTGTAGAAGTTCCTGTAACATCCACAGACATGAACCCTGAAATACCACCTCCAGAGAACGGTGTGTCCAGTAATCAGATTTACTGTACAAGAGTTGTTGTCACACTCCAGATCTAACTGTACCACCACGACTATAGAACTTCCTGTAACATATACAGACATGAACCCTGAAATTCCACCTCCAGAGAAAGGAGTGTCCTGATACTCCAGTAATCAGCTTTACTGTACAAGAGTTGTTGTCACACTCCAGATCTAACTGTACCACCACTAGTGTAGAACTTCTTGTAACATCCACAGACATGAACCCTGAAATGCCACCTCCAGAGAACAGAGTGTCCTGATACTCCAGTGATCAGCTTTACTGTACTACAGTTCTTGTCACAGTCCAGATATAACTGTACCACCACGAGTATAGAACTTCCAGTAACATACACGGACATGAACCCTTAAATGCCACCTCCAGAGAACAGAGTGTCCTGATACTCTAGTAATCAGCTTTACTGTACAAGAGTTGTCACATTCCAGATCTAACTGTACCACCACGAGTGTAGAACTTGCTGTAACATCCACAGATATGAACCCTGAAATGCCACCTCCAGAGAACAGAGTGTCCTGATACTCCAGTAATCAGTTTTACTGTACTACAGTTGTTGTCACACTCCAGATCTAACTGTACCACCACGAGTGTAGAACTTCCTGTAACATACACAGACATGAACGCTGAAATGCCACCTTCAGAGAACAGAGTGTCCTGATACTCCATTAATCAGCTTTACAGTACTACAGTTGTTGTCACACTCCAGATCTAACTGTAACACCACGAGTGTAGAACTTCCTGTAACATCCACAGACATGAACCCTGAAATGCCACCTCCAGAGAACAGAGTGTCCTGATACTCCAGTAATCAGCTTTACTGTACAAGATTTGTTGTCACACTCCAGATCTAACTGTACCACCACGAGTGTAGAACTTCCTGTAACATCCACAGACATGAACCCTGAAATACCACCTCCAGAGAACAGAGTGTCCTGATACTCCAGTAATCAGCTTTACTGTACAAGATTTGTTGTCACACTCCAGATCTAACTGTACCACCACGAGTGTAGAACTTCCTGTAAAATCCACAGACATGAACCCTGAAATACCACCTCCAGAGAACAAAGTGTCCAGTAATCAGCTTTACTGTACAGGTGTTGTTGTCACACTCCAGATCTAACTGTACCACCACGAGTGTAGAACTTGCTGTAACATCCACAGACATGAACCCTGAAATGCCACCTCCAGAGAACAGAGTGTCCTGATACTCCAGTAATCAGTTTTACTGTACAAGAGTTGTTGTCACACTCCAGATCTAATTGTACCACCACTCGTGTAGAACTTCCTGTAACATCCACAGACATGAACCCTGAAATGCCACCTCCAGAGAACAGAGTGTCCTGATACTCCAGTAATCAGCTTTACTGTACAAGAGTTGTTGTCACACTCCAGATCTAACTGTACCACCACGAGTGTAGAACTTCCTGTAACATCCACAGACATGAACCCTGAAACGCCACCTCCAGAGAACAGAGTTTCCTGATACTCCAGTAATCAGCTTTACTGTACAAGAGTTGTTGTCACACTCCAGATCTAACTGTACCACCACGAGTGTAGAACTTGCTGTAACATCCGCAGACATGAACCCTGAAATACCACCTCCAGAGAACAGTGTGTCCAGTAATCAGCTTTACTGCACTACAGTTGTTTTCACAGTCCAGATCTAACTGTACCACCACGAGTGTAGAACTTCCTGTAACATCCACAGACATGAACCCTGAAATACCACCTCCAGAGAACAGTGTGTCCAGTAATCAGCTTTACTGCACTACAGTTGTTTTCACAGTCCAGATCTAACTGTACCACCACGAGTGTAGAACTTCCTGTAACATCCACAGACATGAACCCTGAAATACCACCTCCAGAGAACAGTGTGTCCAGTAATCAGCTTTACTGTACTACAGTTGTTGTCACACTCCAGATCTAACTGTACCACCACGAGTGTAGAACTTCCTGTAACATCCACAGACATGAACCCTGAAATACCACCTGCAGAGAACGGTGTGTCCAGTAATCAGCTTTACTGTACTACAGTTTTGTCACTTTCCAGATTTAACTGTACCACCACGAGTGTAGAACTTCCTGTAACATCCACAGACATGAACCCTGAAATCCCACCTCCAGAGAACAGTGTGTCCAGTAATCAGCTTTACTGTACTACAGTTGTTGTCACAGTCCAGATCTAACTGTACCACCACCAGTATAGAACTTCCTGTAACATCCACAGACATGAACACTGAAATGCCACCTCCAGAGAACAGAGTGTCCTGATACTCCAGTAATCAGCTTTACTGTACTACAGTTATTGTCACAGTCCAGATCTAACTGTACCACCACGAGTATAGAACTTCCTGTAACATACACAGACATGAACCCTGAAATGCCACCTCCAGAGAACAGAGTGTCCTGATACTCCAGTAATCAGCTTTACACTACTACAGTTGTTGTCACACTCCAGATCTAACTGTACCACCACGAGTGTAGAACTTCCTGTAACATCCACAGACATGAACCCTGAAATACCACCTCCAGAGAACAAAGTGTCCAGTAATCAGCTTTACTGTACAAGAGTTGTTGTCACACTCCAGATCTAACTCTATCACCATGAGTGTAAAACTTGCTGTAACATCCACAGACATGAACCCTGAAATGCCACCTCCAGAGAACAGAGTGTCCTGATACTCCAGTAATCAGCTTTACTGTACAAGAGTTGTTATCACACTCCAGATCTAACTCTACCACCATGAGTGTAAAACTTGCTGTAACATCCACAGACATGAACCCTGAAATGCCACCTCCAGAGAACAGAGTGTCCTGATACTCCAGTAATCAGCTTTACTGTACAAGAGTTGTCACACTCCAGATCTAACTCTACCACCACGAGTATAGAACTTCCTATAACATCCACAGACATGAACCCTGAAATGCCACCTCCAGAGAACAGAGTGTCCTGATACTCCAGTAATCAGCTTTACTGTACAAGAGTTGTTGTTACACTCCAGATCTAACTGTACCGCCACGTCTGTAGAACTTCCTGTAACATCCACAGACATCGACCCTGAAATACCACCTCCAGAGAACAGTGTGTCCAGTAATCAGCTTTACTGTACTGCAGTTGTTGTCCCAGTCCGGATGTAACTGTACCACCACGAGTGTAGAACTTCCTGTTACATCCACAGACATTAACCCTGAAATACCACCTCCAGAGAACAGAGTGTCCAGTAATTAGCTTTACTGTACTACAGATGTTGTCACAGTCCAGATCTAACTGCACCACCACGAGTATAGATCTTCCTGTAACATCCACAGACATGAACCCTGAAATGCCACCTCCAGAGAACAGAGTGTCCTGATACTCCAGTAATCAGCTTTACTGTACAAGAGTTGTTGTCACACTCCAGATCTAACTGTACCACCACGAGTGTAGAACTTCCTGTAACATCCACAGACATGAACCCTGAAATACCACCTCCAGAGAACAGTGTGTCCAGTAATCAGCTTTACTGTACTACAGTTGTTGTCCCAGTCCAGATGTAACTGTACCACCACGAGTGTAGAACTTCCTGTTACATCCACAGACATTAACACTGAAATACCACCTCCAGAGAACAGTGTGTCAAGTAATCAGCTTTACTGTACAAGAGTTGTTGTCACACTCCAGATCTAACTGTACCACCACGAGTGTAGAACTTGCTGTAACATCCACAGACATGAACCCTGAAATGCCACCTCCAGAGAACAGAGTGTCCTGATACTCCAGTAATCAGCTTTACTGTACAAGAGTTGTTGTCACACTCCAGATCTAACTGTACCACCACGAGTGTAGAACTTCCTGTAACATCCACAGACATGAACCCTGAAATGCCACCTCCAGAGGACAGAGTGTCCTGATACTCCATTAATCAGCTTTACTGTACAAGAGTTGTTGTCACACTCCAGATCTAACTGTACTACTACGAGTATAGAACTTCCTGTAACATCCACAGTCATGAACCCTGAAGTGCCACCTCCAGAGAACAAAGTGTCCAGTAATCAGCTTTACTGTACAAGAGTTGTTGTCACACTCCAGATCTAACTGTACCACCACGAGTTTAGAACTTGCTGTAACATCCACAGACATAAACCCTGAAATGCCACCTCTAGAGTACAGAGGGTCCTGATACCCCAGTAATCAGCTTTACTGTACAATAGTTGTTGTCACACTCCAGATCTAACCGTACTACTACGAGTATAGAACTTCCTGTAACATCCACAGTCATGAACCCTGAAATACCATCTCCAAAGAACAGAGTGTCCTGATACTCCAGTAATCAGCTTTACTGTACAAGAGTTGTCACATTCCAGATCTAACTGTACCACCACGAGTGTAGAACTTGCTGTAGCATCCACAGACATGAACCCTGAAATGCCACCTCCAGAGAACATAGTGTCCTGATACTCCAGTAATCAGCTTTACTGTACAAGGGTTGTTGCCACACTCCAGATCTAACTCTACCACCATGAGTGTAAAACTTGCTGTAACATCCACAGACATGAACCCTGAAATGCCACCTCCAGAAAACATAGTGTTCTGATACTCCAGTAATCAGCTTTACTGTACAAGAGTTGTCACACTCCAGATCTAACTGTACCACCACGAGTATGGAACTTCCTGTAACATCCACAGACATGAACCCTGAAATACCACCTCCAGAGAACAGAGTGTACTGATACTCCAGTAATCAGCTTTACTGTACTACAGTTGTTGTCACACTCCAGATCTAACTGTACCACCACGAGTGTAGAACTTCCTGTAACATCCACAGACATGAACCCTGAAATGCCACCTCCAGAGAACAGGCTGTCCTGATACTCCAGTAATCAGCTTTACTGTACAAGAGTTGTTGTCACACTCCAGATCTAACTGTACCACCATGAGTGTAGAACTTGCTGTAACATCCACAGTCATGAAACCTGAAATACCACCTTCAGAGAACAGAGTGTCCTGATACTCCAGTAATCAGCTTTACTGTACAAGAGTTGTTGTCACACTCCAGATCTAACTGTACCACCACGAGTGTAGAACTTCCTGTAACATGCACAGACATGAACCCTGAAATGCCACCTCCAGAGAACAAAGTGTCCAGTAATCAGCTTTACTGTACAAGAGTTGTTGTTACACTCCAGATCTAACTGTACCATCACGAGTTTAGAACTTGCTGTAACATCCACAGACATAAACCCTGAAATGCCACCTCTAGAGAACAGAGTGTCCTGATACTCCAGTAATCAGCTTTACTGTACAAGAGTTGTTGTCACACTCCAGATCTAACTGTACCACCACGAGTGTAGAACTTGCTGTAACATCCACAGTCATGAACCCTGAAATACCACCTTCAGAGAACAGAGTGTCCTGATACTCCAGTAATCAGCTTTACTGTACAAGAGTTGTTGTCACAGTCCAGATCTAACTGTACCACCACGAGTGTAGAACTTGCTGTAACATCCTCAGACATGAACCCTGAAATGCCACCTCCAGAGGACAGAGTGTCCTGATACTCCAGTACTCAGCTTTACTGTACAAGAGTTGTTGTCACACTCCAGATCTAACTGTACCACCACGAGTATAGAACTTGCTGTAACATCCACAGACATGAACCCTGAAATACCACCTCCAGAGAACAGTGTGTCCAGAAATCAGCTTTACTGTACTACAGTTGTTGTCACAGTCCAGATCTAACTGTACCACCACGAGTATAGAACTTCCTGTAACATCCACAGACATGAACCCTGAAATGCCACTTCCAGAGAACAGAGTGTCCTGATACTCCAGTAATCAGCTTTACTGTACAAGAGTTGTTGTCACACTCCAGATCTAACTGTACCACCACGAGTGTAGAACTTCCTGTAACATCCACAGACATGAACCCTGAAATACCACCTCCAGAGAACAGTGTGTCCAGTAATCAGCTTTACTGTACTACAGTTGTTGTCCCAGTCCAGATGTAACTGTACCACCACGAGTGTAGAACTTCGTGTTACATCCACCGACATTAACCCTGAAATACCACCTCCAGAGAACAGTGTGTCCAGTAATCATCTTTACTGTACTACAGTTGTTGTCACAGTCCAGATCTAACTGTACCACCACGAGTATAGAACTTCCTGTAACATCCATAGACATGAACCCTGAAATACCACCTCCAGAGAACAGTGTCCAGTAATCAGCTTTACTGTACTACAGTTGTTGTCACAGTCCAGATCTAACTGTACCACCACGAGTGTAGAACTTCCTGTAACATCCGCAGACATGAACCCTGAAATACCACCTCCAGAGAACAGTGTCCAGTAATCAGCTTTACTGTACTACAGTTTTTGTCACAGTCCATATCTAACTGTACCACCACGAGTATAGAACTTCCTGTAACATCCATAGACATGAACACTGAAATGCCACCTCCAGAGAACAGAGTGTCCTGATACTCCAGTAATCAGCTTTACTGTACAAGAGTTGTTGTCACACTCCAGATCTAACTGTACCACCACGAGTGTAGAACTTCCTGTAACATCCACAGACATGAACCCTGAAATACCACCTCCAGAGAACAGTGTGTCCAGTAATCAGCTTTACTGTACTACAGTTGTTGTCCCAGTCCAGATGTAACTGTACCACCACGAGTGTAGAACTTCCTGTTACATCCACAGACATTAACACTGAAATACCACCTCCAGAGAACAGTGTGTCAAGTAATCAGCTTTACTGTACAAGAGTTGTTGTCACACTCCAGATCTAACTGTACCACCACGAGTGTAGAACTTGCTGTAACATCCACAGACATGAACGCTGAAATGCCACCTCCAGAGAACAGAGTGTCCTGATACTCCAGTAATCAGCTTTACTGTACAAGAGTTGTTGTCACACTCCAGATCTAACTGTACCACCACGAGTGTAGAACTTCCTTAACATCCACAGACATGAACCCTGAAAAGCCACCTCCAGAGAACAAAGTATCCTGATACTCCAGTAATCAGCTTTACTGTACAAGAGTTGTTGTCACACTCCAGATCTAACTGTACCACCACGAGTGTAGAACTTCCTGTAACATCCACAGACATGAACCCTGAAATGCCACCTCCAGAGAACAGAGTGTCCTGATACTCCAGTAATCAGCTTTACTGTACAAGAGTTGTTGTCACACTCCAGATCTAACTGTACCACCACGAGTGATAACCTCCTGTAAAATACTTGTAATGTGATTTTCTTTATTAATGACACCTCAATATGTGTATTTCTAGTAAAATTCCAAGTTAAAGTTTTGGGTACAAACAAGGGCTACATTCCATAGTTAAAATGAAGACAATACATAAAATGTCTGTCTAATGCTCAGGGTTTAGCCATTCTATCTTATTCTTGCATCCCAATATTTTGAGATCAAGTTTACAGATGTTCACAAATTAATAAATGCTCCATATTCATTTCTTCTTCTTTTTGCGTAACTGACAATTTTGTATGGATGTTTGCTGAGACAATTGTAAGGCGATGGCTGTTTATGTTATCAATATATAAACTTAAACTGCCCAAATTTCACCTTTCTTTAGCAGAAGAACGAATGCCTAGTACATACCTTCCAACTATTATGGTTTTCTAGTAAAATCTAAAAAGTGGAGGCCTTTTTCCAACTTTATGACAAACAAGCCATTATTATGGCTTTGTGGACAAATTCAAAACATTACAGATTTTCACCACGGACATGACAAAGCATTAAACTCTATTGCATAATACTCTAACTTAGGATTATGAACTGAATGATATACAGTGTTATGATAGAGCAGAGCTTATCTGTGCGTCTATTCTTTATCATGATCATGGTCCCCCTTCACTGGGCTGCAACAAAATGTATAGCACCACTAGTGACCTCTAGTAAATGGTATACAGTGCTATGATAGACCAGAGCTTATCTGTGTGTCTATCCTTCATCATGATCATGGTCCCCCTTCACTGTGCTGCAACAAAATGTATAGCACCACTAGTGACCTCTAGTAAATGGTATACAGTGCTACAATAGAGCAGAGCTTATCTGTGCGTCTATACTTCATCATGATCATTGTCCCTCTTCACTGCGCTGCAACAAAATGTTTAGCACCACTAGTGACCTCTAGTAAATGGTATGCAGTGCTATAATAGAGCAGAGCTAATCTGAGTGTCTATCCATCATGATCATTGTCCCCCTTCACTGCGCTGCAACAACATGTATAGCACCACTAGTGACCTCTAGTAAATGGTATGCAGTGCTACAATACAGCACAGCTTATCAGTGTGTCTATCCTTCATCATGCTCATTGTCCCCTTCATTGAGCTGCAACAAAATGTATAGCACCATCGTAAACTCTGCTAAATGGTAAACAGTGCTACAATAGAGCAGAGCTTATTATAGTGTATATCCTTCATCATGATCACTGTCCCCCTTCACTGGGCTGCAACGAAATGTATAGCACCACTAGTGACCTACGGTAAATCGTAAACACTGCTACAATAGAGCAGAGCTTAAGTGTCTATCCTTCATCATGATCACTGTCCCCCTTCACTGGGCTGCAACGAAATGTATAGCACCACTAGTGACCTCTGGTAAATTGTAAACAGTGCTACAATAGAGCAGAGCTTAAGAGTCTACCCTTCATCATGATCACTGTCCCCCTTCACTGGGCTGCAACGAAATGTATACCACGACTAGTGACCTCTAGTAAATCGTAAACAGTGCTACAATAGAGCAGACCTTAAGTGTCTATCCTTCATCTTGATCACTGTCCCCTTCATTGGCCTGAACAAAATGTATAGCATGCACCACTAGTGACCTGTAGTAAATGCTATAGTGTATTATGATAGGTCAGAGCTTAACTGTGTGTCTATCCTTCAACATGATCATTGTCCCCTTCATTGGGCTGAACAAAATGTATAGCATGCACCACTAGTGACCTCTAGTAAATGGTATAATGTATTATGATAGGTCAGAGCTTATCTGTGTGTTTATCCTTCTTCATGATCATTGTCCCCTTCACTGGGCAGCAACAAACTGTATAGGACCACTAGTGACCGCTAGTAAATGGTAAGCAGTGCTACAACAGAGCGGAGCTATTCTGTTTGTCTATCCTTCATCATGATACTGGTTCCCTTCACTGGGTTACAAAAAAATGTATAGCACTAACAGTGACCTCTAGTAAATGGTATGAAGTGCTATAATAGAGCAGAAGGTATCCACGAGTCTATACTTCATCATGATACTGGTCCCCTTCACTGGGCTACAACAAAATGTATAGCACCACTAGTGACCTCTAGTAAATGGTATGCAGTGCTACAATAGAGCGGAGCTTTTCTTTTTGTCTATCCTTCATCATGATAATAGTCCCCTTCACTGGGCTGCAAAAAAATGTATAGCACCAAGAGTGACCTCTGGTAAATGGTATGCAGTGCTACAATAGAGCAGACCTTATCAACGAGTCTAACCTTCATCATGATAATGGTCCCCTTCACTGGGCTGCAACAAAATGTATAGCTCCACTAGTGACCTCTAGTAAATGTTATGCAGTGCTACAATAGAGCAGAGCTTATCTGAGTGTCTATCCTTCATCATGATCATGGTCCACGTTCACTGGGCTGCAACAAAATGTATAGCACCACTAGTGACCTCTAGTAAAAGGTATACAGTGTTTGATAGACCAGAGCTTATCTTTGTGTCTATCCTTCATCATGATAATGGTCCCCTTCACTGGGCTGCAACAAAATGTATAGCACCACTACTGACCTCTGGTAAATCGTAAACCGCTCTACAATAGAGCAGAGCTTAAGTGTCTATCCTTCATCATGATCACTGACCCCTTCATTGGGTAGAACAAAATGTATATCATGCACCACTAGTGACCTCTAGTAAATGGTATACAGTGCTACAATAGAGCAGAGCTTATCTGTGTGTCTATCCTTCATCATGATCACTGACCCCTTCATTGGGCTGAGCAAAATGTATAGCATGCACCACTAGTGACCTCTAGTAAATGGTACACAGTGTTATGATAGAGCAGAGCTTATCTCTGTGTCTATCCTTCATCATGATCATTGTCCCTTTCATTGGGATGAACAAAATGTATAGCATGCACCACTAGTGACCTCTAGTAAATGGTATACAGTGTTATGATAGAGCAGAGCTTATGTGTGTGTCTATCCTTCATCATGATTTTTGGCCCCTTCATTGGGGTGAACAAAATGTATAGCATGCACCACTAGTGACCTCTAGTAAATGGTATAATGCATTATGATAGAGCAGAGCTTATATGTGTGTTTATCCTTCATCATGATCATTGTCCCCTTCACTGAGCAGCAACAAAATGTATAGCACCACTACTGACCTCTAGTAAATGGTATGCAGTTCCACAAAAGAGAAGAGCTTATCTGTCTGTCTATCCTTCATCATGAACATTGTTCCCTTCACTGGGATGCAACAAAATGTATAATACCACTAGTGACCTCTAGTAAAAGGTATACAATGTTTTGATAGAGCAGAGCTTATCTGTGTGTCTATCGTTCATCATGATCATGGTCCCCCTTCACTACGCTACAGCAAAATGTATAGCACCAATAGTGACCTCTAGTAAATGGTATGCAGTGCTACAACAGAGCAGAGCTTATCTGTGTGTTTATACATCATGATCATGGTCCCACTTCACAGGGCTGCAACAAAATGTATCGCACCACTAGTGAACTCTAGTAAATGGTATGCAGTGCTACAATAGAGCAGAGCTTATGTGTGTGTCTACCTTTCATTATCTCGGTCACCCTTTACTGGGCTACAACAAAGTGTACAGCACCATTAGTGACCTCTAGTAAATAGTATGCAGTGCTACAATAAAGCAGAGCTTATCGGTGTGTCTATCCTTCATGATGATCATGGTCCCCCTTCACTAGGCTGCAACAAAATGTATCGCACCACTCGTGACGTCTAGTAAATAGTATGCAGTGCTACAACAGAGCAGAGCTTATCTGTGTGTCTATCCTTCATCATGACCATGGTACCCCTTCACTGGGTTGCAACAAAATGTATAGCACCACTAGTGACCTCTAGTAAGTGGTATGCAGTGCTATAAACTAGCAGAGCCAATCTGAGTGTCTATCCATCATGATCATTGTCCCCCTTCACTGCGCTGCAACAAAATGTATAGCACCACTACTGAGCTCTAGTAAAAGGTATACAGTGTTATGATAGACCAGAGCTTATCTGTGTGTCTATCCTTCATCATGATAATGGACCCCTTCACTGGGCTGCAACAACATGTGTAGCTCCACTAGTGATCTCTAGCACATGTTATGCAGTGCTGCAACAGAGCAGAGCTTATCTGTGTGTCTATACTTCATCATGACCATGGTCAACTTTCACTGGGCTGCAACAAAATATATAGCACCACTACACACCTCTAGTAAAAGCTATACAGTGTTATTATAGAGCAGATCTTATCTGTGTGTCTTTCATTCATCATGATCATGGTCCCACTTCACTGGGCTGCACCATAATGTATAGCACCAATAGTGGCCTCTAGTAAATGATATGCACTGCTACAACAGAGCAGAGCTTATCTGTGTTAATACATTATGATCATGGTCCCACTTCACAGGGCTGCAACAAAATGTATCGCACCACTAGTGACCTCTAGTAAATTGTATGCAGCGCTACAATAGAGCAGAGCTTATCTCTGTGTTTATACATTATGATCATGGTCCCCTTCACAGGGCTGCAACAAAATGTATCACACCACTCGTGACCGCTAGTAAATAGTATGCTGTGCTACAATAGAGCAGAGCTTATCTGTGTGTCTATCCTTCAACATGATCATGGTCCCCCTTCACTGGGTTGCAACAAAATGTATAGCACCACTAGTGGCTTCTAGTAATGGTATGCAGTGCTATAAAAGAGCAGAGTTAATCTTAATGTCTATCCATCATGATCATTGTCCCCCTTCACTGAACTGCATCAAAATGTATAGCACCACTAGTGACCTCTACTAAAAGGTATACAGTGTTATGATAGACCAGAGCTTATGTGAATGTCTCTCATTCATCATTATCATCGTCCCCTTCACTGTGCTGCAACAAAATGTATAGCACCACTAGTGACCTCTAGTAAATTGTATGAAGTGCTACAATAGAGCAGAGCTTATCTGAGTGTCTATTCATCATGATCATGGTCCCCCTTCATTGGGCTCCATCAAAATGTATGGAACCATTAGAACCTCTAGTAAATGCGATGCAGTGCTACAAGACAGCAGAGCTTATCTGTGTGTCTATCCTTCATCGTGATCATCGTCCCCTTCATTGGGCTGCAACAAAATGTATAGCACCACTAGTAATCTATGGTAAATGGTAAACAGTGCTACAATTGAGCAGAGCTGAAGTGTCTATCCTTCATCATGATCACGGTCCCCCTTCACTGGGCTGCAACGAAATGTATAGCACCACTAGTGACCTCTGGTAAATCGTAAAGAGTGGTACAATAGAGGAGAGCTTAAGTGTCTATCCATCATCTTGAACACTGTCCCCTTCATTGGGCTGAACAAAATGTATAGCATGCACCATCTAGTGACCTCTAGTAAATGGTATACAGTGTTATGATAGTGCAGACATTATCTATGTGTCCATCCTTCATCATGATCATTGTCCCCTTCATTGGGCTGAACAAAATGTATAGCATGCACCACTAGTGATCTCTAGTAAATGGTATAATGTATAATGATAGAGCAGAACTTATCTGTGTGTTTATTCTTCATCATGATCATTGTCCCCTTCACTGGGCTGCAACAAAATGTATAGCAGTACTTGTGATGTCTAGTAAATGGTATGCAGTGCTACAATAGAGCAGAGCTTATCGGAATGTCTATCCATCCTGATCATGGTCCCCCTTCACTACGCTGCAACAAAATGTAAAGCACCACTAGTGACCTCTAGTAAATGGTATGCAGTACTATAAAAGAGCAGAGCTTATCTGTGTGTCCATACTTCATCATGATCATTGTCCCTCTTCACTGGGCTGCAACAACATGTATAGCACCCCTAGTGACCTCTAGTAAATGGTATGCAATGCTACTATAGAGCAGAACTTATCTGTGTGTCTATCCTTCATCTTGATCATGGTCCCCCTTCAGTGGGCTGCAACAAAATGTATAGCACCACTAGTGACCTCTAGTAAATGGTATACAGTGGTATGATAGACCAGAGCTTATCTGTGTGTCTATCCTTCATCATGATCATGGTCCCCCTTCACTGTGCTGCAACAAAATGTATATCACCACTAGTGACCTCTAGTAAATGGTATACAGTGCTACAATAGAGCAGAGCTTATCTGTGTGTCTATACTTCATCATGATCATTGTCCCTCTTCACTGCGCTGCAACAAAATCTTTAGCACCACTAGTGACCTCTAGTAAATGCTATGCAGTGCTATAATATAGCAGAGCTAATCTGAGTGTCTATCCATCATGATCATTGTCCCCCTTCACTGCGCTGCAACAACATGTATAGCACCACTAGTGACCTCTAGTAAATGGTATGCAGTGCTACAATACAGCAGAGCTTATCTGTGTGTCTATCCTTCATCATGCTCATTGTCCCCTTCATTGGGCTGCAACAAAATGTATAGCACCATTGTAAACTCTGCTAAGTGGTAAACAGTGCTACAATAGAACATAGCTTATAGTGTATATCCTTCATCATGATCACTGTACCCCTTCACTGGGGTGCAACGAAATGTATAGCACCACTAGTGACCTATGGTAAATCGTAAACACTGCTACAATAGAGCAGAGCTTAATTGTCTATCCTTCATCATGATCACTGTCCCCCTTCACTGGGCTGCAACGAAATGTATAGCACCACTAGTGACCTCTGGTAAATTGTAAACAGAGCTACAATAGAGCAGAGCTTAAGAGTCTACCCTTCATCATGATCACTGTCCCCCTTCACTGGGCTGCAACGAAATGTATACCAGGACTAGTGACCTCTGGTAAATCGTAAACAGTACTACAATAGAGCAGAGCTTAAGTGTCTATCCTTCATCTTGATCACTGTCCCCTTCATTGGCCTGAACAAAATGTATAGCATGCACCACTAGTGACCTGTAGTAAATGGTATAATGTATTATGATAGGTCAGAGCTTAACTGTGTGTCTATCCTGCATCATGATCATTGTCCCCTTCATTGGGCTGAACAAAATGTATAGCATGCACCACTAGTGACCTCTAGTAAATGGTATAATGTATTATGATAGGTCAGAGCTTATCTGTGTGTTTATCCTTCTTCATGATCATTGTCCCCTTCACTGGGCAGCAACAAACTGTATAGGACCACTAGTGACCTCTAGTAAATGGTATGCAGTGCTACAACAGAGCGGAGCTATTCTGTTTGTCTATCCTTCATCATGATACTGGTTCCCTTCACTGGGTTACAAAAAAATGTATAGCACTAACAGTGACCTCTAGTAAATGGTATGAAGTGTTATAATAGAGCAGAAGGTATCCACGAGTCTATACTTCATCATGATACTGGTCCCCTTCACTGGGCTACAACAAAATGTATAGCACCACTAGTGACCTCTAGTAAATGGTATGCAGTGCTACAATAGAACAGCGCTTTTCTGTTTCTCTATCCTTCATCATGATAATAGTCCCCTTCACTGGGCTGCAAAAAAATGTATAGCACCAAGAGTGACCTCTGGTAAATGGTATGCAGTGCTACAATAGAGCAGACCTTATCAACGAGTCTATCCTTCATCATGATAATGGTCCTCTTTACTGGGCTGCAACAAAATGTATAGCTCCACTAGTGACCTCTAGTAAATTTTATGCAGTGCTACAATAGAGCAGAGCTTATCTGAGTGTCTATCCTTCATCATGATCATGGTCCACGTTCACTGGGCTGCAACAAAATGTATAGCACCACTAGTGACCTCTAGTAAAAGGTATTCAGTGTTTGATAGACCAGAGCATATCTGTGTGTCTATCCTTCATCATGATAATGGTCTCCTTCACTGGGCTGCAACAAAATGTATAGCACCACTACTGACCTCTGGTAAATCGTAAACCGCTCTACAATAGAGCAGAGCTTAAGTGTCTATCCTTCATCATGATCACTGACCCCTTCATTGGGCTGAGCAAAATGTATAGCATGCACCACTAGTGACCTCTAGTAAATGGTGCACAGTGTTATGATAGAGCAGAGCTTATCTCTGTGTCTATCCTTCATCATGATCATTGTCCCTTTCATTGGCTGAACAAAATGTATAGCATGCACCACTAGTGAACTCTAGTAAATGGTATACAGTGTTATGATAGAGCAGAGCTTATGTGTGTGTCTATCCTTCATCATGATTTTTGGCCCCTTCATTGGGGTGAACAAAATGTATAGCATGCACCACTAGTGACCTCTAGTAAATGGTATAATGCATTATGATAGAGCAGAGCTTATCTGTGTGTTTATCCTTCAACATGATCATTGTCCCCTTCACTGAGCAGCAACAAAATGTATAGCACCACTACTGACCTCTAGTAAATGGTATGCAGTTCCAAAAAGAGAAGAGCTTATCTGTCTGTCTATCCTTCATCATGAACATTGTCTCCTTCACTGGGATGCAACAAAATGTATAATACCACTAGTGACCTCTAGTAAAAGGTATACAATGTTTTGATAGAGCAGAGCTTATCTGTGTGGCTATCAATCATCATGATCATGGTCCCCCTTCACTACGCTACAGCAAAATGTATAGCACCAATAGTGACCTCTAGTAAATGGTATGCAGTGCTACAACAAAGCAGAGCTTATCTGTGTGTTTATACATCATGATCATGGTCCCACTTCACAGGGCTGCAACAAAATGTATCGCACCACTAGTGAACTCTAGTAAATGGTATGCAGTGCTACAATAGAGCAGAGCTTATGTGTGTGTCTACCTTTCATTATCTCGGTCACCCTGTACTGGGATGCAACAAAATGTACAGCACCATTAGTGACCTCTAGTAAATAGTACGCAGTGCTACAATAGAGCAGAGCTTATCGGTGTGTCTATCCTTCATGATGATCATGGTCCCCCTTCACTGGGCTGCAACAAGATGTATCGCACCACTCGTGACGTCTAGTAAATAGTATGCAGTGCTACAACAGAGCAGAGCTTATCTGTGTGTCTATCCTTCATCATGACCATGGTACCCCTTCACTGGGTTGCAACAAAATGTATAGCACCACTAGTAACCTCTAGTAAGTGGTATGCAGTGCTATAAACGAGCAGAGCTAATCTGAGTGTCTATCCATCATGATCATTGTCCCCCTTCACTGCGCTGCAACAAAATGTATAGCACCACTAGTGACCTCTAGTAAAAGGTATACAGTGTTATGATAGACCAGAGCTTATCTGTGTGTCTATCCTTCATCATGATAATGGACCCCTTCACTGGGCTGCAACAACATGTGTAGCTCCACTAGTGATCTCTAGCACATGTTATGCAGTGCTACAACAGCGCAGAGCTTATCTGTGTGTCTATGCTTCATCATGACCATGGTCAACTTTCACTGGGCTGCAACAAAATATATAGCACCACTACACACCTCTAGTAAAAGCTATACAGTGTTATTATAGAGCAGATCTTATCTGTGTGTCTATCTTTCATCATGATCATGGTCCCACTTCACTGGGCTGCACCATAATGTATATCACCACTAGTGACCTCTGGTAAATCGTAAACAGTGCTACAATAGAGCAGAGCTGAAGTGTCTATCCGTCAACATGATCACTGTCCACCTTCACTGGGCTGCATCGAAATGTATAGCCCCACTAGTGACCTCTAGTAAATGGTCTAATGTATTATGATAGAGCAGAGCTTATCTGTCTGTCTATCCTTCATCATAATCATTGTCCCCTTCACTGGCAGCAACAAAATGTATAGCACCACTAGTGACCTCTTGTAAATGGTGTAATGTATTATGATAGAGCAGAGCTTATCTGTCTGTCTATCCTTCATCATAATCATTGTCCCCTTCACTGGCAGCAACAAAATGTATAGCACCACTAGTGACCTCTAGTAAATGGTGTAATGTATTATGATATACCAGAGCTTATCTGTGTGTCTGTCCTTCATCATGATCACTATCCCCTTCATTGGGCTGCAACAAGATGTATAGAAGCACTAGTGACCTCTGGTAAATGGTATATAGTGTTATGATATAGCAGAGCTTATCTGTGTGTCTAACGTTCATCATCATCATCATTGTCCGCTTCACTGGGCAGCAGCAAAATGTATAACACCACTAGTGACCTCTAGTAAAAGGTATACAGTGTTATCATTGAAAAGAGCTAATCTGTGTGTTTATCCTTCATCATGATCATTGTCCCCCTTCACTAGGCTGTAACAAAATGTTTAGCACCACTATTGACCTCTAGTAAATGGTATACAGTGTTATGATACACCAGAGCTTATCTGTGTGTCTATCGTTCATGATGATCATGGTCCCCCTTCATTCAGCTGCAAGAAAATGTATAGCACCACTAGTAACCTCTAGTAAATGATATACACTGTTATAGTAATGCCGAGCTTATCTGTGTGTCTATCCATCATTATCATGGTCCCCTTCATTGGGCTGCAACAAATTGTATAGCACCACTAGCGACCTCTAGTAAATGGTATGCAGTGCTACAATAGAGCAGAGCTTATCTGTGTGTCTATTCTTCATCATAATCTGGGTCCCGTTTCACTGGGCTGCAACAAAATGTATAGCACCACTAGTGTCCTCTATTAAATGGTATGCAGTGCTACAATAGAGCATAGCTTATCTGTGTGTCTATCCATCATGATCATCGTCCCCCTTAACTGGGCTGTAACAAAATGAATCGCACCACTAGTGACCTCTAGTAAATGATATGCAGTGTTACAATAGAGCAGAGCTTATCTGTGTGTCTATCCATCATCATGATCTGGGTCCCCCTTCACTGGGCAGCAACAAAATGTATCGCACCACTAGTGACCTCTAGTAAATGATATGCAGTGTTACAATAGAGCAGAGCTTATCTGTGTGTCTATCCTTCATCATGATCTGGGTCCCCCTTCACTGGGCAGCAACAAAATGTATCGCACCACTAGTGACCTCTAGTAAATGATATGCAGTGTTACAATAGAGCAGACCTTATCTGTGTGTCTATCCATCACGATCATGGTCCCCCTTCACTCGGCTGCAACAAAATGTATAGCATTACTAGTGACGTCTAGTAAATGGTATGCAGTGCTACAATATAGCAGAGCTTATCTGTGTATCTATCCTTCATCATGATCATTGTCCCCATCATTGGGCTGCAACAAAATGTATAGCACCACTCATATACTCTGGTAAATGATAAACGGTACTACAATAGAGCAGAGCTTATGTTAAAGTATATCCTTTATCATGATCATGGCCCCCTTCACTGGGCTGCAACGAAATGTATAGTACCAGTAGTGACCCTTGGTAAGTCGTAAATAGTGCTACATTAGAGCAGAGCTTACGTGTCTATGCTTCATCATGATCACTGTCCCCCTTCACTGGAAGGCAACAAAATGTTTAGCAACACTAGTGACCTCTAGTAATTGGTATGCATTGCTACAATAGAGCTGAGCTTATTTGAGTGTCTATCCTTCATCATGATCATGATCCCCTTAACTGCGCTGCAACAAAATGTATAGCATGCACCACTAGTGACCTCTAGTAAATGGTGCACAGTGTTATGATAGAGCAGAGCTTATCTCTGTGTCTATCCTTCATCATGATCATTGTCCCTTTCATTGGCTGAACAAAATGTATAGCATGCACCACTAGTGACCTCTAGTAAATGGTATACAGTGTTATGATAGAGCAGAGCTTATGTGTGTGTCTATCCTTCATCATGATTTTTGGCCCCTTCATTGGGGTGAACAAAATGTATAGCATTCACCACTAGTGACCTCTAGTAAATGGTATAATGCATTATGATAGAGCAGAGCTTATCTGTGTGTTTATCCTTCATCATGATCATTGTCCCCTTCACTGAGCAGCAACAAAATGTATAGCACCACTACTGACCTCTAGTAAATGGTATGCAGTTCCAAAAAGAGAAGAGCTTATCTGTCTGTCTATCCTTCATCATGAACATTGTCCCCTTCACTGGGATGCAACAAAATGTATAATACCACTAGTGACCTCTAGTAAAAGGTATACAATGTTTTGATAGAGCAGAGCTTATCTGTGTGGCTATCAATCATCATGATCATGGTCCCCCTTCACTACGCTACAGCAAAATGTATAGCACCAATAGTGACCTCTAGTAAATGGTATGCAGTGCTACAACAAAGCAGAGCTTATCTGTGTGTTTATACATCATGATCATGGTCCCACTTCACAGGGCTGCAACAAAATGTATCGCACCACTAGTGAACTCTAGTAAATGGTATGCAGTGCTACAATAGAGCAGAGCTTATGTGTGTGTCTACCTTTCATTATCTCGGTCACCCTGTACTGGGCTGCAACAAAATGTACAGCACCATTAGTGACCTCTAGTAAATAGTATGCAGTGCTACAATAGAGCAGAGCTTATCGGTGTGTCTATCCTTCATGATGATCATGGTCCCCCTTCACTGGGCTGCAACAAGATGTATCGCACCACTCGTGACGTCTAGTAAATAGTATGCAGTGCTACAACAGAGCAGAGCTTATCTGTGTGTCTATCCTTCATCATGACCATGGTACCCCTTCACTGGGTTGCAACAAAATGTATAGCACCACTAGTAACCTCTAGTAAGTGGTATGCAGTGCTATAAACGAGCAGAGCTAATCTGAGTGTCTATCCATCATGATCATTGTCCCCCTTCACTGCGCTGCAACAAAATGTATAGCACCACTAGTGACCTCTAGTAAAAGGTATACAGTGTTATGATAGACCAGAGCTTATCTGTGTGTCTATCCTTCATCATGATAATGGACCCCTTCACTGGGCTGCAACAACATGTGTAGCTCCACTAGTGATCTCTAGCACATGTTATGCAGTGCTACAACAGCGCAGAGCTTATCTGTGTGTCTATGCTTCATCATGACCATGGTCAACTTTCACTGGGCTGCAACAAAATATATAGCACCACTACACACCTCTAGTAAAAGCTATACAGTGTTATTATAGAGCAGATCTTATCTGTGTGTCTATCATTCATCATGATCATAGTCCCACTTCACTGGGCTGCACCATAATGTATATCACCACTAGTGACCTCTGGTAAATCGTAAACAGTGCTACAATAGAGCAGAGCTGAAGTGTCTATCCGTCAACATGATCACTGTCCACCTTCACTGGGCTGCATCGAAATGTATAGCCCCACTAGTGACCTCTAGTAAATGGTGTAATGTATTATGATAGAGCAGAGCTTATCTGTCTGTCTATCCTTCATCATAATCATTGTCCCCTTCACTGGCAGCAACAAAATGTATAGCACCACTAGTGACCTCTAGTAAATGGTGTAATGTATTATGATATACCAGAGCTTATCTGTGTGTCTGACCTTCATCATGATCACTATCCCCTTCATTGGGCTGCAACAAGATGTATAGAAGCACTAGTGACCTCTGGTAAATGGTATATAGTGTTATGATATAGCAGAGCTTATCTGTGTGTCTAACTTTCATCATCATCATCATTGTCCACTTCACTGGGCAGCAGCAAAATGTATAACACCACTAGTGACCTCTAGTAAAAGGTATACAGTGTTATCATTGAAAAGAGCTAATCTGTGTGTTTATCCTTCATCATGATCATTGTCCCCCTTCACTAGGCTGTAACAAAATGTTTAGCACCACTATTGACCTCTAGTAAATGGTATACAGTGTTATGATACACCAGAGCTTATCTGTGTGTCTATCGTTCATGATGATCATGGTCCCCCTTCATTCAGCTGCAAGAAAATGTATAGCACCACTAGTAACCTCTAGTAAATGATATACACTGTTATAGTAATGCCGAGCTTATCTGTGTGTCTATCCATCATTATCATGGTCCCCTTCATTGGGCTGCAACAAATTGTATAGCACCACTAGCGACCTCTAGTAAATGGTATGCAGTGCTACAATAGAGCAGAGCTTATCTGTGTGTCTATTCTTCATCATAATCTGGGTCCCGTTTCACTGGGCTGCAACAAAATGTATAGCACCACTAGTGTCCTCTATTAAATGGTATGCAGTGCTACAATAGAGCATAGCTTATCTGTGTGTCTATCCATCATG
Source organism: Deroplatys truncata (assembly GCA_030765065.1). Lineage (NCBI taxonomy): Eukaryota > Metazoa > Arthropoda > Insecta > Mantodea > Mantidae > Deroplatys > Deroplatys truncata. The sequence goes on along the minus strand of CM060977.1, from coordinate 2,863,140 downwards.
ATCATCGTCCCCCTTAACTGGGCTGTAACAAAATGAATCGCACCACTAGTGACCTCTAGTAAATGATATGCAGTGTTACAATAGAGCAGAGCTTATCTGTGTGTCTATCCTTCATCATGATCTGGGTCCCCCTTCACTGGGCTGCAACAAAATGTATCGCACCACTAGTGACCTCTAGTAAATGATATGCAGTGTTACAATAGAGCAGACCTTATCTGTGTGTCTATCCATCACGATCATGGTCCCCCTTCACTCGGCTGCAACAAAATGTATAGCATTACTAGTGACGTCTAGTAAATGGTATGCAGTGCTACAATATAGCAGAGCTTATCTGTGTATCTATCCTTCATCATGATCATTGTCCCCATCCTTGGGCTGCAACAAAATGTATAGCACCACTCATGTACTCTGGTAAATAATAAACGGTACTACAATAGAGCAGAGCTTATGTTAAAGTATATCCTTTATCATGATCATGGCCCCCTTCACTGGGCTGCAACGAAATGTATAGTACCAGTAGTGTCCCTTGGTAAGTCGTAAATAGTGCTACATTAGAGCAGAGCTTACGTGTCTATGCTTCATCATGATCACTGTCCCCCTTCACTGGAAGGCAACAAAATGTTTAGCAACACTAGTGACCTCTAGTAATTGGTATGCATTGCTACAATAGAGCTGAGCTTATTTGAGTGTCTATCCTTCATCATGATCATGATCCCCTTAACTGTGCTGCAACAAAATGTGTAGCAGCACTAGTGACCTCTAGTAAAAGGTATACAGTGTTATGATAGTGCATAGCTTATCTGTGTGTTTATCCATCATCATGATCATTTACCACTTCACTGGGCTGCAACAAAATCTATAGCACCACTAGTGACCTCTAGTGAATGGTATGCACTGGTACAAAAGGGCTGAGCTTATCTATCAGTTTATCCTTCTTCGTGATCACTGTCGCCCTTCACTGGGGTTCAACAAAATGTATAGCACCACTAGTGACCTCTGGTAATTGGTATACAGTGCTAGAATAGAGCAGAACTTATCTTAGTGTCTGTGCTTCATCATGAACACTGTGCCCCTTAACTGGGCTGCAACAAAACGTATAGCACCAATAGTGGCCTCTAGTAAATGGTATGCACTGCTACAACAAAGCAGAGCTTATCTGTGTTAATACATTATGTTCATGGTCCCACTTCACAGGGCTGCAACAAAATGTATCGCACCACTAGTGACCTCTAGTAAATTGTATGCAGCGCTACAATAGAGCTGAGCTTATCTCTGTGTTTATACATTATGATCATGGTCCCCTTCACAGGGCTGCAACAAAATGTATCACACCACTCGTGACCTCTAGTAAATAGTATGCTGTGCTACAATAGAGCAGAGCTTATCTGTGTGCTTATCCTTCAACATGATCATGGTCCCCCTTCACTGAACTGCATCAAAATGTATAGCACCACTAGTGACCTCTACTAAAAGGTATACAGTGTTATGATAGACCAGAGCTTATGTGAATATCTTTCATTCATCATTATCATCGTCCCCTTCACTGGGCTGCAACAAAATGTATAGCACCACTAGTGACCTCTAGTAAATTGTATGCAGTGCTACAATAGAGCAGAGCTTATCTGAGTGTCTATCCATGCGTAGATGGTGCTTACGTAATATGTTTATACGTAAGTTATTAGAACTTGGAGATCTTATATTGTGTTTACTTCATGTGAGTGGAAGCCATCTTGTGACGTCATTCTTTGTTAGGTTCGTAGCTCCATCTTGTGTTAGCAATTTGCATCAGTTAGTGTTCGAAAGAATTTTAAGTTTTGTATATTGTCCTCCGGCTCGCTATTATCTTATCTTGGTCGAACATGTATCTCTATACAGGTTGTGAAACGGAAAGGAATCTTTTATCCAAAAATTACACTGATGAAGAAATTTGTTTTATAATTTTTATTGTCGAACACGTTCACTATCACTTTTACATATTGATCTAGATACTCGTCAAACTGAAACTGTTATAATACTTCTTACTTATCACTTAATTCACGTACTTCAACTTTGTGTATAATTAACTTTATAATACTTTAGATCTTTCATAATTCTGCTGCGCGTAACTTGACGAACTGACTGACTGAAGACGACGTGTAGTATATGAATGCTTTCGGCGAACTGAAGGACTGACTGACTTTACCTCTAACTTAGCCTCTATTTATACGCCTGCATCAAGATACGCCTAAAGATTATAAATGAACTGCAATTGGCTAATAAAACGCGCCAACATTAGCGTCTATTTTAATATCCAATGAAAACCACGAATACATATTGCTTTAGGGAAACACATTCCAGAAGTTTCTACCGAAAACGCGCCAACATTACGTAACTTCCTCGTTTCCAATAATGATAAACAGCTCACCCCCCCTCTCTGCATTATTGTGCTATTATTGACAGTTTCAGTAAAGCCTTATAAATTTACTTTCCAACAATATTTACAATCAATAAACATCTGAAATCAATGTCACATAAAAATGCATATTCATATTACAATCATTATTTACATTTAAGTAATTTGTGATACAAATTACTGCATCATATGCCCCACTAGAAACATAATTATAAATATTTACAACTTGTTTGGAAATTTTATAATTGTGTTTTTAGTCTCCTAAATCTTGGAACACACGCTATCACTTTCACTTAACACTTCACACGCATTTAACACACGACATATTTTTTTTTTTTTTTACTTTCTCTACTACGTATAGTAAGTAGGGGAAGTATTGTATTCCACCCAAAAATTCGATACCGAGATTTCACCGGAAATACATGTTTTGACACCTCCTGAATCCAAAAAAAGCATTTTTGCAAACATGTCCGTGTGTGTGTCTGTGTGTGTGTGTGTCTGTGTGTGTGTGTGTGTGTCTGTGTGTGTGTCTGTGTGTGTGTCTGTGAACAGCATAACTCAAAAACGAACAGTCGGATAAGCACCAAACTTGGTATTTAGGTTCAGTATCTTCCAGAGATGCGACACGAAGGTTTTCAAGAAAATCCCCCCACCCCAGACTACCCTTTACATGGAAGATTTTTCGAAAATTTTAATTTTCTCAAAAATGGCTCTAACGATTTTGATGAAAATATCAAATGTTTAAGATAATGTCATGAGAAATGAAATGTATATCTCGAATTTTCTGGGAATGTCCCCAAAAGTATTCTTCATTGTGAACGACTTTTGCATAACTGGTAAACCATAAGAGATAGACAAAATTTTACTACACAAAAAATGTAGATCGCGTTAAAATACACAACTTATGTCATATACATTTCTTTTGTTGAGTGAACCGTTTTCGAGATATTGCTTGTTATTTCCTTAAATTTTACAATACTTATAATTTTTCTCACATTCGTTATTCATTTTTTTTATGTCCTGGACATGCAAAGAGAATGGAATGCGCCACATAGCAACCAGCGTTAAAATACTTGACTATCGCTTAAAAGCTACCATATTTTGCTTGCATCTACAAGAAAATTACCAATAAGATTGACATCTCGATATCGCGATTAACATGAAGCATATGGAGAATAGGCGTTTGTAAAATTAGGTTGTACAAGAGTAGAGAAAGTTATGTGAGTGTAACACATCAGATTTTTTTTTTATCTCGCCACTACTTACTGGCTCTGGTTTAATTTGTTTAGACATTAATCTGATATTACAATTTTTTTTTTATAGCGAATACTGTACCCTAAATTATTTAATTACTGTTATAAAATTGTTTACTTTTTTAAGTTGTTGACAAAAAATTTATACATTTAAGATTTTTGTAATTATTACACATATTTACCAAAATATTCACCCTCTACACAAATATTTACATCTCTTAAATCTAGGCACTGTTTCACATGTTCTGTTTGCTACATAAATATTTGTTTTTAATTATTTTTACCCATTTTTATTATTTTGTACTTTATTTTAACAATACTCTTGGAATTGTATTTACGTACTTTTAATTTAATATCATATTAAGTTTCAATCTTTGCATTCTTAATTTTCAAATGTTGTTACAGTTACTAAAAATTTAATTATTATTATTATTTTTTTTTATTTTATTTTTTTTTTAAACATTTCTCTTTTTTTTTTTTTTTTTTTTTTTATATAGTTTATTTCTCTTTTCAAATGACATATATAAATAGTTAACCCTCTTACGTTCCAATACATTTCTCTGTAAGTCATCTTTAACTATCCAGCATTTACTTTACATCTTGATACGGTAATTTGTATCACAAATTACTTAAATGTAAATAATGATTGTAATATGAATATGCATTTTTATGTGACATTGATTTCAGATGTTTATTAATTGTAATTAATATTGGGAAATAAGTTTATACGGCTTTACTGAAACTGTCAATAATAGCGCAATAATGCAGCGAGGGGGATGAGCTGTTTATCATTATTGGGAACAAGGAAGTTACGTAATGTTCGCGCGTTTTCGGTAGAACCTTTTGGAATGTTTCCCTAAAAGCAATATGTATTCGTGGTTTTCATTGGATATTAAAATAGACGCTAATGTTGGCGCGTTTTATTAGCCAATTGCAATTCATTTATAATCTTTAGGCATGTCGAGGAGTGGGAGTATATAAAGCCAAGTCCGAGGTAGATCGCCCCCAGTTCATCAAAATTCCTAGCACATTACACGTCGTCTTAAGTTCTTCAGTTCGTCAAAATATTTGTATGAGATACGTCGGCTATAAATTCACCAGTTATGAAAATCTAAAGTATTACAACGTTAATTATACACAAAGTTGAAGTACGTGAGTTAAAAGTGATAAGTAAGAAGTTATTACAAACAGTTTCAGTTTGGCGAGTATCCAGATCAATATGTAAAAGTGATAGTGAACGTGTTCGACAATAAAAATTATAAAACAAAGTTCTTCATTAGTGTAATTTTTGGATAAAAGATTTCTTTCCGCTTCACAACCTGTATAGAGATACATATTCTACCCAAGATAAGATAATAGCTAGCCGGAGGACATTTAAAATGAATTATTTCAAAAACTGATTCAAATTGCTACGCCAGATGGAGCTACAAACCAAATGTTAGACATAAGCAAGGAAATAGGTAACAAAAAAAGTGAGGTTAATACTAAAAGTGAGGTTAATGTAGAATGCACAGAATTAGGAAGTCAAATGAGTAATATTTCAAGCGAGTTAAGAGAGATAAAAGAGGTTATGAATGTAGATGTGAATCAGGCGCAAGTTAATTTCAGAGGGGAGATATCAGAAATACAGAAAGATCAAAAATGCAAAGAAATAAATTGTACCAAGATGTTCAAAATGAAAACTCCAGTCCAGTACAGTTTAGTACAGATTTGTTAGAGTACTTTCAAATTAAAGAGATAGTAAATGAATTGAAAATGACAGTTGTTAAAAGATGTGTTGTTCAAGAAACTGTAGATTGTTTTCAAATGTTATCATGTGATGAAATTTCAAATGAATACAATAGGTTATTCATGAACAAAAATTTGAAGGTTAGGTTACGGCTACGAGTAATGTTTAGCCACACACAATTTGATCCAGGAGGGTAAATAGCAATGAGATGTAAAGTAAATGCTGGATAGTTAAAGATGACTTGCAGAGAAATGTATTGGAACGTAAGAGGGTTAACTAAATATATATGTCATTTGAAAAGAGAATTAAATTATATATATAAAAAAAACAAAGAGAAATGTTTAAAAAAAAAAAAAAAAAATAAATTTTTAGTAACTGTAACAACATTTGAAAATTAAGAATGCAAAGATTGAAACTTAATATGATATTAAAGTAAAGTTATGTAAATGCAATTCCAAGAGTATTGTTAAAATAAAATTAAAAAAAAAAAAAATTGGGTAAAAATAATTAAAAACAAATACTTATGTAGCAAATAGAACATGTGAAACAGTGCCTAGATTTAAGAGATGTAAATATTTGTGTAGAGGGTGAATATTTTGGTAAATATGTGTAATAATTACAAAAATCTTAAATGTATAAATTTTTGTCAACAACTTAAGAAAGTAAACAATTTGGTAACAGTAATTAAATAATTTAGGGTAAAGTATTTGCTATAAAAAAATTTGTGATGTCAGATTAATATCTAAATTAATTAAACCAGAGCCAGTAAGTAGTGGCGAGATAAAAAAAAAAAAAAAAATATGTCGTGTGTTAAATGCGTGTGAAGTGTTAAGTGAAAGTGATAGCGTGTGTTCCAAGATTTAGGAGACTAAAAACCCAATTATAAAATTTCCAAAAAAATTGTAAATATTTATAATTATGTTTCTAGTGGGGCATATGATACGGTAATTTGTATCACAAATTACTTAAATGTAAATAATGATTGTAATATGAATATGCATTTTTATGTGACATTGAGTTCAGATGTTTATTAATTGTAATTAATATTGGGAAATAAGTTTATACGGCTTTACTGAAACTGTCAATAATAGCGCAATAATGCAGCGAGGGGGATGAGCTGTTTATCATTATTGGGAACAAGGAAGTTACGTAATGTTCGCGCGTTTTCGGTAGAACCTTCTGGAATGTTTCCCTAAAAGCAATATGTATTCGTGGTTTTCATTGGATATTAAAATAGACGCTAATGTTGGCGCGTTTTATTAGCCAATTGCAATTCATTTATAATCTTTAGGCATGTCGAGGAGTGGGAGTATATAAAGCCAAGTCCGAGGTAGATCGCCCCCAGTTCATCAAAATTCCTAGCACATTACATGTCGTCTTAAGTTCTTCAGTTCGTCAAAATATTTGTATGAGATACGTCGGCTATAAATTCACCAGTTATGAAAATCTAAAGTATTACAACGTTAATTATACACAAAGTTGAAGTACGTGAGTTAAAAGTGATAAGTAAGAAGTTATTACAAACAGTTTCAGTTTGGCGAGTATCCAGATCAATATGTAAAAGTGATAGTGAACATGTTCGACAATAAAAATTATAAAACAAAGTTCTTCATTAGTGTAATTTTTGGATAAAAGATTCCTTTCCGCTTCACAACCTGTATAGAGATACATATTCTACCCAAGATAAGATAATAGCTAGCCGGAGGACATTTAAAATGAATTATTTCAAAAACTGATTCAAATTGCTACGCCAGATGGAGCTACAAACCAAACAAATGAATGACGTCACAAGATGGCTTCCACTCACATGAAGTAAACACGATATAAGATCTCCAAGTTCTAATAATTTACGTAAAACAACTTTACGTAAGAAACATTCTACTTCAAATTGGCTCCCATACGTGGGGGCTAACGCTACAAATATTACATAATCACAATTTGTGCTCTCGCAATCTCATTGCTATTTACCCTCCTGGATCAAATTGTGTGTGGCTAAACATTACTCGTAGCCGTATCCTAACCTTCAAAATTCTGTTCATGAATAACCTCTTGTATTCATTTGAAATTTCATCACATGATAACATTTGAAAACAATCTACAGTTTCTTGAACAATACATCTTTTAACAACTTTCATTTTCAATTCATCTGCTATCTTTTTAACTTGAGAGTACTCTGACAAATCTGTACTAAACTGTACTGGACTGGAGTTTTCATTTTGAACATCTTGGTACAATTTCTTTCTTTGCATTACTGTCTCATTCTGTATTTCTGATATTTCCCCTCTGAAATTAACTTGCGCCTCATTTACATCTACATTCATAACCTCTTTCATCTCTCTTAACTCACTTGAAATACTACTCATTTGACTTCCTAACTCTGTACATTCTACATTAACCTCACTTTTAGTATTAACCTCACTTTCTTTGTTACCTATTTCCTTGCTCATGTCTAGCATTTCCTTTGAAATTTCTCCTGTCTCACTTGCTATTACTTCCTCATTTTCATCTCTCATTTTTGGCATACTAATATCTAGCTTCATAACTTTCTTTTCAATTTCTTCACTGCTTTGATCTACTTTTTGCTCTAATACCTCATTACTCCTACCAATATTTTCAATTGATTTCCTCTGACTCCTTTTCATATATTCCCTGAATTCCCTATGATTCTTTTCCATATTCTCATTCATCTTTATCATATTCTCATTCAAATTTTTCAGCATTTCCATAATCATACTAGTATCAGAATTAATATTTCCTGCTGTTTTATTCTCACTTCCTGCACTAACATTTCCTCCCTCCAATACTACATCGTTTGAGCTTTTTTTTGTAACCTGTATTGAATTACAGCTAACTGTTACACTATCCCCTTCCATCATTGTTTCTTCAATATTATTAGTAGCCATTGTTTTTGTTTTCTAAAAAAAAATTATGATACTCTGACCTTTGTGATGCTGTCTGTTGCTGTTACATTGATGTCCAGCTTCCTGCCCCTTTCTCCTAGATTTGTATGTCGCTTCTGCGTTGTATAATGATGAATCTACGTTGTCTCGATGTTTTTGTGTGCACTTATCCGCGTCGTTTGTCGCTCCTCTAGTTGTTTCTTGAATCTGCGTCTTGTAGATCATTTCACTGCAGCATTCGCCCCTTTGGTCATCTCACTTCTTCCTGGTTAATTCTGATCCTTTCCTGGTCATCGTGTTCCTTTCCTGGTTATCGTGTTCCTTTCCTGGTTATCGTGTTCCTTTCCTGGTTATCGTGCCCCACGTTCTGGGTGCCAATTTGCGATAGATGGTGCTTACGTAATATGTTTATACGTAAGTTATTAGAACTTGGAGATCTTATATTGTGTTTACTTCATGTGAGTGGAAGCCATCTTGTGACGTCATTCTTTGTTAGGTTCGTAGCTCCATCTTGTGTTAGCAATTTGCATCAGTTAGTGTTCGAAAGAATTTTAAGTTTTGTATATTGTCCTCCGGCTAGCTATTATCTTATCTTGGTCGAACATGTATCTCTATACAGGTTGTGAAACGGAAAGGAATCTTTTATCCAAAAATTACACTGATGAAGAAATTTGTTTTATAATTTTTATTGTCGAACACGTTCACTATCACTTTTACATATTGATCTAGATACTCGCCAAACTGAAACTGTTATAATACTTCTTACTTATCACTTTTAATTCACGTACTTCAACTTTGTGTATAATTAACTTTATAATACTTTAGATCTTTAATAATTCTGCTGCGCGTAACTTGACGAACTGACTGACTGAAGACGACGTGTAGTATATGAATGCTTTCGGCAAACTGAAGGACTGACTGACTTTACCTCTAACTTAGCCTCTATTTATACGCCTGCATCAAGATACGCCTAAAGATTATAAATGAACTGCAATTGGCTAATAAAATGCGCCAACATTAGCGTCTATTTTAATATCCAATGAAAACCACGAATACATATTGCTTTAGGGAAACACATTCCAGAAGTTTCTACCGAAAACGCGCCAACATTACGTAACTTCCTCGTTTCCAATAATGATAAACAGCTCACCCCCCCTCTCTGCATTATTGTGCTATTATTGACAGTTTCAGTAAAGCCTTATAAATTTACTTTCCAACAATATTTACAATCAATAACCATCTGAAATCAATGTCACATAAAAATGCATATTCATATTACAATCATTATTTACATTTAAGTAATTTGTGATACAAATTACTGCATCATCCATCATGATCATGGTCCCCCTTCATTGGGCTCCAACAAAATGTATGGAACCATTAGTGACCTCTAGTAAATGCGATGCAGTGCTACAAGACAGCAGAGCTTATCTGTGTGTCTATCCTTCATCATGATCATCGTCCCCTTCATTGGGCTGCAACAAAATGTATAGCACCACTAGTAATCTCTGGTAAATGGTAAACAGTGCTACAATTGAGCAGAGCTGAAGTGTCTATCCTTCATCATGATCACGGTCCCCCTTCACTGGGCTGCAACGAAATGTATAGCACCACTAGTGACCTCTGGTAAATCGTAAAGAGTGGTACAATAGAGGAGAGCTTAAGTGTCTATCCATCATCTTCAACACTGTCCCCTTCATTGGACTGAACAAAATGTATAGCATGCACCACTAGTGACCTTTAGTAAATGGTATACAGTGTTATGATAGTGCAGACCTTATCTATGTGTCCATCCTTCATCATGATCATTGTCCCCTTCATTGGGCTGAACAAAATGTATAGCATGCACCACTAGTGACCTTTAGTAAATGGTATAATGTATAATGATAGAGCAGAACTTATCTGTGTGTTTATCCTTCATCATGATCATTGTCCCCTTCAATGGGATGCAACAAAATGTATCGCACCACTAGTGACCTCTAGTAAATGGTGTGCAGTTTTACAATACAGCAGAGCTTATCTGAGTGTCTATCCATCACGATCATGGTACCCCTTCACTGGGCTGCAACAAAATGTATAGCACCACTAGTGACCTCTAGTAAATGGTGTGCAGTACTAGTGATGTCTAGTAAATGGTATGCAGTGCTACAATAGAGCAGAGCTTATCGGAATGTCTATCCATCATGATCATGGCCCCCCTTCACTGCGCTGCAACAAAATGTATAGCACCACTAGTGACCTCTAGTAAATGGTATGCAGTACTATAAAAGAGCAGAGCTTATCTGTGTGTCCATACTTCATCATGATCATTGTCCCTTTTCACTGGGCTGCAACAACATGTATAGCACCACTAGTGACCTCTAGTAAATGGTATGCAATGCTACTATAGAGCAGAACTTATCTGTGTGTCTATCCTTCATCTTGATCATGGTCCCCCTTCAGTGGGCTGCAACAAAATGTATAGCACCACTAGTGACTTCTAGTAAATGCTATACAGTGCTATGATAGAGCAGAGCTTATCTGTGTGTCTATCCCTCATCATGATCATGGTCCCCCTTTTACTGGGCTGTAACAAAAGTTTTATCACCACTAGTGACGTCTAGTAACTGGTATACAGTGTTATGATACAGCAGAGCTTAACTGTGTGTCTATCCATTATTATCATGGTCCCCTTCACTGGGCTGCAGCAAAATGTATAGCGCCACTAGTGACGATTGTAGTTGGTATGCAGTGCTACAATAGAGTAGAGCTTATTTGTGTGCCTATCCTTCATCATGATCATGGTTCCCCTTCAATGGGCTGCAACAAAATGTATAGCACCAATAGTGCCCTTTATTAATTGCTATACGGTGCTATTATAGAGCAGAGCTGTTCCGTGTGTATATCCTTCATCATGATCATGGTCCCCCTTTACTGGTGTGACACTAAATGTATAGCACCACTAGTAACCTGTATTAAATGTTATGCAGTGCTACAATAGAGCATAGCTTATCTTTGTGTCTATCCATCATGATCATGGTCCCCCTTAACAGGGCTGCAACAAAATGTATCGCACTACTAGTGACCTCTAGTAAATGGTATGCAATGCTACAATAGAGCAGAGCTTATCAGCGCGTCTATCCATCCTGATGATGGTGCCCATTCACTGGGCAGCAACAAAATGTATAGCACCACTAGTACCTTCTAGTAAGTGGTATGCAGTGCCACAAAAGAGCAGAGCTTATCTGTCTATCCTTCATCATGATCCTTGTCCCCTTCACTGGGCTGCAACAAAATGTATAACACCACTAGTGACCTCTAGTAAAATCTATACAGTGTTATGATAGAGCAAAGCTTACCTGTGTGTCTATCATTCATCATGATCATGGTCCCCCTTCACTGGGCTGCAACAAAATATATAGCACCACTAGTAACCTCTAGTAAATGATATACATTGCTTTAATAGAGCAGAGCTTATCTGTGTGTCTAACCTTCATCATGTACATGGTCCCCCTTCACTGGGCTGCAACAAAATGTATAACACAACTAGTGACCTCTAGTAAATGGTATACAGTGCTGTGATAGAGCAGATTTTATCTGTATGTCTATCCTTCACCATAATCATGGTCCCCCATCACTGGGCTACAGCAAAATGTATAGCACCACTAGTGACCTCTAGTAAATGGTATGCAGTGCTACAATGGAGCGGAGCTTATCTGTGTGTCTATCCTTCATCATGATCATGGTCCCCCTTTACTGGGCTGCAACAAAATGTATAGTACAATAGTGACCTCTGGTAATTAGTATGCAGTGCTACAATAGAGCAGAGCTTATCTGAGTGTCTATCCATCATGATCATTGTCCCCCTTCATTGGACTGCATCAAAGTTTATAGCACCATTAGTGACCTCTATTAAATGGGATGCAGCGCTATAATAGAGCAGAGCTTATCTGTGTGTCTATCCCTCATCATGATCATTGTCCCCTTCATTGGGCTGCAACAAAATGTATAGCACCACTACTAAATTCTGGTAAATGGTAAACAGTGCTACAATAGAGCAGAGCTTACATGTCTATCCTTCATCATGATCACTGTCCCCCTTCACAGGCCAGCAACAAAATGTATAGCACATCTAGTGACCTCTAGTAAATGGAATGCGGTGCAACAAAAGAGCAAAGCTTTTCTGAGTGTCTATCGTTCATCATGATCCTGATCCCCTTCACTGGACTGCAACAAAATCTATAGCAGCACCAATGACCTCTAGTAAAAGGTATACAGTGTTATGATAGAGCAGAGCTTATCTTTGTGTTTATCCTTCATCATTATCATTGTCCCCCTTCACTGGGCTGCAACAAAATTATAGCACCACTAGTGACCTCTAGTCAAAGTATACAGTGTTATGATAGACTAGAGCTTATCTGTGTGTCTATCCTTCATCATGATCTTTGTCCCCCTTCACTGGGCTGCAACAAAATTATAGCACCACTAGTGACCTCTAGTCAAAGTATACAGTGTTATGATAGACTAGAGCTTATCTGTGTGTCTATCCTTTATCATGATCATTGTCCCCTTCACTGGGCTGCATATAAATGTATAGCACTACTACTGACCTGTAGTAAATGATATACAGTGTTATGATAGAGCAGAGCTTATCTGTGTGTTTATCCTTCATCATGGTCGTGGTCCCCCTTCATTGGGCTGCATATAAATGTATAGCACCACTACTGACCTCTAGTAAATGATATACAGTGCTATGATAGAGCAGAGCTTATCTGTGTGTTTATCCTTCATCATGATCATTGTCCCCTTCATTGGGCTGCATATAAATGTATAGCACTACTACTGACCTGTAGTAAATGATATACAGTGTTATGATAGAGCAGAGCTTATCTGTCATTTTATCCTTCATCATGATCATTCTCCCCTTCACTGGGATGCAAAAGAATGTATAACACCACTAGTAACCTCTAGTAAAAGGTGTACAGTGGTGTGATAGACCAGAGCTTATCTGTGTGTTTATGCTTCATCATGATCATGGTCCCCCTTCACTGGGATGTAACTAATTGTATCGCACCACTAGTGACTTCTAGTAAATGCTATACAGTGCTATGATACAGCAGAGCTTATCTGTGTGTCTATCCTTCATCGTGATCATGGTCCCGCTTCACTGGGCTGCAACAAAATGCAACGCCCCACTTTTGACCTCTATTAAATGGTATGCAGTGCTACAATAGACCAGAGCTTATCTGTGTGTCTATGCTTCATCATGTTCCCCATTCCTGGGCTGCAAACAAATTTATAGCACCACTAGTGACCTCTACTAAATGGTCTGCAGTGCTATAATAGAGCAGAGCTAATCTGAGTGTCTATACATCATGATCACTGTCCCCCTTCACTGCGCTGCAACAAAATGTATAGCACCAGTAGTGACCTCTAGTCAAAGTATACAGTGTTATGATAGACTAGAGCTTATCTGTGTGTCTATCCTTCATCATGATCTTTGTCCCCCTTCACTGGGCTGCAACAAAATTATAGCACCACTAGTGACCTCTAGTCAAAGTATAAAGTGTTATGATAGACTAGAGCTTATCTGTGTGTCTATCCTTCATCATGATCTTTGTCCCCCTTCACTGGGCTGCAACAAAATTATAGCACCACTAGTGACCTCTAGTCAAAGTATACAGTGTTATGATAGACTAGAGCTTATCTGTGTGTCTATCCTTCATCATGATCGTTGTCCCCCTTCACTGGGCTGCAACAAAATTATAGCACCACTAGTGACCTCTAGTCAAAGTATACAGTGTTATGATAGACTAGAGCTTATCTGTGTGTCTATCCTTCATCATGATCTTTGTCCCCCTTCACTGGGGTGTAACAAAATGTATAGCTCCACTAGTGACCTCTAGTAAATGGTATACAGTGCTACAATAGAGCAGAGCTTATCTGTGTGTCTATCCTTCATCATGATCTTTGTCCCCCTTCGCTGGGCTGCAACAAAATTATAACACCACTAGTGACCTCTAGTCAAAGTATACAGTGTTATGATAGACTAGAGCTTATCTGTGTGTCTATCCTTCATCATGATCTTTGTCCCCCTTTACTGGGCTGCAACAAAATTATAGCACCACTAGTGACCTCTAGTCAAAGTATACAGTGTTATGATAGACTAGAGCTTATCTGTGTGAGTATCCTTCATCATGATCTTTGTCCCCCTTCACTGGGCTGCATATAAATTTATAGCTCCACTAGTGACCTCTAGTAAATGGTATACAGTGCTACAATAGAGCAGAGCTTATCTGTGTGTCTATCCTTCATCATGATCTTTGTCCCCCTTCACTGGGCTGTAACAAAATGTATAGCTCCACTAGTGACCTCTATTCAAAGTATACAGTGTTATGATAGACTAGAGCTTATCTGTGTGTCTATCCTTCATCATGATCTTTGTCCCCCTTCACTGGGCTGTAACAAAATGTATAGCTCCACTAGTGACCTCTAGTCAAAGTATACAGTGTTATGATAGACTAGAGCTTATCTGTGTGGCTATCCTTCATCATGATCTTTGTCCCCCTTCACTGGGCTGTAAGAAAATGTATAGCTCCACTAGTGACCTCTAGTCAAAGTATACAGTGTTATGATAGACTAGAGCTTATCTGTGTGTCTATCCTTCATCATGATCTTTGTCCCCCTTCACTGGGCTGTAAGAAAATGTATAGCTCCACTAGTGACCTCTAGTCAAAGTATACAGTGTTATGATAGACTAGAGCTTATCTGTGTGTCTATCCTTCATCATGATCTTTGTCCCCCTTCACTGGGCTGCAACAATATTATAGCACCACTAGTGACCTCTAGTCAAAGTATACAGTGTTATGATAGACTAGAGCTTATCTGTGTGTCTATCCTTCATCATGATCTTTGTCCCCCTTCACTGGGCTGTAACAAAATGTATAGCTCCACTAGTGACCTCTAGTAAATGGTATACAGTGCTACAATAGAGCAGGGTTTATCTGTGTGTCTATCCTTCATCATGATCTTTGTCCCCCTTCACTGGGCTGCAACAAAATTATAGCACCACTAGTGACCTCTAGTCAAAGTATACAGTGTTATGATAGACTAGAGCTTATCTGTGTGTCTATCCTTCATCATGATCTTTTTCCCCCTTCACTGGGCTGTAACAAAATGTATAGCTCCACTAGTGACCTCTAATAAATGGTATACAGTGCTACAATAGAGCAGAGCTTATCTGTGTGTCTATCCTTCATCATGATCTTTTTCCCCCTTCACTGGGCTGCAACAAAATTATAGCACCACTAGTGACCTCTAGTCAAAGTATACAGTGTTATGATAGACTAGAGCTTATCTGTGTGTCTATCCTTCATCATGATCGTTGTCCCCCTTCACTGGGCTGCAACAAAATTATAGCACCACTAGTGACCTCTAGTCAAAGTATACAGTGTTATGATAGACTAGAGCTTATCTGTGTGTCTATCTTTCATCATGATCATTGTCCCCTTCACCGGGCTGCATATAAATTTATAGCTCCACTTGTGACCTCTAGTAAATGGTATACAGTGCTACAATTGAGCAGAGCTTATCTGTGTGTCTATCCTTCATCATGATCTTTGTCCCCCTTCACTGGGCTGCAACAAAATTATAGCACCACTAGTGACCTCTAGTCAAAGTATACAGTGTTATGATAGACTAGAGCTTATCTGTGTGTCTATCCTTCATCATGATCTTTGTCCCCCTTCACTGGGCTGCAACAAAATGTATAGCACCACTAGTGACCTCTAGTCAAAGTATACAGTGTTACGATAGACTAGAGCTTATCTGTGTGTCTATCCTTCATCATGATCTTTGTCCCCCTTCACTGGGCTGCAACAAAATTATAGCACCACTAGTGACCTCTAGTCAAAGTATACAGTGTTATGATAGACTAGAGCTTATCTGTGTGTCTATCCTTCATCATGATCTTTGTCCCCCTTCACTGGGCTGTAACAAAATGTATAGCTCCACTAGTGACCTCTAGTAAATGGTATACAGTGCTACAATAGAGCAGAGCTTATCTGTGTGTCTATCCTTCATCATGATCTTTGTCCCCCTTCACTGGGCTGCAACAAAATTATAGCACCACTAGTGACCTCTAGTCAAAGTATACAGTGTTATGATAGACTAGAGCTTATCTGTGTGTCTATCCTTCATCATGATCTTTGTCCCTCTTCACTGGGCTGCAACAAAATTATAGCACCACTAGTGACCTCTAGTCAAAGTATACAGTGTTATGATAGACTAGAGCTTATCTGTGTGTCTATCTTTCATCATGATCATTGTCCCCTTCACTGGGCTGCATATAAATTTATAGCTCCACTTGTGACCTCTAGTAAATGGTATACAGTGCTACAATTGAGCAGAGCTTATCTGTGTGTCTATCCTTCATCATGATCTTTGTCCCCCTTCACTGGGCTGCAACAAAATTATAGCACCACTAGTGACCTCTAGTCAAAGTATACAGTGTTATGATAGACTAGAGCTTATCTGTGTGTCTATCCTTCATCATGATCTTTGTCTCCCTTCACTGGGCTGCAACAAAATGTATAGCTCCACTAGTGACCTCTAGTCAAAGTATACAGTGTTATGATAGACTAGAGCTTATCTGTGTGTCTATCCTTCATCATGATCATGGTCTCCCTTCACTGGGCTGCAACAAAATTATAGCACCACTAGTGACCTCTAGTCAAAGTATACAGTGTTATAATAGACTAGAGCTTATCTGTGTGTCTATCCTTCATCATGATCATGGTCTCCCTTCACTGGGATGCAACAAAATGTATAGCTTGCAGGTTTAAAATTGGTTGCATCACTAATGACCTTTAGGAACCATGGTGCAAACATTGAATAATGGACAATGTGAATTGTTAAGTCAACTCCCCCATGTAAATTGTTTATCTTATTCATTTTTATGGCTGCAGAATGTGGTACTGTTTCTTTTTTGGGAGGGGGGGGTGGAGTTGTTTCTATAGTTGATGTTAGAAGCACAAAATAGGGACTAGAAATTTATGTATAGCCTAGAAAGTGGAGTTCTTTTCTTTAATACATACATATTGTGTTACTGGCTTGAGTTTCAGTACTATTGGGTTTTATTATTCTTATAAAACAGAATTCCCATGTACTTTACATGCAATTTTTATACATTTACTGCACTGAACGTTTTGCATATTTTAAATTTCATGTAATTATAAAATTATTACACTTTTCTGCTTGAGGGAAAGTTGGTAATTGTGCTAGTGCTATAGAATAAAAAGCCTTACCATGAAGAGAGGTTGGAGACCTTTGACAACCTTTCCAATAACAACATGTTTACCATTTAGGGAGTACAGCTTTGCGAATGTGAGGATGAACTGCGAGTTGTTGGTGTTGGGTCCTGTGTTGGCCATTGATAGAACTCCTGAAACAGTTAAAACTGCCTAGTACAGGTTCACATTATTGTATTTATGTTACACTAAACTTTTGTCGTGAGGCAGTATGGACTTGGTTGCATGCAGAAAGCAAAATGCAGGTATGTATAGGTTGTGAGTTTCTGTTACTAATGATCTCGTGAATATGCTTTATAACGTCACAGTTCAACCTGACAAAATCAAAACATGTAACAACCAACATTTTGGAAACCGGTAATGCTACAGAAAAAATTGTTTGAGATATTGTGAGAAAGGAAAACACTGGTTTACTCATAACAAACTATTTATCACGAGAAAAGCATTACAAGATTCACATTTCCTGTTATTAGGAGACACATTATTGCAATGTTTGACTGACTCTCATGCATGTTTTTACTCTCTCTACCACATACATATGTAGTACGTATTGCATTCTACCCAAAATTTGAGACCAAGATTTCACCCAGAAATACATGTTTTGAGGCCCCTGAATAAAAAAAAAGCATTTAAAAAATATGTAAGGAGTGCACGCATGTGCACATGTGTGCACGTGTGTCTGTAAACAGCATAACTCAAAAGTGAAAATTTGGATAAATACCAAACTTGGTATTTAGATTCAGTACCATCCAAAGATGCAACACAAAGATTTTCAACAAAATCCCCCATCCCATACACTTTTTACATGGGACTTTTTTGACATTTTGATTTTCTAAGAATGGCTGTAACAATTTTTATTAAAATACCATATATTAAAGATATTTACATTATAATTAAAATGTTTATCTTGAATTTAGACCTCTTCATTCAGAAGGAATTTTGTATAACTGGTAAACGTTAAGCAATAGGTGAAAATGTAGATCTCTTTAAAATACACAACTTATTTTAATTTTTTTTTTGTGGCATAAGCCATTTCTGAGATATCTGTTTGAACTGTTCATTCTGTTAAAATTTGTGTCATCCTCTGTGCTAGCCTCTAGTTCCCAAGGTTGCGGGTTCAAACCTGGCAGAGGTGATGGATTCCTTCGGAAGGAAGGTAAAGCTGGTGGTCCAGTATCGTAGATTTATGGCATGTAAAAGAACCTCAAGCGTGATAAAGAGGCCTCTGAGCAAAATTACTGGTACTTCTATGTCAAATATAGAATGTGATGCTAAGGACCACAGTAGTTAAAGAGCGTCCATAAATAGAACTCAATTTTTCTTCAAGTCCTGTCAACATTCAGTTGTTTCTCGTGATGTCATGGAAACAGTATGGAATTTTAAGGTCAGCATATAGTGTCCAGTTGTTAAACATTTGACTATCGCTGTTCTCTTTCTATCTATAACGAAATGTGTAATGTAGCTGTTTCTGTAAAGGTTTATTTGGATTAAAATGTAGTAGATAGAAAAATAAAGTTTAATAAGAATAGTTTGTACATCCAGTAATAAATAATGGAGGATACAGAAAGTCATGTGAATGCTATTAAATGTAACATACATGCAATCATTTAAAATCTATGGCACTACTATTGTAAACAATAGCAACAGAGTCACGAGCACATCTTGATTGTGCACATTATTAGGAGCTTTGGTGCATGTGTAGCTGATATGATATAATCATCTTTTGGGTGAAATACATATGGGTTGTGCACACTTGAAGACATTGCACTATCCATCTCTCAGCTACAAGTTTACGTCAATGCCACTACGTGGTAGCACGCTACTGCAGAAGTTTTATTCTTGTGAGAGCGTGAGAAGTTGGGTACCGCTGTTTGCTTTTTGTTTGGCATAAATCCCACTAGATGGTAGCGTACTGAACAGTTATGCCAATTCACTCACTGCTCAGCAAAATTTAGATCTGACATAAGTTTATTTTTTAGTTATTGAGATAGAAAGGCATATTTTATGTATATTATGGGTTTCTGGGTAACGTACAGTATATTATGTTATGAACTAAGACTTCAATCATAGAGACAGATGCATGGATTTTCTTTATAAATAGATAACATTAGGAATTGTGCAGTATAGTTTTGTGTGGACTATATGGGACAGGGAGAGGACATTTTATAACAACAAATTAATTAGTAATATTAATATTTGGCTGACGAAACATGCAAGCAGTGTAAGCTTGCACATTACTTTGACTTAATTATGGACAAAATAATAAAACTCCACATAAGAAATGTTTCTTTTGTCACTCAAGTTATGTGATAACTGTTATGCAGGGCTGTCTGACCCAAAATGTGCACTCACGGGCCGCCACCGTTCACAATGAAGAGACTATTCCCAGATATACATGTTACACATCCGTATGATATTTGAATAAGGTAGTAGTAGGAGTGATGTGAATTTAAATTATGCAACTGAGTCAGAGTTGAAGCAGTTACATTTATTAGTGACTGGTTTCAGGAGCTACTTGCTCTCGTGGTGACATCTAAAAGTGGAGAAATGTACTTCAGTGCTGGCAAACCACAATTTATTAAGTAGTATAAAATATGGATAAGCTAGTAACAGTGGTTTGAATTTGAGTCAGTATTGAAACACTTACATGTTTTACAACTTGACCAGTTTCGAGAACTAATTGCTCCCATCCTCGGAAGTGACCGGCTGGTTCCTCCTTGTGGTGTTGTCCCATGTGCATCTGTGTGTGGTGTAGTGATGAAACTCCATAGTGGGTTCAGTGGCACAATTCAAAATTCATTACATGGTGTTTATGTTTTGTGATTAATAACTTTTCCCAAGTATGCAACTCTGCTGTGTGTTTTGTCAGTTTTAAGAGTGTTATATTTGGTGTGATTGTTGTGATTGTGATTTGTTGTCCAAAAGTGATGTGCAACTGCAGATTTTTCCATCTGTTTGTATTTGATGTCTCATATGTTCTTTTAATCTGTTCTCTAAATTTCTTTTTGTTGTACCTATGTATTTTTGGTCACATTCTGGGAAATTAATTTGGTAGATTCCTGCTTTTTGTTCTGAGGGATTTGATCCTTTGATTTGTTGCAGAGTAATTTCTCTAGACTTAATCTGTTTTGTGGAGCTAGGTAAATCTTGTGTTTTTTGAAGATGTTGTGGATCTACAGGAAACCTACACGTTCTGAAAACTACATAAAAAACAATAGTTTCAACTCGGTACCACACAAACATGCTGTCCTAAACAGTTTGACCCATAGATTGGTTTACACACCACTAACAATACAAACACATAGTTAACACAGCCATGAACAATGGCTTCACCAAACAAATCATCGACAAAAAAGTAGCACATTTCAAGAAACAGTAACACATTAGGGACACCACAAATATCACCCAATAAAAAAGCAAAGTGATTTTTAAGAAGTTCATTTTCCACCCAAGGACAAATTCCACAACATCTTCAAAAAACACAATATTTGCTTAGCTCCACAAAACAGATTAATTCTAGAGAAATTACTCTGCAACAATCACACCAAATATAACACTCTTAAAACTGACAAAACACACAGCAGAGTTGGGATAAGTTATTAATCACAAAATATAAACACATGTAATGAAATGAACCCACTATGGAGTTTCATCACTACACCACACACGGAACCAGTCAGCCATTTTCAATGATGAGAGCAATTGGCTCAAGTTGTAAAACATGTAAGTGTTTCAACTCCGACTGAAATTTTCTATATACTTTCATTAAATGGTGTTTTATAATTAAAATCTTTTACCAAATGTGTTGCATATTGCGAATACTAACAACAACATCTGCTCAGTACAAGGAAGTTACTCTGCAACAAAAAAGCAGGATTTTATCAAATCAATGTGACGAAATTGATATAGGTAATTTAGAAATCAAATTAAAAGAACATACCAGACACATTAAATATGAACATAGACTGATAAATCTGCAGCACTCGAATACAAAATACACAACACATTTTAATTATAAAACACAAACACTATTTAATGAATTTTGATTTGCCACCTCCAAATTCACTATGGAAGTACATTCCTCCACTTCTAGATGTCACCACGAGAGCAAGTGCCTGCTGAAAGCAGTCACTAATAAATGTAACTGCTTCAACTCCGACTCACTTTTTCAATAAATCTTAAACTTATTTTAATCAAAATCATTAGAGCTTTTTTTGGACAAATTAAAAATAGTGAAAGGTTTTCTTGAAAATTTTTGTGTCAGATCCTCATAACATACTGGGCTTCAATGCCAAGTTTGCTGTTAATCTGACTTTTCACTACTCTCTGTCACACGTGGACCTTTTTCTAAAACTATGATGACATGACTTTCTCTCCCTAATATCGTTTATTTTTATATCTCTTCTACAAACTAGTCTTATCTGCTTCACGTTACTTGACATAAAGTTCTACTTTCATACACATTGTTGTAAACACAAGAGGCATGCAGTGGTAGTGAAATGTTTAAAAAGGGATCACTCTTTAAAGCTCTTTCCTTGACATCACAACAAACAAAATAATGATGACTTGCCACTTCAGACAAAAGTCTTAGCTATTCCAGCTATTAGCAAATTAATATCTTGGAAATGGTTAATGCTGCTAAAAACTTGACATAAATTGTGCTTTTATGAGAACATCTTTTGTATACCAAGTTTTTGTCTTATCAAAATTCACTATGAATAACGAGGACTTCTTAGCCTATTTCCAGAAAATTTAAGATACATTTGTCATGAAAATATCTTAAACATATGGTATTTCAGTCTAAATCATTACAACTATTTTTGAAAAAATAAAAAATAACATAATTTTTCAACTAAAGTCTAATTTGGTGAGTGGTAAAGCTTTGAAGATTTTTGTCTAGAATGCTTAAACAGTGTGAGAGTCAGGCATGTAATTTGGTATTTATCTGACTTTTTATATTTTGATTACACTGCCCTCCCTTTCTCACTCGTAGACCCACAGCTCTGCTTTCTAGAATTACTTTTCTTTTTGAGGGGATTGAGAGGACTTCAAAACATGTATTTATTCTATATTAAATTTTGGGGGATCCTTGAGAATATAGAAACAGCCACTTAGCATGGTGCACACTATTTCCCTGTCTTACCACGACTGTGATCACAACTTTTCCCTGAAATTGACATCTTTTAATATGGTACTATAACATTTTTTAAATATCATTAAATATTGTGATGCAGCGGCCATGGAGGTTGGAGCCGCCAAGTCAGTGATAAACACACTTGCCCGACATGAACATCAAAACTGGTGTCAACAGATAACCAGAATTTTTTGGAAGTTTCTTTCCCCCTCCTCCAGAACGTGTGTTAAGATAGTTCTGTGGAAGATTCCATTGTCTATATAAGCAAGCATTCTCATAAGAGGAGTCAGTGAGTGTTACTGAGCGACATCAAGTGTGGTTCTACAAGTCTTGTGTTCAACCCCCCAGCTAGTGAACCATTTAGAAGAATTGGCTACATCATTATGTCAAGAGGGAAAGTGAACTAGTTCACATCAGTGAAGTAACAGTTGAAAACTGGACAAAGCCAGAATAATTTGAAATCAGAAGGTGATAGATAACTTTTTAAATTTAAAGGAAGTAATTAATTGAAACCATGTAATTTTGTTTTATTGATTTATTTAACTGGCTTCCACCAACCGCTACACTCTCCTTGTTATTTGTGTTATACTTGACAAAACTTTACAAATTAAGAACAACACAAAGACAGTTACGTTGATATTGTAATGAAAAGAAGCTAGAAACAGTGATGTGTATTGAATTTATTTAAAGGTGAGTCGGAATTGTAACACTAACATCACTTAAGTTTACTCACTTAACATGTTTCGGGAAACGGTTCTTCCCATCCTCAGAAGTTAATTCGACTGGCCCGTGTTGTTGGTGTTTCCGTTTTTTGGACTGGATCCTGTGGTGGCATCTTGTGGTGGAGAAATGTACTTCCAGAGAGGATTTGGTGGCGGCAAATCAAAATTCATTAGATGTGTGTTGTGTTTTAGAATGGTGATCTTCTCCTATGCATCTAATTCGGTTGCAAATTTGGCTGGTTTGACTAATGTAATATTGGGTTTGATGTTGTGATTAGTGATCCAAAAATGGTGTGAAACTGCAGATTTGTCCATTTGTTTGTATTTAATACATCTCATGTGCTCCTTTAGCCTAGTTTCTAAGTTTCTTTTTGTGTTACCTATGTATACTTTATTGCAATCTGAACAATTGATTTTATAGATTCCAGCTTTTTTGTCTTGTGGAATGGGGTCTTTTAACTTGTTACAAAGTAATTTCTCTATGTTAAATTTGTTCTGTGGAGCTAGGCTGATGTTATGTTTCATGAAAATCTTCTTAAATTTGTGAAATGTTCCTGGGTGGTATGTGAATTTCTTGAACTTTAGCTCTTTATCTTGCTGGCTGAGATTTGTTGTGTTTCTGATGTGCATCTGTCGTTTGAATTTTGCAATTTTTTTGTCAATAGTTGCTTTGTTGTACCCATTATGTATTGCTGTGTCTACTATATGCTGGTATTCTAACTGGTATTCTTTTTTATTTAAGGGGGTATATACCAGTCTATGTGTTAGGCTGTTTAGTACTGCATGTTTGTGTGTGGTTGGATTGAAACTCTTATTTTTTATGTAATTAGTAGAGTGTGTTGGCTTCCTGTATATGCCAACGGTTAAGTTCTTTTGTTCTCTGATGATTTTTAGGTCTAAAAATGGTAGCATGCCTTCTTTTTCTATTTCTATGGTGAATTTTATTGATTGGTTCTGTAGGTTTAGTAAGGCTAAGGAGTCTTGTATGAACCTATTAGGGACAACAGCGAAGATGTCGTCAACATATCTGTGCCAAACTTTAAACATGTATGGAAATGAAGTTGTTATGTGAATTTCTAAGTAGCTCATAAATAAATCTGCCAAGAAGGGTGAAAGTGGGTTGCCCATGGTTAGACCAGTTGGTTGTTGATAGAACTTCTTATTGAAACTAAAACAATTTTGTCCAATGCATAAATTGGTAAGTTGTATGAGGTCTTCTATTTCTTCTTCAAGTAGGTTAGTCTGCTGTAGCCATTTCTTTAATTGACGCAGGAGTTGATCTGTAGGGACACTTGGAAATAGTGCAGTGACATCAAAGGAAACTAATCTGTCTTCTGGTTCGAGTTCCAGGGATTTTATCTTCTGTATTAAATCTTCTGAATTTATTATGTTTTTGCTATTGAATTTTGGTAGTGAAGAGAATCCCTGTACTAACCATTTTGCCAGTTAGTACAGAGATTCTCTTCACTACCAAAATTCAATAGCAAAAACATAATAAATTCAGAAGATTTAATACAGAAGATAAAATCCCTGGAACTCGAACCAGAAGACAGATTAGTTTCCTTTGATGTCACTGCACTATTTCCAAGTGTCCCTACAGATCAACTCCTGCATCAATTAAAGAAATGGCTACAGCAGACTAACCTACTTGAAGAAGAAATAGAAGACCTCATACAACTTACCAATTTATGCATTGCACAAAATTGTTTTAGTTTCAATAAGAAGTTCTATCAACAACCAACTGGTCTAACCATGGGCAACCCACTTTCACCCTTCTTGGCAGATTTATTTATGAGCTACTTAGAAACACACATAACAACTTCCTTTCCATACATGTTTAAAGTTTGGCACAGATATGTTGACGACATCTTCGCTGTTGTCCCTAATAGGTTCATACAAGACTCCTTAGCCTTACTAAACCTACAGAACCAATCAATAAAATTCACCATAGAAATAGAAAAAGAAGGCATGCTACCATTTTTAGACCTAAAAATCATCAGAGAACAAAAGAACTTAACCGTTGGCATATACAGGAAGCCAACACACTCTACTAATTACATAAAAAATAAGAGTTTCAATCCAACCACACACAAACATGCAGTACTAAACAGCCTAACACATAGACTGGTATATACCCCCTTAAATAAAAAAGAATACCAGTTAGAATACCAGCATATAGTAGACACAGCAATACATAATGGGTACAACAAAGCAACTATTGACAAAAAAATTGCAAAATTCAAACGACAGATGCACATCAGAAACACAACAAATCTCAGCCAGCAAGATAAAGAGCTAAAGTTCAAGAAATTCACATACCACCCAGGAACATTTCACAAATTTAAGAAGATTTTCATGAAACATAACATCAGCCTAGCTCCACAGAACAAATTTAACATAGAGAAATTACTTTGTAACAAGTTAAAAGACCCCATTCCACAAGACAAAAAAGCTGGAATCTATAAAATCAATTGTTCAGATTGCAATAAAGTATACATAGGTAACACAAAAAGAAACTTAGAAACTAGGCTAAAGGAGCACATGAGATGTATTAAATACAAACAAATGGACAAATCTGCAGTTTCACACCATTTTTGGATCACTAATCACAACATCAAACCCAATATTACATTAGTCAAACCAGCCAAATTTGCAACCGAATTAGATGCATAGGAGAAGATCACCATTCTAAAACACAACACACATCTAATGAATTTTGATTTGCCGCCACCAAATCCTCTCTGGAAGTACATTTCTCCACCACAAGATGCCACCACAGGATCCAGTCCAAAAAACGGAAACACCAACAACACGGGCCAGTCGAATTAACTTCTGAGGATGGGAACAACCGTTTCCCGAAACATGTTAAGTGAGTAAACTTAAGTGATGTTAGTGTAACAATTCCGACTCACCTTTAAATAAATACAAAGACAATTGTTTTCATTGCATTCTGGCTACGTATGTAAACAAATCAGTAAAACTAATTCAGTTTCAACATGTGTGTCCACGGTAAGAGAATCCATGTGAAAATTTCCCTGACTTTGTAGTTAAGTGGTTACCTGGACAGCCGTGCTGCAACTTGAAGTTCTCGTCTGGGAATACTTCTCCGTATATGGAGGTACCTCCTGTCCCATTGAACTTGGTGATATCCCCTCCCATACAGAACAGGCCAGGAGAGATGCGGTGAAATGGACATTTCTTGTAGGTCAGACCCTTAAGTCCTGCACATATGGCCAAAAAGTTTCTTGCTGTTTTTGGTACATAGTCGTCATACAGCTCCAATACAATTCTGCCGAGGTACGCATCCCTTGCGCTTAAATCAAAGTAACATCTGAAAAGTGATAAGAGATATGGCTAAATAAGAGATATGGAAGGACATTACAAGTAATTGAAACAGAGAAATTAGACAAATATTGCACACAATCAACAAAAAGACATTACTCATTAACAGTATTTCATCAAAATATTCAAAGTTTAAGAAATAAAATCTCTGAGTTATTAATTAGTTTCAAAAATGAAACTAAAAACCCAGATATCTTATGCATAACGGAACATCACATGGACAAACAGGAAATATTACATATCTCAATGGAAGGCTACAACAGAGAAGCATATTACTGTAGAAAAAAACTCTCTGAAGGAGGTGTGAGTATCTTGGTTAAGAAAAACATAGTTTGACAATATTGATCTGGATAAATACTGTATAGAACAAACATTTGAGTGTTGCGCGGTTCATATAAAAAATGCCAGACAATGAACTAATTATATTAACAGTATACAGAGCCCCAGCTGCCAATTTTGAAAACTTCCTATACAATCTGGATGCTACTCTAAAATATCTATTCAAACCTAAAATTGAATTTATACTTTGTGGTGACTTAAATATAGACTTCATTAAAGACAGCAATGAAAAGGAACAAATTTGTTCATTATTAAGAACATACAACCTTATGCATACAGTCAACTTTCCAACTAGAATTAAAAAAAATTCCAAAACAGCTATTGATAATATTTTCATAGATATGTCTAAAAATGAGTACCATGAAATCCAACCCTTAAGTAATGGACTTTCAGACCATGATGGACAGTTGCTTAAAATCAATTATAACATTCCCCATTCCAAAATAACGAAGCATGTATCCAACTACCGAGTCATTCACAGTGAGAACATAAAACCAGCTTTCAGAACAAACCTGGGAAGAAATATACAAAAAGAACAATATGAATGACAAGTTTAACTCCTTTCTAAACACTTTCATAAGGATTCATAACTCAAGTTTTTCATTTCATGTAAAGAAAATTATTAACACACCTAGAAATGGCTGGTTAACACAAGGTATTAAGATATCCTGCAAACACAAAAGAGAACTCTACTTGGCTACTAGAGAAAGCAACTGTGAGAAACATAGACAACACTATAAAAAATATTGTAAAATTTTAAAAAAAAGGTTATAAATGTAGCTAAAAAGCTCTGCTATGAAAAACAGATAGAGTTCTCAAATAACAAGCCTAATACAATATGGAAAATTATAAAAAAAAAAAAGAGACTGGTAAGCATCACACAAAAAATGAAATAAAAGAAATTACAGTAAATCATATCACCACAGAAGAACCACAAGAAATAGCAACATTATTTAATGAGTATTATATTCAGTTAGCAGAAAATTAACTGTTACAGTCCAAACAACAAGTAAAGGACCCTATTTCATATTTGAAAAAAGCAAGCTTAGAACAGCCTATTTGTACAGGAATAGTACCCACGAGCACGATAGAAGTAAATAAAATGATAAAATCCCTCAAAAGCAAGAATTCATTGGGTTATGACGAAATAACTACTAAGATATTAAAACTATGCGCCGATAAAATTAGCAAACCTTTAAGTCATATATGTAACTTCTCCTTTGTAACAAGAATTTTTCCTGACAGGCTAAAATATTTTATAGTTAAACCACTATACAAGAAAGGGCAAAAGTCACAACTGTCAAACTATAGACCAGTATCATTACTAACTGCTTTCTCCAAAGTATTTGAAAAACTTATGTTAAAATGAATATGTCACCACCTAATTAAAAATAATATTTTAGCAAAGGAGCAGTTTGGATTTAGGAAAAACATGTCAACCAATGATGCCACTTTCAACTTAACGAATGAAATTTTGAAATCACTTGATAATAAATGTAATACACTAGGAATATTCTGTGACCTATCAAAAGCATTTGACTGTGTAAATCATAATATACTCTTATCAAAGTTATCATATTATGGCATTAAGAATAAAACATATCAATGGATTGCATCTTACCTATCAAACAGACATCAAAAGGTCATAATAAATACTGCAGATAATTCCAAAATATATTCCAAATGGTCAGAAATAAAGCATAGTGAGGTTCGATTTTGGGTCCATTATTGTTTCTAATATATGTCAACGACCTCCCCAGAGTAATAAATGAACATGCCCATGCAGTTCTCTTTGCTGATGATACAAGTATTATAATTGAAGAACACAACAGCAGTCACCTCTCAGAGTTATCGAACAGTATTTTCAGTGCGTTAAATAATTGGTTTGATAGTAACAAAATTCATATAAACTTTGAAAAAACTATGTATATCAATTTTCGCACAAAAAATAAAAGTATGGCAGACATAAGAATTGAACATGAAGGCAATGAAATTACTGAAACTTGTAGCATAAAATTTCTTGGGTTTATTATAGATCATAATATAAATTGGAAAGACCATATTGACTACATCCTACCAAAACTAAGTTCTGCATGTTTTGCAATTAGATCATCATTTATTCATTTTACAAATAAAAGCATCTTAAAACAGTATATTATGCTTATTTTCATTCAATTATGGCTTATGGAATAACATTTTGGGGAAATTCAGTAGACGCAAAAAAGATATTTTTTTTACAAAAAAAGGTAATAAGAATAATGGCAGGTATAAAGAAATCAACCCATTGTAAACCACTATTCAAAACATTTGGAATTCTACCATTAGCCTGTGAGTATATTATAGCTGTACTTTTAACCGTGGTTGACCACCCAGAAGTGTTCATAAAAAATTCAGACATACACTGCAAACAAACCAGAAATGGGCAGGACTTACACAGGCCAAGCAATAACCTACAAGTGTTCCAAAAAGGGGCTTACTACAATGGTATAGTATTATTTAATTCACTTCCATCATATATTAAGGAACTGAAAACTAATAAAAATAAATTCAAGTTAGCATTAAAAAGATATCTCATCACTTACACCTTCTATACAGAGGAGGATTTCTTTCATTCAAAAAATAACTGACTATACAATGTTACCAAATTTTATAACTACATTAAGTATAAATAATATTGTTTTAAAATTTTTTAGCTCTAACATACTCTACATCAGAGGTGGCGAAAACGTGACTTGCAGGCGCACGTTCCCTCTCTGCAACCGTCCGTTTGATTTTCACATGCTGCAGAGTGTTGCAGTGCGTGTTGCATATTTGGTGACTCGCGGAAGGAAGTCGTTTTCGCCACCCTTGCTCTACATAATAACTACAATTTATTTACATACAAGTACCCAATGTAATCTACATCCTAGAGTAGACTAGCTTTCTTTAAGCTGGTCTAGCTCACTATAGGGTCTATAGATTGAGATGTTATGTTGTTATGTTATAGCATATTAGTTGATGGTTGGTATCAAATTGAACTTGTAAGTTAATCATACCTTGGTCTTTTGCTTCCCAAACCTCCGAGATTAAGTTGGGGTATTGATGCCTTTTTTGTGCCCTCCACAAGAAGTTCATCTTTTTTTGGAAGACTGTACCAGGCAGGATGTTTGGACATTAACCTCATAGTATAGCTTTTCTTTTGATAGTCTTTACGAAGTGTTTTGCAGTCAGGCACTATGGAAGTCTGAAATATTGTAACAATCAGAGACTAGAGCAGGGATATATCACATTGCTGTTGCATGACTTTCTCTACTCACTCTTCTACAAACTATTCTTCTATCTACTTCATGTTAATCCAGATAAACATTTGCAGAAATAGTTTTTTTTTACTTCCTCCACTACATATAGCAAGTAGGGGAAGTTTTGAACTCCACCCAAAAATTTGATACTGAGAATTCATTCAAAATACATGTTTTGAGTCCCCCAAAAAGCATTTTTAGATGCTGTGTGTGTGAACAGTATAACTCAAAAGTGAAAGGTCTGATAAACCCCATAGTTGGTATTTAAGTTCAGTATCTTCCAAAGACGCAATATGAAGATTTTCTAGAACAATCCCCACCCCAAACTACACTTAACATAGTTTCTAAAAAAATGATTCTAATAATAATTATAATACCACATATTAAAAATATTTACATAACAAATAAAATATATATTTTCAGTTTTCTGGGGATAGCTTGTGAACTCCTCTTCATTCAGAAGTAAAATTTTGTATAATCTTGTATAATGGTAAATGTTAAGTGATAGATGAAAATGTAGCACGCAAAAAATGTATAAAACACAGAATTTATTTCAAGTAACTTTTTTGTGGCATAAGCCATTCCTGAGATATCTGTTATTAATGCTTCAAATTGTTCAAGTTTGAAGTCCTGACAACATTCAGTTGTTTCTCGCGATGTCATGGAAACAGTATGGAATTTTAAGGCCAATGTATAACGTCCAGTTGTTAAACATTTGACTAGCGCTATTCCCTTTGTATCTGTAACAAAATGTGTAATGTAGCTATTTCTGAAAAGGTTTATCTTGATAAAAACGAAGTAGAATAATTTCTATAAGAATAATTGAATACCCACTAATAAAAATAGAGGGTAGAGAAAGTCATGTGAATGTAACACATCAGATTGCTTCTATACACAATTCTTATGAAAGCTTATTTTTCTATCTACTTATATTAATTGAGATAAATCTCATCAGAAATAATTTCATCACTTAGGGACAAGAGAGATAAATGGAACGGAATCCATAAAGTGTAAAGTTAGTTGCTAAATGCTCTTCGTATGATATCGAGAGAAACAACTGAATGACAACAGCACTTTAAAAAATGTTGAAAATTTGAAATCAACAACAATGGATATCTCAGAAATGGCCGATGCTACAAAAAAGTTATTTGAAATAAATTGTGTGTTTTAAAGAGATGTGCATTTTTTGTGTGGAACGTTTTTGTCTATCTCTTATGGTTTACTCATGTAAAATTAAAGAAAGTTTGTTCTGAATGAAGAACACTTCATGTGCTATTCCCAGAAAATTCAAGATAAACATTTCATTTGTCTTGCAAATATCTGAAACGTATGATGTGTTAGGCCCATGTTCCATGTAAAGGGGGATCTTCCTGTCACAACCTTGCAAGGTGCTCAACTCAAATACCAAATTTTGTATTTAACTGACTTTTTACTTCTTAGTTATGCTGTTGTGTTACATTCACATACATGAAAGTTTGTTTTTGTATAAGCTTCACTTTAATTCAGATAAACCTTTGCAGCAATAGCTACATTACAGATTTCGCTATAGATACAAAGTCAAATGTTTAACAACAGGACACTATATGCTATGACATCCCAAGAAAGTCAACAGGACTTTAAAAGAGTGTTGATCAACTTGAACCAGAAATGGGTGCCATAAAAAAAGTTATTTGAAACAAATTGTGTGTTTTAAGGAAATCTACATTTTTGTATAGTACAGTATGATTTTTTTCCTCCTGACCCTACTCAGATGCATGCGCAACAGCTGAATGAATCCATTATCTCCCAGGAAGGGTTGTAGGAGAATGGCCGACATTCCTGTTGCACCATGCTAAGGGAATTCCCCTCCTCTTTCCAACCTTCTCCTCATTTGCATTTCTGCAGGGTCCAAGTTTGACATTTATCCGACTAATCAGTTTTGAGTTATGCTGTACACACATACACACTTTTTCTAAAAATGTGTTTTTATTTATTTAGGGGTCTCAAAGCATGTATTTCCAGTGAAATATCGGTATTGAATTTTTGGGTGGAATGCAATACATTCTCTACCTACTATGTACGTGGTGGAGAAAATAAAAAATGTTTTTTGAGGTTTAGGGGCCCTCAAAACACTCATTTTCATGGATTTTGATAGAGTTCTTGGGTGTAGGTGGCAGAGGAAATAAAAAGCACTGGATGATTTGATACAAAGTTAGGTTACCTGTCCCTTGAGTCGGCCGTGGATGTAGAGGTTCTCAAGAGTTACTCTCTTAGCCACTGCTTCTCTAGCTTTCTCGTTGCTGTGGAAGCATCCAATGCCTTTGTCCCAGTGGCTGACGACTGCTCCCTACGACATTTATGCCAAGTCTTAAAGCATTATAGTACAAATAGAGTCAAGAGTTTTCTTCCTGGTCCTTTACCTGGGCTCTTTTTACTTTCTTTAAACATTTTTCCTTGAAAACTCCCCCATATCCTCCCTTAACTATTAATATTTTTATAGCTACCATTTCCTTGCTCATTTTGTCCTAAACACCCTGTCTCTAACTCATCTTACTCTCCTTTTCTCCACATATGACACATGTTCCGGAACACATGCTATACCTTCCCTTTCCTGTCTGCTTCAACATAACCTTCTCTCCCCAGTCTCTCTTAATTGTTCTATATAAACTTAAGGACTTTTTATTTTCAAGGTTTTCCCAGATTTCTTGTTTCTGTATACCGTCTATCCTATTTGTCACTACTTTCCAAAATATGTTATCATTTTTTCCCTCTAGTTGCCAAATATCCCCCATTCCTACCTTTTCCAACTCTTTTCCTATCCCTGCCCACCAGTCATTTTTATTTGAAGGTATCTTCTGTGGATTCGCACACATTTTTAATATATCTTGATCTTCTCTTTGAAGGCACCTGTACCAATATTTCAATATTCTTTCCTTTCTTCTTATTGTTCCTAATTCTACCAATGCTACTTCCCTTGGTGCTGACCTGATTAATCCCAAAAGTTCTTTGCAGAATAATCTGTATACCAGGTGAATCCAGAAACTAAGTTCCAATTCCATCCACAGATGGCAGGAGTAGTTGGACAGGAATACACATTGTAGCAGTATATGGGAACAATGCAGGGCAGTTATTGCATAGATAGCGCTAGGAGACTAATGTTGTCTGCCACCAACTGCAGTTATCACATTTCTGCACACTCAGAGGCAGAGATCCACACGACATTGGTCATGTATGATCAGATGGTGGTGCATGCAATTCTTGCACAAGTTTATTCATATTTATTAATTTCATCTACCTTGGACATGTCTAAAACACTGTAATCTTTGTTTAAAATGTTGCAGTTGATATGATAAATAAGCAATACACATATTATTTTCTTTGCACTTTTTCCCTGTGTTACTCTGATTGTTTCACAGGGTTATATAAGCATTCAATTCACTGAAGGCCGAACAAATGTCCACAATGAAGACTGCAGTGGCCAACTGTCCCTGGTGATGCCAGAACTGATGGAAAGGGGCAGCAAGCAATTGTGCAGAACCACTGCTTCACAATTTTGGAACTCTCTGGTCAATTCCCCAGATTTCTTGCTCACTAATGCATGAAATCATCAACTGATGGCTTGATTTTCGGAAAGTGTGCACAAGATGGATGACAAAGCAGCTGACAGATGAACACAAAACCAAATGTCTGGCTACAGCATTGTCATTCCTCCAGTGGTACACAGAGAAATGTGATGAGTTGTCACTGGGGATGAAACATGGGTGTCACATGCCACACAACAAACAAAACAACAACAATGCATGCATTGGCAGCATAATGGTTCACCTGTGAAGACCAAACTCAAGCAGACAATCTTTGACAAACAAATCATGTGCACTGTCTTCTGGGATCAACGTGGTGTCCTTCTGTGCAAGCTTTTACTGTGAGGGGAGACTGTAAATGCTAATTGGTATTGTCAGACATTACAAAACCTGAGAGGGCAATCCAGAACAAGAGACATGGAATACTGACAGAGGCATTATGCTTTTGCACGACCCCACACGGGATGTTGCTTCAGTTTGGATAGGAGATCTTTGACCATCCACCCTACAGCCCAAATCTCGTGCCAAGTGACTTCCATCTCACGAAGCACTTTCTAGCAGGAAAATGTTTCCAGGCAGACAGCAATGACTTCATGTAGTCAGAGAATTTCTCTAAATATTGCAATAAATATTTCTTACCTATTGATGCTTTTCTCAGCCATCAGAACTTCATTCATTCATTCATTCATTCATTCATTCATTCATTCATTAATTCATTTATTTTCATCCTTTTACATATGTTTAAAGGACACGTCAGTATAATCTATTTACATTATATACAAAGTTTTACATTATTTTTCCATATTTGAACTCCTCTATACTGTAAAATGCATTTTCAATTAAATATGTTTTTATGGCTTTCACCCTTTTTATTGTTTGATTTATATTCTTTATTTCATTTGGTAGTTTATTGAACAATTCACTTCCTATGGTTTCTGTTGAACGATTATTCAAGGTCCCCCTTAGGGTCGTTCTGAAATAATCCATATTATTTCTTAATCCATAGGAATGTATATTACAATTTTTGTCATGTCTTTTATGTACAATAACTTTTATGCTTTCATAAATATATATGCATGGAGCAGTTAATATTTTTAGGCTCTTAAACAAACTTCTGCATGTTTCTTTATTTTTCATCCTACCAATTATTCTGATAGCTTTTTTCTGCAATTTTAGCACTTTTTCCATTTCTCTATAAGTAATATTCCCCCACAGTGTAATACCATAACTAATATGCGAATATATTAATGCATAGTAAACCTGTATCATCGTTTTGCTATCCATTGTCTTACTAATCTGTCTCATTACATATATACCTTTATTTATTTTTTTGGTAATATGGTCTACATGTGCTTTCCAGTTTAAATTTTTGTCAATTATCATTCCAAGGAAGTTTGTACTATTTATTTGATCTATATTTACACCATCTATTGTTAGATTTACATTTTTGAGGTTTCGATTCGTTAATTCGAAATGTATGCATGCTGTCTTTTTTACATTTATTACCATATCTAGACTAGAACAATATTAGTTAGTTAGTTAGTTAGTTTATTCATCCGTTAAAGTGGTTTGGTACAATGTACATTCACTATTGGACACGTCAAGCTATAAACATAAACAATAATAGGTTTTTGCAATATATACAATATGTTTTTACATTATACAATAGGTATTTACATGCTAAATACTATGGTTCATGATATACATTTGTGTTCAAGGAAATCATTAATAGAATAAAAGGAGTGGTTAACTAGATGTGCCTTGAGACTGGATTTCAGCTGGTTTACATTTTTAATTGCCTTAATATTACTTGGTAAATTATTATAAAGTTTAATGCCAGAGAATAAGATACTTTTTTGGTAGAGCGAGGTGTTGCAGCTGGTCACATGTATTTGTGTATTTTCCCTAGTATTGTGTTCATGCACCATATTATTAGTTATGAATAGTGAATCAGAAGCATTAATGTTCTTGACTATAAGCAGAATAACTGCATATATGTAAATGCAGGGAAGTGGGAGGATCCCCAGTTTTTTAAAGAGAGGTTTACATGACGACTTTGGGCTGACTCCTTCAATAGTTCTGATAATTTTTTTCTGTGCAATAAAGATTGACTTGCTTGTTGGAGACTCACCCCAGAAGACTACTCCATAACTTAGGAGTGAGTGCACATGTGCAAAATATGCTGCTCTAACTGTTTCTTTACTTGTGCATGTTGTCAATATTCTTAGCATATAACATAGAGAGCTGAGTTTATTATTTATGAGGCTAGTGTGGGCATCCCATTTCAGATTGCTTTGTACGCAGACCCCAAGGAATTTTATAGATTCTACTTTTTTAAGTGTCTGATTAGAGAGTTGTATTTGAGGGGCAAGATAATTTTTGTTCATATTTGTGTGTATATCCATTGCTACAGTTTTATTTGTATTTATAATAAGATTATTCAATGTAAAATAGTTTGAGATTTTCTCTGAGACTTGGTGAATAGAGGTTAGAAAGGTTTCTTTTTGGGTTGCCTTAACCAGGATGTTTGTATCATCAGCATATAAAATGGTTTTAGTACATGGATCATTTATGTGGAAATCATTTATGAAAAGAAGAAATAGGACAGAACCTAGTATAGAACCTTGTGGCACACCATAGCTTACTTGGAGTGGACTGGAGTGATAATAATTGATCTGATTATTTGATTTATTCTTTATTTCCACTATTTGCATACGACCACATAGATATGATTCTAACCATTTATTGGCCAACCCTCTTATGCCTAGAGCCTCTATTTTCGTTAACAAAAGCTGATGATCTATGGTGTCGAATGCCTTTGTTAAGTCTAAAAATATAGCCGAGGCATGTTGCTTTTGATCAATGGCTTTAAGGGACGCGGTTATAAATGAGAAAATTCCAGATTCAGTTGAGTAATTTTTCCTGAAGCCGTGCTGAGAGTCCGATAATAATTTATGTTTCTCTAAGAAGTTGGAAAGTCGTTTAAGAAACAGTTTCTCCAATATTTTAGAGAAAACTGAAAGTAGCGCTATGGGCCGATAATTAGACATATCATTGTTTTTCCCTTTTTTATGTAATGGTTTGATTATGGCTGTTTTTAGACAAGTGGGAAAAGAACCTGAGCTTAAAGATTCATTACATAGATGTGTTATTGGATTCACAATTACATGTGCGCATTTTTTAATAAGAAAGTCTGGTACCCTATCAATGCCAGCCGAGTTTTTTGGCTTAAGATCTTTTATTATTTGTAAAATTTCTTTCTCGTTTGTCGGT
Source organism: Deroplatys truncata (assembly GCA_030765065.1). Taxonomy (NCBI): domain Eukaryota; kingdom Metazoa; phylum Arthropoda; class Insecta; order Mantodea; family Mantidae; genus Deroplatys; species Deroplatys truncata. Next base: position 2,825,931 of record CM060977.1, on the reverse strand, counting down.
GTAAGGTATATTGATTCATGTATTGAGCTGTGAAAATTTAATGTAGGAGGGGGATTATTTAACGAGGCTTGTTTTATGAGATTATCTGCTATATTAACAAAGTATGTATTAAAGTTTTCTGCTACTTCAATTGGATCTACAACTTTTTTAGAATTTATGAGCAAGTTTATGTTGTTCACTATTATTTTATTAGTACCCGTTTCCTTTTTAATTATCTTCCACATTGCTTTTGTTTTGTTACTTGCTATATTGATGAGTCGGTCATTTGTCATTGTTTTTGCTTCTCTTACTACTTTACTTAAGATTAGTTTATACTTCTTGATGTAGTTTTGGAATTCTACGGTTAATGGGTATGTTTTTGATAATTTATGTAGATAGCGTTTAGTTTCACAGGATTTTTTAATTCCTGTAGTAATCCAGGATTTAGCGTTTTTTTCTGGAATATCTTTTACAGTTTTGAATGGAAAAGCTAAGTTTATGTAATGTTGTAGTGTCTGAAGGAACAATTCAAACTTTTCTGATACACTTTTGGTTTTATAGATTTCTACCCATGCTTCGCTGCTAAGTAAGTGAGTAAAGTATTGGATATTCTCATCATTGAAGATCCTTTTTTTAGTGAATTCTATTGATTGGGAATATTTGTTAGCCAAGGGAAGGTTTAGTATTTGTGCATTATGGTCACTAAAACCCATATCAAAGGTTTGGCTTTTGCACAGGAGAGTATTGTTAACAAAAATTTGATCGATTAGTGTTGAAGAGTTTTCTGTGATTCGAGTTGGACCATGGATTGTGGGTTCCAGATTATAAGATTTTAACGTATTTAGTAGGTCAGAGGTAGCTTTTGATTCTTTACAAAAATCAATATTGAAGTCACCACATACTATTACAGTATTTTTAAAGTGTTTAATATTATCTAGAACCATTTCCAGTCCACTCAGAAATGAATTTATGTTGGTGTCGGGAGCTCTATATATACAGAGTGTTGTTATTTGCAAATCAGGTAAATACACACCTGATATTTCTAGGTCCTGTTCCTTTGTAATACGATCAATGGTTTGTATGTTTCTGAAATTAATGCCTTTTCTTACAAGAATACATGTGCCCCCACCTTTTTTACTGTCCCTACATGACCATGCTGCTAGCGTGAAATCTTTGAATTTATCAAGCACAAATAGGTTACTTTTCTGAAGCCAGTGTTCGCTAAAACACAGAACACTGACATGCTGTAGATAAGTTGCAAGTAGAATCTCTATGAAGCTGATTTTGTTGTTTAATGATTGAACGTTGTGGTGTAGAAGTATAAAATGCTCTTTTAGCACATCTAAGTAACCACTTACCTTTATATTTACAGTGTGATCCAAGGTTCCCTGGTTCTTAGCTGGAGTTGATAAGCTCGACGTATAATTTGTATCAGCCTTCTTGTTTTGTTTTTTGGGTCGATTATCATTTTGAAAAACAGAGTTACTTTGCACAAAAGAATGTTCAACTGTCTGTCGATATTGCTTAGCTGCTGAATCAAGATCACAGTTCCCCTTGTTAATACTAGCAATATTATTGTAAACACGTGAGCTGTTATTTAATGATCCACCCCTTACAGTATTGAAACCACCAATATTACTCAATAATGCACAGAAGTTGTTACTGGTTCTATTACAATCGCTTTTTTTAAATGGCACTTTAACATCCACCTCACAGTTTATCAGTTTCCCTTTAATTCACAGTCGATTACTTCACATAGTAGTTTCCCGAAGTTGAAGGAACCTTTACGATTTAAATGTACGCCATCACCTGCAAATTGATCTTCGGTAATCCAAAAGTTACCATCCACAAAAGTACACTTTTTTGTGTTACATAGCCAGTTAAGTTCTTCGTTGATTTTTCTCGTCTTCCTTATTGTAGTATCGCGTCTTCTTAGCACGCCACTGACTATGATCTTCGCTTCAGGCGCTTCACACTTTATGCAGTTAATTCTTTTATGAATTTTAGAATTGAGTTTGCCCTATTTTCTACATCTTGTATTTTCTGTCCCCTAATTATAACCGTCATGTCATCCGCATATCCAATTGCTATTTCTCCCTTAGATTCTATTAATTCATATATTTCATTAATGTATATTAAGAACAAAAAGGGTCCTAATTTTGAGCCTTGCGGAACTCCCTGTTGAACCTTTTTAAAGTCTGATTTTATTTTTTCTCTCACACCTTTAGCATTTAAATTACTTATTTCCACACACTGTGTTCCGTTTTCTAAATATGTTAGTACCCAATCTAGAGCCAGGCCGCGAATTCCACATTTTTCTAATTTGTATATCAATGTTTTTATATTCATACAATCGAAGGCTTTCGATAAATCTATAAAAATAGCCATCACAGATTCATGTTTGTTTATTGCTTTTATTATAACATTGTTTGCCTTTTGTATGGCGTCTATTGTAGACTTATGTTTTTGAAAACCATATTGCCATTTTGATATAATTTTTAGTTTCTTTACAAAATTTTGTAATTGTTTTAAATATAATCCTTCCATTAATTTTGAGAAGGCTGAGCACAAGGTGATTGGTCTATAGCTTTCTGCCTCTTTCTTATTCCCTTTTGGTTTAAGTATTGGTTTGACAACTACTTGTTTTAGTGTATCAGGAAAGACTCCTTGCATTAATGATGCATTTGTAATGTGTGTTACAATGTCAACAATTTCGTTTTTAATCTGTTTTAGTAATTCATTTGAGACTCATTCCAGTCCACTTGATTTCTTAGATTTTAGCTTTTTTATCTTGCTTAGTACGCTTTCTTCTGTCACTTCCGAGACTACCATAGTGTTTAATTGACCTGCTCTTTTAGATAAATAATTATTTTTATTTGTCACACTTTTATTTAAATTTAATCGTGCGGCTACATTTACATAGTGCTCATTGAATATTTCCCCGATTTTTCTTGGATCTTTTATGTCATTGTCATTACTTAGTATCACTATGTTTTCTGCATTTTTATTTTGTCCTTCCTTTTGGATTTTATTTACGATGCCCCATATTGTTTTTGTTTTATTGTCGGCTTTCTGTATGAGTTCTCTGTTATATTTCATTTTTGCATTTTCTACTACGTTTTTAAAAATATTGTTATAATTTTTTATATACTCCACGGATCGGTCATTCATATTTGGGTGCTTTATTGAGTTCAGAAATTTGACTCTTTTCCACGAGATCTCTATCCCCTTTGTCATCCACTTCATAGATGTGTCCCCTTTATTATTTTTTATTTTGATTTTTTTTACAGGTATATAACTATTCATTCCCTTTTCTAATATTTTGATAAAGCTATTATACTTTTCGTTTACAGTCTCTACTATATATACCTCTTTCCAGCTTTGTTGTTGCAGAAAGCCTTGTAGTTTTTTTACATTTTCATAATTTATTTGCCTTTTGTATTCAAATATGTTTGGAATAACAACTTTACTTATATTTACGTTTATAACCTGTCCAAAGTGGTCCCCTTTCCTGCTTTTACCACAGTTGATTTCCATTTGGTTTTCTCTAAGTTTATAAAAATGTTGTCTATACAAGTTCTTGATTGCTTTGTGACTCTAGTTGGCTCTTCTACCCCTATTTTTTAGTTATGCCTGTCTAGTATTTCCATTAACGCGCGTTTAGCTGTATTTTCCCTTAATAAATTGATATTTAAATCTCCCATTACAATTTTTATCTTGCTTTCCCCTACTGAATACAGCAGCTTTTCTACCTTTTCAAAAAATATTTTTAAGTCTCCAGATGGAGCTCTATACACTCCAATAAGTATAATAGTTTTTGTCTTTAAATTGATCTCCGCTGCTGCAAGTTCGCATGCCATTTCTACCGTGAATTCACTACAATCTATTTCCCTAAAACTCAGTTGATTTTCTATATATACAGCTACCCCACCACTAGCATGTTCCTGCCTGCAGTAGTGTGTTCCTAGCGTAAAACCTAGTTTCTGGATTCACCTTATATTTGATCTACTTGTTTGTCTAATTCTGAAGCCCCCCACCCTATTTCTACTGCATACAACATTTTTTATTCTCCAATGCTTCGTACATCCCTTCCAACCATTTAGCAAACATTTCCAATTTGTAATTACTTTAAAATAAAGAGAGTTGAGGGTTGTTACACTACATCACTAAAATATTCTTACTTATTCTTAATCATGTCATAGCTGCTCTGCCCATGTGCTTCTCACCCAACATTATTACTTAATCAAACTCCTTTACAAAACAGCTAGCAGCAACGTTAGCCTTACCCTTGTTCTGTAGATGGTGTTGATGTGTGTCAGCAGCTTCTTGTTCTCCATCAGCTTATTACGCAGATCCGCAGCCATTTTGAACAGTCTTGTAGGTCTGTGATAGAGCGACACCAATAATTTTGGTGGTGAACTATCCACTATCGCCTTGGCTGTTGCAACCTAAGTGTCAATGATCATACAAAACACCTTATTTCAGAGTTACAAACATATCATTGACAAGAAAACAGTAACACATATATCACAACAACATCTGCTCTGCAAAAAATTGAAGGACCAAATACATCAGAACCAAAAGCAGGAGTTCATCAAATCAATTGCCCAGAATGTGATGAACAACATATGAGATACATGAACACAGACTGATAAATCTGCAGTTTTGCATAACACTCCTAAAACTGACAAAATACACAACAGATTTGGTAAAGCATTTTAATTGTAAAACACAAACACTGTTTAATGAATTTTGATTTGCCACCACCAAATCCACTATGGAAGTACATTCCTCCACCTGTAGATGTCACCACAAACAAGAGCAAGTAGCTCTGAAACCAGTCACTAATAAATGTAAGTGTTGAATCACTATTACTATGATACACCTTGTTTTGTTAAAACTGTGATCTACATTTGATAACAGGCCATATTCTTTCCAAACAGCACAATCATAAGTATTGAAACCAACACAACGGGTATCTTAGAAATGACTTATGCTACAAAAAACTGTGTGTTTTAAACAGATCTACATTTTTTTGTGAAGTATGTTTTCATCTATCACTTAAAGCTTTCCAGTTATACAAGATTACATAAGCACTTCACAAGCTATTCTCAGAAAATTCAAGGTATGTCTTTTATTTGTCATGTAAATACCTTTAAAATATTATGGTATTTTAATCAAAATCATTAGACCTGTTTTTCAGAAAATCAAACATTTAAACAAATCTTCCATGCAAAGGGTAGTTGGAGTGGGGGATTTTCTTGAAAATCTTTTTTTTCACATCTTTGGAAGCTACCAAACTTAAATGCCACGTTTGGTACATGTCCAGCTTTTTGTTTCTGAGTTATATTGTTCACAGATCTTAAAGCATGTATATTCGGTGAAAACTTGATATGGAGTTTTTGAGTGAATGCAGTATAATGTACGTGGTAGAGAAAGTAAACATGTACTTCTGGTGAAATGTTGACTTTAACATTTTCTGTGGAATACAATAGGTACTAGTAACAAGTTCCATTATCATCTGTCAGAGTCACCAAACGGTGGAGACTATCTTAATCACCAGAACCAAAGGGAGGGATAGCTTCTAATTAGGCAAAGAATAAAAAACTCTGATGTGTTTCACTTACATGACTTTCTCTACCCATTCTTCAACAAAGTGTTCTTACAAAATCTTATTCTTCTTGTTGTTAATTGAGATAAACTTTTGCAGAAATTGTTGTATTGCATATTTCCTTGTAGGTACAAGGGAATTATGGAAATACAGTAGCTTTAAGCGACATTCAAATCTTTTAAGAGCGGGTTGCTATGTGATGGCTTTGAAATTCCATTCTCTTTGCTTGACCAGGAGGGGAGGGGAAAAAACTACTAGCTGTTTTCATCTTGGGAAAAATACAAGTATTTGAAAATTCAAAGCAATAACAAGGAATAACTTGGAAATGGTTAACTCCACAACAAAAATTTATTTGACATAAATTGCATGTTTTAACAAGATCTACATTTTTTGTGTGGTAAGATTTTGTTATCTCTTACTTTTTACCAATTATGCAGATTGATGAGGACTTCCCATAAAATTCAAGGTATACATTTCATTAGTCATGAAAATTGTGAAAGAACCAGTGAACTAAGAGCTGAGTTGACAGTGGTATGGTGTAGTTCAGTTATTTAGTCACAAAGCATATTATGGCTCAGTGTATGTTTTCTAATGTGCAGCAGTATTTATTTATGATTCGTATGTGTTAACTCGGTCAGCTCGTCAAGTGAAAATATGATTTGCAGAAAGATTTCTGGGTATAAAAGTTGCAGTCCGTACAACAATCCATATACTTTACAATAAATTTCACGCCACAGGAAGTGTTCATCTAAGAAGCCTGAAAGACAGTGAAGAAACATTAGATGACATCAGTTATCATTTGGAGACTTCCCCCAAAAATCGCTTGGGCATTTCTTCTGGCTCTGTGCGAAGAGGTACCAAATTGTTGAAGTTAAAATCATAGGTCCACCTTCATAGATGTGTGTGTGGACACAAAATAATGGTTATTGGAGCTCTGACAAATTTAATATTGTTCATAAAGTACCCCTCCAAGACAAACAAAATGGTGTATGGTGCACCATGAGCAGAGAAAGAGTTATGGGGCCAATTTTTTTCAAGTCAACAGTAATTTTATTGTATTGTATTTATTTCATCCATAAAAACATAATACATATGTTATAGGACACGTCAGTTTAAAATAAAGAAAATATACTATGATACATAAATAATTACAAATGCAGAGATATAAGATTCAACAAAATTTTAAAACACAAAGGAAAAGAATAACAACTACATGAAAGACTATACAGAATTTAACTTAATTGAGTGTTTTATTTATGGATGCTCTTTAATTGCTGTGTTCCTTAGCATCCCATTCTACAGTGGACTTTCACCAATAATTTTGCCCAGAGGCCTCTTTATCGGGTTTGAGGTTGTTTTATGTGCTATAAATCTACAACATGGGGCCACTGGCTTTATTTCTCTTCTGAAGGAAGTCAAGGTAAGGATTTTTACGCCCAAAAAAATCCATCGCCCTCCGCTGGTTTTGAACCCGCGATCTCGGGAACTAGAGGCTAGCATGGTAACCACTACACCACGGAGGATGACAAGAGTCAACAATTGACACCCATAACAACTGAAAGTGTGTTTGAAGACAGAATTATTAATAGCGATTTGGTCACCTGATCTAACACCTCTGGGGTAAATAAAAACTTAAAGTGTACAAGACAAGCCCACATACCTGCCAGCACTTCTCAACGTGAAATACGGCAAGTGATGGCCAGTTTCAGCACCTCCTTTCATAAAGTTGTAAGTAAAGCCTTTAAAATTAGTTTTAAAAATGGTGTATGGTTGCATCCATGCCATTCTGTGATAGCTGCAGACAGTGCAGCTGGTTCTTAGTTCATTAGCTCTCCTGGTATTTTAATTAAACTCATTCGAGTCATTTTCGAGAAAATCAAAATTTTGGAAAATTTTTCCATATAAAGGGTAGTTAGGGGTGGGGAGAATTTTCTTGAAAATATTTGTATTGTATCCCTGAAGATGTTAAATTTAAATACCAAGTTTGGTGTTTAACGGACCTTTTAATTTTGAATTATCCTGTTCAAAGACATATACATGGACCTTTTCCTAAAAATGCTTTTTTCTGGGTTTGGGGGTCCTCAAAACATGCATTTTCAGAGAAATCTTGGTATGAAATTTTTGGGTGGAATACAATACTTTGTACATTCATACAACTTTCTGTACCAACAACAAATGTGATTCTTGTATCCTCGCTGTTACATCACTCACAATATTATTTTTACGTAGAAATTGTTTCAAATTAAGCAAGAAGTTTCCACATGCAGAAACACTAATCAAATGTTTATTCATGGTATCAAGGTCTTGCAATGGAAACAAAAGAAAGACAAAAAAAAAAAACCAGAATCACAAATTTTCAAGCATGTCGTTAGATGATGTTCAGGAAGGTCCAAACTTTCAACATAAAATATTTTGAAAATGGCTAACACGATGAAACAATTTGACACGATTTATGTATTTTAATGAGCTCTATATTTTCCCTGTAGTAAGGTTTACTGTAATTTTTACTTTCTCTACTATGTATAGTAAGTAGAGGAAGTATTGTATCCCACCCAAAACTTCTATGTTAAGATTTCACCAGAAATATGTATTTTCAGGCTCCCTGAATCCAAAAAAAAAGCATTTTTAGGAAAAGGTCAGTCTGTGTTTGTGTCTGTGAACAGCATAACTCAAAAATAATGAGTCAGAAAAATACCACACTTGGTATTTAAATTCAGTTCCTTCCAAAGTGTGACACAAAGATTTTCAAGAACATCCCCCACCCACAACTACCCTTTACATGGAACATTTTTTGAAATTTTCAAATTTCTAAAAGATGGCTGTAATGATTTTGATTAAAATACCATATATTTATGATATTTACATGACAAATAAAATTTATATCTTGAATTTTCTGGGAATAAGCTGTGAAGTCTTCTTCATTCAGAAGGAATTTTGTATAATCTTGTAGAACTGGTAAATGTTAAGAGATAGATGAAAATGTACTTCACAAAAAATGTAGATCTCTTTAAAACACACAATTTATTTCAAATAACCTTTTTTGTGGCATCAGCCATTTCTGAGATATCCTTATTAATGATGAGAATTATTTCAGCTATTCTCTTAAAGTCTTGTCAACATTCAGTTGTTTCTCGCAAGATCATGGAAACAGTACTGAATTTTAAGGCCAGCATATAGCGTCCAGTTGTTAAACATTTGACTATCCCTGTTCTCTTTGTATCTATAACGAAATGTGTAACATAGCTGTTTCTGGAAGGGTTTAGCTCAGTTAAAATGAAGTAAATAGGAAAATGAACTTTTGTAAGAATAGTTTGTATACCTATTAATAAGCGCTATAGAGAAAACCATGTGAATGTAACACATCAGATTTTTAAGATTTCCTTGATTTAAGATTATATGAAATTCAGTCAAATGAAGGGAACTTCACAGAAAATGCAATATATAGATTTTATTTCTCATGTCGTCCTCCGTGGTGTAGTAATTATCATGCTAGCCTGTAGTTCCCGAGGTTGCAGGTTCAAACCCGGTAGAGGTCGATAGATTTTTTCGGATGTAAAAATCCTTAGCATGGCTTCCTTCAGAAGGGAAGTAAAGTTGGTGGTCTCGTGTCGTAGATTTATGGCACATAAAAGAACCTCAAGCCTGATAAAGAGGCCTCTGAGCAAAGTTACCAGTCTTTCACGCCCAATAGAAAATGGGATGCTAAGGACCACAGCAGTTAAAGAGTGTCCATAAATAAAATTCAGTTTAATTTCATATGTATTGTAATGAAAAGAAGCTAGAAACAGTGATGTGTATTGAATTTATTTAAAGGTGAGTCGAAATTGTTACACTAACATCACTTAAGTTTACTCACTTAACATGTTTCGGGAAACCGTTGTTCCCATCCTCAGAAGGTTAACTCGTCGACTGGCCCGTGTTGTTGGTGTTTCCGTTTTTTGGACTGGATCCTGTGGTGGCATCTTGTGGTGGAGAAATGTACTTCCAGAGAGGATTTGGTGGCGGCAAATCAAAATTCATTAGATGTGTGTTGTGTTTTAGAATGGTGATCTTCTCCCATGCATCTAATTCGGCTGCAAATTTGGCTGGTTTGACTAATGTAATATTGGGTAATGTAATAGTCAAACCAGCCAAATTTGCAGCCGAATTAGATGCATGGGAGAAGATCACCATTCTAAAACACAACACACATCTAATGAATTTTGATTTGCCGCCACCAAATCCTCTCTGGAAGTACATTTCTCCACCACAAGATGCCACCACAGGATCCAGTCCAAAAAACGGAAACACCAACAACACGGGCCAGTCGACGAGTTAACCTTCTGAGGATGGGAACAACGGTTTCCCGAAACATGTTAAGTGAGTAAACTTAAGTGATGTTAGTGTAACAATTTCGACTCACCTTTAAATAAATTCAGTTTAATTTATTTCTCATATCGGTATATTATGTGACACTTTAATCGGTTAGTCAGTTTTGAGAGAACAAAAATAACAAAAAAGTTTACAATGTGAATACTAGTTTCGGTTGTGGGGCACTTACTTAAAAAAACCTTTTGTCACATTCTTTGAAGATGCTGAACTTAAATGCAAATGTGGTAATTTAACAAGCTTTTCATTTTTGAGTCTCTCATTCTCACACACAAACACACATACACCTTTTCTAATAGTGATTTTTTTAGGGTCAGGAGTTCCGAAAACGTGTTTGTCAAATGTTTGTTTGGCTTACGGTTCTTCCTAATGCTAAGATGTGAGGGTTAAAGAAAGTATAAATCTAAACATTTATTATTATTATTATTATTATTATTATTATTATTATTATTATTATTATTATTATTATTATTATTATTATCATCATCATCATCATCATCATCTTTTTTACTTTTTTTGTTTGTTTAGTTTTTTGAAAAATGTTATATAAACCTCTGACAAGTTTTGTTTTATTTATAAACTTTTGATAGGATAAATATTTAAGAAGTTATAACAACAATTCATTACTATTATTTGTGTACATAAAGAAGATACCATGAGAAACAGTATATGGTTCCTATCAGTTTCGGTATTACAAATGAGAATAATACGTACTGAATTGAGTCAATTCAATATCTAAATTAATCTAGAAATTATGAGGAGTTGAATTATTAGGTGATGTTGTCTTGACGAAGTCATTTGGTCCACCCTTTTTAGTGACATTGGATATATAGCAGAAATCGGCAACATTTTGAGATATGTGTTGCCAACATAATGAGCAAAATAAAGCAGCCAATGTATGAAAATGTAGCAAAATGAGGGTAAATAATGTGGATAAGTTCGAAGGGTACCTAGTGGAGCACATCTTCAAGATACACATTCCTAAACAGCAGCTGCTGTATTTAAGGTAAGAATATATGCTAAAGTGGATCATTGGGTTTTCACTTCACAGATTCTGCGTCTATACCCTGTTGTTGCTCCATAATTACAGCCTATTCCTCCTGTTATAAAAAGCATCCCTTGGCTACTTTTTTGGCTTAGGGCCCTGAATCCCTCGGCAACACTTTGCAGCTTAAGGCCCCAATAAGTAGCAATGATCAGCTTCAAATGTTTGTTGCACTTGGAGGTGTGCTTTCGACTATGTTTGTTTCTGCAATGTTGGCAGCAGAAGCACTGCACAAGCAAACCTCCCATAATACCTCGGGTGGGATTGTGTGATTGGCTTATGTGATGCATTAAGCAGCACAGGTGATTGTAGTGAACATAATTGTGTTATAAATTTTAAAAATGGGTTAAAGTATGTTAACAATGTATATATTTGTTTATTAAGTTTATTCACTCAATAAAAATATTAATTTGGATGTGTCAATGTCATGAGTATAGTGGTTCCAGCTTATTCTCACATACTGTACAGTGACCATTCCTATTCCATAACAAACATAAAGAAGAGATACAGGTTTGTGCACTGTTAAACCTTTTATTGGTGTTTTAATTGCTATTGACACCCCAAGAAAAGTGGCTTTGTTACCAATTTTTAAAACAGTACATGACATGTAATTTGCACAGAGAGGAAGTGATTGATGAGGAGAGATGGATAAAACAGAAAAAGAATCTTCACATTTAATGCAATAATTCGAGCAGAGATGTAGCATATTATAAAATGGTTAACAGTAACACAACAACACATATTCAGGATTGTTGTTTGCAAATTATGGCTTAGGCGATTTGTTGTTTAGAACTGTACCTCATTAAGTTTTCAAAGCCTGGATGATTTTTACAAATTGATTTTAAGAGCACAAACTTGTCTTTTGGTCTTCCCTTAATTATTATCGCGCAATTCTTCATTAGAAGATAGATATTTGCTTCATAAACAGACATACTGCAAGTGATCAAGTTTTGTATTGATGTAATATAATAATAATAATGATGATGATGATGATGATGATGATGATGATGATGATGATGATGATGATGATGATGATGATGATGATGATAATAATAATAATAATAATAATAATAATAATAATAATAATAATAATAATAATAATAATAATAATAATAATAATAATAATAATAATAATAATAATAATAATAATAATAATAATAATAATAATAATACAGTTCTGAATGAAGCCTGCTCATCTAGTACTTTTTTAGATTAGGTTACTTACTCTTTTCTTCCAGTCATTTTCATTTCTCTTGTCGTATTTCTGCATTTCTGTATTATGAGGCAGGGAACCAGGAATAAAACCAAAGTTGGGATTTTGAATAATTATCTAATAAAATATAACCCTTGAGTTTCTTTAATCCATACCAAAAAAAAAAGAAGTGAGTGTTGATACTTATTGTTGACAGTTGCTATACCAGTATTGTTGACTTGTATAACTAAATTAATGTAATGTTTACATCCAGTAATGAGATGCTCTGTTAATGTGACAGTTCAGTGCTTTACAAACTAGTTTACATGTTCATTGTGATGTTTGTCTTGTGACACCAAATGTAAGGTTAGATTTGTTTTCTTTCATGGCTTTTAAACTTACTTTACTTCTTTTTCTGTTTTATTAACACATTTGAATATTACAGTTAATATTCAATTAGAATCTTGTAACTCTAGATAGAAATTATCCTCTTCTCAATTTTTTGTCTATTATATAACATACTACAGATCTGACACCAATAAGTTCAGCTAACCCTGATAATATCCTCTTACAGTGTGCCCCACGGCGATGAATATGATGTGTTATATTGTCCAACAGATGTCACACTATGCCATGCACTAGCTCAACACATGCCACATATGTCATATGTTTATGCTGCCAACATATGACAAATTAATGCCGCCAAAACGAAAATTAATGCCGCGAATGCGGAAACGACCACAGAATGTAGCCCAGGGATCTTAGACAACCTGTGCTTTATGAATTAATGGAAGGTTACGCTTATGTTAGATTTTTTTTTATGTAAGCTTTCACGGAAGGTTATATATCCTTGTTTTAATTTGTTACCAGTGGTAACATCAAAGCATGCGAGCGAAGCGAGCGTGCGTTCCTAAGCTTACGTTTCTGATTCATGGGAGGTTAGGTTAGGTTTAGTTTTTTTTATATAAGCTTACGTTTATGGATTCACGGAAGGTTAGGTTTAAGTTAGTTTTTTTTATATAAGCATAGGTTTCTGAATTACCTTTATATATCCTTGTTTTATTTTGTTACCACTGGTTACATCAAAGCACGCGAGCGAAGCAAGCATGCATTCCTAAGCTTACGTTTCTGATTCACGGGAGGTTAGGTTAGGTTTAGTTTTTTTATATAAGCTTACGTTTATGGATTCACGGAAGGTTAAGTTTAGGTTAGTTTTTTTATATAAGCATAGGTTTCTGAATTACCTTTATATATATGGTAAGCTTATATATCCTTGTTTTAATTTGTTACCACTGGTTACATCAAACATGCGTTCCTAAGCTTACGTTTCTGATTCACGGGAGGTTAGGTTTTATTATATAAGCTTACGTTTATGGATTCACGGAAGGTTAGGTTTAGGTTAGCTTTTTTTATATAAGCTTACGTTTCTGAATTCACGAAAGGTTAGGTTTAGGTTAGTTTTTTTATATAAGCTTACGTTTTTGAATTCACGAAAGGTTAGGTTTAGGTTAGTTTTTTTATATAAGCTTATGTTTATGTGTTCACGGAAGGTTAGGTTTAGGTTAGCTTTTTTTATATAAGCATAGGTTTCTGAATTACCTTTTTATATATATATATATATATATATATATATATATATATAAATATATATCCTTGTTTTAATTTGTTACCACTGGTTACATCAAAGCACGCGAGCGAAGCGAGCGTGCGTTCTTAAGCTTACGTTTCTGATTCACGGGAGGTTAGGTTAGGTTTAGTTTTTTTTATATAAGCTTACGTTTATGGATTCACAGAAGGTTAGGTTTAAGTTAGTTTTTTTATATAAGCTTACGTTTCTGAATTCACGAAAGGTTAGGTTTAGGTTAGCTTTTTTTTTATATAAACTTATGTTTCTGAATTCACGAAAGGTTAGGTTTAGGTTAATTTTTTTTTTTGTATAAGCTTACGTTTCTGAATTCACGAAAGTTTAGGTTTAGGTTAGCTTTTTTTTTTATATAAGCTTACGTTTCTGAATTCACGAAAGGTTAGGTTTAGGCTAGTTTTTTTGTATAAGCTTACGTTTCTGAATTCACGAAAGGTTAGGTTTAGGTTAGCTTTTCTTTTTATATAAGCTTACGTTTCTGAATTCACGAAAGGTTAGGTTTAGGTTAGTTTTTTTTTGTATAAGCTTACGTTACTGAATTCACGAAAGGTTAGGTTTAGATTAGTTTTTTTTTTTGTATAAGCTTACGTTTCTGAATTCACGAAAGGTTAGGTTTAGGTTAGCTTTTTTTTTTATATAAGCTTACGTTTCTGAATTCACGAAAGGTTAGTAGAGAACCTCTACTTAAGGAATCAATCAGCCTTGCTGCACCTTCAAATTCATACTGTAAAGTGTCTTTTAAAATCAATAACTCAATGCATTTGGGGCATATTATACCATTTGCTACCTTGAAAGCAGCATAATCTGCAATGTAAAACATGATAGGCATTACATCATTATCCACTGGTTTTGCAATCTCAATTTCTATTTCACAATAAGGCAGCAATGATGGAACATTTTTGTTTTCAGAATCTGCGCCCACATTTAAGCTTCTTACTGGAATGTTACCATTTTTTAATGAAAGTGAAACAAATTTTTAATTCTGATCTTTTTCTCATTCTCATATAGCTGTTGGAGAGAGATAAAATAATTACTGCCAGACAACTGGCGGTAAAGACTGAATCGCTCTTCAAGAGATTCTGTTTGATACTTGCTAGACAGAACATAGTTTACTTTTAATTCGGTTAGAGCATAATTTGCTAAACCATAAAGGCCTGAGCATGTCTACTTTATTGCATCAAATGTGCACCTAGACAGCCCTTGGTAAACATTTCCCCTACAGAGATGTTCCCAATTGCACAACCATGCTAAAAATTTATTCAGGAAAAGAACAACAACAAATAGCGGTAACAACGGCGCATCACATTTTTAGCTGATTTCACATTTTCATTTACGTTGGCAGTACCCACTTTGCATGTAATTTTTCGCAAAATGACTACGTTTGTTTACTTCCTGACGCGATTTGCCTATACAATTAAAACACCTAAAACGGGCGGGTAGGTGGGCACCAGCTATAGACAAGACCACATCGTGTTCTAAGCTCACTCTTAAGGTAATTTATTCACTTTCCTTTTGATTTTATAAGCATTTTCTACGGGCATACTATAAGCCAATATTAGCCATAAACCCAAAATCCCTGCCTAGTTTCATTATAATGGTTCTCTTATGATTACTTATCAAATGTGCTGCTCCCTCTCCGAATTAAGTGCTTTTGGAACCCTCTGTAAATAAACAAGTCTACTCTTTAGAAGGATAACTATCCATAAATTCTGTAAAATAAAGTATCACATATTCCTCTTCTTTCTATAAAGAACATTAGGTCAGCATCCATTTGGAGGAATATTTAGTGTGTCCCATTGTACAGTTTATTACAAGATTCTCATAAATACATAAGGCATAATTTTGTTTCTTTTATTTTTCAATTGATTCTAATTCTTTCAAAAGCTATCTTAACCCCCCCCCCTCAATGCAATAATTATATTAAAAATTTAACGGCTAAGATTAGCTGTATAATGGAAATTATACCAAATTCTTAAGTGTTGCATTTCTTGAGGTATCTCCAATAATAATGCTAAGACAGTGTTTAGCTATTTGATATAATGTAGATTCTAATAAATTCCAATATTAGGTAGAACATTTGCCAGTTTATGTACTCCAGTGTGGTATTAATATGTTTGGAGTATTTCACCCTCTAATTTACATTATTTTTCAGATTCTTTCCAATAATTGGACATTTCTGACATTACTTGTATTATGAATATTAGAATATTACCTATGATTAGATTTTGCTACACTGATATTTAATTATAAAAGCGTAAATTTTTATTGTTAAACTTTGCCCATAAAAATATATTACAATAATTGTTGCTTGTAGTGAAATAAATATTCAGATACATGTTGTGTATACTAAATAGTCAAACATTTAAGTTACTCTGTCATTGTCAATACATGTGTGGAGGGAGGCAGGGGGGCTATAAAAGGTAATTAACACTTTTGTTCTCTGTCACTGTCCATACATCTGTGGTAGGAGGAAGAGGGGGGATTTTTTGAAACATAATTAAAACTTTTGTGTTCTCTGTCACTGTCAATACATCTGTGGTGGGAGGCAAAGGGGGGGGGTTGAAAGGTACTTAACACTTTTGTGTTCTCTGTCACTGTCAATACATCTGTGATGGGAGGAAGAGGGGGGATTCTTTGAAAGGTAATTAACACTTTTGTTCTCTGTCACTGTCAATACATCTGTGGTGGGAGGCAGGGGGTTTTGAAAGGTAACTAACACTTTTGTGTTCTCTGTCGCTCTCAATACATCTGTGGTGGGAGGCAGATGGGGGGTTTGAAAGGTATTTAACACTTTTGTTCTCTGTCACTGTCAAAACATCTGTGGAGGGAGGTAGGGGGGGTTTGAAACGTAATTAACACTTTTGTTCTCTGTCGCTGTCAATACATCTGTGGTGGGAGGCAGACGGGGATTTTTTGAAAGGTAATTAACACTTTTGTTCTCTGTCACTGTCAATACATCTGTGGTGGGAGGCACGGGGGGTTTGAAAGGTAATTAACACTTTTGTTCTCTGTCACCATCAATACATCTGTGGTGGGAGGCAGGGGGGGGGTTTAAAAGGTAATTAACATTTTTGTTCTCTGCCACTGTCAATACATCTGTGGTGGGAGGCAGAGGGGGTTTGAAACGTAATTAAAACTTTTGTTCTCTGTCACTGTCAATACATCTGTAGAGGGAGGCAGGGGGGATTTGAAAGGTAATTAACACTTTTGTTCTCTGTCACTGCCAATACAGCTGTGGTGGGAGGCAGGGGGGTTTGAAAGGTAATTAACACTTTTGTTCTCTGTCACTGTCAATACATCTGTGATGGGAGGCAAAGGGGGTTTGAAAGGTAATTAACACTCTTGTTCTCTGTCACTGTTAATACATCTGATGGGAGGTAGGGGGTTTTAAAGGTAATTAACACTTTTGTTCTCTGTCACTGTCAATACATCTGTGGTGGGAGGCAGGGGGGTTTGAAAGGTAATTAACACTTTTGTTCTCTGTCACTGTCAATACATCTGTGGAGGGAGGCAGAGGGGGTTTGAAAGGTAATTAATACTTTTGTTCTCTGTGACTGTCAATACATCTGTGGTGGGAGGCAGGGGGTGTTTGAAAGGAAATTAACACTTTTGTTCTCTGTCACTGTTAATACATCTGTGGTGAGAGGCAGAGGGGGTTTGAAAGGTAATTAACACTTTTGTTCTCTGTCACTGTCAATAATCTGAGGAGGGAGGCAGGGGGGATTTGAAAGGTAATTAACACTTCTGTTCTCTGTCACTCTCAATACATCTGTGGGAGGAGGCAGGGGGGAATTGAAAGATAATTAACACTTTTGTTCTCCGTCACTGTCAATACATCTGTGGTGGTAGGCAGGGGGGGGGGTTGAAAGGTAATTAACACTTTTGTTCTCTGTCACTGTCAATCCATGTGTGGAGGGAGGCAGAGGGAGTTTGAAAGGTAATTAACTCTTTTGTTCTCTGTCACTGTCAATACATGTTTGGAGGGAAACAGGGGGGGTTTGAAAGGTAATTAACACTCTTCTTCTCTGTCACTGAAAATACATCTGTGGAGGGAGGCAGAGGGGGTTTGAAAGGTGATTAACACTTTTGTTCTCTGTCACTGTCAATACATTTGTGGAGGGAGGCAGAGGGGGTTTGAAAGGTAAATAGCACTTTTGTTCTCTGTCACTGTCAATACATCTGTTGTGGGAGGCAGACGGGGATTTGAAAGGTAATTAACACTTCTGTTCTCTGTCACTGTCAATACATCTGTGGAGGGAGGATGGAGAGTTTGAAAGGTAATTAACACTTTTGTTCTCTGTCACTGTAAAACATCTGTGATGGGAGGCAGAAGGGGATTTTTTGAAAGCTAATTAACACCTGTTCTCTGTCACTGTCAATACATCTGCGGGGGGAGGCAGGGGCGTTTCAAAGGAAATTAACACTTTTGTTGTCTGTCACTGTCAATACATGTGTGGAGGGAGGGAGGGAGGGAGGGGGAGTTTGAAAGGTAATTATCACTTTTGTGTTCTCCGTCACTGTCAATACATCTGTGGTGGAACGCAGGGGGAGTTTGAAAGGTAATTAACACTTTTGTTCTCTGTCACTGTCAATACATCTGTGGTGGGAGGCAGACGGGGATTAGAAAGGTAATTAATACTTTTGTTCTCTGTCACTGCCAATACATCTGTGGAGGGAGGCAGACGGGGGATTTTTTGAAAGATAATTAACACTTTTGTGTTCTCTGTCACTGTCAATACATCTGTGTTGGGACGCTGGGGGAGTTTGAAACGTAATTAACACTTTTGTTCTCTGTCGCTGTCAATACTTCTGTGGTGGGAGGCAGGGGGGTTTGAAAGGTAATTAACACTTTATTCTCTGTCACTGTCAATAAATGTGTGGAGGGAGGCAGGGGGGTTTGAAAGGTAATTAACACTTTCTTTCTCTGTCACTGTCCATACATCTGTGGCTGGAGGCAAATGGGGGATTTTTTGAAACGTAATTAACACTTTTATTTTCTCTGACACTGTCGATACATCTGTGGTGGGAGGCAGGGGGAGTTTGAAACGTAATTAACACTTTTGTTCTCTGTCGATGTCAATACATCTCTGGTGGGACGCAGGGGGAGTTTGAAACGTAATTAACACTTTTGTTCGCTGTCGCTGTCAATACATTTGTGGTGGGACGCAGGGGGAGTTTGAAAGGTAATTAACCCTTTTGTTCTCTGTCGCTGTCAATACATCTATGGTGGGACGCCGGGGGAGTTTGATAGGTAATTAACACTTTTGTTCTCTGTCGCTGCCAATACATCTGTGGTGAGACACTGGGGGAGTTTGAAAGGTAATTAACACTTTTGTGTTTTCTGTCACTGTCAATATATCTGTGGAGGGAGGCGGGGGGGTTTGAAAGGTAATTAACACTTTTGTTCTCTGTCACTGTCAATACATCTGTGGTGGGAGGCAGAGGGGTTTTGAAAAGTAATTAACACTTTTGTTCTCTGTCACTGTCAAAACATGTGTGGAGGGAGGCAGAGGGAGTTTGAAAGGTAATTAACACTTTCGTTCTCTGTCACTGTCAATACATCTGTGGAAGGAGGCAGACGGGTTTTTTTTGAAAGGTAATTAACACTTTTGTGTTCTCTGACATTGTCGATACATCTGTGGTGGGACGCAGGGGGAGTTTGAAACGTAATTAACACTTTTGTTCTCTGTCGCTGTCAATACATTTGTGGTGGGACGCAGGGGGAGTTTGAAAGGTAATTATCACTTTTGTTCTCTGTCACTGTCAATACATCTGTGGTGGGTGGCACAGGGGTTTGAAAGGTAATTAACACTTTTGTTCTCTGTCACTGTCAATACATCTGTGGTGGGAGGCAGAGGGGTTTTGAAAAGTCATTAACATTTTTGTTCTCTGTCACTGTCAATTTACCTGTGATGGGAGACAGGGGGATTTGAAAGCTAATTAACACTTTTTTTCACTGTCACTGTCAATAAATCTGTGGTGGGAGCAGGGGGGTTTGAAAGGTAATTAACACTTTTGTTCTCTGTCACTGTCAATACATCTGTGATGATAGGCCGGGGGGATTTGAAAGGTAATTAATACTTTTGTTCTGTGTCACTGTTAATACATCTGTGGTGAGAGGGAGAGGGGTTTGAAAGGTAAATTAACACTTTTGTTCTCTGTCACTGTCAATACATCTGTAGAGGGAGGCAGGGAGGTTTGGAAGGTAATTGACATTTTTGTTCTCTGTCACTGTCAATACATGTTTGGAGAGAGACAGGGGGGTTTGAAAGGTTATTAACACTTTTGTTCTCTGTCACTGAAAATACATCTGTGGAGGGAGGCAGAGGGGGTTTGAAAGGTAATTAACACTTTTATTCTCTGTCACTATCAATACATTTGTGGAGGGAGGCAGAGGGAGTTTGAAAGGTAAATAACACTTTTGTTCTCTGTCACTGTCAATACATCTGTAGTGGGAGGCAGACGGGGGATTTGAAGGTAATTAACACTTCTGTTCTCTGTCACTGTCAATACATCTGTGGAGGTAGGATGGGGAGTTTGAAAGGTAATTAACACTTTTGTTCTCTGTGACTGTAAAACATCTGTGATGGGAGGCAGACGGGTATTTTTTGAAAGGTAACTAACACTTTTTCTCTGTCACTGTCAATACATCGGCGGGGGGAGGCAGGGGCGTTTCAAAGGTAATTAACACTTTTGTTCTCTGTCACCGTCAATACATGTGTGGAGGGAGGCAGGGGGAGTTTGAAAGGTAATAATCTCTTTTGTGTTCTCTGTCGCTGTCAATACATCTGTGGTGGAACGCAGGGAGAGTTTAAAGGTAATTAACACTTTTGTTCTCTGTCTATGTCAATACATCTGTGGTGGGAGGCAGACGGCGATTAGAGAGGTAATTAATACTTTTTTTCTCTGTCACTGTCAATACATCTCTGGTGGTAGGCACGGGGGGTTTGAAAGGTAATTAACACTTTCGTTCTCTGTCACTGTCAACACATCTGTTTAGGGAGGCAGACGGGGGATTTTTTGAAGGGTAATTAACACAATTGTGTTCTCTGTCACTGTCAATAAATCTGTGGTGGGACGCAGGGGAAGTTTGAAACGTAATTAAGACTTTTGTTCTCTGTCGCTGTCAAAACATCTGAGGGTGAAGCCAGGGGGGATTTGAAAGATAATTAATACTTTTGTTCTCCGTCACTGTCAATACATCTGTGGTGGGAGGCAGGGGGTTTGAAAGGTAATTAACACTTTTGTTCTCTGTCACTGTCAATACATGTGTGGAGGGAGGCAGAGGGAGTTTGAAAGGTAATTAACACTTATGTTCTCTGTCACTGATAATAAATGTGTGGAGGGAGGCAGGGGGGTTTGAAAGGTAATTAACACTTTCTTTCTCTGTCACTGTCAATACATCTGTGGCGGGAGGCAGATGGGGGATTTTTTGAAAGGTAATTAACACTTTTATGTTCTCTGACACTGTCAATACATCTGTGGTGGGACGCAGGGGGAGTTTAAACGTAATTAACATTTTGTTCTCTGTCGATGTCAATACATCTGTGGTGGGACGCAAGGGGAGTTTGAAACGTAATTAACACTTTTGTTCTCTGTCGCTGTCAATACATTTGTGGTGGGATGCAGGGGGAGTTTGAAATTTAATTAACACTTTTGTTCTCTGTCGCTGTCAATACATCCATGGTGGGAGGCAGGGGGAGTTTGAAAGGTAATTAAAATTTTGTTCTCTGTCGCTGTCAATACATCTGTGGTGGGACGCTGGGGGAGTTTGAAAGGTAATTAACACTTTTGTGTTCTCTGTCACTGTCAATACATCTGTGGAGGGAAGCAGGGGGGTTTGAAAGGTAATTAACACTTTTGTTCTCTGTCACTGTCAATACATCTGGGGTGGTTTGCAGGGGGGCTTTGAAAGGTAATTAACACTTTTGTTCTCTGTCACTGTCAATATATCTGTGGTGGAAGGCAGAGGGGGTTTGAAATGTAATTAACACTTTTGTTCTCTGTCACTGTCAATACATCTGTGGATTGAGACAGGGAGGATTTGAAGAGTAATTAACACTTTTGTTCTCTGTCCCTGCCAATAAATCCATGGTGGGAGGCAGGGGAGTTTGAAAGGTAATTAACACTTTTGTTCTCTGTCATGTCAATACATCTATGATGGGAGGCAGAGGGGGTTTGAAAAGTAATTAACACTTTTGTTCTGTCACTGTCAAATTATCTGTGATGGGAGACAGGGGGATTTGAAAGGTAATTAACACTTTTGTTCCCTGTCACTGTCAATAAATCTGTGGTGGGAGGCAGGGGGGTTTGAAAGGTAATCAACACTTTTGCTCTCTGTCACTGTCAATACATCTGTGGAGGGAGGCAGAGGGGGTTTGAAAGCTAATTAACACTTTTGTTCTCTGTGACTGTCAATAGATCTGTGGTGGGAGGCAGGGGGTGTTTGAAAGGAAATTAACACTTTTGTTCTCTGTCACTGTTAATACATCTGTGGTGGGAGGCAGAGGGGGTTTGAAAGGTAATTAACACTTTTGTTCTCTGTCACTGTCAATAATCTGAGGAGGGAGGCAGGGGGGATTTGAAAGGTAATTAACACTTTTGTTCTCTGTCACTGTCAATACATCTGTGGGAGGAGGCAGGGGGGAATTGATAAATAATTAACACTTTTCTTCTCCGTCACTGCCAATACATCTGTGGTGGTAGGAAGGGGGGGTTTGAAAGGTAATTAACACTTTTTTTCTCTGTCACTGTCAATACATGTTTGGAGGGAAACAGCGGGGGTTTGAAAGGTAATTAATAACTTTTGTGTTCTCCGTCACTGTCAATACATCTGTGGTGGAACGCAGGGGGAGTTTGAAAGGTAATTAACACTTTTGTTCTCTGTCACTGTCAATACATCTGTGGTGGGAGGCAGACGGGGATTAGAAAGGTAATTAATACTTTTGTTCTCTGTCACTGCCAATACATCTGTGGAGAGAGGCAGACGGGGGATTTTTTGAAATGTAATTAACACTTTTGTGTTCTCTGTCACTGTCAATACATCTGTGGTTGGACGCAGGGGGAGTTTGAAACGTAATTAACACTTTTGTTCTCTGTCGCTGTCAATACATCTGTGGTGGGACGCAGGGGGAGTTTGAAACGTAATTAACACTTTTGTTCTCTGTCGCTGTCAATACATCTGAGGGTGGAGGCAGGGGGGATTTGCAAGATAATTAACACTTTTGTTCTCCGTCACCGTCAATACATCTGTGGTGGGAGGCAGGGGGGGTTTGAAAGGTAATTAACACTTTTGTTCTCTGTCACTGTCAATACATGTGTGGAGGGAGGCAGAGGAAGTTTGAAAGGTAATTAACACTTTCCTTCTCTGTCACTGTCAATACATCTGTGGAGAGAGGCAGACGGGGGATTTTTTGAATGGTAATTAACACTTTTGTGTTCTCTGACACTGTCGATATATCTGTGGTGAGACGCAGGGGGAGTTTGAAACGTAATTAACACTTTTGTTCTCTTTCGATGTCAATACATCTGTGGTGGGACGCAGGGGGAGTTTGAAACGTAATTAACACTTTTGTTCTCTGTTGCCGTCAATACATTTGTGGTATGACGCAGGGGAATTTGAAAGGTAATTAACACTTTTGTTCTCTGTCGCTGTCAATACATCTATGGTGGGACGCAGGGGGAGTTTGGAAGGTAATTAACACTTTTGTTCTCTGTCGCTGTCAATACATCTGTGGTGGGACGCTGGGGGAGTTTGAAAGATAATTAACACTTTTTTTCTCCGTCACTGTAAATACATCTGTGGTGGGAGGCAGGGGGGGTTTGAAAGGTAATTAACACTTTTTTTCTCTGTCACTGTCAATACATGTGTGGAGGGACGCAGGAGGAGTTTGAAACGTAATTAACACTTTTGTTCTCTTTCGATGTCAATATATCTGTGGTGGGACGCAGGGGGAGTTTGAAACGTAATGAACACTTTTGTTCTCTGTCGCTGTCAATACATTTGTGGTGGGACGTAGGGGGAGTTTGAAAGGTAATTAACACTTTTGTTCTCTGTCGCTGTCAATACATCTATGGTGGGACGCAGGGGGAGTTTGAAAGGTAATTAACACTTTTGTTCTCTGTCGCTGTCAATACATCTGTGGTGGGACGCTGGGTGAGTTTGAAAGGTAATTAACGCTTTTGTGTTCTCTGTCACTGTCACTACATCTGTGGAGGTAGGCAGGGTGGTTTGAATGGAAATTAACACTTTTGTTCTCTCTCACTGTCAATACATCTGTGGCGGGTGGCAGGGGGGGTTTGAAAGGTAATTAACACTTTTGTTCTCTGTCACTGTCAATACATCTGTGGTGGGAGGCAGAGGGGTTTGAAAGGTAAATTAACACTATTGTTCTCTGTCACTGTCAATACATCTGTAGAGGGAGGCAGGGAGTTTTGAAAGGTAATAAACATTTTTGTTCTCTGTCACTGAAAATACATCTGTGGAGGGAGGCAGAGGGTGTTTGAAAGGTAATTAACACTTTTATTCTCTGTCACTATATATACATTTGTGGAGGGAGGCAGAGAGGGTTTGAAAGGTAAATAACACTTTTGTTCTCTGTCACTGTCAATACATCTGTTGTGAGAGGCAGACGGGGGATTTGAAAGATAATTAACACTTCTGTTCTCTGTCACTGTCAATACATCTGTGGAGGGAGGATGGGGAGTTTGAAAGGTAACTAACTCTTTTGTTCTCTGTCACTGTAAAACATCTGTGATGGGAGACAGACGGGTATTTTTTGAAAGGTAACTAACACTAGTTCTCTGTCACTGTCAATACATCTGCGGGGGGAGGCAGGGGCGTTTCAAAGGTAATTAACACTTTTGTTCTCTGTCACTGTCAATACATGTGTGGAGGGAGGCAGTGGGAGTTTGAAAGGTAATAATCACTTTTGTGTTCTCTGTCACTGTCAATACATCTGTGGTGGAACGCAGGGGGAGATTGAAAGGTAATTAACACTTTTGTTCTCTGTCTATGTCAATACATCTGTGGTGGGAGGCAGACGGGGATTAGAGAGGTAATTAATACTTTTGTTCTCTGTCACTGTCAACACATCTGTGGAGGGAGGCAGACGGGGGATTTTTGAAAGGTAATTAACACATTTGTGTTCTCTGTCACTGTCAATAAATCTGTGGTGGGACGCAGGGGGAGTTTGAAACGTAATTAACACTTTTGTTCTCTGTCGCTGTCAAAACATCTGAGGGTGAAGGCACAGGGGATTTGAAAGATAATTAACACTTTTGTTCTCCGTCACTGTCAATACATGTTTGGAGGGAGGCAAGGGAAATTTGAAAGGTAATTAACACTTTTGTGTTCTCTGTCACTGTCAATACATCTGTGGAGGAAGGCAGGGGGAGTGTGAAAGGTAATTAACACTTTTGTTCTCTGTCACTGTCAACACACCTGTGGTGGGAGGCAGACGGGGATTTAAAAGGTAATTTACACTTTTGTTCTCTGTCACTGTCAATACATCTGTGCTGGGAGGCAGACGGGGAATTGAAAGGTAATTAACACTTTTGTTCTCGGTCACTGTCAATACATCTGTGGAGGGAGACAGAGGGGTTTGAAAGGTAATTAACACTTTTGTTCTCTGTGACTGTCAATACATCTGTGGTGGGAGGCAGGGGGTGTTTGAAAGGAAATTAACACTTTTGTTCTCTGTCACTGTTAATACATCTGTGGTGAGAGGCAGAGGGGGTTTGAAAGGTAATTAACACTTTTGTTCTCTGTCACTGTCAATAATCTGAGGAGGGAGGCAGGGGGGATTTGAAAGGTAATTAACACTTCTGTTCTCTGTCACTCTCAATACATCTGTGGGAGGAGGCAGGGGGGAATTGAAAGATAGTTAACACTTTTGTTCTCCGTCACTGTCAATACATCTGTGGTGGTAGGCAGGGGGGGGGGTTGAAAGGTAATTAACACTTTTGTTCTCTGTCACTGTCAATCCATGTGTGGAGGGAGGCAGAGGGAGTTTGAAAGGTAATTAACTCTTTTGTTCTCTGTCACTGTCAATACATGTTTGGAGGGAAACAGGGGGGGTTTGAAAGGTAATTAACACTCTTCTTCTCTGTCACTGAAAATACTTCTGTGGAGGGAGGCAGAGGGGGTTTGAAAGGTGATTAACACTTTTGTTCTCTGTCACTGTCAATACATTTGTGGAGGGAGGCAGAGGGGGTTTGAAAGGTAAATAGCACTTTTGTTCTCTGTCACTGTCAATACATCTGTTGTGGGAGGCAGACGGGGATTTGAAAGGTAATTAACACTTCTGTTCTCTGTCACTGTCAATACATCTGTGGAGGGAGGATGGAGAGTTTGAAAGGTAATTAACACTTTTGTTCTCTGTCACTGTAAAACATCTGTGATGGGAGGCAGAAGGGGATTTTTTGAAAGCTAATTAACACCTGTTCTCTTTCACTGTCAATACATCTGCGGGGGGAGGCAGGGGCGTTTCAAAGGAAATTAACACTTTTGTTGTCTGTCACTGTCAATACATGTGTGGAGGGAGGGAGGGAGGGGGAGTTTGAAAGGTAATTATCACTTTTGTGTTCTCCGTCACTGTCAATACATCTGTGGTATAACGCAGGGGGAGTTTGAAAGGTAATTAACACCTTTGTTCTCTGTCACTGTCAATACATCTGTGGTGGGAGGCAGACGGGGATTAGAAAGGTAATTAATACTTTTGTTCTCTGTCACTGCCAATACATCTGTGGAGGGAGGCAGACGGGGGATTTTTTGAAAGATAATTAACACTTTTGTGTTCTCTGTCACTGTCAATACATCTGTGTTGGGACGCTGGGGGAGTTTGAAACGTAATTAACACTTTTGTTCTCTGTCGCTGTCAATACTTCTGTGGTGGGAGGCAGGGGGGTTTGAAAGGTAATTAACACTTTATTCTCTGTCACTGTCAATAAATGTGTGGAGGGAGGCAGGGGGGTTTGAAAGGTAATTAACACTTTCTTTCTCTGTCACTGTCCATACATCTGTGGCTGGAGGCAAATGGGGGATTTTTTGAAACGTAATTAACACTTTTATTTTCTCTGACACTGTCGATACATCTGTGGTGGGAGGCAGGGGGAGTTTGAAACGTAATTAACACTTTTGTTCTCTGTCGATGTCAATACATCTCTGGTGGGACGCAGGGGGAGTTTGAAACGTAATTAACACTTTTGTTCGCTGTCGCTGTCAATACATTTGTGGTGGGACGCAGGGGGAGTTTGAAAGGTAATTAACCCTTTTGTTCTCTGTCGCTGTCAATACATCTATGGTGGGACGCCGGGGGAGTTTGATAGGTAATTAACACTTTTGTTCTCTGTCGCTGCCAATACATCTGTGGTGAGACACTGGGGGAGTTTGAAAGGTAATTAACACTTTTGTGTTTTCTGTCACTGTCAATATATCTGTGGAGGGAGGCGGGGGGGTTTGAAAGGTAATTAACACTTTTGTTCTCTGTCACTGTCAATACATCTGTGGTGGGAGGCAGAGGGGTTTTGAAAAGTAATTAACACTTTTGTTCTCTGTCACTGTCAAAACATGTGTGGAGGGAGGCAGAGGGAGTTTGAAAGGTAATTAACACTTTCGTTCTCTGTCACTGTCAATACATCTGTGGAAGGAGGCAGACGGGTTTTTTTTTGAAAGGTAATTAACACTTTTGTGTTCTCTGACATTGTCGATACATCTCTGGTGGGACGCAGGGGGAGTTTGAAACGTAATTAACACTTTTGTTCTCTGTCGCTGTCAATACATTTGTGGTGGGACGCAGGGGGAGTTTGAAAGGTAATTAACAGTTTTGTTCTCTGTCGCTGTCAATACATCTATGGTGGGACGCAGGGGGAGTTTGAAAGGTAATTAAAACTTTTGTTCTCTGTCACTGTCAATACATCTGTGGTGAGACGCTGGGGGAGTTTGAAAGGTAATTAACACTTTTGTGTTTTCTGTCACTGTCAATACATCTGTGGAGGGAGGCAGGGGGGGTTTGAAAGGAAATTATCACTTTTGTTCTCTGTCACTGTCAATACATCTGTGGTGGGTGGCACAGGGGTTTGAAAGGTAATTAACACTTTTGTTCTCTGTCACTGTCAATACATCTGTGGTGGGAGGCAGAGGGGTTTTGAAAAGTCATTAACATTTTTGTTCTCTGTCACTGTCAATTTACCTGTGATGGGAGACAGGGGGATTTGAAAGGTAATTAACACTTTTTTTCTCTGTCACTGTCAATAAATCTGTGGTGGGAGCAGGGGGGTTTGAAAGGTAATTAACACTTTTGTTCTCTGTCACTGTCAATACATCTGTGATGATAGGCCGGGGGGATTTGAAAGGTAATTAATACTTTTGTTCTGTGTCACTGTTAATACATCTGTGGTGAGAGGGAGAGGGGTTTGAAAGGTAAATTAACACTTTTGTTCTCTGTCACTGTCAATACATCTGTAGAGGGAGGCAGGGAGGTTTGGAAGGTAATTGACATTTTTGTTCTCTGTCACTGTCAATACATGTTTGGAGAGAGACAGGTGGGTTTGAAAGGTTATTAACACTTTTGTTCTCTGTCACTGAAAATACATCTGTGGAGGGAGGCAGAGGGGGTTTGAAAGGTAATTAACACTTTTATTCTCTGTCACTATCAATACATTTGTGGAGGGAGGCAGAGGGAGTTTGAAAGGTAAATAACACTTTTGTTCTCTGTCACTGTCAATACATCTGTAGTGGGAGGCAGACGGGGGATTTGAAGGTAATTAACACTTCTGTTCTCTGTCACTGTCAATACATCTGTGGAGGGAGGATGGGGAGTTTGAAAGGTAATTAACACTTTTGTTCTCTGTGACTGTAAAACATCTGTGATGGGAGGCAGACGGGTATTTTTTGAAAGGTAACTAACACTTTTTCTCTGTCACTGTCAATACATCGGCGGGGGGAGGCAGGGGCGTTTCAAAGGTAATTAACACTTTTGTTCTCTGTCACCGTCAATACATGTGTGGAGGGAGGCAGGGGGAGTTTGAAAGGTAATAATCTCTTTTGTGTTCTCTGTCGCTGTCAATACATCTGTGGTGGAACGCAGGGAGAGTTTAAAGGTAATTAACACTTTTGTTCTCTGTCTATGTCAATACATCTGTGGTGGGAGGCAGACGGCGATTAGAGAGGTAATTAATACTTTTTTTCTCTGTCACTGTCAATACATCTCTGGTGGTAGGCACGGGGGGTTTGAAAGGTAATTAACACTTTCGTTCTCTGTCACTGTCAACACATCTGTTTAGGGAGGCAGACGGGGGATTTTTTGAAGGGTAATTAACACAATTGTGTTCTCTGTCACTGTCAATAAATCTGTGGTGGGACGCAGGGGAAGTTTGAAACGTAATTAAGACTTTTGTTCTCTGTCGCTGTCAAAACATCTGAGGGTGAAGGCAGGGGGGATTTGAAAGATAATTAACACTTTTGTTCTCCGTCACTGTCAATACATCTGTGGTGGGAGGCAGGGGGTTTGAAAGGTAATTAACACTTTTGTTCTCTGTCACTGTCAATACATGTGTGGAGGGAGGCAGAGGGAGTTTGAAAGGTAATTAACACTTATGTTCTCTGTCACTGATAATAAATGTGTGGAGGGAGGCAGGGGGGTTTGAAAGGTAATTAACACTTTCTTTCTCTGTCACTGTCAATACATCTGTGGCGGGAGGCAGATGGGGGATTTTTTGAAAGGTAATTAACACTTTTATGTTCTCTGACACTGTCAATACATCTGTGGTGGGACGCAGGGGGAGTTTAAACGTAATTAACATTTTGTTCTCTGTCGATGTCAATACATCTGTGGTGGGACGCAAGGGGAGTTTGAAACGTAATTAACACTTTTGTTCTCTGTCGCTGTCAATACATTTGTGGTGGGATGCAGGGGGAGTTTGAAATTTAATTAACACTTTTGTTCTCTGTCGCTGTCAATACATCCATGGTGGGAGGCAGGGGGAGTTTGAAAGGTAATTAAAATTTTGTTCTCTGTCGCTGTCAATACATCTGTGGTGGGACGCTGGGGGAGTTTGAAAGGTAATTAACACTTTTGTGTTCTCTGTCACTGTCAATACATCTGTGGAGGGAAGCAGGGGGGTTTGAAAGGTAATTAACACTTTTGTTCTCTGTCACTGTCAATACATCTGGGGTGGTTTGCAGGGGGGCTTTGAAAGGTAATTAACACTTTTGTTCTCTTCACTGTCACTATATCTGTGGTGGAAGGCAGAGGGGGTTTGAAATGTAATTAACACTTTTGTTCTCTGTCACTGTCAATACATCTGTGGATTGAGACAGGGAGGATTTGAAGAGTAATTAACACTTTTGTTCTCTGTCACTGCCAATAAATCCATGGTGGGAGGCAGGGGAGTTTGAAAGGTAATTAACACTTTTGTTCTCTGTCATGTCAATACATCTATGATGGGAGGCAGAGGGGGTTTGAAAAGTAATTAACACTTTTGTTCTGTCACTGTCAAATTATCTGTGATGGGAGACAGGGGGATTTGAAAGGTAATTAACACTTTTGTTCCCTGTCACTGTCAATAAATCTGTGGTGGGAGGCAGGGGGGTTTGAAAGGTAATCAACACTTTTGCTCTCTGTCACTGTCAATACATCTGTGGAGGGAGGCAGAGGGGGTTTGAAAGCTAATTAACACTTTTGTTCTCTGTGACTGTCAATAGATCTGTGGTGGGAGGCAGGGGGTGTTTGAAAGGAAATTAACACTTTTGTTCTCTGTCACTGTTAATACATCTGTGGTGGGAGGCAGAGGGGGTTTGAAAGGTAATTAACACTTTTGTTCTCTGTCACTGTCAATAATCTGAGGAGGGAGGCAGGGGGGATTTGAAAGGTAATTAACACTTTTGTTCTCTGTCAGTGTCAATACATCTGTGGGAGGAGGCAGGGGGGAATTGATAAATAATTAACACTTTTCTTCTCCGTCACTGCCAATACATCTGTGGTGGTAGGAAGGGGGGGTTTGAAAGGTAATTAACACTTTTTTTCTCTGTCACTGTCAATACATGTTTGGAGGGAAACAGCGGGGGTTTGAAAGGTAATTAATAACTTTTGTGTTCTCCGTCACTGTCAATACATCTGTGGTGGAACGCAGGGGGAGTTTGAAAGGTAATTAACACTTTTGTTCTCTGTCACTGTCAATACATCTGTGGTGGGAGGCAGACGGGGATTAGAAAGGTAATTAATACTTTTGTTCTCTGTCACTGCCAATACATCTGTGGAGAGAGGCAGACGGGGGATTTTTTGAAATGTAATTAACACTTTTGTATTCTCTGTCACTGCCAATAAATCCATGGTGGGAGGCAGGGGAGTTTGAAAGGTAATTAACACTTTTGTTCTCTGTCATGTCAATACATCTATGATGGGAGGCAGAGGGGGTTTGAAAAGTAATTAACACTTTTGTTCTGTGTCACTGTCAAATTATCTGTGATGGGAGACAGGGGGATTTGAAAGGTAATTAACACTTTTGTTCCCTGTCACTGTCAATAAATCTGTGGTGGTAGGCAGGGGGGGTTTGAAAGGTAATCAACACTTTTGCTCTCTGTCACTGTCAATACATCTGTGGAGGGAGGCAGAGGGGGTTTGAAAGCTAATTAACACTTTTGTTCTTTGTGACTGTCAATAGATCTGTGGTGGGAGGCATGGGGTGTTTGAAAGGAAATTAACACTTTTGTTCTCTGTCAGTGTTAATACATCTGTGGTGGGAGGCAGAGGGGGTTTGAAAGGTAATTAACACCTTTGTTCTCTGTCACTGTCAATAATCTGAGGAGGGAGGCAGGAGGGATTTGAAAGGTAATTAACACTTTTGTTCTCTGTCACTGTCAATACATTTGTGGTATGACGCAGGGGAATTTGAAAGGTAATTAACACTTTTGTTCTCTGTCGCTGTCAATACATCTATGGTGGGACGCAGGGGGGGTTTGAAACGTAATTAACACTTTTGTTCTCTGTCGCTGTCAATACATCTGTGGGTGGAGGCAGGGGGGATTTGCAAGATAATTAACACTTTTGTTCTCTGTCACCGTCAATACATCTGTGGTGGGAGGCAGGGGGGGTTTGAAAGGTAATTAATACTTTTGTTCTCTGTCCCTGTCAATACTTGTGTGGAGGGAGGCAGAGGAAGTTTGAAAGGTAATTAACACTTTCCTTCTCTGTCACTGTCAATACATCTGTGGAGGGAGGCAGACGGGGGATTTTTTGAATGGTAATTAACACTTTTGAGTTCTCTGACACTGTCGATATATCTGTGGTGAGACGCAGGGGGGGTTTGAAAGGTAATTAGCACTTTTGTTCTCTGTCACTGTCAATACATGTGTGGAGGGACGCAGGGGGAGTTTGAAACGTAATTAACACTTTTGTTCTCTTTCGATGTCAATATATCTGTGGTGGGACGCAGGGGGAGTTTGAAACGTAATTAACACTTTTGTTCTCTGTCGCTGTCAATACATTTGTGGTGGGACGTAGGGGGAGTTTGAAAGGTAATTAACACTTTTGTTCTCTGTCGCTGTCAATACATCTATGATGGGACGCAGGGGGAGTTTGAAAGGTAATTAACACTTTTGTTCTCTGTCGCTGTCAATACATCTGTGGTGGGACGCTGGGTGAGTTTGAAAGGTAATTAACACTTTTGTGTTCTCTCTCACTGTCAATACATCTGTGGTGGGTGGCAGGGGGGTTTGAAAGGTAATTAACACTTTTGTTGTCTGTCACTGTCAATACATCTGTGGTGGGAGGCAGAGGGGTTTGAAAGGTAAATTAACACTTTTGTTCTCTGTCACTGTCAATACATCTGTAGAGGGAGGCAGGGAGGGTTTGAAAGGTAAATAACACTTTTGTTCTCTGTCACTGTCAATACATCTGTTGTGAGAGGCAGACGGGGGATTTGAAAGATAATTAACACTTCTGTTCTCTGTCACTGTCAATACATCTGTGGAGGGAGGATGGGGAGTTTGAAAGGTAACTAACTCTTTTGTTCTCTGTCACTGTAAAACATCTGTGATGGGAGACAGACGGGTATTTTTTGAAAGGTAACTAACACTTGTTCTCTGTCACTGTCAATACATCTGCGGGGGGAGGCAGGGGCGTTTCAAAGGTAATTAACACTTTTGTTCTCTGTCACTGTCAATACATGTGTGGAGGGAGGCAGTGGGAGTTTGAAAGGTAATAATCACTTTTGTGTTCTCTGTCACTGTCAATACATCTGTGGTGGAACGCAGGGGGAGATTGAAAGGTAATTAACACTTTTGTTCTCTGTCTATGTCAATACATCTGTGGTGGGAGGCAGACGGGGATTAGAGAGGTAATTAATACTTTTGTTCTCTGTCACTGTCAACACATCTGTGGAGGGAGGCAGACGGGGGATTTTTGAAAGGTAATTAACACATTTGTGTTCTCTGTCACTGTCAATAAATCTGTGGTGGGACGCAGGGGGAGTTTGAAACGTAATTAACACTTTTGTTCTCTGTCGCTGTCAAAACATCTGAGGGTGAAGGCACAGGGGATTTGAAAGATAATTAACACTTTTGTTCTCCGTCACTGTCAATACATTTGTGCAGGGAGTCAGGGGGGGGGTTTGAAAGATAATTAACACTTTTGTTCTCTGTCACTGTCAATACATGTGTGGAGGGAGGAAGAGGGAGTTTGAAAGGTAATTAACACTTTTGTTCTATGTCACTGTCAATACATGTGTGGAGGGAGTCAGTGGGGGTTTGAAAGGTAATTAACACTTTTGTTCTCTGTCACTGTCAATACATGTTTGGAGGGAGGCAAGGGAAATTTGAAAGGTAATTAACACTTTTGTGTTCTCTGTCACTGTCAATACATCTGTGGAGGAAGGCAGGGGGAGTATGAAAGGTAATTAACACTTTTGTTCTCTGTCACTGTCAACACACCTGTGGTGGGAGGCAGACGGGGATTTAAAAGGTAATTTATACTTTTGTTCTCTGTCACTGTCAATACATGTGTTCTGGGAGGCAGACGGGGAATTGAAAGGTAATTAACACTTTTGTTCTCGGTCACTGTCAATATATCTTTGGGGGAGGCAGGGGGGTTTGAAACATAATTAACCCTTTTGTGTTCTCTGTCACTGTCAAAACATCTGTGGTGGGAGGCAGAGGGGGTTTGAAAGGTAATTAAAACTTTTGTTCTCTGTCACTGTCAATACATCTGTAGAGGGAGGCAGGGGAATTTGAAAGGTAATTAACACTTTTATTCTCTATCACTGCCAATACAGCTGTGGTGGGAGGCAGGGGGGTTTGAAAGGTAATTAACACTTTTGTTCTCTGTCACTGTCAATACATCTGTGATGGGAGGCAAAGGGGGTTTGAAAGGTAATTAACACTTTTGTTCTCTGTCACTGTTAATACATCTGATGGGAGGCAGGGGGGTTTGAAAGGTAATTAACACTTTTGTTCTCTGTCACTGTCAATACATCTGTGGTGGGAGGCAGGGGGGTTTGAAAGGTAATTAACACTTTTGTTCTCTGTCACTGTCAATACATCTGTGCAGGGAGGCAGAGGGGTTTGAAAGGTAATTAACACTTTTGTTCTCTGTGACTGTCAATACATCTGTGGTGGGAGGCAGGGGGTGTTTGAAAGGAAATTAACACTTTTGTTCTCTGTCACTGTTAATAAATCTGTGGTGAGAGGCAG
Source organism: Deroplatys truncata (assembly GCA_030765065.1). NCBI lineage: Eukaryota > Metazoa > Arthropoda > Insecta > Mantodea > Mantidae > Deroplatys > Deroplatys truncata. Next base: position 2,791,405 of record CM060977.1, on the reverse strand, counting down.
AGGGAGTTTGAAAGGTAATTAACACTTTTGTTCTCTGTCACTGTCAATAATCTGAGGAGGGAGGCAGGGGGGATTTCAAAGGTAATTAACACTTTTGTTCTCTGTCACTGTCAATACATCTGTGGGAGAAGGCAGGGGGGAATTGAAAGATAATTAACACTTTTGTTCTCCGTGACTGTCAATACATCTGTGGTGGTAGGCAGGGGGGGTTTGAAAGGTAATTAACACTTTTGTTCTCTGTCACTGTCAATCCATGTTTGGAGGGAAACAGGGGGGTTTGAAAGGTAATTAACACTTTTCTTCTCTGTCGCTGAAAATACATCTGTGGAGGGAGGCAGAGGGGGTTTGAAAGGTAATTAACACTTTTGTTCTCGGTCACTGTCAATACATTTGTGGAGGGAGGCAGAGGGGGTTTGAAAGGTAACTAACACTTTGGTTCTCTGTCACTTTCAATACATCTGTTGTGGAAGGCAGACGGGGATTTGAAAGGTAATTAACTCTTCTATACTCTGTCACTGTCAATACATCTGTGGAGAGAGGATGAGGAGTTTGAAAGGTAATTAACACTTTTGTTCTCTGTCACTGTAAAACATCTGTGATGGGAGGCAGAAGGGGATTTTTTGAAAGGTAATTAACACTTGTTCTCTGCAACTGTCAATACATCTGCGGGGGGAGGCAGGGGCGTTTCAAAGGAAATTAACACTTTTGTTATCTGTCACTGTCAATACAAGTGTGGAGGGTGGGAGGGGGAGTTTGAAAGGTAATTATCCCTTTTGTGTTCTCTGTCACTGTCAATACATCTGTGGTGGAACGCAGGGGGAGTTTGAAAGGTAATTAACACTTTTGTTCTCTGTCACTGTCAATACATTTGTGGAGGGAGGCAGAGGGGGTTTGAAAGGTAAATAGCACTTTTGTTCTCTGTCACTGTCAATACATCTGTTGTGGGAGGCAGACGGGGAGTTGAAAGGTAATTAACACTTCTGTTCTCTGTCACTGTCAATACATCTGTGGAGGGAGGATGGAGAGTTTGAAAGGTAATTAACACTTTTGTTCTCTGTCACTGTAAAACATCTGTGATGGGAGGCAGAAGGGGATTTTTTGAAAGCTAATTAACACCTGTTCTCTGTCACTGTCAATATATCTGCGGGGGGAGGCAGGGGCGTTTCAAAGGAAATTAACACTTTTGTTGTCTGTCACTGTCAATACATGTGTGGAGGGAGGGAGGGGGAGTTTGAAAGGTAATTATCACTTTTGTGTTCTCCGTCACTGTCAATACATCTGTGGTGGAACGCAGGGGGAGTTTGAAAGGTAATTAACACTTTTGTTCTCTGTCACTGTCAATACATCTGTGGTGGGAGGCAGACGGGGATTAGAAAGGTAATTAATACTTTTGTTCTCTGTCACTGCCAATACATCTGTGGAGGGAGGCAGACGGGGGATTTTTTGAAAGATAATTAACACTTTTGTGTTCTCTGTCACTGTCAATACATCTGTGTTGGGACGCTGGGGGAGTTTGAAACGTAATTAACACTTTTGTTCTCTGTCGCTGTCAATACTTCTGTGGTGGGAGGCAGGGGGGTTTGAAAGGTAATTAACACTTTATTCTCTGTCACTGTCAATAAATGTGTGGAGGGAGGCAGTGGGGTTTGAAAGGTAATTAACACTTTCTTTCTCTGTCACTGTCCATACATCTGTGGCTGGAGGCAAATGGGGGATTTTTTGAAACGTAATTAACACTTATATTTTCTCTGACACTGTCGATACATCTGTGGTGGGAGGCAGGGGGAGTTTGAAACGTAATTAACACTTTTGTTCTCTGTCGATGTCAATACATCTCTGGTGGGACGCAGGGGGAGTTTGAAACGTAATTAACACTTTTGTTCGCTGTCGCTGTCAATACATTTGTGGTGGGACGCAGGGGGAGTTTGAAAGGTAATTAACCCTTTTGTTCTCTGTCGCTGTCAATACATCTATGGTGGGACGCCGGGGGAGTTTGATAGGTAATTAACACTTTTGTTCTCTGTCGCTGCCAATACATCTGTGGTGAGACACTGGGGGAGTTTGAAAGGTAATTAACACTTTTGTGTTTTCTGTCACTGTCAATATATCCGTGGAGGGATGCGGGGGGGGTTTGAAAGGTAATTAACACTTTTGTTCTCTGTCACTGTCAATACATCTGTGGTGGGAGGCAGAGGGGGTTTGAAAAGTAATTAACACTTTTGTTCTCTGTCACTGTCAAAACATGTGTGGAGGGAGGCAGAGGGAGTTTGATAGGTAATTAACACTTTCGTTCTCTGTCACTGTCAATACATCTGTGGAAGGAGGCAGACGGTTTTTTTTTTGAAAGGTAATTAACACTTTTGTGTTCTCTGACATTGTCGATACATCTGAGGTGGGACGCAGGGGGAGTTTGAAACGTAATTAACACTTTTGTTCTCTGTCGCTGTCAATACATTTGTGGTGGGACGCAGGGGGAGTTTGAAAGGTAATTAACACTTTTGTTCTCTGTCGCTGTCAATACATCTATGGGTGGACGCAGGGGGAGTTTGAAAGGTAATTAAAACTTTTGTTCTCTGTCACTGTCAATACATCTGTGGTGAGACTCTGGGGGAGTTTGAAAGGTAATTAACACTTTTGTGTTTTCTGTCACTGTCAATACATCTGTGGAGGGAGGCAGGGGGGGTTTGAAAGGAAATTATCACTTTTGTTCTCTGTCACTGTCAATACATCTGTGGTGGGTGGCACAGGGGTTTGAAAGGTAATTAACACTTTTGTTCTCTGTCACTGTCAATACATCTGTGGTGGGAGGCAGAGGGGTTTTGAAAAGTCATTAACATTTTTGTTCTCTCTCACTGTCAATTTACCTGTGATGGGAGACAGGGGGATTTGAAAGGTAATTAACACTTTTTTTCTCTGTCACTGTCAATAAATCTGTGGTGGGAGCAGGGGGGTTTGAAAGGTAATTAACACTTTTGTTCTCTGTCACTGTCAATACATCTGTGATGATAGGCCTGGGGGATTTGAAAGGTAATTAATACTTTTGTTCTGTGTCACTGTTAATACATCTGTGGTGAGAGGGAGAGGGGTTTGAAAGGTAAATTAACACTTTTGTTCTCTGTCACTGTCAATACATCTGTAGAGGGAGGCAGGGAGTTTTGAAAGGTAATTGACATTTTTGTTCTCTGTCACTGTCAATACATGTTTGGAGAGAGACAGGGGGGTTTGAAAGGTTATTTACACTTTTGTTCTCTGTCACTGAAAATACATCTGTGGAGGGAGGCAGAGGGGGTTTGAAAGGTAATTAACACTTTTATTCTCTGTCACTATCAATACATTTGTGGAGGGAGGCAGAGGGAGTTTGAAAGGTAAATAACACTTTTGTTCTCTGTCACTGTCAATACATCTGTAGTGGGAGGCAGACGGGGGATTTGAAGGTAATTAACACTTCTGTTCTCTGTCACTGTCAATACATCTGTGGAGGGAGGATGGGGAGTTTGAAAGGTAATTAACACTTTTGTTCTCTGTCACTGTAAAACATCTGTGATGGGAGGCAGACGGGTATTTTTTGAAAGGTAACTAACACTTTTTCTCTGTCACTGTCAATACATCGGCGGGGGGAGGCAGGGGCGTTTCAAAGGTAATTAACACTTTTGTTCTCTGTCACCGTCAATACATGTGTGGAGGGAGGCAGGGGGAGTTTGAAAGGTAATAATCTCTTTTGTGTTCTCTGTCGCTGTCAATACATCTGTGGTGGAACGCAGGGAGAGTTTAAAGGTAATTAACACTTTTGTTCTCTGTCTATGTCAATACATCTGTGGTGGGAGGCAGACGGCGATTAGAGAGGTAATTAATACTTTTTTTCTCTGTCACTGTCAATACATCTCTGGTGGTAGGCACGGGGGGTTTGAAAGGTAATTAACACTTTCGTTCTCTGTCACTGTCAACACATCTGTTTAGGGAGGCAGACGGGGGATTTTTTGAAGGGTAATTAACACAATTGTGTTCTCTGTCACTGTCAATAAATCTGTGGTGGGACGCAGGGGAAGTTTGAAACGTAATTAAGACTTTTGTTCTCTGTCGCTGTCAAAACATCTGAGGGTGAAGGCAGGGGGGATTTGAAAGATAATTAACACTTTTGTTCTCCGTCACTGTCAATACATCTGTGGTGGGAGGCAGGGGGTTTGAAAGGTAATTAACACTTTTGTTCTCTGTCACTGTCAATACATGTGTGGAGGGAGGCAGAGGGAGTTTGAAAGGTAATTAACACTTATGTTCTCTGTCACTGATAATAAATGTGTGGAGGGAGGCAGGGGGGTTTGAAAGGTAATTAACACTTTCTTTCTCTGTCACTGTCAATACATCTGTGGCGGGAGGCAGATGGGGGATTTTTTGAAAGGTAATTAACACTTTTATGTTCTCTGACACTGTCAATACATCTGTGGTGGGACGCAGGGGGAGTTTAAACGTAATTAACATTTTGTTCTCTGTCGATGTCAATACATCTGTGGTGGGACGCAAGGGGAGTTTGAAACGTAATTAACACTTTTGTTCTCTGTCGCTGTCAATACATTTGTGGTGGGATGCAGGGGGAGTTTGAAATTTAATTAACACTTTTGTTCTCTGTCGCTGTCAATACATCTATGGTGGGAGGCAGGGGGAGTTTGAAAGGTAATTAAAATTTTGTTCTCTGTCGCTGTCAATACATCTGTGGTGGGACGCTGGGGGAGTTTGAAAGGTAATTAACACTTTTGTGTTCTCTGTCACTGTCAATACATCTGTGGAGGGACGCAGGGGGGTTTGAAAGGTAATTAACACTTTTGTTCTCTGTCACTGTCAATACATCTGGGGTGGTTTGCAGGGGGGCTTTGAAAGGTAATTAACACTTTTGTTCTCTGTCACTGTCAATATATCTGTGGTGGAAGGCAGAGGGGGTTTGAAATGTAATTAACACTTTTGTTCTCTGTCACTGTCAATACATCTGTGGAGTGAGACAGGGAGGATTTGAAGAGTAATTAACACTTTTGTTCTCTGTCACTGCCAATAAATCCATGGTGGGAGGCAGGGGAGTTTGAAAGGTAATTAACACTTTTGTTCTCTGTCATGTCAATACATCTATGATGGGAGGCAGAGGGGGTTTGAAAAGTAATTAACACTTTTGTTCTGTGTCACTGTCAAATTATCTGTGATGGGAGACAGGGGGATTTGAAAGGTAATTAACACTTTTGTTCCCTGTCACTGTCAATAAATCTGTGGTGGGAGGCAGGGGGGTTTGAAAGGTAATCAACACTTTTGCTCTCTGTCACTGTCAATACATCTGTGGAGGGAGGCAGAGGGGGTTTGAAAGCTAATTAACACTTTTGTTCTCTGTGACTGTTAATACATCTGTGGTGGGAGGCAGAGGGGTTTGAAAGGTAATTAACACTTTTGTTCTCTGTCACTGTCAATAATCTGAGGAGGGAGGCAGGGGGGATTTGAAAGGTAATTAACACTTTTGTTCTCTGTCACTGTCAATACATCTGTTGGAGGAGGCAGGGGGGAATTGATAAATAATTAACACTTTTCTTCTCCGTCACTGCCAATACATCTGTGGTGGTAGGAAGGGGGGGTTTGAAAGGTAATTAACACTTTTTTTCTCTGTCACTGTCAATACATGTTTGGAGGGAAACAGCGGGGGTTTGAAAGGTATTTAATAACTTTTGTGTTCTCCGTCACTGTCAATACATCTGTGGTGGAACGCAGGGGGAGTTTGAAAGGTAATTAACACTTTTGTTCTCTGTCACTGTCAATACATCTGTGGTGGGAGGCAGACGGGGATTAGAAAGGTAATTAATACTTTTGTTCTCTGTCACTGCCAATACATCTGTGGAGAGAGGCAGACGGGGGATTTTTTGAAATGTAATTAACACTTTTGTGTTCTCTGTCACTGTCAATACATCTGTGGTTGGGCGCAGGGGGAGTTTGAAACGTAATTAACACTTTTGTTCTCTGTCGCTGTCAATACATCTGTGGTGGGACGCAGGGGGAGTTTGAAACGTAATTAACACTTTTGTTCTCTGTCGCTGTCAATACATCTGAGGGTGGAGGCAGTGGGGATTTGCAAGATAATTAACACTTTTGTTCTCCGTCACCGTCAATACATCTGTGGTGGGAGGCAGGGGGAGTTTGAAAGGTAATTAACACTTTTGTTCTCTGTCACTGTCAATACATGTGTGGAGGGAGGCAGAGGAAGTTTGAAAGGTAATTAACACTTTCCTTCTCTGTCACTGTCAATACATCTGTGAGGAGAGGCAGACGGGGGATTTTTTGAATGGTAATTAACACTTTTGTGTTCTCTGACACTGTCGATATATCTGTGGTGAGACGCAGGGGGAGTTTGAAACGTAATTAACACTTTTGTTCTCTTTCGATGTCAATACATCTGTGGTGGGACGCAGGGGGAGTTTGAAACGTAATTAACACCTTTGTTCTCTGTTGCTGTCAATACATTTGTGGTATGACGCAGGGGAATTTGAAAGGTAATTAACACTTTTGTTCTCTGTCGCTGTCAATACATCTATGGTGGGACGCAGGGGGGGTTTGGAAGGTAATTAACACTTTTGTTCTCTGTCGCTGTCAATACATCTGTGGTGGGACGCTGGGGGAGTTTGAAAGATAATTAACACTTTTTTTCTCCGTCACTGTAAATACATCTGTGGTGGGAGGCAGGGGGGGTTTGAAAGGTAATTAACACTTTTTTTCTCTGTCACTGTCAATACATGTGTGGAGGGACGCAGGAGGAGTTTGAAACGTAATTAACACTTTTGTTCTCTTTCGATGTCAATATATCTGTGGTGGGACGCAGGGGGAGTTTGAAACGTAGTTAACACTTTTGTTCTCTGTCGCTGTCAATACATTTGTGGTGGGACGTAGGGGGAGTTTGAAAGGTAATTAACACTTTTGTTCTCTGTCGCTGTCAATACATCTATGGTGGGACGCAGGGGGAGTTTGAAAGGTAATTAACACTTTTGTTCTCTGTCGCTGTCAATACATCTGTGGTGGGACGCTGGGTGAGTTTGAAAGGTAATTAACGCTTTTGTGTTCTCTGTCACTGTCACTACATCTGTGGAAGGTAGGCAGGGGGGTTTGAATGGAAATTAACACTTTTGTTCTCTCTCACTGTCAATACATCTGTGGCGGGTGGCAGGGGGGGTTTGAAAGGTAATTAACACTTTTGTTCTCTGTCACTGTCAATACATCTGTGGTGGGAGGCAGAGGGGTTTGAAAGGTAAATTAACACTTTTGTTCTCTGTCACTGTCAATACATCTGTAGAGGGAGGCAGGGAGTTTTGAAAGGTAATAAACATTTTTGTTCTCTGTCACTGAAAATACATCTGTGGAGGGAGGCAGAGGGTGTTTGAAAGGTAATTAACACTTTTATTCTCTGTCACTATATATACATTTGTGGAGGGAGGCAGAGAGGGTTTGAAAGGTAAATAACACTTTTGTTCTCTGTCACTGTCAATACATCTGTTGTGAGAGGCAGACGGGGGATTTGAAAGATAATTAACACTTCTGTTCTCTGTCACTGTCAATACATTGTGGAGGGAGGATGGGGAGTTTGAAAGGTAACTAACTCTTTTGTTCTCTGTCACTGTAAAACATCTGTGATGGGAGACAGACGGGTATTTTTTGAAAGGTAACTAACACTAGTTCTCTGTCACTGTCAATACATCTGCGGGGGGAGGCAGGGGCGTTTCAAAGGTAATAATCACTTTTGTGTTCTCTGTCACTGTCAATACATCTGTGGTGGAACGCAGGGGGAGATTGAAAGGTAATTAACACTTTTGTTCTCTGTCTATGTCAATACATCTGTGGTGGGAGGCAGACGGGGATTAGAGAGGTAATTAATACTTTTGTTCTCTGTCACTGTCAACACATCTGTGGAGGGAGGCAGACGGGGGATTTTTGAAAGGTAATTAACACATTTGTGTTCTCTGTCACTGTCAATAAATCTGTGGTGGGACGCAGGGGGAGTTTGAAACGTAATTAACACTTTTGTTCTCTGTCGCTGTCAAAACATCTGAGGGTGAAGGCACAGGGGATTTGAAAGATAATTAACACTTTTGTTCTCCGTCACTGTCAATACATTTGTGCAGAGAGGCAGGGGGGGTTTGAAAGATAATTAACACTTTTGTTCTCTGTCACTGTCAATACATGTGTGTAGGGAGGAAGAGGGAGTTTGAAAGGTAATTAACACTTTTGTTCTATGTCACTGTCAATACATGTGTGGAGGGAGTCAGTGGGGGTTTGAAAGGTAATTAACACTTTTGTTCTCTGTCACTGTCAATACATGTTTGGAGGGAGGCAAGGGAAATTTGAAAGGTAATTAACACTTTTGTGTTCTCTGTCACTGTCAATACATCTGTGGAGGAAGGCAGGGGGAGTATGAAAGGTAATTAACACTTTTGTTCTCTGTCACTGTCAACACACCTGTGGTGGGAGGCAGACGGGGATTTAAAAGGTAATTTACACTTTTGTTCTCTGTCACTGTCAATACATCTGTGCTGGGAGGCAGACGGGGAATTGAAAGGTAATTAACACTTTTGTTCTCGGTCACTGTCAATACATCTGTGGGGGAGGCAGGGGGGTTTGAAACATAATTAACCCTTTTGTGTTCTCTGTCACTGTCAATACATCTGTGGTGGGAGGCAGAGGGGGTTTGAAAGGTAATTAATACTTTTGTTCTCTGTCACTGTCAATACATCTGTGGAGGGAGGCAGAGGGGTTTGAAAGGTAATTAACACTTTTGTTCTCTGTGACTGTCAATACATCTGTGGTGGGAGGCAGGGGGTGTTTGAAAGGAAATTAACACTTTTGTTCTCTGTCACTGTTAATAAATCTGTGGTGAGAGGCAGAGGGAGTTTGAAAGGTAATTAACACTTTTGTTCTCTGTCACTGTCAATACATCTGTGGGAGGAGGCAGGGGGGAATTGAAAGATAATTAACACTTTTGTTCACCGTGACTGTCAATACATCTGTGGTGGTAGGCAGGGGGGCTTTGAAAGGTAATTAACACTTTTGTTCTCAGTCACTGTAAAACATCTGTGATGGGAGGCAGACGGGTATTTTTTGAAAGGTAACTAACACGTTTTCTCTGTCACTGTCAATATATCGGCGTGGGCAGGCAGGGGCGTTTCAAAGGTAATTAACACTTTTGTTCTCTGTCACCATCAATACATGTGTGGAGGGAGGCAGGGGGAGTTTGAAAGGTAATAATCTCTTTTGTGTTCTCTGTCGCTGTCAATACATCTGTGGTGGAACGCAGGGAGAGTTTAAAGGTAATTAACACTTTTGTTCTCTGTCTATGTCAATACATCTGTGGTGGGAGGCAGACGGCGATTAGAGAGGTAATTAATACTTTTTTCTCTGTCACTGTCAATACATCTGTGGTGGTAGGCACGGGGGGTTTGAAAGCTAATTAACACTTTCGTTCTCTGTCACTGTCAGCACATCTGTTTAGGGAGGCAGACGGGGGATTTTTTGAAGGGTAATTAACACAATTGTGTTCTCTGTCACTGTCAATAAATCTGTGGTGGGACGCAGGGGAAGTTTGAAACGTAATTAAGACTTTTGTTCTCTGTCGCTGTCTAAACATCTGAGGGTGAAGGCAGGGGGGATTTGAAAGATAATTAACACTTTTGTTCTCCGTCACTGTCAATACATCTGTGGTGGGAGGCAGGGGGGTTTGAAAGGTAATTAACACTTTTGTTCTCTGTCACTGTCAATACATGTGTGGAGGGAGGCAGAGGGAGTTTGAAAGGTAATTAACACTTATGTTCTCTGTCACTGATAATAAATGTGTGGAGGGAAGCAGGGGGGTTTGAAAGGTAATTAACACTTACTTTCTCTGTCACTGTCAATACATCTGTGGCGGGAGGCAGATGGGGGATTTTTTGAAAGGTAATTAACACTTTTATGTTCTCTGACACTGTCAATACATCTGTGGTGGGACGCAGGGGGAGTTTAAACGTAATTAACATTTTGTTCTCTGTCGATGTCAATACATCTGTGGTGGGACGCAAGGGGAGTTTGAAACGTAATTAACACTTTTGTTCTCTGTCGCTTTCAATACATTTGTGGTGGGATGCAGGGGGAGTTTGAAATTTAATTAACACTTTTGTTCTCTGTCGCTGTCAATACATCTATGGTGGGAGGCAGGGGGAGTTTGAAAGGTAATTAAAATTTTGTTCTCTGTCGCTGTCAATACATCTGTGGTGGGACGCTGGGAGAGTGTGAAAGGTAATTAACACTTTTGCGTTCTCTGTCACTGTCAATACATCTGTGGAGGGAGGCAGGGGGGTTTGAAAGGTAATTAACACTTTTGTTCTCTGTCACTGTCAATACATCTGGGGTGGTTTGCAGGGGGGCTTTGAAAGGTAATTAACACTTTTGTTCTCTGTCACTGTCAATATATCTGTGGTGGGAGGAAAGGGGGTTTGAAATGTAATTAACACTTTTGTTCTTTGTCACTGTCAATACATCTGTGGAGTGCGACAGGGGGGATTTGAAGAGTAATTAACACTTTTGTTCTCTGTCACTGCCAATAAATCCATGGTGGGAGGCAGGGGAGTTTGAAAGGTAATTAACACTTTTGTTCTCTGTCATGTCAATACATCTATGATGGGAGGCAGAGGGGGTTTGAAAAGTAATTAACACTTTTGTTCTGTGTCACTGTCAAATTATCTGTGATGGGAGACAGGGGGATTTGAAAGGTAATTAACACTTTTGTTCCCTGTCACTGTCAATAAATCTGTGGTGGTAGGCAGGGGGGGTTTGAAAGGTAATCAACACTTTTGCTCTCTGTCACTGTCAATACATCTGTGGAGGGAGGCAGAGGGGGTTTGAAAGCTAATTAACACTTTTGTTCTCTGTGACTGTCAATAGATCTGCGGTGGGAGGCATGGGGTGTTTGAAAGGAAATTAACACTTTTGTTCTCTGTCAGTGTTAATACATCTGTGGTGGGAGGCAGAGGGGCTTTGAAAGGTAATTAACACTTTTGTTCTCTGTCACTGTCAATAATCTGAGGAGGGAGGCAGGAGGGATTTGAAAGGTAATTAACACTTTTGTTCTCTGTCACTGTCAATACATCTGTGGGAGGAGGCAGGGGGGAATTGATAAATAATTAACACTTTTCTTCTCCGTCACTGCCAATACATCTGTAGTGGTAGGAAGGGGGGGGTTTGAAAGGTAATTAACACTTTTTTCTCTGTCACTGTGAATACATGTTTGGAGGGAAACAGCGGGGGTTTGAAAGGTAATTAATAACTTTTGTGTTCTCCGTCACTGTCAGTACATCTGTGGTGGAACGCAGGGGGAGTTTGAAAGGTAATTAACACTTTTGTTCTCTGTCACTGTCAATACATCTGTGGTGGGAGGCAGACGGGGATTAGAAAGGTAATTAATACTTTTGTTCTCTGTCACTGCCAATACATCTGTGGAGAGAGGCAGACGGGGGATTTTTTGAAAGGTAATTAACACTTTTGTGTTCTCTGTCACTGTCAATACATCTGTGGTTGGACGCAGGGGGAATTTGAAACGTAATTAACACTTTTGTTCTCTGTCGCTGTCAATACATCTGTGGTGGGACGCAGGGGGAGTTTGAAACGTAATTAACACTTTTGTTCTCTGTCGCTGTCAATACATCTGAGGGTGCAGGCAGTGGGGATTTGCAAGATAATTAACACTTTTGTTCTCCGTCACCGTCAATACATCTGTGGTGGGAGGCAGGGGGGGTTTGAAAGGTAATTAACACTTTTGTTCTCTGTCACTGTCAATACTTGTGTGGAGGGAGGCAGAGGAAGTTTGAAAGGTAATTAACACTTTCCTTCTCTGTCACTGTCAATACATCTGTGGAGAGAGGCAGACGGGGGATTTTTTGAATGGTAATTAACACTTTTGTGTTCTCTGACACTGTCGATATATCTGTGGTGAGACGCAGGGGGAGTTTGAAACGTAATTAACACTTTTGTTCTCTTTCGATGTCAATACATCTGTGGTGGGGCGCAGGGGGAGTTTGAAACGTAATTAACACTTTTGTTCTCTGTTGCTGTCAATACATTTGTGGTATGACGCAGGGGAATTTGAAAGGTAATTAACACTTTTGTTCTCTGTCGCTGTCAATACATCTATGGTGGGACGCAGGGGGGGTTTGGAAGGTAATTAACACTTTTGTTCTCTGTCGCTGTCAATACATCTGTGGTGGGACGCTGGGGGAGTTTGAAAGATAATTAACACTTTTTTTCTCCGTCACTGTAAATACATCTGTGGTGGGAGGCAGGGGGGGTTTGAAAGGTAATTAACACTTTTTTTCTCTGTCACTGTCAATACATGTGTGGAGGGACGCAGGAGGAGTTTGAAACGTAATTAACACTTTTGTTCTCTTTCGATGTCAATATATCTGTGGTGGGACGCAGGGGGAGTTTGAAACGTAATTAACACTTTTGTTCTCTGTCGCTGTCAATACATTTGTGGTGGGACGTAGGGGGAGTTTGAAAGGTAATTAACACTTTTGTTCTCTGTCGCTGTCAATACATCTATGGTGGGACGCAGGGGGAGTTTGAAAGGTAATTAACACTTTTGTTCTCTGTCGCTGTCAATACATCTGTGGTGGGACGCTGGGTGAGTTTGAAAGGTAATTAACGCTTTTGTGTTCTCTGTCACTGTCACTACATCTGTGGAGGTAGGCAGGGGGGTTTGAATGGAAATTAACACTTTTGTTCTCTCTCACTGTCAATACATCTGTGGCGGGTGGCAGGGGGGGTTTGAAAGGTAATTAACACTTTTGTTCTCTGTCACTGTCAATACATCTGTGGTGGGAGGCAGAGGGGTTTGAAAGGTAAATTAACACTTTTGTTCTCTGTCACTGTCAATACATCTGTAGAGGGAGGCAGGGAGTTTTGAAAGGTAATAAACATTTTTGTTCTCTGTCACTGAAAATACATCTGTGGAGGGAGGCAGAGGGTGTTTGAAAGGTAATTAACACTTTTATTCTCTGTCACTATATATACATTTGTGGAGGGAGGCAGAGAGGGTTTGAAAGGTAAATAACACTTTTGTTCTCTGTCACTGTCAATACATCTGTTGTGAGAGGCAGACGGGGGATTTGAAAGATAATTAACACTTCTGTTCTCTGTCACTGTCAATACATCTGTGGAGGGAGGATGGGGAGTTTGAAAGGTAACTAACTCTTTTGTTCTCTGTCACTGTAAAACATCTGTGATGGGAGACAGACGGGTATTTTTTGAAAGGTAACTAACACTAGTTCTCTGTCACTGTCAATACATCTGCGGGGGGAGGCAGGGGCGTTTCAAAGGTAATTAACACTTTTGTTCTCTGTCACTGTCAATACATGTGTGGAGGGAGGCAGTGGGAGTTTGAAAGGTAATAATCACTTTTGTGTTCTCTGTCACTGTCAATACATCTGTGGTGGAACGCAGGGGGAGATTGAAAGGTAATTAACACTTTTGTTCTCTGTCTATGTCAATACATCTGTGGTGGGAGGCAGACGGGGATTAGAGAGGTAATTAATACTTTTGTTCTCTGTCACTGTCAACACATCTGTGGAGGGAGGCAGACGGGGGATTTTTGAAAGGTAATTAACACATTTGTGTTCTCTGTCACTGTCAATAAATCTGTGGTGGGACGCAGGGGGAGTTTGAAACGTAATTAACACTTTTGTTCTCTGTCGCTGTCAAAACATCTGAGGGTGAAGGCACAGGGGATTTGAAAGATAATTAACACTTTTGTTCTCCGTCACTGTCAATACATTTGTGCAGAGAGGCAGGGGGGGTTTGAAAGATAATTAACACTTTTGTTCTCTGTCACTGTCAATACATGTGTGTAGGGAGGAAGAGGGAGTTTGAAAGGTAATTAACACTTTTGTTCTATGTCACTGTCAATACATGTGTGGAGGGAGTCAGTGGGGGTTTAAAAGGTAATTAACACTTTTGTTCTCTGTCACTGTCAATACATGTTTGGAGGGAGGCAAGGGAAATTTGAAAGGTAATTAACACTTTTGTGTTCTCTGTCACTGTCAATACATCTGTGGAGGAAGGCAGGGGGAGTATGAAAGGTAATTAACACTTTTGTTCTCTGTCACTGTCAACACACCTGTGGTGGGAGGCAGACGGGGATTTAAAAGGTAATTTACACTTTTGTTCTCTGTCACTGTCAATACATCTGTGGTGGGAGGCAGAGGGGGTTTGAAAGGTAATTAACACTTTTGTTCTCGGTCACTGTCAATACATCTGTGGGGGAGGCAGGGGGGTTTGAAACATAATTAACCCTTTTGTGTTCTCTGTCACTGTCAATACATCTGTGGTGGGACGCAAGGGGAGTTTGAAAGGTAATTAACACTTTTGTTCTCTGTCACTGTCAATAATCTGAGGAGGGAGGCAGGGGGGATTTGAAAGGTAATTAACACTTTTGTTCTCTGTCACTGTCAATACATCTGTGGGAGGAGGCAGGGGGGAATTGAAAGATAATTAACACTTTTGTTCACCGTGACTGTCAATACATCTGTGGTGGTAGGCAGGGGGGCTTTGAAAGGTAATTAACACTTTTGTTCTCAGTCACTGTAAAACATCTGTGATGGGAGGCAGACGGGTATTTTTTGAAAGGTAACTAACACTTTTTCTCTGTCACTGTAAATACATCGGCGTGGGGAGGCAGGGGCGTTTCAAAGGTAATTAACACTTTTGTTCTCTGTCACCATCAATACATGTGTGGAGGGAGGCAGGGGGAGTTTGAAAGGTAATAATCTCTTTTGTGTTCTCTGTCGCTGTCAATACATCTGTGGTGGAACGCAGGGAGAGTTTAAAGGTAATTAACACTTTTGTTCTCTGTCTATGTCAATACATCTGTGGTGGGAGGCAGACGGCGATTAGAGAGGTAATTAATACTTTTTTCTCTGTCACTGTCAATACATCTGTGGTGGTAGGCACGGGGGGTTTGAAAGGTAATTAACACTTTCGTTCTCTGTCACTGTCAGCACATCTGTTTAGGGAGGCAGACGGGGGATTTTTTGAAGGGTAATTAACACAATTGTGTTCTCTGTCACTGTCAATAAATCTGTGGTGGGACGCAGGGGAAGTTTGAAACGTAATTAAGACTTTTGTTCTCTGTCGCTGTCTAAACATCTGAGGGTGAAGGCAGGGGGGATTTGAAAGATAATTAACACTTTTGTTCTCCGTCACTGTCAATACATCTGTGGTGGGAGGCAGGGGGGTTTGAAAGGTAATTAACACTTTTGTTCTCTGTCACTGTCAATACATGTGTGGAGGGAGGCAGAGGGAGTTTGAAAGGTAATTAACACTTATGTTCTCTGTCACTGATAATAAATGTGTGGAGGGAAGCAGGGGGGTTTGAAAGGTAATTAACACTTACTTTCTCTGTCACTGTCAATACATCTGTGGCGGGAGGCAGATGGGGGATTTTTTGAAAGGTAATTAACACTTTTATGTTCTCTGACACTGTCAATACATCTGTGGTGGGACGCAGGGGGAGTTTAAACGTAATTAACATTTTGTTCTCTGTCGATGTCAATACATCTGTGGTGGGACGCAAGGGGAGTTTGAAACGTAATTAACACTTTTGTTCTCTGTCGCTTTCAATACATTTGTGGTGGGATGCAGGGGGAGTTTGAAATTTAATTAACACTTTTGTTCTCTGTCGCTGTCAATACATCTATGGTGGGAGGCAGGGGGAGTTTGAAAGGTAATTAAAATTTTGTTCTCTGTCGCTGTCAATACATCTGTGGTGGGACGCTGGGGGAGTGTGAAAGGTAATTAACACTTTTGCGTTCTCTGTCACTGTCAATACATCTGTGGAGGGAGGCAGGGGGGTTTAAAAGGTAATTAACACTTTTGTTCTCTGTCACTGTCAATACATCTGGGGTGGTTTGCAGGGGGGCTTTGAAAGGTAATTAACACTTTTGTTCTCTGTCACTGTCAATATATCTGTGGTGGGAGGAAAGGGGGTTTGAAATGTAATTAACACTTTTGTTCTTTGTCACTGTCAATACATCTGTGATGGGAGACAGGGGGATTTGAAAGGTAATTAACACTTTTGTTCTCTGTCACTGCCAATAAATCCATGGTGGGAGGCAGGGGAGTTTGAAAGGTAATTAACACTTTTGTTCTCTGTCATGTCAATACATCTATGATGGGAGGCAGAGGGGGTTTGAAAAGTAATTAACACTTTTGTTCTGTGTCACTGTCAAATTATATGTGATGGGAGACAGGGGGATTTGAAAGGTAATTAACACTTTTGTTCCCTGTCACTGTCAATAAATCTGTGGTGGTAGGCAGGGGGGGTTTGAAAGGTAATCAACACTTTTGCTCTCTGTCACTGTCAATACATCTGTGGAGGGAGGCAGAGGGGGTTTGAAAGCTAATTAACACTTTTGTTCTCTGTGACTGTCAATAGATCTGTGGTGGGAGGCATGGGGTGTTTGAAAGGAAATTAACACTTTTGTTCTCTGTCAGTGTTAATACATCTGTGGTGGGAGGCAGAGGGGCTTTGAAAGGTAATTAACACTTTTGTTCTCTGTCACTGTCAATAATCTGAGGAGGGAGGCAGGAGGGATTTGAAAGGTAATTAACACTTTTGTTCTCTGTCACTGTCAATACATCTGTGGGAGGAGGCAGGGGGGAATTGATAAATAATTAACACTTTTCTTCTCCGTCACTGCCAATACATCTGTAGTGGTAGGAAGGGGGGGGGTTTGAAAGGTAATTAACACTTTTTTCTCTGTCACTGTCAATACATGTTTGGAGGGAAACAGCGGGGGTTTGAAAGGTAATTAATAACTTTTGTGTTCTCCGTCACTGTCAGTACATCTGTGGTGGAACGCAGTGGGAGTTTGAAAGGTAATTAACACTTTTGTTCTCTGTCACTGTCAATACATCTGTGGTGGGAGGCAGACGGGGATTAGAAAGGTAATTAACACTTTTGTTCTCTGTGACTGTCAATACATCTGTGGTGGGAGGCAGGGGGTGTTTGAAAGGAAATTAACACTTTTGTTCTCTGTCACTGTTAATAAATCTGTGGTGAGAGGCAGAGGGAGTTTGAAAGGTAATTAACACTTTTGTTCTCTGTCACTGTCAATAATCTGAGGAGGGAGGCAGGGGGGATTTCAAAGGTAATTAACACTTTTGTTCTCTGTCACTGTCAATACATCTGTGGGAGAAGGCAGGGGGGAATTGAAAGATAATTAACACTTTTGTTCTCCGTGACTGTCAATACATCTGTGGTGGTAGGCAGGGGGGGTTTGAAAGGTAATTAACACTTTTGTTCTCTGTCACTGTCAATCCATGTTTGGAGGGAAACAGGGGGGTTTGAAAGGTAATTAACACTTATCTTCTCTGTCGCTGAAAATACATCTGTGGAGGGAGGCAGAGGAAGTTTGAAAGGTAATTAACACTTTTGTTCTCGGTCACTGTCAATACATTTGTGGAGGGAGGCAGAGGGGGTTTGAAAGGTAACTAACACTTTGGTTCTCTGTCACTTTCAATACATCTGTTGTGGGAGGCAGACGGGGATTTGAAAGGTAATTAACTCTTCTATACTCTGTCACTGTCAATACATCTGTGGAGAGAGGATGAGGAGTTTGAAAGGTAATTAACACTTTTGTTCTCTGTCACTGTAAAACATCTGTGATGGGAGGCAGAAGGGGGTTTTTTGAAAGGTAATTAACACTTGTTCTCTGTCACTGTCAATACATCTGCGGGGGGAGGCAGGGGCGTTTCAAAGGAAATTAACACTTTTGTTATCTGTCACTGTCAATACAAGTGTGGAGGGTGGGAGGGGGAGTTTGAAAGGTAATTATCCCTTTTGTGTTCTCTGTCACTGTCAATACATCTGTGGTGGAACGCAGGGGGAGTTTGAAAGGTAATTAACACTTTTGTTCTCTGTCACTGTCAATACATTTGTGGAGGGAGGCAGAGGGGGTTTGAAAGGTAAATAGCACTTTTGTTCTCTGTCACTGTCAATACATCTGTTGTGTGAGGCAGACGGGGATTTGAAAGGTAATTAACACTTCTGTTCTCTGTCACTGTCAATACATCTGTGGAGGGAGGATGGAGAGTTTGAAAGGTAATTAACACTTTTGTTCTCTGTCACTGTAAAACATCTGTGATGGGAGGCAGAAGGGGATTTTTTGAAAGCTAATTAACACCTGTTCTCTGTCACTGTCAATACATCTGCGGGGGGAGGCAGGGGCGTTTCAAAGGAAATTAACACTTTTGTTGTCTGTCACTGTCAATACATGTGTGGAGGGAGGGAGGGAGGGGGATTTTGAAAGGTAATTATCACTTTTGTGTTCTCCGTCACTGTCAATACATCTGTGGTGGAGCGCAGGGGGAGTTTGAAAGGTAATTAACACTTTTGTTCTCTGTCACTGTCAATACATCTGTGGTGGGAGGCAGACGGGGATTAGAAAGGTAATTAATACTTTTGTTCTCTGTCACTGCCAATACATCTGTGGAGGGAGGCAGACGGGGGATTTTTTGAAAGATAATTAACACTTTTGTGTTCTCTGTCACTGTCAATACATCTGTGTTGGGACGCTGGGGGAGTTTGAAACGTAATTAACACTTTTGTTCTCTGTCGCTGTCAATACTTCTGTGGTGGGAGGCAGGGGGGTTTGAAAGGTAATTAACACTTTATTCTCTGTCACTGTCAATAAATGTGTGGAGCAAGGCAGGGGGGTTTGAAAGGTAATTAACACATTCTTTCTCTGTCACTGTCCATACATCTGTGGCTGGAGGCAAATGGGGGATTTTTTGAAACGTAATTAACACTTTTATTTTCTCTGACACTGTCGATACATCTGTGGTGGGAGGCAGGGGGAGTTTGAAACGTAATTAACACTTTTGTTCTCTGTCGATGTCAATACATCTCTGGTGGGACGCAGGGGGAGTTTGAAACGTAATTAACACTTTTGTTCGCTGTCGCTGTCAATACATTTGTGGTGGGACGCAGGGGGAGTTTGAAAGGTAATTAACCCTTTTGTTCTCTGTCGCTGTCAATACATCTGTGGTGGAACGCAGGGAGAGTTTAAAGGTAATTAACACTTTTGTTCTCTGTCGCTGCCAATACATCTGTGGTGAGACACTGGGGGAGTTTGAAAGGTAATTAACACTTTTGTGTTTTCTGTCACTGTCAATATATCCGTGGAGGGAGGCGGGGGGGGTTTGAAAGGTAATTAACACTTTTGTTCTCTGTCACTGTCAATACATCTGTGGTGGGAGGCAGAGGGGGTTTGAAAAGTAATTAACACTTTTGTTCTCTGTCACTGTCAAAACATGTGTGGAGGGAGGCAGAGGGAGTTTGAAAGGTAATTAACACTTTTGTTCTCTGTCACTGTCAATACATCTGTGGTGAGACTCTGGGGGAGTTTGAAAGGTAATTAACACTTTTGTGTTTTCTGTCACTGTCAATACATCTGTGGAGGGAGGAAGGGGGGGTTTGAAAGGAAATTATCACTTTTGTTCTCTGTCACTGTCAATACATCTGTGGTGGGTGGCACAGGGGTTTGAAAGGTAATTAACACTTTTGTTCTCTGTCACTGTCAATACATCTGTGGTGGGAGGCAGAGGGGTTTTGAAAAGTCATTAACATTTTTGTTCTCTCTCACTGTCAATTTACCTGTGATGGGAGACAGGGGGATTTGAAAGGTAATTAACACTTTTTTTCTCTGTCACTGTCAAAAAATCTGTGGTGGGAGCAGGGGGGTTTGAAAGGTAATTAACACTTTTGTTCTCTGTCACTGTCAATACATCTGTGATGATAGGCCGGGGGGATTTGAAAGGTAATTAATACTTTTGTTCTGTGTCACTGTTAATACATCTGTGGTGAGAGGGAGAGGGGTTTGAAAGGTAAATTAACACTTTTGTTCTCTGTCACTGTCAATACATCTGTAGAGGGAGGCAGGGAGTTTTGAAAGGTAATTGACATTTTTGTTCTCTATCACTGTCAATACATGTTTGGAGAGAGACAGGGGGGTTTGAAAGGTTATTTACACTTTTGTTCTCTGTCACTGAAAATACATCTGTGGAGGGAGGCAGAGGGGGTTTGAAAGGTAATTAACACTTTTATTCTCTGTCACTATCAATACATTTGTGGAGGGAGGCAGAGGGAGTTTGAAAGGTAAATTACACTTTTGTTCTCTGTCACTGTCAATACATCTGTAGTGGGAGGCAGACGGGGGATTTGAAGGTAATTAACACTTCTGTTCTCTGTCACTGTCAATACATCTGTGGAGGGAGGATGGGGAGTTTGAAAGGTAATTAACACTTTTGTTCTCTGTCACTGTAAAACATCTGTGATGGGAGGCAGACGGGTATTTTTTGAAAGGTAACTAACACTTTTTCTCTGTCACTGTCAATACATCGGCGGGGGGAGGCAGGGGCGTTTCAAAGGTAATTAACACTTTTGTTCTCTGTCACCGTCAATACATGTGTGGAGGGAGGCAGGGGGAGTTTGAAAGGTAATAATCTCTTTTGTGTTCTCTGTCGCTGTCAATACATCTGTGGTGGAACGCAGGGAGAGTTTAAAGGTAATTAACACTTTTGTTCTCTGTCTATGTCAATACATCTGTGGTGGGAGGCAGACGGCGATTAGAGAGGTAATTAATACTTTTTTCTCTGTCACTGTCAATACATCTCTGGTGGTAGGCACGGGGGGTTTGAAAGGTAATTAACACTTTCGTTCTCTGTCACTGTCAACACATCTGTTTAGGGAGGCAGACGGGGGATTTTTTGAAGGGTAATTAACACAATTGTGTTCTCTGTCACTGTCAATAAATCTGTGGTGGGACGCAGGGGAAGTTTGAAACGTAATTAAGACTTTTGTTCTCTGTCGCTGTCAAAACATCTGAGGGTGAAGGCAGGGGGGATTTGAAAGATAATTAACACTTTTGTTCTCCGTCACTGTCAATACATCTGTGGTGGGAGGCAGGGGGTTTGAAAGGTAATTAACACTTTTGTTCTCTGACACTGTCAATACATGTGTGGAGGGAGGCAGAGGGAGTTTGAAAGGTAATTAACACTTATGTTCTCTGTCACTGATAATAAATGTGTGGAGGGAGGCAGGGGGGTTTGAAAGGTAATTAACACTTTCTTTCTCTGTCACTGTCAATACATCTGTGGCGGGAGGCAGATGGGGGATTTTTTGAAAGGTAATTAACACTTTTATGTTCTCTGACACTGTCAATTCATCTGTGGTGGGACGCAGGGGGAGTTTAAACGTAATTAACATTTTGTTCTCTGTCGATGTCAATACATCTGTGGTGGGACGCAAGGGGAGTTTGAAACGTAATTAACACTTTTGTTCTCTGTCGCTGTCAATACATTTGTGGTGGGATGCAGGGGGAGTTTGAAATTTAATTAACACTTTTGTTCTCTGTCGCTGTCAATACATCTATGGTGGGAGGCAGGGGGAGTTTGAAAGGTAATTAAAATTTTGTTCTCTGTCGCTGTCAATACATCTGTGGTGGGACGCTGGGAGAGTTTGAAAGGTAATTAACACTTTTGTGTTCTCTGTCACTGTCAATACATCTGTGGAGTGAGACAGGGAGGATTTGAAGAGTAATTAACACTTTTGTTCTCTGTCACGGCCAATAAATCCATGGTGGGAGGCAGGGGAGTTTGAAAGGTAATTAACACTTTTGTTCTCTGTCACTGTCAATACATCTGTGGTGGGACGCTGGGAGAGTTTGAAAGGTAATTAACACTTTTGTGTTCTCTGTCACTGTCAATACATCTGTGGAGGGAGGCAGGCGGGTTTGAAAGGTAATTAACACTTTTGTTCTCTGTCACTGTCAATACATCTGGGGTGGTTTGCAGGGGGCTTTGAAAGGTAATTAACACTTTTGTTCTCTGTCACTGTCAATATATCTGTGGTGGAAGGCAGAGGGGGTTTGAAATGTAATTAACACTTTTGTTCTCTGTCACTGTCAATACATCTGTGGAGTGAGACAGGGAGGATTTGAAGAGTAATTAACACTTTTGTTCTCTGTCACTGCCAATAAATCCATCGTGGGAGGCAGGGGAGTTTGGAAGGTAATTAACACTTTTGTTCTCTGTCATGTCAATACATCTATGATGGGAGGCAGAGGGGGTTTGAAAAGTAATTAACACTTTTGTTCTGTGTCACTGTCAAATTATCTGTGATGGGAGACAGGGGGATTTGAAAGGTAATTAACACTTTTGTTCCCTGTCACTGTCAATAAATTTTGTGGTGGGAGGCAGGGGGGTTTGAAAGGTAATCAACACTTTTGCTCTCTGTCACTGTCAATACATCTGTGGAGGGAGGCAGAGGGGGTTTGAAAGCTAATTAACACTTTTGTTCTCTGTGACTGTTAATACATCTGTGGTGGGAGGCAGAGGGGGTTTGAAAGGTAATTAACACTTTTGTTCTCTGTCACTGTCAATAATCTGAGGAGGGAGGCAGGGGGGATTTGAAAGGTAATTAACACTTTTGTTCTCTGTCACTGTCAATACATCTGTTGGAGGAGGCAGGGGGGAATTGATAAATAATTAACACTTTTCTTCTCCGTCACTGCCAATACATCTGTGGTGGTAGGAAGGGGGGGTTTGAAAGGTAATTAACACTTTTTTTCTCTGTCACTGTCAATACATGTTTGGAGGGAAACAGCGGGGGTTTGAAAGGTAATTAATAACTTATGTGTTCTCCGTCACTGTCAATACATCTGTGGTGGAACGCAGGGGGAGTTTGAAAGGTAATTAACACTTTTGTTCTCTGTCACTGTCAATACATCTGTGGTGGGAGGCAGACGGGGATTAGAAAGGTAATTAATACTTTTGTTCTCTGTCACTGCCAATACATCTGTGGAGAGAGGCAGACGGGGGATTTTTTGAAATGTAATTAACACTTTTGTGTTCTCTGTCACTGTCAATACATCTGTGGTTGGGCGCAGGGGGAGTTTGAAACGTAATTAACACTTTTGTTCTCTGTCGCTGTCAATACATCTGTGGTGGGACGCAGGGGGAGTTTGAAACGTAATTAACACTTTTGTTCTCTGTCGCTGTCAATACATCTGAGGTTGGAGGCAGTGGGGATTTGCAAGATAATTAACACTTTTGTTCTCCGTCACCGTCAATACATCTGTGGTGGGAGGCAGGGGGAGTTTGAAAGGTAATTAACACTTTTGTTCTCTGTCACTGTCAATACATGTGTGGAGGGAGGCAGAGGAAGTTTGAAAGGTAATTAACACTTTCCTTCTCTGTCACTGTCAATACATCTGTGGAGAGAGGCAGACGGGGGATTTTTTGAATGGTAATTAACACTTTTGTGTTCTCTGACACTGTCGATATATCTGTGGTGAGACGCAGGGGGAGTTTGAAACGTAATTAACACTTTTGTTCTCTTTCGATGTCAATACATCTGTGGTGGGACGCAGGGGGAGTTTGAAACGTAATTAACACTTTTGTTCTCTGTTGCTGTCAATACATTTGTGGTATGACGCAGGGGAATTTGAAAGGTAATTAACACTTTTGTTCTCTGTCGCTGTCAATACATCTATGGTGGGACGCAGGGGGGGTTTGGAAGGTAATTAACACTTTTGTTCTCTGTCGCTGTCAATACATCTGTGGTGGGACGCTGGGGGAGTTTGAAAGATAATTAACACTTTTTTTCTCCGTCACTGTAAATACATCTGTGGTGGGAGGCAGGGGGGGTTTGAAAGGTAATTAACACTTTTTTTCTCTGTCACTGTCATTACATGTGTGGAGGGACGCAGGAGGAGTTTGAAACGTAATTAACACTTTTGTTCTCTTTCGATGTCAATATATCTGTGGTGGGACGCAGGGGGAGTTTGAAACGTAATTAACACTTTTGTTCTCTGTCGCTGTCAATACATTTGTGGTGGGACGTAGGGGGAGTTTGAAAGGTAATTAACACTTTTGTTCTCTGTCGCTGTCAATACATCTATGGTGGGACGCAGGGGGAGTTTGAAAGGTAATTAACACTTTTGTTCTCTGTCGCTGTCAATACATCTGTGGTGGGACGCTGGGTGAGTTTGAAAGGTAATTAACGCTTTTGTGTTCTCTGTCACTGTCACTACATCTGTGGAGGTAGGCAGGGGGGGTTTGAAAGGTAATTAACACTTTTGTTCTCTGTCACTGTCAATACATCTGTGGTGGGAGGCAGAGGGGTTTGAAAGGTAAATTAACACTTTTGTTCTCTGTCACTGTCAATACATCTGTAGAGGGAGGCAGGGAGTTTTGAAAGGTAATAAACATTTTTGTTCTCTGTCACTGAAAATACATCTGTGGAGGGAGGCAGAGGGTGTTTGAAAGGTAATTAACACTTTTATTCTCTGTCACTATATATACATTTGTGGAGGGAGGCAGAGAGGGTTTGAAAGGTAAATAACACTTTTGTTCTCTGTCACTGTCAATACATCTGTTGTGAGAGGCAGACGGGGGATTTGAAAGATAATTAACACTTCTGTTCTCTGTCACTGTCAATACATCTGTGGAGGGAGGATGGGGAGTTTGAAAGGTAACTAACTCTTTTGTTCTCTGTCACTGTAAAACATCTGTGATGGGAGACAGACGGGTATTTTTTGAAAGGTAACTAACACTAGTTCTCTGTCACTGTCAATACATCTGCGGGGGGAGGCAGGGGCGTTTCAAAGGTAATTAACACTTTTGTTCTCTGTCACTGTCAATACATGTGTGGAGGGAGGCAGTGGGAGTTTGAAAGGTAATAATCACTTTTGTGTTCTCTGTCACTGTCAATACATCTGTGGTGGAAGGCAGGGGGAGATTGAAAGGTAATTAACACTTTTGTTCTCTGTCTATGTCAATACATCTGTGGTGGGAGGCAGACGGGGATTAGAGAGGTAATTAATACTTTTGTTCTCTGTCACTGTCAACACATCTGTGGAGGGAGGCAGACGGGGGATTTTTGAAAGGTAATTAACACATTTGTGTTCTCTGTCACTGTCAATAAATCTGTGGTGGGACGCAGGGGGAGTTTGAAACGTAATTAACACTTTTGTTCTCTGTCGCTGTCAAAACATCTGAGGGTGAAGGCACAGGGGATTTGAAAGATAATTAACACTTTTGTTCTCCGTCACTGTCAATACATTTGTGCAGAGAGGCAGGGGGGGTTTGAAAGATAATTAACACTTTTGTTCTCTGTCACTGTCAATACATGTGTGTAGGGAGGAAGAGGGAGTTTGAAAGGTAATTAACACTTTTGTTCTATGTCACTGTCAATACATGTGTGGAGGGAGTCAGTGGGGGTTTGAAAGGTAATTAACACTTTTGTTCTCTGTCACTGTCAATACATGTTTGGAGGGAGGCAAGGGAAATTTGAAAGGTAATTAACACTTTTGTGTTCTCTGTCACTGTCAATACATCTGTGGAGGAAGGCAGGGGGAGTATGAAGGGTAATTAACACTTTTGTTCTCTGTCACTGTCAACACACCTGTGGTGGGAGGCAGACGGGGATTTAAAAGGTAATTTACACTTTTGTTCTCTGTCACTGTCAATACATCTGTGGTGGGAGGCAGAGGGGGTTTGAAAGGTAATTAATACTTTTGTTCTCTGTCACTGTCAATACATCTGTGGAGGGAGGCAGAGGGGTTTGAAAGGTAATTAACACTTTTGTTCTCTGTGACTGTCAATACATCTGTGGTGGGAGGCAGGGGGTGTTTGAAAGGAAATTAACACTTTTGTTCTCTGTCACTGTTAATAAATCTGTGGTGAGAGGCAGAGGGAGTTTGAAAGGTAATTAACACTTTTGTTCTCTGTCACTGTCAATAATCTGAGGAGGGAGGCAGGGGGGATTTGAAAGGTAATTAACACTTTTGTTCTCTGTCACTGTCAATACATCTGTGGGAGGAGGCAGGGGGGAATTGAAAGATAATTAACACTTTTGTTCACCGTGACTGTCAATACATCTGTGGTGGTAGGCAGGGGGGCTTTGAAAGGTAATTAACACTTTTGTTCTCAGTCACTGTAAAACATCTGTGATGGGAGGCAGACGGGTATTTTTTGAAAGGTAACTAACACTTTTTCTCTGTCACTGTCAATACATCGGCGTGGGGAGGCAGGGGCGTTTCAAAGGTAATTAACACTTTTGTTCTCTGTCACCATCAATACATGTGTGGAGGGAGGCAGGGGGAGTTTGAAAGGTAATAATCTCTTTTGTGTTCTCTGTCGCTGTCAATACATCTGTGGTGGAACGCAGGGAGAGTTTAAAGGTAATTAACACTTTTGTTCTCTGTCTATGTCAATACATCTGTGGTGGGAGGCAGACGGCGATTAGAGAGGTAATTAATACTTTTTTCTCTGTCACTGTCAATACATCTGTGGTGGTAGGCACGGGGGGTTTGAAAGCTAATTAACACTTTCGTTCTCTGTCACTGTCAGCACATCTGTTTAGGGAGGCAGACGGGGGATTTTTTGAAGGGTAATTAACACAATTGTGTTCTCTGTCACTGTCAATAAATCTGTGGTGGGACGCAGGGGAAGTTTGAAACGTAATTAAGACTTTTGTTCTCTGTCGCTGTCTAAACATCTGAGGGTGAAGGCAGGGGGGATTTGAAAGATAATTAACACTTTTGTTCTCCGTCACTGTCAATACATCTGTGGTGGGAGGCAGGGGGGTTTGAAAGGTAATTAACACTTTTGTTCTCTCTCACTGTCAATACATGTGTGGAGGGAGGCAGAGGGAGTTTGAAAGGTAATTAACACTTATGTTCTCTGTCACTGATAATAAATGTGTGGAGGGAAGCAGGGGGGTTTGAAAGGTAATTAACACTTACTTTCTCTGTCACTGTCAATACATCTGTGGCGGGAGGCAGATGGGGGATTTTTTGAAAGGTAATTAACACTTTTATGTTCTCTGACACTGTCAATACATCTGTGGTGGGACGCAGGGGGAGTTTAAACGTAATTAACATTTTGTTCTCTGTCGATGTCAATACATCTGTGGTGGGACGCAAGGGGAGTTTGAAACGTAATTAACATTTTGTTCTCTGTCGATGTCAATACATCTGTGGTGGGACGCAGGGGGAGTTTAAACGTAATTAACATTTTGTTCTCTGTCGATGCCAATACATCTGTGGTGGGACGCAGGGGGAGTTTGAAACGTAATTAACACTTTTGTTCTCTGTCGCTTTCAATACATTTGTGGTGGGATGCAGGGGGAGTTTGAAATTTAATTAACACTTTTGTTCTCTGTCGCTGTCAATACATCTATGGTGGGAGGCAGGGGGAGTTTGAAAGGTAATTAAAATTTTGTTCTCTGTCGCTGTCAATACATCTGTGGTGGGACGCTGGGAGAGTGTGAAAGGTAATTAACACTTTTGCGTTCTCTGTCACTGTCAATACATCTGTGGAGGGAGGCAGGGGGGTTTGAAAGGTAATTAACACTTTTGTTCTCTGTCACTGTCAATACATCTGGGGTGGTTTGCAGGGGGGCTTTGAAAGGTAATTAACACTTTTGTTCTCTTTCACTGTCAATATATCTGTGGTGGGAGGAAAGGGGGTTTGAAATGTAATTAACAGTTTTGTTCTTTGTCACTGTCAATACATCTGTGGAGTGCGACAGGGGGGATTTGAAGAGTAATTAACACTTTTGTTCTCTGTCACTGCCAATAAATCCATGGTGGGAGGCAGGGGAGTTTGAAAGGTAATTAACACTTTTGTTCTCTGTCATGTCAATACATCTATGATGGGAGGCAGAGGGGGTTTGAAAAGTAATTAACACTTTTGTTCTGTGTCACTGTCAAATTATCTGTGATGGGAGACAGGGGGATTTGAAAGGTAATTAACACTTTTGTTCCCTGTCACTGTCAATAAATCTGTGGTGGTAGGCAGGGGGGGTTTGAAAGGTAATCAACACTTTTGCTCTCTGTCACTGTCAATACATCTGTGGAGGGAGGCAGAGGGGGTTTGAAAGCTAATTAACACTTTTGTTCTCTGTGACTGTCAATAGATCTGTGGTGGGAGGCATGGGGTGTTTGAAAGGAAATTAACACTTTTGTTCTCTGTCAGTGTTAATACATCTGTGGTGGGAGGCAGAGGGGCTTTGAAAGGTAATTAACACTTTTGTTCTCTGTCACTGTCAATAATCTGAGGAGGGAGGCAGGAGGGATTTGAAAGGTAATTAACACTTTTGTTCTCTGTCACTGTCAATACATCTGTGGGAGGAGGCAGGGGGGAATTGATAAATAATTAACACTTTTCTTCTCCGTCACTGCCAATACATCTGTAGTGGTAGGAAGGGGGGGGGGTTTGAAAGGTAATTAACACTTTTTTCTCTGTCACTGTCAATACATTTTTGGAGGGAAACAGCGGGGGTTTGAAAAGTAATTAATAACTTTTGTGTTCTCCGTCGCTGTCAATACATCTGTGGTGGAACGCAGGGGGAGTTTGAAAGGTAATTAACACTTTTGTTCTCTGTCACTGTCAATACATCTGTGGTGGGAGGCAGACGGGGATTAGAAAGGTAATTAATACTTTTGTTCTCTGTCACTGCCAATACATCTGTGGAGAGAGGCAGACGGGGGATTTTTTGAAATGTAATTAACACTTTTGTGTTCTCTGTCACTGTCAATACATCTGTGGTTGGGCGCAGGGGGAGTTTGAAACGTAATTAACACTTTTGTTCTCTGTCGCTGTCAATACATCTGTGGTGGGACGCAGGGGGAGTTTGAAACGTAATTAACACTTTTGTTCTCTGTCGCTGTCAATACATCTGAGGGTGGAGGCAGTGGGGATTTGCAAGATAATTAACACTTTTGTTCTCCGTCACCGTCAATACATCTGTGGTGGGAGGCAGGGGGAGTTTGAAAGGTAATTAACACTTTTGTTCTCTGTCACTGTCAATACATGTGTGGAGGGAGGCAGAGGAAGTTTGAAAGGTAATTAACACTTTCCTTCTCTGTCACTGTCAATACATCTGTGGAGAGAGGCAGACGGGGGATTTTTTGAATGGTAATTAACACTTTTGTGTTCTCTGACACTGTCGATATATCTGTGGTGAGACGCAGGGGGAGTTTGAAACGTAATTAACACTTTTGTTCTCTTTCGATGTCAATACATCTGTGGTGGGACGCAGGGGGAGTTTGAAACGTAATTAACACTTTTGTTCTCTGTTGCTGTCAATACATTTGTGGTATGACGCAGGGGAATTTGAAAGGTAATTAACACTTTTGTTCTCTGTCGCTGTCAATACATCTATGGTGGGACGCAGGGGGGTTTGGAA
Organism: Deroplatys truncata; assembly: GCA_030765065.1. Lineage (NCBI taxonomy): Eukaryota > Metazoa > Arthropoda > Insecta > Mantodea > Mantidae > Deroplatys > Deroplatys truncata. The sequence continues at coordinate 2,762,118 of CM060977.1, read as the reverse complement.
GGTAATTAACACTTTTGTTCTCTGTCGCTGTCAATACATCTGTGGTGGGACGCTGGGGGAGTTTGAAAGATAATTAACACTTTTTTTCTCCGTCACTGTAAATACATCTGTGGTGGGAGGCAGGGGGGGTTTGAAAGGTAATTAACACTTTTTTTCTCTGTCACTGTCAATACATGTGTGGAGGGACGCAGGAGGAGTTTGAAACGTAATTAACACTTTTGTTCTCTTTCGATGTCAATATATCTGTGGTGGGACGCAGGGGGAGTTTGAAACGTAATTAACACTTTTGTTCTCTGTCGCTGTCAATACATTTGTGGTGGGACGTAGGGGGAGTTTGAAAGGTAATTAACACTTTTGTTCTCTGTCGCTGTCAATACATCTATGGTGGGACGCAGGGGGAGTTTGAAAGGTAATTAACACTTTTGTTCTCTGTCGCTGTCAATACATCTGTGGTGGGACGCTGGGTGAGTTTGAAAGGTAATTAACGCTTTTGTGTTCTCTGTCACTGTCACTACATCTGTGGAGGTAGGCAGGGGGGGTTTGAAAGGTAATTAACACTTTTGTTCTCTGTCACTGTCAATACATCTGTGGTGGGAGGCAGAGGGGTTTGAAAGGTAAATTAACACTTTTGTTCTCTGTCACTGTCAATACATCTGTAGAGGGAGGCAGGGAGTTTTGAAAGGTAATAAACATTTTTGTTCTCTGTCACTGAAAATACATCTGTGGAGGGAGGCAGAGGGTGTTTGAAAGGTAATTAACACTTTTATTCTCTGTCACTATATATACATTTGTGGAGGGAGGCAGAGAGGGTTTGAAAGGTAAATAACACTTTTGTTCTCTGTCACTGTCAATACATCTGTTGTGAGAGGCAGACGGGGGATTTGAAAGATAATTAACACTTCTGTTCTCTGTCACTGTCAATACATCTGTGGAGGGAGGATGGGGAGTTTGAAAGGTAACTAACTCTTTTGTTCTCTGTCACTGTAAAACATCTGTGATGGGAGACAGACGGGTATTTTTTGAAAGGTAACTAACACTAGTTCTCTGTCACTGTCAATACATCTGCGGGGGGAGGCAGGGGCGTTTCAAAGGTAATTAACACTTTTGTTCTCTGTCACTGTCAATACATGTGTGGAGGGAGGCAGTGGGAGTTTGAAAGGTAATAATCACTTTTGTGTTCTCTGTCACTGTGACGCTGACCTCTGACGCATCTGTGTTGTACCTGGCAGTTGTTTCAGTGGACTCAGAGTCCTGGGTTCGATGGTTGGATGGCAGGGATTTGGGATTTGATTCGGTAGAGCTGAGGTTCTTGTTTTTCAGGGGTGGTGACACTGCCTTGATGAGATTAATAATACTGCCGGAGAAGTTTGGGTGATATCTTTATTTTGTTACGTAGATTCCTATCTGGTCAACCCGCCACCTTCGTCGTCGAAACCACTGTTATTCTTATTACTCTCGAAGTCGCTACTTATGTGTTTCTCCGACTAGCCCTCGAATTGCCTAGATTTCACAACTTCACTTTTACGCTATAAATCTTCTGATTATTTTCTTCTAATTCTGTTTCGTCGCGTCCTCGTGGTTAATTTGTACCGGAATGTGCCTCGGCCGTTGTCATGGTTAGTTTGTCCCCAAAAGTCTCGGCGTGTCTCTCCTCCTTCACGCCTTTCGCCAAACTGTAGAATTTTCCCCTCTCCCTTTCTTAAGTTTCGTTCTGTTTTTTTCAAACGTATCATGTGATGCCTACGCGATCTTTCGATTGGCTATAATTTTTGTTTCATGATTTTTTTTTTGTTATTGGCTACCCCCACGTGACAACTTTCACATCTGCTTCTCACAGCTTATTTTGAGTTTTAAAATCTTCCCCCGAACATTCTTAGATCGTAGATAAGGCACATCTACTTCCTCACCCTTTTAAGCCTTGGGAACCGTTGTAAACCCTGTCCGAGCCAAAAGTATAAAGGCGAGACTTCCGGTATGCAGGTTCGTTGACCATCGCAGGTAAAATACCTCTGCTTCGAGGAAGCAAACTTTGTTTCTCTGTCTTCCCGACAAAACCCATTCCTAATATGAATTCAGCACATTTTCGTCGCTATATTCGATCGTATATTATTATTATTATTATTATTATTATTATTATTATTATTATTATTATTATTACTCCTGGGTCTCGATAACCAGCTTCATATGCCCTGACGGTAAATTTATCATCGGACCTTTAGGTTGGATGATGGGTTTATCGTTAATGTCCCATCTAAGCTAATCTAAAGTCCCTCTCTCCCTCTATTCCTTTCATTTATCATTTTATTTATTTGTTCATACGTTTGCTTAGTGGCTTACGACGATTTGATGGCGAGCCCACCGTTACACATTTATTCTGTTCACAATACATTTCAATCACTGAACACAATACAATTTCAAATTTGACACAAGTATTTTTTTTTTACAAAATACAGAAAAACAATCTACATAATATCTGGCCGTCAACAACCAGGCTACAAAACATTTATATTTTAGGAATCTGTTTATACACACAATACATTCTGCAAACAAAATTTTTTTTTTTAATTTAATTACACATCTTAGTTCCATCTTTCTCTCTCTCTCTCTCTCTCTCTCTTGCACTTTACATACAATACTGGTTTCCTGGAAGCTATTAGCAACCTCCACACTCAAGACCCCTTTTGGTACCTTTTTTTGCCAGGTATACATTCTGTCCGGTTTTCTTACTCTATGTCATTAACATCGTGAATGTCAAGCACACTGTTTTAACAGGACATTGCTATCCCGAAGCTACCAATTTGTTTGTAAACAATGTTCGCATATTTGACTTTCCTTACTCGTGTTCCGAGTGCGTTTGTACATTTTCCCTATCCGACTCTACTAAATTTCATTGACCCTGCTTAAATGGACGATTGGAGTTGATATACCCTGTCCCCGAAGGTTTGTGATATCCGATAAGGACCTTTCCAACACATATGCATACGTCTGTATAACTTTTTTTCTCTTGATGGTTTAAGCAGTCTGTTGATGCTACATATTCGCGTATACCTGATAGGGTCATGTTTTGATCACTGACTACCTGCAAGTCGTCCGGTCTCTCACCGAAATAAACATTTTCATTTTCTGTGTTTAACTCACAATACTGGGGTGCTTGACCTACTTCCGATTCATCAGCTGACTGCAGAGGCGTGTCGTTAAGATCTCTCCCTTCGCACAGTTGTTGCGTGAAAATTCTTACCACGTTAATGCCTTTTCCCAATGTGCAAATATTCAATAAAAATGGTTCTTCTGGTATTTTTGTTCTCGTTCCCTGTGTAATGCGAGAACCTGCGCGCATTCTCCGAGGTTGAGCCTGGGAACGCTACAATTCTTCCTGTCTCCAGTTTTCCGACCGTCGTGGCCACGATCATTGACTGGGGCCTATCCCTTGGCCTATGCTTTGTCCTGCCATTGCCCCGCTTCGGTGACCTATCGCGTCATCCATTTCGCGGTGGACATTTTGCGGCTGTCGTGTCTGTGATAGATACGCGCTCGGCGTCCATGCGTAGCTGTACGTAGGCATGCTTGAGAGCCCATGATCCTCATCTCTACGTCGTGGGGTCGCTGGCCGGCTTGGAGGTGTTCTTGGCCTGTTCGGAGGTGTCCTTGGCCTGTTCGGGGGAGTTTCTGGGCAATTCGGAGGCGTTCTTGGCCTGTTCGGAGGTGTCCTAGGCCTGCCCGGGGTGTTTCCAGGTCGGTTCGGGGGAGTTTCTGGGCGGTTCGGAGGCGTTCTTGGCCTATCCGCTGTTCCACCGTGGAGGTTATTTCCCCAGTGTTGTCTACTATTCGCCGGGTACCTGGAGAATCTCAGGTAGTGAACGGGATACTCCTCATGTTGCCTCGGTGGCCTACCCGTGCCCGTTTGGTTCCAGGGCCTATAGCTTCTCTCCCGATTTCTTGCAAATGGCTCTTGATAACGCTGTCGGACTGTGGAGTAGTTGTTCAACGCACCTTGTGCCCTCGTCCCATCATTACGATGCGAATTTATCCGATCAATGTGTCTGCCTTCAGTCCTGATTCTGGGCCTATCTTCTTCCCGCGTTCCGTACCCCTGCAGAGCGGTAAGTAGTTCAATGGCTTCGCTCAGCGTCCTCGGGCGTGCTACCACGAGGTGATGACGTATAACGTCTGGGAAGTGTCGTGTCAGGAGGGATACAAATTCACCTTCGGGCATCGGTGGGTCCAGGAGTTGGCTTAATTGGCCGAGTCGCAAGAAGTAGTCAACCATCGACTCACGCTTCTCATCCCTGTATCGGCCATTATTTATTTCTGCGCGCACTCTGTACTGTGCAACGCCACTCCAATATTTTTCCAAAAATGCAGACCTAAAATGTTCATATTGTGCATGCTCGCCTACCGTCAATCGAAACCAACTCAGGGACGGGCCTATCAAGCTCCTTTTTATAATTACCATTTTGAAACGGTCGGGAATTCCCCTAAGCGCGAAATAAGATTCGAGGTCATTAATGAACTGCTTCGCATTATCGACTTCACTGTTGAACTTGGTGATTGGTAGTTCATTCAAAAATTGTATAGGTATATTGCATTGTTGCAGGGGCCCTACGGTGCTTGACATTTCACTTGCCGGGTGCGGTGAGGCCGAAGGAGTGCAGGCAGGTTCGTTCGACCTCGGTTCGCTACTCGGGTTGTTACACTGGAACGACGAAAGCGCGGAAACCTGAGAGGTAATTCGCGCGTCCGTGGCTCCCTGGGGTCGCGGTTCGATTTCCGCTAGTGCGTCCCTGCGAGCATTGACGGTCTGTGTCAGTTCCTCCCTTAATTTAGCGATCTCGCTTATCTGCGAGCTACTCTGTGCCTCTATGGTCTCCCTTATTTTGTTAATTTTATCATTTACCCCTGCTTCCACTGCCTGCTGCTTATTCTGTAATGCTACACAGACTGTCATTGCTTCTTCCCTTGCCTTATCACTAATTGTACATATTAAGTTTTCATTGCTTACAATTTGTTGTGCCCTGATGGCGTCTATTTCCACGACAAGTTCCTTCCTTACTACCTCTACACTATTCTGTGTTGCTTTTAGTTCGTTTCTTATATATTCTACATCCTCGTAGATTACATTTTGACTTGCTCTAATTTCTAACAAGACACCCTGTATTTTACTTTCTAAGCCCTGACTGATTTCCTTATGTTGGATGCTTAATTGTGAGGCTATCTGCTGCTGCAATGTTTGTTCTTGGGTGGACAATTGTTGTTTTAGTGTTTGCTCCTGTACTGTTAATCGCTGTGTTAGTGTTTGCCCAAGTGTTTGCTCTTGTTCTGATAACCGTTGAGCCAGTGTTTGCTCTTGTTCTGATAATCGTTGAGTCAGAGTTTGCCCAAGTGTTTGCTCTTGTTCTGATATTTTAGTGTTGAGGAGGCTCAATTGAGCCAACATTTGTTGCATCATTTCGCTCGTGTTAAGCGATCCGGTAACTTGGTTTTCTAATGTTTCGCTATCTCCATTTTCTACACCTACCCGCGTGCTATTGTTAGTGAAATTTTCCCCTTGTTCATTGCTATTACCTTCCATATCGTTGCCGGTTAATTTCTTGTTTCTTAACAGCATTTACAAACATACATAACCCAGTTTACTTATATCTATTGCATATACACTCCCTTCCAAAATTTTATTAACCTATGTATCATGCAGTTAACACTTACTCGGTGCTGGGTTGAGCTGCTGCGAAGTGTTGTAATAGTTCACAAAACACTTCACTACACTTACACTTTTTTGAACACTGATGCTGTCTGCGCTGAATGTCTGCTTCCTCGTTGTAATGGAGCGGCGTCGATGTCGCTTGTTGCCCCACGTCTATCGGTACACTCTGCTGCTGGTGGTTGCTGATGTCGTCATCGGCGTCGTCTTCCTTCCGTTGTCGGTTCTCCGGGTGCGTTATCCGCTGGCAGTATTTCGAGCCCCAACGTAGTGGGCGCCAAATGACGCTGACCTCTGACGCATCTGTGTTGTACCTGGCAGTTGTTTCAGTGGACTCAGAGTCCTGGGTTCGATGGTTGGATGGCAGGGATTTGGGATTTGATTCGGTAGAGCTGAGGTTCTTGTTTTTCAGGGGTGGTGACACTGCCTTGATGAGATTAATAATACTGCCGGAGAAGTTTGGGTGATATCTTTATTTTGTTACGTAGATTCCTATCTGGTCAACCCGCCACCTTCGTCGTCGAAACCACTGTTATTCTTATTACTCTCGAAGTCGCTACTTATGTGTTTCTCCGACTAGCCCTCGAATTGCCTAGATTTCACAACTTCACTTTTACGCTATAAATCTTCTGATTATTTTCTTCTAATTCTGTTTCGTCGCGTCCTCGTGGTTAATTTGTACCGGAATGTGCCTCGGCCGTTGTCATGGTTAGTTTGTCCCCAAAAGTCTCGGCGTGTCTCTCCTCCTTCACGCCTTTCGCCAAACTGTAGAATTTTCCCCTCTCCCTTTCTTAAGTTTCGTTCTGTTTTTTTCAAACGTATCATGTGATGCCTACGCGATCTTTCGATTGGCTATAATTTTTGTTTCATGATTTTTTTTTTTGTTATTGGCTACCCCCACGTGACAACTTTCACATCTGCTTCTCACAGCTTATTTTGAGTTTTAAAATCTTCCCCCGAACATTCTTAGATCGTAGATAAGGCACATCTACTTCCTCACCCTTTTAAGCCTTGGGAACCGTTGTAAACCCTGTCCGAGCCAAAAGTATAAAGGCGAGACTTCCGGTATGCAGGTTCGTTGACCATCGCAGGTAAAATACCTCTGCTTCGAGGAAGCAAACTTTGTTTCTCTGTCTTCCCGACAAAACCCATTCCTAATATGAATTCAGCACATTTTCGTCGCTATATTCGATCGTATATTATTATTATTATTATTATTATTATTATTATTATTATTACTCCTGGGTCTCGATAACCAGCTTCAACTGTCAATACATCTGTGGTGGAAGGCAGGGGGAGATTGAAAGGTAATTAACACTTTTGTTCTCTGTCTATGTCAATACATCTGTGGTGGGAGGCAGACGGGGATTAGAGAGGTAATTAATACTTTTGTTCTCTGTCACTGTCAACACATCTGTGGAGGGAGGCAGACGGGGGATTTTTGAAAGGTAATTAACACATTTGTGTTCTCTGTCACTGTCAATAAATCTGTGGTGGGACGCAGGGGGAGTTTGAAACGTAATTAACACTTTTGTTCTCTGTCGCTGTCAAAACATCTGTGGTGGGAGGCAGACGGGGGATTTTTGAAAGGTAATTAACACATTTGTGTTCTCTGTCACTGTCAAAAAATCTGTGGTGGGACGCAGGGGGAGTTTGAAACGTAATTAACACTTTTGTTCTCTGTCGCTGTCAAAACATCTGAGGGTGAAGGCACAGGGGATTTGAAAGATAATTAACACTTTTGTTCTCCGTCACTGTCAATACATGTGTGTAGGGGGGAAGAGGGAGTTTGAAAGGTAATTAACACTTTTGTTCTATGTCACTGTCAATACATGTGTGGAGGGAGTCAGTGGGGGTTTGAAAGGTAATTAACACTTTTGTTCTCTGTCACTGTCAATACATGTTTGGAGGGAGGCAAGGGAAATTTGAAAGGTAATTAACACTTTTGTGTTCTCTGTCACTGTCAATACATCTGTGGAGGAAGGCAGGGGGAGTATGAAAGGTAATTAACACTTTTGTTCTCTGTCACTGTCAACACACCTGTGGTGGGAGGCAGACGGGGATTTAAAAGGTAATTTACACTTTTGTTCTCTGTCACTGTCAATACATCTGTGCTGGGAGGCAGACGGGGAATTGAAAGGTAATTAATACTTTTGTTCTCGGTCACTGTCAATACATCTGTGGGGGAGGCAGGGGGGTTTGAAACATAATTAACCCTTTTGTGTTCTCTGTCACTGTCAATACATCTGTGGTGGGAGGCAGAGGGGGTTTGAAAGGTAATTAATACTTTTGTTCTCTGTCACTGTCAATACATCTGTGGAGGGAGGCAGAGGGGTTTGAAAGGTAATTAACACTTTTGTTCTCTGTGACTGTCAATACATCTGTGGTGGGAGGCAGGGGGTGTTTGAAAGGAAATTAACACTTTTGTTCTCTGTCACTGTTAATAAATCTGTGGTGAGAGGCAGAGGGAGTTTGAAAGGTAATTAACACTTTTGTTCTCTGTCACTGTCAATAATCTGAGGAGGGAGGCAGGGGGGATTTGAAAGGTAATTAACACTTTTGTTCTCTGTCACTGTCAATACATCTGTGGGAGGAGGCATGGGGGAATTGAAAGATAATTAACACTTTTGTTCACCGTGACTGTCAATACATCTGTGGTGGTAGGCAGGGGGGCTTTGAAAGGTAATTAACACTTTTGTTCTCAGTCACTGTAAAACATCTGTGATGGGAGGCAGACGGGTATTTTTTGAAAGGTAACTAACACTTTTTCTCTGTCACTGTAAATACATCGGCGTGGGGAGGCAGGGGCGTTTCAAAGGTAATTAACACTTTTGTTCTCTGTCACCATCAATACATGTGTGGAGGGAGGCAGGGGGAGTTTGAAAGGTAATAATCTCTTTTGTGTTCTCTGTCGCTGTCAATACATCTGTGGTGGAACGCAGGGAGAGTTTAAAGGTAATTAACACTTTTGTTCTCTGTCTATGTCAATACATCTGTGGTGGGAGGCAGACGGCGATTAGAGAGGTAATTAATACTTTTTTCTCTGTCACTGTCAATACATCTGTGGTGGTAGGCACGGGGGGTTTGAAAGGTAATTAACACTTTCGTTCTCTGTCACTGTCAGCACATCTGTTTAGGGAGGCAGACGGGGGATTTGTTGAAGGGTAATTAACACAATTGTGTTCTCTGTCACTGTCAATAAATCTGTGGTGGGACGCAGGGGAAGTTTGAAACGTAATTAAGACTTTTGTTCTCTGTCGCTGTCTAAACATCTGAGGGTGAAGGCAGGGGGGATTTGAAAGATAATTAACACTTTTGTTCTCCGTCACTGTCAATACTTCTGTGGTGGGAGGCAGGGGGGTTTGAAAGGTAATTAACACTTTTGTTCTCTGTCACTGTCAATAAATGTGTGGAGGGAGGCAGAAGGACTTTGAAAGGTAATTAACACTTATGTTCTCTGTCACTGATAATAAATGTGTGGAGGGAAGCAGGGGGGTTTGAAAGGTAATTAACACTTACTTTCTCTGTCACTGTCAATACATCTGTGGCGGGAGGCAGATGGGGCATTTTTTGAAAGGTAATTAACAGTTTTATGTTCTCTGACACTGTCAATACATCTGTGGTGGGACGCAGGGGGAGTTTAAACGTAATTAACATTTTGTTCTCTGTCGATGTCAATACATCTGTGGTGGGACGCAAGGGGAGTTTGAAACGTAATTAACACTTTTGTTCTCTGTCGCTTTCAATACATTTGTGGTGGGATGCAGGGGGAGTTTGAAATTTAATTAACACTTTTGTTCTCTGTCGCTGTCAATACATCTATGGTGGGAGGCAGGGGGAGTTTGAAAGGTAATTAACACTTTTGTTCTCTGTGACTGTTAATACATCTGTGGTGGGAGGCAGAGGTGGTTTGAAAGGTAATTAACACTTTTGTTCTCTGTCACTGTCAATAATCTGAGGAGGGAGGCAGGGGGGATTTGAAAGGTAATTAACACTTTTGTTCTCTGCAACTGTCAATACATCTGTTGGAGGAGGCAGGGGGGAATTGATAAATAATTAACACTTTTCTTCTCCGTCACTGCCAATACATCTGTGGTGGTAGGAAGGGGGGGTTTGAAAGGTAATTAACACTTTTTTTCTCTGTCACTGTCAATACATGTTTGGAGGGAAACAGCGGGGGTTTGAAAGGTAATTAATAACTTATGTGTTCTCCGTCACTGTCAATACATCTGTGGTGGAACGCAGGGGGAGTTTGAAAGGTAATTAACACTTTTGTTCTCTGTCACTGTCAATACATCTGTGGTGGGAGGCAGACGGGGATTAGAAAGGTAATTAATACTTTTGTTCTCTGTCACTGCCAATACATCTGTGGAGAGAGGCAGACGGGGGATTTTTTGAAATGTAATTAACACTTTTGTGTTCTCTGTCACTGTCAATACATCTGTGGTTGGGCGCAGGGGGAGTTTGAAACGTAATTAACACTTTTGTTCTCTGTCGCTGTCAATACATCTGTGGTGGGACGCAGGGGGAGTTTGAAACGTAATTAACACTTTTGTTCTCTGTCGCTGTCAATACATCTGAGGGTGGAGGCAGTGGGGATTTGCAAGATAATTAACACTTTTGTTCTCCGTCACCGTCAATACATCTGTGGTGGGAGGCAGGGGGAGTTTGAAAGGTAATTAACACTTTTGTTCTCTGTCACTGTCAATACATGTGTGGAGGGAGGCAGAGGAAGTTTGAAAGGTAATTAACACTTTCCTTCTCTGTCACTGTCAATACATCTGTGGAGAGAGGCAGACGGGGGATTTTTTGAATGGTAATTAACACTTTTGTGTTCTCTGACACTGTCGATATATCTGTGGTGAGACGCAGGGGGAGTTTGAAACGTAATTAACACTTTTGTTCTCTTTCGATGTCAATACATCTGTGGTGGGACGCAGGGGGAGTTTGAAACGTAATTAACACTTTTGTTCTCTGTTGCTGTCAATACATTTGTGGTATGACGCAGGGGAATTTGAAAGGTAATTAACACTTTCGTTCTCTGTCGCTGTCAATACATCTATGGTGGGACGCAGGGGGGGTTTGGAAGGTAATTAACACTTTTGTTCTCTGTCGCTGTCAATACATCTGTGGTGGGACGCTGGGGGAGTTTGAAAGATAATTAACACTTTTTTTCTCCGTCACTGTAAATACATCTGTGGTGGGAGGCAGGGGGGGTTTGAAAGGTAATTAACACTTTTTTTCTCTGTCACTGTCAATACATGTGTGGAGGGACGCAGGAGGAGTTTGAAACGTAATTAACACTTTTGTTCTCTTTCGATGTCAATATATCTGTGGTGGGACGCAGGGGGAGTTTGAAACGTAATTAACACTTTTGTTCTCTGTCGCTGTCAATACATTTGTGGTGGGACGTAGGGGGAGTTTGAAAGGTAATTAACACTTTTGTTCTCTGTCGCTGTCAATACATCTATGGTGGGACGCAGGGGGAGTTTGAAAGGTAATTAACACTTTTGTTCTCTGTCGCTGTCAATACATCTGTGGTGGGACGCTGGGTGAGTTTGAAAGGTAATTAACGCTTTTGTGTTCTCTGTCACTGTCACTACATCTGTGGAGGTAGGCAGGGGGGGTTTGAAAGGTAATTAACACTTTTGTTCTCTGTCACTGTCAATACATCTGTGGTGGGAGGCAGAGGGGTTTGAAAGGTAAATTAACACTTTTGTTCTCTGTCACTGTCAATACATCTGTAGAGGGAGGCAGGGAGTTTTGAAAGGTAATAAACATTTTTGTTCTCTGTCACTGAAAATACATCTGTGGAGGGAGGCAGAGGGTGTTTGAAAGGTAATTAACACTTTTATTCTCTGTCACTATATATACATTTGTGGAGGGAGGCAGAGAGGGTTTGAAAGGTAAATAACACTTTTGTTCTCTGTCACTGTCAATACATCTGTTGTGAGAGGCAGACGGGGGATTTGAAAGATAATTAACACTTCTGTTCTCTGTCACTGTCAATACATCTGTGGAGGGAGGATGGGGAGTTTGAAAGGTAACTAACTCTTTTGTTCTCTGTCACTGTAAAACATCTGTGATGGGAGACAGACGGGTATTTTTTGAAAGGTAACTAACACTAGTTCTCTGTCACTGTCAATACATCTGCGGGGGGAGGCAGGGGCGTTTCAAAGGTAATTAACACTTTTGTTCTCTGTCACTGTCAATACATGTGTGGAGGGAGGCAGTGGGAGTTTGAAAGGTAATAATCACTTTTGTGTTCTCTGTCACTGTCAATACATCTGTGGTGGAACGCAGGGGGAGATTGAAAGGTAATTAACACTTTTGTTCTCTGTCTATGTCAATACATCTGTGGTGGGAGGCAGACGGGGATTAGAGAGGTAATTAATACTTTTTTTCTCTGTCACTGTCAACACATCTGTGGAGGGAGGCAGACGGGGGATTTTTGAAAGGTAATTAACACATTTGTGTTCTCTGTCACTGTCAATAAATCTGTGGTGGGACGCAGGGGGAGTTTGAAACGTAATTAACACTTTTGTTCTCTGTCGCTGTCAAAACATCTGAGGGTGAAGGCACAGGGGATTTGAAAGATAATTAACACTTTTGTTCTCCGTCACTGTCAATACATTTGTGCAGAGAGGCAGGGGGGGTTTGAAAGATAATTAACACTTTTGTTCTCTGTCACTGTCAATACATGTGTGTAGGGAGGAAGAGGGAGTTTGAAAGGTAATTAACACTTTTGTTCTATGTCACTGTCAATACATGTGTGGAGGGAGTCAGAGGGGGTTTGAAAGGTAATTAACACTTTTGTTCTCTGTCACTGTCAATACATGTTTGGAGGGAGGCAAGGGAAATTTGAAAGGTAATTAACACTTTTGTGTTCTCTGTCACTGTCAATACATCTGTGGAGGAAGGCAGGGGGAGTATGAAAGGTAATTAGCACTTTTGTTCTCTGTCACTGTCAACACACCTGTGGTGGGAGGCAGACGGGGATTTAAAAGGTAATTTACACTTTTGTTCTCTGTCACTGTCAATACATCTGTGGGGGAGGCAGGGGGGTTTGAAACATAATTAACCCTTTTGTGTTCTCTGTCACTGTCAATACATCTGTGGTGGGAGGCAGAGGGGGTTTGAAAGGTAATTAATACTTTTGTTCTCTGTCACTGTCAATACATCTGTGGAGGGAGGCAGAGGGGTTTGAAAGGTAATTAACACTTTTGTTCTCTGTGACTGTCAATACATCTGTGGTGGGAGGCAGGGGGTGTTTGAAAGGAAATTAACACTTTTGTTCTCTGTCACTGTTAATAAATCTGTGGTGAGAGGCAGAGGGAGTTTGAAAGGTAATTAACACTTTTGTTCTCTGTCACTGTCAATAATCTGAGGAGGGAGGCAGGGGGGATTTGAAAGGTAATTAACACTTTTGTTCTCTGTCACTGTCAATACATCTGTGGGAGGAGGCAGGGGGGAATTGAAAGATAATTAACACTTTTGTTCACCGTGACTGTCAATACATCTGTGGTGGTAGGCAGGGGGGCTTTGAAAGGTAATTAACACTTTTGTTCTCAGTCACTGTAAAACATCTGTGATGGGAGGCAGACGGGTATTTTTTGAAAGGTAACTAACACTTTTTCTCTGTCACTGTCAATACATCGGCGTGGGGAGGCAGGGGCGTTTCAAAGGTAATTAACACTTTTGTTCTCTGTCACCATCAATACATGTGTGGAGGGAGGCAGGGGGAGTTTGAAAGGTAATAATCTCTTTTGTGTTCTCTGTCGCTGTCAATACATCTGTGGTGGAACGCAGGGAGAGTTTAAAGGTAATTAACACTTTTGTTCTCTGTCTATGTCAATACATCTGTGGTGGGAGGCAGACGGCGATTAGAGAGGTAATTAATACTTTTTTCTCTGTCACTGTCAATACATCTGTGGTGGTAGGCACGGGGGGTTTGAAAGCTAATTAACACTTTCGTTCTCTGTCACTGTCAGCACATCTGTTTAGGGAGGCAGACGGGGGATTTTTTGAAGGGTAATTAACACAATTGTGTTCTCTGTCACTGTCAATAAATCTGTGGTGGGACGCAGGGGAAGTTTGAAACGTAATTAAGACTTTTGTTCTCTGTCGCTGTCTAAACATCTGAGGGTGAAGGCAGGGGGGATTTGAAAGATAATTAACACTTTTGTTCTCCGTCACTGTCAATACATCTGTGGTGGGAGGCAGGGGGGTTTGAAAGGTAATTAACACTTTTGTTCTCTCTCACTGTCAATACATGTGTGGAGGGAGGCAGAGGGAGTTTGAAAGGTAATTAACACTTATGTTCTCTGTCACTGATAATAAATGTGTGGAGGGAAGCAGGGGGGTTTGAAAGGTAATTAACACTTACTTTCTCTGTCACTGTCAATACATCTGTGGCGGGAGGCAGATGGGGGATTTTTTGAAAGGTAATTAACACTTTTATGTTCTCTGACACTGTCAATACATCTGTGGTGGGACGCAGGGGGAGTTTAAACGTAATTAACATTTTGTTCTCTGTCGATGTCAATACATCTGTGGTGGGACGCAAGGGGAGTTTGAAACGTAATTAACACTTTTGTTCTCTGTCGCTTTCAATACATTTGTGGTGGGATGCAGGGGGAGTTTGAAATTTAATTAACACTTTTGTTCTCTGTCGCTGTCAATACATCTATGGTGGGAGGCAGGGGGAGTTTGAAAGGTAATTAAAATTTTGTTCTCTGTCGCTGTCAATACATCTGTGGTGGGACGCTGGGAGAGTGTGAAAGGTAATTAACACTTTTGCGTTCTCTGTCACTGTCAATACATCTGTGGAGGGAGGCAGGGGGGTTTGAAAGGTAATTAACACTTTTGTTCTCTGTCACTGTCAATACATCTGGGGTGGTTTGCAGGGGGGCTTTGAAAGGTAATTAACACTTTTGTTCTCTGTCACTGTCAATATATCTGTGGTGGGAGGAAAGGGGGTTTGAAATGTAATTAACACTTTTGTTCTTTGTCACTGTCAATACATCTGTGGAGTGCGACAGGGGGGATTTGAAGAGTAATTAACACTTTTGTTCTCTGTCACTGCCAATAAATCCATGGTGGGAGGCAGGGGAGTTTGAAAGGTAATTAACACTTTTGTTCTCTGTCATGTCAATACATCTATGATGGGAGGCAGAGGGGGTTTGAAAAGTAATTAACACTTTTGTTCTGTGTCACTGTCAAATTATCTGTGATGGGAGACAGGGGGATTTGAAAGGTAATTAACACTTTTGTTCCCTGTCACTGTCAATAAATCTGTGGTGGTAGGCAGGGGGGGTTTGAAAGGTAATCAACACTTTTGCTCTCTGTCACTGTCAATACATCTGTGGAGGGAGGCAGAGGGGGTTTGAAAGCTAATTAACACTTTTGTTCTCTGTGACTGTCAATAGATCTGTGGTGGGAGGCATGGGGTGTTTGAAAGGAAATTAACACTTTTGTTCTCTGTCAGTGTTAATACATCTGTGGTGGGAGGCAGAGGGGCTTTGAAAGGTAATTAACACTTTTGTTCTCTGTCACTGTCAATAATCTGAGGAGGGAGGCAGGAGGGATTTGAAAGGTAATTAACACTTTTGTTCTCTGTCACTGTCAATACATCTGTGGGAGGAGGCAGGGGGGAATTGATAAATAATTAACACTTTTCTTCTCCGTCACTGCCAATACATCTGTAGTGGTAGGAAGGGGGGGGGGTTTGAAAGGTAATTAACACTTTTTTCTCTGTCACTTTCAATACATTTTTGGAGGGAAACAGCGGGGGTTTGAAAAGTAATTAATAACTTTTGTGTTCTCCGTCGCTGTCAATACATCTGTGGTGGAACGCAGGGGGAGTTTGAAAGGTAATTAACACTTTTGTTCTCTGTCACTGTCAATACATCTGTGGTGGGAGGCAGACGGGGATTAGAAAGGTAATTAATACTTTTGTTCTCTGTCACTGCCAATACATCTGTGGAGAGAGGCAGACGGGGGATTTTTTGAAAGGTAATTAACACTTTTGTGTTCTCTGTCACTGTCAATACATCTGTGGTTGGACGCAGGGGGAATTTGAAACGTAATTAACACTTTTGTTCTCTGTCGCTGTCAATACATCTGTGGTGGGACGCAGGGGGAGTTTGAAACGTAATTAACACTTTTGTTCTCTGTCGCTGTCAATACATCTGAGGGTGGAGGCAGTGGGGATTTGCAAGATAATTAACACTTTTGTTCTCCGTCACCGTCAATACATCTGTGGTGGGAGGCAGGGGGGGTTTGAAAGGTAATTAACACTTTTGTTCTCTGTCACTGTCAATACTTGTGTGGAGGGAGGCAGAGGAAGTTTGAAAGGTAATTAACACTTTCCTTCTCTGTCACTGTCAATACATCTGTGGAGAGAGGCAGACGGGGGATTTTTTGAATGGTAATTAACACTTTTGTGTTCTCTGACACTGTCGATATATCTGTGGTGAGACGCAGGGGGAGTTTGAAACGTAATTAACACTTTTGTTCTCTTTCGATGTCAATACATCTGTGGTGGGACGCAGGGGGAGTTTGAAACGTAATTAACACTTTTGTTCTCTGTTGCTGTCAATACATTTGTGGTATGACGCAGGGGAATTTGAAAGGTAATTAACACTTTTGTTCTCTGTCGCTGTCAATACATCTATGGTGGGACGCAGGGGGGGTTTGGAAGGTAATTAACACTTTTGTTCTCTGTCGCTGTCAATACATCTGTGGTGGGACGCTGGGGGAGTTTGAAAGATAATTAACACTTTTTTTCTCCGTCACTGTAAATACATCTGTGGTGGGAGGCAGGGGGGGTTTGAAAGGTAATTAACACTTTTTTTCTCTGTCACTGTCAATACATGTGTGGAGGGACGCAGGAGGAGTTTGAAACGTAATTAACACTTTTGTTCTCTTTCGATGTCAATATATCTGTGGTGGGACGCAGGGGGAGTTTGAAACGTAATTAACACTTTTGTTCTCTGTCGCTGTCAATACATTTGTGGTGGGACGTAGGGGGAGTTTGAAAGGTAATTAACACTTTTGTTCTCTGTCGCTGTCAATACATCTATGGTGGGACGCAGGGGGAGTTTGAAAGGTAATTAACACTTTTGTTCTCTGTCGCTGTCAATACATCTGTGGTGGGACGCT
Organism: Deroplatys truncata; assembly: GCA_030765065.1. Classification (NCBI taxonomy): domain Eukaryota; kingdom Metazoa; phylum Arthropoda; class Insecta; order Mantodea; family Mantidae; genus Deroplatys; species Deroplatys truncata. The sequence continues at coordinate 2,745,260 of CM060977.1, read as the reverse complement.
GGGTGAGTTTGAAAGGTAATTAACGCTTTTGTGTTCTCTGTCACTGTCACTACATCTGTGGAGGTAGGCAGGGGGGTTTGAATGGAAATTAACACTTTTGTTCTCTCTCACTGTCAATACATCTGTGGCGGGTGGCAGGGGGGGTTTGAAAGGTAATTAACACTTTTGTTCTCTGTCACTGTCAATACATCTGTAGAGGGAGGCAGGGAGTTTTGAAAGGTAATAAACATTTTTGTTCTCTGTCACTGAAAATACATCTGTGGAGGGAGGCAGAGGGTGTTTGAAAGGTAATTAACACTTTTATTCTCTGTCACTATATATACATTTGTGGAGGGAGGCAGAGAGGGTTTGAAAGGTAAATAACACTTTTGTTCTCTGTCACTGTCAATACATCTGTTGTGAGAGGCAGACGGGGGATTTGAAAGATAATTAACACTTCTGTTCTCTGTCACTGTCAATACATCTGTGGAGGGAGGATGGGGAGTTTGAAAGGTAACTAACTCTTTTGTTCTCTGTCACTGTAAAACATCTGTGATGGGAGACAGACGGGTATTTTTTGAAAGGTAACTAACACTAGTTCTCTGTCACTGTCAATACATCTGCGGGGGGAGGCAGGGGCGTTTCAAAGGTAATTAACACTTTTGTTCTCTGTCACTGTCAATACATGTGTGGAGGGAGGCAGTGGGAGTTTGAAAGGTAATAATCACTTTTGTGTTCTCTGTCACTGTCAATACATCTGTGGTGGAACGCAGGGGGAGATTGAAAGGTAATTAACACTTTTGTTCTCTGTCTATGTCAATACATCTGTGGTGGGAGGCAGACGGGGATTAGAGAGGTAATTAATACTTTTGTTCTCTGTCACTGTCAACACATCTGTGGAGGGAGGCAGACGGGGGATTTTTGAAAGGTAATTAACACATTTGTGTTCTCTGTCACTGTCAATAAATCTGTGGTGGGACGCAGGGGGAGTTTGAAACGTAATTAACACTTTTGTTCTCTGTCGCTGTCAAAACATCTGTGGTGGGAGGCAGACGGGGGATTTTTGAAAGGTAATTAACACATTTGTGTTCTCTGTCACTGTCAATAAATCTGTGGTGGGACGCAGGGGGAGTTTGAAACGTAATTAACACTTTTGTTCTCTGTCGCTGTCAAAACATCTGAGGGTGAAGGCACAGGGGATTTGAAAGATAATTAACACTTTTGTTCTCCGTCACTGTCAATACATGTGTGTAGGGGGGAAGAGGGAGTTTGAAAGGTAATTAACACTTTTGTTCTATGTCACTGTCAATACATGTGTGGAGGGAGTCAGTGGGGGTTTGAAAGGTAATTAACACTTTTGTTCTCTGTCACTGTCAATACATGTTTGGAGGGAGGCAAGGGAAATTTGAAAGGTAATTAACACTTTTGTGTTCTCTGTCACTGTCAATACATCTGTGGAGGAAGGCAGGGGGAGTATGAAAGGTAATTAACACTTTTGTTCTCTGTCACTGTCAACACACCTGTGGTGGGAGGCAGACGGGGATTTAAAAGGTAATTTACACTTTTGTTCTCTGTCACTGTCAATACATCTGTGCTGGGAGGCAGACGGGGAATTGAAAGGTAATTAATACTTTTGTTCTCGGTCACTGTCAATACATCTGTGGGGGAGGCAGGGGGGTTTGAAACATAATTAACCCTTTTGTGTTCTCTGTCACTGTCAATACATCTGTGGTGGGAGGCAGAGGGGGTTTGAAAGGTAATTAATACTTTTGTTCTCTGTCACTGTCAATACATCTGTGGAGGGAGGCAGAGGGGTTTGAAAGGTAATTAACACTTTTGTTCTCTGTGACTGTCAATACATCTGTGGTGGGAGGCAGGGGGTGTTTGAAAGGAAATTAACACTTTTGTTCTCTGTCACTGTTAATAAATCTGTGGTGAGAGGCAGAGGGAGTTTGAAAGGTAATTAACACTTTTGTTCTCTGTGACTGTCAATAATCTGAGGAGGGAGGCAGGGGGGATTTGAAAGGTAATTAACACTTTTGTTCTCTGTCACTGTCAATACATCTGTGGGAGGAGGCATGGGGGAATTGAAAGATAATTAACACTTTTGTTCACCGTGACTGTCAATACATCTGTGGTGGTAGGCAGGGGGGCTTTGAAAGGTAATTAACACTTTTGTTCTCAGTCACTGTAAAACATCTGTGATGGGAGGCAGACGGGTATTTTTTGAAAGGTAACTAACACTTTTTCTCTGTCACTGTAAATACATCGGCGTGGGGAGGCAGGGGCGTTTCAAAGGTAATTAACACTTTTGTTCTCTGTCACCATCAATACATGTGTGGAGGGAGGCAGGGGGAGTTTGAAAGGTAATAATCTCTTTTGTGTTCTCTGTCGCTGTCAATACATCTGTGGTGGAACGCAGGGAGAGTTTAAAGGTAATTAACACTTTTGTTCTCTGTCTATGTCAATACATCTGTGGTGGGAGGCAGACGGCGATTAGAGAGGTAATTAATACTTTTTTCTCTGTCACTGTCAATACATCTGTGGTGGTAGGCACGGGGGGTTTGAAAGCTAATTAACACTTTCGTTCTCTGTCACTGTCAGCACATCTGTTTAGGGAGGCAGACGGGGGATTTTTTGAAGGGTAATTAACACAATTGTGTTCTCTGTCACTGTCAATAAATCTGTGGTGGGACGCAGGGGAAGTTTGAAACGTAATTAAGACTTTTGTTCTCTGTCGCTGTCTAAACATCTGAGGGTGAAGGCAGGGGGGATTTGAAAGATAATTAACACTTTTGTTCTCCGTCACTGTCAATACATCTGTGGTGGGAGGCAGGGGGGTTTGAAAGGTAATTAACACTTTTGTTCTCTCTCACTGTCAATACATGTGTGGAGGGAGGCAGAGGGAGTTTGAAAGGTAATTAACACTTATGTTCTCTGTCACTGATAATAAATGTGTGGAGGGAAGCAGGGGGGTTTGAAAGGTAATTAACACTTACTTTCTCTGTCACTGTCAATACATCTGTGGCGGGAGGCAGATGGGGGATTTTTTGAAAGGTAATTAACACTTTTATGTTCTCTGACACTGTCAATACATCTGTGGTGGGACGCAGGGGGAGTTTAAACGTAATTAACATTTTGTTCTCTGTCGATGTCAATACATCTGTGGTGGGACGCAAGGGGAGTTTGAAACGTAATTAACACTTTTGTTCTCTGTCGCTTTCAATACATTTGTGGTGGGATGCAGGGGGAGTTTGAAATTTAATTAACACTTTTGTTCTCTGTCGCTGTCAATACATCTATGGTGGGAGGCAGGGGGAGTTTGAAAGGTAATTAAAATTTTGTTCTCTGTCGCTGTCAATACATCTGTGGTGGGACGCTGGGAGAGTGTGAAAGGTAATTAACACTTTTGCGTTCTCTGTCACTGTCAATACATCTGTGGAGGGAGGCAGGGGGGTTTGAAAGGTAATTAACACTTTTGTTCTCTGTCACTGTCAATACATCTGGGGTGGTTTGCAGGGGGGCTTTGAAAGGTAATTAACACTTTTGTTCTCTGTCACTGTCAATATATCTGTGGTGGGAGGAAAGGGGGTTTGAAATGTAATTAACACTTTTGTTCTTTGTCACTGTCAATACATCTGTGGAGTGCGACAGGGGGGATTTGAAGAGTAATTAACACTTTTGTTCTCTGTCACTGCCAATAAATCCATGGTGGGAGGCAGGGGAGTTTGAAAGGTAATTAACACTTTTGTTCTCTGTCATGTCAATACATCTATGATGGGAGGCAGAGGGGGTTTGAAAAGTAATTAACACTTTTGTTCTGTGTCACTGTCAAATTATCTGTGATGGGAGACAGGGGGATTTGAAAGGTAATTAACACTTTTGTTCCCTGTCACTGTCAATAAATCTGTGGTGGTAGGCAGGGGGGGTTTGAAAGGTAATCAACACTTTTGCTCTCTGTCACTGTCAATACATCTGTGGAGGGAGGCAGAGGGGGTTTGAAAGCTAATTAACACTTTTGTTCTCTGTGACTGTCAATAGATCTGTGGTGGGAGGCATGGGGTGTTTGAAAGGAAATTAACACTTTTGTTCTCTGTCAGTGTTAATACATCTGTGGTGGGAGGCAGAGGGGCTTTGAAAGGTAATTAACACTTTTGTTCTCTGTCACTGTCAATAATCTGAGGAGGGAGGCAGGAGGGATTTGAAAGGTAATTAACACTTTTGTTCTCTGTCACTGTCAATACATCTGTGGGAGGAGGCAGGGGGGAATTGATAAATAATTAACACTTTTCTTCTCCGTCACTGCCAATACATCTGTAGTGGTAGGAAGGGGGGGGGGTTTGAAAGGTAATTAACACTTTTTTCTCTGTCACTTTCAATACATTTTTGGAGGGAAACAGCGGGGGTTTGAAAAGTAATTAATAACTTTTGTGTTCTCCGTCGCTGTCAATACATCTGTGGTGGAACGCAGGGGGAGTTTGAAAGGTAATTAACACTTTTGTTCTCTGTCACTGTCAATACATCTGTGGTGGGAGGCAGACGGGGATTAGAAAGGTAATTAATACTTTTGTTCTCTGTCACTGCCAATACATCTGTGGAGAGAGGCAGACGGGGGATTTTTTGAAAGGTAATTAACACTTTTGTGTTCTCTGTCACTGTCAATACATCTGTGGTTGGACGCAGGGGGAATTTGAAACGTAATTAACACTTTTGTTCTCTGTCGCTGTCAATACATCTGTGGTGGGACGCAGGGGGAGTTTGAAACGTAATTAACACTTTTGTTCTCTGTCGCTGTCAATACATCTGAGGGTGGAGGCAGTGGGGATTTGCAAGATAATTAACACTTTTGTTCTCCGTCACCGTCAATACATCTGTGGTGGGAGGCAGGGGGGGTTTGAAAGGTAATTAACACTTTTGTTCTCTGTCACTGTCAATACTTGTGTGGAGGGAGGCAGAGGAAGTTTGAAAGGTAATTAACACTTTCCTTCTCTGTCACTGTCAATACATCTGTGGAGAGAGGCAGACGGGGGATTTTTTGAATGGTAATTAACACTTTTGTGTTCTCTGACACTGTCGATATATCTGTGGTGAGACGCAGGGGGAGTTTGAAACGTAATTAACACTTTTGTTCTCTTTCGATGTCAATACATCTGTGGTGGGACGCAGGGGGAGTTTGAAACGTAATTAACACTTTTGTTCTCTGTTGCTGTCAATACATTTGTGGTATGACGCAGGGGAATTTGAAAGGTAATTAACACTTTTGTTCTCTGTCGCTGTCAATACATCTATGGTGGGACGCAGGGGGGGTTTGGAAGGTAATTAACACTTTTGTTCTCTGTCGCTGTCAATACATCTGTGGTGGGACGCTGGGGGAGTTTGAAAGATAATTAACACTTTTTTTCTCCGTCACTGTAAATACATCTGTGGTGGGAGGCAGGGGGGGTTTGAAAGGTAATTAACACTTTTTTTCTCTGTCACTGTCAATACATGTGTGGAGGGACGCAGGAGGAGTTTGAAACGTAATTAACACTTTTGTTCTCTTTCGATGTCAATATATCTGTGGTGGGACGCAGGGGGAGTTTGAAACGTAATTAACACTTTTGTTCTCTGTCGCTGTCAATACATTTGTGGTGGGACGTAGGGGGAGTTTGAAAGGTAATTAACACTTTTGTTCTCTGTCGCTGTCAATACATCTATGGTGGGACGCAGGGGGAGTTTGAAAGGTAATTAACACTTTTGTTCTCTGTCGCTGTCAATACATCTGTGGTGGGACGCTGGGTGAGTTTGAAAGGTAATTAACGCTTTTGTGTTCTCTGTCACTGTCACTACATCTGTGGAGGTAGGCAGGGGGGTTTGAATGGAAATTAACACTTTTGTTCTCTCTCACTGTCAATACATCTGTGGCGGGTGGCAGGGGGGGTTTGAAAGGTAATTAACACTTTTGTTCTCTGTCACTGTCAATACATCTGTAGAGGGAGGCAGGGAGTTTTGAAAGGTAATAAACATTTTTGTTCTCTGTCACTGAAAATACATCTGTGGAGGGAGGCAGAGGGTGTTTGAAAGGTAATTAACACTTTTATTCTCTGTCACTATATATACATTTGTGGAGGGAGGCAGAGAGGGTTTGAAAGGTAAATAACACTTTTGTTCTCTGTCACTGTCAATACATCTGTTGTGAGAGGCAGACGGGGGATTTGAAAGATAATTAACACTTCTGTTCTCTGTCACTGTCAATACATCTGTGGAGGGAGGATGGGGAGTTTGAAAGGTAACTAACTCTTTTGTTCTCTGTCACTGTAAAACATCTGTGATGGGAGACAGACGGGTATTTTTTGAAAGGTAACTAACACTAGTTCTCTGTCACTGTCAATACATCTGCGGGGGGAGGCAGGGGCGTTTCAAAGGTAATTAACACTTTTGTTCTCTGTCACTGTCAATACATGTGTGGAGGGAGGCAGTGGGAGTTTGAAAGGTAATAATCACTTTTGTGTTCTCTGTCACTGTCAATACATCTGTGGTGGAACGCAGGGGGAGATTGAAAGGTAATTAACACTTTTGTTCTCTGTCTATGTCAATACATCTGTGGTGGGAGGCAGACGGGGATTAGAGAGGTAATTAATACTTTTGTTCTCTGTCACTGTCAACACATCTGTGGAGGGAGGCAGACGGGGGATTTTTGAAAGGTAATTAACACATTTGTGTTCTCTGTCACTGTCAATAAATCTGTGGTGGGACGCAGGGGGAGTTTGAAACGTAATTAACACTTTTGTTCTCTGTCGCTGTCAAAACATCTGTGGTGGGAGGCAGACGGGGGATTTTTGAAAGGTAATTAACACATTTGTGTTCTCTGTCACTGTCAATAAATCTGTGGTGGGACGCAGGGGGAGTTTGAAACGTAATTAACACTTTTGTTCTCTGTCGCTGTCAAAACATCTGAGGGTGAAGGCACAGGGGATTTGAAAGATAATTAACACTTTTGTTCTCCGTCACTGTCAATACATGTGTGTAGGGGGGAAGAGGGAGTTTGAAAGGTAATTAACACTTTTGTTCTATGTCACTGTCAATACATGTGTGGAGGGAGTCAGTGGGGGTTTGAAAGGTAATTAACACTTTTGTTCTCTGTCACTGTCAATACATGTTTGGAGGGAGGCAAGGGAAATTTGAAAGGTAATTAACACTTTTGTGTTCTCTGTCACTGTCAATACATCTGTGGAGGAAGGCAGGGGGAGTATGAAAGGTAATTAACACTTTTGTTCTCTGTCACTGTCAACACACCTGTGGTGGGAGGCAGACGGGGATTTAAAAGGTAATTTACACTTTTGTTCTCTGTCACTGTCAATACATCTGTGCTGGGAGGCAGACGGGGAATTGAAAGGTAATTAATACTTTTGTTCTCGGTCACTGTCAATACATCTGTGGGGGAGGCAGGGGGGTTTGAAACATAATTAACCCTTTTGTGTTCTCTGTCACTGTCAATACATCTGTGGTGGGAGGCAGAGGGGGTTTGAAAGGTAATTAATACTTTTGTTCTCTGTCACTGTCAATACATCTGTGGAGGGAGGCAGAGGGGTTTGAAAGGTAATTAACACTTTTGTTCTCTGTGACTGTCAATACATCTGTGGTGGGAGGCAGGGGGTGTTTGAAAGGAAATTAACACTTTTGTTCTCTGTCACTGTTAATAAATCTGTGGTGAGAGGCAGAGGGAGTTTGAAAGGTAATTAACACTTTTGTTCTCTGTGACTGTCAATAATCTGAGGAGGGAGGCAGGGGGGATTTGAAAGGTAATTAACACTTTTGTTCTCTGTCACTGTCAATACATCTGTGGGAGGAGGCATGGGGGAATTGAAAGATAATTAACACTTTTGTTCACCGTGACTGTCAATACATCTGTGGTGGTAGGCAGGGGGGCTTTGAAAGGTAATTAACACTTTTGTTCTCAGTCACTGTAAAACATCTGTGATGGGAGGCAGACGGGTATTTTTTGAAAGGTAACTAACACTTTTTCTCTGTCACTGTAAATACATCGGCGTGGGGAGGCAGGGGCGTTTCAAAGGTAATTAACACTTTTGTTCTCTGTCACCATCAATACATGTGTGGAGGGAGGCAGGGGGAGTTTGAAAGGTAATAATCTCTTTTGTGTTCTCTGTCGCTGTCAATACATCTGTGGTGGAACGCAGGGAGAGTTTAAAGGTAATTAACACTTTTGTTCTCTGTCTATGTCAATACATCTGTGGTGGGAGGCAGACGGCGATTAGAGAGGTAATTAATACTTTTTTCTCTGTCACTGTCAATACATCTGTGGTGGTAGGCACGGGGGGTTTGAAAGGTAATTAACACTTTCGTTCTCTGTCACTGTCAGCACATCTGTTTAGGGAGGCAGACGGGGGATTTGTTGAAGGGTAATTAACACAATTGTGTTCTCTGTCACTGTCAATAAATCTGTGGTGGGACGCAGGGGAAGTTTGAAACGTAATTAAGACTTTTGTTCTCTGTCGCTGTCTAAACATCTGAGGGTGAAGGCAGGGGGGATTTGAAAGATAATTAACACTTTTGTTCTCCGTCACTGTCAATACATCTGTGGTGGGAGGCAGGGGGGTTTGAAAGGTAATTAACACTTTTGTTCTCTGTCACTGTCAATAAATGTGTGGAGGGAGGCAGAAGGACTTTGAAAGGTAATTAACACTTATGTTCTCTGTCACTGATAATAAATGTGTGGAGGGAAGCAGGGGGGTTTGAAAGGTAATTAACACTTACTTTCTCTGTCACTGTCAATACATCTGTGGCGGGAGGCAGATGGGGGATTTTTTGAAAGGTAATTAACAGTTTTATGTTCTCTGACACTGTCAATACATCTGTGGTGGGACGCAGGGGGAGTTTAAACGTAATTAACATTTTGTTCTCTGTCGATGTCAATACATCTGTGGTGGGACGCAAGGGGAGTTTGAAACGTAATTAACACTTTTGTTCTCTGTCGCTTTCAATACATTTGTGGTGGGATGCAGGGGGAGTTTGAAATTTAATTAACACTTTTGTTCTCTGTCGCTGTCAATACATCTATGGTGGGAGGCAGGGGGAGTTTGAAAGGTAATTAAAATTTTGTTCTCTGTCGCTGTCAATACATCTGTGGTGGGACGCTGGGGGAGTGTGAAAGGTAATTAACACTTTTGCGTTCTCTGTCACTGTCAATACATCTGTGGAGGGAGGCAGGGGGGTTTAAAAGGTAATTAACACTTTTGTTCTCTGTCACTGTCAATACATCTGGGGTGGTTTGCAGGGGGGCTTTGAAAGGTAATTAACACTTTTGTTCTCTGTCACTTTCAATATATCTCTGGTGGGAGGAAAGGGGGTTTGAAATGTAATTAACACTTTTGTTCTTTGTCACTGTCAATACATCTGTGGAGTGCGACAGGGGGGATTTGAAGAGTAATTAACACTTTTGTTCTCTGTCACTGCCAATAAATCCATGGTGGGAGGCAGGGGAGTTTGAAAGGTAATTAACACTTTTGTTCTCTGTCATGTCAATACATCTATGATGGGAGGCAGAGGGGGTTTGAAAAGTAATTAACACTTTTGTTCTGTGTCACTGTCAAATTATCTGTGATGGGAGACAGGGAGGATTTGAAGAGTAATTAACACTTTTGTTCTCTGTCACGGCCAATAAATCCATGATGGGAGGCTTGGGAGTTTGAAAGGTAATTAACACTTTTGTTCTCTGTCACTGTCAATACATCTGTGGTGGGACGCTGGGAGAGTTTGAAAGGTAATTAAAACTTTTGTGTTCTCTGTCACGGTCAATACATCTGTGGAGGGAGGCAGGCGGGTTTGAAAGGTAATTAACACTTTTGTTCTCTGTCACTGTCAATACATCTGGGGTGGTTTGCAGGGGGCTTTGAAAGGTAATTAACACTTTTGTTCTCTGTCACTGTCAATATATCTGTGGTGGAAGGCAGAGGGGGTTTGAAAAGTAATTAACACTTTTGTTCTGTGTCACTGTCAAATTATCTGTGATGGGAGACAGGGGGATTTGAAAGGTAATTAACACTTTTGTTCCCTGTCACTGTCAATATATCTGTGGTGGGAGGCAGGGGGGTTTGAAAGGTAATCAACACTTTTGCTCTCTGTCACTGTCAATACATCTGTGGAGGGAGGCAGAGGGGGTTTGAAAGCTAATTAACACTTTTGTTCTCTGTGACTGTTAATACATCTGTGGTGGGAGGCAGAGGGGGTTTGAAAGGTAATTACACCTTTGTTCTCTGTCACTGTCAATAATCTGAGGAGGGAGGCAGGGGGGATTTGAAAGGTAATTAACACTTTTGTTCTCTGTCACTGTCAATACATCTGTGGGAGGAGGCAGGGGGGAATTGATAAATAATTAACACTTTTCTTCTCCGTCACTGCCAATACATCTGTAGTGGTAGGAAGGGGGGGTTTGAAAGGTAATTAACACTTTTTTTCTCTGTCACTGTCAATACATGTTTGGAGGGAAACAGCGGGGATTGAAAGGTAATTAATAACTTTTGTGTTCTCCGTCACTGTCAATACATCTGTGGTGGAACGCAGGGGGAGTTTGAAAGGTAATTAACACTTTTGTTCTCTGTCACTGTCAATACATCTGTGGTGGGAGGCAGACGGGGATTAGAAAGGTAATTAATACTTTTGTTCTCTGTCACTGCCAATACATCTGTGGAGAGAGGCAGACGGGGGATTTTGTGAAATGTAATTAACACTTTTGTGTTCTCTGTCACTGTCAATACATCTGTGGTTGGACGCAGGGGGAGTTTGAAACGTAATTAACACTTTTGTTCTCTGTCGCTGTCAATACATCTGTGGTGGGACGCAGGGGGAGTTTGAAACGTAATTAACACTTTTGTTCTCTGTCGCTGTCAATACATCTGAGGGTGGAGGCAGGGGGGATTTGCAAGATAATTAACACTTTTGTTCTCCGTCACCGTCAATACATCTGTGGTGGGTGGCAGGGGGGGTTTGAAACGTAATTAACACTTTTGTTCTCTGTCGCTGTCAATACATTTGTGGTGGGACGTAGGGGGAGTTTGAAAGGTAATTAACACTTTTGTTCTCTGTCGCTGTCACTACATCTATGGTGGGACGCAGGGGGAGTTTGAAAGGTAATTAACACTTTTGTTCTCTGTCGCTGTCAATACATCTGTGGTGGGACGCTGGGTGAGTTTGAAAGGTAATTAACGCTTTTGTGTTCTCTGTCACTGTCACTACATCTGTGGAGGTAGGCAGGGGGGTTTGAATGGAAATTAACACTTTTGTTCTCTCTCACTGTCAATACATCTGTGGCGGGTGGCAGGGGGGGTTTGAAAGGTAATTAACACTTTTGTTCTCTGTCACTGTCAATACATCTGTGGTGGGAGGCAGAGGGGTTTGAAAGGTAATAAACATTTTTGTTCTCTGTCACTGAAAATACATCTGTGGAGGGAGGCAGAGGGTGTTTGAAATGTAATTAACACTTTTATTCTCTGTCACTATATATACATTTGTGGAGGGAGGCAGAGAGGGTTTGAAAGGTAAATAACACTTTTGTTCTCTGTCACTGTCAATACATCTGTTGTGAGAGGCAGACGAGGGATTTGAAAGATAATTAACACTTCTGTTCTCTGTCACTGTCAATACATCTGTGGAGGGAGACAGACGGGTATTTTTTGAAAGGTAACTAACACTAGTTCTCTGTCACTGTCAATACATCTGCGGGGGGAGGCAGGGGCGTTTCAAAGGTAATTAACACTTTTGTTCTCTGTCACTGTCAATACATGTGTGGAGGGAGGCAGTGGGAGTTTGAAAGGTAATAATCACTTTTGTGTTCTCTGTCACTGTCAATACATCTGTGGTGGAACGCAGGGGGAGATTGAAAGGTAATTAACACTTTTGTTCTCTGTCTATGTCAATACATCTGTGGTGGGAGGCAGACGGGGATTAGAGAGGTAATTAATACTTTTGTTCTCTGTCACTGTCAACACATCTGTGGAGGGAGGCAGACGGGGGATTTTTGAAAGGTAATTAACACATTTGTGTTCTCTGTCACTGTCAATAAATCTGTGGTGGGACGCAGGGGGAGTTTGAAACGTAATTAACACTTTTGTTCTCTGTCGCTGTCAAAACATCTGAGGGTGAAGGCACAGGGGATTTGAAAGATAATTAACACTTTTGTTCTCCGTCACTGTCAATACATTTGTGCAGGGAGGCAGGGGGGGTTTGAAAGATAATTAACACTTTTGTTCTCTGTCACTGTCAATACATGTGTGTAGGGAGGAAGAGGGAGTTTGAAAGGTAATTAACACTTTTGTTCTATGTCACTGTCAATACATGTGTGGAGGGAGTCAGTGGGGGTTTGAAAGGTAATTAACACTTTTGTTCTCTGTCACTGTCAATACATGTTTGGAGGGAGGCAAGGGAAATTTGAAAGGTAATTAACACTTTTGTGTTCTCTGTCACTGTCAATACATCTGTGGAGGAAGGCAGGGGGAGTATGAAAGGTAATTTACACTTTTGTTCTCTGTCACTGTCAATACATCTGTGCTGGGAGGCAGACGGGGAATTGAAAGGTAATTAACACTTTTGTTCTCGGTCACTGTCAATACATCTGTGGGGGAGGCAGGGGGTTTGAAACATAATTAACCCTTTTGTGTTCTCTGTCACTGTCAATACATCTGTGGTGGGAGGCAGAGGGGGTTTGAAACGTAATTAACACTTTTGTTCTCTGTCACTGTCAATACATCTGTGGAGGGAGGCAGAGGGGTTTGAAAGGTAATTAACACTTTTGTTCTCTGTGACTGTCAATACATCTGTGGTGGGAGGCAGGGGGTGTTTGAAAGGAAATTAACACTTTTGTTCTCTGTCACTGTTAATAAATCTGTGGTGAGAGGCAGAGGGAGTTTGAAAGGTAATTAACACTTTTGTACTCTGTCACTGTCAATAATCTGAGGAGGGAGGCAGGGGGGATTTGAAAGGTAATTAACACTTTTGTTCTCTGTCACTGTCAATACATCTGTGGGAGGAGGCAGGGGGGAATTGAAAGATAATTAACACTTTTGTTCTCCGTGACTGTCAATACATCTGTGGTGGTAGGCAGGGGGGGGTTTGAAAGGTAATTAACACTTTTGTTCTCAGTCACTGTAAAACATCTGTGATGGGAGGCAGACGGGTATTTTTTGAAAGGTAACTAACACTTTTTCTCTGTCACTGTCAATACATCGGCGGGGGGAGGCAGGGGCGTTTCAAAGGTAATTAACACTTTTGTTCTCTGTCACCATCAATACATGTGTGGAGGGAGGCAGGGGGAGTTTGAAAGGTAATAATCTATTTTGTGTTCTCTGTCGCTGTCAATACATCTGTGGTGGAACGCAGGGAGAGTTTAAAGGTAATTAACACTTTTGTTCTCTGTCTATGTCAATACATCTGTGGTGGGAGGCAGACGGCGATTAGAGAGGTAATTAATACTTTTTTCTCTGTCACTGTCAATACATCTGTGGTGGTAGGCACGGGGGGTTTGAAAGGTAATTAACACTTTCGTTCTCTGTCACTGTCAACACATCTGTTTAGGGAGGCAGACGGGGGATTTTTTGAAGGGTAATTAACACAATTGTGTTCTCTGTCACTGTCAATAAATCTGTGGTGGGACGCAGGGGAAGTTTGAAACGTAATTAAGACTTTTGTTCTCTGTCGCTGTCAAAACATCTGAGGGTGAAGGCAGGGGGGATTTGAAAGATAATTAACACTTTTGTTCTCCGTCACTGTCAATACATCTGTGGTGGGAGGCAGGGGGGTTTGAAAGGTAATTAACACTTTTGTTCTCTGTCACTGTCAATACATGTGTGGAGGGAGGCAGAGGGAGTTTGAAAGGTAATTAACACTTATGTTCTCTGTCACTGATAATAAATGTGTGGAGGGAAGCAGGGGGGTTTGAAAGGTAATTAACACTTACTTTCTCTGTCACTGTCAATACATCTGTGGCGGGAGGCAGATGGGGGATTTTTTGAAAGGTAATTAACACTTTTATGTTCTCTGACACTGTCAATACATCTGTGGTGGGACGCAGGGGGAGTTTAAACGTAATTAACATTTTGTTCTCTGTCGATGTCAATACATCTGTGGTGGGACGCAAGGGGAGTTTGAAACGTAATTAACACTTTTGTTCTCTGTCGCTTTCAATACATTTGTGGTGGGATGCAGGGGGAGTTTGAAATTTAATTAACACTTTTGTTCTCTGTCGCTGTCAATACATCTATGGTGGGAGGCAGGGGGAGTTTGAAAGGTAATTAAAATTTTGTTCTCTGTCGCTGTCAATACATCTGTGGTGGGACGCTGGGGGAGTGTGAAAGGTAATTAACACTTTTGCGTTCTCTGTCACTGTCAATACATCTGTGGAGGGAGGCAGGGGGGTTTGAAAGGTAATTAACACTTCTGTTCTCTGTCACTGTCAATACATCTGGGGTGGTTTGCAGGGGGGCTTTGAAAGGTAATTAACACTTTTATTCTCTGTCACTGTCAATATATCTGTGGTGGGAGGAAAGGGGGTTTGAAATGTAATTAACACTTTTGTTCTTTGTCACTGTCAATACATCTGTGGAGTGAGACGTGGGGGATTTGAAGAGTAATTAACACTTTTGTTCTCTGTCACTGCCAATAAATCCATGTTGGGAGGCAGGGGAGTTTTAAAGGTAATTAACACTTTTGTTCTCTGTCATGTCAATACATCTATGATGGGAGGCAGAGGGGGTTTGAAAAGTAATTAACACTTTTGTTCTGTGACACTGTCAAATTATCTGTGATGGGAGACAGGGGGATTTGAAAGGTAATTAACACTTTTGTTCCCTGTCACTGTCAATAAATCTGTGGTGGTAGGCAGGGGGGGTTTGAAAGGTAATCAACACTTTTGCTCTCTGTCACTGTCAATACATCTGTGGAGGGAGGCAGAGGGGGTTTGAAAGCTAATTAACACTTTTGTTCTCTGTGACTGTCAATAGATCTGTGGTGGGAGGCATGGGGTGTTTGAAAGGAAATTAACACTTTTGTTCTCTGTCAGTGTTAATACATCTGTGGTGGGAGGCAGAGGGGGTTTGAAAGGTAATTAACACTTTTGTTCTCTGTCACTGTCAATAATCTGAGGAGGGAGGCAGGAGGGATTTGAAAGGTAATTAACACTTTTGTTCTCTGTCACTGTCAATACATCTGTGGGAGGAGGCAGGGGGGAATTGATAAATAATTAACACTTTTCTTCTCCGTCACTGCCAATACATCTGTAGTGGCAGGAAGGGGGGGTTTGAAAGGTAATTAACACTTTTTTCTCTGTCACTGTCAATACATGTTTGGAGGGAAACAGCGGGGGTTTGAAAGGTAATTAATAACTTTTGTGTTCTCCGTCACTGTCAATACATCTGTGGTGGAACGCAGGGGGAGTTTGAAACATAATTAACACTTTTGTTCTCTGTCGCTGTCAATACATCTGTGGTGGGACGCAGGGGGAGTTTGAAACGTAATTAACACTTTTGTTCTCTGTCGCTGTCAATACATCTGTGGTGGGACGCTGGGGGAGTTTGAAAGATAATTAACACTTTTGTTCTCCGTCACTGTAAATACATCTGTGGTGGGAGGCAGGGGGGTTTGAAAGGTAATTAACACTTTTGTTCTCTGTCACTGTCAATACATGTGTGGAGGGACGCAGGGGGAGTTTGAAACGTAATTAACACTTTTGTTCTCTTTCGATGTCAATATATCTGTGGTGGGACGCAGGGGGAGTTTGAAACGTAATTAACACTTTTGTTCTCTGTCGCTGTCAATACATTTGTGGTGGGACGTAGGGGGAGTTTGAAAGGTAATTAACACTTTTGTTCTCTGTCGCTGTCAATACATCTATGATGGGACGCAGGGGGAGTTTGAAAGGTAATTAACACTTTTGTCCTCTGTCGCTGTCAATACATCTGTGGTGGGACGCTGGGTGAGTTTGAAAGGTAATTAACACTTTTGTGTTCTCTGTCACTGTCACTACATCTGTGGAGGTAGGCAGGGGGGTTTGAATGGAAATTAACACTTTTGTTCTCTATCACTGTCAATACATCTGTGGTGGGTGGCAGGGGGGATTGAAAGGTAATTAACACTTTTGTTGTCTGTCACTGTCAATACATCTGTGGTGGGAGGCAGAGGGGTTTGAAAGGTAAATTAACACTTTTGTTCTCTGTCACTGTCAATACATCTGTAGAGGGAGGCAGGGAGTTTTGAAAGGTAATAAACATTTTTGTTCTCTGTCACTGAAAATACATCTGTGGAGGGAGGCAGAGGGTGTTTGAAAGGTAATTAACACTTTTATTCTCTGTCACTATATATACATTTGTGGAGGGAGGCAGAGAGGGTTTGAAAGGTAAATAACACTTTTGTTCTCTGTCACTGTCAATACATCTGTTGTGAGAGGCAGACGGGGATTTGAAAGATAATTAACACTTCTGTTCTCTGTCACTGTCAATACATCTGTGGAGGGAGGATGGGGAGTTTGAAAGGTAACTAACTCTTTTGTTCTCTGTCACTGTAAAACATCTGTGATGGGAGACAGACGGGTATTTTTTGAAAGGTAACTAACACTTGGTCTCTGTCACTGTCAATACATCTGCGGGGGGAGGCAGGGGCGTTTCAAAGGTAATTAACACTTTTGTTCTCTGTCACTGTCAATACATGTGTGGAGGGAGGCAGTGGGAGTTTGAAAGGTAATAATCACTTTTGTGTTCTCTGTCACTGTCAATACATCTGTGGTGGAACGCAGGGGGAGATTGAAAGGTAATTAACACTTTTGTTCTCTGTCTATGTCAATACATCTGTGGTGGGAGGCAGACGGGGATTAGAGAGGTAATTAATACTTTTGTTCTCTGTCACTGTCAACACATCTGTGGAGGGAGGCAGACGGGGGATTTTTGAAAGGTAATTAACACATTTGTGATCTCTGTCACTGTCAATAAATCTGTGGTGGGACGCAGGGGGAGTTTGAAACGTAATTAACACTTTTGTTCTCTGTCGCTGTCAAAACATCTGAGGGTGAAGGCACAGGGGATTTGAAAGATAATTAACACTTTTGTTCTCCGTCACTGTCAATACATTTGTGCAGGGAGTCAGGGGGGGTTTGAAAGATAATTAACACTTTTGTTCTCTGTCACTGTCAATACATGTGTGGAGGGAGGAAGAGGGAGTTTGAAAGGTATTTAACACTTTTGTTCTATGTCACTGTCAATACATGTGTGGAGGGAGTCAGTGGGGGTTTGAAAGCTAATTAACACTTTTGTTCTCTGTCACTGTCAATACATGTTTGGAGGGAGGCAAGGGAAATTTGAAAGGTAATTAACACTTTTGTGTTCTCTGTCACTGTCAATACATCTGTGGAGGAAGGAAGAGGGAGTATGAAAGGTAATTAACACTTTTGTTCTCTGTCACTGTCAACACACCTGTGGTGGGAGGCAGACGGGGATCTAAAAGGTAATTAATACTTTTGTTCTCTGTCACTGTCAATACATCTGTTCTGGGAGGCAGACGGGGAATTGAAAGGTAATTAACACTTTTGTTCTCGGTCACTGTCAATATATCTTTGGGGGAGGCAGGGGGGTTTGAAACATAATTAACCCTTTTGTGTTCTCTGTCACTGTCAATACATCTGTGGTGGGAGGCAGAGGGGGTTTGAAAGGTAATTAAAACTTTTGTTCTCTGTCACTGTCAATACATCTGTAGAGGGAGGCAGGGGGATTTGAAAGGTAATTAACACTTTTATTCTCTATCACTGCCAATACAGCTGTGGTGGGAGGCAGGGGGGTTTGAAAGGTAATTAACACTTTTGTTCTCTGTCACTGTCAATACATCTGTGATGGGAGGCAAAGGGGGTTTGAAAGGTAATTAACACTTTTGTTCTCTGTCACTGTTAATACATCTGATGGGAGGCAGGGGGTTTGAAAGGTAATTAACACTTTTGTTCTCTGTCACTGTCAATACATCTGTGGTGGGAGGCAGGGGGGTTTGAAAGGTAATTAACACTTTTGTTCTCTGTCACTGTCAATACATCTGTGCAGGGAGGCAGAGGGGTTTGAAAGGTAATTAACACTTTTGTTCTCTGTGACTGTCAATACATCTGTGGTGGGAGGCAGGGGGTGTTTGAAAGGAAATTAACACTTTTGTTCTCTGTCACTGTTAATAATCTGAGGAGGGAGGCAGGGGGGATTTGAAAGGTAATTAACACTTTTGTTCTCTGTCACTGTCAATACATCTGTGGGAGAAGGCAGGGGGGAATTGAAAGATAATTAACACTTTTGTTCTCCGTGACTGTCAATACATCTGTGGTGGTAGGCAGGGGGGGTTTGAAAGGTAATTAACACTTTTGTTCTCTGTCACTGTCAATCCATGTGTGGAGGGAGGCAGAGGGAGTTTGAAAGGTAATTAACACTTTTGTTCTCTGTCACTGTCAATACATGTTTGGAGGGAAACAGGGGGGTTTGAAAGGTAATTAACACTTTTCTTCTCTGTCGCTGAAAATACATCTGTGGAGGGAGGCAGAGGGGGTTTGAAAGGTAATTAACACTTTTGTTCTCGGTCACTGTCAATACATTTGTGGAGGGAGGCAGAGGGGGTTTGAAAGGTAACTAACACTTTGGTTCTCTGTCACTTTCAATACATCTGTTGTGGGAGGCAGACGGGGATTTGAAAGGTAATTAACTCTTCTATTCTCTGTCACTGTCAATACATCTGTGGAGAGAGGATGAGGAGTTTGAAAGGTAATTAACACTTTTGTTCTCTGTCACTGTAAAACATCTGTGATGGGAGGCAGAAGGGGATTTTTTGAAAGGTAATTAACACTTGTTCTCTGTCACTGTCAATACATCTGCGGGGGGAGGCAGGGGCGTTTCAAAGGAAATTAACACTTTTGTTATCTGTCACTGTCAATACAAGTGTGGAGGGTGGGAGGGGGAGTTTGAAAGGTAATTATCCCTTTTGTGTTCTCTGTCACTGTCAATACATCTGTGGTGGAACGCAGGGGGAGTTTGAAAGGTAATTAACACTTTCGTTCTCTGTCACTGTCAATACATCTGTGGTGGGAGGCAGACGGGGATTAGAAAGGTAATTAATACTTTTGTTCTCTGTCACTGCCAATACATCTGTGAAGGGAGGCAGACGGGGGATTTTTTGAAAGGTAATTAACACTTTTGTGTTCTCTGTCACTGTCAATACATCTGTGGAGGGACGAAGAGGGAGTTTGAAACGTAATTAACACTTTTGTTCTCTGTCGCTGTCAATACATCTGTGGTGGGACGCAGGGGGAATTTGAAACGTAATTAACACTTTTGTTCTCTGTCGCTGTCAATGCATCTGAGGGCGGAGGCAGGGGAGATTTGAAAGATAATTAACACTTTTGTTCTCCGTCACTGTCAATACACCTGTGGTGGGAGGCAGGGGTGGTTTGAAAGGTAATTAACACTTCTGTTCTCTGTCACTGTCAATACATCTGTGGAGGGAGGAAGGGGAGTTTGAAAGGTAATTAACACTTTTGTTCTCTGTCACTGTAAAACATCTGTGATGGGAGGCAGACGGGTATTTTTTGAAAGGTAACTAACACTTTTTCTCTGTCACTGTCAATACATCTGCGGGGGGAGGCAGGGGCGTTTCAAAGGTAATTAACACTTTTGTTCTCTGTCATGTCAATACATCTGTGATGGGAGGCAGAGGGGGTTTGAAAAGTAATTAACACTTTTGTTCTGTGTCACTGTCAAATTATCTGTGATGCGAGACAGGGGGATTTGAAAGGTAATTAACCTTTTGTTCTCTGTCACTGTCAATAAATCTGTGGTGGGAGGCAGAGGGGATTTGAAAGGTAATTAACACTTTTGTTCTCTGTCACTGTCAATAAATCTGTGGTGGGAGGCAGGGGGGTTTGAAAGGTAATTAACACTTTTGTTCTCTGTCACTGTCAATACATCTGTGGTGGGAGGCAGAGGGGGTTTGAAAGGTAATTAACACTTTTGTTCTCTGTCACTGTCAATAATCTGAGGAGGGAGGCAGGGGGGATTTGAAAGGTAATTAACACTTTTGTTCTCTGTCACTGTCAATACATCTGTGGGAGGAGGCAGGGGGGAATTGATAAATAATTAACACTTTTCTTCTCCGTCACTGCCAATACATCTGTAGTGGTAGGAAGGGGGGGGGTTTGAAAGGTAATTAACACTTTTTTTCTCTGTCACTGTCAATACATGTTTGGAGGGAAACAGCGGCGGTTTGAAAGGTAATTAATAACTTTTGTGTTCTCCGTCACTGTCAATACATCTGTGGTGGAACGCAGGGGGAGTTTGAAAGGTAATTAACACTTTTGTTCTCTGTCACTGTCAATAAATCTGTGGTGGGAGGCAGACGGGGATTAGAAAGGTAATTAATACTTTTGTTCTCTGTCACTGCCAATACATCTGTGGAGAGAGGCAGACGGGGGATTTTTTGAAAGGTAATTAACACTTTTGTGTTCTCTGTCACTGTCAATACATCTGTGGTTGGACGCAGGCGGAGTTTGAAACGTAATTAACACTTTTGTTCTCTGACGCTGTCAATACATCTGTGGTGGGACGCAGGGGGAGTTTGAAACGTAATTAACACTTTTGTTCTCTGTCGCTGTCAATACATCTGTGGGTGGAGGCAGGGGGGATTTGCAAGATAATTAACACCTTTGTTCTCCGTCACCGTCAATACATCTGTGGTGGGAGGCAGGGGGGGTTTGAAAGGTAATTAACACTTTTGTTCTCTGTCACTGTCAATACATGTGTGGAGGGAGGCAGAGGAAGTTTGAAAGGTAATTAACACTTTCCTTCTCTGTCACTGTCAATACATCTGTGGAGGGAGGCAGAAGGGGGATTTTTTGAATGGTAATTAACACTATTGTGTTCTCTGACACTGTCGATATATCTGTGGTGAGACGCATGGGGAGTTTGAAACGTAATTAACACTCTTGTTCTCTTTCGATGTCAATACATCTGTGGTGGGACGCAGGGGGAGTTTGAAACGTAATTAACACTTTTGTTCTCTGTCACTGTCAATACATGTTTGGAGGGAGGCAAGGGAAATTTGAAAGGTAATTAACACTTTTGTGTTCTCTGTCACTGTCAATACATCTGTGGAGGAAGGCAGGGGGAGTATGAAAGGTAATTAACACTTTTGTTCTCTGTCACTGTCAACACACCTGTGGTGGGAGGCAGACGGGGATTTAAAAGGTAATTTACACTTTTGTTCTCTGTCACTGTCAATACATCTGTGCTGGGAGGCAGACGGGGAATTGAAAGGTAATTAACTCTTTTGTTCTCGGTCACTGTCAATACATCTGTGGGGGAGGCAGGGGGTTTGAAACATAATTAACCCTTTTGTGTTCTCTGTCAGTGTCAATACATCTGTGGTGGGAGGCAGAGGGGGTTTGAAAGGTAATTAACACTTTTGTTCTCTGTCACTGTCAATACATCTGTGGAGGGAGGCAGAGGGGTTTGAAAGCTAATTAACACTTTTGTTCTCTGTGACTGTCAATACATCTGTGGTGGGAGGCAGGGGGTGTTTGAAAGGAAATTAACACTTTTGTTCTCTGTCACTGTTAATAAATCTGTGGTGAGAGGCAGAGGGAGTTTGAAAGGTAATTAACACTTTTGTTCTCTGTCACTGTCAATAATCTGAGGAGGGAGGCAGGGGGGATTTGAAAGGTAATTAACACTTTTGTTCTCTGTCACTGTCTATACATCTGTGGGAGGAGGCAGGGGGGAATTGAAAGATAATTAACACTTTTGTTCTCCGTGACTGTCAATACATCTGTGGTGGTAGGCAGGGGGGGGGGTTTGAAAGGTAATTAACACTTTTGTTCTCAGTCACTGTAAAACATCTGTGATGGGAGGCAGACGGGTATTTTTTAAAGGTAACTAACACTTTTTCTCTGTCACTGTCAATACATCGGCGGGGGGAGGCAGGGGCGTTTCAAAGGTAATTAACACTTTTGTTCTCTGTCACCATCAATACATGTGTGGAGGGAGGCAGGGGGAGTTTGAAAGGTAATAATCTCTTTTGTGTTCTCTGTCGCTGTCAATACATCTGTGGTGGAACGCAGGGAGAGTTTAAAGGTAATTAACACTTTTGTTCTCTGTCTATGTCAATACATCTGTGGTGGGAGGCAGGGGGGGTTTGAAAGGTAATCAACACTTTTGCTCTCTGTCACTGTCAATACATCTGTGGAGGGAGGCAGAGGGGGTTTGAAAGCTAATTAACACTTTTGTTCTCTGTGACTGTCAATAGATCTGTGGTGGGAGGCATGGGGTGTTTGAAAGGAAATTAACACTTTTGTTCTCTGTCAGTGTTAATACATCTGTGGTGGGAGGCAGAGGGGGTTTGAAAAGTAATTAACACTTTTGTTCTCTGTCACTGTCAATAATCTGAGGAGGGAGGCAGGTGGGATTTGAAAGGTAATTAACACTTTTGTTCTCTGTCACTGTCAATACATCTGTGGGAGGAGGCAGGGGGGAATTGATAAATAATTAACACTTTTCTTCTCCGTCACTGCCAATACATCTGTAGTGGTAGGAAGGGGGGGGGTTTGAAAGGTAATTAACACTTTTTTTCTCTGTCACTGTCAATACATGTTTGGAGGGAAACAGCGGGGGTTTGAAAGGTAATTAATAACTTTTGTGTTCTCCGTCACTGTCAATACATCTGTGGTGGGAGGCAGACGGGGATTAGAAAGGTAATTAATACTTTTGTTCTCTGTCACTGCCAATACATCTGTGGAGAGAGGCAGACGGGGGATTTTTTGAAAGGTAATTAACACTTTTGTGTTCTCTGTCACTGTCAATACATCTGTGGTTGGACGCAGGGGGAGTTTGAAACGTAATTAACACTTTTGTTCTCTGTCGCTGTCAATACATCTGTGGGTGGAGGCAGGGGGGATTTGCAAGATAATTAACACTTTTGTTCTCCGTCACCGTCAATACATCTGTGGTGGGAGGCAGGGGGGGTTTGAAAGGTAATTAACACTTTTGTTCTCTGTCACTGTCAATACATGTGTGGAGGGAGGCAGAGGAAGTTTGAAAGGTAATTAACACTTTCCTTCTCTGTCACTGTCAATACATCTGTGGAGGGAGGCAGACGCGGGATTTGAAAGATAATTAACACTTCTGTTCTGTGTCACTGTCAATACATCTGTGGAGGGAGGATGGGGAGTTTGAAACGTAATTAACACTTTTGTTCTCTTTCGATGTCAATACATCTGTGGTGGGACGCAGGGGGAGTTTGAAACGTAATTAACACTTTTGTTCTCTGTTGCTGTCAATACATTTGTGGTGGGACGCAGGGGGATTTTGAAAGGTAATTAACACTTTTGTTCTCTGTCGCTGTCAATACACCTATGGTGGGACGCAGGGGGAGTTTGAAAGGTAATTAACACTTTTGTTCTCTGTCGCTGTCAATACATCTGTGGTGGGACGCTGGGGGAGTTTGAAAGATAATTAACACTTTTGTTCTCCGTCACTGTAAATACATCTGTGGTGGGAGGCAGGGGAGTTTGAAAGGTAATTAACACTTTTGTTCTCTGTCACTGTCAATACATGTGTGGAGGGACGCAGGGGGAGTTTGAAACGTAATTAACACTTTTGTTCTCTTTCGATGTCAATATATCTGTGGTGGGACGCAGGGGGAGTTTGAAACGTAATTAACACTTTTGTTCTCTGTCGCTGTCAATACATTTGTGGTGGGACGTAGGGGGAGTTTGAAAGGTAATTAACACTTTTGTTCTCTGTCGCTGTCAATACATCTATGATGGGACGCAGGGGGAGTTTGAAAGGTAATTAACACTTTTGTTCTCTGTCGCTGTCAATACATCTGTGGTGGGACGCTGGGTGAGTTTGAAAGGTAATTAACACTTTTGTGTTCTCTGTCACTGTCACTACATCTGTGGAGGTAGGCAGGGGGGTTTAAATGGAAATTAACACTTTTGTTCTCTGTCACTGTCAATACATCTGTGGTGGGAGGCAGACGGGGATTAGAAAGGTAATTAATACTTTTGTTCTCTGTCACTGTCAATACATCTGTGGTGGGTGGCAGGGGGGTTTGAAAGGTAATTAACACTTTTGTTGTCTGTCACTGTCAATACATCTGTGGTGGGAGGCAGAGGGGTTTGAAAGGTAAATTAACACTTTTGTTCTCTGTCACTGTCAATACATCTGTAGAGGGAGGCAGGGAGTTTTGAAAGGTAATAAACATTTTTGTTCTCTGTCACTGAAAATACATCTGTGGAGGGAGGCAGAGGGTGTTTGAAAGGTAAATAACATTTTTATTCTCTGTCACTATATATACATTTGTGGAGGGAGGCAGAGAGGGTTTGAAAGGTAAATAATACTTTTGTTCTCTGTCACTGTCAATACATCTGTTGTGAGAGGCAGACGGGGGATTTGAAAGATAATTAACACTTCTGTTCTCTGCCACTGTCAATACATCTGTGGAGGGAGGATGGGGAGTTTGAAAGGTAACTAACTCTTTTGTTCTCTGTCACTGTAAAACATCTGTGATGGGAGACAGACGGGTATTTTTTGAAAGGTAACTAACACTTGTTCTCTGTCACTGTCAATACATCTGCGGGGGGAGGCAGTGGGAGTTTGAAAGGTAATAATCACTTTTGTGTTCTCTGTCACTGTCAATACATCTGTGGTGGAACGCAGGGGGAGATTGAAAGGTAATTAACACTTTTGTTCTCTGTCTATGTCAATACATCTGTGGTGGGAGGCAGACGGGGATTAGAGAGGTAATTAATACTTTTGTTCTCTGTCACTGTCATCACATCTGTGGAGGGAGGCAGACTAGGGATTTTTGAAAGGTAATTAACACATTTGTGTTCTCTGTCACTGTCAATAAATCTGTGGTGGGACGCAGGGGGAATTTGAAACGTAATTAACACTTATGTTCTCTGTCGCTGTCAAAACATCTGAGGGTGAAGGCACAGGGGATTTGAAAGATAATTAACACTTTTGTTCTCCGTCACTGTCAATACATTTGTGCAGGGAGTCAGGGGGGGGTTTGAAAGATAATTAACACTTTTGTTCTCTTTCACTTTCAATACATGTGTGGAGGGAGGAAGAGGGAGTTTGAAAGGTAATTAACACTTTTGTTCTATGTCACTGTCAATACATGTGTGGAGGGAGTCAGTGGGGGTTTGAAAGGTAATTAACACTTTTGTTCTCTGTCACTGTCAATACATGTTTGGAGGGAGGCAAGGGAAATTTGAAAGGTAATAAACACTTTTGTGTTCTCTGTCACTGTCAATACATCTGTGGAGGAAGGCAGGGGGAGTATGAAAGGTAATTAACACTTTTGTTCTCTGTCACTGTCAACACACCTGTGGTGGGAGGCAGACGGGGATTTAAAAGGTAATTTATACTTTTGTTCTCTGTCACTGTCAATACATCTGTGCTGGGAGGCAGACGGGGAATTGAAAGGTAATTAACACTTTTGTTCTCGGTCACTGTCAATATATCTTTGGGGGAGGCAGGGGGGTTTGAAACATAATTAACCCTTTTGTGATCTCTGTCACTTTCAATACATCTGTGGTGGGAGGCAGAGGGGGTTTGAAAGGTAATTAAAACTTTTGTTCTCTGTCACTGTCAATACATCTGTAGAGGGAGGCAGGGGGATTTGAAAGGTAATTAACACTTTTATTCTCTATCACTGCCAATACAGCTGTGGTGGGAGGCAGGGGGGTTTGAAAGGTAATTAACACTTTTGTTCTCTGTCACTGTCAATACATCTGTGATGGGAGGCAAAGGGGGTTTGAAAGGTAATTAAGACTTTTGTTCTCTGTCACTGTTAATACATCTGATGGGAGGCAGGGGGGTTTGAAAGGTAATTAACACTTTTGTTCTCTGTGACTGTCAATAGATCTGTGGTGGGAGGCATGGGGTGTTTGAAAGGAAATTAACACTTTTGTTCTCTGTCAGTGTTAATACATCTGTGGTGGGAGGCAGAGGGGGTTTGAAAAGTAATTAACACTTTTGTTCTCTGTCACTGTCAATAATCTGAGGAGGGAGGCAGGTGGGATTTGAAAGGTAATTAACACTTTTGTTCTCTGTCACTGTCAATACATCTGTGGGAGGAGGCAGGGGGGAATTGATAAATATTTAACACTTTTCTTCTCCGTCACTGCCAATACATCTGTAGTGGTAGGAAGGGGGGGGTTTGAAAGGTAATTAACACTTTTTTTCTCTGTCACTGTCAATACATGTTTGGAGGGAAACAGCGGGGGTTTGAAAGGTAATTAATAACTTTTGTGTTCTCCGTCACTGTCAATACATCTGTGGTGGAACGCAGGGGGAGTTTGAAAGGTAATTAACACTTTTGTTCTCTGTCACTGTCAATACATCTGTGGTGGGAGGCAGACGGGGATTAGAAAGGTAATTAATACTTTTGTTCTCTGTCACTGCCAATACATCTGTGGAGAGAGGCAGACGGGGGATTTTTTGAAAGGTAATTAACACTTTTGTGTTCTCTGTCACTGTCAATACATCTGTGGTTGGACGCAGGGGGAGTTTGAAACGTAATTAACACTTTTGTTCTCTGTCGCTGTCAATACATCTGTGGGTGGAGGCAGGGGGGATTTGCAAGATAATTAACACTTTTGTTCTCCGTCACCGTCAATACATCTGTGGTGGGAGGCAGGGGGGGTTTGAAAGGTAATTAACACTTTTGTTCTCTGTCACTGTCAATACATGTGTGGAGGGAGGCAGAGGAAGTTTGAAAGGTAATTAACACTTTCCTTCTCTGTCACTGTCAATACATCTGTGGAGGGAGGCAGACGCGGGATTTGAAAGATAATTAACACTTCTGTTCTGTGTCACTGTCAATACATCTGTGGAGGGAGGATGGGGAGTTTGAAACGTAATTAACACTTTTGTTCTCTTTCGATGTCAATACATCTGTGGTGGGACGCAGGGGGAGTTTGAAACGTAATTAACACTTTTGTTCTCTGTTGCTGTCAATACATTTGTGGTGGGACGCAGGGGGAGTTTGAAAGGTAATTAACACTTTTGTTCTCTGTCGCTGTCAATACACCTATGGTGGGACGCAGGGGGAGTTTGAAAGGTAATTAACACTTTTGTTCTCTGTCGCTGTCAATACATCTGTGGTGGGACGCTGGGGGAGTTTGAAAGATAATTAACACTTTTGTTCTCCGTCACTGTAAATACATCTGTGGTGGGAGGCAGGGGAGTTTGAAAGGTAATTAACACTTTTGTTCTCTGTCACTGTCAATACATGTGTGGAGGGACGCAGGGGGAGTTTGAAACGTAATTAACACTTTTGTTCTCTTTCGATGTCAATATATCTGTGGTGGGACGCAGGGGGAGTTTGAAACGTAATTAACACTTTTGTTCTCTGTCGCTGTCAATACATTTGTGGTGGGACGTAGGGGGAGTTTGAAAGGTAATTAACACTTTTGTTCTCTGTCGCTGTCAATACATCTATGATGGGACGCAGGGGGAGTTTGAAAGGTAATTAACACTTTTGTTCTCTGTCGCTGTCAATACATCTGTGGTGGGACGCTGGGTGAGTTTGAAAGGTAATTAACACTTTTGTGTTCTCTGTCACTGTCACTACATCTGTGGAGGTAGGCAGGGGGGTTTGAATGGAAATTAACACTTTTGTTCTCTGTCACTGTCAATACATCTGTGGTGGGAGGCAGACGGGGATTAGATAGGTAATTAATACTTTTGTTCTCTGTCACTGTCAATACATCTGTGGTGGGTGGCAGGGGGGTTTGAAAGGTAATTAACACTTTTGTTGTCTGTCACTGTCAATACATCTGTGGTGGGAGGCAGAGGGGTTTGAAAGGTAAATTAACACTTTTGTTCTCTGTCACTGTCAATACATCTGTAGAGGGAGGCAGGGAGTTTTGAAAGGTAATAAACATTTTTGTTCTCTGTCACTGAAAATACATCTGTGGAGGGAGGCAGAGGGTGTTTGAAAGGTAAATAACATTTTTATTCTCTGTCACTATATATACATTTGTGGAGGGAGGCAGAGAGGGTTTGAAAGGTAAATAATACTTTTGTTCTCTGTCACTGTCAATACATCTGTTGTCAGAGGCAGACGGGGGATTTGAAAGATAATTAACACTTCTGTTCTCTGTCACTGTCAATACATCTGTGGAGGGAGGATGGGGAGTTTGAAAGGTAACTAACTCTTTTGTTCTCTGTCACTGTAAAACATCTGTGATGGGAGACAGACGGCTATTTTTTGAAAGGTAACTAACACTTGTTCTCTGTCACTGTCAATACATCTGCGGGGGGAGGCAGTGGGAGTTTGAAAGGTAATAATCACTTTTGTGTTCTCTGTCACTGTCAATACATCTGTGGTGGAACGCAGGGGGAGATTGAAAGGTAATTAACACTTTTGTTCTCTGTCTATGTCAATACATCTGTGGTGGGAGGCAGACGGGGATTAGAGAGGTAATTAATACTTTTGTTCTCTGTCACTGTCATCACATCTGTGGAGGGAGGCAGACTAGGGATTTTTGAAAGGTAATTAACACATTTGTGTTCTCTGTCACTGTCAATAAATCTGTGGTGGGACGCAGGGGGAATTTGAAACGTAATTAACACTTATGTTCTCTGTCGCTGTCAAAACATCTGAGGGTGAAGGCACAGGGGATTTGAAAGATAATTAACACTTTTGTTCTCCGTCACTGTCAATACATTTGTGCAGGGAGTCAGGGGGGGGTTTGAAAGATAATTAACACTTTTGTTCTCTTTCACTGTCAATACATGTGTGGAGGGAGGAAGAGGGAGTTTGAAAGGTAATTAACACTTTTGTTCTCTGTCACTGTCAACACACCTGTGGTGGGAGGCAGACGGGGATTTAAAAGGTAATTTATACTTTTGTTCTCTGTCACTGTCAATACATCTGTGCTGGGAGGCAGACGGGGAATTGAAAGGTAATTAACACTTTTGTTCTCGGTCACTGTCAATATATCTTTGGGGGAGGCAGGGGGGTTTGAAACATAATTAACCCTTTTGTGATCTCTGTCACTTTCAATACATCTGTGGTGGGAGGCAGAGGGGGTTTGAAAGGTAATTAAAACTTTTGTTCTCTGTCACTGTCAATACATCTGTAGAGGGAGGCAGGGGGGTTTGAAAGGTAATTAACACTTTTGTTCTCTGTCACTGTCAATACATCTGTGATGGGAGGCAAAGGGGGTTTGAAAGGTAATTAAGACTTTTGTTCTCTGTCACTGTTAATACATCTGATGGGAGGCAGGGGGGTTTGAAAGGTAATTAACACTTTTGTTCTCTGTCACTGTCAATACATGTTTGGAGGGAGGCAAGGGAAAGTTGAAAGGTAATAAACACTTTTGTGTTCTCTGTCACTGTCAATACATCTGTGGAGGAAGGCAGGGGGAGTATGAAAGGTAATTAACACTTTTGTTCTCTGTCACTGTCAACACACCTGTGGTGGGAGGCAGACGGGGATTTAAAAGGTAATTTATACTTTTGTTCTCTGTCACTGTCAATACATCTGTGCTGGGAGGCAGACGGGGAATTGAAAGGTAATTAACACTTTTGTTCTCGGTCACTGTCAATATATCTTTGGGGGAGGCAGGGGGGTTTGAAACATAATTAACCCTTTTGTGATCTCTGTCACTTTCAATACATCTGTGGTGGGAGGCAGAGGGGGTTTGAAAGGTAATTAAAACTTTTGTTCTCTGTCACTGTCAATACATCTGTAGAGGGAGGCAGGGGGGTTTGAAAGGTAATTAACACTTTGTTCTCTGTCACTGTCAATACATCTGTGATGGGAGGCAAAGGGGGTTTGAAAGGTAATTAAGACTTTTGTTCTCTGTCACTGTTAATACATCTGATGGGAGGCAGGGGGGTTTGAAAGGTAATTAACACTTTTGTTGTCTGTCACTGTCAATACATCTGTGGTGGGAGGCAGGGGGGTTTGAAAGGTAATTAACACTTTTGTTCTCTGTCACTGTCAATACATCTGTGCAGGGAGGCAGAGGGGTTTGAAAGGTAATTAACACTTTTGTTCTCTGTGACTGTCAATACATCTGTGGTGGGAGGCAGGGGGTGTTTGAAAGGAAATTAACACTTTTGTTCTCTGTCACTGTTAATAAATCTGTGGTGAGAGGCAGAGGGAGTTTGAAAGGTAATTAACACTTTTGTTCTCTGTCACTGTCAATAATCTGAGGAGGGAGGCAGGGGGGATTTGAAAGGTAATTAACACTTTTGTTCTCTGTCACTGTCAATACATCTGTGGGAGAAGGCAGGGGGGAATTGAAAGATAATTAACACTTTTGTTCTCCGTGACTGTCAATACATCTGTGGTGGTAGGCAGGGGGGGTTTGAAAGGTAATTAACACTTTTGTTCTCAGTCACTGTAAAACATTTGTGATGGGAGGCAGACGGGTATTTTTTGAAAGGTAACTAACACTTTTTATCTGTCACTGTCAATACATCGGCGGGGGGAGGCAGGGGCGTTTCAAAGGTAATTAACACTTTTGTTCTGTGTCACCATCAATACATGTGTGGAGGGAGGCAGGGGGAGTTTGAAAGGTAATAATCTCTTTTGTGTTCTCTGTCGCTGTCAATACATCTGTGGTGGAACGCAGGGAGAGTTTAAAGGTAATTAACACTTTTGTTCTCTGTCTATGTCAATACATCTGTGGTGGGAGGCAGACGGCGATTAGAGAGGTAATTAATACTTTTTTCTCTGTCACTGTCAATACATCTGTGGTGGTAGGCACGGGGGGTTTGAAAGGTAATTAACACTTTCGTTCTCTGTCACTGTCAACACATCTGTTTAGGGAGGCAGACGGGGGATTTTTTGAAGGGTAATTAACACAATTGTGTTCTCTGTCACTGTCAATAAATCTGTGGTGGGACGCAGGGGAAGTTTGAAACGTAATTAAGACTTTTGTTCTCTGTCGCTGTCAAAACATCTGAGGGTGAAGGCAGGGGGGATTTGAAAGATAATTAACACTTTTGTTCTCCGTCACTGTCAATACATCTGTGGTGGGAGGCAGGGGGGTTTGAAAGGTAATTAACACTTTTGTTCTCTGTCACTGTCAATACATGTGTGGAGGGAGGCAGAGGGAGTTTGAAAGGTAATTAACACTTATGTTCTCTGTCACTGATAATAAATGTGTGGAGGGAGGCAGGGGGGTTTGAAAGGTAATTAACACTTACTTTCTCTGTCACTGTCAATACATCTGTGGCGGGAGGCAGATGGGGGATTTTTTGAAAGGTAATTAACACTTTTATGTTCTCTGACACTGTCAATACATCTGTGGTGGGACGCAGGGGGAGTTTAAACGTAATTAACATTTTGTTCTCTGTCGATGTCAATACATCTGTGGTGGGACGCAAGGGGAGTTTGAAACGTAATTAACACTCTTGTTCTCTGTCGCTTTCAATACATTTGTGGTGGGATGCAGGGGGAGTTTGAAATTTAATTAACACTTTTGTTCTCTGTCGCTGTCAATACATCTGTGGTGGGAGGCAGGGGGAGTTTGAAAGGTAATTAAAATTTTGTTCTCTGTCGCTGTCAATACATCTGTGGTGGGACGCTGGGGGAGTGTGAAAGGTAATTAACACTTTTGCGTTCTCTGTCACTGTCAATACATCTGTGGAGGGAGGCAGGGAGGTTTGAAAGGTAATTAACACTTTTGTTCTCTGTCACTGTCAATACATCTGGGGTGGTTTGCAGGGGGCTTTGAAAGGTAATTAACACTTTTGTTCTTTGTCACTGTCAATACATCTGTGGAGTGAGACAGGGGGGATTTGAAGAGTAAAAAACACTTTTGTTCTCTGTCACTGCCAATAAATCCATGGTGGAAGGCAGGGGAGTTTGAAAGGTAATTAACACTTTTGTTCTCTGTCATGTCAATACATCTATGTAGGGAGGCAGAGGGGGTTTGAAAAGTAATTAACACTTTTGTTCTGTGTCACTGTCAAATTATCTGTGATGGGAGACAGGGGGATTTGAAAGGTAATTAACACTTTTGTTCCCTGTCACTGTCAATAAATCTGTGGTGGGAGGCAGGGGGGGTTTGAAAGGTAATCAACACTTTTGCTCTCTGTCACTGTCAATACATCTGTGGAGGGAGGCAGAGGGGGTTTGAAAGCTAATTAACACTTTTGTTCTCTGTGACTGTCAATAGATCTGTGGTGGGAGGCATGGGGTGTTTGAAAGGAAATTAACACTTTTGTTCTCTGTCAGTGTTAATACATCTGTGGTGGGAGGCAGAGGGGGTTTGAAAAGTAATTAACACTTTTGTTCTCTGTCACTGTCAATAATCTGATGAGGGAGGCAGGTGGGATTTGAAAGGAAATTAACACTTTTGTTCTCTGTCACTGTCAATACATCTGTGGGAGGAGGCAGGGGGGAATTGATAAATAATTAACACTTTTCTTCTCCGTCACTGCCAATACATCTGTAGTGGTAGGAAGGGGGTTTGAAAGGTAATTAACACTTTTTTTCTCTGTCACTGTCAATACATGTTTGGAGGGAAACAGCGGGGGTTTGAAAGGTAATTAATAATTTTGTGTTCTCCGTCACTGTCAATACATCTGTGGTGGAACGCAGGGGGAGTTTGAAAGGTAATTAACACTTTTGTTCTCTGTCACTGTCAATACATCTGTGGTGGGAGGCAGACGGGGATTAGAAAGGTAATTAATACTTTTGTTCTCTGTCACTGCCAATACATCTGTGGAGAGAGGCAGACGGGGGATTTTTTGAAAGGTAATTAACACTTTCGTGTTCTCTGTCACTGTCAATACATCTGTGGTTGGACGCAGGGGGAGTTTGAAACGTAATTAACACTTTTGTTCTCTGTCGCTGTCAATACATCTGTGGGTGGAGGCAGGGGGGATTTGCAAGATAATTAACACTTTTGTTCTCCGTCACCGTCAATACATCTGTGGTGGGAGGCAGGGGGGGTTTGAAAGGTAATTAACACTTTTGTTCTCTGTCACTGTCAATACATGTGTGGAGGGAGGCAGAGGAAGTTTGAAAGGTAATTAACACTTTCCTTCTCTGTCACTGTCAATACATCTGTGGAGGGAGGCAGACGCGGGATTTGAAAGATAATTAACACTTCTGTTCTGTGTCACTGTCAATACATCTGTGGAGGGAGGATGGGGAGTTTGAAACGTAATTAACACTTTTGTTCTCTTTCGATGTCAATACATCTGTGGTGGGACGCAGGGGGAGTTTGAAACGTAATTAACACTTTTGTTCTCTGTTGCTGTCAATACATTTGTGGTGGGACGCAGGGGGAGTTTGAAAGGTAATTAACACTTTTGTTCTCTGTCGCTGTCAATACACCTATGGTGGGACGCAGGGGGAGTTTGAAAGGTAATTAACACTTTTGTTCTCTGTCGCTGTCAATACATCTGTGGTGGGACGCTGGGGCAGTTTGAAAGATAATTAACACTTTTGTTCTCCGTCACTGTAAATACATCTGTGGTGGGAGGCAGGGGGGTTTGAAAGGTAATTAACACTTTTGTTCTCTGTCACTGTCAATACATGTGTGGAAGGACGCAGGGGGAGTTTGAAACGTAATTAACACTTTTGTTCTCTTTCGATGTCAATATATCTGTGGTGGGACGCAGGGGGAGTTTGAAACGTAATTAACACTTTTGTTCTCTGTCGCTGTCAATACATTTGTGGTGGGACGTAGGGGGAGTTTGAAAGGTAATTAACACTTTTGTTCTCTGTCGCTGTCAATACATCTATGATGGGACGCAGGGGGAGTTTGAAAGGTAATTAACACTTTTGTTCTCTGTCGCTGTCAATACATCTGTGGTGGGACGCTGGGTGAGTTTGAAAGGTAATTAACACTTTTGTGTTCTCTGTCACTGTCACTACATCTGTGGAGGTAGGCAGGGGGGTTTGAATGGAAATTAACACTTTTGTTCTCTGTCACTGTCAATACATCTGTGGTGGGAGGCAGACGGGGATTAGAAAGGTAATTAATACTTTTGTTCTCTGTCACTGTCAATACATCTGTGGTGGGTGGCAGGGGGGTTTGAAAGGTAATTAACACTTTTGTTGTCTGTCACTGTCAATACATCTGTGGTGGGAGGCAGAGGGGTTTGAAAGGTAAATTAACACTTTTGTTCTCTGTCACTGTCAATACATCTGTAGAGGGAGGCAGGGAGTTTTGAAAGGTAATAAACATTTTTGTTCTCTGTCACTGAAAATACATCTGTGGAGGGAGGCAGAGGGTGTTTGAAAGGTAAATAACATTTTTATTCTCTGTCACTATATATACATTTGTGGAGGGAGGCAGAGAGGGTTTGAAAGGTAAATAATACTTTTGTTCTCTGTCACTGTCAATACATCTGTTGTGAGAGGCAGACGGGGGATTTGAAAGATAATTAACACTTCTGTTCTCTGTCACTGTCAATACATCTGTGGAGGGAGGATGGGGAGTTTGAAAGGTAACTAACTCTTTTGTTCTCTGTCACTGTAAAACATCTGTGATGGGAGACAGACGGGTATTTTTTGAAAGGTAACTAACACTTGTTCTCTGTCACTGTCAATACATCTGCGGGGGGAGGCAGTGGGAGTTTGAAAGGTAATAATCACTTTTGTGTTCTCTGTCACTGTCAATACATCTGTGGTGGAACGCAGGGGGCGATTGAAAGGTAATTAACACTTTTGTTCTCTGTCTATGTCAATACATCTGTGGTGGGAGGCAGACGGGGATTAGAGAGGTAATTAATACTTTTGTTCTCTGTCACTGTCATCACATCTGTGGAGGGAGGCAGACGGGGGATTTTTGAAAGGTAATTAACACATTTGTGTTCTCTGTCACTGTCAATAAATCTGTGGTGGGACGCAGGGGGAATTTGAAACGTAATTAACACTTTTGTTCTCTGTCGCTGTCAAAACATCTGAGGGTGAAGGCACAGGGGATTTGAAAGATAATTAACACTTTTGTTCTCCGTCACTGTCAATACATTTGTGCAGGGAGTCAGGGGGGGGGTTTGAAAGATAATTAACACTTTTGTTCTCTGTCACTGTCAATACATGTGTGGAGGGAGGAAGAGGGAGTTTGAAAGGTAATTAACACTTTTGATCTATGTCACTGTCAATACATGTGTGGAGGGAGTCAGTGGGGGTTTGAAAGGTAATTAACACTTTTGTTCTCTGTCACTGTCAATACATGTTTGGAGGGAGGCAAGGGAAATTTGAAAGGTAATAAACACTTTTGTGTTCTCTGTGTCACTGTCAATACATCTGTGGAGGAAGGCAGGGGGAGTATGAAAGGTAATTAACACTTTTGTTCTCTGTCACTGTCAACACACCTGTGGTGGGAGGCAGACGGGGATTTAAAAGGTAATTCATACTTTTGTTCTCTGTCACTGTCAATACATCTGTGCTGGGAGGCAGACGGGGAATTGAAAGGTAATTAACACTTTTGTTCTCGGTCACTGTCAATATATCTTTGGGGGAGGCAGGGGGGTTTGAAACATAATTAACCCTTTTGTGATCTCTGTCACTTTCAATACATCTGTGGTGGGAGGCAGAGGGGGTTTGAAAGGTAATTAAAACTTTTGTTCTCTGTCACTGTCAATACCTCTGTAGAGGGAGGCAGGGGGATTTGAAAGGTAATTAACACTTTTATTCTCTATCACTGCCAATACAGCTGTGGTGGGAGGCAGGGGGGTTTGAAAGGTAATTAACACTTTTGTTCTCTGTCACTGTCAATACATCTGTGATGGGAGGCAAAGGGGGTTTGAAAGGTAATTAACACTTTTGTTCTCTGTCACTGTTAATACATCTGATGGGAGGCAGGGGGGTTTGAAAGGTAATTAACACTTTTGTTCTCTGTCACTGTCAATACATCTGTGGTGGGAGGCAGGGGGGTTTGAAAGGTAATTAACACTTTTGTTCTCTGTCACTGTCAATACATCTGTGCAGGGAGGCAGAGGGGTTTGAAAGGTAATTAACACTTTTGTTCTCTGTGACTGTCAATACATCTGTGGTGGGAGGCAGGGGGTGTTTGAAAGGAAATTAACACTTTTGTTCTCTGTCACTGTTAATCAATCTGTGGTGAGAGGCAGAGGGAGTTTGAAAGGTAATTAACACTTTTGTTCTCTGTCACTGTCAATAATCTGAGGAGGGAGGCAGGGGGGATTTGAAAGGTAATTAACACTTTTGTTCTCTGTCACTGTCAATACATCTGTGGGAGAAGGCAGGGGGGAATTGAAAGATAATTAACACTTTTGTTCTCCGTGACTATCAATACATCTGTGGTGGTAGGCAGGGGGGGTTTGAAAGGTAATTAACACTTTTGTTCTCGGTCACTGTCAATACATTTGTGGAGGGAGGCAGAGGGGGTTTGAAAGGTAATTAACACTTTTCTTCTCTGTCGCTGAAAATACATCTGTGGAGGGAGGCAGAGGGGGTTTGAAAGGTAATTAACACTTTTGTTCTCGGTCACTGTCAATACATTTGTGGAGGGAGGCAGAGGGGGTTTGAAAGGTAACTAACACTTTGGTTCTCTGTCACTTTCAATACATCTGTTGTGGGAGGCAGACGGGGATTTGAAAGGTAATTAACTCTTCTATTCTCTGTCACTGTCAATACATCTGTGGAGAGAGGATGAGGAGTTTGAAAGGTAATTAACACTTTTGTTCTCCTTCACTGTAAAACATCTGTGATGGGAGGCAGAAGGGGATTTTTTGAAAGGTAATTAACACTTGTTCTCTGTCACTGTCAATACATCTGCGGGGGGAGGCAGGGGCGTTTCAAAGGAAATTAACACTTTTGTTATCTGTCACTGTCAATACAAGTGTGGAGGGTGGGAGGGGGAGTTTGAAAAGTAATTATCCCTTTTGTGTTCTCTGTCACTGTCAATACATCTGTTGTGAAACGCAGGGGGAGTTTGAAAGGTAATTAACACTTTCGTTCTCTGTCACTGTCAATACATCTGTGGTGGGAGGCAGACGGGGATTAGAAAGGTAATTAATACTTTTGTTCTCTGTCACTGCCAATACATCTGTGAAGGGAGGCAGACGGGGGATTTTTTGAAAGGTAATTAACACTTTTGTGTTCTCTGTCACTGTCAATACATCTGTGGAGGGACGCAGGGGGAGTTTGACGCGTAATTAACACTTTTGTTCTCTGTCGCTGTCAATACATCTGTGGTGGGACGCAGGGGTAATTTGAAACGTAATTAACACTTTTGTTCTCTGTCGCTGTCAATGCATCTGAGGGCGGAGGCAGGGGAGATTTGAAAGATAATTAACACTTTTGTTCTCCGTCACTGTCATTACACCTGTGGTGGGAGGCAGGGGTGGTTTGAAAGGTAATTAACACTTCTGTTCTCTGTCACTGTCAATACATCTGTGGAGGGAGGATGGGGAGTTTGAAAGGTAATTAACACTTTTGTTCTCTGTCACTGTAAAACATCTGTGATGGGAGGCAGACGGGTATTTTTTGAAAGGTAACTAACACTTGTTCTCTGTCACTGTCAATACATCTGCGGGGGGAGGCAGGGGCGATTCAAAGGTAATTAACACTTTTGTTCTCTGTCATGTCAATACATCTGTGATAGGAGGCAGAGGGGGTTTGAAAAGTAATTAACACTTTTGTTCTGTGTCACTGTCAAATTATCTGTGATGCGAGACAGGGGGATTTGAAAGGTAATTAACACTTTTGTTCTCTGTCACTGTCAATAAATCTGTGGTGGGAGGCAGGGGGGTTTGAAAGGTAATTAACACTTTTGTTCTCTGTCACAGTCAATACATCTGTGGTGGGAGGCAGAGGGGGTTTGAAAGGTAATTAACACTTTTGTTCTCTGTCACTGTCAATAATCTGAGGAGGGAGGCAGGGGGGATTTGAAAGGTAATTAACACTTTTGTTCTCTGTCACTGTCAATACATCTGTGGGAGGAGGCAGGGGGGAACTGATAAATAATTAACACTTTTCTTCTCCGTCACTGCCAATACATCTGTAGTGGTAGGAAGGGGGGGGTTTGAAAGGTAATTAAC
Source organism: Deroplatys truncata (assembly GCA_030765065.1). Classification (NCBI taxonomy): domain Eukaryota; kingdom Metazoa; phylum Arthropoda; class Insecta; order Mantodea; family Mantidae; genus Deroplatys; species Deroplatys truncata. Next base: position 2,707,233 of record CM060977.1, on the reverse strand, counting down.
ACTTTTTTCTCTGTCACTGTCAATACATGTTTGGAAGGAAACAGCGGGGGTTTGAAAGGTAATTAAAAACTTTTGTGTTCTGCGTCACTGTCAATACATCTGTGGTGGAACGCAGGGGGAGTTTGAAAGGTAATTAACACTTTTGTTCTCTGTCACTGTCAATACATCTGTGGTGGGAGGCAGACGGGGATTAGAAAGGTAATTAACACTTTTGTTCTCCGTCACCGTCAATACATCTGTGGTGGGAGGCAGGGGGGGTTTGAAAGGTAATTAACACTTTTGTTCTCTGTCACTGTCAATACATGTGTGGAGGGAGGCAGAGGAAGTTAGGAAGGTAATTAACACTTTCCTTCTCTGTCACTGTCAATACATCAGTGGAGGGAGGCAGACGGGGGATTTTTTGAATGGTAATTAACACTTTTGTGTTCTCTGACACTGTCGATATATCTGTGGTGAGACGCAGGGGGAGTTTGAAACGTAATTAACACTTTTGTTCTCTTTCGATGTCAATACATCTGTGGTGGGACGCAGGGGGAGTTTGAAACGTAATTAACACTTTTGTTCTCTGTTGCTGTCAATACATTTGTGGAGGGACGCAGGGGGAGTTTGAAAGGTAATTAATACTTTTGTTCTCTGTCGCTGTCAATACATCTATGGTGGCACGCAGGGGGAGTTTGAAAGGTAATTAACATTTTTGTTCTCTGTCGCTGTCAATACATCTGTGGTGGGACGCTGGGGGAGTTTGAAAGATAATTAACACTTTTGTTCTCCGTCACTGTAAATACATCTGTGGTGGGAGGCAGGGGGGTTTGAAAGGTAATTAACACTTTTGTTCTCTGTCACTGTCAATACATGTGTGGAGGGACGCAGTGGGAGTTTGAAACGTAATTAACACTTTTGTTCTCTTTCGATGTCAATATATCTGTGGTGGGACGCAGGGGGAGTTTGAAACGTAATTAACACTTTTGTTCTCTGTCGCTGTCAATACATTTGTGGTGGGACGTAGGGGGAGTTTGAAAGGTAATTAACACTTTTGTTCTCTGTCTATGTCAATACATCTGTGGTGGGACGCAGGGGGAGTTTGAAACGTAATTAACACTTTTGTTCTCTGTCGCTGTCAAAACATCTGAGGGTGATGGCACAGGGGATTTGAAAGATAATTAACACTTTTGTTCTCCGTCACTGTCAATACATTTGTGCAGGGAGTCAGGGGGGGTTTGAAAGATAATTAACACTTTTGTTCTCTGTCACTGTCAATACATGTGTGGAGGGAGTCAGTGGGGGTTTGAAAGGTAATTAACACTTTTGTTCTCTGTCACTGTCAATACATGTTTGGAGGGAGGCAAGGGAAATTTGAAAGGTAATTAACACTTTTGTGTTCTCTGTCACTGTCAATACATCTGTGGAGGAAGGCAGGGGGAGTATGAAAGGTAATTAACACTTTTGTTCTCTGTCACTGTCAACACACCTGTGGTGGGAGGCAGACGGGGATTTAAAAGGTAATTTATACTTTTGTTCTCTGTCACTGTCAATACATCTGTGCTGGGAGGCAGACGGGGAATTGAAAGGTAATTAACACTTTTGTTCTCGGTCACTGTCAATATATCTTTGGGGGAGGCAGGGGGGTTTGAAACATAATTAACCCTTTTGTGTTCTCTGTCACTGTCAATACATCTGTGGTGGGAGGCAGAGGGGGTTTGAAAGGTAATTAAAACTTTTGTTCTCTGTCACTGTCAATACATCTGTAGAGGGAGGCAGGGGGATTTGAAAGGTAATTAACACTTTTATTCGCTATCACTGCCAATACAGCTGTGGTGGGAGGCAGGGGGGTTTGAAAGGTAATTAACACATTTGTTCTCTGTCACTGTCATTACATCTGTGATGGGAGGCAAAGGGGGTTTGAAGGGTAATTAACACTTTTGTTCTCTGTCACTGTTAATACATCTGATGGGAGGCAGGGGGGTTTGAAAGGTAATTAACACTTTTGTTCTCTGTCACTGTCAATACATCTGTGGAGGGAGGCAGGGGGGTTTGAAAGGTAATTAACACTTTTGTTCTCTGTCACTGTCAAAACATCTGTGCAGGGAGGCAGAGGGGTTTGAAAGGTAATTAACACTTTTGTTCTCTGTGACTGTCAATACATCTGTGGTGGGAGGCAGGGGGTGTTTGAAAGGAAATTAACACTTTTGTTCTCTGTCACTGTTAATAAATCTGTGGTGAGAGGCAGAGGGAGTTTGAAAGGTAATTAACACTTTTGTTCTCTGTCACTGTCAATAATCTGAGGAGGGAGGCAGGGGGGATTTGAAAGGTAATTAACACTTTTGTTCTCTGTCACTGTCAATACATGTTTGGAGGGAAACAGCGGGGGTTTGAAAGGTAATTAATAACTTTTGTGTTCTCCGTCACTGTCAATACATCTGTGGTGGAACGCAGGGGGAGTTTGAAAGGTAATTAACACTTTTGTTCTCTGTCACTGTCAATACATCTGTGGTGGGAGGCAGACGGGGATTAGAAAGGTAATTAATACTTTTGTTCTCTGTCACTGCCAATACATCTGTGGAGAGAGGCAGACGGGGGATTTTTTGAAAGGTAATTAACACTTTTGTGTTCTCTGTCACTGTCAATACATTTGTGGTTGGACGCAGGGGGAGTTTGAAACGTAATTAACACTTTTGTTCTCTGTCGCTGTCAATACATCTGTGGTGGGACGCAGGGGGAGTTTGAAACGTAATTAACACTTTTGTTCTCTGTCGCTGTCAATACATCTGTGGGTGGAGGCAGGGGGGATTTGCAAGATAATTAACACTTTTGTTCTCCGTCACCGTCAATACATCTGTGGTGGGAGGCAGGGGGGGTTTGAAAGGTAATTAACACTTTTGTTCTCTGTCACTGTCAATACATGTGTGGAGGGAGGCAGACGGGGGATTTTTTGAATGGTAATTAACACTTTTGTGTTCTCTGACACTGTCGATATATCTGTGGTGAGACGCAGGGGGAGTTTGAAACGTAATTAACACTTTTGTTCTCTTTCGATGTCAATACATCTGTGGTGGGACGCAGGGGGAGTTTGAAACGTAATTAACACTTTTGTTCTCTGTTGCTGTCAATACATTTGTGGTGGGACGCAGGGGGAGTTTGAAAGGTAATTATCCCTTTTGTGTTCTCTGTCACTGTCAATACATCTGTGGTGGAACGCAGGGGGAGTTTGAAAGGTAATTAACACTTTCGTTCTCTGTCACTTTCAATACATCTGTGGTGGGAGGCAGACGGGGATTAGAAAGGTAATTAATACTTTTGTTCTCTGTCACTGTCAATGCATCTGAGGGCGGAGGCAGGGGAGATTTGAAAGATAATTAACACTTTTGTTCTCCGTCACTGCCAATACACCTGTGGTGGGAGGCAGGGGTGGTTTGAAAGGTAATTAACACTTCTGTTCTCTGTCACTGTCAATACATCTGTGGTGGGACGCAGGGGGAATTTGAAACGTAATTAACACTTTTGTTCTCTGTCGCTGTCAATGCATCTGAGGGCGGAGGCAGGGGAGATTTGAAAGATAATTAACACTTTTGTTCTCCGTCACTGCCAATACACCTGTGGTGGGAGGCAGGGGTGGTTTGAAAGGTAATTAACACTTCTGTTCTCTGTCACTGTCAATACATCTGTGGAGGGAGGATGGGGAGTTTGAAAGGTAATTAACACTTTTGTTCTCTGTCACTGTAAAACATCTGTGATGGGAGGCAGACGGGTATTTTTTGAAAGGTAACTAACACTTGTTCTCTGTCACTGTCAATACATCTGCGGGGGGAGGCAGGGGCGTTTCAAAGGTAATTAACACTTTTGTTCTCTGTCATGTCAATACATCTGTGATGGGAGGCAGAGGGGGTTTGAAAAGTAATTAACACTTTTGTTCTGTGTCACTGTCAAATTATCTGTGATGCGAGACAGGGGGATTTGAAAGGTAATTAACACTTTTGTTCTCTGTCACTGTCAATAAATCTGTGGTGGGAGGCAGGGGGGTTTGAAAGGTAATTAACACTTTTGTTCTCTGTCACTGTCAATACATCTGTGGAGTGAGGCAGGGGGGATTTGAAAAGTAATTAACACTTTTGTTCTCTGTCACTGTCAATATCTCTGAGGGTGGTGGCAGGGGGGATTTGAAAGATAATTAACAATTTTCTTCTCCGTCACTGTCAATACATCTGTGCAGGGAGGCAGGGGGGGTTTGTAGAAGATAATTAACACTTTTGTTCTCTGTCGCTGCCAATACATCTATGGTGGGAGGCAGGGGGAATTTGAACGGTAATTAACACTTTTGTTCTCTGTCGCTCTCAATACATCTGTGGTGGGGCGCTGGGGGAATTTGAAAGGTAATTAACACTTTTGTGTTCTCTGTCACTGTCAATACATCTGTGGAGGGAGGGAGGGGGGTTTGAAAGGTAATTAACACTTTTGTTCTCTGTCACTGTCAATACATCTGTGGTGGTTGGCAGGGGGGGTTTGAAAGGTAATTATCACTTTTGTTCTCTGTCACTGTCAATATATCTGTGGTGGGAGGCAGAGGGGTTTTGAAAGGTAATTAACACTTTTGTTCTCTGTCACTGTCAATACATTTGTGGAGTGAGACAGGGGGGATTTGAAAAGTAATTAACACTTTTGTTCTCTGTCACTGCCAATAAATCCGTGGTGGGAGGCAGGGGAGTTTGAAAAGTAATTAACACTTTTGTTCTCTGTCATTCCAATACATCTGTGATGGGAGGCTGAGGGTGTTTGAAAAGTAATTAACACTTTTGTTCTGTGTCACTGTCAAATTATCTGTGATGGGAGACAGGGGGATTCGAAAGGTAATTAACACATTTGTGTTCTCTGTCACTGTTAATACATCTGTGGTTGGACGCAGGGGGAGTTTGAAACGTAATTAACACTTTTGTTCTCTGTCGCTGTCAATACTTCTTTGGTGGGACTCAGGGGGAGTTTGAAACGTAATTAACACTTTCGTTCTCTGTCGCTGACAATACATCTGAGGGTGGAGTCAGTGGGGGTTTGAAAGGTAATTAACACTTTTGTTCTCTGTCACTGTCAATACATGTTTGGAAGGAGGCAAGGGAAATTTGAAAGGTAATTAACACTTTTGTGTTCTCTGTCACTGTCAATACATCTGTGGAGGAAGGCAGGGGGAGTATGAAAGGTAATTAACACTTTTGTTCTCTGTCACTGTCAACAAACCTGTGGTGGGAGGCAGACGGGGATTTAAAAGGTAATTTATACTTTTGTTCTCTGTCACTGTCAATACATCTGTGCTGGGAGGCAGACGGGGAATTGAAAGGTAATTAACACTTTTGTTCTCGGTCACTGTCAATATATCTTTGGGGGAGGCAGGGGGGTTTAAAACATAATTAACCCTTTTGTGTTCTCTGTCACTGTCAATACATCTGTGGTGGGAGGCAGAGGGGGTTTGAAAGGTAATTAAAACTTTTGTTCTCTGTCACTGTCAATACATCTGTAGAGGGAGGCAGGGGGATTTGAAAGGTAATTAACACTTTTATTCGCTATCACTGCCAATACAGCTGTGGTGGGAGGCAGGGGGGTTTGAAAGGTAATTAACACATTTGTTCTCTGTCACTGTCATTACATCTGTGATGGGAGGCAAAGGGGGTTTGAAAGGTAATTAACACTTTTGTTCTCTGTCACTGTCAATACATCTGATGGGAGGCAGGGGGGTTTGAAAGGTAATTAACACTTTTGTTCTCTGTCACTGTCAATACATCTGTGGACGGAGGCAGGGGGGTTTGAAAGGTAATTAACACTTTTGTTCTCTGTCGCTCTCAATACATCTGTGGTGGGGCGCTAGGGGAATTTGAAAGGTAATTAACACTTTTGTGTTCTCTGTCACTGTCAATACATCTGTGGAGGGAGGGAGGGGGGTTTGAAAGGTAATTAACACTTTTGTTCTCTGTCACTGTCAATACATCTGTGGTGGTTGGCAGGGGGGGTTTGAAAGGTAATTATCACTTTTGTTCTCTGTCACTGTCAATATATATTTGTGGTGGGAGGCAGAGGGGTTTTGAAAGGTAATTAACACTTTTGTTCTCTGTCACTGTCAATACATTTGTGGAGTGAGACAGGGGGGATTTGAAAAGTAATTAACACTTTTGTTCTCTGTCACTGCCAATAAATCCGTGGTGGGAGGCAGGGGAGTTTGAAAAGTAATTAACACTTTTGTTCTCTGTCATGTCAATACATCTGTGATGGGAGGCTGAGGGTGTTTGAAAAGTAATTAACACTTTTGTTCTGTGTCACTGTCAAATTATCTGTGATGGGAGACAGGGGGATTCGAAAGGTAATTAACACATTTGTGTTCTCTGTCACTGTTAATACATCTGTGGTTGGACGCAGGGGGAGTTTGAAACGTAATTAACACTTTTGTTCTCTGTCGCTGTCAATATTTCTTTGGTGGGACTCAGGGGGAGCTTGAAACGTAATTAACACTTTCGTTCTCTGTCGCTGACAATACATCTGAGGGTGGAGTCAGTGGGGGTTTGAAAGGTAATTAACACTTTTGTTCTCTGTCACTGTCAATACATGTTTGGAGGGAGGCAAGGGAAATTTGAAAGGTAATTAACACTTTTGTGTTCTCTGTCACTGTCAATACATCTGTGGAGGAAGGCAGGGGGAGTGTGAAAGGTAATTAACACTTTTGTTCTCTGTCACTGTCAACACACCTGTGGTGGGAGGCAGACGGGGATTTAAAAGGTAATTTATACTTTTGTTCTCTGTCACTGTCAATACATCTGTGCTGGGAGGCAGACGGGGAATTGAAAGGTAATTAACACTTTTGTTCTCGGTCACTGTCAATATATCTTTGGGGGAGGCAGGGGGGGTTGAAACATAATTAACCCTTTTGTGTTCTCTGTCACTGTCAATACATCTGTGGTGGGAGGCAGAGGGGGTTTGAAAGGTAATTAAAACTTTTGTTCTCTGTCACTGTCAATACATCTGTAGAGGGAGGCAGGGGGATTTGAAAGGTAATTAACACTTTTATTCGCTATCACTGCCAATACAGCTGTGGTGGGAGGCAGGGGGGTTTGAAAGGTAATTAACACATTTGTTCTCTGTCACTGTCATTACATCTGTGATGGGTGGCAAAGGGGGTTTGAAAGGTAATTAACACTTTTGTTCTCTGTCACTGTTAATACATCTGATGGGAGGCAGGGGGGTTTGAAAGGTAATTAACACTTTTGTTCTCTGTCACTGTCAATACATCTGTGGAGGGCGGCAGGGGGGTTTGAAAGGTAATTAACACTTTTGTTCTCTGTCACTGTCAATACATCTGTGCAGGGAGGCAGAGGGGTTTCAAAGGTAATTAACACTTTTGTTCTCTGTGACATTCAATACATCTGTGGTGGGAGGCAGGGGGTGTTTGAAAGGAAATTAACACTTTTGTTCACTGTCACTGTTAATAAATCTGTGGTGAGAGGCAGAGGGAGTTTGAAAGGTAATTAACACTTTTGTTCTCTGTCACTGTCAATAATCTGAGGAGGGAGGCAGGGGGGATTTGAAAGGTAATTAACACTTTTGTTCTCTGTCACTGTCAATACATGTTTGGAGGGAAACAGCGGGGGTTTGAAAGGTAATTAATAACTTTTTTGTTCTCCGTCACTGTCAATACATCTGTGGTGGAACGCAGGGGGAGTTTGAAAGGTAATTAACACTTTTGTTCTCTGTCACTGTCAATACATCTGTGGTGGGAGGCAGACGGGGATTAGAAAGGTAATTAATACTTTTGTTCTCTGTCACTGCCAATACATCTGTGGAGAGAGGAGGACGGGGGATTTTTTGAAAGGTAATTATCACTTTTGGGTTCTCTGTCACTGTCAATACATCTGTGGTTGGACGCAGGGGGAGTTTGAAACGTAATTAACACTTTTGTTCTCTGTCGCTGTCAATACATCTGTGGTGGGACGCAGGGGGAGTTTGAAACGTAATTAACACTTTTGTTCTCTGTCGCTGTCAATACATCTGTGGGTGGAGGCAGGGGGGATTTGCAAGATAATTAACACTTTTGTTCTCCGTCACCGTCAATACATCTGTGGTGGGAGGCAGGGGGGGTTTGAAAGGTAATTAACACTTTTGTTCTCTGTCACTGTCAATACATGTGTGGAGGGAGGCAGAGGAAGTTAGAAAGGTAATTAACACTTTCCTTCTCTGTCACTGTCAATACATCAGTGGAGGGAGGCAGACGGGGGATTTTTTGAATGGTAATTAACACTTTTGTGTTCTCTGACACTGTCGATATATCTGTGGTGAGACGCAGGGGGAGTTTGAAACGTAATTAACACTTTTGTTCTCTTTCGATGTCAATACATCTGTGTTGGGACGCAGGGGGAGTTTGAAACGTAAATAACACTTTTGTTCTCTGTTGCTGTCAATACATTTGTGGTGGGACGCAGGGGAAGTTTGAAAGGTAATGAACACTTTTGTTCTCTGTCGCTGTCAATACATCTATGGTGGCACGCAGGGGGAGTTTGAAAGGTAATTAACACTTTTGTTCTCTGTCGCTGTCAATACATCTGTGGTGGGACGCTGGCGGAGTTTGAAAGATAATTAACACTTTTGTTCTCCGTCACTGTAAATACATCTGTGGTGGGAGGCAGGGGGGTTTGAAAGGTAATTAACACTTTTGTTCTCTGTCACTGTCAATACATGTGTGGAGGGACGCAGGGGGAGTTTGAAACGTAATTAACACTTTTGTTCTCTTTCGATGTCAATATATCTGTGGTGGGACGCAGGGGGAGTTTGAAACGTAATTAACACTTTTGTTCTCTGTCGCTGTCAATACATTTGTGGTGGGACGTAGGGGGAGTTTGAAAGGTAATTAACACTTTTGTTCTCTGTCGCTGTCAATACATCTATGATGGGACGCAGGGGGAGTTTGAAAGGTAATTAACACTTTTGTGTTCTCTGTCACTGTCACTACATCTGTGGAGGTAGGCAGGGGGGTTTGAATGGAAATTAACACTTTTGTTCTCTCTCACTGTCAATACAGCTGTGGTGGGTGGCAGGTGGGTTTGAAAGGTAATTAACACTTTTGTTGTCTGTCACTGTCAATACATCTGTGGTGGGAGGCAGAGGGGTTTGAAAGGTAAATTAACACTTTTGTTCTCTGTCACTGTCAATACATCTGTAGAGGGAGGCAGAGAGTTTTGAAAGGTAATAAACATTTTTGTTCTCTGTCACTGAAAATACATCTGTGGAGGGAGGCAGAGGGTGTTTGAAAGGTAATTAACACTTTTATTCTCTGTCACTATATATACATTTGTGGAGGGAGGCAGAGAGGGTTTGAAAGGTAAATAACACTTTTGTTCTCTGTCACTGTCAATACATCTGTTGTGAGAGGCAGACGGGGGATTTGAAAGATAATTAACACTTCTGTTCTCTGTCACTGTCAATACATCTGTGGAGGGAGGATGGGGAGTTTGAAAGGTAACTAACTCTTTTGTTCTCTGTCACTGTAAAACATCTGTGATGGGAGACAGACGGGTATTTTTTGAAAGGTAACTAACACTTGTTCTCTGTCACTGTCAATACATCTGCGGGGGGAGGCAGGGGCGTTTCAAAGGTAATTAACACTTTTGTTCTCTGTCACTGTCAATACATGTGTGGAGGGAGGCAGTGGGAGTTTGAAAGGTAATAATCACTTTTGTGTTCTCTGTCACTGTCAATACATCTGTGGTGGAACGCAGGGGGAGATTGAAAGGTAATTAACACTTTTGTTCTCTGTCTATGTCAATACATCTGTGGTGGGAGGCAGACGGGGATTAGAGAGGTAATTAATACTTTTGTTCTCTGTCACTGTCAACACATCTGTGGAGGGAGGCAGACGGGGAATTTTTGAAAGGTAATTAACACATTTGTGTTCTCTGTCACTGTCAATAAATCTGTGGTGGGACGCAGGGGGAGTTTGAAACGTAATTAACACTTTTGTTCTCTGTCGCTGTCAAAACATCTGAGGGTGAAGGCACAGGGGATTTGAAAGATAATTAACACTTTTGTTCTCCGTCACTGTCAATACATTTGTGCAGGGAGTCAGGGGGGGTTTGAAAGATAATTAACACTTTTGTTCTCTGTCACTGTCAATACATATGTGGAGGGAGGAAGAGGGAGTCTGAAAGGTAATTAACACTTTTGTTCTATGTCACTGTCAATACATGTGTGGAGGGAGTCAGTGGGGGTTTGAAAGGTAATTAACACTTTTGTTCTCTGTCACTGTCAATACATGTTTGGAGGGAGGCAAGGGAAATTTGAAAGGTAATTAACACTTTTGTGTTCTCTGTCACTGTCAATACATCTGTGGAGGAAGGCAGGGGGAGTATGAAAGGTAATTAACACTTTTGTTCTCTGTCACTGTCAACACACCTGTGGTGGGAGGCAGACGGGGATTTAAAAGGTAATTTATACTTTTGTTCTCTGTCACTGTCAATACATCTGTGCTGGGAGGCAGGCGGGGAATTGAAAGGTAATTAACACTTTTGTTCTCGGTCACTGTCAATATATCTTTGGGGGAGGCAGGGGGGTTTGAAACATAATTAACCCTTTTGTGTTCTCTGTCACTGTCAATACATCTGTGGTGGGAGGCAGACGGGGTTTGAAAGGTAATTAAAACTTTTGTTCTCTGTCACTGTCAATACATCTGTAGAGGGAGGCAGGGGGATTTGAAAGGTAATTAACACCTTTATTCTCTATCACTGCCAATACAGCTGTGGTGGGAGGCAGGGGGGTTTTAAAGGTAATTAACACATTTGTTCTCTGTCACTGTCAATACATCTGTGATGGGAGGCAAAGGGGGTTTGAAAGGTAATTAACACTTTTGTTCTCTGTCACTGTTAATACATCTGATTGGAGGCAGGAGGGTTTGAAAGGTAATTAACACTTTTGTTCTCTGTCACTGTCAATACATCTGTGGTGGGAGGCAGGGGGTTTGAAAGGTAATTAACACTTTTGTTCTCTGTCACTGTCAATACATCTGTGGAGGGAGGCAGACGGGGGATTTTTTGAAAGGTAATTAACACTTTTGTTCTCTGTGACTGTCAATACATCTGTGGTGGGAGGCAGGGGGTGTTTGAAACGAAATTAACACTTTTGTTCTCTGTCACTGTTAATAAATCTGTGGTGAGAGGCAGAGGGAGTTTGAAAGGTAATTAACACTTTTGTTCTCTGTCACTGTCAATAATCTGAGGAGGGAGGCAGGGGGGATTTGAAAGGTAATTAACACTTTTGTTCTCTGTCACTGTCAATACATCTGTGGGAGAAGGCAGGGGGGAATTGAAAGATAATTAACACTTTTGTTCTCCGTGACTGTCAATACATCTGTGGTGGTAGGCAGGGGGGTTTGAAAGGTAATTAACACTTTTGTTCTATGTCACTGTCAATCCATGTGTGGAGGGAGGCAGAGGGAGTTTGAAAGGTAATTAACACTTTTGTTCTCTGTCACTGTCAATACATGTTTGGAGGGAAACAGGGGGGTTTGAAAGGTAATTAACACTTTTCTTCTCTGTCGCTGAAAATACATCTGTGGAGGGAGGCAGAGGGGGTTTGAAAGGTAATTAACACTTTTGTTCTCGGTCACTGTCAATACATTTGTGGAGGGAGGCAGAGGGGGTTTGAAAGGTAACTAACACTTTGGTTCTCTGTCACTTTCAATACATCTGTTGTGGGAGGCAGACGGGGATTTGAAAGGTAATTAACTCTTCTATTCTCTGTCACTGTCAATACATCTGTGGAGAGAGGATGAGGAGTTTGAAAGGTAATTAACACTTTTGTTCTCTGTCACTGTAAAACATCTGTGATGGGAGGCTGAAGGGGATTTTTTGAAAGGTAATTAACACTTGTTCTCTGTCACTATCAATACATCTGCGGGGGGAGGCAGGGGCGTTTCAAAGGAAATTAACACTTTTGTTATCTGTCACTGTCAATACAAGTGTGGAGGGTGGGAGGGGGAGCTTGAAAGGTAATTATCCCTTTTGTGTTCTCTGTCACTGTCAATACATCTGTGGTGGAACGCAGGGGGAGTTTGAAAGGTAATTAACACTTTCGTTCTCTGTCACTTTCAATACATCTGTGGTGGGAGGCAGACGGGGATTAGAAAGGTAATTAATACTTTTGTTCTCTGTCACTGCCAATACATCTGTGAAGGGAGGCAGACGGGGGATTTTTTGAAAGGTAATTAACACTTTTGTGTTCTCTGTCACTGTCAATACATCTGTAGAGGGACGCAGGGGGAGTTTGAAACGTAATTAACACTTTTGTTCTCTGTCGCTGCCAATACATCTGTGGTGGGACGCAGGGGGAATTTGAAACGTAATTAACACTTTTGTTCTCTGTCGCTGTCAATGCATCTGAGGGCGGAGGCAGGGGAGATTTGAAAGATAATTAACACTTTTGTTCTCCGTCACTGTCAATACACCTGTGGTGGGAGGCAGGGGTGGTTTGAAAGGTAATTAACACTTCTGTTCTCTGTCACTGTCAATACATCTGTGGAGGGAGGATGGGGAGTTTGAAAGGTAATTTACACTTTTGTTCTCTGTCACTGTAAAACATCTGTGATGGGAGGCAGACGGGTATTTTTTGAAAGGTAACTAACACTTGTTCTCTGTCACTGTCAATACATCTGCGGGGGGAGGCAGGGGCGTTTCAAAGGTAATTAACACTTTTGTTCTCTGTCATGTCAATACATCTGTGATGGGAGGCAGAGGGGGTTTGAAAAGTAATTAACACTTTTGTTCTGTGTCACTGTCAAATTATCTGTGATGCGAGACAGGGGGATTTGAAAGGTAATTAACACTTTTGTTCTCTGTCACTGTCAATACATCTGTGGAGTGAGGCAGGGGGGATTTGAAAAGTAATTAACACTTTTGTTCTCTGTCACTGTCAATATCTCTGAGGGTGGTGGCAGGGGGGATTTGAAAGATAATTAACAATTTTCTTCTCCGTCACTGTCAATACATCTGTGCAGGGAGGCAGGGGGGGTTTGTAGAAGATAATTAACACTTTTGTTCTCTGTCGCTGCCAATACATCTATGGTGGGAGGCAGGGGGAATTTGAACGGTAATTAACACTTTTGTTCTCTGTCGCTCTCAATACATCTGTGGTGGGGCGCTGGGGGAATTTGAAAGGTAATTAACACTTTTGTGTTCTCTGTCACTGTCAATACATCTGTGGAGGGAGGGAGGGGGGTTTGAAAGGTAATTAACACTTTTGTTCTCTGTCACTGTCAATACATCTGTGGTGGTTGGCAGGTGGGGTTTGAAAGGTAATTATCACTTTTGTTCTCTGTCACTGTCAATATATCTGTGGTGGGAGGCAGAGGGGTTTTGAAAGGTAATTAACACTTTTGTTCTCTGTCACTGTCAATACATTTGTGGAGTGAGACAGGGGGGATTTGAAAAGTAATTAACACTTTTGTTCTCTGTCACTGCCAATAAATCCGTGGTGGGAGGCAGGGGAGTTTGAAAAGTAATTAACACTTTTGTTCTCTGTCATGTCAATACATCTGAGGGTGGAGGCAGGGGGGATTTGAAAGATAATTAACACTTTTGTTCTCCGTCACTGTAAATACATCTGTGGTGGGAGGCAGGGGGGGTTTGAAAGGTAATTAACACTTTTGTTCTCTGCCACTGTCAATACATGTGTGGAGGGAGGCAGGGGGGAATTGAAAGATAATTAACACTTTTGTTCTCCGTGACTATCAATACATCTGTGGTGGTAGGCAGGGGGGGTTTGAAAGGTAATTAACACTTTTGTTCTCTGTCACTGTAAAACATCTGTGATGGGAGGCAGACGGGTATTTTTTGAAAGGTAACTAACACTTTTTCTCTGTCACTGTCAATACATCGGCGGGGGGAGGCAGGGGCGTTTCAAAGGTAATTAACACTTTTGTTCTCTGTCACCGTCAATACATGTGTGGAGGGAGGCAGGGGGAGTTTGAAAGGTAATAATCTCTTTTGTGTTCTCTGTCGCTGTCAATACATCTGTGGTGGAACGCAGGGAGAGTTTAAAGGTAACTAATACTTCTGTTCTCTGTCTATGTCAATACATCTGTGGTGGGAGGCAGACGGCGATTAGAGAGGTAATTAACACTTTTGTTCTCTGTTACTGTCAATACCTCTGAGGGTGGTGGCAGGGGGGATTTGAAAGATAATTAACAATTTTCTTCTCCGTCACTGTCAATACATCTGTGCAGGGAGGCAGGGGGGGTTTGAAAGATAATTAACACTTTTGTTCTCTGTCACTGTCAATACATCTGTGGAGGAGGGCAGGGGGGTTTGAAAGGTAATTAACACTTTTGTTCTCTGTCACTGTCAATACATCTGTGGTGGGTGGCAGGGGGTTTTGAAAGGTAATTAACACTTTTGTTCTCTGTCACTGTCAATATATCTGTGGTGGGAGGCAGAGGGGGTTTGAAAGGTAATTAACACTTTTGTTCCCTGTCACTATCAATACATCTGTGGAGTGAGACAGGGGGGATTTGAAATGTAATTAACACTTTTGTTCTCTGTCACTGCCAATAAATCCGTGGTGGGAGGCAGGGGAGTTTGAAAAGTAATTAACACTTTTGTTCTCTGTCATGTCAATACATCTGTGATAGGAGGCTGAGGGTGTTTGAAAAGTAATTAACACTTTTGTTCTGTGTCACTGTCAAATTATCTGTGATGGGAGACAGGGGGATTTGAAAGGTAATTAACACATTTGTGTTCTGTGTCACTGTTAATACATCTGTGGTTGGACGCAGGGGGAGTTTGAAACGTAATTAACACCTTTGTTCTCTGTCGCTGTCAATACATCTTTGGTGGGAGGCAGGGGGGGTTTGAAAGGTAATTAACACTTTTGTTCTCTGTCACTGTCAATACATGTGTGGAGGGAGGCAGAGGGAGTTTGAAAGGTAATTAACAATTTCGTTCTCTGTCACTGTCAATACATCTGTGGAGGGAGGCATACGGGGGATTTTTTGAATGGTAATTAACACTTTTGTGTTCTCTGACACTGTCGATATATCTGTGGTGGGACGCAGGGGGAGTTTGAAACGTAATTAACACTTTTGTTCTCTTTCGATGTCAATATATCTGTGGTGGGACGTAGGGGGAGTTTGAAAGGTAATTAACACTCTTGTTCTCTGTCGCTGTCAATACATCTATGGTGGGACGCAGGGGGAGTTTGAAAGGTAATTAACACTTTTGTTCTCTGTCGCTGTCAATACATCTGTGGTGGGACGCTGGGGGAGTTTGAAAGGTAATTAACACTTTTGTGTTCTCTGTCACTGTCAATAAATCTGTGGTGGGAGGCAGAAGGGGTTTGAAAGGTAATTAAAACTTTTGTTCTCTGTCACTGTCAATACATCTGTAGAGGGAGGCAGGGGGATTTGAAAGGTAATTAACACTTTTGTTCTCTATCACTGCCAATACAGCTGTGGTGGGAGGCAGGGGGGTTTGAAAGGTAATTAACACTTTTGTTCTCTGTCACTGTCAATACATCTGTGATGGGAGGCAAAGGGGGTTTGAAAGGTAATTAACACTTTTGTTCTCTGTCACTGTTAATACATCTGATGGGAGGCAGGGGGATTTGAAAGGTAATTAACACTTTTGTTCTCTGCCACTGTCAATACATCTGTGGTGGGAGGCAGGGGGGTTTGAAAGGTAATTAACACCTTTGTTCTCTGTCACTGTCAATACATCTGTGGTGGGAGGCAGGGGGTGTTTGAAAGGAAATTAACACTTTTGTTCTCTGTCACTGTCAATAAATCTGTGGTGAAAGGCAGAGGGAGTTTGAAAGGTAATTAACACTTTTGTTCTCTGTCACTGTCAATAATCTGAGGAGGGAGGCAGGGGGGATTTGAAAGGTAATTAACACTTTTGTTCTCTGTCACTGTCAATACATCTGTGGGAGGAGGCAGGGGGAATTGAAAGATAATTAACACTTTTGTTCTCCGTGACTGTCAATACATCTGTGGTGGTAGGCAGGGGGGGTTTGAAAGGTAATTACCACTTTTGTTCTCGGTCACTGTCAATCCATGTGTGGAGGGAGGCAGAGGGAGTTTGAAAGGTAATTAACACTTTTGTTCTCTGTCACTGTCAATACATGTTTGGAGGGAAACAGGGGGGTTTGAAAGGTAATCAACACTTTTCTTCTCTGTCGCTGAAAATACATCTGTGGAGGGAGGCAGAGGGGGTTTGAAAGGCAATTAACACTTTTGTTCTCGGTCACTGTCAATACATTTGTGGAGGGAGGCAGAGGGGGTTTGAAAGGTAAATAACACTTTGGTTCTCTGTCACTTTCAATACATCTGTTGTGGGAGGCAGACGGGGATTTGAAAGGTAATTAACTCTTCTATTCTCTGTCACTGTCAATACATCTGTGGAGAGAGGATGAGGAGTTTGAAAGGTAATTAACACTTTTGTTCTGTGTCACTGTAAAACATGTGTGATGGGAGGCAGAAGGGGATTTTTTGAAAGGTAAATAACACTTGTTCTCTGTCACTGTCAATACATCTGCGGGGGGAGGCAGGGACGTTTCAAAGGAAATTAACACTTTTGTTATCTGTCACTGTCAATACAAGTGTGGAGGGTTTGGAGGGGGAGTTTGAAAGGTAATTATCCCTTTTGTGTTCTCTGTCACTGTCAATACATCTGTGGTGGAACGCAGGGGGAGTTTGAAAGGTAATTAACACTTTTGTTCTCTGTCATGTCAATACATCTATGATGGGAGGCAGAGGGGGTTTGAAAAGTAATTAACACTTTTGTTCTGTGTCACTGTCAAATTATCTGTGATGGGAGATAGGGGGATTTGAAAGGTAATTAACACTTTTGTTCCCTGTCACTGTCAATAAATCTGTGGTGGGAGGCAGGGGGGTTTGAAAGGTAATCAACACTTTTGCTCTCTGTCACTGTCAATACATCTGTGGAGGGAGGCAGAGGGGGTTTGAAAACTAATTAACACTTTTGTTCTCTGTGACTGTCAATAGATCTGTGGTGGGAGGCAGGGGGTGTTTGAAAGGAAATTAACACTTTTGTTCTCTGTCAGTGTTAATACATCTGTGGTGGGAGGCAGAGGGGGTTTGAAAGGTAATTAACACTTTTGTTCTCTGTCACTGTCAATAATCTGAGGAGGGAGGCAGGGGGGATTTGAAAGGTAATTAACACTTTTGTTCTCTGTCACTGTCAATACATCTGTGGGAGGAGGCAGGGGGGAATTGATAAATAATTAACACTTTTCTTCCCCGTCACTGCCAATACATCTGTGGTGGTAGGAAGGGGGGGTTTGAAAGGTAATTAACCCTTTTTTTCTCTGTCACTGTCAATACATGTTTGGAGGGAAACAGTGGGGTTTTGAAAGGTAACTAATAACTTTTGTGTTCTCCGTCACTGTCAATACATCTGTGGTGGAACGCAGGGGGAGTTTGAAAGGTAATTAACACTTTTGTTCTCTGTCACTGTCAATACATCTGTGGTGGGAGGCAGACGGGGATTAGAAAGGTAATTAATACTTTTGTTCTCTGTCACTGCCAATACATCTGTGGAGAGAGGCAGACGGGGGATTTTTTGAAAGGTAATTAACACTTTTGTGTTCTCTGTCACTGTCAATACATCTGTGGTTGGACGCAGGGGGAGTTTGAAACGTAATTAACACTTTTGTTCTCTGTCGCTGTCAATACATCTGTGGTGGGACGCAGGGGGAGTTTGAAACGTAATTAACACTTTTGTTCTCTGTCGCTGTCAATACATCTGAGGGTGGAGGCAGGGGGGATTTGCAAGATAATTAACACTTTTGTTCTCCGTCACCGTCAATACATCTGTGGTGGGAGGCAGGGGGGGTTTGAAAGGTAATTAACACTTTTGTTCTCTGTCACTGTCAATACATGTGTGGAGGAAGGCAGAGAAAGTTTGAAAGGTAATTAACACCTTCCTTCTCTGTCACTGTCAATACATCTGTGGAGGGAGGCAGACGGGGGATTTTTTGAATGGTAATTAACACTTTTGTGTTCTCTGACACTGTCGATATATCTGTGGTGAGACGCAGGGGGAGTTTGAAACGTAATTAACACTTTTGTTCTCTTTCGATGTCAATACATCTGTGGTGGGACGCAGGGGGAGTTTGGAACGTAATTAACACTTTTGTTCTCTGTTGCTGTCAATACATTTGTGGTGGGACGCAGGGGGAGCTTGAAAGGTAATTAACACTTTTGTTCTCTGTCGCTGTCAATACATCTATGGTGGGACGCAGGGGGAGTTTAAAAGGTAATTAACACTTTTGTTCTCTGTCGCTGTCAATACATCTGTGGTGGGACGCTGGGGGAGTTTGAAAGATAATTAACACTTTTGTTCTCCGTCACTGTAAATACATCTGTGGTGGGAGGCAGGGGGGGTTTGAAAGGTAATTAACACTTTTGTTCTCTGTCACTGTCAATACATGTGTGGTGGGACGCAGGGGGAGTTTGAAACGTAATTAACACTTTTGTTCTCTTTCGATGTCAATATATCTGTGGTGGGACGCAGGGGGAGTTTGAAACGTAATTAACACTTTTGTTCTCTGTCGCTGTCAATACATTTGTGGTGGGACGTAGGGGGAGTTTGAAAGGTAATTAACACTTTTGTTCTCTGTCGCTGTCAATACATCTATGGTGGGACGCAGGGGGAGTTTGAAAGGTAATTAACACTTTTGTTCTCTGTCGCTGTCAATACATCTGTGGTGGGACGCTGGGTGAGTTTGAAAGGTAATTAACACTTTTGTGTTCTCTGTCACTGTCACTACATCTGTGGAGGTAGGCAGGGGGGTTTGAATGGAAATTAACACTTTTGTTCTCTCTCACTGTCAATACATCTGTGGTGGGTGGCAGGGGGGGTTTGAAAGGTAATTAACACTTTTGTTCTCTGTCACTGTCAATACATCTGTGGTGGGAGGCAGAGGGGTTTGAAAGGTAAATTAACACTTTTGTTCTCTGTCACTGTCAATACATCTGTAGAGGGAGGCAGGGAGTTTTGAAAGGTAATAAACATTTTTGTTCTCTGTCACTGAATATGCATCTGTGGAGGGAGGCAGAGGGTGTCTGAAAGGTAATTAACACTTTTATTCTCTGTCACTATATATACATTTGTGGAGGGAGGCAGAGAGGGTTTGAAAGGTAATTAACACTTTTGTTCTCTGTCACTGTCAATATATCTGCGGTGGGAGGCAGAGGGGGTTTGAAAGGTAATTAACACTTTTGTTCTCTGTCACTGTCAATACATCTGTGGAGTGAGACAGGGGGGATTTGAAAAGTAATTAACACTTTTGTTCTCTGTCACTGCCAATAAATCCGTGGTGGGAGGCAGGGGAGTTTGAAAAGTAATTAACACTTTTGTTCTCTGTCATGTCAGTACATCTGTGATGGGAGGCTGAGGGTGTTTGAAAAGTAATTAACACTTTTGTTCTGTGTCACTGTCAAATTATCTGTGATGGGAGACAGGGGGATTTGAAAGGTAATTAACACATTCGTGTTCTCTGTCACTGTTAATACATCTGTGGTTGGACGCAGGGGGAGTTTGAAACGTAATTAACACCTTTGTTCTCTGTCGCTGTCAATACATCTTTGGTGGGAGGCAGCGGGGGTTTGAAAGGTAATTAACACTTTTGTTCTCTGTCACTGTCAATACATGTGTGGAGGGAAGCAGAGGGAGTTTGAAAGGTAATTAACACTTTTGTTCTCTGTCACTGTCAATACATCTGTGGTGGGAGGCAGAGGGGTTTGAAAGGTAAATTAACACTTTTGTTCTCTGTCACTGTCAATACATCTGTAGAGGGAGGCAGGGAGTTTTGAAAGGTAATAAACATTTTTGTTCTTTGTCAATGAAAATACATCTGTGGAGGGAGGCAGAGGGTGTTTGAAAGGTAATTAACACTTTTATTCTCTGTCACTATATATACATTTGTGGAGGGAGGCAGAGAGGGTTTGAAAGGTAAATAACACTTTTGTTCTCTGTCACTGTCAATACATCTGTTGTGAGAGGCAGACGGGGGATTTGAAAGATAATTAACACTTCTGTTCTCTGTCACTGTCAATACATCTGTGGAGGGAGGATGGGGAGTTTGAAAGGTAACTAACTCTTTTGTTCTCTGTCACTGTAAAACATCTGTGATGGGAAACAGACGGGTATTTTTTGAAAGGTAACTAACACTTGTTCTCTGTCACTGTCAATACATCTGCGGGGGGAGGCAGGGGCGTTTCAAAGGTATATAACACTTTTGTTCTCTGTCACTGTCAATACATGTGTG
Source organism: Deroplatys truncata (assembly GCA_030765065.1). NCBI lineage: Eukaryota > Metazoa > Arthropoda > Insecta > Mantodea > Mantidae > Deroplatys > Deroplatys truncata. Next base: position 2,686,935 of record CM060977.1, on the reverse strand, counting down.
GAGGGAGGCAGTGGGAGTTTGAAAGGTAATAATCACTTTTGTGTTCTCTGTCACTGTCAATACATCTGTGGTGGAACGCAGGGGGAGATTGAAAGGTAATTAACACTTTTGTTCTCTGTCTATGTCAATACATCTGTGGTGGGAGGCAGACGGGGATTAGAGAGGTAATTAATACTTTTGTTCTCTGTCACTGTCAACACATCTGTGGAGGGAGGCAGACGGGGATTTTTGAAAGGTAATTAACACATTTGTGTTCTCTGTCACTGTCAATAAATCTGTGGTGGGATGCAGGGGGAGTTTGAAACGTAATTAACACTTTTGTTCTCTGTCGCTGTCAAAACATCTGAGGGTGAAGGCACAGGGGATTTGAAAGATAATTAACACTTTTGTTCTCCGTCACTGTCAATACATTTGTGCAGGGAGGCAGGGGGGGGGGGTTTGAAAGATAATTAACACTTTTGTTCTCCGTCACTGTCAATACATGTGTGGAGGGAGGAAGAGGGAGTTTGAAAGGTAATTAAAACTTTTGTTCTATGTCACTGTCAATACATGTGTGGAGGGAGTCAGTGGGGGTTTGAAAGGTAATTAACACTTTTGTTCTCTGTCACTGTCAATACATGTTTGGAGGGAGGCAAGGGAAATTTGAAAGGTAATTAACACTTTTGTGTTCTCTGTCACTGTCAATACATCTGTGGAGGAAGGCAGGGGGAGTATGAAAGGTAATTAACACTTTTGTTCTCTGTCACTGTCAACACACCTGTGGTGGGAGGCAGACGGGGATTTAAAAGGTAATTTATACTTTTGTTCTCTGTCACTGTCAATACATCTGTGCTGGGAGGCAGACGGGGAATTGAAAGGTAATTAACACTTTTGTTCTCGGTCACTGTCAATACATCTGTGAGGGAGGCAGGGGGTTTTGAAACATAATTAACCCTTTTGTGTTCTCTGTCACTGTCAATACATCTGTGGTGGGAGGCAGAAGGGGTTTGAAAGGTAATTAAAACTTTTGTTCTCTGTCACTGTCAATACATCTGTAGAGGGAGGCAGGGGGATTTGAAAGGTAATTAACACTTTTGTTCTCTATCACTGCCAATACAGCTGTGGTGGGAGGCAGGGGGGTTTGAAAGGTAATTAACACTTTTGTTCTCTGTCACTGTCAATACATCTGTGATGGGAGGCAAAGGGGGTTTGAAAGGTAATTAACACTTTTGTTCTCTGTCACTGTTAATACATCTGATGGGAGGCAGGGGGGTTTGAAAGGTAATTAACACTTTTGTTCTCTTTTACTGTCAATACATCTGTGGTGGGAGGCAGGGGGGTTTGAAAGGTAATTAACACTTTTGTTCTCTGTCACAGTCAATACATCTGTGGAGGGAGGCAGAGGGGTTTGAAAGGTAATTAACACTTTTGATCTCTGTGACTGTCAATACATCTGTGGTGGGAGGCAGGGGGTGTTTGAAAGGAAATTAACACTTTTGTTCTCTGTCACTGTTAATAAATCTGTGGTGAGAGGCAGAGGGAGTTTGAAAGGTAATTAACACTTTTGCTCTCTGTCACTGTCAATAATCTCAGGAGGGAGGCAGGGGGGATTTGAAAGGTAATTAACACTTTTGTTATCTGTCACTGTCAATACATCTGTGGGAGGAGGCAGGGGGGAATTGAAAGATAATTAACACTTTTGTTCTCCGTGATTGTCAATACATCTGTGGTGGTAGGCAGGGGGGGTTTGAAAGGTAATTAACACTTTTGTTCTCTGTCACTGTCAATCCATGTGTGGAGGGAGGCAGAGGGAGTTTGAAAGGTAATTAACACTTTTGTTCTCTGTCACTGTCAATACATGTTTTGAGGGAAACAGGGGGGTTTGAAAGGTAATCAACACTTTTCTTCTCTGTCGCTGAAAATACATCTGTGGATGGAGGCAGAGGGGGTTTGAAAGGTAATTAACACTTTTGTTCTCGGTCACTGTCAATACATTTGTGGAGGGAGGCATAGGGGGTTTGAAAGGTAAATAACACTTTGGTTCTCTGTCACTTTCAATACATCTGTTGTGGGAGGCAGACGGGGATTTGAAAGGTAATTAACTCTTCTATTCTCTGTCACTGTCAATACATCTGTGGAGAGAGGATGAGGAGTTTGAAAGGTAATTAACACTTTTGTTCTCTGTCACTGTAAAACATCTGTGATGGGAGGCAGAAGGGGATTTTTTGAAAGGTAATTAACACTTGTTCTCTGTCACTGTCAATACATCTGCGGGGGGAGGCAGGGGCGTTTCAAAGGAAATTAACACTTTTGTTATCTGTCACTGTCAATACAAGTGTGGAGGGTGGGAGGGGGAGTTTGAAAGGTAATTATCCCTTTTGTGTTCTCTGTCACTGTCAATACATCTGTGGTGGAACGCAGGGGGAGTTTGAAAGGTAATTAACACTTTCGTTCTCTGTCACTGTCAATACATCTGTGGTGGGAGGCAGACGGGGATTAGAAAGGTAATTAATACTTTTGTTCTCTGTCACTGCCAATACATCTTTGAAGGGAGGCAGACGGGGGATTTTTTGAAAGGTAATTAACACTTTTGTGTTCTCTGTCACTGTCAATACATCTGTGGAGGGACGCAGGGGGAGTTTGAAACGTAATTAACACTTTTGTTCTCTGTCGCTGTCAATACATCTGTGGTGGGACGCAGGGGGAATTTGAAACGTAATTAACACTTTTGTTCTCTGTCGCTGTCAATGCATCTGAGGGCGGAGGCAGGGGAGATTTGAAAGATAATTAACACTTTTGCTCTCCGTCACTGTCAATACATCTGTGGTGGGAGGCAGGGGTGGTTTGAAAGGTAATCAACACTTCTGTTCTCTGTCACTGTCAATACATCTGTGGAGGGAGGATGGGGAGTTTGAAAGGTAATTAACACTTTTGTTCTCTGTCACTGTAAAACATCTGTGATGGGAGGCAGACGGGTATTTTTTGAAAGGTAACTAACACTTGTTCTCGGTCACTGTCAATACATCTGCGGGGGGAGGCAGGGGCGTTTCAAAGGTAATTAACACTTTTGTTCTCTGTCATGTCAATACATCTGTGATGGGAGACAGAGGGGGTTTGAAAAGTAATTAACACTTTTGTTCTGTGTCACTGTCAAATTATCTGTGATGCGAGACAGGGGGATTTGAAAGGTAATTAACACTTTTGTTCTCTGTCACTGTCAATAAATCTGTGGTAAGAGGCAGGGGGGTTTGAAAGGTAATTAACACTTTTGTTCTCTGTCACTGTCAATACATCTGTGGAGTGAGGCAGGGGGGATTTGAAAAGTAATTAACACTTTTGTTCTCTGTCACTGTCAATACATGTGTGGAGGGACGCAGGGGGAGTTTGAAAGGTAATTAACACTTTTGTTCTCTGTCGCTGTCAATACATCTATGGTGGGAGGCAGGGGGAGTTTGGAAGGTAATTAACACTTTTGTTCTCTGTCGCTCTCAATACATCTGTGGTGGGACGCTGGGGGAATTTGAAAGGTAATTAACACTTTTGTGTTCTCTGTCACTGTCAATACATCTGTGGAGGGCGGCAGGGGGGTTTGAGAGGTAATTAACACTTTTGTTCTCTGTCACTGTCAATACATCTGTGGTGGGTGGCAGGGGGTTTTGAAAGGTAATTAACACTTTTGTTCTCTGTCACTGTCAATATATCTGCGGTGGAAGGCAGAGGGGGTTTGAAAGGTAATTAACACTTTTGTTCTCTGTCACTGTCAATAGATCTGTGGAGTGAGACAGGGGGGATTTGAAAAGTAATTAACACTTTTGTTCTCTGTCACTGCCAATAAATCCGTGGTGGGAGGCAGGGGAGTTTGAAAAGTAATTAACACTTTTGTTCTCTGTCATGTCAGTACATCTGTGATGGGAGGCTGAAGGTGTTTAAAAAGTAATTAACACTTTTGTTCTGTGTCACTGTCAAATTATCTGTGATGGGAGACAGGGGGATTTGAAGGGTAATTAACACATTCGTGTTCTCTGTCACTGTTAATACATCTGTGGTTGGACGCAGGGGGAGTTTGAAACGTAATTAACACCTTTGTTCTCTGTCGCTGTCAATACATCTTTGGTGGGAGGCAGGGGGGGTTTGAAAGGTAATTAACACTTTTGTTCTCTGTCACTGTCAATACATGTGTGGAGGGAGGCAGAGGGAGTTTGAAAGGTAATTAACAATTTCGTTCTCTGTCACTGTCAATACATCTGTGGAGGGACGCATACGGGGGATTTTTTGAATGGTAATTAACACTTTTGTGTTCTCTGACACTGTCGATATATCTGTGGAGGGACGCAGGGGGAGTTTGAAACGTAATTAACACTTTTGTTCTCTTTCGATGTCAATATATCTGTGGTGGGACGTAGGGGGAGTTTGAAAGGTAATTAACACTCTTGTTCTCTGTCGCTGTCAATACATCTATGGTGGGACGAAGGGGGAGTTTGAAAGGTAATTAACACTTTTGTTCTCTGTCGCTGTCAATACATCTGTGGTGGGACGCTGGGGGAGTTTGAAAGGTAATTAACACTTTTGTGTTCTCTGTAACTGTCAATACATCTGTGGAGGTAGGCAGTGGGGTTTGAATGGAAATTAACACTTTTGTTCTCTCTCACTGTCAATTCATCTGTGGTGGGTGGCAGGGGGAGTTTGAAAGGTAATTAACACTTTTGTTCTCTGTCACTGTCAATACATCTGTGGTGGGAGGCAGAGGGGGTTTGAAAGGTAATTAACACTTTTGTTCTCTGTCACTGTCAATACATCTGTGATGGGTGGCAGAGGGGTTTGAAAACTAATTAACACTTTTGTTCTCTGCCACTGTCAATTTACCTGTGATGGGAGACAGGGGGATTTGAAAGGTAATTAACACTTTCGTTCTCTGTCACGGTCAATAAATCTGTGGTGGGAGGCAGGGGGGTTTAAAGGTAATTAATACTTTTGTTCTGTGTCACTGTTAATACATCTGTGGTGAGAGGCAGAAGGGTTTGAAAGCTAAATTAACACTTTTGTTCTCTGTCATTGTCAATACATCTGTAGAGGGAGGCAGGGAGTTTTGAAAGGTAATAAACATTTTTGTTCTCTGTCACTGAAAATACATCTGTGGAGGGAGGCAGAGGGTGTTTGAAAGGTAATTAACACTTTTATTCTCTGTCACTATATATACATTTGTGGAGGGAGGCAGAGAGGGTTTGAAAGGTAAATAACACTTTTGTTCTCTGTCACTGTCAATACATCTGTTGTGAGAGGCAGACGGGGGATTTGTAAGATAATTAACACTTCTGTTCTCTGTCACTGTCAATACATCTGTGGAGGGAGGATGGGGAGTTTGAAAGGTAACTAACACTTTTGTTCTCTGTCACTGTAAAACATCTGTGATGGGAGACAGACGGGTATTTTTTGAAAGGTAACTAACACTTGTTCTCTGTCATTGTCAATACATCTGCGGGGGGAGGCAGGGGCGTTTCAAAGGTATTTAACACTTTTGTCCTCTGTCACTGTCAATACATGTGTGGAGGGAGGCAGGGGGAGTTTGAAAGGTAATAATCACTTTTGTGTTCTCTGTCACTGTCAATACATCTGTGGTGGAACGCAGGGGGAGATTGAAAGGTAATTAACACTTTTGTTCTCTGTCTATGTCAATACATCTGTGGTGGGAGGCAGACGGGGATTAGAGAGGTAATTAATACTTTTGTTCTCTGTCACTGTCAACACATCTGTGGAGGGAGGCAGACGGGGGATTTTTGAAAGGTAATTAACACATTTGTGTTCTCTGTCACTGTCAATAAATCTGTGGTGGGACGCAGGGGGAGTTTGAAACGTAATTAACACTTTTGTTCTCTGGCGCTGTCAAAACATCTGAGGGTGAAGGCACAGGGATTTGAAAGATAATTAACACTTTTGTTTTCCGTCACTGTCAATACATCTGTGCAGGGAGGCAGGGGGGTGTTTGAAAGATAATTAACACTTTTGTTCTCTGTCACTGTCAATACATGTGTGGAGGGAGGAAGAGGGAGTTTGAAAGGTAATTAACACTTTTGTTCTATGTCACTGTCAATACATGTGTGGAGGGTGTCGGTGGGGGTTTGAAAGGTAATTAACACTTTTGTTCTCTGTCGCTGTCAATACATCTATGGTGGGAGGTAGGGGGAGTTTGAAAGGTAATTAAAATTTTGTTCTCTGTCGCTGTCAATACATCTGTGGTGGGACGATGGGGGAGTTTGAAAGGTAATTAAAACTTTTGTGTTCTCTGTCACTGTCAACACATCTGTGGAGGGAGGCAGGGGGGTTTGAAAGGTAATTAACACTTTTGTTCTCTGTCACTGTCAATACATCTGGGGTGGTTTGCAGGGGGGCTTTGAAAGGTAATTAACACTTTTGTTCTCTGTCACTGTCAATACATCTGTGGAGTGAGACAGGGGGGATTTGAAGAGTAATTAACACTTTTGTTCTCTGTCACTGCCAATAAATCCATGGTGGGAGGCAGGGGAGTTTGAAAGGTAATTAACACTTTTGTTCTCTGTCATGTCAATACATCTATGATGGGAGGCAGAGGGGGTTTGAAAAGTACTTAACACTTTTGTTCTGTGTCACTGTCAAATTATCTGTGATGGGAGACAGGGGGATTTGAAAGGTAATTAACACTTTTGTTCCCTGTCACTGTCAATAAATCTGTGGTGGGAGGCAGGGGGGTTTGAAAGGTAATCAACACTTTTGCTCTCTAACACTGTCAATACATCTGTGGAGGGAGGCAGAGGGGGTTTGAAAGCTAATTAACACTTTTGTTCTCTGTGACTGTCAATAGATCTGTGGTGGGAGGCAGGGGGTGTTTGAAAGGAAATTAACACTTTTGTTCTCTGTCAGTGTTAATACATCTGTGGTGGGAGGCAGAGGGGGTTTGAAAGGTAATTAACACTTTTGTTCTCTGTCGCTGTCAATACATCTGAGGGTGGAGGCAGGGGGGATTTGCAAGATAATTAACACTTTTGTTCTCCGTCACCGTCAATACATCTGTGGTGGGAGGCAGGGGGGGTTTGAAAGGTAATTAACACTTTTGTTCTCTGTCACTGTCAATACATGTGTGGAGGGAGGCAGAGGAAGTTTGAAAGGTAATTAACACTTTCCTTCTCTGTCACTGTCAATACATCTGTGGAGGGAGGCAGACGGGGGATTTTTTGAATGGTAATTAACACTTTTGTGTTCTCTGACACTGTCGATATATCTGTGGTGAGACGCAGGGGGAGTTTGAAACGTAATTAACACTTTTGTTCTCTTTCGATGTCAATACATCTGTGGTGGGACGCAGGGGGAGTTTGAAACGTAATTAACACTTTTGTTCTCTGTCGCTGTCAATACATCTATGGTGGGACGCAGGGGGAGTTTGAAAGGTAATTAACACTTTTGTTCTCTGTCGCTGTCAATACATCTGTGGTGGCACGCTGGGGGAGTTTGAAAGATAATTAACACTTTTGTTCTCCGTCACTGTAAATACATCTGTGGTGGGAGGCAGGGGGGTTTTGAAAGGTAATTAACACTTTTGTTCTCTGTCACTGTCAATACATGTGTGGAGGGACGCAGGGGGAGTTTGAGACGTAATTAACACTTTTGTTCTCTTTCGATGTCAATATATCTGTGGTGGGACGCAGGGGGAGTTTGAAACGTAATTAACACTTTTTTTCTCTGTCGCTGTCAATACATTTGTGGTGGGACGTAGGGGGAGTTTGAAAGGTAATTAACACTTTTGTATTCTCTGTCACTGTCAATACATCTGTGGAGGTAGGCAGGGGGGTTTGAATGGAAATTAACACTTTTGTTCTCTCTCACTGTCAATTCATGTGTGGTGGGTGGCAGGGGGGTTTTGAAAGGTAATTAACACTTTTGTTCTCTGTCACTGTCAATACATCTGTGGTGGGAGGCAGAGGGGGTTTGAAAGGTAATTAACACTTTTGTTCTCTGTCACTGTCAATAAATCTGTGATGGGTGGCAGAGGGGGTTTGAAAAGTAATTAACACTTTTGTTCTCTGCCACTGTCAATTTACCTGTGATGGGAGACAGGGGGATTTGAAAGGTAATTAACACTTTCGTTCTCTGTCACGGTCAATAAATCTGTGGTGGGAGGCAGGGGGGTTTAAAGGTAATTAACACTTTTGTTCTCTGTCAGTGTCAATACATCTGTGTTGATAGGCAGGGGGGATTTGAAAAGTAATTAATACTTTTGTTCTGTGTCACTGTTAATACATCTGTGGTGAGAGGCAGAAGGGTTTGAAAGCTAAATTAACACTTTTGTTCTCTGTCATTGTCAATACATCTGTAGAGGGAGGCAGGGAGTTTTGAAAGGTAATAAACATTTTTGTTCTCTGTCACTGTAAATACATCTGTGGAGGGAGGCAGAGGGTGTTTGAAAGGTAATTAACACTTTTATTCTCTGTCACTATATACACATTTGTGGAGGGAGGCAGAGAGGGTTTGAAAGGTAAATAACACTTTTGTTCTCTGTCACTGTCAATACATCTGTTGTGAGAGGCAGACGGGGGATTTGTAAGATAATTAACACTTCTGTTCTCTGTCACTGTCAATACATCTGTGGAGGGAGGATGGGGAGTTTGAAATGTAACTAACACTTTTGTTCTCTGTCACTGTAAAACATCTGTGATGGGAGACAGACGGGTATTTTTTGAAAGGTAACTAACACTTGTTCTCTGTCATTGTCAATACATCTGCGGGGGGAGGCAGGGGCGTTTCAAAGGTATTTAACACTTTTGTTCTCTGTCACTGTCAATACATGTGTGGAGGGAGGCAGGGGGAGTTTGAAAGGTAATAATCACTTTTGTGTTCTCTGTCACTGTCAATACATCTGTGGTGGAACGCAGGGGGAGATTGAAAGGTAATTAACACTTTTGTTCTCTGTCTATGTCAATACATCTGTGGTGGGAGGCAGACGGGGATTAGAGAGGTAATTAATACTTTTGTTCTCTGTCACTGTCAACACATCTGTGGAGGGAGGCAGACGGGGGATTTTTGAAAGGTAATTAACACATTTGTGTTCTCTGTCACTGTCAATAAATCTGTGGTGGGACGCAGGGGGAGTTTGAAACGTAATTAACACTTTTGTTCTCTGTCGCTGTCAAAACATCTGAGGGTGAAGGCACAGGGATTTGAAAGATAATTAACACTTTTGTTCTCCGTCACTGTCAATACATCTGTGCAGGGAGGCAGGGGGGTGTTTGAAAGATAATTAACACTTTTGTTCTCTGTCACTGTCAATACATGTGTGGAGGGAGGAAGAGGGAGTTTGAAAGGTAATTAACACTTTTGTTCTATGTCACTGTCAATACATGTGTGGAGGGAGTCGGTGGGGGTTTGAAAGGTAATTAACACTTTTGTTCTCTGTCGCTGTCAATACATCTATGGTGGAAGGCAGGGGGAGTTTGAAAGGTAGTTAACACTTTTGTGTTCTCTGTCACTGTCAATACATCTGTGGAGGGAGGCAGGGGGGTTTGAAAGGTAATTAACACTTTTGTTCTCTGTCACTGTCAATACATCTGGGGTGGTTTGCAGGGGGGCTTTGAAAGGTAATAAACACTTTTGTTCTCTGTCACTGTCAATACATCTGCGGAGTGAGACAGGGGGGATTTGAAGGGTAATTAACACTTTTGTTCTCTGTCACTGCCAATAAATCCATGGTGGGAGGCAGGGGAGTTTGAAAGGTAATTAACACTTTTGTTCTCTGTCATGTCAATACATCTATGATGGGAGGCAGAGGTGGTTTGAAAAGTAATAAACACTTTTGTTCTGTGTCACTGTCAAATTATCTGTGATGGGAGACAGGGGGATTTAAAGGTAATTAACACTTTTGTTCCCTGTCACTGTCAATAAATCTGTGGTGGGAGGCAGGGGGGTTTGAAACGTAATCAACGCTTTTGCTCTCTGTCACTGTCAATACATCTGTGGAGGGAGGCAGAGGGGGTTTGAAAGCTAATTAACACTTTTGTTCTCTGTCAGTGTTAATACATCTGTGGTGGGAGGCAGAGGGGGTTTGAAAGGTAATTAACACTTTTGTTCTCTGTCACATTCAATAATCTGAGGAGGGAGGCAGGGGGGATTTGAAAGGTATTTAACACTTTTGTTCTCTGTCACTGTCAATACATCTGTGGGAGGAGGCAGGGGGGAATTGATAAATAATTAACACTTTTCTTCCCCGTCACTGCCAATACATCTGTGGTGGTAGGAAGGGGGGGTTTGAAAGGTAATTAACACTTTTTTTCTCTGTCACTGTCAATACATGTTTGGAGGGAAACAGTGGGGGTTTGAAAGGTAATTAATAACTTTTGTGTTCTCCGTCACTGTCAATACATCTGTGGTGGAACGCAGGGGGAGTTTGAAAGGTAATTAACACTTTTGTTCTCTGTCACTGTCAATACATCTGTGGTGGGAGGCAGACGGGGATTAGAAAGGTAATTAACACTTTTGTTCTCCGTCACTGTCAATACATCTGTGCAGGGAGGCAGGGGGGTGTTTGAAAGATAATTAACACTTTTGTTCTCTGTCACTGTCAATACATCTGTGGTTGGACGCAGGGGGAGTTTGAAACGTAATTAACACTTTTGTTCTCTGTCGCTGTCAATACATCTGTGGTGGGACGCAGGGGGAGTTTGAAACGTAATTAACACTTTTGTTCTCTGTCGCTGTCAATACATCTGAGGGTGGAGGCAGGGGGGATTTGTAAGATAATTAACACTTTTGTTCTCGGTCACCGTCAATACATCTGTGGTGGGAGGCAGGGGGGGTTTGAAAGGTAATTAACACTTTTGTTCTCTGTCACTGTCAATACATGTGTGGAGGGAGGCAGAGGAAGTTTGAAAGGTAATTAACACTTTCCTTCTCTGTCACTGTCAATACATCTGTGGAGGGAGGCAGACGGGGGATTTTTTGAATGGTAATTAACACTTTTGTGTTCTCTGACACTGTCGATATATCTGTGGTGAGACGCAGGGGGAGTTTGAAACGTAATTAACACTTTTGTTCTCTTTCGATGTCAATACATCTGTGGTGGGACGCAGGGGGAGTTTGAAACGTAATTAACACTTTTGTTCTCTGTTGCTGTCAATACATTTGTGGTGGGACGCAGGGGGAGCTTGAAAGGTAATTAACACTTTTGTTCTCTGTCGCTGTCAATACAACTATGGTGGGACGCAGGGGGAGTTTGAAAAGTAATTAACACTTTTGTTCTCTGTCGCTGTCAATACATCTGTGGTGGGACGCTGGGGGAGTTTGAAAGATAATTAACACTTTTGTTCTCCGTCACTGTAAATACATCTGTGGTGGGAGGCAGGGGGGGTTTGAAAGGTAATTAACACTTTTGTTCTCTGTCACTGTCAATACATGTGTGGAGGGACGCAGGGGGAGTTTGAGACGTAATTAACACTTTTGTTCTCTTTCGATGTCAATATATCTGTGGTGGGACGCAGGGGGAGTTTGAAACGTAATTAACACTTTTGTTCTCTGTCGCTGTCAATACATTTGTGGTGGGACGTAGGGGGAAAGGTAATTAACACTTTTGTTCTCTGTCGCTGTCAATACAACTATGGTGGGACGCAGGGGGAGTTTGAAAGGTAATTAACACTTTTGTTCTCTGTCGCTGTCAATACATCTGTGGTGGGACGCTGGGTGAGTTTGAAAGGTAATTAACACTTTTGTGTTCTCTGTCACTGTCACTACATCTGTGGAGGTAGGCAGGGGGGTTTGAATGGAAATTAACACTTTTGTTCTCTCTCACTGTCAATACATCTGTGGTGGGTGGCAGGGGGGGTTTGAAAGGTAATTAACACTTTTGTTCTTTGTCACTGTCAATTCATCTGTGGTGGGAGGCAGAGGGGTTTGAAAGGTAAATTAACACTTTTGTTCTCTGTCACTGTCAATACATCTGTAGAGGGAGGCAGGGAGTTTTGAAAGGTAATAAACATTTTTGTTCTCTGTCACTGAAAATACATTTTGGAGGGAGGCAGAGGGTGTTTGAAAGGTAATTAACACTTTTATTCTCTGTCACTGTATATACATTTGTGGAGGGAGGCAGAGAGGGTTTGAAAGGTAAATAACACATTTGTTCTCTGTCACTGTCAATACATCTGTTGTGAGAGGCAGACGGGGGATTTGAAAGATAATTAACACTTCTGTTCTCTGTCACTGTCAATACATCTGTGGAGGGAGGATGGGGAGTTTGAAAGGTAACTAACTCTTTTGTTCTCTGTCACTGTAAAACATCTGTGATGGGAAACAGACGGGTATTTTTTGAAAGGTAACTAACACTTGTTCTCTGTCACTGTCAATACATCTGCGGGGGGAGGCAGGGGCGTTTCAAAGGTAATTAACACTTTTGTTCTCTGTCACTGTCAATACATGTGTGGAGGGAGGCAGTGGGAGTTTGAAAGGTAATAATCACTTTTGTGTTCTCTGTCACTGTCAATACATCTGTGGTGTAACGCAGGGGGAGATTGAAAGGTAATTAACACTTTTGTTCTCTGTCGCTGTCAAAACATCTGAGGGTGAAGGCACAGGGGATTTGAAAGATAATTAACACTTTTGTTCTCCGTCACTGTCAATACATTTGTGCAGGGAGGCAGGTGGGGGGGTTTGAAAGATAATTAACACTTTTGTTCTCTGTCACTGTCAATACATGTGTGGAGGGAGGAAGAGGGAGTTTGAAAGGTAATTAAAACTTTTGTTCTATGTCACTGTCAATACATGTGTGGAGGGAGTCAGTGGGGGTTTGAAAGGTAATTAACACTTTTGTTCTCTGTCACTGTCAATACATGTTTGGAGGGAGGCAAGGGAAATTTGAAAGGTAATTAACACTTTTGTTCTCTGTCACTGTCAACACACCTGTGGTGGGAGGCAGACTGGGATTTAAAAGGTAATTTATACTTTTGTTCTCTGTCACTGTCAATACATCTGTGCTGGGAGGCAGGCGGGGAATTGAAAGGTAATTAACACTTTTGTTCTCGGTCACTGTCAATACATCTGTGGGGGAGGCAGGGGGGTTTGAAACATAATTAACCCTTTTGTGTTCTCTGTCACTGTCAATACATCTGTGGTGGGAGGCAGAAGGGGTTTGAAAGGTAATTAAAACTTTTGTTCTCTGTCACTGTCAATACATCTGTAGAGGGAGGCAGGGGGATTTGAAAGGTAATTAACACTTTTGTTGTCTATCACTGCCAATACAGCTGTGGTGGGAGGCAGGGGGGTTTGAAAGGTAATTAACACTTTTGTTCTCTGTCACTGTCAATACATCTGTGATGGGAGGCAAAGGGGGTTTGAAAGGTAATTAACACTTTTGTTCTCTGTCACTGTTAATACATCTGATGGGAGGCAGGGTGTTTGAAAGGTAATTAACACTTTTGTTCTCTGTCACTGTCAATACATCTGTGGTGGGAGGCAGAAGGGTTTGAAAGGTAATTAACACTTTTGTTCTCTGTGACTGTCAATACATCTGTGGTGGGAGGAAGGGGATGTTTGAAAGGAAATTAACACTTTTGTTCTCTGTCACTGTTAATAAATCTGTGGTGAGAGGCAGAGGGAGTTTGAAAGGTAATTAACACTTTTGTTCTCTGTCACTGTCAATAATCTGAGGAGGGAGGCAGGGGGGATTTGAAAGGTAATTAACACTTTTGTTATCTGTCACTGTCAATACATCTGTGGGAGGAGGCAGGGGGGAATTGAAAGATAATTAACACTTTTGTTCTCCGTGACTGTCAATACATCTGTGGTGGTAGGCAGGGGGGGTTTGAAAGGTAATTAACACTTTTGTTCTCTGTCACTGTCAATCCGTGTGTGGAGGGAGGCAGAGGGAGTTTGAAAGGTAATTAACACTTTTGTTCTCTGTCACTGTCAATCCATGTGTGGAGGGAGAGAGGGAGTTTGAAAGGTAATTAACACTTTTGTTCTCTGTCACTGTCAATACATGTTTGAGGGAAACAGGGGGGTTTGAAAGGTAATCAACACTTTTCTTCTCTGTCGCTGAAAATACATCTGTGGAGGGAGGCAGAGGGGGTTTGAAAGGTAATTAACACTTTTGTTCTCGGTCACTGTCAATACATTTGTGGAGGGAGGCAGAGGGGGTTTGAAAGGTAAATAACACTTTGGTTCTCTGTCACTTTCAATACATCTGTTGTGGGAGGCAGACGGGGATTTGAAAAGTAATTAACTCTTCTATTCTCTGTCACGGTCAATACATCTGTGGAGAGAGGATGAGGAGTTTGAAAGGTAATTAACACTTTTGTTCTCTGTCACTGTAAAACATCTGTGATGGGAGGCAGAAGGGGATTTTTTGAAAGGTAATTAACACTTGTTCTCTGTCACTGTCAATACATCTGCGGGGGGAGGCAGGGGCGTTTCAAAGGAAATTAACACTTTTGTTATCTGTCACTGTCAATACAAGTGTGGAGGGTGGGAGGGGGAGTTTGAAAGGTAATTATCCCTTTTGTGTTCTCTGTCACTGTCAATACATCTGTGGTGGAACGCAGGGGGAGTTTGAAAGGTAATTAACACTTTCGTTCTCTGTCACTGTCAATACATCTGTGGTGGGACGCAGGGGGAATTTGAAACGTAATTAACACTTTTGTTCTCTGTCGCTGTCAACACATCTGTGGTGGGACGCAGGGGGAATCTGAAACGTAATTAACACTTTTGTTCTCTGTCGCTGTCAATGCATCTGAGGGCGGAGGCAGGGGAGATTTGAAAGATAATTAACACTTTTGTTCTCCGTCATGGTCAATACATCTGTGGTGGGAGGCAGGGGTGGTTTGAAAGGTAATCAACACTTCTGTTCTCTGTCACATTCAATACATCTGTGGAGGGAGGATGGGGAGTTTGAAAGGTAATTAACACTTTTATTCTCTGTCACTGTAAAACATCTGTGATGGGAGGCAGACGGGTATTTTTTGAAAGGTAACTAACACTTGTTCTCTGTCACTGTCAATACATCTGCGGGGGGAGGCAGGGGCGTTTCAAAGGTAATTAACACTTTTGTTCTCTGTCATGTCAATACATCTGTGATGGGAGACAGAGGGGGTTTGAAAAGTAATTAACACTTTTGTTCTGTGTCACTGTCAAATTATCTGTGATGCGAGACAGGGGGATTTGAAAGGTAATTAACACTTTTGTTCTCTGTCACTGTCAATAAATCTGTGGTGGGAGGCAGGGGGGTTTGAAAGGTAATTAACACTTTTGTTCTCTGTCACTGTCAATACATCTGTGGAGTGAGGCAGGGGGGATTTGAAAAGTAATTAACACTTTTGTTCTCTGTCACTGTCAATACCTCTGAGGGTGGTGGCAGGGGGGATTTGAAAGGTAATTAACAATTTTCTTCTCCGTCACTGTCAATACATCTGTGCAGGGAGGCAGGGGGGTTTGAAAGATAATTAACACTTTTGTTCTCTGTCACTGTCAACACATGTGTGGAGGGACGCAGGGGGAGTTTGAAAGGTAATTAACACTTTTTTTCTCTGTCGCTGTCAATACATCTATGGTGGGAGGCAGGGGGAGTTTGAAAGGTAATTAACACTTTTGTTCTCTGTCGCTCTCAATACATCTGTGGTGGGACGCTGGGGGAATTTGAAAGGTAATTAACACTTTTGTGTTCTCTGTCACTGTCAATACATCTGTGGAGGGAGGCAGGGGGGTTTGAAAGGTAATTAACACTTTTGTTCTCTGTCACTGTCAATACATCTGTGGTGGGTGGCAGGGGGTTTTGAAAGGTAATTAACACTTTTGTTCTCTGTCACTGTCAATATATCTGCGGTGGGAGGCAGAGGGGGTTTGAAAGGTAATTAACACTTTTGTTCTCTGTCACTGTCAATACATCTGTGGAGTGAGACAGGGGGGATTTGAAAAGTAATTAACACTTTTGTTCTCTGTCATGTCAGTACATCTGTGATGGGAGGCTGAGGGTGTTTGAAAAGTAATTAACACTTTTGTTCTGTGTCACTGTCAAATTATCTGTGATGGGAGACAGGGGGATTTGAAAGGTAATTAACACATTCGTGTTCTCTGTCACTGTTAATACATCTGTGGTTGGACGCAGGGGGAGTTTGAAACGTAATTAACACCTTTGTTCTCTGTCGCTGTCAATACATCTTTGGTGGGAGGCAGGGGGTTTTGAAAGGTAATTAACACTTTTGTTCTCTGTCACTGTCAATACATGTGTGGAGGGAGGCAGAGGGAGTTTGAAAGGTAATTAACAATTTCGTTCTCTGTCACTGTCAATACATTTGTGGAGGGAGGCATACGGGGGATTTTTTGAATAGTAATTAACACTTTTGTGTTCTCTGACACTGTCGATATATCTGTGGTGGGACGCAGGGGGAGTTTGAAACGTAATTAACACTTTTGTTCTCTTTCGATGTCAATATATCTGTGGTGGGACGTAGGGGGAGTTTGAAAGGTAATTAACACTCTTGTTCTCTGTCGCTGTCAATACATTTATGGAGGGACGCAGGGGGAGTTTGAAAGGTAATTAACACTTTTGTTCTCTGTCGCTGTCAATACATCTGTGGTGGGACGCTGGGGGAGTTTGAAAGGTAATTAACACTTTTGTGTTCTCTGTCACTGTCAATACATCTGTGGAGGTAGGAAGGGGGGTTTGAATGGAAATTAACACTTTTGTTCTCTCTCATTGTCAATTCATCTGTGGTGGGTGGCAGGGGGGGTTTGAAAGGTAATTAACACTTTTGTTCTCTGTCACTGTCAATACATCTGTGATGGGTGGCAGAGGGGGTTTGAAAAGCAATTAACACTTTTGTTCTCTGCCACTGTCAATTTAGCTGTGATGGGAGACAGGGGGATTTGAAAGGTAATTAACACTTTCGTTCTCTGTCACGGTCAATAGATCTGTGGTGGGAGGCAGGGGGGTTTAAAGGTAATTAACACTTTTGTTCTCTGTCAGTGTCAATACATCTGTGTTGATAGGCAGGGGGGATTTGAAAGGTAATTAATACTTTTGTTCTGTGTCACTGTTAATACATCTGTGGTGAGAGGCAGAAGGGTTTGAAAGCTAAATTAACACTTTTGTTCTCTGTCATTGTCAATACATCTGTAGAGGGAGGCAGGGAGTTTTGAAAGGTAATAAACATTTTTGTTCTCTGTCACTGAAAATACATCTGTGGAGGGAGGCAGAGGGTGTTTGAAAGGTAATTAAAACTTTTATTCTCTGTCACTATATATACATTTGTGGAGGGAGGCAGAGAGGGTTTGAAAGGTAAATAACACTTTTGTTCTCTGTCACTTTCAATACATCTGTTGTGAGAGGCAGACGGGGGATTTGTAAGATAATTAACACTTCTGTTCTCTGTCACTGTCAATACATCTGTGGAGGGAGGATGGGGAGTTTGAAAGGTAACTAACACTTTTGTTCTCTGTCACTGTAAAACATCTGTGATGGGAGACAGACGGGTATTTTTTGAAAGGTAGCTAACACTTGTTCTCTGTCATTCTCAATACATCTGCGGGGGGAGGCAGGGGCGTTTCAAAGGTATTTAACACTTTTGTTCTCTGTCACTGTCAATACATGTGTGGAGGGAGGCAGGGGGAGTTTGAAAGGTAATAATCACTTTTGTGTTCTCTGTCACTGTCAATACATCTGTGGTGGATCGCAGGGGGAGATTGAAAGGTAATTAACACTTTTGTTCTCTGTCTATGTCAATACATCTGTGGTGGGAGGCAGACGGGGATTAGAGAGGTAATTAATACTTTTGTTCTCTGTCACTGTCAACACATCTGTGGAGGGAGGCAGACGGGGGATTTTTGAAAGGTAATTAACACATTTGTGTTCTCTGTCACTGTCAATAAATCTGTGGTGGGACGCAGGGGGAGTTTGAAACGTAATTAACACCTTTATTCTCTGTCGCTGTCAAAACATCTGAGGGTGAAGGCACAGGGATTTGAAAGATAATTAACGCTTTTGTTCTCCGTCACTGTCAATACATCTGTGCAGGGAGGCAGGGGGGTGTTTGAAAGATAATTAACACTTTTGTTCTGTGTCACTGTCAATACATTTGTGGAGGGAGGAAGAGGGAGTTTGAAAGGTAATTAACACTTTTGTTCTATGTCACTGTCAATACATGTGTGGAGGGAGTCGGTGGGGGTTTGAAAGGTAATTAACACTTTTGTTCTCTGTCGCTGTCAATACATCTATGGTGGGAGGCAGGGGGAGTTTGAAAGGTAATTAAAATTTTGTTCTCTGTCGCTGTCAATACATCTGTGGTGGGACGCTGGGGGTGTTTGAAAGGTAATTAAGACTTTTGTGTTCTCTGTCACTGTCAACACATCTGTGGAGGGAGGCAGGGGGTTTGAAAGGTAATTAACACTTTTGTTCTCTGTCACTGTCAATACATCTGGGGTGGTTTGCAGGGGGGCTTTGAAAGGTAATTAACACTTTTGTTCTCTGTCACTGTCAATACATCTGTGGAGTGAGACAGGGGGGATTTGAAGAGTAATTAACACTTTTGTTCTCTGTCACTGCCAATAAATCCATGGTGGGAGGCAGGGGAGTTTGAAAGGTAATTAACACTTTTGTTCTCTGTCATGTCAATACATCTATGATGGGAGGCAGAGGGGGTTTGAAAAGTAATTAACACTTTTGTTCTGTGTCACTGTCAAATTATCTGTGATGGGAGACAGGGGGATTTGAAAGGTAATTAACACTTTTGTTCCCTGTCACTGTCAATAAATCTGTGGTGGGAGGCAGGAGGGTTTGAAAGGTAATCAACACTTTTGCTCTCTGTCACTGTCAATACATCTGTGGAGGGAGGCAGAGGGGGTTTGAAAGCTAATTAACACTTTTGTTCTCTGACTGTCAATAGATCTGTGGTGGGAGGCAGGGGGTGTTTGAAAGGAAATTAACACTTTTGTTCTCTGTCAGTGTTAATACATCTGTGGTGGGAGGCAGAGGGGATTTGAGAGGTAATTAACACTTTTGTTCTCTGTCACTGTCAATACATCTGTGGGAGGAGGCAGGGGGGAATTGATAAATAATTAACACTTTTCTTCCCCGTCACTGCCAATACATCTGTGGTGGTAGGAAGGGGGGGTTTGAAAGGTAATTAACACTTCTTTTCTCTGTCACTGTCAATACATGTTTGGAGGGAAACAGTGGGGGTTTGAAAGGTAATTAATAACTTTTGTGTTCTCCGTCACTGTCAATACATCTGTGGTGGAACGCAGGGGGAGTTTGAAAGGTAATTAACACTTTTGTTCTCTGTCACTGTCAATACATCTGTGGTGGGAGGCAGACGGGGATTAGAAAGGTAATTAATACTTTTGTTCTCTGTCACTGCCAATACATCTGTGGAGAGAGGCAGACGGGGGATTTTTTGAAAGGTAATTAACACTTTTGTGTTCTCTGTCACTGTGAATACATCTGTGGTTGGACGCAGGAGGAGTTTGAAACGTAATTAACACTTTTGTTCTCTGTCGCTGTCAATACATCTGTGGTGGGACGCAGGGGGAGTTTGAAACGTAATTAACACTTTTGTTCTCTGTCGCTGTCAATACATCTGAGGGTGGAGGCAGGGGGGATTTGCAAGATAATTAACACTTTTGTTCTCCGTCACCGTCAATACATCTGTGGTGGGAGGCAGGGGGCGTTTGAAAGGTAATTAACACTTTTGTTCTCTGTCACTGTCAATACATGTGTGGAGGGAGGCAGAGGAAGTTTGAAAGGTAATTAACACTTTCCTTCTCTGGCACTGTCAATACATCTGTGGAGGGAGGCAGACGGGGGATTTTTTGAATGGTAATTAACACTTTTGTGTTCTCTGACACTGTCGATATATCTGTGGTGAGACGCAGGGGGAGTTTGAAACGTAATTAACACTTTTGTTCTCTTTCGATGTCAATACATCTGTGGTGGGACGCAGGGGGAGTTTGAAACGTAATTAACACTTTTGTTCTCTGTTGCTGTCAATACATTTGTGGTGGGACGCAGGGGGAGCTTGAAAGGTAATTAACACTTTTGTTCTCTGTCGCTGTCAATACATCTATGGTGGGACGCAGGGGGAGTTTGAAAGGTAATTAACACTTTTGTTCTCTGTCGCTGTCAATACATCTGTGGTGGGACGCTGGGGGAGTTTGAAAGATAATTAACACTTTTGTTCTCCGTCACTGTAAATACATCTGTGGTGGGAGGCAGGGGGGGTTTGAAAGGTAATTAACACTTTTGTTCTCTGTCACTGTCAATACATGTGTGGAGGGACGCAGGGGGAGTTTGAAACGTAATTAACACTTTTGTTCTCTTTCGATGTCAATATATCTGTGGTGGGACGCAGGGGGAGTTTGAAACGTAATTAACACTTTTGTTCTCTGTCGCTGTCAATACATCTGTGGTGGGACGCTGGGTGAGTTTGAAAGGTAATTAACACTTTTGTGTTCTCTGTCACTGTCAATAAATCTGTGGAGGTAGGCAGGGGGGTTTGAATGGAAATTAACACTTTTGTTCTCTCTCACTGTCAATACATCTGTGGTGGGTGGCAGGGGGGGTTTGAAAGGTAATTAACACTTTTGTTCTCTTTCACTGTCAATACATCTGTGGTGGGAGGCAGAGGGGTTTGAAAGGTAAATTAACACTTTTGTTCTCTGTCACTGTCAATACATCTGTAGAGAGAGGCAGGGAGTTTTGAAAGGTAATAAACATTTTTGTTCTCTGTCACTGAAAATACATCTGTGGAGGGAGGCAGAGGGTGTCTGAAAGGTAATTAACACTTTTATTCTCTGTCACTATATATACATTTGTGGAGGGAGGCAGAGAGGGTTTGAAAGGTAAATAACACTTTTGTTCTCTGTCACTGTCAATACATCTGTTGTGAGAGGCAGATGGGGGATTTGAAAGATAATTAACACTTCTGTTCTTTGTCACTGTCAATACATCTGTGGAGGGAGGATGGGGAGTTTGAAAGGTAACTAACTCTTTTGTTCTCCGTC
Source organism: Deroplatys truncata (assembly GCA_030765065.1). Classification (NCBI taxonomy): domain Eukaryota; kingdom Metazoa; phylum Arthropoda; class Insecta; order Mantodea; family Mantidae; genus Deroplatys; species Deroplatys truncata. The sequence continues at coordinate 2,665,956 of CM060977.1, read as the reverse complement.
ACTGTAAAACATCTGTGATGGGAGACAGACGGGTATTTTTTGAAAGGTAACTAACACTTGTTCTCTGTCACTGTCAATACATCTGCGGGAGGAGGCAGGGTCGTTTCAAAGGTAATTAACACTTTTGTTCTCTGTCACTGTCAATACATGTGTGGAGGGAGGCAGTGGGAGTTTGAAAGGTAATAATCACTTTTGTGTTGTCTGTCACTGTCAATACATCTGTGGTGGAACGCAGGGGGAGATTGAAAGGTAATTAACACTTTTGTTCTCTGTCTATGTCAATACATCTGTGGTGGGAGGCAGACGGGAATTAGAGAGGTAATTAATACTTTTGTTCTCTGTCACTGTCAACACATCTGTGGAGGGAGGCAGACGGGGGATTTTTGAAAGGTAATTAACACATTTGTGTTCTCTGTCACTGTCAATAAATCTGTGGTGGGCCGCAGGGGGATTTTGAAACGTAATTAACACTTTTGTTCTCTGTCGCTGTCAAAACATCTGAGGGTGAAGGCACAGGGGATTTGAAAGATAATTAACACTTTTGTTCTCCGTCACTGTCAATACATTTGTGCGGGGAGGCAGGGGGGGTTTGAAAGATAATTAACACTTTTGTTCTCTGTCACTGTCAATACATGTGTGGAGGGCGGAAGAGGGAGTTTAAAGGTAATTAACACTTTTGTTCTATGTCACTGTCAATACATGTGTGGAGGGAGTCAGTGGGGGTTTGAAAGGTAATTAACACTTTTGTTCTCTGTCACTGTCAATACATGTTTGGAGGGAGGCAAGGGAAATTTGAAAGGTAATTAACACTTTTGTGTTCTCTGTCACTGTCAATACATCTGTGGAAAAAGGCAGGGGGAGTATGAAAGGTAATTAACACTTTTGTTCTCTGTCACTGTCAACACACCTGTGGTGGGAGGCAGACGGGGATTTAAAAGGTAATTTATACTTTTGTTCTCTGTCACTGTCAATACATCTGTGCTGGGAGGCAGACGGGGAATTGAAAGGTAATTAACACTTTTGTTCTCGGTCACTGTCAATACATCTGTGGGGGAGGCAGGGGGGTTTGAAACATAATTAACCCTTTTGTGTTCTCTGTCACTGTCAATACATCTGTGGTGGGAGGCAGGGGGGGTTTGAAAGGTAATTAACACTTTTGTTCTCTATCACTGCCAATACAGCTGTGGTGGGAGGCAGGGGGGTTTGAAAGGTAATTAACACTTTTGTTCTCTGTCACTGTCAATACATCTGTGATGGGAGGCAGGGGGGGTTTGAAAGGTAATTAACACTTTTGTTCTCTGTCACTGTCAATACATGTGTGGAGGGAGGCAGAGGGAGTTTGAAAGGTAATAAACAATTTCGTTCTCTGTCACTGTCAATACATCTGTGGAGGGAGACATACGGGGGATTTTTTGAATGGTAATTAACACTTTTGTGTTCTCTGACACTGTCGATATATCTGTGGTGGGACGCAGGGGGAGTTTGAAAGGTAATTAACACTTTTGTTCTCTGTCGCTGTCAATAAATCTGTGGTGGGACGCTGGGGGAGTTTGAGAGGTAATTAACACTTTTGTATTCTGTGTCACTGTCAATACATCTGTGGAGGTAGGCAGGGGGGTTTGAATGGAAATTAACACTTTTGTTCTCTCTCACTGTCAATTCATCTGTGGTGGGTGGCAGGGGGGTTTGAAAGGTAATTAACACTTTTGTTCTCTGTCACTGTCAATACATCTGTGGTGGGAGGCAGAGGGGGTTTGAAAGGTAATTAACACTTTTGTTCTCTGTCACTGTCAATAAATCTGTGATGGGTGGCAGCGGGGGTTTGAAAAGTAATTAACACTTTTGTTCTCTGCCACTGTCAATTTACCTGTGATGGGAGACAGGGGGATTTGAAAGGTAATTAACACTTTCGTTCTCTGTCACGGTCAATAAATCTGTGGTGGGAGGCAGGGGGGTTTAAAGGTAATTAACACTTTTGTTCTCTGACAGTGTCAATACATCTGTGTTGATAGGCAGGGGGGATTTGAAAACTAATTAATACTTTTGTTCTGTGTCACTGTTAATACATCTGTGGTGAGAGGCAGAAGGGTTTGAAAGCTAAATTAACACTTTTGTTCTCTGTCATTGTCAATACATCTGTAGAGGGAGGCAGGCAGTTTTGAAAGGTAATAAACATTTTTGTTCTCTGTCACTGAAAATACATCTGTGGAGGGAGGCAGAGGGTGTTTGAAAGGTAATTAACACTTTTATTCTCTGTCACTATATATACATTTGTGGAGGGAGGCAGAGAGGGTTTGAAAGGTATATAACACTTTTGTTCTCTGTCACTGTCAATACATCTGTTGTGAGAGGCAGACGGGGGATTTGTAAGATAATTAACACTTCTGTTCTCTGTCACTGTCAATACATCTGTGGAGGGAGGATGGGGAGTTTGAAAGGTAACTAACACTTTTGTTCTCTGTCACTGTAAAACATCTGTGATGGGAGACAGACGGGTATTTTTGAAAGGTAACTAACACTCGTTCTCTGTCATTGTCAATACATCTGCGGGGGGAGTCAGGGGCGTTTCAAAGGTATTTAACACTTTTGTTCTCTGTCACTGTCAATACATGTGTGGAGGGAGGCAGGGGGAGTTTGAAAGGTAATAATCACTTTTGTGTTCTCTGTCACTGTCAATACATCTGTGGTGGAACGCAGGGGGAGATTGAAAGGTAATTAACACTTTTGTTCTCTGTCTATGTCAATACATCTGTGGTGGGAGGCAGACGGGGGATTTTTGAAAGGTAATTAACACATTTGTGTTCTCTGTCACTGTCAATAAATCTGTGGTGGGACGCAGGGGGAGTTTGAAACGTAATTAACACTTTTGTTCTCTGTCGCTGTCAAAACATCTGAGGGTGAAGGCACAGGGATTTGAAAGATAATTAACACTTTTGTTCTCCGTCACTGTCAATACATCTGTGCAGGGAGCCAGGGGGGTGTTTGAAAGATAATTAACACTTTTGTTCTCTGTCACTGTCAATACATGTGTGGAGGGAGGAAGAGGGAGTTTGAAAGGTAATTAACACTTTTGTTCTATGTCACTGTCAATACATGTGTGGAGGGGTCGGTGGGGGTTTGAAAGGTAATTAACACTTTTGTTCTCTGTCGCTGTCAATACATCTATGGTGGAAGGCAGGGGGAGTTTGAAAGGTAATTAAAATTTTGTTCTCTGTCGCTGTCAATACATCTGTGGTGGGACGCTGGGGGAGTTTGAAAGGTAGTTAACACTTTTGTGTTCTCTGTCACTGTCAATACATCTGTGGAGGGAGGCAGGGGGGTTTGAAAGGTAATTAACAGTTTTGTTCTCTGTCACTGTCAATACATCTGGGGTGGTTTGCAGGGGGGCTTTGAAAGGTAATTAACACTTCTGTTCTCTGTCACTGTCAATACATCTGTGGAGTGAGACAGGGGGGATTTGAAGAGTAATTAACACTTTTGTTCTCTGTCACTGCCAATAAATCCATGGTGGGAGGCAGGGGAGTTTGAAAGGTAATTAACACTTTTGTTCTCTGTCATGTCAATACATCTATGATGGGAGGCAGAGGGGGTTTGAAAAGTAATTAACACTTTTGTTCTGTGTCACTGTCAAATTATCTGTGATGGGAGACAGGGGGATTTAAAGGTAATTAACACTTTTGTTCCCTGTCACTGTCAATAAATCTGTGGTGGGAGGCAGGGGGGTTTGAAAGGTAATCAACACTTTTGCTCTCTGCCACTGTCAATACATCTGTGGAGGGAGGCAGAGGGGGTTTGAAAGCTAATTAACACTTTTGTTCTCTGTGACTGTCAATAGATCTGTGGTGGGAGGCAGGGGGTGTTTGAAAGGAAATTAACACTTTTGTTCTCTGTCAGTGTTAATACATCTGTGGTGGGAGGCAGAGGGGGTTTGAAAGGTAATTAACACTTTTGTTCTCTGTCACTATCAATAATCTGAGGAGGGAGGCAGGGAGGATTTGAAAGGTATTTAACACTTTTGTTCTTTGTCACTGTCAATACATCTGTGGGAGGAGGCAGGGGGGAATTGATAAATAATTAACACTTTTCTTCCCCGTCACTGCCAATACATCTGTGGTGGTAGGAAATGGGGGGTTTGAAAGGTAATTAACACTTTTTTTCTCTGTCACTATCAATACATGTTTGGAGGGAAATAGTGGGGGTTTGAAAGGTAATTAATAACTTTTGTGTTCTCCGTCACTGTCAATATATCTGTAGTGGAACGCAGGGGGAGTTTGAAAGGTAATTAACACTTTTGTTCTCTGTCACTGTCAATACATCTGTGGTGGGAGGCAGACGGGGATTAGAAAGGTAATTAATACTTTTGTTCTCTGTCACTGCCAATACATCTGTGGAGAGAGGCAGACGGGGGATTTTTCAAAGGTAATTAACACTTTTGTGTTCTCTGTCACTGTCAATACATCTGTGGTTGGACGCAGGGGAAGTTTGAAACGTAATTAACACTTTTGTTCTCTGTCGCTGTCAATACATCTGTGGTGGGACGCAGGGGGAGTTTGAAACGTAATTAACACTTTTGTTCTCTGTCGCTGTCAATACATCTGAGGGTGGAGGCAGGGGGGATTTGCAAGATAATTATCACTTTTGTTCTCCGTCACCGTCAATACATCTGTGGTGGGAGGCAGGGGGGGTTTGAAAGGTAATTAACACTTTTGTTCTCTGTCACTGTCAATACATGTGTGGAGGGAGGCAGAGGAAGTTTGAAAGGTAATTAACACTTTCCTTCTCTGTCACTGTCAATACATCTGTGGAGGGAGGCAGACGGGGATTTTTTGAATGGTAATTAACACTTTTGTGTTCTCTGACACTGTCGATATATCTGTGGTGGGACGCAGGGGGAGCTTGAAAGGTAATTAACACTTTTGTTCTCTGTCGCTGTCAATACATCTATGGTGGGACGCAGGGGGAGTTTGAAAGGTAATTAACACTTTTGTTCTCTGTCGCTGTCAATACATCTGTGGTGGGACGCTGGGGGAGTTTGAAAGATAATTAACACTTTTGTTCTCCGTCACTGTAAATACATCTGTGGTGGGAGGCAGGGGGTTTTGAAAGGTAATTAACACTTTTGTTCTCTGTCACTGTCAATACATGTGTGGAGGGACGCAGGGGGAGTTTGAAACGTAATTAACACTTTTGTTCTCTTTCGATGTCAATATATCTGTCGTGGGACGCAGGGGGAGTTTGAAACGTAATTAACACTTTTGTTCTCTGTCGCTGTCAATACATCTGTGGTGGGACGCTGGGTGAGTTTGAAAGGTAATTAACACTTTTGTGTTCTCTGTCACTGTCACTACATCTGTGGAGGTAGGCAGGGGGGTTTGAATGGAAATTAACACTTTTGTTCTCTCTCACTGTCAATACATCTGTGGTGGGTGGCAGGGGGGGTTTGAAAGGTAATTAACACTTTTGTTCTCTTTCACTGTCAATACATCTGTGGTGGGAGGCAGAGGGGTTTGAAAGGTAAATTAACACTTTTGTTCTCTGTCACTGTCAATACATCTGTAGAGGGAGGCAGGGAGTTTTGAAAGGTAATAAACATTTTTGTTCTCTGTCACTGAAAATACATCTGTGGAGGGAGGCAGAGGGTGTCTGAAAGGTAATTAACACTTTTATTCTCTGTCACTATATATACATATGTGGATGGAGGCAGAGAGGGTTTGAAAGGTAAATAACACTTTTGTCCTCTGTCACTGTCAATACATCTGTTGTGAGAGGCAGACGGGGGATTTGAAAGATAATTAACACTTCTGTTCTTTGTCACTGTCAATACATCTGTGGAGGGAGGATGGGGAGTTTGAAAGGTAACTAACTCTTTTGTTCTCCGTCACTGTAAAACATCTGTGATGGGAGACAGACGGGTATTTTTTGAAAGGTAACTAACACTTGTTCTCTGTCACTGTCAATACATCTGCGGGGGCAGGCAGGGGCGTTTCAAAGGTAATTAACACTTTTGTTCTCTGTCACTGTCAATACATGTGTGGAGGGAGGCAGTGGGAGTTTGAAAGGTAATAATCACTTTTGTGTTGTCTGTCACTGTCAATACATCTGTGGTGGAACGCAGGGGGAGATAGAAAGGTAATTAACACTTTTGTTCTCTGTCTATGTCAATACATCTGTGGTGGGAGGCAGACGGGGATTAGAGAGGTAATTAATACTTTTGTTCTCTGTCACTGTCAACACATCTGTGGAGGGAGGCCGCCGGGGGATTTTTGAAAGGAAATTAACACATTTGTGTTCTCTGTCACTGTCAATAAATCTGTGGTGGGACGCAGGGGGATTTTGAAACGTAATTAACACTTTTGTTCTCTGTCGCTGTCAAAACATCTGAGGGTGAAGGCACAGGGGATTTGAAAGATAATTAACACTTTTGTTCTCCGTCACTGTCAATACATTTGTGCAGGGAGGCAGGGGGGGGTTTGAAAGATAATTAACACTTTTGTTCTCTGTCACTGTCAATACATGTGTGGAGGGAGGAAGAGGGAGTTTAAACGTAATTAACACTTTTGTTCTATGTCACTGTCAATACATGTGTGGAGGGAGTCAGTGGGGTTTGAAAGGTAATTAACACTTTTGTTCTCTGTCACTGTCAATACATGTTTGGAGGGAGGCAAGGGAAATTTGAAAGGTAATTAACACTTTTGTGTTCTCTGTCACTGTCAATACATCTGTGGAAAAAGGCAGGGGGAGTATGAAAGGTAATTAACACTTTTGTTCTCTGTCACTGTCAACACACCTGTGGTGGGAGGCAGACGGGGATTTAAAAGGTAATTTATACTTTTGTTCTCTGTCACTGTCAATACATCTGTGCTGGGAGGCAGACGGGGAATTGAAAGGTAATTAACACTTTTGTTCTCGGTCACTGTCAATACATCTGTGGGGGAGGCAGGGGGGTTTGAAACATAATTAACCCTTTTGTGTTCTCTATCACTGTCAATACATCTGTGGTGGGAGGCAGAAGGTGTTTGAAAGGTAATTAAAACTTTTGTTCTCTGTCACTGTCAATACATCTGTAGAGGGAGGCAGGGGGATTTGAAAGGTAATTAACACTTTTGTTCTCTATCACTGCCAATAAAGCTGTGGTGGGAGGCAGGGGGGTTTGAAAGGTAATTAACACTTTTGTTCTCTGTCACTGTCAATACATCTGTGATGGGAGGCAAAGGGGGTTTGAAAGGTAATTAACACTTTTGTTCTCTGTCACTGTTAATACATCTGATGGGAGGCAGGGGGGTTTGAAAGGTAATTAACACTTTTGTTCTCTGTCACTGTCAATACATCTGTGGTGGGAGGCAGGGGGGTTTGAAAGGTAATTAACACTTTTGTTCTTTGTCACTGTCAATACATCTGTGGAGGGAGGCAGAGGGGTTTGAAAGGTAATTAACACTTTTGTTCTCTGTGACTGTCAATACATCTGTGGTGGGAGGCAGGGGGTGTTTGAAAGGAAATTAACACTTTTGTTCTCTGTCACTGTTAATAAATCTGTGGTGAGAGGCAGAGGGAGTTTGAAAGGTAATTAACACTTTTGTTCTCTGTCACTGTCAATAATCTGAGGAGGGAGGCAGGGGGGATTTGAAAGGTAATTAACACTTTTGTTATCTGTCACTGTCAATACATCTGTGGGAGGAGGCAGGGGGGAATTGAAAGATAATTAACACTTTTGTTCTCCGTGACTGTCAATACATCTGTGGTGGTAGGCAGGGGGGGTTTGAAAGGTAATTAACACTTTTGTTCTCTGTCACTGTCAATCCATGTGTGGAGGGAGGCAGAGGGAGTTTGAAAGGTAATTAACACTTTTGTTCTCTGTCACTGTCAATACATGTTTGGAGGGAAACAGGGGGGTTTGAAAGGTAATCAACACTTTTCTTCTCTGTCGCTGAAAATACATCTGTGGAGGGAGGCAGAGGGGGTTTGAAAGGTAATTAACACTTTTGTTCTCGGTCACTGTCAATACATTTGTGGAGGGAGGCAGAGGGGGTTTGAAAGGTAAATAACACTTTGGTTCTCTGTCACTTTCAATACATCTGTTGTGGGAGGCAGACGGGGATTTGAAAGGTAATTAACTCTTCTATTCTCTGTCACTGTCAATACATCTGTGGAGAGAGGATGAGGAGTTTGAAAGGTAATTAACACTTTTGTTCTCTGTCACTGTAAAACATCTGTGATGGGAGGCAGAAGGGGATTTTTTGAAAGGTAATTAACACTTGTTCTCTGTCACTGTCAATACATCTGCGGGGGGAGGCAGGGGCGTTTCAAAGGAAATTAACACTTTTGTTATCTGTCACTGTCAATACAAGTGTGGAGGGTGGTAGGGGGAGTTTGAAAGGTAATTATCCCTTTTGTGTTCTCTGTCACTGTCAATACATCTGTGGTGGAACGCAGGGGGAGTTTGAAAGGTAATTAACACTTTCGTTCTCTGTCACTGTCAATACATCTGTGGTGGGAGGCAGACGGGGATTAGAAAGGTAATTAATACTTTTGTTCTCTGTCACTGCCAATACATCTTTGAAGGGAGGCAGACGGGGGATTTTTTAAAAGGTAATTAACACTTTTGTGTTCTCTGTCACTGTCAATACATCTGTGGAGGGACGCAGGGGGAGTTTGAAACGTAATTAACACTTTTGTTCTCTGTCGCTGTCAATACATCTGTGGTGGGACGCAGGGGGAATTTGAAACGTAATTAACACTTTTGTTCTCTGTCGCTGTCAATGCATCTGAGGGCGGAGGCAGGGGAGATTTGAAAGATAATTAACACGTTTGTTCTCCGTCACTGTCAATACATCTGTGGTGGGAGGCAGGGGTGGTTTGAAAGGTAATCAACACTTCTGTTCTCTGTCACTGTCAATACATCTGTGGAGGGAGGATGGGGAGTTTGAAAGGTAATTAACACTTTTGTTCTCTGTCACTGTAAAACATCTGTGATGGGAGGCAGACGGGTATTTTTTGAAAGGTAACTAACACTTGTTCTCTGTCACTGTCAATACATCTGCGGGGGGAGGCAGGGGCGTTTCAAAGGTAATTAACACTTTTGTTCTCTGTCATGTCAATACATCTGTGATGGGAGACAGAGGGGGTTTGAAAAGTAATTAACACTTTTGTTCTGTGTCACTGTCAAAATATCTGTGATGCGAGACAGGGGGATTTGAAAGGTAATTAACACTTTTGTTCTCTGTCACTGTCAATAAATCTGTGGTGGGAGGCAGGGGGGTTTGAAAGGTAATTAACACTTTTGTTCTCTGTCACTGTCAATACATCTGTGAAGTGAGGCAGGGGGGATTTGAAAAGTAATTAACACTTTTGTTCTCTGTCATGTCAGTACATCTGTGATGGGAGGCTGAGGGTGTTTGAAAAGTAATTAACACTTTTGTTCTGTGTCACTGTCAAATTATCTGTGATAGGAGACAGGGGGATTTGAAAGGTAATTAACACATTCGTGTTCTCTGTCACTATTAATACATCTGTGGTTGGACGCAGGGGGAGTTTGAAACGTAATTAACACCTTTGTTCTCTGTCGCTGTCAATACATCTTTGGTGGGAGGCAGGGGGGGTTTGAAAGGTAATTAACACTTTTGTTCTCTGTCACTGTCAATACATGTGTGGAGGGAGGCAGAGGGAGTTTGAAAGGTAATTAACAATTTCGTTCTCTGTCACTGTCAATACATCTGTGGAGGGAGGCATACGGGGGATTTTTTGAATGGTAATTAACACTTTTGTGTTCTCTGACACTGTCGATATATCTGTGGTGGGACGCAGGGGGAGTTTGAAACGTAATAACACTTTTGTTCTCTTTCGATGTCAATATATCTGTGGTGGGACGTAGGGTGAGTTTGAAAGGTAATTAACACTCTTGTTCTCTGTCACTGTCAATACATCTATGGTGGGACGCAGGGGGAGTTTGAAAGGTAATTAACACTTTTGTTCTCTGTCGCTGTCAATACATCTGTGGTGGGACGCTGGGGGAGTTTGAAAGGTAATTAACACTTTTGTGTTCTCTGTCACTGTCAATACATCTGTGGAGGTAGGCAGGGGGGTTTGAATGGAAATTAACACTTTTGTTCTCTCTCACTGTCAATTCATCTGTGGTGGGTGGCAGGGGGGGTTTGAAAGGTAATTAACACTTTTGTTCTCTGTCACTGTCAATACATCTGTGGTGGGAGGCAGAGGGGGTTTGAAAGGTAATTAACACTTTTGTTCTCTGTCGCTGTCAATACATCTGTGGTGGGACGCTGGGGGTGTTTGAAAGGTAATTAACACTTTTGTGTTCTCTGTCACTGTCAATACATCTATGGAGGTAGGCAGGGGGGTTTGAATGGAAATTAACACTTTTGTTCTCTCTCACTGTCAATTCATCTGTGGTGGGTGGCAGGGGGGGTTTGAAAGGTAATTAACACTTTTGTTCTCTGTCACTGTCAATACATCTGTGGTGGGAGGCAGAGGGGGTTTGAAAGGTAATTAACACTTTTGTTCTCTGTCACTGTCAATACATCTGTGGTGGGAGGCAGACGGGGATTAGAAAGGTAATTAATACTTTTGTTCTCTGTCACTGCCAATACATCTGTGGAGAGAGGCAGACGGGGGATTTTTCAAAGGTAATTAACACTTTTGTGTTCTCTGTCACTGTCAATACATCTGTGGTTGGACGCAGGGGGAGTTTGAAACGTAATTAACACTTTTGTTCTCTGTCGCTGTCAATACATCTGTGGTGGGACGCAGGGGGAGTTTGAAACGTAATTAACACTTTTGTTCTCTGTCGCTGTCAATACATCTGAGGGTGGAGGCAGGGGGGATTTGCAAGATAATTAACACTTTTGTTCTCCGTCACCGTCAATACATCTGTGGTGGGAGGCAGGGGGGGTTTGAAAGGTAATTAACACTTTTGTTCTCTGTCACTGTCAATACATGTGTGGAGGGAGGCAGAGGAAGTTTGAAAGGTAATTAACACTTTCCTTCTCTGTCACTGTCAATACATCTGTGGAGGGAGGCAGACGGGGGATTTTTTGAATGGTAATTAACACTTTTGTGTTCTCTGACACTGTCGATATATCTGTGGTGGGACGCAGGGGGAGCTTGAAAGGTAATTAACACTTTTGTTCTCTGTCGCTGTCAATACATCTATGGTGGGACGCAGGGGGAGTTTGAAAGGTAATTAACACTTTTGTTCTCTGTCGCTGTCAATACATCTGTGGTGGGACGCTGGGGGAGTTTGAAAGGTAATTAACACTTTTGTGTTCTCTGTCACTGTCAATACATCTGTGGAGGTAGGCAGGGGGGTTTGAATGGAAATTAACACTTTTGTTCTCTCTCACTGTCAATTCATCTGTGGTGGGTGGCAGGGGGGGTTTGAAAGGTAATTAACACTTTTGTTCTCTGTCACTGTCAATACATCTGTGGTGGGAGGCAGAGGGGGTTTGAAAGGTAATTAACACTTTTGTTCTCTGTCGCTGTCAATACATCTGTGGTGGGACGCTGGGGGAGCTTGAAAGATAATTAACCCTTTTGTGTTCTCTGTCACTGTCAATACATCTGTGGAGGTAGGCAGGGGGGTTTGAATGGAAATTAACACTTTTGTTCTCTCTCACTGTCAATTCATCTGTGGTGGGTGGCAGGGGGGGTTTGAAAGGTAATTAACACTTTTGTTCTCTGTCACTGTCAATACATCTGTGGTGGGAGGCAGAGGGGGTTTGAAAGGTAATTAACACTTTTGTTCTCTGTCACTGTCAATACATCTGTGGTGGGAGGCAGACGGGGATTAGAAAGGTAATTAATACTTTTGTTCTCTGTCACTGCCAATACATCTGTGGAGAGAGGCAGACGGGGGATTTTTCAAAGGTAATTAACAGTTTTGTGTTCTCTGTCACTGTCAATACATCTGTGGTTGGACGCAGGGGGAGTTTGAAACGTAATTAACACTTTTGTTCTCTGTCGCTGTCAATACATCTGTGGTGGGACGCAGGGGGAGTTTGAAACGTAATTAACACTTTTGTTCTCTGTCGCTGTCAATACATCTGAGGGTGGAGGCAGGGGGGATTTGCAAGATAATTAACACTTTTGTTCTCCGTCACCGTCAATACATCTGTGGTGGGAGGCAGAGGAAGTTTGAAAGGTAATTAACACTTTCCTTCTCTGTCACTGTCAATACATCTGTGGAGGGAGGCAGACGGGGGATTTTTTGAATGGTAATTAACACTTTTGTTCTCTGTCGCTGTCAATACATCTATGGTGGGACGCAGGGGGAGTTTGAAAGGTAATTAACACTTTTGTTCTCTGTCGCTGTCAATACATCTGTGGTGGGACGCTGGGGGAGTTTGAAAGATAATTAACACTTTTGTTCTCCGTCACTGTAAATACATCTGTGGTGGGAGGCAGGGGGTTTTGAAAGGTAATTAACACTTTTGTTCTCTGTCACTGTCAATACATGTGTGGAGGGACGCAGGGGGAGTTTGAAACGTAATTAACACTTTTGTTCTCTTTCGATGTCAATATATCTGTGGTGGGACGCAGGGGGAGTTTGAAACGTAATTAACACTTTTGTTCTCTGTCGCTGTCAATACATCTGTGGTGGGACGCTGGGTGAGTTTGAAAGGTAATTAACACTTTTGTGTTCTCTGTCACTGTCACTACATCTGTGGAGGTAGGCAGGGGGGTTTGAATGGAAATTAACACTTTTGTTCTCTCTCACTGTCAATACATCTGTGGTGGGTGGCAGGGGGGGTTTGAAAGGTAATTAACACTTTTGTTCTCTTTCACTGTCAATACATCTGTGGTGGGAGGCAGAGGGGTTTGAAAGGTAAATTAACACTTTTGTTCTCTGTCACTGTCAATACATCTGTAGAGGGAGGCAGGGAGTTTTGAAAGGTAATAAACATTTTTGTTCTCTGTCACTGAAAATACATCTGTGGAGGGAGGCAGAGGGTGTCTGAAAGGTAATTAACACTTTTATTCTCTGTCACTATATATACATTTGTGGATGGAGGCAGAGAGGGTTTGAAAGGTAAATAACACTTTTGTCCTCTGTCACTGTCAATACATCTGTTGTGAGAGGCAGACGGGGGATTTGAAAGATAATTAACACTTCTGTTCTTTGTCACTGTCAATACATCTGTCGAGGGAGGATGGGGAGTTTGAAAGGTAACTAACTCTTTTGTTCTCCGTCACTGTAAAACATCTGTGATGGGAGACAGACGGGTATTTTTTGAAAGGTAACTAACACTTGTTCTCTGTCACTGTCAATACATCTGCGGGGGCAGGCAGGGGCGTTTCAAAGGTAATTAACACTTTTGTTCTCTGTCACTGTCAATACATGTGTGGAGGGAGGCAGTGGGAGTTTGAAAGGTAATAATCACTTTTGTGTTCTCTGTCACTGTCAATACATCTGTGGTGGAACGCAGGGGGAGATTGAAAGGCAATTAACACTTTTGTTCTCTGTCTATGTCAATACATCTGTGGTGGGAGGCAGACGGGGATTAGAGAGGTAATTAATACTTTTGTTCTCTGTCACTGTCAACACATCTGTGGAGGGAGGCCGACGGGGGATTTTTGAAAGGTAATTAACACATTTGTGTTCTCTGTCACTGTCAATAAATCTGTGGTGGGACGCAGGGGGATTTTGAAACGTAATTAACACTTTTGTTCTCTGTCGCTGTCAAAACATCTGAGGGTGAAGGCACAGGGGATTTGAAAGATAATTAACACTTTTGTTCTCCGTCACTGTCAATACATTTGTGCAGGGAGGCAGGGGGGGTTTGAAAGATAATTAACACTTTTGTTCTCTGTCACTGTCAATACATGTGTGCAGGGAGGAAGAGGGAGTTTAAAGGTAATTAACACTTTTGTTCTATGTCACTGTCAATACATGTGTGGAGGGAGTCAGTGGGGGTTTGAAAGGTAATTAACACTTTTGTTCTCTGTCACTGTCAATACATGTTTGGAGGGAGGCAAGGGAAATTTGAAAGGTAATTAACACTTTTGTGTTCTCTGTCACTGTCAATACATCTGTGGAAAAAGGCAGGGGGAGTATGAAAGGTAATTAACACTTTTGTTCTCTGTCACTGTCAACACACCTGTGGTGGGAGGCAGACGGGGATTTAAAAGGTAATTTATACTTTTGTTCTCTGTCACTGTCAATACATCTGTGCTGGGAGGCAGACGGGGAATTGAAAGGTAATTAACACTTTTGTTCTCGGTCACTGTCAATACATCTGTGGGGGAGGCAGGGGGGTTTGAAACATAATTAACCCTTTTGTGTTCTCTATCACTGTCAATACATCTGTGGTGGGAGGCAGAAGGGGTTTGAAAGGTAATTAAAACCTTTGTTCTCTGTCACTGTCAATACATCTGTCGAGGGAGGCAGGGGGATTTGAAAGGTAATTAACACTTTTGTTCTCTATCACTGCCAATACAGCTGTGGTTGGAGGCAGGGGGGTTTGAAAGGTAATTAACACTTTTGTTCTCTGTCACTGTCAATACATCTGTGATGGGAGTCAAAGGGGGTTTGAAAGGTAATTAACACTTTTGTTCTCTGTCACTGTTAATACATCTGATGGGAGGCAGGGGGGTTTGAAAGGTAATTAACTCTTTTGTTCTCTGTCACTGTCAATACATCTGTGGTGGGAGGCAGGGGGGTTTGAAAGGTAATTAACACTTTTGTTCTTTGTCACTGTCAATACATCTGTGGAGGGAGGCAGAGGGGTTTGAAAGGTAATTAACACTTTTGTTCTCTGTGACTGTCAATACATCTGTGGTGGGAGGCAGGGGGTGTTTGAAAGGAAATTAACGCTTTTGTTCTCTATCACTGTTAATAAATCTGTGGTGAGAGGCAGAGGGAGTTTGAAAGGTAATTAACACTTTTGTTCTCTGTCACTGTCAATAATCTGAGGAGGGAGGCAGGGGGGATTTGAAAGGTAATTAACACTTTTGTTATCTGTCACTGTCAATACATCTGTGGGAGGAGGCAGGGGGGAATTGAAAGATAATTAACACTTTTGTTCTCCGTGACTGTCAATACATCTGTGGTGGTAGGCAGGGGGGGTTTGAAAGGTAATTAACACTTTTGTTCTCTGTCACTGTCAATCCATGTGTGGAGGGAGGCAGAGGGAGTTTGAAAGGTAATTAACACTTTTGTTCTCTGTCACTGTCAATACATGTTTGGAGGGAAACAGGGGGGTTTGAAAGGTAATCAACACTTTTCTTCTCTGTCGCTGAAAATACATCTGTGGAGGGAGGCAGAGGGGGTTTGAAAGGTAATTAACACTTTTGTTCTCGGTCACTGTCAATACATTTGTGGAGGGAGGCAGAGGGGGTTTGAAAGGTAAATAACACTTTGGTTCTCTGTCACTTTCAATACATCTGTTGTGGGAGGCAGACGGGGATTTGAAAGGTAATTAACTCTTCTATTCTCTGTCACTGTCAATACATCTGTGGAGAGAGGATGAGGAGTTTGAAAGGTAATTAACACTTTTGTTCTCTGTCACTGTAAAACATCTGTGATGGGAGGCAGAAGGGGATTTTTTGAAAGGTAATTAACACTTGTTCTCTGTCACTGTCAATACATCTGCGGGGGGAGGCAGGGGCGTTTCAAAGGAAATTAACACTTTTGTTATCTGTCACTGTCAATACAAGTGTGGAGGGTGGGAGGGGGAGTTTGAAAGGTAATTATCCCTTTTGTGTTCTCTGTCACTGTCAATACATCTGTGGTGGAACGCAGGGGGAGTTTGAAAGGTAATTAACACTTTCGTTCTCTGTCACTGTCAATACATCTGTGGTGGGAGGCAGACGGGGATTAGAAAGGTAATTAATACTTTTGTTCTCTGTCACTGCCAATACATCTTTGAAGGGAGGCAGACGGGGGATTTTTTGAAAGGTAATTAACACTTTTGTGTTCTCTGTCACTGTCAATACATCTGTGGAGGGACGCAGGGGGAGTTTGAAAGGTAATTAACACTTTTGTTCTCTGTCACTGTAAAACATCTGTGATGGGAGGCAGACGGGTATTTTTTGAAAGGTAACTAACACTTGTTCTCTGTCACTGTCAATACATCTGCGGGGGGAGGCAGGGGCGTTTCAAAGGTAATTAACACTTTTGTTCTCTGTCATGTCAATACATCTGTGATGGGAGACAGAGGGGGTTTGAAAAGTAATTAACACTTTTGTTCTGTGTCACTGTCAAATTATCTGTGATGCGAGACAGGGGGATTTGAAAGGTAATTAACACTTTTGTTCTCTGTCACTGTCAATAAATCTGTGGTGGGAGGCAGGGGGGTTTGAAAGGTAATTAACACTTTTGTTCTCTGTCACTGTCAATACATCTGTGGAGTGAGGCAGGGGGGATTTGAAACGTAATTAACACTTCTGTTCTCTGTCACTGTCAATACCTCTGAGGGTGGTGGCAGGGAGGATTTGAAAGATAATTAACAATTTTCTTCTCCGTCACTGTCAATACATCTGTGCAGGGAGGCAGGGGGGGTTTGAAGGATAATTAACACTTTTGTTCTCTGTCACTGTCAATAAATGTGTGGAGGGACGCAGGGGGAGTTTGAAAGGTAATTAACACTTTTGTTCTCTGTCGCTTTCAATACATCTATGGTGGGAGGCAGGGGGAGTTTGAAAGGTAATTAACACTTTTGTTCTCTGTCGCTCTCATTACATCTGTGGTGGGACGCTGGGGGAATTTGAAAGGTAATTAACACTTTTGTGTTCTCTGTCACTGTCAATGCATCTGTGGAGGGAGGCAGGGGGGTTTGAAAGGTAATTAACACTTTTGTTCTCTGTCACTGTCAATACATCTGTGGTGGGTGGCAGGGGGTTTTGAAAGGTAATTAACACTTTTGTTCTCTGTCACTGTCAATATATCTGTGGTGGGAGGCAGAGGGGTTTTGAAGGGTAATTAACACTTTTGTTCTCTGTCACTGTCAATACATCTGTGGAGTGAGACAGGGGGGATTTGAAAAGTAATTAACACTTTTGTTCTCTGTCACTGCCAATAAATCCGTGGTGGGAGGCAGGGGAGTTTGAAAAGTAATTAACACTTTTGTTCTCTGTCATGTCAGTACATCTGTGATGGGAGGCTGAGGGTGTTTGAAAAGTAATTAACACTTTTGTTCTGTGTCACTGTCAAATTATCTGTGATAGGAGACAGGGGGATTTGAAAGGTAATTAACACATTCGTGTTCTCTGTCACTATTAATACATCTGTGGTTGGACGCAGGGGGAGTTTGAAACGTAATTAACACCTTTGTTCTCTGTCGCTGTCAATACATCTTTGGTGGGAGGCAGGGGGGGTTTGAAATGTAATTAACACTTTTGTTCTCTGTCACTGTCAATACATGTGTGGAGGGAGGCAGAGGGAGTTTGAAAGGTAATTAACAATTTCGTTCTCTGTCACTGTCAATACATCTGTGGAGGGAGGCATTGGGGGATTTTTTGAATGGTAATTAACACTTTTGTGTTCTCTGACACTGTCGATATATCTGTGGTGGGACGCAGGGGGAGTTTGAAACGTAATAACACTTTTGTTCTCTTTCGATGTCAATATATGTGTGGTGGGACGTAGGGTGAGTTTGAAAGGTAATTAACACTCTTGTTCTCTGTCACTGTCAATACATCTATGGTGGGACGCAGGGGGATTTTGAAAGGTAATTAACACTTTTGTTCTCTGTCGCTGTCAATACATCTGTGGTGGGACGCTGGGGGAGTTTGAAAGGTAATTAACACTTTTGTGTTCTCTGTCACTGTCAATACATCTGTGGAGGTAGGCAGGGGGGTTTGAATGGAAATTAACACTTTTGTTCTCTCTCACTGTCAATTCATCTGTGGTGGGTGGCAGGGGGGGTTTGAAAGGTAATTAACACTTTTGTTCTCTGTCACTGTCAATACATCTGTGGTGGGAGGCAGAGGGGGTTTGAAAGGTAATTAACACTTTTGTTCTCTGTCGCTGTCAATACATCTGTGGTGGGACGCTGGGGGAGTTTGAAAGGTAATTAACACTTTTGTGTTCTCTGTCACTGTCAATACATCTATGGAGGTAGGCAGGGGGGTTTGAATGGAAATTAACACTTTTGTTCTCTCTCACTGT
Source organism: Deroplatys truncata (assembly GCA_030765065.1). NCBI lineage: Eukaryota > Metazoa > Arthropoda > Insecta > Mantodea > Mantidae > Deroplatys > Deroplatys truncata. The sequence goes on along the minus strand of CM060977.1, from coordinate 2,647,838 downwards.
CAATTCATCTGTGGTGGGTGGCAGGGGGGGTTTGAAAGGTAATTAACACTTTTGTTCTCTGTCACTGTCAATACATCTGTGGTGGGAGGCAGAGGGGGTTTGAAAGGTAATTAACACTTTTGTTCTCTGTCACTGTCAATACATCTGTGGTGGGAGGCAGACGGGGATTAGAAAGGTAATTAATACTTTTGTTCTCTGTCACTGCCAATACATCTGTGGAGAGAGGCAGACGGGGGATTTTTCAAAGGTAATTAACACTTTTGTGTTCTCTGTCACTGTCAATACATCTGTGGTTGGAAGCAGGGGGAGTTTGAAACGTAATTAACACTTTTGTTCTCTGTCGCTGTCAATACATCTGTGGTGGGACGCAGGGGGAGTTTGAAACGTAATTAACACTTTTGTTCTCTGTCGCTGTCAATACATCTGAGGGTGGAGGCAGGGGGGATTTGCAAGATAATTAACACTTTTGTTCTCCGTCACCGTCAATACATCTGTGGTGGGAGGCAGGGGGGGTTTGAAAGGTAATTAACACTTTTTTTCTCTGTCACTGTCAATACATGTGTGGAGGGAGGCAGAGGAAGTTTGAAAGGTAATTAACACTTTCCTTCTCTGTCACTGTCAATACATCTGTGGAGGGAGGCAGACGGGGGATTTTTTGAATGGTAAGTAACACTTTTGTGTTCTCTGACACTGTCGATATATCTGTGGTGGGACGCAGGGGGAGCTTGAAAGGTAATTAACACTTTTGTTCTCTGTCGCTGTCAATACATCTATGGTGGGACGCAGGGGGAGTTTGAAAGGTAATTAACACTTTTGTTCTCTGTCGCTGTCAATACATCTGTGGTGGGACGCTGGGGGAGTTTGAAAGGTAATTAACACTTTTGTGTTCTCTGTCACTGTCAATACATCTGTGGAGGTAGGCAGGGGGGTTTGAATGGAAATTAACACTTTTGTTCTCTCTCACTGTCAATTCATCTGTGGTGGGTGGCAGGGGGGGTTTGAAAGGTAATTAACACTTTTGTTCTCTGTCACTGTCAATACATCTGTGGTGGGAGGCAGAGGGGGTTTGAAAGGTAATTAACACTTTTGTTCTCTGTCGCTGTCAATACATCTGTGGTGGGACGCTGGGGGAGTTTGAAAGGTAATTAACACTTTTGTGTTCTCTGTCACTGTCAATACATCTGTGGAGGTAGGCAGGGGGGTTTGAATGGAAATTAACACTTTTGTTCTCTCTCACTGTCAATTCATCTGTGGTGGGTGGCAGGGGAGGTTTGAAAGGTAATTAACACTTTTGTTCTCTGTCACTGTCAATACATCTGTGGTGAGAGGCAGAGGGGGTTTGAAAGGTAATTAACACTTTTGTTCTCTGTCACTGTCAATACATCTGTGGTGGGAGGCAGACGGGGATTAGAAAGGTAATTAATACTTTTGTTCTCTGTCACTGCCAATACATCTGTGGAGAGAGGCAGACGGGGGATTTTTCAAAGGTAATTAACAGTTTTGTGTTCTCTGTCACTGTCAATACATCTGTGGTTGGACGCAGGGGGAGTTTGAAACGTAATTAACACTTTTGTTCTCTGTCGCTGTCAATACATCTGTGGTGGGACGCAGGGGGAGTTTGAAACGTAATTAACACTTTTGTTCTCTGTCGCTGTCAATACATCTGAGGGTGGAGGCAGGGGGGATTTGCAAGATAATTAACACTTTTGTTCTCCGTCACCGTCAATACATCTGTGGTGGGAGGCAGAGGAAGTTTGAAAGGTAATTAACACTTTCCTTCTCTGTCACTGTCAATACATCTGTGAAGGGAGGCAGACGGGGGATTTTTTGAATGGTAATTAACACTTTTGTTCTCTGTCGCTGTCAATACATCTATGGTGGGACGCAGGGGGAGGTTGAAAGGTAATTAACACTTTTGTTCTCTGTCGCTGTCAATACATCTGTGGTGGGACGCTGGGGGAGTTTGAAAGATAATTAACACTTTTGTTCTCCGTCACTGTAAATACATCTGTGGTGGGAGGCAGGGGGTTTTGAAAGGTAATTAACACTTTTGTTCTCTGTCACTGTCAATACATGTGTGGAGGGACGCAGGGGGAGTTTGAAACGTAATTAACACTTTTGTTCTCTTTCGATGTCAATATATCTGTGGTGGGACGCAGGGGGAGTTTGAAACGTAATTAACACTTTTGTTCTCTGTCGCTGTTAATACATCTGTGGTGGGACGCTGGGTGAGTTTGAAAGGTAATTAACACTTTTGTGTTCTCTGTCACTGTCACTACATCTGTGGAGGTAGGCAGGGGGGTTTGAATGGAAATTAACACTTTTGTTCTCTCTCACTGTCAATACATCTGTGGTGGGTGGCAGGGGGGGTTTGAAAGGTAATTAACACTTTTGTTCTCTTTCACTGTCAATACATCTGTGGTGGGAGGCAGAGGGGTTTGAAAGGTAAATTAACACTTTTGTTCTCTGTCACTGTCAATACATCTGTAGAGGGAGGCAGGGAGTTTTGAAAGGTAATAAACATTTTTGTTCTCTGTCACTGAAAATACATCTGTGGAGGGAGGCAGAGGGTGTCTGAAAGGTAATTAACACTTTTATTCTCTGTCACTATATATACATTTGTGGATGGAGGCAGAGAGGGTTTGAAAGGTAAATAACACTTTTGTCCTCTGTCACTGTCAATACATCTGTTGTGAGAGGCAGACGGGGGATTTGAAAGATAATTAACACTTCTGTTCTTTGTCACTGTCAATACATCTGTCGAGGGAGGATGGGGAGTTTGAAAGGTAACTAACTCTTTTGTTCTCCGTCACTGTAAAACATCTGTGATGGGAGACAGACGGGTATTTTTTGAAAGGTAACTAACACTTGTTCTCTGTCACTGTCAATACATCTGCGGGGGCAGGCAGGGGCGTTTCAAAGGTAATTAACACTTTTGTTCTCTGTCACTGTCAATACATGTGTGGAGGGAGGCAGTGGGAGTTTGAAAGGTAATAATCACTTTTGTGTTCTCTGTCACTGTCAATACATCTGTGGTGGAACGCAGGGGGAGATTGAAAGGTAATTAACACTTTTGTTCTCTGTCTATGTCAATACATCTGTGGTGGGAGGCAGACGGGGATTAGAGAGGTAATTAATACTTTTGTTCTCTGTCACTGTCAACACATCTGTGGAGGGAGGCCGACGGGGGATTTTTGAAAGGTAAATAACACATTTGTGTTCTCTGTCACTGTCAATAAATCTGTGGTGGGACGCAGGGGGATTTTGAAACGTAATTAACACTTTTGTTCTCTGTCGCTGTCAAAACATCTGAGGGTGAAGGCACAGGGGATTTGAAAGATAATTAACACTTTTGTTCTCCGTCACTGTCAATACATTTGTGCAGGGAGGCAGGGGGGGGTTTGAAAGATAATTAACACTTTTGTTCTCTGTCACTGTCAATACATGTGTGGAGGGAGGAAGAGGGAGTTTAAAGGTAATTAACACTTTTGTTCTATGTCACTGTCAATACATGTGTGGAGGGAGTCAGTGGGGGTTTGAAAGGTAATTAACACTTTTGTTCTCTGTCACTGTCAATACATGTTTGGAGGGAGGCAAGGGAAATTTGAAAGGTAATAAACACTTTTGTGTTCTCTGTCACTGTCAATACATCTGTGGAAAAAGGCAGGGGGAGTATGAAAGGTAATTAACACTTTTGTTCTCTGTCACTGTCAACACACCTGTGGTGGGAGGCAGACGGGGATTTAAAAGGTAATTTATACTTTTGTTCTCTGTCACTGTCAATACATCTGTGCTGGGAGGCAGACGGGGAATTGAAAGGTAATTAACACTTTTGTTCTCGGTCACTGTCAATACATCTGTGGGGGAGGCAGGGGGGTTTGAAACATAATTAACCCTTTTGTGTTCTCTATCACTGTCAATACATCTGTGGTGGGAGGCAGAAGGGGTTTGAAAGGTAATTAAAACTTTTGTTCTCTGTCACTGTCAATACATCTGTAGAGGGAGGCAGGGGGGTTTGAAAGGTAATTAACACTTTTGTTCTCTGTCACTGTCAATACATCTGTGATGGGAGTCAAAGGGGGTTTGAAAGGTAATTAACACTTTTGTTCTCTGTCACTGTTAATACATCTGATGGGAGGCAGGGGGGTTTGAAAGGTAATTAACACTTTTGTTCTCTGTCACTGTCAATACATCTGTGGTGGGAGGCAGGGGGGTTTGAAAGGTAATTAACACTTTTGTTCTTTGTCACTGTCAATACATCTGTGGAGGGAGGCAGAGGGGTTTGAAAGGTAATTAACACTTTTTTTCTCTGTGACTGTCAATACATCTGTGGTGGGAGGCAGGGGGTGTTTGAAAGGAAATTAACGCTTTTGTTCTCTGTCACTGTTAATAAATCTGTCGTGAGAGGCAGAGGGAGTTTGAAAGGTAATTAACACTTTTGTTCTCTGTCACTGTCAATAATCTGAGGAGGGAGGCAGGGGGGATTTGAAAGGTAATTAACACTTTTGTTATCTGTCACTGTCAATACATCTGTGGGAGGAGGCAGGGGGGAATTGAAAGATAATTAACACTTTTGTTCTCCGTGACTGTCAATACATCTGTGGTGGTAGGCAGGGGGGGTTTGAAAGGTAATTAACACTTTTGTTCTCTGTCACTGTCAATCCATGTGTGGAGGGAGGCAGAGGGAGTTTGAAAGGTAATTAACACTTTTGTTCTCTGTCACTGTCAATACATGTTTGGAGGGAAACAGGGGGGTTTGAAAGGTAATCAACACTTTTCTTCTCTGTCGCTGAAAATACATCTGTGGAGGGAGGCAGAGGGGGTTTGAAAGGTAATTAACACTTTTGTTCTCGGTCACTGTCAATACATTTGTGGAGGGAGGCAGAGGGGGTTTGAAAGGTAAATAACACTTTGGTTCTCTGTCACTTTCAATACATCTGTTGTGGGAGGCAGACGGGGATTTGAAAGGTAATTAACTCTTCTATTCTCTGTCACTGTCAATACATCTGTGGAGAGAGGATGAGGAGTTTGAAAGGTAATTAACACTTTTGTTCTCTGTCACTGTAAAACATCTGTGATGGGAGGCAGAAGGGGATTTTTTGAAAGGTAATTAACACTTGTTCTCTGTCACTGTCAATACATCTGCGGGGGGAGGCAGGGGCGTTTCAAAGGAAATTAACACTTTTGTTATCTGTCACTGTCAATACAAGTGTGGAGGGTGGGAGGGGGAGTTTGAAAGGTAATTATCCCTTTTGTGTTCTCTGTCACTGTCAATACATCTGTGGTGGAACGCAGGGGGAGTTTGAAAGGTAATTAACACTTTCGTTCTCTGTCACTGTCAATACATCTGTGGTGGGAGGCAGACGGGGATTAGAAAGGTAATTAATACTTTTGTTCTCTGTCACTGCCAATACATCTTTGAAGGGAGGCAGACGGGGGATTTTTTGAAAGGTAATTAACACTTTTGTGTTCTCTGTCACTGTCAATACATCTGTGGAGGGACGCAGGTGGAGTTTGAAACGTAATTAACACTTTTGTTCTCTGTCGCTGTCAATACATCTGTGGTGGGACGCAGGGGGAATTTGAAACGTAATTAACACTTTTGTTCTCTGTCGCTGTCAATGCATCTGAGGGCGGAGGCAGGGGAGATTTGAAAGATAATTAACACGTTTGTTCTCCGTCACTGTCAATACATCTGTGGTGGGAGGCAGGGGTGGTTTGAAAGGTAATCAACACTTCTGTTCTCTGTCACTGTCAATACATCTGTGGAGGGAGGATGGGGAGTTTGAAAGGTAATTAACACTTTTGTTCTCTGTCACTGTAAAACATCTGTGATGGGAGGCAGACGGGTATTTTTTGAAAGGTAACTAACACTTGTTCTCTGTCACTGTCAATACATCTGCGGGGGGAGGCAGGGGCGTTTCAAAGGTAATTAACACTTTTGTTCTCTGTCATGTCAATACATCTGTGATGGGAGACAGAGGGGGTTTGAAAAGTAATTAACACTTTTGTTCTGTGTCACTGTCAAATTATCTGTGATGCGAGACAGGGGGATTTGAAAGGTAATGAACACTTTTGTTCTCTGTCACTGTCAATAAATCTGTGGTGGGAGGCAGGGGGGTTTGAAAGGTAATTAACACTTTTGTTCTCTGTCACTGTCAATACATCTGTGGAATGAGGCAGGGGGGATTTGAAAAGTAATTAACACTTCTGTTCTCTGTCACTGTCAATACCTCTGAGGGTGGTGGCAGGGGGGATTTGAAAGATAATTAACAATTTTCTTCTCCGTCACTGTCAATACATCTGTGCAGGGAGGCAGGGGGGGTTTGAAGGATAATTAACACTTTTGTTCTCTGTCACTGTCAATAAATGTGTGGAGGGACGCAGGGGGAGTTTGAAAGGTAATTAACACTTTTGTTCTCTGTCGCTTTCAATACATCTATGGTGGGAGGCAGGGGGAGTTTGAAAGGTAATTAACACTTTTGTTCTCTGTCGCTCTCATTACATCTGTGGTGGGACGCTGGGGGAATTTGAAAGGTAATTAACACTTTTGTGTTCTCTGTCACTGTCAATACATCTGTGGAGGGAGGCAGGGGGGTTTGAAAGGTAATTAACACTTTTGTTCTCTGTCACTGTCAATACATCTGTGGTGGGTGGCAGGGGGTTTTGAAAGGTAATTAACACTTTTGTTCTCTGTCACTGTCAATATATCTGTGGTGGGAGGCAGAGGGGGTTTGAAGGGTAATTAACACTTTTGTTCTCTGTCACTGTCAATACATCTGTGGAGTGAGACAGGGGGGATTTGAAAAGTAATTAACACTTTTGTTCTCTGTCACTGCCAATAAATCCGTGGTGGGAGGCAGGGGAGTTTGAAAAGTAATTAACACTTTTGTTCTCTGTCATGTCAGTACATCTGTGATGGGAGGCTGAGGGTGTTTGAAAAGTAATTAACACTTTTGTTCTGTGTCACTGTCAAATTATCTGTGATAGGAGACAGGGGGTTTTGAAAGGTAATTAACACATTCGTGTTCTCTGTCACTATTAATACATCTGTGGTTGGACGCAGGGGGAGTTTGAAACGTAATTAACACCTTTGTTCTCTGTCGCTGTCAATACATCTTTGGTGGGAGGCAGGGGGGGTTTGAAATGTAATTAACACTTTTGTTCTCTGTCACTGTCAATACATGTGTGGAGGGAGGCAGAGGGAGTTTGAAAGGTAATTAACAATTTCGTTCTCTGTCACTGTCAATACATCTGTGGAGGGAGGCATACGGGGGATTTTTTGAATGGTAATTAACACTTTTGTGTTCTCTGAAACTGTCGATATATCTGTGGTGGGACGCAGGGGGAGTTTGAAACGTAATAACACTTTTGTTCTCTTTCGATGTCAATATATCTGTGGTGGGACGTAGGGTGAGTTTGAAAGGTAATTAACACTCTTGTTCTCTGTCACTGTCAATACATCTATGGTGGGACGCAGGGGGATTTTGAAAGGTAATTAACACTTTTGTTCTCTGTCGCTGTCAATACATCTGTGGTGGGACGCTGGGGGAGTTTCAAAGGTAATTAACACTTTTGTGTTCTCTGTCACTGTCAATACATCTGTGGAGGTAGGCAGGGGGTTTGAATGGAAATTAACACTTTTGTTCTCTCTCACTGTCAATTCATCTGTGGTGGGTGGCAGGGGGGGTTTGAAAGGTAATTAACACTTTTGTTCTCTGTCACTGTCAATACATCTGTGGTGGGAGGCAGAGGGGGTTTGAAAGGTAATTAACACTTTTGTTCTCTGTCGCTGTCAATACATCTGTGGTGGGACGCTGGGGGAGTTTGAAAGGTAATTAACACTTTTGTGTTCTCTGTCACTGTCAATACATCTGTGGAGGTAGGCAGGGGGGTTTGAATGGAAGTTAACACTTTTGTTCTCTCTCACTGTCAATTCATCTGTGGTGGGTGGCAGGGGGGGTTTGAAAGGTAATTAACACTTTTGTTCTCTGTCACTGTCAATACATCTGTGGTGGGAGGCAGAGGGGGTTTGAAAGGTAATTAACACTTTTGTTCTCTGTCACTGTCAATAAATCTGTGATGGGTGGCAGAGGGGGTTTGAAAAGTAATTAACACTTTTGTTCTCTGCCACTGTCAATTTACCTGTGATGGGAGACAGGGGCATTTGAAAGGTAATTAACACTTTCGTTCTCTGTCACGGTCAATAAATCTGTGGTGGGAGGCAGGGGGGTTTAAAGGTAATTAACACTTTTGTTCTCTGTCAGTGTCAATACATCTGTGTTGATAGGCAGGGGGGATTTGAAAGGTAATTAATACTTTTGTTCTGTGTCACTGTTAATACATCTGTGGTGAGAGGCAGAAGGGTTTGAAAGCTAAATTAACACTTTTGTTCTCTGTCATTGTCAATACATCTGTAGAGGGAGGCAGGAAGTTTTGAAGGGTAATAAACATTTTTCTTCTCTGTCACTGAAAATACATCTGTGGAGGGAGGCAGAGGGTGTTTGAAAGGTAATTAACACTTTTATTCTCTGTCACTATATATACATTTGTGGAGGGAGGCAGAGAGGGTTTGAAAGGTAAATAACACTTTTGTTCTCTGTCACTGTCAATACATCTGTTGTGAGAGGCAGACGGGGGATTTGTAAGATAATTAACACTTCTGTTCTCTGTCACTGTCAATACATCTGTGGAGGGAGGATGGGGAGTTTGAAAGGTAACTAACACTTTTGTTCTCTGTCACTGTAAAACATCTGTGATGGGAGACAGACGGGTATTTTTTGAAAGGTAACTAACACTTGTCCTCTGTCATTGTCAATACATCTGCGGGGGGAGTCAGGGGCGTTTCAAACGTATTTAACACTTTTGTTCTCTGTCACTGTCAATACATGTGTGGAGGGAGGCAGGGGGAGTTTGAAAGGTAATAATCACTTTTGTGTTCTCTGTCACTGTCAATACATCTGTGGTGGAACGCAGGGGAGATTGAAAGGTAATTATCACTTTTGTTCTCTGTCTATGTCAATACATCTGTGGTGGGAGGCAGACGGGGATTAGAGAGGTAATTAATACTTTTGTTCTCTGTCACTGTCAACACATCTGTGGAGGGAGGCAGACGGGGGATTTTTGAAAGGTAATTAACACATTTGTGTTCTCTGTCACTGTCAATAAATCTGTGGTGGGACGCAGGGGGAGTTTGAAACGTAATTAACACTTTTGTTCTCTGTCGCTGTCAAAACCTCTGAGGGTGAAGGCACAGGGATTTGAAAGATAATTAACACTTTTGTTCTCCGTCACTGTCAATACATCTGTGCAGGGAGGCAGGGGGGTGTTTGAAAGATAATTAACACTTTTGTTCTCTGTCACTGTCAATAATCTGAGGAGGGAGGCAGGGGGGATTTGAAAGGTAATTAACGTTTTTGTTCTCTGTCACTGTCAATACATCTGTGGGAGGAGGCAGGGGGGAATTGATAAATAATTAACACTTTTCTTCCCCGTCACTGCCAATACATCTGTGGTGGTAGGAAGGTAGGGTTTGACAGGTAATTAACCCTTTTTTTTCTGTCACTGTCAATACATGTTTAGGGGGAAACAGTGGGGGTTTGAAAGGTAATTAATAACTTTTGTGTTCTCCGTCACTGTCAATACATCTGTGGTGGAACGCAGGGGGAGTTTGAAAGGTAATTAACACTTTTGTTCTCTGTCACTGTCAATACATCTGTGGTCGGAGGCAGACGGGGATTAGAAAGGTAATTAATACTTTTGTTCTCTGTCGCTGCCAATACATCTGTGGAGAGAGGCAGACGGGGGATTTTTTGAAAGGTAATTAACACTTTTGTGTTCTCTGTCACTGTCAATACATCTGTGGTTGGACGCAGGGGGAGTTTGAAACGTAATTAACACTTTTGTTCTCTGTCGCTGTCAATACATCTGTGGTGGGACGCAGGGGGAGTTTGAAACGTAATTAACACTTTTGTTCTCTGTCGCTGTCAATACATCTGAGGGTGGAGGCAGGGGGGATTTGCAAGATAATTAACACTTTTGTTCTCCGTCACCGTCAATACATCTGTGGTGGGAGGTAGGGGGGGGGGGTTTGAAAGGTAATTAACACTTTTGTTCTCTGTCACTGTCAATACATGTGTGGAGGGAGGCAGAGGAAGTTTGAAAGGTAATTAACACTTTCCTTCTCTGTCACTGTCAATACATCTGTGGAGGGAGGCAGACGGGGGATTTTTTGAATGGTAATTAACACTTTTGTGTTCTCTGACACTGTCGATATATCTGTGGTGAGACGCAGGGGGAGTTTGAAACGTAATTAACACTTTTGTTCTCTTTCGATGTCAATACATCTGTGGTGGGACGCAGGGGGAGTTTGAAACGTAATTAACACTTTTGTTCTCTGTTGCTGTCAATACATTTGTGGTGGGACGCAGGGGGAGCTTGAAAGGTAATTAACACTTTTGTTCTCTGTCGCTGTCAATACATCTATGGTGGGACGCAGGGGGAGTTTGAAAGGTAATTAACACTTTTGTTCTCTGTCGCTGTCAATACATCTGTGGTGGGACGCTGGGGGAGTTTGAAAGATAATTAACACTTTTGTTCTCCGTCACTGTAAATACATCTGTGGTGGGAGGCAGGGGGGTTTTGAAAGGTAATTAACACTTTTGTTCTCTGTCACTGTCAATACATGTGTGGAGGGACGCAGGGGGAGTTTGAGACGTAATTAACACTTTTGTTCTCTTTCGATGTCAATATATCTGTGGTGGGACGCAGGGGGAGTTTGAAACGTAATTAACACTTTTGTTCTCTGTCGCTGTCAATACATTTGTGGTGGGACGTAGGGGGAGTTTGAAAGGTAATTAACACCTTTGTTCTCTGTCGCTGTCAAAACATCTATGGTGGGACGCAGGGGGAGTTTGAAAGGTAATTAACACTTTTGTTCTCTGTCGCTGTCAATACATCTGTGGTGGGACGCTGGGTGAGTTTGAAAGGTAATTAACACTTTTGTGTTCTCTGTCACTGTCACTACATCTGTGGAGGTAGGCAGGGGGGTTTGAATGGAAATTAACACTTTTGTTCTCTCTCACTGTCAATACATCTGTGGTGGGTGGCAGGGGGGGTTTGAAAGGTAATTAACACTTTTGTTCTGTGTCACTGTCAATACATCTGTGTTGGGAGGCAGAGGGGTTTGAAAGGTAAATTAACACTTTTGTTCTCTGTCACTGTCAATACATCTGTAGAGGGAGGCAGGGAGTTTTGAAAGGTAATAAACATTTTTGTTCTCTGTCACTGAAAATACATCTGTGGAGGGAGGCAGAGGGTGTTTGAAAGGTAATTAACACTTTTATTCTCTGTCACTATATATACATTTGTGGAGGGAGGCAGAGAGGGTTTGAAAGGTAAATAACACTTTTGTTCTCTGTCACTGTCAATACATCTGTTGTGAGAGGCAGACGGGGGATTTGAAAGATAATTAACACTTCCGTTTCTTTTCACTGTCAATACATCTGTGGAGGGAGGATGGGGAGTTTGAAAGGTAACTAACTCTTTTGTTCTCTTTCACTGTAAAACATCTGTGATGGGAAACAGACGGGTATTTTTTGAAAGGTAACTAACACTTGTTCTCTGTCACTGTCAATACATCTGCGGGGGGAGGCAGGGGCGTTTCAAAGGTAATTAACACTTTTGTTCTCTGTCACTGTCAATACATGTGTGGAGGGAGGCAGTGGGAGTTTGAAAGGAAATAATCACTTTTGTGTTCTCTGTCACTGTCAATACATCCGTGGTGGAACGCAGGGGGAGATTGAAAGGTAATTAACACTTTTGTTCTCTGTCTATGTCAATACATCTGTGGTGGGAGGCAGACGGGTATTAGAGAGGTAATTAATACTTTTGTTCTCTGTCACTGTCAACACATCTGTGGAGGGAGGCCGACGGGGGATTTTTGAAAGGTAATTAACACATTTGTGTTCTCTGTCACTGTCAATAAATCTGTGGTGGGACGCAGGGGGATTTTGAAACGTAATTAACACTTTTGTTCTCTGTCGCTGTCAAAACATCTGAGGGTGAAGGCACAGGGGATTTGAAAGATAATTAACACTTTTGTTCTCCGTCACTGTCAATACATTTGTGCAGGGAGGCAGGGGGGGGGTTTGAAAGATAATTAACACTTTTGTTCTCTGTCACTGTCAATACATGTGTGGAGGGAGGAAGAGGGAGTTTAAAGGTAATTAACACTTTTGTTCTATGTCACTGTCAATACATGTGTGGAGGGAGTCAGTGGGGGTTTGAAAGGTAATTAACACTTTTGTTCTCTGTCACTCTCAATACATGTTTGGAGGGAGGCAAGGGAAATTTGAAAGGTAATTAACACTTTTGTGTTCTCTGTCACTGTCAATACATCTGTGGAAAAAGGCAGGGGGAGTATGAAAGGTAATTAACACTTTTGTTCTCTGTCACTGTCAACACACGCGTGGTGGGAGGCAGACGGGGATTTAAAAGGTAATTTATACTTTTGTTCTCTGTCACTGTCAATACATCTGTGCTGGGAGGCAGACGGGGAATTGAAAGGTAATTAACACTTTTGTTCTCGGTCACTGTCAATACATCTGTGGGGGAGGCAGGGGGGTTTGAAACATAATTAACCCTTTAGTGTTCTCTGTCACTGTCAATACATCTGTGGTGGGAGGCAGAAGGGGTTTGAAAGGTAATTAAAACTTTTGTTCTCTGTCACTGTCAATACATCTGTAGAGGGAGGCAGGGGGATTTGAAAGGTAATTAACACTTTTGTTTTCTATCACTGCCAATACAGCTGTGGTGGGAGGCAGGGGGGTTTGAAAGGTAATTAACACTTTTGTTCTCTGTCACTGTCAATACATCTGTGATGGGAGGCAAAGGGGGTTTGAAAGGTAATTAACACTTTTGTTCTCTGTCACTGTTAATACATCTGATGGGAGGCAGGGGGGTTTGAAAGGTAATTAACACTTTTGTTCTCTGTCACTGTCAATACATCTGTGGTGGGAGGCAGGGGGGTTCGAAAGGTAATTAACACTTTTGTTCTTTGTCACTGTCAATACATCTGTGGAGGGAGGCAGAGGGGTTTGAAAGGTAATTAACACTTTTGTTCTCTGTGACTGTCAATACATCTGTGGTGGGAGGCAGGGGGTGTTTGAAAGGAAATTAACACTTTTGTTCTCTGTCACTGTTAATAAATCTGTGGTGAGAGGCAGAGGGAGTTTGAAAGGTAATTAACACTTTTGTTCTCTGTCACTGTCAATAATCTGAGGAGGGAGGCAGGGGGGATTTGAAAGGTAATTAACACTTTTGTTATCTGTCACTGTCAATACATCTGTGGGAGGAGGCAGGGGGGAATTGAAAGATAATTAACACTTTTGTTCTCCGTGACTGTCAATACATCTGTGGTGGTAGGCAGGGGGGTTTGAAAGGTAATTAACACTTTTGTTCTCTGTCACTGTCAATCCATGTGTGGAGGGAGGCAGAGGGAGTTTGAAAGGTAATTAACACTTTTGTTCTCTGTCACTGTCAATACATGTTTGGAGGGAAACAGGGGGGTTTGAAAGGTAATCAACACTTTTCTTCTCTGTCGCTGAAAATACATCTGTGGAGGGAGGCAGAGGGGGTTTGAAAGGTAATTAACACTTTTGTTCTCGGTCACTGTCAATACATTTGTGGAGGGAGGCAGAGGGGGTTTGAAAGGTAAATAACACTTTGGTTCTCTGTCACTTTCAATACATCTGTTGTGGGAGGCAGACGGGGATTTGAAAGGTAATTAACTCTTCTATTCTCTGTCACTTTCAATACATCTGTGGAGAGAGGATGAGGAGTTTGAAAGGTAATTAACACTTTTGTTCTCTGTCACTGTAAAACATCTGTGATGGGAGGCAGAAGGGGATTTTTTGAAAGGTAATTAACACTTGTTCTCTGTCACTGTCAATACATCTGCGGGGGGAGGCAGGGGCGTTTCAAAGGAAATTAACACTTTTGTTATCTGTCACTGTCAATACAAGTGTGGAGGGTGGGAGGGGGAGTTTGAAAGGTAATTATCCCTTTTGTGTTCTCTGTCACTGTCAATACATCTGTGGTGGAACGCAGGGGGAGTTTGAAAGGTAATTAACACTTTCGTTCTCTGTCACTGTCAATACATCTGTGGTGGGTGGCAGACGGGGATTAGAAAGGTAATTAATACTTTTGTTCTCTGTCACTGCCAATACATCTTTGAAGGGAGGCAGACGGGGGATTTTTTGAAAGGTAATTAACACTTTTGTGTTCTCTGTCACTGTCAATACATCTGTGGAGGGACGCAGGGGGAGTTTGAAACGTAATTAACACTTTTGTTCTCTGTCGCTGTCAATACATCTGTGGTGGGACGCAGGGGGAATTTGAAACGTAATTAACACTTTTGTTCTCTGTCGCTGTCAATGCATCTGAGGGCGGAGGCAGGGGAGATTTGAAAGATAATTAACACGTTTGTTCTCCGTCACTGTCAATACATCTGTGGTGGGAGGCAGGGGTGGTTTGAAAGGTAATCAACACTTCTGTTCTCTGTCACTGTCAATACATCTGTGGAGGGAGGATGGGGAGTTTGAAAGGTAATTAACACTTTTGTTCTCTGTCACTGTAAAACATCTGTGATGGGAGGCAGACGGGTATTTTTTGAAAGGTAACTAACACTTGTTCTCTGTCACTGTCAATACATCTGCGGGGGGAGGCAGGGGCGTTTCAAAGGTAATTAACACTTTTGTTCTCTGTCATGTCAATACATCTGTGATGGGAGACAGAGGGGGTTTGAAAAGTAATTAACACTTTTGTTCTGTGTCACTGTCAAATTATCTGTGATGCGAGACAGGGGGATTTGAAAGGTAATTAACACTTTTGTTCTCTGTCACTGTCAATAAATCTGTGGTGGGAGGCAGGGGGGTTTGAAAGGTAATTAACACTTTTGTTCTCTGTCACTGTCAATACATCTGTGGAGTGAGGCAGGGGGGATTTGAAAAGTAATTAACACTTCTGTTCTCTGTCACTGTCAATACCTCTGAGGGTGGTGGCAGGGGGGATTTGAAAGATAATTAACAATTTTCTTCTCCGTCACTGTCAATACATCTGTGCAGGGAGGCAGGGGGGTTTGAAGGATAATTAACACTTTTGTTCTCTGTCACTGTCAATAAATGTGTGGAGGGACGCAGGGGGAGTTTGAAAGGTAATTAACACTTTTGTTCTCTGTCGCTTTCAATACATCTATGGTGGGAGGCAGGGGGAGTTTGAAAGGTAATTAACACTTTTGTACTCTGTCGCTCTCATTACATCTGTGGTGGGACGCTGGGGGAATTTGAAAGGTAATTAACACTTTTGTGTTCTCTGTCACTGTCAATACATCTGTGGAGGGAGGCAGGGGGGTTTGAAAGGTAATTAACACTTTTGTTCTCTGTCACTGTCAATAACTCTGTGGTGGGTGGCAGGGGGTTTTGAAAGGTAATTAACACTTTTGTTCTCTGTCACTGTCAATATATCTGTGGTGGGAGGCAGAGGGGGTTTGAAAGGTAATTAACACTTTTGTTCTCTGTCATTGTCAATACATCTGCGGGGGGAGTCAGGGGCGTTTCAAACGTATTTAACACTTTTGTTCTCTGTCACTGTCAATACATGTGTGGAGGGAGGCAGGGGGAGTTTGAAAGGTAATAATCACTTTTGTGTTCTCTGTCACTGTCAATACATCTGTGGTGGAACGCAGGGGAGATTGAAAGGTAATTAACACTTTTGTTCTCTGTCTATGTCAATACATCTGTGGTGGGAGGCAGACGGGGATTAGAGAGGTAATTAATACTTTTGTTCTCTGTCACTGTCAACACATCTGTGGAGGGAGGCAGACGGGGGATTTTTGAAAGGTAATTAACACATTTGTGTTCTCTGTCACTGTCAATAAATCTGTGGTGGGACGCAGGGGGAGTTTGAAACGTAATTAACACTTTTGTTCTCTGTCGCTGTCAAAACCTCTGAGGGTGAAGGCACAGGGATTTGAAAGATAATTAACACTTATGTTCTCCGTCACTGTCAATACATCTGTGCAGGGAGGCAGGGGGGTGTTTGAAAGATAATTAACACTTTTGTTCTCTGTCACTGTCAATAATCTGAGGAGGGAGGCAGGGGGGATTTGAAAGGTAATTAACGTTTTTGTTCTCTGTCACTGTCAATACATCTGTGGGAGGAGGCAGGGGGGAATTGATAAATAATTAACACTTTTCTTCCCCGTCACTGCCAATACATCTGTGGTGGTAGGAAGGTAGGGTTTGAAAGGTAATTAACCCTTTTTTTTCTGTCACTGTCAATACATGTTTAGGGGGAAACAGTGGGGGTTTGAAAGGTAATTAATAACTTTTGTGTTCTCCGTCACTGTCAATACATCTGTGGTGGAACGCAGGGGGAGTTTGAAAGGTAATTAACACTTTTGTTCTCTGTCACTGTCAATACATCTGTGGTCGGAGGCAGACGGGGATTAGAAAGGTAATTAATACTTTTGTTCTCTGTCGCTGCCAATACATCTGTGGAGAGAGGCAGACGGGGGATTTTTTGAAAGGTAATTAACACTTTTGTGTTCTCTGTCACTGTCAATACATCTGTGGTTGGACGCAGGGGGAGTTTGAAACGTAATTAACACTTTTGTTCTCTGTCGCTGTCAATACATCTGTGGTGGGACGCAGGGGGAGTTTGAAACGTAATTAACACTTTTGTTCTCTGTCGCTGTCAATACATCTGAGGGTGGAGGCAGGGGGGATTTGCAAGATAATTAACACTTTTGTTCTCCGTCACCGTCAATACATCTGTGGTGGGAGGTAGGGGGGGGGTTTGAAAGGTAATTAACACTTTTGTTCTCTGTCACTGTCAATACATGTGTGGAGGGAGGCAGAGGAAGTTTGAAAGGTAATTAACACTTTCCTTCTCTGTCACTGTCAATACATCTGTGGAGGGAGGCAGACGGGGGATTTTTTGAATGGTAATTAACACTTTTGTGTTCTCTGACACTGTCGATATATCTGTGGTGAGACGCAGGGGGAGTTTGAAACGTAATTAACACTTTTGTTCTCTTTCGATGTCAATACATCTGTGGTGGGACGCAGGGGGAGCTTGAAAGGTAATTAACACTTTTGTTCTCTGTCGCTGTCAATACATCTATGGTGGGACGCAGGGGGAGTTTGAAAGGTAATTAACACTTTTGTTCTCTGTCGCTGTCAATACATCTGTGGTGGGACGCTGGGGGAGTTTGAAAGATAATTAACACTTTTGTTCTCCGTCACTGTAAATACATCTGTGGTGGGAGGCAGGGGGGTTTTGAAAGGTAATTAACACTTTTGTTCTCTGTCACTGTCAATACATGTGTGGAGGGACGCAGGGGGAGTTTGAGACGTAATTAACACTTTTGTTCTCTTTCGATGTCAATATATCTGTGGTGGGACGCAGGGGGAGTTTGAAACGTAATTAACACTTTTGTTCTCTGTCGCTGTCAATACATTTGTGGTGGGACGTAGGGGGAGTTTGAAAGGTAATTAACACTTTTGTTCTCTGTCGCTGTCAAAACATCTATGGTGGGACGCAGGGGGAGTTTGAAAGGTAATTAACACTTTTGTTCTCTGTCGCTGTCAATACATCTGTGGTGGGACGCTGGGTGAGTTTGAAAGGTAATTAACACTTTTGTGTTCTCTGTCACTGTCACTACATCTGTGGAGGTAGGCAGGGGGGTTTGAATGGAAATTAACACTTTTGTTCTCTCTCACTGTCAATACATCTGTGGTGGGTGGCAGGGGGGGTTTGAAAGGTAATTAACACTTTTGTTCTGTGTCACTGTCAATACATCTGTGTTGGGAGGCAGAGGGGTTTGAAAGGTAAATTAACACTTTTGTTCTCTGTCACTGTCAATACATCTGTAGAGGGAGGCAGGGAGTTTTGAAAGGTAATAAACATTTTTGTTCTCTGTCACTGAAAATACATCTGTGGAGGGAGGCAGAGGGTGTTTGAAAGGTAATTAACACTTTTATTCTCTGTCACTATATATACATTTGTGGAGGGAGGCAGAGAGGGTTTGAAAGGTAAATAACACTTTTGTTCTCTGTCACTGTCAATACATCTGTTGTGAGAGGCAGACGGGGGATTTGAAAGATAATTAACACTTCCGTTTCTTTTCACTGTCAATACATCTGTGGAGGGAGGATGGGGAGTTTGAAAGGTAACTAACTCTTTTGTTCTCTTTCACTGTAAAACATCTGTGATGGGAAACAGACGGGTATTTTTTGAAAGGTAACTAACACTTGTTCTCTGTCACTGTCAATACATCTGCGGGGGGAGGCAGGGGCGTTTCAAAGGTAATTAACACTTTTGTTCTCTGTCACTGTCAATACATGTGTGGAGGGAGGCAGTGGGAGTTTGAAAGGAAATAATCACTTTTGTGTTCTCTGTCACTGTCAATACATCCGTGGTGGAACGCAGGGGGAGATTGAAAGGTAATTAACACTTTTGTTCTCTGTCTATGTCAATACATCTGTGGTGGGAGGCAGACGGGGATTAGAGAGGTAATTAATACTTTTGTTCTCTGTCACTGTCAACACATCTGTGGAGGGAGGCCGACGGGGGATTTTTGAAAGGTAATTAACACATTTGTGTTCTCTGTCACTGTCAATAAATCTGTGGTGGGACGCAGGGGGATTTTGAAACGTAATTAACACTTTTGTTCTCTGTCGCTGTCAAAACATCTGAGGGTGAAGGCACAGGGGATTTGAAAGATAATTAACACTTTTGTTCTCCGTCACTGTCAATACATTTGTGCAGGGAGGCAGGGGGGGGGGTTTGAAAGATAATTAACACTTTTGTTCTCTGTCACTGTCAATACATGTGTGGAGGGAGGAAGAGGGAGTTTAAAGGTAATTAACACTTTTGTTCTATGTCACTGTCAATACATGTGTGGAGGGAGTCAGTGGGGGTTTGAAAGGTAATTAACACTTTTGTTCTCTGTCACTCTCAATACATGTTTGGAGGGAGGCAAGGTAAATTTGAAAGGTAATTAACACTTTTGTGTTCTCTGTCACTGTCAATACATCTGTGGAAAAAGGCAGGGGGAGTATGAAAGGTAATTAACACTTTTGTTCTCTGTCACTGTCAACACACCCGTGGTGGGAGGCAGACGGGGATTTAAAAGGTAATTTATACTTTTGTTCTCTGTCACTGTCAATACATCTGTGCTGGGAGGCAGACGGGGAATTGAAAGGTAATTAACACTTTTGTTCTCGGTCACTGTCAATACATCTGTGGGGGAGGCAGGGGGGTTTGAAACATAATTAACCCTTTAGTGTTCTCTGTCACTGTCAATACATCTGTGGTGGGAGGCAGAAGGGGTTTGAAAGGTAATTAAAACTTTTGTTCTCTGTCACTGTCAATACATCTGTAGAGGGAGGCAGGGGGATTTGAAAGGTAATTAACACTTTTGTTTTCTATCACTGCCAATACAGCTGTGGTGGGAGGCAGGGGGGTTTGAAAGGTAATTAACACTTTTGTTCTCTGTCACTGTCAATACATCTGTGATGGGAGGCAAAGTGGGTTTGAAAGGTAATTAACACTTTTGTTCTCTGTCACTGTTAATACATCTGATGGGAGGCAGGGGGGTTTGAAAGGTAATTAACACTTTTGTTCTCTGTCACTGTCAATACATCTGTGGTGGGAGGCAGGGGGGTTTGAAAGGTAATTAACACTTTTGTTCTTTGTCACTGTCAATACATCTGTGGAGGGAGGCAGAGGGGTTTGAAAGGTAATTAACACTTTTGTTCTCTGTGACTGTCAATACATCTGTGGTGGGAGGCAGGGGGTGTTTGAAAGGAAATTAACACTTTTGTTCTCTGTCACTGTTAATAAATCTGTGGTGAGAGGCAGAGGGAGTTTGAAAGGTAATTAACACTTTTGTTCTCTGTCACTGTCAATAATCTGAGGAGGGAGGCAGGGGGGATTTGAAAGGTAATTAACACTTTTGTTATCTGTCACTGTCAATACATCTGTGGGAGGAGGCAGGGGGGAATTGAAAGATAATTAACACTTTTGTTCTCCGTGACTGTCAATACATCTGTGGTGGTAGGCAGGGGGGTTTGAAAGGTAATTAACACTTTTGTTCTCTGTCACTGTCAATCCATGTGTGGAGGGAGGCAGAGGGAGTTTGAAAGGTAATTAACACTTTCCTTCTCTGTCACTGTCAATACATCTGTGGAGGGAGGCAGACGGGGGATTTTTTGAATGGTAATTAACACTTTTGTGTTCTCTGACACTGTCGATATATCTGTGGTGAGACGCAGGGGGAGTTTGAAACGTAATTAACACTTTTGTTCTCTTTCGATGTCAATACATCTGTGGTGGGACGCAGGGGGAGTTTGAAACGTAATTAACACTTTTGTTCTCTGTTGCTGTCAATACATTTGTGGTGGGACGCAGGGGGAGCTTGAAAGGTAATTAACACTTTTGTTCTCTGTCGCTGTCAATACATCTATGGTGGGACGCAGGGGGAGTTTGAAAGGTAATTAACACTTTTGTTCTCTGTCGCTGTCAATACATCTGTGGTGGGACGCTGGGGGAGTTTGAAAGATAATTAACACTTTTGTTCTCCGTCACTGTAAATACATCTGTGGTGGGAGGCAGGGGGGTTTTGAAAGGTAATTAACACTTTTGTTCTCTGTCACTGTCAATACATGTGTGGAGGGACGCAGGGGGAGTTTGAGACGTAATTAACACTTTTGTTCTCTTTCGATGTCAATATATCTGTGGTGGGACGCAGGGGGAGTTTGAAACGTAATTAACACTTTTGTTCTCTGTCGCTGTCAATACATTTGTGGTGGGACGTAGGGGGAGTTTGAAAGGTAATTAACACTTTTGTTCTCTGTCGCTGTCAAAACATCTATGGTGGGACGCAGGGGGAGTTTGAAAGGTAATTAACACTTTTGTTCTCTGTCGCTGTCAATACATCTGTGGTGGGACGCTGGGTGAGTTTGAAAGGTAATTAACACTTTTGTGTTCTCTGTCACTGTCACTACATCTGTGGAGGTAGGCAGGGGGGTTTGAATGGAAATTAACACTTTTGTTCTCTCTCACTGTCAATACATCTGTGGTGGGTGGCAGGGGGGGTTTGAAAGGTAATTAACACTTTTGTTCTGTGTCACTGTCAATACATCTGTGTTGGGAGGCAGAGGGGTTTGAAAGGTAAATTAACACTTTTGTTCTCTGTCACTGTCAATACATCTGTAGAGGGAGGCAGGGAGTTTTGAAAGGTAATAAACATTTTTGTTCTCTGTCACTGAAAATACATCTGTGGAGGGAGGCAGAGGGTGTTTGAAAGGTAATTAACACTTTTATTCTCTGTCACTATATATACATTTGTGGAGGGAGGCAGAGAGGGTTTGAAAGGTAAATAACACTTTTGTTCTCTGTCACTGTCAATACATCTGTTGTGAGAGGCAGTCGGGGGATTTGAAAGATAATTAACACTTCCGTTTCTTTTCACTGTCAATACATCTGTGGAGGGAGGATGGGGAGTTTGAAAGGTAACTAACTCTTTTGTTCTCTTTCACTGTAAAACATCTGTGATGGGAAACAGACGGGTATTTTTTGAAAGGTAACTAACACTTGTTCTCTGTCACTGTCAATACATCTGCGGGGGGAGGCAGGGGCGTTTCAAAGGTAATTAACACTTTTGTTCTCTGTCACTGTCAATACATGTGTGGAGGGAGGCAGTGGGAGTTTGAAAGGAAATAATCACTTTTGTGTTCTCTGTCACTGTCAATACATCCGTGGTGGAACGCAGGGGGAGATTGAAAGGTAATTAACACTTTTGTTCTCTGTCTATGTCAATACATCTGTGGTGGGAGGCAGACGGGGATTAGAGAGGTAATTAATACTTTTGTTCTCTGTCACTGTCAACACATCTGTGGAGGGAGGCCGACGGGGGATTTTTGAAAGGTAATTAACACATTTGTGTTCTCTGTCACTGTCAATAAATCTGTGGTGGGACGCAGGGGGATTTTGAAACGTAATTAACACTTTTGTTCTCTGTCGCTGTCAAAACATCTGAGGGTGAAGGCACAGGGGATTTGAAAGATAATTAACACTTTTGTTCTCCGTCACTGTCAATACATTTGTGCAGGGAGGCAGGGGGGGGGTTTGAAAGATAATTAACACTTTTGTTCTCTGTCACTGTCAATACATGTGTGGAGGGAGGAAGAGGGAGTTTAAAGGTAATTAACACTTTTGTTCTATGTCACTGTCAATACATGTGTGGAGGGAGTCAGTGGGGGTTTGAAAGGTAATTAACACTTTTGTTCTCTGTCACTCTCAATACATGTTTGGAGGGAGGCAAGGGAAATTTGAAAGGTAATTAACACTTTTGTGTTCTCTGTCACTGTCAATACATCTGTGGAAAAAGGCAGGGGGAGTATGAAAGGTAATTAACACTTTTGTTCTCTGTCACTGTCAACACACCCGTGGTGGGAGGCAGACGGGGATTTAAAAGGTAATTTATACTTTTGTTCTCTGTCACTGTCAATACATCTGTGCTGGGAGGCAGACGGGGAATTGAAAGGTAATTAACACTTTTGTTCTCGGTCACTGTCAATACATCTGTGGGGGAGGCAGGGGGGTTTGAAACATAATTAACCCTTTAGTGTTCTCTGTCACTGTCAATACATCTGTGGTGGGAGGCAGAAGGGGTTTGAAAGGTAATTAAAACTTTTGTTCTCTGTCACTGTCAATACATCTGTAGAGGGAGGCAGGGGGATTTGAAAGGTAATTAACACTTTTGTTTTCTATCACTGCCAATACAGCTGTGGTGGGAGGCAGGGGGGTTTGAAAGGTAATTAACACTTTTGTTCTCTGTCACTGTCAATACATCTGTGATGGGAGGCAAAGGGGGTTTGAAAGGTAATTAACACTTTTGTTCTCTGTCACTGTTAATACATCTGATGGGAGGCAGGGGGGTTTGAAAGGTAATTAACACTTTTGTTCTCTGTCACTGTCAATACATCTGTGGTGGGAGGCAGGGGGGTTTGAAAGGTAATTAACACTTTTGTTCTTTGTCACTGTCAATACATCTGTGGAGGGAGGCAGAGGGGTTTGAAAGGTAATTAACACTTTTGTTCTCTGTGACTGTCAATACATCTGTGGTGGGAGGCAGGGGGTGTTTGAAAGGAAATTAACACTTTTGTTCTCTGTCACTGTTAATAAATCTGTGGTGAGAGGCAGAGGGAGTTTGAAAGGTAATTAACACTTTTGTTCTCTGTCACTGTCAATAATCTGAGGAGGGAGGCAGGGGGGATTTGAAAGGTAATTAACACTTTTGTTATCTGTCACTGTCAATACATCTGTGGGAGGAGGCAGGGGGGAATTGAAAGATAATTAACACTTTTGTTCTCCGTGACTGTCAATACATCTGTGGTGGTAGGCAGGGGGGTTTGAAAGGTAATTAACACTTTTGTTCTCTGTCACTGTCAATCCATGTGTGGAGGGAGGCAGAGGGAGTTTGAAAGGTAATTAACACTTTTGTTCTCTGTCACTGTCAATACATGTTTGGAGGGAAACAGGGGGGTTTGAAAGGTAATCAACACTTTTCTTCTCTGTCGCTGAAAATACATCTGTGGAGGGAGGCAGAGGGGGTTTGAAAGGTAATTAACACTTTTGTTCTCGGTCACTGTCAATACATTTGTGGAGGGAGGCAGAGGGGGTTTGAAAGGTAAATAACACTTTGGTTCTCTGTCACTTTCAATACATCTGTTGTGGGAGGCAGACGGGGATTTGAAAGGTAATTAACTCTTCTATTCTCTGTCACTTTCAATACATCTGTGGAGAGAGGATGAGGAGTTTGAAAGGTAATTAACACTTTTGTTCTCTGTCACTGTAAAACATCTGTGATGGGAGGCAGAAGGGGATTTTTTGAAAGGTAATTAACACTTGTTCTCTGTCACTGTCAATACATCTGCGGGGGGAGGCAGGGGCGTTTCAAAGGAAATTAACACTTTTGTTATCTGTCACTGTCAATACAAGTGTGGAGGGTGGGAGGGGGAGTTTGAAAGGTAATTATCCCTTTTGTGTTCTCTGTCACTGTCAATACATCTGTGGTGGAACGCAGGGGGAGTTTGAAAGGTAATTAACACTTTCGTTCTCTGTCACTGTCAATACATCTGTGGTAGGTGGCAGACGGGGATTAGAAAGGTAATTAATACTTTTGTTCTCTGTCACTGCCAATACATCTTTGAAGGGAGGCAGACGGGGGATTTTTTGAAAGGTAATTAACACTTTTGTGTTCTCTGTCACTGTCAATACATCTGTGGAGGGACGCAGGGGGAGTTTGAAACGTAATTAACACTTTTGTTCTCTGTCGCTGTCAATACATCTGTGGTGGGACGCAGGGGGAATTTGAAACGTAATTAACACTTTTGTTCTCTGTCGCTGTCAATGCATCTGAGGGCGGAGGCAGGGGAGATTTGAAAGATAATTAACACGTTTGTTCTCCGTCACTGTCAATACATCTGTGGTGGGAGGCAGGGGTGGTTTGAAAGGTAATCAACACTTCTGTTCTCTGTCACTGTAAAACATCTGTGATGGGAGGCAGACGGGTATTTTTTGAAAGGTAACTAACACTTGTTCTCTGTCACTGTCAATACATCTGCGGGGGGAGGCAGGGGCGTTTCAAAGGTAATTAACACTTTTGTTCTCTGTCATGTCAATACATCTGTGATGGGAGACTGAGGGGGTTTGAAAAGTAATTAACACTTTTGTTCTGTGTCACTGTCAAATTATCTGTGATGCGAGACAGGGGGATTTGAAAGGTAATTAACACTTTTGTTCTCTGTCACTGTCAATAAATCTGTGGTGGGAGGCAGGGGGGTTTGAAAGGTAATTAACACTTTTGTTCTCTGTCACTGTCAATACATCTGTGGAGTGAGGCAGGGGGGATTTGAAAAGTAATTAACACTTCTGTTCTCTGTCACTGTCAATACCTCTGAGGGTGGTGGCAGGGGGGATTTGAAAGATAATTAACAATTTTCTTCTCCGTCACTGTCAATACATCTGTGCAGGGAGGCAGGGGGGTTTGAAGGATAATTAACACTTTTGTTCTCTGTCACTGTCAATAAATGTGTGGAGGGACGCAGGGGGAGTTTGAAAGGTAATTAACACTTTTGTTCTCTGTCGCTTTCAATACATCTATGGTGGGAGGCAGGGGGAGTTTGAAAGGTAATTAACACTTTTGTACTCTGTCGCTCTCATTACATCTGTGGTGGGACGCTGGGGGAATTTGAAAGGTAATTAACACTTTTGTGTTCTCTGTCACTGTCAATACATCTGTGGAGGGAGGCAGGGGGGTTTGAAAGGTAATTAACACTTTTGTTCTCTGTCACTGTCAATAACTCTGTGGTGGGTGGCAGGGGGTTTTGAAAGGTAATTAACACTTTTGTTCTCTGTCACTGTCAATATATCTGTGGTGGGAGGCAGAGGGGGTTTGAAAGGTAATTAACACTTTTGTTCTCTGTCACTGTCAATACATCTGTGGAGTGAGACAGGGGGGATTTGAAAAGTAATTAACACTTTTGTTCTCTGTCACTGCCAATAAATCCGTGGTGGGAGGC
Organism: Deroplatys truncata; assembly: GCA_030765065.1. Classification (NCBI taxonomy): domain Eukaryota; kingdom Metazoa; phylum Arthropoda; class Insecta; order Mantodea; family Mantidae; genus Deroplatys; species Deroplatys truncata. The sequence continues at coordinate 2,622,186 of CM060977.1, read as the reverse complement.
AGGGGAGTTTGAAAAGTAATTAACACTTTTGTTCTCTGTCATGTCAGTACATCTGTGATGGGAGGCTGAGGGTGTTTGAAAAGTAATTAACACTTTTGTTCTGTGTCACTGTCAAATTATCTGTGATAGGAGACAGGGGGATTTGAAAGGTAATTAACACATTCGTGTTCTCTGTCACTATTAATACATGTGTGGTTGGACGCAGGGGGAGTTTGAAACGTAATTAACACCTTTGTTCTCTGTCGCTGTCAATACATCTTTGGTGGGAGGCAGGGGGGGTTTGAAAGGTAATTAACACTTTTGTTCTCTGTCACTGTCAATACATGTGTGGAGGGAGGCAGAGGGAGTTTGAAAGGTAATTAACAATTTCGTTCTCTGTCACTGTCAATACATCTGTGGAGGGAGGCATACGGGGGATTTTTTGAATGGTAATTAACACTTTTGTGTTCTCTGACACTGTCGATATATCTGTGGTGGGACGCAGGGGGAGTTTGAAACGTAATAACACTTTTGTTCTCTTTCGATGTCAATATATCTGTGGTGGGACGTAGGGTGAGTTTGAAAGGTAATTAACACTCTTGTTCTCTGTCGCTGTCAATACATCTATGGTGGGACGCAGGGGGAGTTTGAAAGGTAATTAACACTTTTGTTCTCTGTCGCTGTCAATACATCTGTGGTGGGACGCTGGGGGAGTTTGAAAGGTAATTAACACTTTTGTGTTCTCTGTCACTGTCAATACATCTGTGGAGGTAGGCAGGGGGGTTTGAATGGAAATTAACACTTTTGTTCTCTCTCACTGTCAATTCATCTGTGGTGGGCGGCAGGGGGGGTTTGAAAGGTAATTAACACTTTTGTTCTCTGTCACTCTCAATACATCTGTGGTGGGAGGCAGAGGGGGTTTGAAAGGTAATTAACACTTTTGTTCTCTGTCGCTGTCAATACATCTGTGGTGGGACGCTGGGGGAGTTTGAAAGGTAATTAACACTTTTGTGTTCTCTGTCACTGTCAATACATCTGTGGAGGTAGGCAGGGGGGTTTGAATGGAAATTAACACTTTTGTTCTCTCTCACTGTCAATTCATCTGTGGTGGGTGGCAGGGGGGGTTTGAAAGGTAATTAACACTTTTGTTCTCTGTCACTGTCAATACATCTGTGGTGGGAGGCAGAGGGGGTTTGAAAGGTAATTAACACTTTTGTTCTCTGTCACTGTCAATAAATCTGTGATGGGTGGCAGAGGGGGTTTGAAAAGTAATTAACACTTTTGTTCTCTGCCACTGTCAATTTACCTGTGATGGGAGACAGGGGGATTTGAAAGGTAATTAACACTTTCGTTCTCTGTCACGGTCAATAAATCTGTGGTGGGAGGCAGGGGGGTTTAAAGGTAATTAACACTTTTGTTCTCTGTCAGTGTCAATACATCTGTGTTGATAGGCAGGGGGGATTTGAAAGGTAATTAATACTTTTGTTCTGTGTCACTGTTAATACATCTGTGGTGAGAGGCAGAAGGGTTTGAAAGCTAAATTAACACTTTTGTTCTCTGTCATTGTCAATACATCTGTAGAGGGAGGCAGGAAGTTTTGAAAGGTAATAAACATTTTTGTTCTCTGTCACTGAAAATACATCTGTGGAGGGAGGCAGAGGGTGTTTGAAAGGTAATTAACACTTTTATTCTCCGTCACTATATATACATTTATGGAGGGAGGCAGAGAGGGTTTGAAAGGTAAATAACACTTTTGTTCTCTGTCACTGTCAATGCATCTGTTGTGAGAGGCAGACGGGGGATTTGTAAGATAATTAACACTTCTGTTCTCTGTCACTGTCAATACATCTGTGGAGGGAGGATGGGGAGTTTGAAAGGTAACTAACACTTTTGTTCTCTGTCACTGTAAAACATCTGTGATGGGAGACAGACGGGTATTTTTTGAAAGGTAACTAACACTTGTCCTCTGTCATTGTCAATACATCTGCGGGGGGAGTCAGGGGCGTTTCAAAGGTATTTAACACTTTTGTTCTCTGTCACTGTCAATACATGTGTGGAGGGAGGCAGGGGGAGTTTGAAAGGTAATAATCACTTTTGTGTTCTCTGTCACTGTCAATACATCTGTGGTGGAACGCAGGGGGAGATTGAAAGGTAATTAACACTTTTGTTCTCTGTCTATGTCAATACATCTGTGGTGGGAGGCAGACGGGGATTAGAGAGGTAATTAATACTTTTGTTCTCTGTCACTGTCAACACATCTGTGGAGGGAGGCAGACGGGGGATTTTTGAAAGGTAATTAACACATTTGTGTTCTTTGTCACTGTCAATAAATCTGTGGTGGGACGCAGGGGGAGTTTGAAACGTAATTAACACTTTTGTTCTCTGTCGCTGTCAAAACCTCTGAGGGTGAAGGCACAGGGATTTGAAAGATAATTAACACTTTTGTTCTCCGTCACTGTCAATACATCTGTGCAGGGAGGCAGGGGGGTGTTTGAAAGATAATTAACACTTTTGTTCTCTGTCACTGTCAATAATCTGAGGAGGGAGGCAGGGGGGATTTGAAAGGTAATTAACACTTTTGTTCTCTGTCACTGTCAATACATCTGTGGGAGGAGGCAGGGGGGAATTGATAAATAATTAACACTTTTCTTCCCCGTCACTGCCAATACATCTGTGGTGGTAGGAAGGGGGGGTTTGAAAGGTAATTAACACTTTTTTTCTCTGTCACTGTCAATACATCTGTGGTGGGAGGCAGGGGGAGTTTGAAAGGTAATTAACACTTTTGTTCTCTGTCACTGTCAATACATCTGTGGTGGGAGGCAGACGGGGATTAGAAAGGTAATTAATACTTTTGTTCTCTGTCGCTGCCAATACATCTGTGGAGAGAGGCAGACGGGGGATTTTTTGAAAGGTAATTAACACTTTTGTGTTCTCTGTCACTGTCAATACATCTGTGGTTGGACGCAGGGGGAGTTTGAAACGTAATTAATACTTTTGTTTTTTGTCGCTGTCGATACATCTGAGGGTGGAGGCAGGGGGGATTTGCAAGATAATTAACACTTTTGTTCTCCGTCACCGTCAATACATCTGTGGTGGGAGGCAGGGGGGGGTTTGAAAGGTAATTAACACTTTTGTTCTCTGTCACTGTCAATACATGTGTGGAGGGAGGCAGAGGAAGTTTGAAAGGTAATTAACACTTTCCTTCTCTGTCACTGTCAATACATCTGTGGAGGGAGGCAGACGGGGGATTTTTTGAATGGTAATTAACACTTTTGTGTTCTCTGACACTGTCGATATATCTGTGGTGAGACGCAGGGGGAGTTTGAAACGTAATTAACACTTTTGTTCTCTTTCGATGTCAATACATCTGTGGTGGGACGCAGGGGGAGTTTGAAACGTAATTAACACTTTTGTTCTCTGTTGCTGTCAATACATTTGTGGTGGGACGCAGGGGGAGCTTGAAAGGTAATTAACACTTTATTCTCTGTCGCTGTCAATACATCTATGGTGGGACGCAGGGGGAGTTTGAAAGATAATTAACACTTTTGTTCTCCGTCACTGTAAATACATCTGTGGTGGGAGGCAGGGGGGTTTTGAAAGGTAATTAACACTTTTGTTCTCTGTCACTGTCAATACATGTGTGGAGGGACGCAGGGGGAGTTTGAGACGTAATTAACACTTTTGTTCTCTTTCGATGTCAATATATCTGTGGTGGGACGCAGGGGGAGTTTGAAACGTAATTAACACTTTTGTTCTCTGTAGCTGTCAATACATTTGTGGTGGGACGTAGGGGGAGTTTGAAAGGTAATTAACACTTTTGTTCTCTGTCGCTGTCAAAACATCTATGGTGGGACGCAGGGGGAGTTTGAAAGGTAATTAACACTTTTGTTCTCTGTCGCTGTCAATACATCTGTGGTGGGACGCTGGGTGAGTTTGAAAGGTAATTAACACTTTTGTGTTCTCTGTCACTGTCACTACATCTGTGGGGGTAGGCAGGGGGGTTTGAATGGAAATTAACACTTTTGTTCTCTCTCACTGTCAATACATCTGTGGTGGGTGGCAGGGGGGGTTTGAAAGGTAATTAACACTTTTGTTCTCTGTCACTGTCAATACATCTGTGGTGGGAGGCAGAGGGGTTTGAAAGGTAAATTAACACTTTTGTTCTCTGTCACTGTCAATACATCTGTAGAGGGAGGCAGGGAGTTTTGAAAGGTAATAAACATTTTTGTTCTCTGTCACTGAAAATACATCTGTGGAGGGAGGCAGAGGGTGTTTGAAAGGTAATTAACACTTTTATTCTCTGTCACTATATATACATTTGTGGAGGGAGGCAGAGAGGGTTTGAAAGGTAAATAACACTTTTGTTCTCTGTCACTGTCAATACATCTGTTGTGAGAGGCAGACGGGGGATTTGAAAGATAATTAACACTTCCGTTTCTTTTCACTGTCAATACATCTGTGGAGGGAGGATGGGGAGTTTGAAAGGTAACTAACTCTTTTGTTCTCTTTCACTGTAAAACATCTGTGATGGGAAACAGACGGGTATTTTTTGAAAGGTAACTAACACTTGTTCTCTGTCACTGTCAATACATCTGCGGGGGGAGGCAGGGGCGTTTCAAAGGTAATTAACACTTTTGTTCTCTGTCACTGTCAATACATGTGTGGAGGGAGGCAGTGGGAGTTTGAAAGGAAATAATCACTTTTGTGTTCTCTGTCACTGTCAATACATCCGTGGTGGAACGCAGGGGGAGATTGAAAGGTAATTAACACTTTTGTTCTCTGTGTATGTCAATACATCTGTGGTGGGAGGCAGACGGGGATTAGAGAGGTAATTAATACTTTTGTTCTCTGTCACTGTCAACACATCTGTGGAGGGAGGCAGACGGGGGATTTTTGAAAGGTAATTAACACATTTGTGTTCTCTGTCACTGTCAATAAATCTGTGGTGGGACGCAGGGGGAGTTTGAAACGTAATTAACACTTTTGTTCTCTGTCGCTGTCAAAACATCTGAGGGTGAAGGCACAGGGGATTTGAAAGATAATTAACGCTTTTGTTCTCCGTCACTGTCAATACATTTGTGTAGGGAGGCAGGGGGGGGGTTTGAAAGATAATTAACACTTTTGTTCTCTGTCACTGTCAATACATGTGTGGAGGGAGGAAGAGGGAGTTTGAAAGGTAATTAAAACTTTTGTTCTATGTCACTGTCAATACATGTGTGGAGGGAGTCAGTGGGGGTTTGAAAGGTAATTAACACTTTTGTTCTCTGTCACTGTCAATACATGTTTGGAGGGAGGCAAGGGAAATTTGAAAGGTAATTAACACTTTTGTGTTCTCTGTCACTGTCAATACATTTGTGGAGGAAGGCAGGGGGAGTATGAAAGGTAATTAACACTTTTGTTCTCTGTCACTGTCAACACACCTGTGGTGGGAGGCAGACGGGGATTTAAAAGGTAATTTATACTTTTGTTCTCTGTCACTGTCAATACATCTGTGCTGGGAGGCAGACGGGGAATTGAAAGGTAATTAACACTTTTGTTCTCTATCACTGCCAATACAGCTGTGGTGGGAGGCAGGGGGGTTTGAAAGGTAATTAACACTTTTGTTCTCTGTCACTGTCAATACATCTGTGATGGGAGGCAAAGGGGGTTTGAAAGGTAATTAACACTTTTGTTCTCTGTCACTGTTAATACATCTGATGGGAGGCAGGGGGGTTTGAAAGGTAATTAACACTTTTGTTCTCTGTCACTGTCAATACATCTGTGGTGGGAGGCAGGGGGGTTTGAAAGGTAATTAACACTTTTGTTCTCTGTCACTGTCAATACATCTGTGGAGGGAGGCAGAGGGGTTTGAAAGGTAATTAACACATTTGTTCTCTGTGACTGTCAATACATCTGTGGTGGGAGGCAGTCGGTGTTTGAAAGGAAATTAACACTTTTGTTCTCTGTCACTGTTAATAAATCTGTGGTGAGAGGCAGAGGGAGTTTGAAAGGTAATTAACACTTTTGTTCTCTGTCACTGTCAATAATCTGAGGAGGGAGGCAGGGGGGATTTGAAAGGTAATTAACACTTTTGTTCTCTGTCACTGTCAATACATCTGTGGGAGCAGGCAGGGGGGAATTGAAAGATAATTAACACTTTTGTTCTCCGTGACTGTCAATACATCTGTGGTGGTAGGCAGGGGGGGTTTGAAAGGTAATTAACACTTTTGTTCTCTGTCACTGTCAAGCCATGTGTGGAGGGAGGCAGAGGGAGTTTGAAAGGTAATTAACACTTTTGTTCTCTGTCACTGTCAATACATGTTTGGAGGGAAACAGGGGGGTTTGAAAGGTAATCAACACTTTTCTTCTCTGTCGCTGAAAATACATCTGTGGAGGGAGGCAGAGGGGGTTTGAAAGGTAATTAACACTTTTGTTCTCGGTCACTGTCAATACATTTGTGGAGGGAGGCAGAGGGGGTTTGAAAGGTAAATAACACTTTGGTTCTCTGTCACTTTCAATACATCTGTTGTGGGAGGCAGACGGGGATTTGAAAGGTAATTAACTCTTCTATTCTCTGTCACTGTCAATACATCTGTGGAGAGAGGATGAGGAGTTTGAAAGGTAATTAACACTTTTGTTCTCTGTCACTGTAAAACATCTGTGATGGGAGGCAGAAGGGGATTTTTTGAAAGGTAATTAACACTTGTTCTCTGTCACTGTCAATACATCTGCGGGGGGAGGCAGGGGCGTTTCAAAGGAAATTAACACTTTTGTTATCTGTCACTGCCAATACAAGTGTGGAGGGTGGGAGGGGGAGTTTGAAAGGTAATTATCCCTTTTGTGTTCTCTGTCACTGTCAATACATCTGTGGTGGAACGCAGGGGGAGTTTGAAAGGTAATTAACACTTTCGTTCTCTGTCACTGTCAATACATCTGTGGTGGGAGGCAGACGGGGATTAGAAAGGTAATTAATACTTTTGTTCTCTGTCACTGCCAATACATCTGTGAAGGGAGGCAGACGGGGGATTTTTTGAAAGGTACTTAACACTTTTGTGTTCTCTGTCACTGTCAATACATCTGTGGAAGGACGCAGGGGGAGTTTGAAACGTAATTAACACTTTTGTTCTCTGTCGCTGTCAATACATCTGTGGTGGGACGCAGGGGGAATTTGAAACGTAATTAACACTTTTGTTCTCTGTCGCTGTCAATGCATCTGAGGGCGGAGGCAGGGGAGATTTGAAAGATAATTAACACTTTTGTTCTCCCTCACTGTCAATACATCTGTGGTGGGAGGCAGGGGTGGTTTGAAAGGTAATCAACACTTCTGTTCTCTGTCACTGTCAATACATCTGTGGAGGGAGGATGGGGAGATTGAAAGGTAATTAACACTTTTGTTCTCTGTCACTGTAAAACATCTGTGATGGGAGGCAGACGGGTATTTTTTGAAAGGTAACTAACACTTGTTCTCTGTCACTGTCAATACATCTGCGGGGGGAGGCAGGGGCGTTTCAAACGTAATTAACACTTTTGTTCTCTGTCATGTCAATACATCTGTGATGGGAGACAGAGGGGTTTTGAAAAGTAATTAACACTTTTGTTCTGTGTCACTGTCAAATTATCTGTGATGCGAGACAGGGGGATTTGAAAGGTAATTAACACTTGTGTTCTCTGTCACTGTCAATAAATCTGTGGTGGGAGGCAGGGGGGTTTGAAAGGTAATTAACACTTTTGTTCTCTGTCACTGTCAATACATCTGTGGAGTGAGGCAGGGGGGATTTGAAAAGTAATTAACACTTTTGTTCTCTGTCACTGTCAATACCTCTGAGGGTGGTGGCAGGGGGGATTTGAAAGATAATTAACAATTTTCTTCTGCGTCACTGTCAATACATCTGTGCAGGGAGGCAGGGGGGGGGTTTGAAAGATAATTAACACTTTTGTTCTCTGTCACTGTCAATACATGTGTGGAGGGACGCAGGGGGAGTTTGAAAGGTAATTAACACTTTTGTTCTGTGTCGCTGTCAATACATCTATGGTGGGAGGCAGGGGGAGTTTGAAAGGTAATTAACACTTTTGTTCTCTGTCGCTCTCAATACATCTGTGGTGGGACGCTGGGGGAATTTGAAAGGTAATTAACACTTTTGTGTTCTCTGTCACTGTCAATACATCTGTGGAGGGAGGCAGGGGGTTTTGAAAGGTAATTAACACTTTTGTTCTCTGTCACTGTCAATATATCTGTGGTGAGAGGCAGAGGGGGTTTGAAAGGTAATTAACACTTTTGTTCTCTGTCACTGTCAATATATCTGTGGAGTGAGACAGGGGGGATTTGAAAAGTAATTAACACTTTTGTTCTCTGTCACTGCCAATAAATCCGTGGTGGGAGGCAGGGGAGTTTGAAAAGTAATGAACACTTTTGTTCTCTGTCATGTCAATACATCTGTGATGGGAGGCTGAGGGTGTTTGAAAAGTAATTAACACTTTTGTTCTGTGTCACTGTCAAATTATCTGTGATGGGAGACAGGGGGATTTGAAAGGTAATTAAGACATTTGTGTTCTCTGTCACTGTTAATACATCTGTGGTTGGACGCAGGGGGAGTTTGAAACGTAATTAACACCTTTGTTCTCTGTCGCTGTCAATACATCTTTGGTGGGAGGCAGGGGGGGTTTGAAAGGTAATTAACACTTTTGTTCTCTGTCACTGTCAATACATGTGTGGAGGGAGGCAGAGGGAGTTTGAAAGGTAATTAACAATTTCGTTCTCTTTCACAGTCAATACATCTGTTGTGGGAGGCAGGGGGGTTTGAAACATAATTAACCCTTTTGTGTTCTCTGTCACTGTCAATACATCTGAGGGGGGAGGCAGGGGCGTTTCAAAGGAAATTAACACTTTTGTTATTTGTCACTGTCAATACATGTGTGGAGGGTGGGAGGGGGAGTTTGAAAGGTAATTATCCCTTTTGTGTTCTCTGTCACTGTCAATACATCTGTGGTGGAACGCAGGGGGAGTTTGTAAGGTAATTAACACTTTTGTTCTCTGTCACTGTCAATACATCTGTGGTGGGAGGCAGACGGGGATTAGAAAGGTAATTAATACTTTTGTTCTCTGTCACTGCCAATACATCTGTGAAGGGAGGCAGACGGGGGATTTTTTGAAAGGTAATTAACACTCTTGTGTTCTCTGTCACTGTCAATACATCTGTGGAGGGACGCAGGGGGAGTTTGAAACGTAATTAACACTTTTGTTCTCTGTCGCTGTAAATACATCTGTGGTGGGACGCAGGGGGAATTTGAAACGTAATTAACACTTTTTTTCTCTGTCGCTGTCAATGCATCTGAGGGCGGAGGCAGGGGAGATTTGAAAGATAATTAACACTTTTGTTCTCCGTCACTGTCAATACATCTGTGGTGGGAGGCAGGTGGGGTTTGAAATGTAATTAACACTTTTGTTCTCTGCCACTGTCAATACATGTGTAGAGGGAGGCAGGGAGTTTTGAAAGGTAATTAACATTTTTTTCTCTGTCACTGAAAATACATCTGTGGAAGGAGGCAGAGGGGGTTTGAAAGGTAATTAACACTTTTATTCCCTGTCACTATCAATACAGTTGTGGAGGGAGGCAGAGGGGGTTTGAAAGGTAATTAACACTTTTGTTCTCTGTGACTGTCAATACATCTGTGGTGGGAGGCAGGGGGTGTTTGAAAGGAAATTAACACTTTTGTTCTCTGTCACTGTTAATAAATCTGTGGTGAGAGGCAGAGGGGGTTTGAAAGGTAATTAACACTTTTGTTCTCTGTCACTGTCAATAATCTGAGGAGGGAGGCAGGGGGGATTTGAAAGGTAATTAACACTTTTTTCTCTGTCACTGTCAATACATCTGTGGGAGGAGGCAGGGGGGAATTGAAAGATAATTAACACTTTTGTTCTCCGTGACTGTCAATACATCTGTGGTAGTAGGCAGGGGGGTTTGAAAGGTAATTAACACTTTTGTTCTCTGTCACTGTCAATCCATGTGTGGAGGGAGGCAGAGGGAGTTTGAAAGGTAATTAACACTTTTGTTCTCTGTCACTGTCAATACATGTTTGGAGGGAAACAGGGGGGTTTGAAAGGTAATTAACACTTTTCTTCTCTGTCGCTGAAAATACATCTGTAGAGGGAGGCAGAGGGGGTTTGAAAGGTAATTAACACTTTTGTTCTCTGTCACTGTCAATACATTTGTGGAGGGAGGCAGAGGGGGTTTGAAGGGTAAATAACACTTTTGTTCCCTGTCACTTTCAATACATCTGTTGTGGGAGGCAGACGGGGATTTGAAAGGTAATTAACTCTTCTATTCTCTGTCACTGTCAATACATCTGTGGAGGGAGGATGAGGAGTTTGAAAGGTAATTAACACTTTTGTTCTCTGTCACTGTAAAACATCTGTGATGGGGGGCAGAAAGGGATTTTTTGAAAGGTAATTAACACTTGTTCTCTGTCACTGTCAATACATCTGCGGGGGGAGGCAGGGGCGTTTCAAAGGAAATTAACACTTTTGTTATATGTCACTGTCAATACATGTGTGGAGGGTGGGAGGGGCAGTTTGAAAGGTAATTATCCCTTTTGTGTTCTCTGTCACTGTCAATACATCTGTGGTGGAACGCAGGGGGAGTTTGTAAGGTAATTAACACTTTTGTTCTCTGTCACTGTCAATACATCTGTGGTGGGAGGCAGACGGGGATTAGAAAGGTAATTAATACTTTTGTTCTCTGTTACTGCCAATACATCTGTGGTTGGACGCAGGGGGAGTTTGAAACGTAATTAACACTTTTGTTCTCTGTCGCTGTCAATACATCTGTGGTGGGACGCAGGGGGAGTTTGAAACGTAATTAACACTTTTGTTCTCTGTCGCTGTCGATACATCTGAGGGTGGAGGCAGGGGGGATTTGCAAGATAATTAACACTTTTGTTCTCCGTCACCGTCAATACATCTGTGGTGGGAGGCAGGGGGGGTTTGAAAGGTAATTAACACTTTTGTTCTCTGTCACTGTCAATACATGTGTGGAGGGAGGCAGAGGAAGTTTGAAAGGTAATTAACACTTTCCTTCTCTGTCACTGTCAATACATCTGTGGAGGGAGGCAGACGGGGGATTTTTTGAATGGTAATTAACACTTTTGTGTTCTCTGACACTGTCGATATATCTGTGGTGAGACGCAGGGGGAGTTTGAAACGTAATTAACACTTTTGTTCTCTGTTGCTGTCAATACATTTGTGGTGGGACGCAGGGGGAGCTTGAAAGGTAATTAACACTTTTGTTCTCTGTCGCTGTCAATACATCTATGGTGGGACGCAGGGGGAGTTTGAAAGGTAATTAACACTTTTGTTCTCTGTCGCTGTCAATACATCTGTGGTGGGACGCTGGGGGAGTTTGAAAGATAATTAACACTTTTGTTCTCCGTCACTGTAAATACATCTGTGGTGGGAGGCAGGGGGGTTTTGAAAGGTAATTAACACTTTTGTTCTCTGTCACTGTCAATACATGTGTGGAGGGACGCAGGGGGAGTTTGAGACGTAATTAACACTTTTGGTCTCTTTCGATGTCAATATATCTGTGGTGGGACGCAGGGGGAGTTTGAAACGTAATTAACACTTTTGTTCTCTGTCGCTGTCAATACATTTGTGGTGGGACGTAGGGGGAGTTTGAAAGGTAATTAACACTTTTGTTCTCTGTCGCTGTCAAAACATCTATGGTGGGACGCAGGGGGAGTTTGAAAGGTAATTAACACTTTTGTTCTCTGTCGCTGTCAATACATCTGTGGTGGGACGCTGGGTGAGTTTGAAAGGTAATTAACACTTTTGTTCTCTGTCACTGTCACTACATCTGTGGAGGTAGGCAGGGGGGTTTGAATGGAAATTAACACTTTTGTTCTCTCTCACTGTCAATACATCTGTGGTGGGTGGCAGGGGGGGTTTGAAAGGTAATTAACACTTTTGTTCTCTGTCACTGTCAATACATCTGTGGTGGGAGGCAGAGGGGTTTGAAAGGTAAATTAACACTTTTGTTCTCTGTCACTGTCAATACATCTGTAGAGGGAGGCAGGGAGTTTTGAAAGGTAATAAACATTTTTGTTCTCTGTCACTGAAAATACATCTGTGGAGGGAGGCAGAGGGTGTTTGAAAGGTAATTAACACTTTTATTCTCTGTCACTATATATACATTTGTGGAGGGAGGCAGAGAGGGTTTGAAAGGTAAATAACACTTTTGTTCTCTGTCACTGTCAATACATCTGTTGTGAGAGGCAGACGGGGGATTTGAAAGATAATTAACACTTCCGTTTCTTTTCACTGTCAATACATCTGTGGAGGGAGGATGGGGAGTTTGAAAGGTAACTAACTCTTTTGTTCTCTTTCACTGTAAAACATCTGTGATGGGAAACAGACGGGTATTTTTTGAAAGGTAACTAACACTTGTTCTCTGTCACTGTCAATACATCTGCGGGGGAGGCAGGGGCGTTTCAAAGCTAATTAACACTTTTGTTCTCTGTCACTGTCAATACATATGTGGAGGGAGGCAGTGGGATTTTGAAAGGAAATAATCACTTTTGTGTTCTCTGTCACCGTCAATACATCCGTGGTGGAACGCAGGGGGAGATTGAAAGGTAATTAACACTTTTGTTCTCTGTGTATGTCAATACATCTGTGGTGGGAGGCAGACGGGGATTAGAGAGGTAATTAATACTTTTGTTCTCTGTCACTGTCAACACATCTGTGGAGGGAGGCAGACGGGGGATTTTTGAAAGGTAATTAACACATTTGTGTTCTCTGTCACTGTCAATAAATCTGTGGTGGGACGCAGGGGGAGTTTGAAACGTAATTAACACTTTTGTTCTCTGTCGCTGTCAAAACATCTGAGGGTGAAGGCACAGGGGATTTGAAAGATAATTAACGCTTTTGTTCTCCGTCACTGTCAATACATTTGTGTAGGGAGGCAGGGGGGGGTTTGAAAGATAATTAACACTTTTGTTCTCTGTCACTGTCAATACATGTGTGGAGGGAGGAAGAGGGAGTTTGAAGGGTAATTAAAACTTTTGTTCTATGTCACTGTCAATACATGTGTGGAGGGAGTTAGTGGGGGTTTGAAAGGTAATTAACACTTTTGTTCCATGTCACTGTCAATACATGTTTGGAGGGAGGCAAGGGAAATTTGAAAGGTAATTAACACTTTTGTGTTCTCTGTCACTGTCAATACATTTGTGGAGGAAGGCAGGGGGAGTATGAAAGGTAATTAACACTTTTGTTCTCTGTCACTGTCAACACACCTGTGGTGGGAGGCAGACGGGGATTTAAAAGGTAATTTATACTTTTGTTCTCTGTCACTGTCAATACATCTGTGCTGGAAGGCAGACGGGGAATTGAAAGGTAATTAACACTTTTGTTCTCGGTCACTGTCAATACATCTGCGGGGGAGGCAGGGGGGTTTCAAACATAATTAACCCTTTTGTGTTCTCTGTCACTGTCAATACATCTGTAGAGGGAGGCAGGGGGATTTGAAAGGTAATTAACACTTTTGTTCTCTATCACTGCCAATACAGCTGTGGTGGGAGGCAGGGGGGTTTGAAAGGTAATTAACACTTTTGTTCTCTGTCACTGTCAATACATCTGTGATGGGAGGCAAAGGGGGTTTGAAAGGTAATTAACACTTTTGTTCTCTGTCACTGTTAATACATCTGATGGGAGGCAGGGGGGTTTGAAAGGTAATTAACACTTTTGTTCTCTGTCACTGTCAATACATCTGTGGTGGGAGGCAGGGGGGTTTGAAAGGTAATTAACACTTTTGTTCTCTGTCACTGTCAATACATCTGTGGAGGGAGGCAGAGGGGTTTGAAAGGTAATTAACACTTTTGTTCTCTGTGACTGTCAATACATCTGTGGTGGGAGGCAGGGGGTGTTTGAAAGGAAATTAACACTTTTGTTCTCTGTCACTGTTAATAAATCTGTGGTGAGAGGCAGAGGGAGTTTGAAAGGTAATTAACACTTTTGTTCTCTGTCACTGTCAATAATCTGAGGAGGGAGGCAGGGGGATTTGAAAGGTAATTAACACTTTTGTTCTCTGTCACTGTCAATACATCTGTGGGAGCAGGCAGGGGGGAATTGAAAGATAACTAACACTTTTGTTCTCCGTGACTGTCAATACATCTGTGGTGGTAGGCAGGGGGGGTTTGAAAGGTAATTAACACTTTTGTTCTCTGTCACTGTCAAGCCATGTGTGGAGGGAGGCAGAGGGAGATTGAAAGGTAATTAACACTTTTGTTCTCTGTCACTGTCAATACATGTTTGGAGGGAAACAGGGGGGTTTGAAAGGTAATCAACACTTTTCTTCTCTGTCGCTGAAAATACATCTGTGGAGGGAGGCAGAGGGGGTTTGAAAGGTAATTAACACTTTTGTTCTCGGTCACTGTCAATACATTTGTGGAGGGAGGCAGAGGGGGTTTGAAAGGTAAATAACACTTTGGTTCTCTGTCACTTTCAATACATCTGTTGTGGGAGGCAGACGGGGATTTGAAAGGTAATTAACTCTTCTATTCTCTGTCACTGTCAATACATCTGTGGAGAGAGGATGAGGAGTTTGAAAGGTAATTAACACTTTTGTTCTCTGTCACTGTAAAACATCTGTGATGGGAGGCAGAAGGGGATTTTTTGAAAGGTAATTAACACTTTCGTTCTCTGTCACTGTCAATACATCTGTGGTGGGAGGCAGACGGGGATTAGAAAGGTAATTAATACTTTTGTTCTCTGTCACTGCCAATACATCTGTGAAGGGAGGCAGACGGGGGATTTTTTGAAAGGTACTTAACACTTTTGTGTTCTCTGTCACTGTCAATACATCTGTGGAGGGACGCAGGGGGAGTTTGAAACGTAATTAACACTTTTGTTCTCTGTCGCTGTCAATACATCTGTGGTGGGACGCAGGGGGAATTTGAAACGTAATTAACACTTTTGTTCTCTGTCGCTGTCAATGCATCTGAGGGCGGAGGCAGGGGAGATTTGAAAGATAATTAACACTTTTGTTCTCCCTCACTGTCAATACATCTGTGGTGGGAGGCAGGGGTGGTTTGAAAGGTAATCAACACTTCTGTTCTCTGTCACTGTCAATACATCTGTGGAGGGAGGATGGGGAGTTTGAAAGGTAATTAACACTTTTGTTCTCTGTCACTGTAAAACATCTGTGATGGGAGGCAGACGGGTATTTTTTGAAAGGTAACTAACACTTGTTCTCTGTCACTGTCAATACATCTGCGGGGGGAGGCAGGGGCGTTTCAAACGTAATTAACACTTTTGTTCTCTGTCATGTCAATACATCTGTGATGGGAGACAGAGGGGTTTTGAAAAGTAATTAACACTTTTGTTCTGTGTCACTGTCAAATTATCTGTGATGCGAGACAGGGGGATTTGAAAGGTAATTAACACTTGTGTTCTCTGTCACTGTCAATAAATCTGTGGTGGGAGGCAGGGGGGTTTGAAAGGTAATTAACACTTTTGTTCTCTGTCACTGTCAATACATCTGTGGAGTGAGGCAGGCGGGATTTGAAAAGTAATTAACACTTTTGTTCTCTGTCACTGTCAATACCTCTGAGGGTGGTGGCAGGGGGGATTTGAAAGATAATTAACAATTTTCTTCTCCGTCACTGTCAATACATCTGTGCAGGGAGGCAGGGGGGGGTTTGAAAGATAATTAACACTTTTATTCTCTGTGACTGTCAATACATGTGTGGAGGGACGCAGGGGGAGTTTGAAAGGTAATTAACACTTTTGTTCTCTGTCGCTGTCAATACATCTATGGTGGGAGGCAGGGAGAGTTTGAAAGGTAATTAACACTTTTGTTCTCTGTCGCTCTCAATACATCTGTGGTGGGACGCTGGGGGAATTTGAAAGGTAATTAACACTTTTGTGTTCTCTGTCACTGTCAATACATCTGTGGAGGGAGGCAGGTGGTTTTGAAAGGTAATTAACACTTTTGTTCTCTGTCACTGTCAATATATCTGTGGTGGGAGGCAGAGGGGGTTTGAAAGGTAATTAACACTTTTGTTCTCTGTCACTGTCAATATATCTGTGGAGTGAGACAGGGGGGATTTGAAAAGTAATTAACACTTTTGTTCTCTGTCACTGCCAATAAATCCGTGGTCGGAGGCAGGGGAGTTTGAAAAGTAATTAACACTTTTGTTCTCTGTCATGTCAATACATCTGTGATGGGAGGCTGAGGGTGTTTGAAAAGTAATTAACACTTTTGTTCTGTGTCACTGTCAAATTATCTGTAATGGGAGACAGGGGGATTTGAAAGGTAATTAAGACATTTGTGTTCTCTGTCACTGTTAATACATCTGTGGTTGGACGCAGGGGGAGTTTGAAACGTAATTAACACCTTTGTTCTCTGTCGCTGTCAATACATCCTTGGTGGGAGGCAGGGGGGGTTTGAAAGGTAATTAACACTTTTGTTCTCTGTCACTGTCAATACATGTGTGGAGGGAGGCAGAGGGAGTTTGAAAGGTAATTAACAATTTCGTTCTCTTTCACAGTCAATACATCTGTTGTGGGAGGCAGGGGGGTTTGAAACATAATTAACCCTTTTGTGTTCTCTGTCACTGTCAATACATCTGCGGGGGGAGGCAGGGGCGTTTCAAAGGAAATTAACACTTTTGTTATTTGTCACTGTCAATACATGTGTGGAGGGTGGGAGGGGGAGTTTGAAAGGTAATTATCCCTTTTGTGTTCTCTGTCACTGTCAATACATCTGTGGTGGAACGCAGGGGGAGTTTGTAAGGTAATTAACACTTTTGTTCTCTGTCACTGTCAATACATCTGTGGTGGGAGGCAGACGGGGATTAGAAAGGTAATTAATACTTTTGTTCTCTGTTCTGCCAATACATCTGTGAAGGGAGGCAGACGGGGGATTTTTTGAAAGGTAATTAACACTCTTGTGTTCTCTGTCACTGTCAATACATCTGTGGAGGGACGCAGGGGGAGTTTGAAACGTAATTAACACTTTTGTTCTCTGTCGCTGTAAATACATCTGTGGTGGGACGCAGGGGGAATTTGAAACGTAATTAACACTTTTTTTCTCTGTCGCTGTCAATGCATCTGAGGGCGGAGGCAGGGGAGATTTGAAAGATAATTAACACTTTTGTTCTCCGTCACTGTGAATACATCTGTGGTGGGAGGCAGGTGGGGTTTGAAAGGTAATTAACACTTTTGTTCTCTGCCACTGTCAATACATGTGTAGAGGGAGGCAGGGAGTTTTCAAAGGTAATTAACATTTTTTTCTCTGTCACTGAAAATACATCTGTGGAAGGAGGCAGAGGGGGTTTGAAAGGTAATTAACACTTTTATTCCCTGTCACTATCAATACAGTTGTGGAGGGAGGCAGAGGGGGTTTGAAAGGTAATTAACACTTTTGTTCTCTGTGACTGTCAATACATCTGTGGTGGGAGGCAGGGGGTGTTTGAAAGGAAATTAACACTTTTGTTCTCTGTCACTGTTAATAAATCTGTGGTGAGAGGCAGAGGGGGTTTGAAAGGTAATTAACACTTTTGTTCTCTGTCACTGTCAATAATCTGAGGAGGGAGGCAGGGGGGATTTGAAAGGTAATTAACACTTTTTTCTCTGTCACTGTCAATACATCTGTGGGAGGAGGCAGGGGGGAATTGAAAGATAATTAACACTTTTGTTCTCCGTGACTGTCAATACATCTGTGGTAGTAGGCAGGGGGGTTTGAAAGGTAATTAACACTTTTGTTCTCTGTCACTGTCAATCCATGTGTGGAGGGAGGCAGAGGGAGTTTGAAAGGTAATTAACACTTTTGTTCTCTGTCACTGTCAATACATGTTTGGAGGGAAACAGGGGGGTTTGAAAGGTAATTAACACTTTTCTTCTCTGTCGCTGAAAATACATCTGTAGAGGGAGGCAGAGGGGGTTTGAAAGGTAATTAACACTTTTGTTCTCTGTCACTGTCAATACATTTGTGGAGGGAGGCAGAGGGGGTTTGAAAGGTAAATAACACTTTTGTTCCCTGTCACTTTCAATACATCTGTTGTGGGAGGCAGACGGGGATTTGAAAGGTAATTAACTCTTCTATTCTCTGTCACTGTCAATACATCTGTGGAGGGAGGATGAGGAGTTTGAAAGGTAATTAACACTTTTGTTCTCTGTCACTGTAAAACATCTGTGATGGGGGGCAGAAAGGGATTTTTTGAAAGGTAATTAACACTTGTTCTCTGTCACTGTCAATACATCTGCGGGGGGAGGCAGGGGCGTTTCAAAGGAAATTAACACTTTTGTTATATGTCACTGTCAATACATGTGTGGAGGGTGGGAGGGGCAGTTTGAAAGGTAATTATCCCTTTTGTGTTCTCTGTCACTGTCAATACATCTGTGGTGGAACGCAGGGGAAGTTTGTAAGGTAATTAACACTTTTGTTCTCTGTCACTGTCAATACATCTGTGGTGGGAGGCAGACGGGGATTAGAAAGGTAATTAATACTTTTGTTCTCTGTTACTGCCAATACATCTGTGAAGGGAGGCACACGGGGGATTTTTAAAAGGTAATTAACACTTTTGTGTTCTCTGTCACTGTCAATACATCTGTGGAGGGACGCAGGGGGAGTTTGAAAGGTGATTAACACTTTTTTTCTCTGTCGCTGTCAATGCATCTGAGGGCGGAGGCAGGGGAGATTTGAAAGATAATTAACACTTTTGTTCTCCGTCACTGTCAATACATCTGTGGTGGGAGGCAGGTGGGGTTTGAAAGGTGATTAACACTTTTGTTCTCTGCCACTGTCAATACATGTGTGGAGGGAGGCAGAGGGAGTTTGAAAGGTAATTAACTCTTTCGTTCTCTGACACTGTCGATACATCTGTAGAGGGAGGCAGGGAGTTTTGAAAGGTAATTAACATTTTTGTTCTCTGTCACTGAAAATACATCTGTGGATGAGGCAGAGGGGGTTTGAAAGGTAATTAACACTTTTATTCCCTGTCACTATCAATACAGTTGTGGAGGGAGGCAGAGGGGGTTTGAAAGGTAAATAACACTTTTGTTCTCTGTCATTGTCAATACATCTGTGGAGGGAGGATGGGGAGTTTGAAAGGTAATTAACACTTTTGTTCTCTGTCACTGTAAAACATCTGTAATGGTAGGCAGACGGGTATTTTTTGAAAGGTAACTAACACTTGTTCTCTGTCACTGTCAATACATCTGCAGGTTGGAGGCAGGGGGAGTTTGAAAGGTAATAATCACTTTTGGGTTCTCTGTCACTGTCAATACATCTGTGGTGGAACGCAGGGGGTGTTTGAAAGGTAATTAACACTTTTGTTCTCTGTCTATGTCAATACATCTGTGGTGGGAGGCAGACGGGGATTAGAGAGGTAATTAATACTTTTTTATCTCTGTCACTGTCAATACATCTGTGGTGGTAGGCACGGGGGGTTTGAAAGGTAATTAACACTTTCGTTCTCTGTCACTGTCAACACATCTGTGGAGAGCGGCAGACGGGGGATTTTTTGAAACGTAAATAACATATTTGTGTTTTCTGTCACTGTCAATAAATCTGTGGTGGGACGCAGGGGGAGTTTGAAAGATAATTAACACTTTTGTTCTCCGTCTTTGTCAATACATCTGTGGTGGGAGGCAGGGGGGGTTTGAAAGGTAATTAACAGTTTTGTTCTCTGTCACTGTCAATAAATCTGTGATGGGTGGCAGAGGGGGTTTGAAAAGTAATTAACACTTTTGTTCTCTGCCACTGTCAATTTACCTGTGATGGGAGACAGGGGGATTTGAAAGGTAATTAACACTTTCGTTCTCTGTCACGGTCAATAAATCTGTGGTGGGAGGCAGGGGGGTTTAAAGGTAATTAACACTTTTGTTCTCTGACAGTGTCAATACATCTGTGTTGATAGGCAGGGGGGATTTGAAAACTAATTAATACTTTTGTTCTGTGTCACTGTTAATACATCTGTGGTGAGAGGCAGAAGGGTTTGAAAGCTAAATTAACACTTTTGTTCTCTGTCATTGTCAATACATCTGTAGAGGGAGGCAGGGAGTTTGGAAAGGTAATAAACATTTTTGTTCTCTGTCACTGAAAATACATCTGTGGAGGGAGGCAGAGGGTGTTTGAAAGGTAATTAACACTTTTATTCTCTGTCACTATATATACATTTGTGGAGGGAGGCAGAGAGGGTTTGAAAGGTATATAACACTTTTGTTCTCTGTCACTGTCAATACATCTGTTGTGAGAGGCAGACGGGGGATTTGTAAGATAATTAACACTTCTGTTCTCTGTCACTGTCAATACATCTGTGGAGGGAGGATGGGGAGTTTGAAAGGTAACTAACACTTTTGTTCTCTGTCACTGTAAAACATCTGTGATGGGAGACAGACGGGTATTTTTTGAAAGGTAACTAACACTTGTTCTCTGTCATTGTCAATACATCTGCGGGGGGAGGCAGGGGCGTTTCAAAGGTATTTAATACTTTTGTTCTCTGTCACTGTCAATACATGTGTGGAGGGAGGCAGGGGGAGTTTGAAAGGTAATAATCACTTTTGTGTTCTCTGTCACTGTCAATACATCTGTGGTGGAACGCAGGGGGAGATTGAAAGGTAATTAACACTTTTGTTCTCTGTCTATGTCAATACATCTGTGGTGGGAGACAGACGGGGATTAGAGAGGTAATTAATACTTTTGTTCTCTGTCACTGTCAACACATCTGTGGAGGGAGGCAGACGGGGGATTTTTTAAAGGTAATTAACACATTTGTGTTCTCTGTCACTGTCAATAAATCTGTGGTGGGACCCAGGGGGAGTTTGAAACGTAATTAACACTTTTGTTCTCTGTCGCTGTCAAAACATCTGAGGGTGAAGGCACAGGGATTTGAAAGATAATTAACACTTTTGTTCTCCGTCACTGTCAATACATCTGTGCAGGGAGGCAGGGGGGTGTTTGAAGGATAATTAACACTTTTGTTCTCTGTCACTGTCAATACATGTGTGGAGGGAGGAAGAGGGAGTTTGAAAGGTAATTAACACTTTTGTTCTATGTCACTGTCAATACATGTGTGGAGGGAGTCGGTGGGGGTTTGAAAGTTAATTAACACTTTTGTTCTCTGTCGCTGTCAATACATCTATGGTGGAAGGCAGGGGGAGTTTGAAAGGTAATTAAAATTTTGTTCTCTGTCGCTGTCAATACATCTGTGGTGGGACGCTGGGGGAGTTTGAAAGGTAGTTAACACTTTTGTGGTCTCTGTCACTGTCAATACATCTGTGGAGGGAGGCAGGGGGGTTTGAAAGGTAATTAACAGTTTTGTTCTCTGTCGCTGTCAATACATCTGTGGTGGGACGCAGGGGGAGTTTGAAACGTAATTAACACTTTTGTTCTCTGTCGCTGTCAATACATCTGAGGGTGGAGGCGGGGGGGATTTGCAAGATAATTAACACTTTTGTTCTCCGTCACCGTCAATACATCTGTGGTGGGAGGCAGGGGGGGTTTGAAAGGTAATTAACACTTTTGTTCTCTGTCACTGTCAATACATGTGTGGAGGGAGGCAGAGGAAGTTTGAAAGGTAATTAACACTTTCCTTCTCTGTCACTGTCAATACATCTGTGGAGGGAGGCAGACGGGGGATTTTTTGAATGGTAATTAACACTTTTGTGTTCTCTGACACTGTCGATATATCTGTGGTGAGACGCAGGGGGAGTTTGAAACGTAATTAACACTTTTGTTCTCTTTCGATGTCAATACATCTGTGGTGGGACGCAGGGGGAGTTTGAAACGTAATTAACACTTTTGTTCTCTGTTGCTGTCAATACATTTGTGGTGGGACGCAGGGGGAGCTTGAAAGGTAATTAACACTTTTGTTCTCTGTCGCTGTCAATACATCTATGGTGGGACGCAGGGGGAGTTTGAAAGGTAATTAACACTTTTGTTCTCTGTCGCTGTCAATACATCTGTGGTGGGACGCTGGGGGAGTTTGAAAGATAATTAACACTTTTGTTCTCCGTCACTGTAAATACATCTGTGGTGGAAGGCAGGGGGGGTTTGAAAGGTAATTAACACTTTTGTTCTCTGTCACTGTCAATACATGTGTGGAGGGACGCAGGGGGAGTTTGAAACGTAATTAACACTTTTGTTTTCTTTCGATGTCAATATATCTGTGGTGGGACGCAGGGGGAGTTTGAAACGTAATTAACACTTTTGTTCTCTGTCGCTGTCAATACATCTGTGGTGGGACGCTGGGTGAGTTTGAAAGGTAAATAACACTTTTGTGTTCTCTGTCACTGTCACTACATCTGTGGAGGTAGGCAGGGGGGTTTGAATGGAAATTAACACTTTTGTTCTCTCTCACTGTCAATACATCTGTGGTGGGTGGCAGGGGGGGTTTGAAAGGTAATTAACACTTTTGTTCTCTTTCACTGTCAATACATCTGTGGTGGGAGGCAGAGGGGTTTGAAAGGTAAATTAACACTTTTGTTCTCTGTCACTGTCAATACATCTGTAGAGGGAGGCAGGGAGTTTTGAAAGGTAATAAACATTTTTGTTCTCTGTCACTGAAAATACATCTGTGGAGGGAGGCAGAGGGTGTCTGATAGGTAATTAACACTTTTATTCCCTGTCACTATCAATACAGTTGTGGAGGGAGGCAGAGGGGGTTTGAAAGGTAATTAACACTTTTGTTCTCTGTGACTGTCAATACATCTGTGGTGGGAGGCAGGGGGTGTTTGAAAGGAAATTAACACTTTTGTTCTCTGTCACTGTTAATAAATCTGTGGTGAGAGGCAGAGGGGGTTTGAAAGGTAATTAACACTTTTGTTCTCTGTCACTGTCAATAATCTGAGGAGGGAGGCAGGGGGGATTTGAAAGGTAATTAACACTTTTTTCTCTGTCACTGTCAATACATCTGTGGGAGGAGGCAGGGGGGAATTGAAAGATAATTAACACTTTTGTTCTCCGTGACTGTCAATACATCTGTGGTGGTAGGCAGGGGGGTTTGAAAGGTAATTAACACTTTTGTTCTCTTTCACTGTCAATACATCTGTGGTGGGAGGCAGAGGGGTTTGAAAGGTAAATTAACACTTTTGTTCTCTGTCACTGTCAATACATCTGTAGAGGGAGGCAGGGAGTTTTCAAAGGTAATTAACATTTTTTTCTCTGTCACTGAAAATACATCTGTGGAAGGAGGCAGAGGGGGTTTGAAAGGTAATTAACACTTTTATTCCCTGTCACTATCAATACAGTTGTGGAGGGAGGCAGAGGGGGTTTGAAAGGTAATTAACACTTTTGTTCTCTGTGACTGTCAATACATCTGTGGTGGGAGGCAGGGGGTGTTTGAAAGGAAATTAACACTTTTGTTCTCTGTCACTGTTAATAAATCTGTGGTGAGAGGCAGAGGGGGTTTGAAAGGTAATTAACACTTTTGTTCTCTGTCACTGTCAATAATCTGAGGAGGGAGGCAGGGGGGATTTGAAAGGTAATTAACACTTTTTTCTCTGTCACTGTCAATACATCTGTGGGAGGAGGCAGGGGGGAATTGAAAGATAATTAACACTTTTGTTCTCCGTGACTGTCAATACATCTGTGGTGGTAGGCAGGGGGGTTTGAAAGGTAATTAACACTTTTGTTCTCTGTCACTGTCAATCCATGTGTGGAGGGAGGCAGAGGGAGTTTGAAAGGTAATTAACACTTTTGTTCTCTGTCACTGTCAATACATGTTTGGAGGGAAACAGGGGGGTTTGAAAGGTAATTAACACTTTTCTTCTCTGTCGCTGAAAATACATCTGTAGAGGGAGGCAGAGGGGGTTTGAAAGGTAATTAACACTTTTGTTCTCTGTCACTGTCAATACATTTGTGGAGGGAGGCAGAGGGGGTTTGAAAGGTAAATAACACTTTTGTTCCCTGTCACTTTCAATACATCTGTTGTGGGAGGCAGACGGGGATTTGAAAGGTAATTAACTCTTCTATTCTCTGTCACTGTCAATACATCTGTGGAGGGAGGATGAGGAGTTTGAAAGGTAATTAACACTTTTGTTCTCTGTCACTGTAAAACATCTGTGATGGGGGGCAGAAAGGGATTTTTTGAAAGGTAATTAACACTTGTTCTCTGTCACTGTCAATACATCTGCGGGGGGAGGCAGGGGCGTTTCAAAGGAAATTAACACTTTTGTTATATGTCACTGTCAATACATGTGTGGAGGGTGGGAGGGGCAGTTTGAAAGGTAATTATCCCTTTTGTGTTCTCTGTCACTGTCAATACATCTGTGGTGGAACGCAGGGGAAGTTTGTAAGGTAATTAACACTTTTGTTCTCTGTCACTGTCAATACATCTGTGGTGGGAGGCAGACGGGGATTAGAAAGGTAATTAATACTTTTGTTCTCTGTTACTGCCAATACATCTGTGAAGGGAGGCACACGGGGGATTTTTAAAAGGTAATTAACACTTTTGTGTTCTCTGTCACTGTCAATACATCTGTGGAGGGACGCAGGGGGAGTTTGAAAGGTGATTAACACTTTTTTTCTCTGTCGCTGTCAATGCATCTGAGGGCGGAGGCAGGGGAGATTTGAAAGATAATTAACACTTTTGTTCTCCGTCACTGTCAATACATCTGTGGTGGGAGGCAGGTGGGGTTTGAAAGGTGATTAACACTTTTGTTCTCTGCCACTGTCAATACATGTGTGGAGGGAGGCAGAGGGAGTTTGAAAGGTAATTAACTCTTTCGTTCTCTGACACTGTCGATACATCTGTAGAGGGAGGCAGGGAGTTTTGAAAGGTAATTAACATTTTTGTTCTCTGTCACTGAAAATACATCTGTGGATGAGGCAGAGGGGGTTTGAAAGGTAATTAACACTTTTATTCCCTGTCACTATCAATACAGTTGTGGAGGGAGGCAGAGGGGGTTTGAAAGGTAAATAACACTTTTGTTCTCTGTCATTGTCAATACATCTGTGGAGGGAGGATGGGGAGTTTGAAAGGTAATTAACACTTTTGTTCTCTGTCACTGTAAAACATCTGTAATGGTAGGCAGACGGGTATTTTTTGAAAGGTAACTAACACTTGTTCTCTGTCACTGTCAATACATCTGCAGGTTGGAGGCAGGGGGAGTTTGAAAGGTAATAATCACTTTTGTGTTCTCTGTCACTGTCAATACATCTGTGGTGGAACGCAGGGGGTGTTTGAAAGGTAATTAACACTTTTGTTCTCTGTCTATGTCAATACATCTGTGGTGGGAGGCAGACGGGGATTAGAGAGGTAATTAATACTTTTTTATCTCTGTCACTGTCAATACATCTGTGGTGGTAGGCACGGGGGGTTTGAAAGGTAATTAACACTTTCGTTCTCTGTCACTGTCAACACATCTGTGGAGAGCGGCAGACGGGGGATTTTTTGAAACGTAAATAACATATTTGTGTTTTCTGTCACTGTCAATAAATCTGTGGTGGGACGCAGGGGGAGTTTGAAAGATAATTAACACTTTTGTTCTCCGTCTTTGTCAATACATCTGTGGTGGGAGGCAGGGGGGGTTTGAAAGGTAATTAACTGTTTTGTTCTCTGTCACTGTCAATAAATCTGTGATGGGTGGCAGAGGGGGTTTGAAAAGTAATTAACACTTTTGTTCTCTGCCACTGTCAATTTACCTGTGATGGGAGACAGGGGGATTTGAAAGGTAATTAACACTTTCGTTCTCTGTCACGGTCAATAAATCTGTGGTGGGAGGCAGGGGGGTTTAAAGGTAATTAACACTTTTGTTCTCTGACAGTGTCAATACATCTGTGTTGATAGGCAGGGGGGATTTGAAAACTAATTAATACTTTTGTTCTGTGTCACTGTTAATACATCTGTGGTGAGAGGCAGAAGGGTTTGAAAGCTAAATTAACACTTTTGTTCTCTGTCATTGTCAATACATCTGTAGAGGGAGGCAGGGAGTTTGGAAAGGTAATAAACATTTTTGTTCTCTGTCACTGAAAATACATATGTGGAGGGAGGCAGAGGGTGTTTGAAAGGTAATTAACACTTTTATTCTCTGTCACTATATATACATTTGTGGAGGGAGGCAGAGAGGGTTTGAAAGGTATATAACACTTTTGTTCTCTGTCACTGTCAATACATCTGTTGTGAGAGGCAGACGGGGGATTTGTAAGATAATTAACACTTCTGTTCTCTGTCACTGTCAATACATCTGTGGAGGGAGGATGGGGAGTTTGAAAGGTAACTAACACTTTTGTTCTCTGTCACTGTAAAACATCTGTGATGGGAGACAGACGGGTATTTTTTGAAAGGTAACTAACACTTGTTCTCTGTCATTGTCAATACATCTGCGGGGGGAGGCAGGGGCGTTTCAAAGGTATTTAATACTTTTGTTCTCTGTCACTGTCAATACATGTGTGGAGGGAGGCAGGGGGAGTTTGAAAGGTAATAATCACTTTTGTGTTCTCTGTCACTGTCAATACATCTGTGGTGGAACGCAGGGGGAGATTGAAAGGTAATTAACACTTTTGTTCTCTGTCTATGTCAATACATCTGTGGTGGGAGACAGACGGGGATTAGAGAGGTAATTAATACTTTTGTTCTCTGTCACTGTCAACACATCTGTGGAGGGAGGCAGACGGGGGATTTTTTAAAGGTAATTAACACATTTGTGTTCTCTGTCACTGTCAATAAATCTGTGGTGGGACCCAGGGGGAGTTTGAAACGTAATTAACACTTTTGTTCTCTGTCGCTGTCAAAACATCTGAGGGTGAAGGCACAGGGATTTGAAAGATAATTAACACTTTTGTTCTCCGTCACTGTCAATACATCTGTGCAGGGAGGCAGGGGGGTGTTTGAAGGATAATTAACACTTTTGTTCTCTGTCACTGTCAATACATGTGTGGAGGGAGGAAGAGGGAGTTTGAAAGGTAATTAACACTTTTGTTCTATGTCACTGTCAATACATGTGTGGAGGGAGTCGGTGGGGGTTTGAAAGTTAATTAACACTTTTGTTCTCTGTCGCTGTCAATACATCTATGGTGGAAGGCAGGGGGAGTTTGAAAGGTAATTAAAATTTTGTTCTCTGTCGCTGTCAATACATCTGTGGTGGGACGCTGGGGGAGTTTGAAAGGTAGTTAACACTTTTGTGGTCTCTGTCACTGTCAATACATCTGTGGAGGGAGGCAGGGGGGTTTGAAAGGTAATTAACAGTTTTGTTCTCTGTCGCTGTCAATACATCTGTGGTGGGACGCAGGGGGAGTTTGAAACGTAATTAACACTTTTGTTCTCTGTCGCTGTCAATACATCTGAGGGTGGAGGCGGGGGGGATTTGCAAGATAATTAACACTTTTGTTCTCCGTCACCGTCAATACATCTGTGGTGGGAGGCAGGGGGGGTTTGAAAGGTAATTAACACTTTTGTTCTCTGTCACTGTCAATACATGTGTGGAGGGAGGCAGAGGAAGTTTGAAAGGTAATTAACACTTTCCTTCTCTGTCACTGTCAATACATCTGTGGAGGGAGGCAGACGGGGGATTTTTTGAATGGTAATTAACACTTTTGTGTTCTCTGACACTGTCGATATATCTGTGGTGAGACGCAGGGGGAGTTTGAAACGTAATTAACACTTTTGTTCTCTTTCGATGTCAATACATCTGTGGTGGGACGCAGGGGGAGTTTGAAACGTAATTAACACTTTTGTTCTCTGTTGCTGTCAATACATTTGTGGTGGGACGCAGGGGGAGCTTGAAAGGTAATTAACACTTTTGTTCTCTGTCGCTGTCAATACATCTATGGTGGGACGCAGGGGGAGTTTGAAAGGTAATTAACACTTTTGTTCTCTGTCGCTGTCAATACATCTGTGGTGGGACGCTGGGGGAGTTTGAAAGATAATTAACACTTTTGTTCTCCGTCACTGTAAATACATCTGTGGTGGAAGGCAGGGGGGGTTTGAAAGGTAATTAACACTTTTGTTCTCTGTCACTGTCAATACATGTGTGGAGGGACGCAGGGGGAGTTTGAAACGTAATTAACACTTTTGTTTTCTTTCGATGTCAATATATCTGTGGTGGGACGCAGGGGGAGTTTGAAACGTAATTAACACTTTTGTTCTCTGTCGCTGTCAATACATCTGTGGTGGGACGCTGGGTGAGTTTGAAAGGTAAATAACACTTTTGTGTTCTCTGTCACTGTCACTACATCTGTGGAGGTAGGCAGGGGGGTTTGAATGGAAATTAACACTTTTGTTCTCTCTCACTGTCAATACATCTGTGGTGGGTGGCAGGGGGGGTTTGAAAGGTAATTAACACTTTTGTTCTCTTTCACTGTCAATACATCTGTGGTGGGAGGCAGAGGGGTTTGAAAGGTAAATTAACACTTTTGTTCTCTGTCACTGTCAATACATCTGTAGAGGGAGGCAGGGAGTTTTGAAAGGTAATAAACATTTTTGTTCTCTGTCACTGAAAATACATCTGTGGAGGGAGGCAGAGGGTGTCTGATAGGTAATTAACACTTTTATTCTCTGTCACTATATATACATTTGTGGATGGAGGCAGAGAGGGTTTGAAAGGTAAATAACACTTTTGTTCTCTGTCACTGTCAATACATCTGTTGTGAGAGGCAGACGGGGGATTTGAAAGATAATTAACACTTCTGTTCTTTGTCACTGTCAATACATCTGTGGAGGGAGGATGGGGAGTTTGAAAGGTAACTAACTCTTTTGTTCTCCGTCACTGTAAAACATCTGTGATGGGAGACAGACGGGTATTTTTTGAAAGGTAACTAACACTTGTTCTCTGTCACTGTCAATACATCTGCGGGGGCAGGCAGGGGCGTTTCAAAGGTAATTAACACTTTTGTTCTCTGTCACTGTCAATACATGTGTGGAGGGAGGCAGTGGGAGTTTGAAAGGTAATAATCACTTTTGTGTTCTCTGTCACTGTCAATACATCTGTGGTGGAACGCAGGGGGAGATTGAAAGGTAATTAACACTTTTGTTCTCTGTCTATGTCAATACATCTGTGGTGGGAGGCAGACGGGGATTAGAGAGGTAATTAATACTTTTGTTCTCTGTCACTGTCAACACATCTGTGGAGGGAGGCCGACGGGGGATTTTTGAAAGGTAATTAACACATTTGTGTTCTCTGTCACTGTCAATAAATCTGTGGTGGGACGCAGGGGGATTTTGAAACGTAATTAACACTTTTGTTCTCTGTCGCTGTCAAAACATCTGAGGGTGAAGCCACAGGGGATTTGAAAGATAATTAACACTTTTGTTCTCCGTCACTGTCAATACATTTGTGCAGGGAGGCAGGGGGGGCTTTGAAAGATAATTAACACTTTTGTTCTCTGTCACTGTCAATACATTTGTGGAGGGAGGAAGAGGGAGTTTAAAGGTAATTAACACTTTTGTTCTATGTCACTGTCAATACATGTGTGGAGGGAGTCAGTGGGGGTTTGAAAGGTAATTAACACTTTTGTTCTCTGTCACTGTCAATACATGTTTGGAGGGAGGCAAGGGAAATTTGAAGGGTAATTAACACTTTTGTGTTCTCTGTCACTGTCAATACATCTGTGGAAAAAGGCAGGGGGAGTATGAAAGGTAATTAACACTTTTGTTTTCTGTCACTGTCAACACACCTGTGGTGGGAGGCAGACGGGGATTTAAAAGGTAATTTATACTTTTGATCTCTGTCACTGTCAATACATCTGTGCTGGGAGGCAGACGGGGAATTGAAAGGTAATTAACACTTTTGTTCTCGGTCACTGTCAATACATCTGTGGGGGAGGCAGGGGGGTTTGAAACATAATTAACCCTTTTGTGTTCTCTGTCACTGTCAATACATCTGTGGTGGGAGGCAGAAGGGGTTTGAAAGGTAATTAAAACTTTTGTTCTCTGTCACTGTCAATACATCTTTAGAGGGAGGCAGGGGGATTTGAAAGGTAATTAACACTTTTGTTCTCTATCACTGCCAATACAGCTCTGGTGGGAGGCAGGGGGGTTTGAAAGGTAATTAACACTCTTGTTCTCTGTCACTGTCAATACATCTGTGATGGGAGGCAAAGGGGGTTTGAAAGGTAATTAACACTTTTGTTCTCTGTCACTGTTAATACATCTGATGGGAGGCAGGGGGGTTTGAAAGGTAATTAACACTTTTGTTCTCTGTCACTGTCAATACATCTGTGGTGGGAGGCAGGGGGGTTTGAAAGGTAATTAACACTTTTGTTCTTTGTCACTGTCAATACATCTGTGGAGGGAGGCAGAGGGGTTTGAAAGGTAATTAATACTTTTGTTCTCTGTGACTGTCAATACATCTGTGGTGGGAGGCAGGGGGTGTTTGAAAGGTAATTAACACTTTTGTTCTCTGTCACTGTTAATAAATCTGTGGTGAGAGGCAGAGGGAGTTTGAAAGGTAATTAACACTTTTGTTCTCTGTCACTGTCAATAATCTGAGGAGGGAGGCAGGGGGGATTTGAAAGGTAATTAACACTTTTGTTATCTGTCACTGTCAATACATCTGTGGGAGGAGGCAGGGGGGAATTGAAAGATAATTAACACTTTTGTTGTCCGTGACTGTCAATACATCTGTGGTGGTAGGCAGGGGGGGTTTGAAAGGTAATTAACACTTTTGTTCTCTGTCACTGTCAATCCATGTGTGGAGGGAGGCAGAGGGAGTTTGAAAGGTAATTAACACTTTTGTTCTCTGTCACTGTCAATACATGTTTGGAGGGAAACAGGGGGGTTTGAAAGGTAATCAACACTTTTCTTCTCTGTCGCTGAAAATACATCTGTGGAGGGAGGCAGAGGGGGTTTGAAAGGTAATTAACACTTTTGTTCTCGGTCACTGTCAATACATTTGTGGAGGGAGGCAGAGGGGGTTTGAAAGGTAAATAACACTTTGGTTCTCTGTCACTTTCAATACATCTGTTGTGGGAGGCAGACGGGGATTTGAAAGGTATATAACTCTTCTATTCTCTGTCACTGTCAATACATCTGTGGAGAGAGGATGAGGAGTTTGAAAGGTAATTAACACTTTTGTTCTCTGTCACTGTAAAACATCTGTGATGGGAGGCAGAACGGGATTTTTTGAAAGGTAATTAACACTTGTTCTCTGTCACTGTCAATACATCTGCGGGGGGAGGCAGGGGCGTTTCAAAGGAAATTAACACTTTTGTTATCTGTCACTGTCAATACAAGTGTGGAGGGTGGGAGGGGGAGTTTGAAAGGTAATTATCCCTTTTGTGTTCTCTGTCACTGTCAATACATCTGTGGTGGAACGCAGGGGGAGTTTGAAAGGTAATTAACACTTTCTTTCTCTGTCACTGTCAATACATCTGTGGTGGGAGGCAGACGGGGATTAAAAAGGTAATTAATACTTTTGTTCTCTGTCACTGCCAATACATCTTTGAAGGGAGGCAGACGGGGGATTTTTTGAAAGGTAATTAACACTTTTGTGTTCTCTGTCACTGTCAATACATCTGTGGAGGGACGCAGGGGGAGTTTGAAACGTAATTAACACTTTTGTTCTCTTTCGCTGTCAATACATCTGTGGTGGGACGCAGGGGGAATTTGAAACGAAATTAACACTTTTGTTCTCTGTCGCTGTCAATGCATCTGAGGGCGGAGGCAGGGGAGATTTGAAAGATAATTAACACGTTTGTTCTCCGTCACTGTCAATACATCTGTGGTGGGAGGCAGGGGTGGTTTGAAAGGTAATCAACACTTTTGTTCTCTGTCACTGTAAAACATCTGTGATGGGAGGCAGACGGGTAGTTTTTGAAAGGTAACTAACACTTGTTCTCTGTCACTGTCAATACATCTGCGGGGGGAGGCAGGGGCGTTTCAAAGGTAATTAACACTTTTGTTCTCTGTCATGTCAATACATCTGTGATGGGAGACAGAGGGGGTTTGAAAAGTAATTAACACTTTTGTTCTGTGTCACTGTCAATAAATCTGTGGTGGGAGGCAGGGGGGTTTGAAAGGTAATTAACACTTTTGTTCTCTGTCACTGTAAATAGATCTGTGGAGTGAGGCAGGGGGGATTTGAAAAGTAATTAACACTTCTGTTCTCTGTCACTGTCAATACCTCTGAGGGTGGTGGCAGGGGGGATTTGAAAGATAATTAACAATTTTCTTCTCCGTCACTGTCAATACATCTGTGCAGGGAGGCAGGTGGGGTTTGAAGGATAATTAACACTTTTGTTCTCTGTCACTGTCAATAAATGTGTGGAGGGACGCAGGGGGAGTTTGAAAGGTAATTAACACTTTTGTTCTCTGTCGCTTTCAATACATCTATGGTGGGAGGCAGGGGGAGTTTATAAGGTAATTAACACTCTTGTTCTCTGTCGCTCTCATTACATCTGTGGTGGGACGCTGGGGGAATTTGAAAGGTAATTAACACTTTTGTGTTCTCTGTCACTGTCAATCATCTGTGGAGGGAGGCAGGGGGGTTTGAAAGGTAATTAACACTTTTGTTCTCTGTCACTGTCAATACATCTGTGGTGGGTGGCAGGGGGTTTTGAAAGGTAATTAACACTTTTGTTCTCTGTCGCTGTCAATATATCTGTGGTGGGAGGCAGAGGGGGTTTGAAAGGTAATTAACACTTTTGTTCTCTGTCACTGTCAATACATCTGTGGAGTGAGACAGGGGGGATGTGAAAAGTAATTAACACTTTTGTTCTCTGTCACTGCCAATAAATCCGTGGTGGGAGGCAGGGGAGTTTGAAAAGTAATTAACACTTTTGTTCTCTGTCATGTCAGTACATCTGTGATGGGAGGCTGAGGGTGTTTGAAAAGTAATTAACACTTTTGTTCTGTGTCACTGTCAAATTATCTGTGATGTTAGACAGGGGGATTTGAAAGGTAATTAACACATTCGTGTTCTCTGTCACTATTAATACATCTGTGGTTGGACGCAGGGGGAGTTTGAAACGTAATTAACACCTTTGTTCTCTGTCGCTGTCAATACATCTTTGGTGGGAGGCAGGGGGGGTTTGAAAGGTAATTAACACTTTTGTTCTCTGTCACTGTCAATACATGTGTGGAGGGAGGCAGAGGGAGTTTGAAAGGTAATTAACAATTTTGTTCTCTGTCACTGTCAATACATCTGTGGAGGGAGGCATACGGGGGATTTTTTGAATGGTAATTAACACTTTTGTGTTCTCTGACACTGTCGATATATCTGTGGTGGGACGCAGGGGGAGTTTGAAACGTAATAACACTTTTGTTCTCTTTCGATGTCAATATATCTGTGGTGGGAGGTAGGGTGAGTTTGAAAGGTAATTAACACTCTTGTTCTCTGTCGCTGTCAATACATCTATGGTGGGACGCAGGGGGAGTTTGAAAGGTAATTAACACTTTTGTTCTCTGTCGCTGTCAATACATCTGTGGTGGGACGCTGGGGGAGTTTGAAAGGTAATTAACACTTTTGTGTTCTCTGTCACTGTCAATACATCTGTGGAGGTAGGCAGGGGGGTTTGAATGGAAATTAACACTTTTGTTCTCTCTCACTGTCAATTCATCTGTGGTGGGTGGCAGGGGGGGTTTGAAAGGTAATTAACACTTTTGTTCTCTGTCACTGTCAATACATCTGTGGTGGGAGGCAGAGGGGGTTTGAAAGGTAATTAACACTTTTGTTCTCTGTCGCTGTCAATACATCTGTGGTGGGACGCTGGGGGAGTTTGAAAGGTAATTAACACTTTTGTGTTCTCTGTCACTGTCAATACATCTGTGGAGGTAGGCAGGGGGGTTTGAATGGAAATTAACACTTTTGTTCTCTCTCACTGTCAATTCATCTGTGGTGGGTGGCAGGGGGGGTTTGAAAGGTAATTAACACTTTTGTTCTCTGTCACTGTCAATACATCTGTGGTGGGAGGCAGAGGGGGTTTGAAAGGTAATTAACACTTTTGTTCTCTGTCACTGTCAATAAATCTGTGATGGGTGGCAGAGGGGGTTTGAAAAGTAATTAACACTTTTGTTCTCTGCCACTGTCAATTTACCTGTGATGGGAGACAGGGGGATTTGAAAGGTAATTAACACTTTCGTTCTCTGTCACGGTCAATAAATCTGTGGTGGGAGGCAGGGGGGTTTAAAGGTAATTAACACTTTTGTTCTCTGTCAGTGTCAATACATCTGTGTTGATAGGCAGGGGGGATTTGAAAGGTAATTAATACTTTTGTTCTGTGTCACTGTTAATACATCTGTGGTGAGAGGCAGAAGGGTTTGAAAGCTAAATTAACACTTTTGTTCTCTGTCATTGTCAATACATCTATAGAGGGAGGCAGGAAGTTTTGAAAGGTAATAAACATTTTTGTTCTCTGTCACTGAAAATACATCTGTGGAGGGAGGCAGAGGGTGTTTGAAGGGTAATTAACACTTTTATTCTCTGTCACTATATATACATTTGTGGAGGGAGGCAGAGAGAGTTTGAAAGGTAAATAACACTTTTGTTCTCTGTCACTGTCAATACATCTGTTGTGAGAGGCAGACGGGGGATTTGTAGGTTAATTAACACTTCTGTTCTCTGTCACTGTCAATACATCTGTGGAGGGAGGATGGGGAGTTTGAAAGGTAACTAACACTTTTGTTCTCTGTCACTGTAAAACATCTGTGATGGGAGACAGACGGGTATTTTTTGAAAGGTAACTAACACTTGTCCTCTGTCATTGTCAATACATCTGCGGGGGGAGTCAGGGGCGTTTCAAAGGTATTTAACACTTTTGTTCTCTGTCACTGTCAATACATGTGTGTAGGGAGGCAGAGGGAGTTTGAAAGGTAATAATCACTTTTGTGTTCTCTGTCACTGTCAATACATCTGTGGTGGAACGCAGGGGGAGATTGAAAGGTAATTAACACTTTTGTTCTCTGTCTATGTCAATACATCTGTGGTGGGAGGCAGACGGGGATTAGAGAGGTAATTAATACTTTTGTTCTCTGTCACTGTCAACACATCTGTGGTGGAACGCAGGGGGAGTTTGAAAGGTAATTAACACTTTTGTTCTCTGTCACTGTCAATACATCTGTGGTGGGAGGCAGACGGGGATTAGAAAGGTAATTAATACTTTTGTTCTCTGTCGCTGCCAATACATCTGTGCAGGGAGGCAGGGGGGTGTTTGAAAGATAATTAACACTTTTGTTCTCTGTCACTGTCAATAATCTGAGGAGGGAGGCAGGGGAATTTGAAAGGTAATTAATACTTTTGTTCTCTGTCACTGTCAATACATCTGTGGGAGGAGGCAGGGGAGAATTGATAAATAATTAACACTTTTCTTCCCCGTCACTGCCAATACATCTGTGGTGGTAGGAAGGGGGGGTTTGAAAGGTAATTAACACTTTTTTTCTCTGTCACTGTCAATACATGTTTGGAGGGAAACAGTGGGGGTTTGAAAGGTAATTAATAACTTTTGTGTTCTCCGTCACTGTCAATACATCTGTGGTGGAACGCAGGGGGAGTTTGAAAGGTAATTAACACTTTTGTTCTCTGTCACTGTCAATACATCTGTGGTGGGAGGCAGACGGGGATTAGAAAGGTAATTAATACTTTTGTTCTCTGTCGCTGCCAATACATCTGTGGAGAGAGGCAGACGGGGGATTTTTTGAAAGGTAATTAACACTTTTGTGTTCTCTGTCACTGTCAATACATCTGTGGTTGGACGCAGGGGGAGTTTGAAACGTAATTAACACTTTTGTTCTCTGTCGCTGTCAATACATCTGTGGTGGGACGCAGGGGGAGTTTGAAACGTAATTAACACTTTTGTTCTCTGTCGCTGTCAATACATCTGAGGGTGGAGGCAGGGGGGATTTGCAAGATAATTAACACTTTTGTTCTCCGTCACCGTCAATACATCTGTGGTGGGAGGCAGGGGGGGTTTGAAAGGTAATTAACACTTTTGTTCTCTGTCACTGTCAATACATGTGTGGAGGGAGGCAGAGGAAGTTTGAAAGGTAATTAACACTTTCCTTCTCTGTCACTGTCAATACATCTGTGGAGGGAGGCAGACGGGGGATTTTTTGAATGGTAATTAACACTTTTGTGTTCTCTGACACTGTCGATATATCTGTGGTGAGACGCAGGGGGAGTTTGAAACGTAATTAACACTTTTGTTCTCTTTCGATGTCAATACATCTGTGGTGGGACGCAGGGGGAGTTTGAAACGTAATTAACACTTTTGTTCTCTGTCGCTGTCAATACATTTGTGGTGGGACGTAGGGGGAGTTTGAAAGGTAATTAACACTTTTGTTCTCTGTCGCTGTCAAAACATCTATGGTGGGACGCAGGGGGAGTTTGAAAGGTAATTAACACTTTTGTTCTCTGTCGCTGTCAATACATCTGTGGTGGGACGCTGGGTGAGTTTGAAAGGTAATTAACACTTTTGTGTTCTCTGTCACTGTCACTACATCTGTGGAGGTAGGCAGGGGGGTTTGAATGGAAATTAACACTTTTGTTCTCTCTCACTGTCAATTCATCTGTGGTGGGTGGCAGGGGGGGTTTGAAAGGTAATTAACACTTTTGTTCTCTGTCACTGTCAATACATCTGTGGTGGGAGGCAGAGGGGGTTTGAAAGGTAATTAACACTTTTGTTCTCTGTCGCTGTCAATACATCTGTGGTGGGACGCTGGGGGAGTTTGAAAGGTAATTAACACTTTTGTGTTCTCTGTCACTGTCAATACATCTGTGGAGGTAGGCAGGGGGGTTTGAATGGAAATTAACACTTTTGTTCTCTCTCACTGTCAATTCATCTGTGGTGGGTGGCAGGGGGGGTTTGAAAGGTAATTAACACTTTTGTTCTCTGTCACTGTCAATACATCTGTGGTGGGAGGCAGAGGGGGTTTGAAAGGTAATTAACACTTTTGTTCTCTGTCACTGTCAATAAATCTGTGATGGGTGGCAGAGGGGGTTTGAAAAGTAATTAACACTTTTGTTCTCTGCCACTGTCAATTTACCTGTGATGGGAGACAGGGGGATTTGAAAGGTAATTAACACTTTCGTTCTCTGTCACGGTCAATAAATCTGTGGTGGGAGGCAGGGGGATTTAAAGGTAATTAACACTTTTGTTCTCTGTCAGTGTCAATACATCTGTGTTGATAGGCAGGGGGGATTTGAAAGGTAATTAATACTTTTGTTCTGTGTCACTGTTAATACATCTGTGGTGAGAGGCAGAAGGGTTTGAAAGCTAAATTAACACTTTTGTTCTCTGTCATTGTCAATACATCTATAGAGGGAGGCAGGAAGTTTTGAAAGGTAATAAACATTTTTGTTCTCTGTCACTGAAAATACATCTGTGGAGGGAGGCAGAGGGTGTTTGAAGGGTAATTAACACTTTTATTCTCTGTCACTATATATACATTTGTGGAGGGAGGCAGAGAGAGTTTGAAAGGTAAATAACACTTTTGTTCTCTGTCACTGTCAATACATCTGTTGTGAGAGGCAGACGGGGGATTTGTAGGTTAATTAACACTTCTGTTCTCTGTCACTGTCAATACATCTGTGGAGGGAGGATGGGGAGTTTGAAAGGTAACTAACACTTTTGTTCTCTGTCACTGTAAAACATCTGTGATGGGAGACAGACGGGTATTTTTTGAAAGGTAACTAACACTTGTCCTCTGTCATTGTCAATACATCTGCGGGGGGAGTCAGGGGCGTTTCAAAGGTATTTAACACTTTTGTTCTCTGTCACTGTCAATACATGTGTGGAGGGAGGCAGAGGGAGTTTGAAAGGTAATAATCACTTTTGTGTTCTCTGTCACTGTCAATACATCTGTGGTGGAACGCAGGGGGAGATTGAAAGGTAATTAACACTTTTGTTCTCTGTCTATGTCAATACATCTGTGGTGGGAGGCAGACGGGGATTAGAGAGGTAATTAATACTTTTGTTCTCTGTCACTGTCAACACATCTGTGGTGGAACGCAGGGGGAGTTTGAAAGGTAATTAACACTTTTGTTCTCTGTCACTGTCAATACATCTGTGGTGGGAGGCAGACGGGGATTAGAAAGGTAATTAATACTTTTGTTCTCTGTCGCTGCCAATACATCTGTGCAGGGAGGCAGGGGGGTGTTTGAAAGATAATTAACACTTTTGTTCTCTGTCACTGTCAATAATCTGAGGAGGGAGGCAGGGGAATTTGAAAGGTAATTAACACTTTTGTTCTCTGTCACTGTCAATACATCTGTGGGAGGAGGCAGGGGAGAATTGATAAATAATTAACACTTTTCTTCCCCGTCACTGCCAATACATCTGTGGTGGTAGGAAGGGGGGGTTTGAAAGGTAATTAACACTTTTTTTCTCTGTCACTGTCAATACATGTTTGGAGGGAAACAGTGGGGGTTTGAAAGGTAATTAATAACTTTTGTGTTCTCCGTCACTGTCAATACATCTGTGGTGGAACGCAGGGGGAGTTTGAAAGGTAATTAACACTTTTGTTCTCTGTCACTGTCAATACATCTGTGGTGGGAGGCAGACGGGGATTAGAAAGGTAATTAATACTTTTGTTCTCTGTCGCTGCCAATACATCTGTGGAGAGAGGCAGACGGGGGATTTTTTTAAAGGTAATTAACACTTTTGTGTTCTCTGTCACTGTCAATACATCTGTGGTTGGACGCAGGGGGAGTTTGAAACGTAATTAACACTTTTGTTCTCTGTCGCTGTCAATACATCTGTGGTGGGACGCAGGGGGAGTTTGAAACGTAATTAACACTTTTGTTCTCTGTCGCTGTCAATACATCTGAGGGTGGAGGCAGGGGGGATTTGCAAGATAATTAACACTTTTGTTCTCCGTCACCGTCAATACATCTGTGGTGGGAGGCAGGGGGGGTTTGAAAGGTAATTAACACTTTTGTTCTCTGTCACTGTCAATACATGTGTGGAGGGAGGCAGAGGAAGTTTGAAAGGTAATTAACACTTTCCTTCTCTGTCACTGTCAATACATCTGTGGAGGGAGGCAGACGGGGGATTTTTTGAATGGTAATTAACACTTTTGTGTTCTCTGACACTGTCGATATATCTGTGGTGAGACGCAGGGGGAGTTTGAAACGTAATTAACACTTTTGTTCTCTTTCGATGTCAATACATCTGTGGTGGGACGCAGGGGGAGTTTGAAACGTAATTAACACTTTTGTTCTCTGTCGCTGTCAATACATTTGTGGTGGGACGTAGGGGGAGTTTGAAAGGTAATTAACACTTTTGTTCTCTGTCGCTGTCAAAACATCTATGGTGGGACGCAGGGGGAGTTTGAAAGGTAATTAACACTTTTGTTCTCTGTCGCTGTCAATACATCTGTGGTGGGACGCTGGGTGAGTTTGAAAGGTAATTAACACTTTTGTGTTCTCTGTCACTGTCACTACATCTGTGGAGGTAGGCAGGGGGGTTTGAATGGAAATTAACACTTTTGTTCTCTCTCACTGTCAATACATCTGTGGTGGGTGGCAGGGGGGGTTTGAAAGGTAATTAACACTTTTGTTCTCTGTCACTGTCAATACATCTGTGGTGGGAGGCAGAGGGGTTTGAAAGGTAAATTAACACTTTTGTTCTCTGTCACTGTCAATACATCTGTAGAGGGAGGCAGGGAGTTTTGAAAGGTAATAAACATTTTTGTTCTCTGTCACGGAAATACATCTGTGGAGGGAGGCAGAGGGTGTTTGAAAGGTAATTAACACTTTTATTCTCTGTCACTATATATACATTTGTGGAGGGAGGCAGAGAGGGTTTGAAAGGTAAATAACACTTTTGTTCTCTGTCACTGTCAATACATCTGTTGTGAGAGGCAGACGGGGGATTTGAAAGATAATTAACACTTCCGTTTCTTTTCACTGTCAATACATCTGTGGAGGGAGGATGGGGAGTTTGAAAGGTAACTAACTCTTTTGTTCTCTTTCACTGTAAAACATCTGTGATGGGAAACAGACGGGTATTTTTTGAAAGGTAACTAACACTTGTTCTCTGTCACTGTCAATACATCTGCGGGGGGAGGCAGGGGCGTTTCAAAGGTAATTAACACTTTTGTTCTCTGTCACTGTCAATACATGTGTGGAGGGAGGCAGTGGGAGTTTGAAAGGAAATAATCACTTTTGTGTTCTCTGTCACTGTCAATACTACTGTGGTGGAACGCAGGGGGAGATTGAAAGGTAATTAACACTTTTGTTCTCTGTCTATGTCAATACATCTGTGGTGGGAGGCAGACGGGGATTAGAGAGGTAATTAATACTTTTGTTCTCTGTCACTGTCAACACATCTGTGGAGGGAGGCAGACGGGGGATTTTTGAAAGGTAATTAACACATTTGTGTTCTCTGTCACTGTCAATAAATCTGTGGTGGGACGCAGGGGGAGTTTGAAACGTAATTAACACTTTTGTTCTCTGTCGCTGTCAAAACATCTGAGGGTGAAGGCACAGGGGATTTGAAAGATAATTAACGCTTTTGTTCTCCGTCACTGTCAATACATTTGTGTAGGGAGGCAGGGGGGGGTTTGAAAGATAATT
This sequence comes from Deroplatys truncata, assembly GCA_030765065.1. NCBI lineage: Eukaryota > Metazoa > Arthropoda > Insecta > Mantodea > Mantidae > Deroplatys > Deroplatys truncata. Next base: position 2,581,784 of record CM060977.1, on the reverse strand, counting down.
AACACTTTTGTTCTCTGTCACTGTCAATACATGTGTGGAGGGAGGAAGAGGGAGTTTGAAAGGTAATTAAAACTTTTGTTCTATGTCACTGTCAATACATGTTTGGAGGGAGTCAGTGGGGGTTTGAAAGGTAATTAACACTTTTGTTCTCTGTCACTGTCAATACATGCTTGGAGGGAGGCAAGGGAAATTTGAAAGGTAATTAACACTTTTGTGTTCTCTGTCACTGTCAATACATCTGTGGAGGAAGGCAGGGGGAGTATGAAAGGTAATTAACACTTTTGTTCTCTGTCACTGTCAACACACCTGTGGTGGGAGGCAGACGGGGATTTAAAAGGTAATTTATACTTTTGTTCTCTGTCACTGTCAATACATCTGTGCTGGGAGGCAGACGGGGAATTGAAAGGTAATTAACACTTTTGTTCTCTATCACTGTCAATACATCTGTGGCGGAGGCAGGGGGGTTTCAAACATAATTAACCCTTTTGTGTTCTCTGTCACTGTCAATACATCTGTAGAGGGAGGCAGGAGGATTTGAAAGGTAATTAACACTTTTGTTCTCTATCACTGCCAATACAGCTGTGGTGGGAGGCAGGGGGGTTTGAAAGGTAATTAACACTTTTGTTCTCTGTCACTGTCAATACATCTGTGATGGGAGGCAAAGGGGGTTTGAAAGGTAATTAACACTTTTGTTCTCTGTCACTGTTAATACATCTGATGGGAGGCAGGGGGGTTTGAAAGGTAATTAACACTTTTGTTCTCTGTCACTGTCAATACATCTGTGGTGGGAGGCAGGGGGGTTTGAAAGGTAATTAACACTTTTGTTCTCTGTCACTGTCAATACATCTGTGGAGGGAGGCAGAGGGGTTTGAAAGGTAATTAACACTTTTGTTCTCTGTGACTGTCAATACATCTGTGGTGGGAGGCAGGGGGTGTTTGAAAGGAAATTAACACTTTTGTTCTCTGTCACTGTTAATAAATCTGTGGTGAGAGGCAGAGGGAGTTTGAAAGGTAATTAACACTTTTGTTCTCTGTCACTGTCAATAATCTGAGGAGTTAGGCAGGGGGGATTTCAAAGGTAATTAACACTTTTGTTCTCTGTCACTGTCAATACATCTGTGGGAGCAGGCAGGGGGGAATTGAAAGATAATTAACACTTTTGTTCTCCGTGACTGTCAATACATCTGTGGTGGTAGGCAGGGGGGGTTTGAAAGGTAATTAACACTTTTGTTCTCTGTCACTGTCAAGCTATGTGTGGAGGGAGGCAGAGGGAGTTTGAAAGGTAATTAACACTTTTGTTCTCTGTCACTGTCAATACATGTTTGGAGGGAAACAGGGGGGTTTGAAAGGTAATCAACACTTTTCTTCTCTGTCGCTGAAAATACATCTGTGGAGGGAGGCAGAGGGGGTTTGAAAGGTAATTAACACTTTTGTTCTCGGTCACTGTCAATACATTTGTGGAGGGAGGCAGAGGGGGTTTGAAAGGTAAATAACACTTTGGTTCTCTGTCACTTTCAATACATCTGTTGTGGGAGGCAGACGGGGATTTGAAAGGTAATTAACTCTTCTATTCTCTGTCACTGTCAATACATGTGTGGAGAGAGGATGAGGAGTTTGAAAGGTAATTAACACTTTTGTTCTCTGTCACTGTAAAACATCTGTGATGGGAGGCAGAAGGGGATTTTTTGAAAGGTAATTAACACTTGTTCTCTGTCACTGTCAATACATCTGCGGGGGGAGGCAGGGGCGTTTCAAAGGAAATTAACACTTTTGTTATCTGTCACTGCCAATACAAGTGTGGAGGGTGGGAGGGGGAGTTTGAAAGGTAATTATCCCTTTTGTGTTCTCTGTCACTGTCAATACATCTGTGGTGGAACGCAGGGGGAGTTTGAAAGGTAATTAACACTTTCGTTCTCTGTCACTGTCAATACATCTGTGGTGGGAGGCAGACGGGGATTAGAAAGGTAATTAATACTTTTGTTCTCTGTCACTGCCAATACATCTGTGAAGGGAGGCAGACGGGGGAATTTTTTGAAAGGTACTTAACACTTTTGTGTTCTCTGTCACTGTCAATACATCTGTGGAGGGACGCAGGGGGAGTTTGAAACGTAATTAACACTTTTGGTCTCTTACGCTGTCAATACATCTGTGGTAGGACGCAGGGGGAATTTGAAACGTAATTAACACTTTTGTTCTCTGTCGCTGTCAATGCATCTGAGGGCGGAGGCAGGGGAGATTTGAAAGATAATTAACACTTTTGTTCTCCGTCACTGTCAATACATCTGTGGTGGGAGGCAGGGGTGGTTTGAAAGGTAATCAACACTTCTGTTCTCTGTCACTGTCAATACATCTGTGGAGGGAGGATGGGGAGTTTGAAAGGTAATTAACACTTTTGTTCTCTGTCACTGTAAAACATCTGTGATGGGAGGCAGACGGGTATTTTTTGAAAGGTAACTAACACTTGTTCTCTGTCACTGTCAATACATCTGCTGGGGGAGGCAGGGGCGTTTCAAACGTAATTAACACTTTTGTTCTCTGTCATGTCAATACATCTGTGATGGGAGACAGAGGGGTTTTGAAAAGTAATTAACACTTTTGTTCTGTGTCACTGTCAAATTATCTGTGATGCGAGACAGGGGGATTTGAAAGGTAATTAACACTTGTGTTCTCTGTCACTGTCAATAAATCTGTGGTGGGAGGCAGGGGGGTTTGAAAGGTAATTAACACTTTTGTTCTCTGTCACTGTCAATACATCTGTGGAGTGAGGCAGGGGGGATTTGAAAAGTAATTAACACTTTTGTTCTTTGTCACTGTCAATACCTCTGAGGGTGGTGGCAGGGGGGATTTGAAAGATAATTAACAATTTTCTTCTCCGTCACTGTCAATACATCTGTGCAGGGAGGCAGGGGGGGGTTTGAAAGATAATTAACACTTTTGTTCTCTGTCACTGTCAATACATGTGTTGAGGGACGCAGGGGGAGTTTGAAAGGTAATTAACACTTTTGTTCTCTGTCGCTGTCAATACATCTATGGTGGGAGGCAGGGGGAGTTTGAAAGGTAATTAACACTTTTGTTCTCTGTCGCTCTCAATACATCTGTGGTGGGACGCTGGGGGAATTTGAAAGGTAATTAACACTTTTGTGTTCTCTGTCACTGTCAATACATCTGTGGAGGGAGGCAGGGGGTTTTGAAAGGTAATTAACACTTTTGTTCTCTGTCACTGTCAATATATCTGTGGTGGGAGGCAGAGGGGGTTTGAAAGGTAATTAACACTTTTGTTCTGTGTCACTGTCAATATATCTTTGGAGTGAGACAGGGGGGATTTGAAAAGTAATTAACACTTTTGTTCTCTGTCACTGCCAATAAATCCGTGGTGGGAGGCAGGGGAGTTTGAAAAGTAATTAACACTTTTGTTCTCTGTCATGTCAATACATCTGTGATGCGAGGCTGAGGGTGTTTGAAAAGTAATTAACACTTTTGTTCTGTGTCACTGTCAAATTATCTGTGATGGGAGACAGGGGGATTTGAAAGGTAATTAAGACATTTGTGTTCTCTGTCACTGTTAATACATCTGTGGTTGGACGCAGGGGGAGTTTGAAACGTAATTAACACCTTTGTTCTCTGTCGCTGTCAATACATCTTTGGTGGGAGGCAGGGGGGGTTTGAAAGGTAATTAACACTTTTGTTCTCTGTCACTGTCAATACATGTGTGGAGGGAGGCAGAGGGAGTTTGAAAGGTAATTAACAATTTCGTTCTCTTTCACAGTCAATACATCTGTTGTGGGAGGCAGGGGGGTTTGAAACATAATTAACCCTTTTGTGTTCTCTGTTACTGTCAATACATCTGCGGGGGGAGGCAGGGGCGTTTCAAAGGAAATTAACACTTTTGTTATTTGTCACTGTCAATACCTGTGTGGAGGGTGGGAGGGGGAGTTTGAAAGGTAATTATCCCTTTTGTGTTCTCTGTCACTGTCAATACATCTGTGGTGGAACGCAGGGGGAGTTTGTAAGGTAATTAACACTTTTGTTCTCTGTCACTGTCAATACATCTGTGGTGGGAGGCAGACGGGGATTAGAAAGGTAATTAATACTTTTGTTCTCTGTCACTGCCAATACATCTGTGAAGGGAGGAAGACAAGGGGATTTTTTGAAAGGTAATTAACACTCTTGTGTTCTCTGTCACTGTCAATACATCTGTGGAGGGACGCAGGGGGAGTTTGAAACGTAATTAACACTTTTGTTCTCTGTCGCTGTAAATACATCTGTGGTGGGACGCAGGGGGAATTTGTAACGCAATTAACACTTTTTTTCTCTGTCGCTGTCAATGCATCTGAGGGCGGAGGCAGGGGAGATTTGAAAGATAATTAACACTTTTGTTCTCCGTCACTGTCAATACATCTGTTGTGGGAGGCAGGTGGGGTTTGAAAGGTAATTAACACTTTTGTTCTCTGCCACTGTCAATACATGTGTGGAGGGAGGCAGAGGGAGTTTGAAAGGTAATTAACTCTTTCGTTCTCTGACACTGTCGACACATCTGTAGAGGGAGGCAGGGAGTTTTGAAAGGTAATTAACATTTTTGTTCTCTGTCACTGAAAATACATCTGTGGAAGGAGGCAGCGGGGGTTTGAAAGGTAATTAACACTTTTATTCCCTGTCACTATCAATACAGTTGTGGAGGGAGGCAGAGGGGGTTTGAAAGGTAATTAACACTTTTGTTCTCTGTGACTGTCAATACATCTGTGGTGGGAGGCAGGGGGTGTTTGAAAGGAAATTAACACTTTTGTTCTCTGTCACTGTTAATAAATCTGTGGTGAGAGGCAGAGGGGGTTTGAAAGGTAATTAACACTTTTGTTCTCTGTCACTGTCAATAATCTGAGGAGGGAGGCAGGGGGGATTTGAAAGGTAATTAACACTTTTTTTCTCTGTCACTGTCAATACATCTGTGGGAGGAGGCAGGGGGGAATTGAAAGATAATTAACACTTTTGTTCTCCGTGACTGTCAATACATCTGTGGTGGTAGGCAGGGGGGTTTGAAAGGTAATTAACACTTTTGTTCTCTGTCACTGTCAATCCATGTGTGGAGGGAGGCAGAGGGAGTTTGAAAGGTAATTAACACTTTTGTTCTCTGTCACTGTCAATACATGTTTGGAGGGAAACAGGGGGGTTTGAAAGGTAATTAACACTTTTCTTCTCTGTCGCTGAAAATACATCTGTAGAGGGAGGCAGAGGGGGTTTGAAAGGTAATTAACACTTTTGTTCTCTGTCACTGTCAATACATTTGTGGAGGGAGGCAGAGGGGGTTTGAAAGGTAAATAACACTTTTGTTCCCTGTCACTTTCAATACATCTGTTGTGGGAGGCAGACGGGGATTTGAAAGGTAATTAACTCATCTATTCTCTGTCACTGTCAATACATCTGTGGAGGGAGGATGAGGAGTTTGAAAGGTAATTAACACTTTTGTTCTCTGTCACTGTAAAACATCTGTGATGGGGGGCAGAAAGGGATTTTTTGAAAGGTAATTAACACTTGTTCTCTGTCACTGTCAATACATCTGTGGTGGGAGGCAGACGGGGATTAGAAAGGTAATTAATACTTTTGTTCTCTGTTACTGCCAATACATCTGTGAAGGGAGGCATACGGGGGATTTTTTGAAAGGTAATTAACACTTTTGTGTTCTCTGTCACTGTCAATACATCTGTGGAGGGACGCAGGGGGAGTTTGAAACGTAATTAACACTTTTGTTCTCTGTCGCTGTCAATACATCTGTGGTGGGACGCAGGGGGAATTTGAAACGTAATTAACACTTTTGTTCTCTGTCGCTGTCAATGCATCTGAGGGCGGAGGCAGGGGAGATTTGAAAGATAATTAACACTTTTGTTCTCCGTCACTGTCAATACATCTGTGGTGGGAGGCAGGTGGGGTTTGAAAGGTGATTAACACTTTTGTTCTCTGCCACTGTGAATACATGTGTGGAGGGAGGCAGAGGGAGTTTGAAAGGTAATTAACTCTTTCGTTCTCTGACACTGTCGATACATCTGTAGAGAGAGGCAGGGAGTTTTGAAAGGTAATTAACATTTTTGTTCTCTGTCTCTGAAAATACATCTGTGGAGGGAGGCAGAGGGGGTTTGAAAGGTAATTAACACTTTTATTCCCTGTCACTATCAATACAGTTGTGGAGGGAGGCAGAGGGGGTTTGAAAGGTAAATAACACTTTTGTTCTCTGTCATTGTCAATACATCTGTGGAGGGAGGATGGGGAGTTTGAAAGGTAATTAGCACTTTTGTTCTCTGTCACTGTAAAACATCTGTGATGGTAGGCAGACGGGTATTTTTTGAAAGGTAACTAACACTTGTTCTCTGTCACTGTCAATACATCTGCAGGTTGGAGGCAGGGGGAGTTTGAAAGGTAATAATCACTTTTGTGTTCTCTGTCACTGTCAATACATCTGTGGTGGAACGCAGGGGGTGTTTGAAAGGTAATTAACACTTTTGTTCTCTGTCTATGTCAATACATCTGTGGTGGGAGGCAGACGGGGATTAGAGAGGTAATTAATACTTTTTTATCTCTGTCACTGTCAATACATCTGTGGTGGTAGGCACGGGGGGTTTGAAAGGTAATTAACACTTTCGTTCTCTGTCACTGTCAACACATCTGTGGAGAGCGGCAGACGGGGGATTTTTTGAAACGTAAATAACACATTTGTGTTTTCTGTCACTGTCAATAAATCTGTGGTGGGACGCAGGGGGAGTTTGAAAGATAATTAACACTTTTGTTCTCCGTCACTGTCAATACATCTGTGGTGGGAGGCAGGGGGGGTTTGAAAGGTAATTAACACTTTTGTTCTCTGTCACTGTCAATACATGTGTGGAGGGAGGCAGAGGGAGTTTGAAAGGTAATTAACACTTATGTTCTCTGTCTGTCAATATATCTGTGGAGGGAGGCAGACGGGGGATTTTTTGAAAGGTAATTAACACTTTTATGTTCTCTGACACTGTCAATACATCTGTGGTGGGACGCAGGGGGAGTTTAAACGTAATTAACATTTTGTTTTCTGTCGATGTCAATACATCTGTGGTGGGACGCAGGGGGAGTTTGAAACGTAATTAACACTTTTGTTCTCTGTCGCTGTCAATACATTTGTCGTGGGACGCAGGGGCAGTTTGAAAGGTAATTAACACCTTTGTTCTCTGTCGCTGTCAATACATCTGTGGTGGGACGCTGGGGGAGTTTGAAAGGTAATTAACACTTTTGTGTTCTCTGTCACTGTCAATACATCTGTGGCGGGAGGCAGGGGAGTTTGAAAGGTAGTTAACACTTTTGTTCTCTGTCACTGTCAATACATCTGTTGTGGGAGGCAGACGGGGATTTGAAAGGTAATTGACACTTCTGTTCTCTGTCACTGTCAATACATCTGTGGTGGGAGGCAGAGGGGGTTTGAGAGGTAATTAACACTTTTGTTCTCTGTCACTGTCAATACATCTGTGAATGAGACATGGGGGGATTTGAAAAGTAATTAACACTTTCGTTCTCTGTCACTGCCAATAAATCCGTGGTGGGAGGCAGGGGAGTTTGAAAGGTAATTAACACTTTTGTTCTCTGTCATGTCAATACATCTGTGATGGTATGCAGAGGGGGTTTCAAAAGTAATTAACACTTTTGTTCTGTGTGACTGTCAATTTATCTGTGATGGGAGAGTAGTAATAGTCCCGGATGAGCCAATTGGCTTAACGATAATCCTGCCGCTAGGGGCGCTAGTGTCGCTAGTGTCGCTGCGTGCGACGGCGGCGGCGGTAAGTTTGAAAAGCGCCCTGAGCGGTAGGATTATCGTTATTGCAATTGGCTCATCCGGGACTGTTTTCTTTATTTATAATTTGAATACAGTACATTGGATAAAGATATGTATACATAGTTTTGATTAACATGATGTATTATTTGCTTAACATATGAATACATAGTTTGAGAATAACATAATGGATTATTTGATTACAGGAGATTAACATATGAATACAATAAATGGACAATATAAGAAATATTAGGAGAAAAAAAAGCACATTAAAGTTCATAGTTTGTTGAGGCACTAGGACACACAGATTTCGCGCACAACAATGATTTTAAAGTACGTGGTGGACTTTGAGTCCTCGTCATCGCTGCTGCTGCTATCGACGGAAAATTGGTGGATAGGTTTGGTGATGCAGGTGTCGAGCAGGTGAGAGAAACTTTCGTTGACGAACTCGGTGAAGGTTGGTATATAGATGGGGATGGTAAATTCGTTGTAATGGCTGGTTGAGAAGCATCCTGTGGATGTGACTGTTGGTTAGAGCAGGAATGTTGCTGTTGCCGAGGTATATGATGCATAGTGCGTCTTGTTGATGCTGGTGCACTTTGGTAGGTACGCATTTGACGTGTACGGCGTGAGCCCCTTGGACGTCGAGTGTGATGGTGACAACTCTGCTGTTGCGGAAATAGGAGTTGGAGATGCAGAGGATACGGATAGGTGAAGCTGCGTTGAGAATGAGTTGTAGGTTAAGATTGTTCCCCACGGGGACGGGATAGGTTTCGTCGGACATTATTTAGGTTTATATGGGGAGAACGTGACGATGTGTCGTTTGAAACCGCTGCGTAGTTTTTCCTCGCCTGCGTATATGATGCAGAATGAGGTAGAGTTGAGTTTGTTGATGAGTTCTGGAGAGGCTTTTGCAAATCTTGTTGGTAGGAAAACTTCTGTGTCGTTGTCGAGTTTGGCGAAGAGCTTTGTACCGTGAACGGTGTCGATTGTTTTGACGCCGACGACGCGATATGGTACGTGCTGTTGAAGCGTAGATACGCTGAGAGTGTGGGCGCTGCTGGAAAGTTCTTCTAGCTCTTTAAGGACGTCCTGTGACATTATGACGGCACAGATGGCAGTTTTTGATAAACGGGGGAGGACCGTCTATATGAGTGGTTTGATGAGGAAGGTTGTAGTGTTGTTTACACCTGCGATAAGGTGCGCAAACTACCAGTGCGTCTGTGGGAAGTTGGTTCCACACAAGGTCGACGTCGCTTGGGGGATAACGTTCGAAGATGTATATGTCGTTCTGCAGCAGCACTTGGCGTTCCCTGGGCAGTAGCAGGTGGATTCTTCGTCCGTTATCGAGATACCGAAAGAGCACGATGAAGCAGTTCATGTGGTGTTTCTAGCGGAGTACCTTCGAAGGAATTGTTGAATTTGCTTGTTGAGATGATCGAGGTCTTCGTAGAAACCGAGTTGACACTGCGTGCACAGGCGGGTGAGACGGTGCTTAAGTTCGCAGCTGCACGTTTGGTGAAAGCAAAACGAGCAGTGGAAGTCTTTACACGACGGTCCTGGCATTCCCCACGGCTGGCTAGCACCGAATGAAGGGGAAAAGAATGCGCGTGCATAAATATAACCCAACTGCCGGAAGCAGGAAATCACTGGTGGGGGAAAAGTTCGTTGGAGATTTACCACATCAGGGGAAGCACTGGTGGGGGAAAAGTTCGTTGGAGAAACACCACATCAGGGGGAAGGAGTGGTGGGGGAAACGTTCGTTGGAGGTTGACTACATTCACCGGAAGCGCTTAGCGATTATTGCACAACATCCGCAGGAAAAACACTGTGTCCGTTGATTTAACGGTTTTCGTCTTGGAGGAGAACTCTGTTTTGAACGGTGCTGAACATGCAAACGACCACATCAGGGGGAAGCACTGGTGGGGGGAAAGTTCGTTGGAGAAACACCACATCAGGGGAAGCAGTGGTGGGGGAAACGTTCGTTGGAGGTTGACTACATCCGCCGGAAGCGCTTAGCGATTATTGCACAACATCCGCAGGAAAAACACTGTGTCCGTTGATTTAACGGTTTTCGACTTGGAGGAGAACTCTGTTTTGAACGGTGCTGAACATGCAAACGCCATGAATGTGATCGGGTATGATATAGGATGCTTCGCGACCCAAATGCGCCGCTAAGCACGTGCCGTAGCACATGGGGTTTTCGTTTAACATTTGCTGCATTTTGTCTGTGGAAATGTATTGCTGTTCGTAGAAAACGATGTATAAACCTCTTGCGGGCACAAATTGGAACCACTGATGTTGTACGTCTTCTTTATCTGCTTTGAACTGAATATCGTTGAAGCACATGTTAGATAGCACAAAATGAATTTTGGTTTCGCAGCTGTGAACTCTGGCGGAGACGGATTTTCCGTCGTAGGTGCTGTCGACGAAGCGAAGTGCATAAGGTGTATTTTTATAGGGGTGACCGTCCACCTCGTATTTTTTAAACATCTTACTGTCATGGTAGTACACCGACAGGTAATTTCTGTAACCCATGATGCGGGAGCGAAGGGCGCGAGATGTTTGGGTGAGTTGCGGTTGGAACGCTGGTAGAAATACATGCGCACTAAGGACTATTTTGTGAGATGCGCAGTGCGAAATGGGTGTTGAGGAAATGATGAACCTCGAGGAATGTTCTAAAATTGGCGCACCGTATGTACTTGGTGAACTGCGTGAAATTCATGTTATGTAAGGGAACGTTGGAGGCATGGTTGTGAAGCATGTACTTGTGGTATGCCATGATTTGATTTTGCACGTCCGTCTCTTCCTTCTTTTTGTGATACATGATGTCGGTAATGATGCGCTGCAGGGTATGCAACACGTGCCATTCTTGTTGGTTGAGCGTAACGGATGCGCCTTGCGGTTCTTTGAAAATGAGCTTTAGCTTTCCGAACACAAACTTAAACACGATGGTGACGCTGTCGCTGAACTGAAATTGCTGTAGATGTCCCTGCGGTTCATTCAAGCGTTTGTGAATGATGGGGATGGCTTCGACGAGTTTGTGCCACTGCGAGGAACTCATGACGACTGCGTTGTGCTGTCCACATTTGGCAATGGTGACGACGAGATGGTGCGGCGGCTGGGGGGAGAATCCCACACTGACGAATTTAGTTTGTTGCGGGTTAAGGAAGTAGATATCCGCCAGAGGACCCACAACTGCACTGTGTTGGAACTGTGCTGGCGGAGCAGGGCTGTCGGGATGCTGTTGGAGGTCGAAGATGGGTAGTTTCCTTATTTCCCCGGGTTTTGAGGTGGTCGGGGTTTGACATCCGGTTATACTGGAACACACAAAACAATAATAATAATGTGAGGGATAGAGAGATAAACGGGATAGAAAAAAGCAAGCTAATACATAGGTGCGGACCTACCTGGTCGGCGTGCTGCATGGCAGCATGACTGTATCCGCGTGCTGCATGGTACACTCTGAATGAGGCGAGCGGCACCGTGACGTTGCTTTTTATATGAGCAGGAGCGTCTTCTGAAAGCACGTGCAAGACGATGGATTAGCTTAGATGTGCTGAATAGTGACACACACACACACACACACACACACGTACTCACCTTCAAGGGTTGACAAGTTTGCTGAGCGTCAGAGCACTTTGCGCGGCATGCGTCTTTGTACGTTTTGCGAATGACGACATCATTATGCGCGTGATTGCTGACGTGAAATTTTGAGAAGAATGTATGCTTAGGTAAGCCGGAGCAGCGGTGGGTGAGGTAGGCGATGACGTAATGACCGCAAGTGGTGCTGTCGAAACCTTGCAGCCTTCTGGCGTTGGTGGACCAACGCGTCCCGCAGACCGAATTTAAGAACCGGAGAAAATGGGGCGAAAGCGGTCCTATGCCGTAACTGTCAAAATATTCTGCATGCGAGTTTTTGTCCACAAAGATGCAAACCCAGTGTTGCCCGGATTTGGTGCTGGGGTTTGGTGTTAGCCACTAGCGCCAAGGGAGGCGTTCGAATGCCGTGAACTAAGGGTAGTTTATCGCAGGGGTAGACGCCTAAAAAGTGAGAGCGCGTAGAGGGGCATGTCGATAGAAACCGTTGAATTTGAAAGGTGTTCATGATACCAAAATGGATCGGTTGGCGTCGATTTCGACCGTGCGATGTATTTCCGCTAGCAGCAGAAGTATGACCGGTTCTGTCAATTTATCGGCAAAACCGATGCTTATAGAGACGGTTCCGTGGCGCTGACCCGAGATGTGAAACTCGTTAGCGCTCATGTCTGCAGTGAGATCGAAAACCATTATCGTATACCCTTGCGGGTAGGTTTCTCTGGAGATGGAGTGTCCCTCGTCCTTGAAATGAATGCCTAGGCCGTCCTGCAGGGTTTGAAAGCATTGCAAATAGTGTCCCTTTGTAAAGTCGGGTTGCAGAGGTTGGGAGGGAACGGGTTGCCCGTTCACGTAGAGCTGAAAGAAGTTCATTTTAAAATGTTTCAAGTTGTACGGATTTGAGTTAAAATGGCCGGAATAGGCCTTGTCGGTGACCATGGCTACTACCACTCTCCTTGGAAATTCCCCTACGCACACGTCGCTAAACGTCATTGCCCTGGACTCCTTGGGGATGCTGAGAGCGTGAAAGCTGACGTCTTTGAGATGGTACTTTGCGTTGCCCTTTGCGAGCACGGCCTGGTGCGCGAGCTTTATGGTCGGCGAGGGCCGCACCGATTTTAAGCGCAGCGTGGCAGACACGATGTCGGCGTACCCCTTAAAGGTATCTACGTCGGAAAACAGATAAAACTGGGGAGAGGCGGGAGTGAGCTTGACGGTCATGCTAACGTTGTTCAAAAGCAGCTTCTCCTGTCTAAAAAGAGCGTTGGACAGAGGACCGATGAGCTGTACGACGTTGCTCCCTTTGGTAAACCCCTGACGCCACTGAAAACCCGCATTGGCGATAAAAGTGTCCATGATGCCTGCCGTGTCCTTTCTCCAGAGGGTAGATTCTAGTTTGGTGTTCATGGCATCTTCGGAGTAATTGAGAAGCGTCTCGAGGTAGGTTCTATAGGGGTAACCGGCTTGCGGCATGGAGACAATGACGTTATTGAGGGTTACCTCCATCTGTTGAAACGGAATTTAAGGCGTTGTTGACCAGAGTGGCGTTAGCGTCAGCGTTTAAGGCCTCTCCTTTGTCATCTACAATGCGCACCATGAGTTCGAGTACGACGTAGGTCAAGTCTAGGTAATCGTCCGCATTTCCGGAATAATGAAAGGTGATGGGGGCATTTTTCATTAAAGTGTTTTGAGGGTTTAGGTATAGGAACCGTGACTCCTCGATGCTCATCTGAACCGGCACCTCTGTAAAGAGGTCCAGTTCGGAACTCATGTGGACGGTCGCGTCTGCCATTACGAAAATACGTCTTGCACCTTACGCCTACCGCGTTTCAGCTTGGACTGCTTGCTCTTTTTGGATTTGCTCGGTTTTATTCTCTTGAGGCGCCTGGCGCCGGAACCGAGCATGGCATCGAGCTTTTCGTCGGCTTTTCGCTTTAAATTGTATCCGGACTCCTTGAGCCTCCGTTGGAGCGCTTGCTTCGGCGCTGCTCCCGCCGCAGTCACATCGGACAGAACGTGAGCGCCCGCCTTTAAGGCCTCCTTTCCGACTGCTTTTGCTCCGCTCTTTAAAAACGGTAGCAACCTTCTGAAGAGTCCTCCGAGGGCTGAAAAGAGACCGCTGCCTCTTTGGTAGCGCTTGCCCCTGTAGAGAGTGAAATCGCGATGGTGGAACGCGCCGCCGGTCTGATTGAGGTAGTACCGCGTTACGGCGTGCACGTCCATTACGCCTGTTTCGGACGAAAAGCGAGAACTATAGTAGAGGAAAATCCGTCGGCGAATGGCAAGAGATCGCCGTAACCGTTCCTTAAATCTATGTTGACCGTCTTGAAGTCTTGCTGAATCAAGGGTACCCAATTTTGGGGAAAAAACGTCTTTTCTTCGCTCATGTAAGTGTTGTTGCTTCTTTCGTATTCCACGGCCGCGCTCTCTATGACTTGGGCGAAGGTGTCGCCCACGACTTGCGGGGACACTAGATTACAATAGATGAACATTTCGTAAGGAAACCCCATATAAGGATCTACGGGGTGTTTAGCAGCTTTTTCGAGAATGACGTTGACGTAGGGCTCGAAACCCAACATTTTTGCCATAGCGGGCGTTAAGAGCAAACTGTGGATGCGGTGTAGAGGTGCCGGAGGGTCCTCCGATTTTGAAACGTTTCGTTTGGGTCTGACGGAACGAGCCGCCGCGGGTTTCTGCTGCCCCGAAGCCCGGGGCTTCGGTTTCGGTTTCGGCTTGGGTCTCTGGTGGGGCGCATCGTTGAGAGCTTCGTATTCACCGACCGCGTACGGTACGACCGTGCGCGCGACATTTTCCACAAACTCGTCGAACGGAATGTCGGGTAGTGGTTCGGAATGGGCGACGGCGGCATTCACGCCCACCGTCTGCTTGCGCTCGTCGAAGAGGAAGAAGTTTTCCACGTGCAAGTGTTCGAGTAGAACGGCGTTGACGAGGTTCACCAAGTCTTTGGGATTGTGCACGATGCCTTGCGGCATTTGCAAACTGAATTTGGAATGCGTGGGGAGGAGCGTCATGGTGTACTTGGTGCCCGCCAGACGGGCATCGTCTGGCGAAAGGTTATAAAATTTCACCGGATATCTGACCTTTTGCAGGGCGACCTCCCATTCTCCCTGCAGAACGATTCTCTCGGGCAAGATGTTAGAAAATCTGGCCGTGGTGTTGTCGGTAAAGTGTTCCATGGAAGCGTTGCTCACGAGAGTGATGGAGAAGGGCTTGGTCTTAATCATGTCGAATCGATGGTCGAAGCCAGAACCCACGAGTTAAACTTTGCCGGATACCCCTTCCACTTTACCAAGACCTGCTTGTGGCGCCCTCGGCCCTTGGTCTGTAAAACGCGTTCGATCTTAAACGTCCGAGGTAGCGCGACCTTTTGTAGCTCCTCGGTGTAAAATGTGCCGTCTATGGCTTCTCCGGCCAGATCCTTCAACTTATATACCACCGGCCGACCGCGCACCACCTCGGCTATCCGAAATATTTCGTCCGTCCAATTCTGCTCGTAGCCCTTGTCGAATTTAATTTTTTCTTTAGAGATGCGCACGTGATCGCCGACGGAAAATGTGGGTTTCCCTGCGCGAGGTAGGGTCCTATTTCCGTAGAGATTGCGGTACACTCGTAAAATTTTAGATTCGTTCACGTCCTTCGGAGCCATTTTTATGGACCTGTGATGCGAGCTATTGTACGACTCGAGTAAGGCCGGAAGGACTTCCAGGTATCTGTAACTGTTTTTGTGCGTGAAATACCTCCACATCTTGGTTTTTAAGGTGCGGTTGAAGCGCTCCACGACGCTGGCTTTAACGTTATTTTTGGTTGTGTAATGTTTCACGTCGTGTTTCTTCAGAAAGTCGCGAAAAGTCTTGTTGGTAAACTCGGTTCCCTTGTCCGTTTGGAGGACCCTGGGGACGCGTTGGGAGAATATGGAGCGAAACGCTTGCGCAACCTCGGTACCCAGCTTCGATTTCAGGGGTACGGCCCAAGCATATTTGGAAAATACGTCGATAACAGTCAGAATGTACACGTAAGGTTTGTTACGTTCCCTCACGCTGTTCATGACGTTTAGATCGGCCTCCCAAAGATCGTCCATTTTCGTCACATGATAACATCTGGTGGGGAACCGCTTTCTGACCGGTTTGTGCAGAGTGTAACTGTCCTGGGTTTGGAGGAAGGACTCGATGTTCGCCTTAGACGCACCAGTGGCCTTTCGAAGGGGCTTGACCGTACCCAAACCGGCATAGTGTTCCGGTTTGGCATAATATCGCCTTAGCGCCTTCCATTCCTTCATGCTTTACTTGTACAGGGGTTGCCAGACGCGTTTACGAAAATGGTACGACGCGGAAGGCGATTTTGATTTCTTTTTCGGAGTGGCAGGGTTTGCCCTCTTCTTTTTGCGAGGCGAGAGGAGGTTGACCTTTATGGTTCGGGGTTCGACCTCCTGCTTCACCGGCACGCGTTCGTGCACGTCTTCGTAATCGTCGTCGTCGTCGCCGAGGAAGGGCTTTCTGACTTGTGCCACGAGATCGAGGTAGTTGTCCAATTTATGTTTTACGAGCCGCCACTTTTCGTCGGCAGAGAGCTTTGCGCTCTGCAGGTTCTGAATTTCTTTAGCCAATCTGGATATGGTGCGGTCTACAGCGTGAAGCTTATCGACGGTCTTTGGTTGCCGTGTAACGAGGATCTGCTTGCCGTACTTCATCCTGTTAATTTCGACACTAGCGCGCCGCCGAGCGAAGCCAAGACGGGTAGGAGAAATGCCGGCAAAAAACCTCCTTTTTGAACCAAGATGCTCTTCTTCTTCTTCAGAGGAACCCGTTTATCCGTCAACTTCCTCCAAGAAGCCTTGTGCTTCTTTAGGCGACCCAAGCACTTTGCGGGAAGTTGCACGTGACCTCTGCACACGTTGAGCATGCATTCGCTAATGGCCTTAATCAGATCGCCATCGGCATTTTTTAACAACTTTTTGCGCAGAGGGGCCTTCGCCTTGGCCAGAGCCGTCAAATTACCGTGCTGTCTCGCTATGCGAGGACTGGTCAGCGTCGCAAGCCTTAACCTACCTCTAGCCATGCTTGCGCGATAATGACGTTCGCTCCGAAAGCGGTACTTTTTATTTAGACTCAATGGCCTCAGTTGGGTAAGACTCTGCCGGGATAATATAGAACGAAACGAACCCGAGTCCTCTCGGCGGTCTCAGTTGGGTACGAAATAAGAGAGGTTTTCCCCCGGCAGCACGCCGGTTCGATACCTGTATCGGGCGGGCGTGTACTGAGTGCAGTCCAACACGAGATACCCGTGAGGGCGTTCGGTGGCCTTCTCGAAGGCCTCCAAGAGAAACCTAGAGTTCCTGGGTTCGATCTGCTGGCACAGTCTCTCGATCTGCATCTTGTCCCGGTTGTTCTTGAAGACCACGACGTAGTTTGCATTCAGAGAGATGTTGCGATATTTCTGACCCTGCGGAAACACGTTCTGCAGGATGTAGACGATGCGAAGCGTTTGTGATGGGAGTCTCTGGTGAAAAAATTGGACACGTCCTTCCCGCCACCCTCCAGCATCAGATCGTCGAGGACGACGAGGTCGTTCTCGCCCACCGAAGCAAGTTCGGGTATGCCCGCGTGGGTCTCGCAACGCAGAGCCGAGGGTTCGAGTCTCGGCGAATACTCCGGAGGGTGGCACCACAGCACCCTCCTGGGGCGCACGTCGAACATCCGGTGCGCGTGGCGTAACAGGTTTTTCACGAAGGTCGACTTGCCGCAGCGCTACGGCCCCGCCACGAGCATCGTGCTGGGAAACTCGAATCGCCCCAGGTCTCGGGGACAGCGCATCGTCTCCTCAGGGCGCCCGGTTCGAAATGACTTTGGCGCGGCTGTAGACGTCTCATTTATGCGTTCCTCTTGAACCCGTAGGGATAGGAATCGTGATCGCCGGCGACTACGCGCTTGTTGACCACCATCCAAAACGTCTTCGAGCTGGGTTCGGTGACGACCGTCCAAGACGGTTTCCGCGAAATCTGCGTGCCCGCCAGCTTCACCGCACGGTCGTTGTCCCTGAACACCACGTCGCGAATCACCTCCGCGTTCACCAGCTCCAGGTTGCCCAAATTGAGCGTGATCCCCTTTCCTTGCACACCGAGAAGGTCTTGCCCGTCTCGGGGCAAACGATCTCCATGCAGTAGCTCTTGGGCCCCGTGGAGGCGAACCGGGCGATGTAAGAGCCCCTCCCGTACTTCTCCAGCTCGTCCGTCATGTCCCCCAGGAGGCGTCCAACGGACGGCGTCCAGTCACCCGGAGCGGCGGCGACGACGACGGAATCGGTGTCGAAGTAGCAGACCCGTTCTCCCAGCCTCTTGAGGTAGGAGTAGAGAACCAGGCGCGCGTGAGCCGTGGTGTAGGCCGCCAGGACGGCGTTGGTGGCGGGGTTGACCTTGCGGCACTGCTCGCAGTACCTCCACACCGCGTACACGATCCGGTTGGTGACGGGCACGTAGGTCTGCACTTCCACGCCCGGGTCGTTGAGCAGCTCCAGGAGGCGGTCGTACCGGTCCACCAGCTCGCACGTGGGGAGGTTGTCCTTCTGCCCCAGTTTGCCCCAGAAGCTGTTGAGCATCAGCTTGCCAGCTCCCGCCTGCCGGGGTTGGTGGCGACGGCCTGGGGATCCAAGGCGACGCCTTCGTGTTCGAAGAATTGCTCCACGTACTGCTGCTTTGCGGCAGGTTCGTCGCAATCCGAGGGCCAGCCGGAGGCTTCGGTCTTGATCTTCAAGAACGGATTCACGTAGTCCTCGAAGAGACCCTTGGCTCCGGTGGTCGGTTCGTGCCGCACCACGTCGTACTCCCACATCTCCTGGACCCGGAGGAGGCGGTACCCCTCCTCCAGGGCGACCTTCATCTCGTCGATCACCCAGGTACCCGACAACGCCCTCTCGCGCTCTCCGTGGTGGCACTCGTCTTGGTTCTCCGCCTCCGCACAAGCGCGGCATAGCGGGAACATGAGCTTGCCGCCAATACGCGCCGGTAGCACCGGGTGGTACAGGTGTTGCGGCGGTAGAACCTCGCACTTCACCAACCCGCCCCCCACGTCTTCCAAGCGCGGGAATCGATCCACGTGGATCTTGGGGTGGCCCGCGGGGTAGGGTTTCGTCTTGTTCACGTACGGGTACAGGCTGCATACGTCGTAGTAGTAGATCTTGCTATCCCCCTTCGCCTCGCAGTACGTCTTGGTGCAGTTGGTGCTACCTCCGTAGAAGGCGTCTCTGGGGTTCAGGGGTTCGGGTACCCGAAAGTCCCTTGCGTGGCGCGCGAGGTCCTGGTTGGCCTTCATCGCGGCGTTGAACTCGCACTCCCACATTTCCACCATGGCGTAGCCGGCGGCCTTGATCTTGGCCGTGACCTTCTCGGTGCTCTCTAACCTGGAGGCCATGGTTTCGTGTCCCGAGTTATATATCACCGCATGGCGATTGTGAAAGCACCGCCTGCAGCCGTGGTAAAAGCAGCCGTGGAAAAAGTACGCGGTTTTTTCGGCCTCTCTGTACCCGTCCACCTTGTGCCCCACGATTTTAACTTCGCGTCCTCGCATGGCGTGCTGGATGACGATGCGGTTTTGCATCTCTAGCCAAGTTAGCCATATGCATGCGGCGCGAGACTGACGGTCCGCTAGTCGATACCCGCCCGCTGGCAAGAGGGCAATTTTTTTAAGCGGCATGAAGCGCTTTCTATACACGCACATGCACGCCTGCGCGATGGTGACGCATTCTCTGAACGGGTCTATTCCGTTCTCGTCCAAGAATTCCCTTCTGAATTTGGAAACTCCCTGACTGAGTAGAAATACGTCCATCTTGCAATACGCCACCATTTCCGCCCATATGTCGAAGACGTACCCGGAGGACGCCTTTTCTTCGTGCCACTGCTCGAAGGCTTTCCGACCCTCCGCCGACATGCCCTCCGGACAGTAATGCCTTTTGTCGGGAATCGAACCCACGTACTGCTCGTTTTCCTTCGTGTTAAACAGGTACGGGAAATAACCTTTGCATTCCTTCAATCCGAAGGTCTTGGAAAAGCGGGAAAGTGGCATGGGTATGAAGTTGAGCGAGTCTAGAAATGTGACGTCACCGTACCTCATCCTGTAGATTTTGCTCCCGTTCATGATGAGCTCCGGCACCCAGTCTAAGTGCACCACCATGTACTTTAATAAAAACTGCCCGTCGTAATCTCTGAGGTTTTGCGCCACGACGTAGACGTCCCAGGCTTCGACCCTCGCCTGCGCGATGTGTTCGAAAAGCTGCTTCACGGGCTCGTCCATAAACACCCATTCTTTGCAACCGCATTCGGTACAGTATGCCGTCTTGTGGCGTTCGTCGATGCAGAGCGGACAGGCTTGGTACAATACGCACAAGTTAGGTACATGCTCGTATGTGTCCTTTTTGCCGGTATATGGAATGTTTTGCGTGCATTCAAATTCGATAAACATAAACACGTACCGGTTTCTTTTGTTCTTTGTGGCATACGGCTGCATATAGCACATGTGGCTAGAATTCACGTGTAACTTGCAATGATAGCAGTACTTTTCCCCGCACTCGTGCGCGGTTTTTCTGTACCTCGCATTCACGAGCTTATTGCAAGACGTGCACACCTTTTCTACATCGCACACCGACAGCGCCTTTGGGTAAAAAACGCCTTTCTTTGCGTGGTTTGCAAAGCATGTCGGTCTCTTAAAATCTCTGTTGCACTCGGCGCAGCGTATGTAGGCGTCAAATCGCGCATCGCACTGCTGATGGCATTTAGCACACCTGGCGCCGCACCTATGACATTCTTTTTTGTGTGCCGAGGGATGATGACACCGGCGGCAATACCATTTGCATTTAAAGCACTTGTGAAGGTTCACGATAGCATTAAAGTGCCCGGCGTGGAGCATGACGTCGATGTATTTATCGCATTTCTTATCCGACGCGTACAGCACGTGCTTCCCCGTATGATCGCCAAACACCGTCACAGCGTAGCCCTTTAACGCAGCGTCAAAGCGTCTGTCGTCATCTATCGTGCAGCTGTCGTGGCCTTGACCGATGCTCGCACACAAGGCTACGGCCTTCGATTTTTGCAGATAGTCGGAGCGCGTCATCGTTCTATAGTTGACGTCGCGATCCACTTTGGCTTTAACTACAACAATGGCTCTTGCTAAACACAAGTTGTCTTTGTTGGCTATTTCGACAATGCCTTTATTGTCCCTACAGGCATCGCAAGGTTGGTGGCACGAACCCGAGACCTCCTTGGTCCACAAAAACGTCACATGAAGAGGCCCGCTTAGCAAGAATTGTTGGTTACTTTGCATTACTTTTTCGATGCTTCCAACAATGACATCCGCATTCAATTGCTCTACGCGCCTCACGCTCATGTTGAAGGCTTTGGACGTCTCCTTTTCGTCTGTTATGGATATGCCTAAATATCCGGGTTCGTTATCTAACAGGTTCTCTTTCGCAAAGTTTAGAATATCGTTAAACAAATGCGATACCCATTGCTCCGGGTTAACATCTCTGGGGACCGGGTTTACGGTAATTTGAGACTCTGTAAAGCCGGAAAAAAGCCTTGGCAGCCTTCTCTGCTTGTGCCCTATAATTTCGAACGTAGGCTGCAAGGTGCCATCGCGACTTCCCCCGGGTTGCGGCTCCATCTTATCGTCCGAATGCACCGATCGCTCTTTCCCTGCAAAGTGCTGCTGCTATTTTGTTTTTATTTTAAACTATTTTTCGTCAAATAGAACGATTTTGAGAAAAACCCACTATCGCTCCCGTTTCTCACTACGGCCGTTTGCTCTTGGCACCGGGTTTTTATAAGCTCGCTTATCGCAACCGCTGTTTCAACATGCGCGTCGAGTTAAATGCCTCATTTCGCCACAAAATTGTCAAGTTGTAAAAACGCGGTCATCCTGTCACGATCCGCCACTGCGCGATCCCTACCATCGACAATAAGCTGCATTTTATCGCTGACGAACATCCGCTTCTCACGCTCGATTTCCACTTACATCAGCATACGGTCTTTGCGCGTAGTGCCAGACGTGGGAATGACTGAAGCGAGCAGAGGTGTAACGCTTGCACCCGCATTAGTGCAATATTTAAAACTATGAGTGTCGTTTGTAGTGTTTTTGTGTTGTGCCGTGCATACGTGTTATGTAAAATGTAATAATTAAATAGAATCAGCAGATACTTCCTTTCTAAGGAGTAACACCAACTGTTGAATAAAAATTCTCAAGTGTTACGTTCGTATGACCTCTACCCTCTATCTCTTATAGGTGAGTACGAAAGTTTATTTTTATATCCACTTAATTTTAATCCAGATAAACTTTTCGGGAAATGGTTGCATTGCACATCCGTTATACATCCAAAGGGACGCTATACACTGGCCTTAAAATTCTAAATTCTTTCCATCAACATGGCGAGCAAGAACTGAAAAGCGACATGCCTTTAAAAAAGAATGGCTAAGCATTGTACAATTCGAACCATTTATAACAGATATCTCGGAAATGGCTGACGTCACAAAAAGTTATTTCAAATAAATTGTGTGTGTTTTTAAAGAGATCTAAATTTTTTGTATTGTATGTTTTTCTCAAACCTTAGCAGTTATACACATAGAAAATTTCTTCCGAATCAAGGGGACTTCACAGGCTATTTCCACAAAATTCAAGATATACATTTTATTTTTCATATAAATGTCTTTAATATATGGTGTTGTAATTAAAATCGCCAGTGACAGTTTTAGAAAATAAAACATTTCGGAAAATAGTTCATGTAAAGGGTAGTTTTGGGTGGAGGGAGTTTCTTGAAAATCTCTGTGTCGTATCTTTGGAAGGTACTCAACCTAAATACCAAGTTTAGTATTTATCCGACTTTTCATTTTTGAGTTATGCTGCTCTGACACATACACACAGAATTTTCTAAAAATGTTTTTTATTCAGGGGACCTCAAAACAAGTATTTAGTTTTCCAGTGAAATCTCAATATTGAATATTTGGATGCAATGCATACCTCCTCTACCTACTATTTTACGTGGTAGAGAAAGCCCCTAAATCAATATTATTACATGCAGTTGTGAAAAATATTACAGCTATGATTAATAAATTCTGGGATTACGAGAAATTTGTTAATATTAGTTTAAACGTATATAGTTGCAAGAAAAGTGAGTATAGCTAGCTCGAAACTTAGTGTTGTTGTCACAAATAAACGATATAGAGAAAACTCTGATTTTCATAAAAGTAAGATTAAAACTACTTGCTTAAGGTAAAATGCTTGTCTCATATTAAGAATATTCTCAGATATTCGGAGAATGGCGCGAAAGTTGAGTCTGACGCCTTGTTATTTTTATTCCGTTTTTTCTTCAAGTGGGTTTCTCTATTGTTACATTTGTATAGTCACTGTAACTATTTTTACTTTCTCTACCACGTACATAGCAGATACAGGAGAAATTGCATTGTACTCAAAAATTCCATACCGGGATTTCACCAGAAATACATCTATAGATTTGCACATTTCAACTTATTACGTAATTGGCTTATATTGTGCATGATGTTTCATTTAAATACCCACAAACTGGGTCTGTGATTATTACTTATTGTTTTTATGTGTTTCAGTGGGTGAATAATAATTAGTTTGTTGGTATCGTTATCACAGTACTGCTTCACTTGTGAAATTCCGTTCTCTTTGTATGAAAATGAAAAAAGAAAAGATAAAAGAATGACGAGTTTTAGTGAGAAAGGTCTAAAGCTTTTAAACATTAAAATCAACATGGAAACTTTGTAAATAGACAACGCCACAAAGTAATAATAATAATAATAATAATAATAATAATAATAATAATAATAATAATAATAATACACATAAATTGTGTGCTTTAACGTTCTTGTACAGTTCTTGTACAGTAAGGCTTCGTTTCCTACGGTTTAACAGTTGTACAAAAGACATTCACAATGAGACTACTTCACAGCTATTCCCAGAAAATTGAAGTTATAAATTTTATTTGTCATGCAGATATCTTAAACATACCGTACCGTAATCAAAAGGGTTAGAGCCATTTTTAAGACAATAAAAATAACGAACTTTCTTCCACTAAACGGGTAGTTTGCGGTGTGGGAATTTTCTTGAAAATCTACGGTTTGTTAATTTTTTTTTATACGCTACTATTTTAGTGTGTGTGTGTGTGCGAGTATGTGCCTAGTATCCGTGCGCCACAAGCCAAAACGACGACATTATAGAAAAACTTTATCATTTGCCTACCGGACAGGGACAACCGCGAAAAACCTGAAAAAAGCTCTAAGAGTATTCTAACGCTTACCGATCTGGAAAACCCATGAAAACAAGATAGTACACTTTTTTGCCGCTTTCGACCGGCAATGAGAACCCTGCTCCTACGTACGCTAGCGACCAGGTTTTTGGTATAGTTAAATTACGTCTGTGCAAAGGGCGTCTGTACCGCTTTAAAAAACCTAGGTATATCAGTGCGTAGTGATGTTGGTTGATCTTAAAGCTGGTTAAGCATTTTTCAAAAACAGTTTGCTACACGCTACTATTAAATGTGTGTGTGTGTGTCCACAAGCCAAAACGACGACATTATAGAAAAACTCTATCATTTGCCTACCGGACAGGGACAACCGCGAAAAACCTGAAAAAAGCTCTAAGAGTATTCTAACGCTTACCGATCTGGAAAACCCATGAAAACAAGATAGTACACTTTTTTGCCGCTTTCGACCGGCAATGAGAACCCTGCTCCTACGTACGCTAGCGTCCAGGTTTTTGGTATAGTTAAATTACGTCTGTGCAAAGGGCGTCTGTACCGCTTTAAAAAACCTAGGTATATCAGTGCGTAGTGATGTTGGTTGATCTTAAAGCTGGTTAAGCGTTTTTCAAAAACAGTTTGCTACACGCTACTATTAAATGTGTGTGTGTGTGCGAGTATGTGCCTAGTATCCGTGCGCCGACAAGGTAAAACTTCATCATTTGCCTACCGGGCAGGGACAACCACTAAAAACCTGAGAAAACCTCGAAAATTAGAAACGGCTTCGTCAACCACTACAGAAAACGCCTACCAACCAGGGAAAACCTATGAAAAAGCGGAAAAAGCTTGCATTCGTTTACCAACCGCAGAAAACCCCCAAAAAACTAGTTATTTTTTAAAAAAACGAAAAAACAAAAAGAAAAAAAGAAAAAAAAGGAAAAGACGAATAATATAAGTATGGCAACTGCAACGGGTGTACGTGTGTGTGTGTGTGTGTGCGAGTATGTGCCTAGTATCCGTGCGCCGGCAAGGTAAAACTTCATCATTTGCCTACCGGGCAGGGACAACCACTAAAAAACCTGAGAAAACCTCGAAAATTAGAAACGGCTTCGTCAACCACTACAGTAAACGCCTACCAACCAGGGAAAACCTATGAAAAAGCAGAAAGAGCTTGCATTCGTTTACCAACCGCAGAAAACCCCCAAAACACTAGTTATTTTTAAAAAAAACGAAAAAACAAAAAGAAAAAAAAGAAAAAAAGGAAAAGACGAATAATATAAGTATGGCAACTGCAACGGGTGTGTGTGTGTGTGTGTGGGAGTATGTGCCTAGTATCCGTGCGCCGACAAGGTAAAACTTCATCATTTGCCTACCGGGCAGAGACAACCACTAAAAAACCTGAGAAAACCTCGAAAATTAGAAACGGCTTCGTCAACCACTACAGAAAACGCCTACCAACCAGGGAAAACCTATGAAAAAGCAGAAAGTGCTTGCATTCGTTTACCAACCGCAGAAAACCCCCAAAAACTAGTTATTTTTTAAAAAAAAAAGAAAAAAAGGAAAAGACGAATAATATAAGTATGGCAACTGCAACGGGTGTGTGTGTGTGTGTGTGTGTGTGTGTGTGTGCCTATTTAATTTTTATTTTCTTTTGCACTGCACACATTTGTGTTACAATATATATGCATTTTCAATTTTGGGAAAACCTATGAAAAAGCAGAAACAGCTTGCATTCGTCTACCAACCAGAGAAAACCCCGAAACACTAGTTATTTAAAATTGCTGATGAGTTCTGGATAGGCTTTTGCAAATGTTGTTGGTAGCAAAACTTACCTTTACCATCACCTCCAACATACCCCACTCCCACACCTTTTTTCTTTCCGCCAATCATAATCTCTCTTATTCTTACCAATCAACAACTTTCATTTGTTCCTTTCCACCAATAACATCACTTCTTATTCCCACCAATCACAACTTCACATGTCACTTTCTGTTATACTTTTTATCCCTCGTTCGCCATCTTTCCCCTCATTCAGCCCCAACCTCCGCACAGACAACACCTCACCGCTCCGTAACCTCAACTTCATGCCTCCCCCATCTTATTTAGTTCCCATTTTTACCACCGCGCCTCTCATCTCCCAACCAGATTGCCGGCAAGAACAGATCTCGTTCATTCACACCTCGACGGTTGACTCGACAGCAGCTACTGTGAACACCTACGTCGTACACTTTTTTGACCGCTTTCGACCGGCTATGAGAACCCTGCTCCTACGTACGCTAGCGACCATCACGATGGCCCAGTACCAGGTTTTTGGTATAGTTAAATTACGCCTCTGCAAAGGGCGTCTGTATCGCTTTAAAAAACCTAGGTATATCAGTGAATAGTGATGTTGGTTGATCTTAAAGCTGGTTAGGCATTTTCAAAAACAGTTTGCTTTTATTTTTCGCGTCGCGTGAAGCTGCCGCGCTTTTGGTGACGCATCCACACCGGTAACAGGTAAGTACCACACGCATAATTATTTTTCGGACCTGCTTGGCGTAGGAATATATCCTTTCGTGTTTTGGTACTGTAACCTCAAATCTCCTTACCCTCCTCTTGCGGCCGCCATCTTGTTTAGTTCTCACCGCATCTCCTTGTCGCCGACCCTCCGCCATTTTTAGTTCCCACTATTTTAACCTCAAAATCTGCTCTTCTAAGCTCTTGCTACCGCCATCTTCTTTTAGTTCCCATTCTCACCACCGCGTCTCCTTGCCCCCACCTCTTGCGACCGCCATGTTCACCACTAACCTCCAAATTTCCTCGTCCTTAAACCTCTTGTCTCAACCATCTTGTTTAGTTCCCATTTTCGCCACCGCATCTTATATCGCCCCATCTCTCTATCCACTCAAGAAAACTACCATCCAACGTTCAAAAATTGCTGATCAGTTCACGACAGGCTTTACCAAATCTTGTTGCTAGCAAAACTTACCTTTCCCATCACCTCCAACATACCCCACTCCCACACCTTTTTCTTTCCACCAATCATAATCTCTCTTATTCTTACCAATCAACAACTTTCATTTGTTCCTTTCCACCAATAACATCACTTCTTATTCCCACCAATCGCAACTTCACACGTCACTTTCTGTTATACTTTTTATCCCTCGATCCCCATCTTTTCCCTCTTTCAGTCCCGACCTCCGCACAAGCAACACCACGCCACCCCGCTCCTCTCCATCACGTGACCTCCATACTCTTTCATCTTCCTTCCTTCATCTTCCACCCAAATTAACGAACCAATCGAAACACTCTACGTCACTTCCTGTTTCTCCTTCACCTTTCCCTAATCCTCAATTCTTTTAACTCGTCCCGGATGAACCAATTGCAATAACGATAATCCTCCCGCTCAGGGCGCTTTTCAAACTTACCGCCGCCGCCGTCACACGCAGCGACACTAGCGTCCCTAGCGGCAGGATTATCGTTAAGCCAATTGCCTCATCCGGGACTATTACTACTTGGGAGACAGGGGGATTTGAAAGGTAATTAACACTTTTGTTCTCTGTCACTGTCAATAAATCTGTGGTGGGAGGCAGGGGGGTTTGAAAGGTAATTAACACTTTTGTTCTCTGTCACTGTCATTACATCTGTGATGATAGGCAGGGGGGATTTGAAAGGTAATTAACACTTCTGTTAATACATCTGTGGTGAAAGGCAGAGGGGGTTTGAAAGGTAATTAACACTTTTGTTCTCTGTCACTGTCAATACATCTATGATGATAGGCAGAGGGGGTTTGAAAAGTAATTAACACTTTTGTTCTGTGTCACTGTCAATTTATCTGTGATGGGAGGCAGGGGGATTTGAAAGGTAATTAACACTTTTGTTCTCTGTCACTGTCAATAAATCTGTGGTGGGAGGCAGGGGGGTTTGAAAGGTAATTAACACTTTTGTTCTCTGTCACTGTCAATACATCTGTGGAGTGAGGCATGGGGGATTTGAAAAGTAATTAAACCTTTTGTTCTCTGTCACTGTCAATACATCTGAGGGTGTAGGCAGGGGGGATTTGAAAGATAATTAACACTTTTGTTCTCCGTCACTGTCAATACATCTGTGCAGGGAGGCAGGGGGGGGTTTGAAAGATAATTAACACTTTTGTTCTCTGTTACTGTCAATACATGTGTGGAGGGAGGCAGAGGGAGTTTGAAAGGTAATTAACACTTTTGTTCTCTGTCATTGTCAATACATGTGTGGAGGGAGTCAGTGGGGGTTTGAAAGGTAATTAACACTTTTGTTCTCTGTCACTATCAATACATGTTTGGAGGGAGGCAAGGGAAGTTTGAAAGGTAATTAACACTTTTGTTCTCTGTCACTGTCAACACAATTGTGGTGGGAGTCAGACGGGGATTTGAAAGGTAATTTACACTTTTGTTCTCTGTCACTGTCAATAATCTGAGGAGGGAGGCAGGGGGGATTTGAAAGGTAATTAACACTTTTGTTCTCTGTCACTGTCAATACATCTGTGGGAGGAGGCAGGGGGGAATTGAAGGATAATTAACACTTTTGTTCTCCGTGACTGTCAATACATCTGTGGTGGGAGGCAGAGGGGGTTTGAAAGGTAATTAAAACTTTTGTTCTCGTCACTGTCAATACATCTGTAGAGGGAGGCAGGGGGATTTGAAAGGTAATTAACACTTTTGTTCTCTGTCACTGTCAATACATCTGTGATGGGAGGCAAAGGGGGTTAGAAAGCTAATTAACACTTTTGTTCTCTGTCACTGTTAATACATCTGATGGGAGGCAGGAGGGTTTGAAAGGTAACTAACACTTTTGTTCTCTGTCACTGTCAATACATCTGTGGTGGGTGGCAGGGGGGGTTTGAAAGGTAATTAACTCTTTCGTTCTCTGTCACTGTCAATACATCTGTGGAGGGAGGCAGACGGGGGATTTTTTGAAAGGTAATTAACTCTTTCGTTCTCTGTCACTGTCGATACATCTGTGGTGGGACGCAGGGGGAGTTTGAAACGTAATTAACACGTTTGTTCTCTGTCGATGTCAATACATCTGTGGTGGGACGCAGGGGGAGTTTGAAACGTAATTAACACTTTTGTTCTCTGTCGCTGTCAATACATTTGTGGTGGGACGCAGGGGGAGTTTGAAAGGTAATTAACACTTTTGTTCTCTGTCGCTGTCAATACATCTATGTTGGGACGCACGGGGAGTTTGAAAGGTAATTAACACTTTTGTTCTCTGTCGCTGTCAATACATCTGTGATGGGACGCTGGGGGAGTTTGAAAGGTAATTAACACTTTTGTGTTCTCTGTCACTATCAATACATCTGTGGAGGGAGGCAGAGGGGTTTGAAAGGAAATTAACACTTTTGTTCTCTGTCACTGTCAATACATCTGTGGTGGGTGGCAGGGGGGGTTTGAAATGTAATTAACACTTTTGTTCTCTGTCACTGTCAATACATCTGTGGTGGGAGGCAGGGGGGGTTTGAAAGATAATTAACACTTTTTTTCTCTGTCACTGTCAATACATGTGTGATGGGAGGCAGAGGGGGTTTGAAAAGTAATTAACACTTTTGTTCTGTGTCACTGTCAATTTACCTGTGATGGGTGACAGGGGGATTTGAAAGGTAATTAATACTTTTGTTCTGTGTCACTGTTAATACATCTGGGGTGAGAGGCAGAAGGGTTTGAAAGGTAAATTAACACTTTTGTTCTCTGTCACTGTATATACATCTGTAGAGGGAGGCAGGGAGTTTTGAAAGGTAATTAACATTTTTGTTCTCTGTCACTGTCAATACATGTTTGGAAGGAGACAGGGGGGTTTGAAATGTAATTAACACTTTTGTTCTCTGTCACTGAAAATACATCTGTGGATGGAGGCAGAGGGGGTTTGAAAGGTAATTAACACTTTTATTCTCTGTCACTATCAATACATTTGTGGAGGGAGGCAGAGGGGGTTTGAAAGGTAAATAACACTTTTGTTCTCTGTCACTGTCAATACATCTGTTGTGGGAGGCAGATGGGGGATTTGAAAGGTAATTAACACTTCTGTTCTCTGTCACTGTCAATACATCTGTGGAGGGAGGATGGGGAGTTTGAAAGGTAATTAACACGTTTGTTCTCTGTCACTGTAAAACATCTGTGATGGGAGGCAGACGGGTATTTTTTGAAAGGTAACTAACACTTGTTCTCTGTCACTGTCAATACATGTGCGGGGGGAGGCAGGGGCGTTTCAAAGGTAATTTACACTTTTGTTCTCTGTCACTGTCAATACATGTGTGGAGGGAGGCAGGGGGAGTTTGAAAGGTAATAATCACTTTTGTGTTCTCTGTCACTGTCAATACATCTGTGGTGGAACGCTGGGGGTGTTTGAAAGGTAATTAACACTTCTGTTCTCTGTCTATGTCAATACATCTGTGGTGGGAGGCAGAGGGGGATTAGAGAGGTAATTAATACTTTTTATCTCTGTCACTGTCAATACATCTGTGGTGGTAGGCACGGGGGGTTTGAAAGGTAATTAACACTTTCGTTCTGTGTCACTGTCAACACATCTGTGGAGGGAGGCAGACGGGGGATTTTTTGAAACGTAATTAACACATTTGTGTTCTCTGTCACTGTCAATTAATCTATGGTGGGACGCAGGGGGAGTTTGAAACGTAATTAACACTTTTGTTCTCTGTCGCTGTCAAAACATCTGAGGGTGAAGGCAGGAGGGATTTGAAAGATAATTAACACTTTTGTTCTCCGTCACTGTCAATACATCTGTGGTGGGAGGCAGGGGGGGTTTGAAAGGTAATTAACACTTTTGTTCTCTGTCACTGTCAATACATGTGTGGAGGGAGGCAGAGGGAGTTTGAAAGGTAATTAACACTTATGTTCTCTGTCACTGTCAATACATCTGTGGTGGGAGGCAGACGGGGGATATTTTGAAACGTAATTAACACATTTGTGTTCTCTGTCGATGGCAATACATCTGTGGTGGGACGCAGGGGGAGTTTGAAACGTAATTAACACTTTTGTTCTCTGTCGCTGTCAATACATTTGTGGTGGGACGCAGGGGGAGTTTGAAAGG
This sequence comes from Deroplatys truncata, assembly GCA_030765065.1. Lineage (NCBI taxonomy): Eukaryota > Metazoa > Arthropoda > Insecta > Mantodea > Mantidae > Deroplatys > Deroplatys truncata. The sequence goes on along the minus strand of CM060977.1, from coordinate 2,551,087 downwards.
TACTTAACACCTTTGTTCTCTGTCGCTGTCAATACATCTATGGTGGGACGCAGGGGGAGTTTGAAAGGTAATTAACACTTTTGTTCTCTGTCGCTGTCAATACATCTGTGGTGGGACGCTGGAGGGGTTTGAAAGGTAATTAACACTTTTGTGTTCTCTGTCACTGTCAATACATCTGTGGAGGGAGGCAGGGGGGTTTGAAAGGTAGTTAACACTTTTGTTCTCTGTCACTGTCAATACATCTGTTGTGGGAGGCAGACGGGGATTTGAAAGGTAATTAACACTTCTGTTCTCTATCACTGTCAATACATCTGTGGTGGGAGGCAGAGGGGGTTTGAAAGGAAATTAACACTTTTGTTCTCTGTCACTGTCAATACATCTGTGAATGAGACATGGGGGGATTTGAAAAGTAATTAACACTTTCGTTCTCTGTCACTGCCAATAAATCCGTGGTGGGAGGCAGGGGAGTTTGAAAGGTAATTAACACTTTTGTTCTCTGTCATGTCAATACATCTGTGATGGTAGGCAGAGGGGGTTTGAAAAGTAATTAACACTTTTGTTCTGTGTCACTGTCAATTTATCTGTGATGGGAGACAGGGGGATTTGAAAGGTAATTAACACTTTTGTTCTCTGTCACTGTCAATAAATCTGTGGCGGGAGGCAGGGGGGTTTGAAAGGTAATTAACACTTTTGTTCTCTGTCATGTCAATAAATCTGTGGCGGAAGGCAGGGGGGTTTGAAAGGTAATTAACACTTTTGTTCTCTGTCATGTCAATAAATCTGTGGCGGGAGGCAGGGGGGTTTGAAAGGTAATTAACACTTTTGTTCTCTGTCATGTCAATAAATCTGTGGCGGGAGGCAGGGGGGTTTGAAAGGTAATTAACACTTTTGTTCTCTGTCATGTCAATACATCTGTGATGGTAGGCAGAGGGGGTTTGAAAAGTAATTAACACTTTTGTTCTGTGTCACTGTCAATTTATCTGTGATGGGAGACAGGGGGATTTGAAAGGTAATTAACACTTTTGTTCTCTGTCACTGTCAATAAATCTGTGGCGGGAGGCAGGGGGATTTGAAAGGTAATTAACACTTTTGTTCTGTGTCACTGTTAATACATCTGTTGTGAAAGGCAGAGGGGGTTTGAAAGGAAATTAACACTTTTGTTCTCTGTGACTGTCAATAAATCTGTGATGGGAGGCAGAGCGGGTTTGAAATGTAATTAACACTTTTGTTCTGTGTCACTGTCAATTTATCTGTGATGGGAGGCAGGGGGATTTGAAAGGTAATTAACACTTTTGTTCTCTGTCACTGTCAATAAATCTGTGATGGGAGGCAGGGGGGTTTGAAAGGTAATTAACACTTTTGTTCTCTGTCACTGTCAATACATCTGTGGAGTGAGGCAGGGGGGATTTGAAAAGTAACTAACACTTTTGTTCTCTTCACTGTCAATACATCTGAGGGTGGAGGCACGGGGGATTTGACAGATAATTAACACTTTTGATCTCCGTCACTGTCAATACATCTGAGCAGGGAGGCAGGGGGGGTTTGAAAGATAATTAACACTTTTGGTGTCTGTCACTGTCAATACATGTGTGGAGGGAGGAAGAGGGAGTTTGAAAGGTAATTAACACTTCTGTTCTCTGTCACTGTCAATACATGTGTGGAGAGAGTCAGTGGGGGTTTGAAAGGTAATTAACACTCTTGTTCTCTGTCACTGTCAATACATGTTTGGAGGGAGGCAAGGGAAGTTTGAAAGATAATTAACACTTTTGTGTTCTCTGTCACTGTCTATACATCTGTGGAGGAAGGCAGGGGGAGTATGAAAGGTAATTAACACTTTTGTTCTCTGTCACTGTCAACACACCTGTGGTGGGAGGCAGACGGGGATTTGAAAGGTAATTTACACTTTTGTTCTCGGTCACTGTCAATACATCTGTGGGGGTGGCAGGGGGTTTTGAAACATAATTAACCCTTTTGTGTTCTCTGTCACTGTCAATACATCTGTGGTGGGAGGCAGAGGGGGTTTGAAAGGTAATTAAAACTTTTGTTGTCTGTCACTGTCAATACATCTGTAGAGGGAGGCAGGGGGATTTGAAAGGTAATTAACACTTTTGTTCTCTGTCACTGCTATTACAGCTGTGGTGGGAGGCAGGGGGGTTTGAAAGGTAATTAACACTTTTGTTCTCTGTCACTGTCAATACATCTGTGATGGGAGGCAAAGGGGGTTTGAAAGTTAATTAACACTTTTGTTCTCTGTCACTGTTAATACATCTGATGGGAGGCAGGGGGGTTTGAAACGTAATTAACACTTTTGTTCTCTGTCACTGTCAATACATCTGTGGTGGGAGGCAGAGGGCTTTGAAATGTAATTAACACTTTTGTTCTCTGTCACTGTCAATACATCTGTGGAGGGAGGCAGAGGGGGTTTGAAAGGTAATTAACACTTTTGTTCTCTGTGACTGTCAATACATCTGTGGTGGGAGGCAGGGGGTGTTTGAAAGGAAATTAACACTTTTGTTCTCTGTCACTGTTAATAAATCTGTGGTGAGAGGCAGAGGGGGTTTGAAAGGTAATTAACACTTTTGTTCTCTGTCACTGTCAATAATCTGAGGAGGGAGGCAGGGGGGATTTGAAAGGTAATTAACACTTTTGTTCTCTGTCACTGTCAATACATCTGTGGGAGGAGGCAGGGGGGAATTGAAAGATAATTAACACTTTTGTTCTCCGTGACTGTCAATACATCTGTGGTGTTAGGCAGGGTGGGTTTGAAAGGTAATTAACACTTTTGTTCTCTGTCACTGTCAATCCATGTGTGGAGGGAGGCAGAGGGAGTTTGAAAGGTAATTAACACTTTTGTTCTCTGTCACTGTCAAGACATGTTTGGAGGGAAACAGGAGGGTTCGAAAGGTAAATTAACACTTTTCTTCTCTGGCACTGAAAATACATCTGTGGAGGGAGGCAGAGGGGGGTTTGAAAGGTAAATAACACTTATGTTCTCTGTCACTTTCAATACATCTGTTGTGGGAGGCAGACGCGGGGTTTGAAAGGTAATTAACACTTCTGTTCTCTGTCACTGTCAATACATCTGTGCAGGGAGGATGGGGATTTTGAAAGGTAATTAACACTTTTGTTCTCTGTCACTGTCAATACATCTGCGGGGGGAGGCAGGGGCGTTTCAAAGGTAATTAACACTTTTGTTCTCTGTCACTGTCAATACATGTGTGGAGGGAGGCAGGGGGAGTTTGAAAATTAATAATCACTTTTGTGTTCTCTGTCACTGGCAATACATCTGTGGTGGAACGCAGGGGGTGTTTGAAAGGTAATTAACACTTTTGTTCTCTGTCTATGTCAATACATCTGTGGTGGGAGGCAGACGGGGATTAGAGAGGTAATTAATACTTTTTTATCTCTGTCACTGTCATTACATCTGTGGTGGTAGGCACGGGGGTTTGAAAGGTAGTTAACACTTTCGTTCTCTATCACTGTCAACACATTTTGGAGGGAGGCAGACAGGGGATTTTTTGAAACGTAATTGACACATTTGTGTTCTCTGTCACTGTCAATAAATTTGTGGTGGGACGCAGGGGGAGTTTGAAACGCAATTAACACTTCTGTTCTCTGTCGCTGTCAAAACATCTGAGGGTGAAGGCAGGGGGGATTTGAAAGATAATTAACACTTTTGTTCTCTGTCACTGTCAATACATGTGTGGAGGGAGGCAGAGGGAGTTTGAAAGGTAATTAACACTTATGTTCTCTGTCACTGTCAATACATCTGTGGAGGGAGGCAGACGGGGGATTTTTTGAAAGGTAATTAACACTTTTATGTCCTCTGACACTGTCAGTACATCTGCGGTGGGACGCAGGGGGAGTTTAAACGTAATTAACATTTTGTTCTCTGTCGATGTCAATACATCTGTGGTGGGACGCAGGGGGAGTTTGAAACGTAATTAACACTTTTGTTCTCTGTCGCTGTCAATACATTTGTGGTGGGACGCAGGGGGATTTTGAAAGGTAATTAACACCTTTGTTCTCTGTCGCTGTCAATACATCAATGGTGGGACGCAGGGGGAGTTTGAAAGGTAATTAACACTTTTGTTCTCTGTCGCTGTCAATACATCTATGGTGGGACGCTGGGGGAGTTTGAAAGGTAATTAACACTTTTGTGTTCTCTGTCACTGTCAATACATCTGTGGAGGGAGGCAGGGGGGTTTGAAAGATAGTTAACACTTTTGTTCTCTGTCACTGTCAATATATCTGTTGTGGGAGGCAGACGGGGATTTGAAAGGTAATTAACACTTCAGTTATCTGTCACTGTCAATACATCTGTGGTGGGAGGCAGAGGGGGTTTGAAAGGTAATTAACACTTTTGTTCTCTGTCACTGTCAATACACCTGTGAATGAGAAATGGGGGGATTTGAAAAGTAATTAACACTTTCGTTCTCTGTCACTGCCAATAAATCCGTGGTGGGAGGCAGGGGAGTTTGAAAGGTAATTAACACTTTTGTTCTCTGTCATGTCAATACATCTGTGATGGTAGGCAGAGGGGGTTTGAAAAGTAATTAACACTTTTGTTCTGTGTCATTGTCAATTTATCTGTGATGGGAGAAAGGGGGATTTGAAAGGTAATTAACACTTTTGTTCTCTGTCACTGTCAATACATCTGTGATGATAGGCAGGGGGGATTTGTAAGGTAATTAACACTTTTGTTCTGTGTCACTGTTAATACATCTGTGGTGAAAGGCAGAGGGGGTTTGAAGGGTAATTAACACTTGTTCTCTGTTACTGTCAATACATCTGCAGAGGGAGGCAAGGAGATTTGAAAGGTAATTAACAATTTTGTTCTCTGTCACTGTCAATACATCTGTGATGGGAGGCAGAGGGGTTTTGAAAAGTAATTAACACTTTTGTTCTGTGTCACTGTCAATTTATCTGTGATGGGAGGCAGGGGGATTTGAAAGGTAATTAACACTTTTGTTCTCTGTCACTGTCAATACATCTGTGGTGGGAGGCAGGAGGGTTTGAAAGATAATTAACACTTTTGTTCTCTGTCACTGTCAATACATGTGTGGAGGAAGCCAGTGGGGGTTTGAAAGGTAATTAACACTTTTCTTCTCTGTCACTGTCAATACATGTTTGCAGGGAGGCAAGGGAAGCTTGAAAGGTAATTAACACTTTTGTGTTCTCTGTCACTGTCAATACATCTGTGGAGGAAGGCAGGGGGAGCATGAAAGATAATTAACACTTTTGTTCTCTGTCATTGTCCATACACCTGTGGTGGGAGGCAGACGGGTATTTGAAATGCAATTTACACTTTTGTTCTCTGTCACTGTCAATACATCTGTGCTGGGAGGCAGACGGGGAATTGAAAGGTAATTAACACTTATGTTCTCGGTCACTATGATTACATCTGTGGGGGAGGCAGGGGGGTTTGAAACGTAATTAACCCTTTTGTGTTCTCTGTTACTGTCATTCCATCTTTAGTGGGAGGCAGGGGGGTTTAAAAGGTAATTAACACTTTCGTTCTCAGTCACTGTCAATACATCTGTGGTGGGAGGAGATTTTTTGATTGGGTAATTAACACTTTTGTTTTCTCTGTCACTTTCAATACATTTGTGTTTGGAGGCAGTGGGGTTTCAAAGGTAATTAACACTTCTGTGTTCTCTGTCACTGTCAGAAAATCTGTGTTGGGAGTAGATTTTTTGGTTGGGTAATTAACACTTTTGTGTTTTCTGTCAGTGTCAATACATCTGTGGTTGGAGGAGATTTTTGATTGGGTAATTAACACTTTTGTGTTGTCTTTCACTGTCAATACATCTGTGGAGGGGGAGATTTGTTGATTGGGTAATTAACACTTTTGTGTTCTCTGTCACTCTCAATACATCTGTGGAGGGGGGAACTTTTTTGATAGGGTAATTAAGACTTTTCTGTACTCTGTCACTGTCAATACGTTTGTGGTGGGAGGAGATTTTTTGATTGGGTAATTAACAGTTTTGTGTTGTCTCTCACTGTCAATACATCTGTGGTGGTAGGAGATTTTTTGCAAGGTAATTAACCCTTTTGTGTTCTCTGTCACTGTCAATACATCTGTGGTGGGAAGAGAGTTTTTGATTGGGTAATTAACACTTTTGTGTTCTCTGTCACTGTCAGTACATCTGTGGAGGGGGAGATGTTTTGAAAAGTAATTCACTCTTTTGTGTTCTCTTTCACTGTCAATACATCTGTGTTGGGAGGAGATTTTTTGATTGGGTGATTAACACTTTTGTGTTCTCTATCACTGTCAATACATCTGTAGAGGAGGAAGATTTTTTGAACGGTAATTAACACTTTTGTGTTCTCCGTCACTGTCAATACATCTGTGGTGGGAGGAGGTTTTTTGATCGAGTAATTACTCCTTTTGTGTTCTCTTTCAATGTCAATACATCTGTGGTGGGAGGAGATTTTTGATTGGGTAATTAACCCTTTTGTGTTTTCTGTCACTGTCAATACATCTGTGGTGGGAGGATAGTTTTTGAAAGGTAATTAACACTTTTGCGTTCTCTGTCACTGTCAATACATCTGTGGTGGGAGGAGATTATTTGATTGGGTAATTAACACTTTTGTGTTCTCTGTCACTGTCAATACATCTGTGGATGGAGGAGATTTTTTGATTGTGTAATTAACACTTTTATGTTCTCTGTCACTGTCAATACATCTGCGGAGGGGGGAGATGTTTTGAAAGGTAATTCACACTTTTGTGTTCTCTGTCACTGTCAATACATCTGTGTTGGGAGGAGATTTTTTGATTGGGTAATTAACACTTTTGTGTTCTCTGTCACTGTCAATACATCTGTGGATAGAGGAGATTTTTTGATTGTGTAATTAACAGTTTTATGTTCTCTGTCACTGTCAATACATCTGCGGAGGGGGGAGATGTTTTGAAAGGTAATTCACACTTTTGTGTTCTCTGTCACTGTCAATACATCTGTGTTGGGAGGAGATTTTTTGATTGGATGATTAACACTTTTGTTTTCTCTGCGTCTGTCAATACATCTGTGGAGGGGGAGATTTTTGAAAGGTAATTAACACTTTTTTGCTCTCTGTCACTGTCAATACATCTGTGGTGGGAGGAGTTTTTTTGATCGAGAAATTAACCCTTTTGTGTTCTCTTTCAATGTCAATACATCTTTGGTGGGAGGAGATTTTTTGATTGGGTAATTAACACTTTTGTGGTCTCTGTCACTGTCAATACATCTGTGGTTGGAGGAGAGGTTTTGAAATGTAATTAACACTTTTGTGTTCTCTGTCACTGTCAATACATCTGTGGTGGGGGGATTTTTTTATTGAATAATTAACACTTTTGTGTTCTCTGTCACTCTCAATACATCTGGGGTTGGAAGAGATTTTTTGATTGGGTAATTAACACTTTTGTGTTCTCTGTCACTGTCAATACATCCGTGGAGGGGGAGATTTTTTGAAATGTAATTAACACTTTTGTGTTGTCTGTCACTGTCAATACATCTGTGGAGGGTGGAGATTTTTTGATTGAGTAATTAACACTTTTGTGTTCTCTGTCACTCTCAATACATCTGTGGAGGGGGGAGATTTTTTGATAGGGTAATTAAGAATTTTCTGTTCTCTGTCACTGTCAATACATTTGTGGTGGGAGGAGATTTTTTGATTGGGTAATTAACACTTTTGTGTTCTCTGTCACTTTCAATACATCTGTGTTTGTACGCAGTGGGGTTTCAAAGGTAATTAACACTTCTGTGGTCTCTGTCACTGTCAGCACATCTGTGCTGGGAGTAGATTTTTTGGTTGGGTAATTAACACTTTTGTGTTTTCTGTCAGTGTCAATACATCTGTGGTTGAAGGAGATTTTTGATTGGGTAATTAACACTTTTGTGTTGTCTTTCACTGTCAATACATCTGTGGAGGGGGAGATTTGTTGATTGGGTAATTAACACTTTTGTGTTCTCTGTCACTCTCAATACATCTGTGGAGGGGGGAACTTTTTGATAGGGTAATTAAGACTTTTCTGTACTCTGTCACTGTCAATACGTTTGTGGTGGGAGGAGATTTTTTGCAAGGTAATTAACCCTTTTGTGTTCTCTGTCACTGTCAATACATCTGTGGTGGGAAGAGAGTTTTTGATTGGGTAATTATCACTTTTGTGTTCTCTGTCATTGTCAATACATCTGTGGAGTGGGGAGATTTTTTATTCGGTAATTAACACTTTTGTGTTCTGTGTCACTGTCAATACATCTGTGGAGGGGGGAGATGTTTTGAAAGGTAATTAACACTTTTGTGTTCTCTGTCACTGTCAATACATCTGTGTTGGGAGGAGATTTTTTGATTGGGTGATTAACACTTTTGTTTTCTCTGCGTCTGTCAATACATCTGTGGAGGGGGAGATTTTTGAAAGGTAATTAACACTTTTTTGTTCTCTCTCACTGTCAATACATCTGTGGTGGGAGGAGATTTTTTGATCGAGTAATACACCCTTTTGTGTTCTCTTTCAATGTCAATACATCTTTGGTGGGAGGAGATTTTTTGATCGAGTAATTAACACTTTTGTGGTCTCTGTCACTGTCAATACATCTTTGGTTGGAGGAGATTTTTTGATAGGGTAATTAACACTTTTGTGTTCTCTTTCAATGTAAATACATCTTTGGTGGGAGGCGATTTTTTGATTGGGTAATTAACACTTTTGTGGTCTCTTTCAATGTAAATACATCTTTGGTTGGAGGAGATTTTTTGATAGGGTAATTAACCCTTTTGTGTTCTCTTTCAATGTAAATACATCTTTGGTGGGAGGAGATTTTTTGATTGGGTAATTAACACTTTTGTGGTCTCTGTCACTGTCAATACATCTGTGGTTGGAGGAGATTTTTTGATTGGGTAATTAACACTTTTTTGTTCTCTGTCACTGTCAATACATCTGTGGTTGGAGGAGATTTTTTGATTGGGTAATTAACAGTTTTTTGTTCTCTGTCACTGTCAATACATCTGTGGTTGGAGGAGATTTTTTGATCGAGTAATTAACACTTTTGTGGTCTCTGTCACTGTCAATACATCTATGGTTGGAGGAGATTTTTTGATTGGGTAATTAACACTTTTTTGTTCTCTGTCACTGTCAATACATCTGTGGTTGGAGGAGATTTTTTGATTGGGTAATTAACACTTTTGTGGTCTCTGTCACTGTCAATACATCTGTGGTTGGAGGAGATTTTTTTGATCGAGTAATTAACCCTTTTTTGTTCTCTTTCAATGTCAATACATCTTTGGTGGGAGGAGATTTTTTGATTGGGTAATTTACACTTTTATGTTCTCTGTTACTGTCAATACATCTGTGGTGGGAGGAGATTTTTTGATTGGGTAATTTACACTTTTATGTTCTCTGTTACTGTCAATACATCTGTGGTGGGAGGAGATTTTTTGATTGAGTAATTAACACTTTTATGTTCTCTGTTACTGTCAATACATCTGTGGTGGGAGGAGATTTTTTGATCGAGTAATTAACACTTTTTTGTTCTCTGTCACTGTCAATACATCTGTGGTGGGAGGAGATCTTTGATCGAGTAATTAACACTTTTGTGTTCTCTGTCACTGTCAATACATCTGTGGTGGGAGGAGATTTTTTGATTGAGTAATTAACACTTTTATGTTCTCTTTCAATGTCAATACATCTTTGGTGGGAGGAGATTTTTTGATCGAGTAATTAACACTTTTGTGTTCTCTTTCAATGTCAATACATCTGTGGTGGGAGGAGATTTTTTGATCGAGTAATTAACACTTTTATGTTCTCTGTCACTGTCAATACATCTGTGGTGGGAGGAGATTTTTTGATTGAGTAATTAACACTTTTATGTTCTCTGTTACTGTCAATACATCTGTGGTGGGAGGAGATTTTTTGATTGAGTAATTAACACTTTTATGTTCTCTGTCACTGTCAATACATATGTGGTGGGAGGAGATTTTTTGATTGAGTAATTAACACTTTTATGTTCTCTGTCACTGTCAATACATCTGTGGTGGGAGGAGATTTTTTGATTGGGTAATTTACACTTTTATGTTCTCTGTCACTGTCAATACATCTGTGGTGGGAGGAGATTTTTTGATTGAGTAATTAACACTTTTATGTTCTCTGTCACTGTCAATACATCTGTGGTGGGAGGAGATTTTTTGATAGAGTAATTAACACTTTTATGTTCTCTGTCACTGTCAATACATCTGTGGTGGGAGGAGATTTTTTGATTGAGTAATTAACACTTTTATGTTCTCTGTCACTGTCAATACATCTGTGGTGGGAGGAGATTTTTTGATAGAGTAATTAACACTTTTATGTTCTCCGTTACTGTCAATACATCTGTGGTGGGAGGAGATTTTTTGATTGGGTAATTAACACTTTTATGTTCTCTGTCACTGTCAATACATCTGTGGAGGGGGGAACTTTTTTGATAGGGTAATTAAGACTTTTCTGTTCTCTGTCACTATTAATACATTTGTGGTGGGAGGAGATTTTTTGATTGGGTAATTAACACTTTTGTGTTCTCTCTCACTGTCAATACATCTGTGGTGGTAGGAGATTTTTTGAAAGGTAATTAACACTTTTGTGTTCTCTCTCACTGTCAATACATCTGTGGTGGGAGGATATTTTTTGATTGGCTAATTAACAATTTTGTGTTCTCTGTCACTGTCAATACATCTGTGGTGGGAAGAGATTTTTTGATTGGGTAATTACCACTTTTGTGTTCTCTGTCACTGTCAATACATCTGTGGAGTGGGGAGATTTTTTATTGGGTAATTAACACTTTTGTGTTCTGTGTCACTGTCAATACATCTGTGGAGGGGGGAGATGTTTTGAAAGGTATTTAACACTTTTGAGTTCTCTGTCACTGTCAATACATCTGTGGAGGGGCGAGATTTTTGGAAAGGTAATTAACACTTTTGTGTTCTCTGTCACTGTCAATACATATGTGGTGGGAGGAGATTTTTTGATTGTGTGATTAACACCTTTGTGTTCTCTATCACTGTCAATACATCTGTGGAGGAGGGAGATTTTTTGAACGGTAATTAACACTTTTGTGTTCTCCGTCACTGTCAATACAACTGTGGTGGGAGGAGGTTTTTTGATCGAGTAATTACTCCTTTTGTGTTCTCTTTCAGTGTCAATACATCTGTGGTGGGAGGAGATTTTTTGATTGGGTAATTAACACTTTTGTGTTCTCTGTCACTGTCAATACATCTGTGGATGGAGGAGATTTTTTGATTGCGTAATTAACACTTCTGTGTTCTCTGTCACTGTCAATACATCTGTGGTGGGAGGAAATTTTTTTATTGGTTAATTAACACTTTTATGTTCTCTGTCACTGTCAATACATCTTTGGTGGTAGGAGATTTTTTGATTGGGTAATTAACACTTTTGTGTTCTCTGTCACTTTCAATACATCTGTGTTTGTAGGCAGTGGGGTTTCAAAGGTAATTAACACTTCTGTGTTCTCTGTCACTGTCAGCACATCTGTGGTGGGAGTAGATTTTTTGGTTGGGTAATTAACACTTTTGTGTTCTCTGTCACTGTCAATACATCTGTGGTGGGAGGAAATTTTTTTATTGGTTAATTAACACTTTTATGTTCTCTATCACTGTCAATACATCTTTGGTGGTAGGAGATTTTTTGATTGGGTAATTAACACTTCTGTGTTCTCTGTCACTGTCAATACATCTGTGGTGGGAGGAAATTTTTTTATTGGTTAATTAACACTTTTATGTTCTCTATCACTGTCAATACATCTTTGGTGGTAGGAGATTTTTGATTGGGTAATTAACACTTTTGTGTTGTCTGTCACTGTCAATACATCTGTGGAGGGGGAGATTTGTTGATTGGGTAATTAACACTTTTGTGTTCTCTGTCACTCTCAATACATCTGTGTTTGTAGGCAGTGGGGTTTCAAAGGTAATTAACACTTCTGTGTTCTCTGTCACTCTCAATACATCTGTGTTTGTAGGCAGTGGGGTTTCAAAGGTAATTAACACTTTTGTGTTCTCTGTCACTGTCAGCACATCTGTGGTGGGAGTAGATTTTTTGGTTGGGTAATTAACACTTTTGTGTTCTCTGTCAGTGTCAATACATCTGTGGTTGGAGGAGATTTTTGATTGGGTAATTAACACTTTTGTGTTCTCTGTCACTGTCAGCACATCTGTGGTGGGAGTAGATTTTTTGGTTGGGTAATTAACACTTTTGTGTTCTCTGTCAGTGTCAATACATCTGTGGTTGGAGGAGATTTTTGATTGGGTAATTAACACTTCTGTGTTCTCTGTCACTGTCAGCACATCTGTGGTGGGAGTAGATTTTTTGGTTGGGTAATTAACACTTTTGTGTTCTCTGTCAGTGTCAATACATCTGTGGTTGGAGGAGATTTTTGATTGGGTAATTAACACTTTTGTGTTGTCTGTCACTGTCAATACATCTGTGGAGGGGGAGATTTGTTGATTGGGTAATTAACACTTTTGTGTTCTCTGTCACTCTCAATACATCTGTGTTTGTAGGCAGTGGGGTTTCAAAGGTAATTAACACTTCTGTGTTCTCTGTCACTGTCAGCACATCTGTGGTGGGAGTAGATTTTTTGGTTGGGTAATTAACACTTTTGTGTTCTCTGTCAGTGTCAATACATCTGTGGTTGGAGGAGATTTTTGATTGGGTAATTAACACTTTTGTGTTCTCTGTCACTCTCAAATCATCTGTGGAGGGGGGAACTTTTTTAATAGGGTAATTAAGACTTTTCTGTTCTCTGTCACTGTCAATACATTTGTGGTGGGAGGAGATTTTTTAATTGGGTAATTAACAGTTTTGTGTTCTCTCTCACTGTCAATACATCTGTGGTGGTAGGAGATTTTTTGCAAGGTAATTAACCCTTTTGAGTTCTCTGTCACTGTCAATACATCTGTGGTGGGAAGAGAGTTTTTGATTGGGTAATTAACACTTTTGTGTTCTCTGTCATTGTCAATACATCTGTGGAGTGGGGAGATTTTTTATTCGGTAATTAACACTTTTGTGTTCTCTGTCACTGTCAGTACATCTCTGGAGGGGGAGATGTTTTGAAAGGTAATTAACACTTTTGTGTTCTCTGTCACTGTCAGTACATCTCTGGAGGGGGAGATGTTTTGAAAGGTAATTCACTCTTTTGTGTTCTCTGTCACTGTCAGTACTTCTGTGGAGGGGGAGATGTTTTGAAAGGTAATTAACACTTTTGTGTTCTCTGTCACTGTCAATACATTTGTGGAGGGGGGAGATGTTTTGAAAGGTAATTAACACTTTTGTGCTCTCTGTCACTGTCAATACATCTGTGGTGGGGGGAGATTTTTTTGATTGAATAATTACCACTTTTGTGTTCTCTGTCACTGTCAATACATCCGTGGAGGTGGGAGATTTTTTGAAAGGTAATTAACAGTTTTGTGTTGTCTGTCACTGTCAATTTATCTTTGGAGGGGGGAGATTTTTTGATTGAGTAATTAACACTTTTGTGTTCTCTGTCACTGTCAATACATCTGTGGTGGGAGGAGATTTTTTGATTGGGTAATTAACACTTTTATGTTCTCTGTCACTGTCAATACATCTGTGTTGGGAGTAGATTTTTTGAAAGGTAATTAACACTTCGTGTTTTTTGTCACTGTCAATGCATCTGTGGTTGGAGGAGATTTTTTGATAGGGTAATTAACACTTTTGTGTTCTCTGTCACTGTCAATACATCTGTGGTTGGAGGAGATTTTTTGATAGGGTAATTAACACTTTTGTGTTCTCTGTCACTGTCAATACATCTGTGGTGGGAGGAGATTTTTTGATTGGGTAATTAACACTTTTGTGTTCTCTGTCACTGTCAATACATCTGTGGAGGGGGTGTTTTTTTGATTGGGTAATTAACACTTTTGTGTTCTCTGTCACTGTCAATACATCTGTGGAGGGGGTGTTTTTTTGATTGGGTAATTAACACTTTTGTGTTCTTTGTCACTGTCAATACATCTGTGGTGGGAGGAGATTTTTTGATTGGGTAATTAACACTTTTGTGTTCTCTGTCACTGTCAATACATCTGTGGAGGGGGTGTTTTTTTGATTGGGTAATTAACACTTTTGTGTTCTCTGTCACTGTCAATACATCTGTGGAGGGGGTGTTTTTTTGATTGAGTAATTAACACTAGATTTATGACACGTAAAAGAATCTCAAGCCTGATAAAGAGGCCTCTAAGCAAAATTTCCGATCTTTGATGCCCAATATAAAATGGGATGATAAGGACCACAGCAGTTAAAGAGCATAATTTAGTTTATTTATTAGTGATTTAGTGGTTATATTAATTACAATACACTTCGTCAAGATGATAAAGCAAGATAAAAAAAACAGAATGGAAATATGCAAAATATCTATACAGAATACAAGTTTACAGTTTATTGTTACGCTGTTCATAAAGGCTTGTAAACTATTAAAAGAATTTTGTACTAACTATTTGTATAATTTGTTTTTTAATATTGGAATTTTGAAGTTAATTATTTCTTGATGAAGTGCATTAAGAAGCTTTATTTAAATGTTTTTTGCAGTCTCTGGTATGACATATTCACGTTGTTTGTTTAGTGTTCATGTATTATAATTATGTAGACTCTCTTTCATATTGACTAAAACATCATAAATATACAAATTTACTACTGTAGGAATTCCCAAAGTAAGAACAACTGTTTCACTTATCTGTGAGTTTGTCAATATTTCTGCTATCCTTGTGTTACTACCCGATAGTATTAATCCATATTTTAAAATACTCTGAACGAATTACAAATAGCAATTAAAACAGTTTTTTTTAACTTTGTTAATAAAGAATATTGCTGGTGATAATTTTCTGCATATGCAGTCAATGTGGGGATTCCAGGATAGTGGTTTATCTATGATTATACCAAGAAGTTTAACTTGTATTATCTTTAGGTTCATTGTGTTTTAGGATAAAAAGAATATTCTGTGTTTTGCTTTCATTCATGTAAAAACCATTAGTTTTAAACCACAGTTGAGATTGTTCAGGATTTGTTTTTGCTAGTTCTGACAACACTTCAAGATCATTGTACATATTAGAAAATGTTGTA
This sequence comes from Deroplatys truncata, assembly GCA_030765065.1. Lineage (NCBI taxonomy): Eukaryota > Metazoa > Arthropoda > Insecta > Mantodea > Mantidae > Deroplatys > Deroplatys truncata. The sequence continues at coordinate 2,535,993 of CM060977.1, read as the reverse complement.
TCATCTGAAAACTGTATAAGACGAAAAATATTTTGATACATCATTAATCATTATTAACAAAAGCAGAGGCCTGAGAGCTGATCCCTGTGGAATTTCTCTCCTACCGACCGACACTATTTACTGGTGATTTTCTAGATAGGATTTAAAAATATGCACATTGTGGTTTCTTATTCCATATATTTCTAATTTCTTTATTAAGATGTCATATTTCATGCGGTCAAAAGCTTTAATTAAGTTGCATAATGCAATATTAATAATTTAATCACAAATGAAGGAATATGAATATAAAAATAAAACATACCTAATAAAGAAACAAACAAACCTAAGAGCTATTGAACATAAGACAATTCTACTTGCTAAAGGAGCTGTGTTATGTAATAAGTTATGAGTAAATTTAAAAGAACAAGCCATGAGCTGCTTCAAAACGGATTTAAAGAGCTTGGTATTATAGCATGTAGCTGCTCTAGACTCAATTTAATAGTTATTTAAATTCATAAATAAATTGATGTATAAGGTAATTGTATATTAATTAATGTAATGTGACGAAACCATGTATACTTTGTTATATTAACAGTGAATTTATCTATCTCTCTATTGTTACAGGGATTCCGGAGAGCAGAGTTCCCAGGCATCATCACAGAAAAGTAAGTATTGCCTGTCTCAGTTACTCCAAGAGCTTATGCAGTTGCAAAAAGCTCCATTTACTGTGTTGTAGATGACGGGTTAGGGACTTGAACCAAAAACTATTCATGCATTCTGTAAATCTTCGCTTTAAAGGCAACATTTGCCTTTTTAGTTAACCACTGTTATGGTTATTTTGTCTATTAGTATGTGTAGGATAATCTCAAATACCACTCAACCAATCTTCATATTTCTTTCAACATTAAAAAGCCCTATTCTTTCTGATGGAGTAATCTATAAAACATCTTCTAATTTTATTTCATAAATTACTAAAATATTAAAAATTATTTACAAAGCTCTTGTACTTGAATACGAGCACATGCTTGCTAAGAAGGCTTTGACTTTTGGTTGAGAATAATTGTTGTTACTCCACAGAATATGGGTACAAATGTCGCGGATATTTCGTTGCAAGTAATCTCGTATGTGTAGATGCGTGTGATTTAGCAGCTAAGACATAGCAATGCCAACATATTTTATAACCCTGAAGTAACAAAGTTTTGCTTAATTTCCATTGTGTGTTATAGCCAAGATGGTTAAATTGAAATCAGTCAACTGATACTGTATAATTACAACTCAGGTGGTTGACGTGGAAGTAGGGAATGTTCATATTTCTTATCTGACAGCTATGCAACTTTTATGTTACTAAATACATACCTGTGGGCCCAAAGAGAAAGTACAAAAATGTGATTATCTGAAACATTACCCAGCTATTGAGACCGATGATTATTCCACCACCAAAGGGTACTTACAAACTATGTAGTAGCATTTGTAGAATTTGGAAGATTGCTGAGGGGGGGAGGTTAAGGAAATTTGACAACTTTTTGTGTGAATATCAGGGGAGGAGTTTTCATGCGTTATTAGGGAAATTACAATTAAAGGGGAGGATTCATCATGAAAATCATCTAACTGATTGTGCAATAATTTAATGAAGAACATTGGGCAGTGTTTTAACAAGTACAGGACAGTGAGTTGAGCAGCGTAGATGACAAACACTCGTTAATTTGTAGCTGGGTTTGAGAGTGAAGGAATGTCACCATCTCCTCTTGTTGAGGAAGTACCTCCCTCCAACTTTACTTTCTGAAGTAAATGACAGTTATCACTCATGTTAATTACTTCCTGTACTAAGTAGAGGAAAGTCATTGCAAATACACATCTGAGAGTCGTTGAATCCAAAGAAACATTTTTAGGAGAAGGTCTCTGTGTATATTAATAAAACTGAGTCTAATTTATGGATAATCTTTAACTGCTATCGTTCTTAGCATCCCATTCTATATTTGGCATGAAATATTGGTAATTTTGCTCAGAGGCCTCTATCATTTCATTTCATTTATTTATCTGCCGATTAAAATTACAGGAATTCATGACATTGTCAGGAGAATGTTAAGTACAAAAGTAGTTAATACAATACGATACATTAAGCTCTAACTACATATATATATATATATATATATATATATACAATCCTCCTATTACAAAATATTACAAAGAAAATGTGTGTACAAAGTTTGTCCTTAAGCTAATACGTACAGTTTTGCCTAATAGAAGAATTTAATAATGTATACAACAAAAAGCATAAGAATACTAAAATTTAATCATTTATAAACTCATCTATTGAGTAATAACATCTTTGAACCATATATTTTTTGAGTTCCCTTTTAAATTGTTTTATATCTTTTATTTGTTGAATGTGTGTTGGTAGTTTATTGAACAACATACAAGCGGTTTCATCTTGAATAATTGTAACCTATGGAAATGTGTATTACCCCTAGTAGTGAATCTGGCTGTTCATTTTTGTATGATGTTCATTATGTTTTAAGTACATTATTACCTTAAAGATATATACAGAGTACAAAGTTAGAATATTTAATTTTCTGAAATAGTTTCTGCAAGATTCCTGGCTTTAGACGTACCATTACCCTAATTGTTCTTTTCTGTAATATAAAAAGTATTTTGGTGTACTTAGTAGCGCTTTGTCCCTGAACTATAATTCCACATGATAAATATTGGTATAATAATCCATAATTTATATTCATGAATATGTTTATATCGACAATTTTTGCCATTCTTTTTAATAAGGAAATACTTTAACTTACTTTGTTGCAGAGTTTATGTATTTGTTTGTCCAATGTGCAATGTTTGTCCATTATTATTCCTAAAAAGTTATAATTGTTTATCTCATTAATTTCGTCATTATTTATATTAATATTTAGTTAGGTTTCATTTCTGTTTTGGACTGTCTGAAAATTGATGAATCTTATTTTCTTTACGTTAATGTGCAGGTTGTTTAACTTAAAAAATTCTACAATTTGTTTTATATTTTGCTTTGTGTAAGCATCTAATTCCTGTAAGCTTTCATAGGTTTTTACTATAGACGTGTCATTTGCATATGCATTAATTTTCCCGCTTTGTACCAACAGTAATTTTTTATGTATATTATGAATAGCAGGGTCCCTAATACTGAGCCCTGTGGTACCCCATATATATTTGTGTAGTTTAAATTAAGTTGAGTTTTATTTATGGATGCTCTTTAACTACTATGGTCCTTAGCATCCCATTCTATATTGGGCGTGAAAGATTCGGTAATTTTGCTCACAGGCCTCTTTATTAGGCTTGAGGTTCTTTTATGTGCCGTAAATCTACGACACGGAATCACCGGCTCGGAAGGAAGCCATGCTAAGGATTTTTACGCCCGAAAAAAATCCATCGCCCTCCGCGGGTTTGAACCTGTGACCTCGGGAACTAGAGGCTAGCATGGTAACCACTACACCACGGAGGACGACATTTGAGTAGTACTCCTTTACTTGCTGATTACTTTTATGTGTAATTTTAACTTGTTGCATTCTGCCCCCTAAGTATGAACTTATTAGTTCAAGCTCCCATACTGTTGTTTATTTAGTAATATTTCATGGTCTACGCAATCCAAAGCCTTACTTAGGTCCATCTATTTTGTTCCCTATTTTCTAAACTATTGATAAGATATTCAACTATTTCTATTATTGCATCTTTCATTGATCTCCCTTTCCTAAAACCCGTTGAAAGTTATTTAAGATCTTGTGTTTTCTACGAATGTTATATTTGATTAGCAATGATTTTTTCCATTACTTTTGAAAGTGACGAGACTAATGTTATTCAATGATAATTCTCTGTTGAGGCTTATCACCATTTTTATACAAGAGTTTTACAAAAGAAGTTTTTAAACAGTTTGGGTATATTCCTGAATTTATACTTGTATTGATCAATTCTACTACTGGGAGCACATTGTTTTAAAAGAATGGTTGAGACTCCATCTTTGCCTGTTGAATTTTTATTTTTCACTTTATTTATCACCTTTAAAAGCTCTTCTTCAGATATCTCTGATAGGAACATCTAATTAGAAATACTGTGTTTATTGTTTATGCAATTTAAAGTGGTATCTTTTTTACCTAGTAGTGTATTTAATATTTTCAATAAAGCCAATATCGGGCTTGAGGTTCTTTTACATGCCATAAATCTATGACATGGAAGATTACCAGCTTTACTTCACTTCCAAAAGAAGCCATGCTAAGGGTTCTTATGCCCAAAAAATATCCCATCACCCTCCACCGGGTTTGAACCCATGACCTCAGCAACTAGAGGCTAGCATGCTACCCCTAGACCATGGAGGACAACCTCTGTGTGTGTGTGTGTGTGTTCTTTTTTTTTAACCTTTTATTATTCCATTACACTGAGTAATACTATATGTTTGGTTTGCTTTTCTATACTATAGATCCTTTTACATTCTAATTTCTATATTAAATATTGCCTTGCATTGTATCTATACAATTCCTGAATGTCTGTGTGCCTGTGTCTGTTCTTCACTAACAACATGTTCCATTACATAAATAGTAATACCACATGCTAAATTTTATACTCTGGTTTTTTGGTTATTCTACACACAACATAAAATGTTTCTCAGATTGCTACGTTTCTTATTAAGTGTTAATTGCTAAATGATGATGATATTCTCTTTATAATTGCATCCTCTGCTAAAAGATTCATTAATAAAACACAAAATAATATATGAACATATATAGTTCTGATTTTATATTCAAGATTTACATTATAATAAGTTAAAATTTATTTTGTTTGTAAATTCTGCAAAAGTCTTTCTATAATTCTTTACTAGCCGGCATTTTTCTGCTGGTAATTTTGCCCATTTCAAAATAATTTTATATTTTAGACTATTTCTTTCTTTTGCTGATATTTTGCAATCATAAATGATGTGGTCCACTGTCTGTACTGCTGCACCACAGAGCCATCAGGTGAATCCAGGATGCTGAAACGATAGAAATACGATTGCAGTTTTCTGTGTCCTGTCATATTTGGTCGTTCCAAGTCTCCTGCACCCTGGGGAAGAATGCCTTGGTCATTGTTTCCATTCGCTTTCCCACTTACTAAGAGTCATTTCATTAACTTCTGTTACTAAGTGACTCTTGATAATTCTGTTTTAACATACTTCAGTTTAACTGTCCCCCACTGCTTCTTTCACCTGCATGTGCTTTAATACACTAAATGAAATATTCCAGTGTTCGATTCTTGTCTCTTATGTTCTGAATGAGGTTTTTGTGGTTTTTGTCTATCCGTGTGTCTGTGTCTGTGCAAGTTTGTGTGTGTGTGTCGTGTGTCTGTTAGTCTGCCTGTGTGTATCTGTGCATGTGTGTGTGCTTTTTAGTCTATCTGCGTGTGTGTCACGTGTCTATTAGTCTGCCTGTGTGTATCTGTGCATGTCTGTGTGTGTTTTTAGTTTACCTGTGTGCGTCATGTGTCTTTTAGTCTGCCTGTGTGTATCTGTGCATGTGTGTGTTAGTCTGTCTGTGTGTGTCATGTGTGTGTTAGTCTATCTGTGTGTGTGTGTGTCACGTGTCTATGCATGTCTGTATGTGTCATGTGTGTGTTAGTCTATCTGTGTGTTAGTGTGTCTGTGTGTGTCATGTGTCTGTTAGTCTATCTGTGTGTGTTAGTGTGTCTGTGTGTGTTAGTGTGTCTGTGTGTGTCATGTGTCTGTTAGTCTATCTGTGTGTGTTAGTGTGTCTGTGTGTGTATCATTTGTGTGTTAGTGTGTCTATGTGTATCATTTGTGTGTTAGTGTGTCTTTGTGTGTATCATTTGTGTGTTAGTGTGTCTGTGTGTGTATCATTTGTGTGTTAGTGTGTCTGTGTGTGTATCATTTCTGTGTTAGTGTGTCCGTGAGTGTATCATTTGTGTGTTAGTGTGTCTGTGTGTGTATCATTTGTATGTTAGTGTGTCTGTGAGTGTATCATTTGTGTGTTAGTCTATCTGTGTGTGTATCATTTGTGTGTTAGTCTATCTGTGTGTGTATCATTTGTGTGTTAGTGTGTCTGTGAGTGTATCATTTGTGTGTTAGTCTATCTGTGTGTGTATCATTTGTGTGTTAGTCTATCTGTGTGTGTATCATTTGTGTGTTAGTGTGTCTGTGTGTGTATCATTTGTATGTTAGTGTGTCTGTGAGTGTATCATTTGTGTGTTAGTCTATCTGTGTGTGTATCATTTGTGTGTTAGTCTATCTGTGTGTGTATCATTTGTATGTTAGTGTGTCTGTGAGTGTATCATTTGTGTGTTAGTCTATCTGTGTGTGTATCATTTGTGTGTTAGTCTATCTGTGTGTGTATCATTTGTGTGTTAGTGTGTCTGTGTGTGTATCATTTGTGTGTAAGTGTGTCTGTGTGTGTCATGTGTCTGTTAGTCTATCTGTGTATGTTAGTGTGTCTGTGTGTAAATCATTTGTGCGTTAGTGTGTCTGTGTGTATCATTTCTGTGTTAGTGTGTCTGTGTGTGTATCATTTGTGTGTTAGTGTGTCTGTGTGTGTATCATTTGTGTGTTAGTGTGTCTGTGTGTGTATCATTTGTGTGTTAGTGTGCCTGTGCGTGTATCATTTGTGTGTTAGTCTGCCTGTGTGTGTATCATTTGTGTGTTAGTCTATCTGTGTGTGTATCATTTGTGTGTTAGTGTGTCTGTGTGTGTATCATTTGTGTGTTACTGTGTCTGTGTGTGTATCATTTGTGTGTTAGTGTGTCTGTGTGTGTTAGTGTGTCTGTGTGTATCATTTGTGTGTTAGTGTGTCTGTGTGTGTTACTGTGTCTGTGTGTGTATCATTTGTGTGTTAGTCTATCTGTGTATGTTAGTGTGTCTGTGTGTATCATTTGTGTGTTAGTGTGCCTGTGTGTGTATCATTTGTGTGTTAGTGTGTCTGTGTGTATCATTTGTGTGTTAGTGTGTCTGTGTGTGTATCATTTCTGTGTTAGTGTGTCTGTGTGTGTATCATTTGTGTGTTAGTGTGTCTGTGTGTGTATCATTTGTGTGTTAGTGTGTCTGTGTGTATCATTTGTGTGTTACTGTGTCTGTGTGTGTATCATTTGTGTGTTAGTGTGTCTGTGTGTGTATCATTTGTGTGTTAGCGTGTCTGTGTGTGTATCATTTGTGTGTTAGCGTGTCTGTGTGTGTATCATTTGTGTGTTAGCGTGTCTGTGTGTGTATCATTTGTGTGTTAGCGTGTCTATGTGTGTATCATTTGTGTGTTAGCGTGTCTATGTGTGTATCATTTGTGTGTTAGTGTGTCTGTGTGTGTATCATTTGTGTGTTAGCGTGTCTATGTGTGTATCATTTGTGTGTTAGCGTGTCTGTGTGTGTATCATTTGTGTGTTAGCGTGTCTGTGTGTGTATCATTTGTGTGTTAGCGTGTCTATGTGTGTATCATTTGTGTGTTAGCGTGTCTATGTGTGTATCATTTGTGTGTTAGCGTGTCTGTGTGTGTATCATTTGTGTGTTAGCGTGTCTGTGTGTGTATCATTTGTGTGTTAGCGTGTCTGTGTGTGTATCATTTGTGTGTTAGTGTGTCTGTGTGTGTATCATTTGTGTGTAAGCGTGTCTATGTGTGTATCATTTGTGTGTTAGCGTGTCTGTGTGTGTATCATTTGTGTGTTAGCGTGTCTGTGTTTGTATCATTTGTGTGTTAGCGTGTCTATGTGTGTATCATTTGTGTGTTAGCGTGTCTATGTGTGTATCATTTGTGTGTTAGCGTGTCTGTGTGTGTATCATTTGTGTGTTAGCGTGTCTGTGTGTGTATCATTTGCGTGTTAGCGTGTCTATGTGTGTATCATTTGTGTGTTAGTATGTCTGTGTGTGTATCATTTGTGTGTTAGTGTGTCTGTGTGTGTATCATTTGTGTGTTAGTGTGTCTGTGTGTGTATCATTTGTGTGTTAGTGTATCTGTGTGTGTATCATTTGTGTGTTAGTGTGTCTGTGTGTGTATCATTTGTGTGTTAGTGTATCTGTGTGTGTATCATTTGTGTGTTAGTGTGTCTGTGTGTGTATCATTTGTGTATTAGTGTATCTGTGTGTGTATCATTTGTGTGTTAGTGTGTCTGTGTGTGTCATGTGTCTGTTAGTCTATCTGTGTGTGTCATGTGTGTGTTAGTGTGTGTCATATGTCTGTTAGTCTATCTGTGTGTGTCTGTGTGTGTCATATGTCTGTTAGTCTATATGTGTGTGTGTCTGTGTGTGTCATGTGTCTGTTAGTCTATCTGTGTGTTAGTGTGTCTGTGTGTGTCATGTGTCTGTTAGTCTATCTGTGTGTGTCATGTGTGTGTTAGTGTGTGTCATATGTCTGTTAGTCTATCTGTGTGTGTCTGTGTGTGTCATATGTCTGTTAGTCTATATGTGTGTGTGTCTGTGTGTGTCATGTGTCTGTTAGTCTATCTGTGTGTTAGTGTGTCTGTGTGTGTCATGTGTCTGTTAGTCTATCTGTGTGTGTCATATGTCTGATAGTCTATCTGTGTGTTAGTGTGTCTGTGTGTGTCATGTGTGTGTTAGTCTATCTGTGTGTGTCATGTGTGTGTTAGTGTGTCTGTGTGTGTGCAATGTGTGTGTTAGTCTATCTGTGTGTGTCACGTGTGTATGCATGTCTGTGTGTGTCATATGTCTGTTAGTCTATCTGTGTGTGTGTGTCATGTGTGTGTTAGTGTGTCTGTGTGTGTATCATTTGTGTGTTAGTGTGTCTGTGTTTGTATCATTTGTGTGTTAGTGTGTCTGTGTGTGTATCATTTGTGTGTTAGTGTGTCTGTGTGTGTCATGTGTGTGTTAACCTATCTGTGTGTTAGTGTGTCATGTGTGTGTTAACCTATCTGTGTGTTAGTGTGACATGTGTGTGTTAACCTATCTGTGTGTTAGTGTGTCTGTGTGTGTCATGTGTCTGTGTGTGTCATGTGCGTGTAAGTCTATCTGTGTGTTAGTGTGTCTGTGTGTGTCATGTGTCTGTGTGTGTCATGTGTGTGTAAGTCTATCTATGTGTGTGTCATGTGTGTTTTAGCCTATCTGTGTGTGTCATGTGTCTGTTAGTCTATCTGTGTGTGTCATGTATCTCTGTACATGTCTCTGTGTGTATATATGTGTGTACGTATCTCTCTACAAGTCTGTGTGTATGTATCTCTGTACATGTCTCTGTGTGTGTATATGTGTGTACGTATCTCTCTACAAGTCTGTGTGTATATATCTCTGTACATGTCTCTGTGTGTGTATATGTGTGTATGTATCTCTCTACAAGTCTGTGTGTATATATCTCTGTACATGTCTCTGTGTGTGTAAATGTGTGTATGTATCTCTCTACAAGTCTGTGTGTATATATCTCTGTACATCTCTCTGTGTGTGTATATGTGTGTATGTATCTCTCTACAATTCTATGTGTGTATGTATCTCTCTACATGTCTCTGTGTGTGTATTTGTGTGTGCGTACCTCTCTACAAGTTTGTGTGTATATAGCTCTATACATGTCTCTGTGTGTGTATTTGTGTGTACGTACCTCTCTACAAGTCTGTGTGTATATATCTCTGTACATGTCTCTGTGTGTGTATATGTGTGTATGTATCTCTCTACAAGTCTGTGTGTATATATCTCTGTACATGTCTGTGTGTGTATATGTGTGTATGTATCTCTCTACAATTCTATGTGTGTATGTACCTCTCTACAAGTCTGTGTGTATGTATCTCTGTACATGTCTCTGTGTGTGTATATGTGTGTACGTATCTCTCTACAATTCTATGTGTGTATGTATCTCTCTACATGTCTCTGTGTGTGTATTTGTGTGTGCGTACCTCTCTACAAGTCTGTGTGTGTATATATCTGTGTACATGTCTCTGTGTGTTTATGTGTGTATGTATCTCTCTACAAGTCTGTGTGTGTATATATCTGTGTACATGTCTCTGTGTGTTTATTGTGTACGTATCTCTCTACAAGTCTGTGTGTATATATCTCTGTACATGTCTCTGTGTGTTTATGTGTGTATGTATCCCTCTACAAGTCTGTGTGTATATATCTCTGTACATGTCTCTGTGTGTTTATGTGTGTACGTATCTCTCTACAAGTCTGTGTGTATATATCTCTGTACATGTCTCTGTGTGTTTATGTGTGTACGTATCTCTCTACAAGTCTGCGTGTATATATCTCTGTACATGTCTCTGTGTGTTTATGTGTTTACGTATCTCTCTACAAGTCTGTGTGTGTATCTCTGTACATGTCTCTGTGTGTGTATATGTGTGTACGTATCTCTCTACAAGTCTGTGTGTACGTATCTCTGTACATGTGTCTCTGTGTGTGTCTATGTGTGTATGTATCTCTGTACATGTGTCTGTGTGTGTATATGTGTGTATGTATCTCTGTACATGTCTCTGTGTGTGTATATGTGTTATGTATCTCTGTACATGTGTCTCTGTGTGTGTCTATGTGTGTATGTATTTCTGTACATGTCTCTATGTGTGTATATGTGTGTGTCTATGTGTGTATGTATCTCTGTACATGTCTCTATGTGTGTATATGTGTGTACGTATCTCTCTACAAGTCTGTGTGTATGTATCTCTCTACATGTCTCTGTGTGTGTCTATGTGTGTGTATCTCTGTACATGTCTCTATGTGTGTCAATGGTTGTACGTATCTCTCTAGAAGTCTATGTGTGTGTGTAACTCTGTACATGTCTTGTGTATGTATATGTGTGTACGTATCTCTCTACAAGTCTGTGTGTGTAACTCTGTACATGTCTCTGTGTGTATATGTGTGTACGTATCTCTCTACACGTCTGTGTGTGTAACTCTGTACATGTCTCTGTGTGTATATGTGTGTACGTATCTCTCTACAAGTCTGTGTGTGTATCTCTGTACATGTCTCTCTGTGTGTATATGTGTGTACGTATCTCGCTACAAGTCTGTGTGTGTATCTCTGTACATGTCTCTGTGTGTGTATATGTGTGTACGTATCTCTCTACAAGTCTGTGTGTGTATGTATCTGTGTACATGTCTCTGTGTGTGTATATGTGTGTACGTATCTCTCTACAAGTCTGTGTGTGTATCTCTGTACATGTCTCTCTGTGTGTATATGTGTGTACGTATCTCGCTACAAGTCTGTGTGTGTAACTCTGTACATGTCTCTGTGTATGTATATGTGTGTACGTACCTCTCTACACGTCTGTGTGTGTAACTCTGTACATGTCTCTGTGTATGTATATGTGTGTACGTACCTCTCTACAAGTCTGTGTGTATCTCTGTACATGTCTCTGTGTGTATATGTGTGTACGTACCTCTCTACAAGTCTGTGTGTGTTTCTCTGTACATGTCTCTGTGTATGTATATGTGTGTACGTACCTCTCTACAAGTCTGTGTGTGTATCTCTGTACATGTCTCTGTGTGTATATGTGTGTACGTACCTCTCTACAAGTCTGTGTGTGTATCTCTGTACATGTCTCTGTGTATGTATATGTGTGTACGTACCTCTCTACAAGTCTGTGTGTGTATCTCTGTACATGTCTCTGTGTATGTATATGTGTGTACGTACCTCTCTACAAGTCTGTGTGTGTATCTCTGTACATGTCTCTGTGTATGTATATGTGTGTACGTACCTCTCTGCAAGTCTGTGTGTGTATCTCTGTACATGTCTCTGTGTGTATATGTGTGTACGTACCTCTCTACAAGTCTGTGTGTGTATATCTGTACATGTCTCTGTGTGTGTATATGTGTGTACGTACCTCTCTACAAGTCTGTGTGTGTTTCTCTGTACATGTCTGTGTGTATGTATCTCTGTACATGTCTCTGTGTGTGTATCTCTGTACATGTCTCTGTGTGTTTCTCTGTACATGTCTGTGTGTGTTTCTCTGTACATGTCTGTGTGTATGTATCTCTGTACATGTCTCTGTGTGTTTCTCTGTACATGTCTCTGTGTGTGTTTCTCTGTACATGTCTGTGTGTATAAATCTCTGTACATGTCTCTGTGTGTGTATCTCTGTACATGTCTGTGTGTGTGTATCTCTGTACATGTCTGTGTGTGTTTCTCTGTACATGTCTGTGTGTGTGTATCTCTGTACATGTCTCTGCGTGTGTATCTCTGTACATGTCTGTGTGTATGTATCTCTGTACATGTCTCTGTGTGTGTATCTCTGTACATGTCTGTGTGTATGTATCTCTGTACATGTCTCTGTGTGTGTTTCTCTGTACATGTCTGTGTGTATGTATCTCTGTACATGTCTGTGTGTATGTATCTCTGTACATGTCTCTGTGTGTGTATCTCTGTACAAGTCTGTGTGTATGTATCTCTGTACATGTCTCTGTGTGTGTTTCTCTGTACATGTCTGTGTGTATGTATCTCTGTACATGTCTGTGTGTGTTTCTCTGTACATGTCTGTGTGTATGTATCTCTGTACATGTCTCTGTGTGTGTTTCTCTGTACATGTCTGTGTGTATGTATCTCTGTACATGTCTCTGTGTGTGTTTCTCTGTACATGTCTGTGTGTATGTATCTCTGTACATGTCTCTGTGTGTGTATCTCTGTACATGTCTGTGTGTATGTATCTCTGTACATGTCTGTGTGTGTTTCTCTGTACATGTCTGTGTGTGTGTATCTCTGTACATGTCTCTGTGTGTGTATATGTGTGTACGTACCTCTCTACAAGTCTGTGTGTATGTATCTCTGTACATGTCTCTGTGTGTGTATATGTGTGTACGTACCTCTCTACAAGTCTGTGTGTATGTATCTCTGTACATGTCTGTGTGTATGTATCTCTGTACATGTCTCAGGGTGTGTATATCTGTGTACGTACCTCTCTACAAGTCTGTGTGTATGTATCTCTGTACATGTCTCTGTGTGTGTATATGTGTGTACGTACCTCTCTACAAGTCTGTGTGTATGTATCTCTGTAAATGTCTGTGTGTATGTATCTCTGTACATGTCTCTGTGTGTATATGTGTGTACGTATCTCTCTACAAGTCTGTGTGTGTATCTCTGTACATGTCTCTCTGTGTGTATATGTGTGTACGTACCTCTCTACAAGTCTGTGTGTGTGTATCTCTGTACATGTCTCTGTGTGTGTATATGTGTGTACGTACCTCTCTACAAGTCTGTGTGTGTGTATCTCTGTACATGTCTGTGTGTGTATATGTGTGTACGTACCTCTCTACAAGTCTGTGTGTGTGTATCTCTGTACATGTCTCTGTGTGTATATGTGTGTACGTATCTCTCTACAAGTCTGTGTGTGTGTATCTCTGTACATGTCTCTCTGTGTGTATATGTGTGTACGTATCTCTCTACAAGTCTGTGTGTGTGTATCTCTGTACATGTCTCTGTGTGTATATGTGTGTACGTATCTCTCTACAAGTCTGTGTGTGTGTATCTCTGTACATGTCTCTCTGTGTGTATATGTGTGTACGTATCTCTCTACAAGTCTGTGTGTGTATCTCTGTACATGTCTCTGTGTGTGTATATGTGTGTACGTACCTCTCTACAAGTCTGTGTGTGTATCTCTGTACATGTCTCTGTGTGTGTATATGTGTGTACGTATCTCTCTACAAGTCTGTGTGTGTATGTATCTCTGTACATGTCTCTCTGTGTGTATATGTGTGTACGTACCTCTCTACAAGTCTGTGTGTATGTATCTCTGTACATGTCTCTCTGTGTGTATATGTGTGTACGTACCTCTCTACAAGTCTGTGTGTGTATGTATCTCTGTACATGTCTCTCTGTGTGTATATGTGTGTACGTACCTCTCTACAAGTCTGTGTGTGTATGTATCTCTGTACATGTCTCTGTGTGTGTATATGTGTGTACGTATCTCTCTACAAGTCTGTGTGTGTGTATCTCTGTACATGTCTCTCTGTGTGTATATGTGTGTACGTACCTCTCTACAAGTCTGTGTGTGTATCTCTGTACATGTCTCTGTGTGTGTTTATGTGTGTACGTATCTCTCTACAAGTCTGTGTGTGTATCTCTGTACATGTCTCTGTGTGTGTATATGTGTGTACGCTTCTCTCTACAAGTCTGTGTGTATGTATCTCTGTACATGTCTCAGTGTGTGTATATGTGTGTACGTACCTCTCTACAAGTCTGTGTGTGTATCTCTGTACATGTCTCTGTGTGTGTTTATGTGTGTACGTATCTCTCTACAAGTCTGTGTGTGTATCTCTGTACATGTCTCTGTGTGTATATGTGTGTGCGCTTCTCTCTACAAGTCTGTGTGTGTGTATCTCTCTACAAGTCTGTGTGTGTGTATCTCTGTACATGTCTCTGTGTGTATATGTGTGTACGTACCTCTCTACAAGTCTGTGTGTGTATCTCTGTACATGTCTCTGTGTGTGTATATGTGTGTACGCTTCTCTCTACAAGTCTGTGTGTGTATCTCTGTACAAGTCTGTGTGTGTATCTCTGTACATGTCTCTGTGTGTATATGTGTGTACGCTTCTCTCTACAAGTCTGTGTGTGTATCTCTGTACATGTCTCTGTGTGTATATGTGTGTACGCTTCTCTCTACAAGTCTGTGTGTGTATCTCTGTACATGTCTCTGTGTGTATATGTGTGTACGCTTCTCTCTACAAGTCTGTGTGTGTATCTCTCTACAAGTCTGTGTGTGTATCTCTCTACAAGTCTGTGTGTGTGTATCTCTGTACATGTCTCTGTGTGTATATGTGTGTACGTACCTCTCTACAAGTCTGTGTGTGTATCTCTGTACATGTCTCTGTGTGTGTATATGTGTGTACGCTTCTCTCTACAAGTCTGTGTGTGTATCTCTGTACAAGTCTGTGTGTGTATCTCTGTACATGTCTCTGTGTGTATATGTGTGTACGCTTCTCTCTACAAGTCTGTGTGTGTATCTCTGTACATGTCTCTGTGTGTATATGTGTGTACGCTTCTCTCTACAAGTCTGTGTGTGTATCTCTGTACATGTCTCTGTGTGTATATGTGTGTACGCTTCTCTCTACAAGTCTGTGTGTGTATCTCTGTACATGTCTCTGTGTGTATATGTGTGTACGCTTCTCTCTACAAGTCTGTGTGTGTATCTCTCTACAAGTCTGTGTGTGTATATGTGTGTACGTACCTCTCTACAAGTCTGTGTGTGTATCTCTGTACATGTCTCTGTGTGTGTATATGTGTGTACGCTTCTCTCTACAAGTCTGTGTGTGTGTATCTCTCTACAAGTCTGTGTGTGTATATGTGTGTACGCTTCTCTCTACAAGTCTGTGTGTGTATCTCTCTTCAAGTCTGTGTGTGTATCTCTGTACATGTCTCAGTGTGTGTATATGTGTGTACGTATCTCTCTACAAGTCTGTGTGTGTATCTCTGTACATGTCTGTGTGTGTATCTCTGTACATGTCTGTGTGTGTATCTCTGTACATGTCTCAGTGTGTGTATATGTGTGTACGCTTCTCTCTACAAGTCTGTGTGTGTATCTCTCTACAAGTCTGTGTATGTATCTCTGTACATGTCTCAGTGTGTGTATATGTGTGTACGCTTCTCTCTACAAGTCTGTGTGTGTATCTCTGTACATGTCTCAGTGTGTGTATATGTGTGTACGTACCTCTCTACAAGTCTGTGTGTATGTATCTCTGTACATGTCTCAGTGTGTGTATATGTGTGTACGTACCTCTCTACAAGTCTGTGTGTGTATCTCTGTACATGTCTCAGTGTGTGTATATGTGTGTACGCTTCTCTCTACAAGTCTGTGTGTGTGTATCTCTGTACATGTCTCTGTGTGTATATGTGAGTACGTACCTCTCTACAAGGCTGTGTGTGTATCTCTGTACATGTCTCTGTGTGTATATGTGTGTACGTACCTCTCTACAAGCCTGTGTGTGTGTATCTCTGTACATGTCTCTGTGTGTATATGTGTGTACGTACCTCTCTACAAGTCTGTGTATGTATCTCTGTACATGTCTCAGTGTGTATATGTGTGTACGCTTCTCTCTACAAGTCTGTGTGTGTATCTCTGTACAAGTCTGTGTGTGTATCTCTGTACAAGTCTGTGTGTGTATCTCTGTACAAGTCTGTGTGTGTATATGTGTGTACGTACCTCTCTACAAGTCTGTGTGTGTGTATCTCTGTACATGTCTCTGTGTGTATATGTGAGTACGTACCTCTGTACAAGTCTGTGTGTGTGTATCTCTGTACATGTCTCAGTGTGTATATGTGTGTACGCTTCTCTCTACAAGTCTGTGTGTGTATCTCTGTACAAGTCTGTGTGTGTATGTGTGTACGTACCTCTCTACAAGTCTGGGTGTGTATATGTGTGTACGTACCTCTCTACAAGTCTGTGTGTGTATATGTGTGTACGTACCTCTCTACAAGTCTGTGTGTGTATATGTGTGTACGTACCTCTCTACAAGTCTGTGTGTGTATATGTGTGTACGTACCCCTCTACAAGTCTGTGTGTGTGTATGTGTGTACGTACCTCTCTACAAGTCTGTGTGTGTATATGTGTGTACGTACCTCTCTACAAGTCTGTGTGTGTGTATCTCTGTACATGTCTCTGTGTGTATATGTGAGTACGTACCTCTCTACAAGTCTGTGTGTGTGTATCTCTGTACATGTCTCAGTGTGTATATGTGTGTACGCTTCTCTCTACAAGTCTGTGTGTGTATCTCTGTACAAGTCTGTGTGTGTATCTCTGTACAAGTCTGTGTGTGTATATGTGTGTACGTACCTCTCTACAAGTCTGTGTGTGTGTATCTCTGTACATGTCTCTGTGTGTATATGTGAGTACGTACCTCTCTACAAGTCTGTGTGTGTGTATCTCTGTACATGTCTCAGTGTGTATATGTGTGTACGCTTCTCTGTACAAGTCTGTGTGTGTGTATCTCTGTACATGTCTCAGTGTGAATATGTGTGTACGCTTCTCTCTACAAGTCTGTGTGTGTATCTCTGTACATGTCTCAGTGTGTATATGTGTGTACGCTTCTCTCTACAAGTCTGTGTGTGTATCTCTGTACATGTCTCAGTGTGTATATGTGTGTACGCTTCTCTCTACAAGTCTGTGTGTGTATCTCTGTACATGTCTCTGTGTGTATATGTGTGTACGCTTCTCTCTACATGTCTGTGTGTGTGTATCTCTGTACATGTCTCAGTGTGTGTATATGTGTGTACGTACCTCTCTACAAGTCTGTGTGTGTGTATCTCTGTACATGTCTCAGTGTGTGTATATGTGTGTACGCTTCTCTCTACAAGTCTGTGTGTGTATCTCTGTACATGTCTCAGTGTGTGTATATGTGTGTACGCTTCTCTCTACATGTCTGTGTGTGTATCTCTGTACATGTCTCAGTGTGTGTATATGTGTGTACGCTTCTCTCTACAAGTCTGTGTGTGTATCTCTGTACATGTCTCAGTGTGTGTATATGTGTGTACGCTTCTCTCTACATGTCTGTGTGTGTATCTCTGTACATGTCTCAGTGTGTGTATATGTGTGTACGCTTCTCTCTACATGTCTGTGTATGTATCTCTGTACATGTCTCTGTGTGTGTATATGTGTGTACGCTTCTCTCTACAAGTCTGTGTGTGTGTATCTCTGTACATGTCTCTGTGTGTGTATATGTGTGTACGCTTCTCTCTACAAGTCTGTGTGTGTGTATCTCTGTACATGTCTCAGTGTGTGTATATGTGTGTACGTATCTCTCTACAAGTCTGTGTCTGTATCTCTGTACATGTCTCAGTGTGTGTATATGTGTGTACGTACCTCTCTACAAGTCTGTGTGTGTATCTCTGTACATGTCTCTCTGTGTGTATATGTGTGTACGTATCTCGCTACAAGTCTGTGTGTGTATCTCTGTACATGTCTCTGTGTGTGTATATGTGTGTACGTATCTCTCTACAAGTCTGTGTGTGTATGTATCTGTGTACATGTCTCTGTGTGTATATGTGTGTACGTATCTCTCTACAAGTCTGTGTGTATGTATCTCTGTACATGTCTCTGTGTGTGTATATGTGTGTACGTATCTCTCTACAAGTCTGTGTGTATGTATCTCTGTACATGTCTCTGTGTGTGTATATGTGTGTACGCTTCTCTCTACAAGTCTGTGTGTGTATATGTGTGTACGTATCTCTCTACAAGTCTGTGTGTGTATATGTGTGTACGTATCTCTCTACAAGTCTGTGTGTGTATATGTGTGTACGTATCTCTCTACAAGTCTGTGTGTATGTATCTCTGTACATGTCTCTGTGTGTGTCTATGTGTGTGTGTATCTCTGCAAATGTCTCTGTGTGTGTTTATGTGTGTGTCTATTTTGTGTGTATCTCTGTACATGTATGTGTGTGTGTATCTCTGTAAATGTCCCTGTGTGTATATGTGTGTACGTACCTCCCTACAAGTCTGTGTGTATGTACCTCTGTACATGTCTCTGTGTGTGTCTATGTGTGTGTGTATCTCTGCAAATGTCTCTGTGTGTGTTTATGTGTGTGTCTATTTTGTGTGTATCTCTGTACATGTATGTGTGTGTGTATCTCTGTAAATGTCCCTGTGTGTGTCTCTGTGTGTATATGTGTGTGTATCTCTGTATATGTGTCTATGTGTGTCTATCTGTGCGTGTATCTGTGTATATGTGTCTGTGTGTGTATCTCTGTACATGTGTATCTGTGTGTGTCTATGTGAGTGTGTATCTCTGTACATGTGTATCTGTGTGTGTCTATGTGAGTGTGTATCTCTGTACATGTGTCTGTGTGTGTCTATGTGTGCGTGTATCTGTGTATATGTGTCTGTGTGTGTATCTCTGTACATGTGTCTGTGTGTGTCTATGTGTGCGTGTATCTGTGTATATGTGTCTGTGTGTGTATCTCTGTACATGTGTATCTGTGTGTGTCTATGTGAGTGTGTATCTCTGTACATGTGTATCTGTGTGTGTCTATGTGAGTGTGTATCTCTGTACATGTGTATCTGTGTGTATCTATGTGAGTGTATCTGTGTATATGTGTCTGTGTGTGTATCTATGTACATGTGTATCTGTGTGTATCTATGTGTGTGTCTGTATGTGTGTGTATCTCTGTACATGTGTCTGTGTGTGTCTATGTGTGCGTGTATCTGTGTATATGTGTCTGTGTGTGTATCTCTGTACATGTGTATCTGTGTGTGTCTATGTGAGTGTGTATCTCTGTACATGTGTATCTGTGTGTGTCTATGTGAGTGTGTATCTCTGTACATGTGTATCTGTGTGTATCTCTGTAAATGTGTATCTGTGTGTGTCTATGTGAGTGTGTATCTCTGTACATGTGTATCTGTGTGTATCTCTGTAAATGTGTCTCTGTGTGTGTCTCTGTATATGTGTCTCTGTGTGTGTCTATGTGTGTGTGTATCTCTGTAAATGTGTCTCTGTGTGTGTCTCTGTATATGTGTCTCTGTGTGTGTCTATGTGTCTGTATCTCTGTAAATGTGTCTCTGTGTGTGTCTCTGTATATGTGTCTGTGTGTGTATCTCTGTACATGTGTCTGTGTGTGTATCTCTGTAAATGTGTCTGTGTGTGTATCTCTGTACATGTGTCTGTGTGTGTATCTCTGTACATGTGTCTGTGTGTGTATCTCTGTACATGTGTCTGTGTGTGTATCTCTGTACATGTGTCTGTGTGTGTATCTCTGTACATGTGTCTGTGTGTGTATCTCTGTAAATGTGTCTGTGTGTGTATCTCTGTAAATGTGTCTGTGTGTGTATCTCTGTAAATGTGTCTCTGTGTGTATCTCTGTAAATGTGTCTCTGTGTGTGTCTCTGTAAATGTGTCTCTGTGTGTGTATCTCTGTACATGTGTCTGTGTGTGTATCTCTGTAAATGTGTCTCTGTGTGTGTCTCTGTATATGTGTCTCTGTGTGTGTCTATGTGTGTGTGTATCTCTGTAAATGTGTCTCTGTGTGTGTCTCTGTATATGTGTCTCTGTGTGTGTCTATGTGTGTGTGTATCTCTGTAAATGTGTCCATGTGTGTGTCTCTGTATATGTGTCTCTGTGTGTGTCTATGTGTGTGTGTATCTCTGGAAATGTGTCTCTGTGTGTCTATGTGTGTGTGTATCTCTGTAAATGTGTCTCTGTGTGTGTCTATGTGTGTGTGTATCTCTGTATATGTGTCTCTGTGTGTGTCTATGTGTGTGTGTATCTCTGTAAATGTGTCTCTGTGTGTGTCTCTGTATATGTGTCTCTGTGTGTGTCTATGTGTGTGTGTATCTCTGTATATGTGTCTCTGTGTGTGTCTATGTGTGTGTGTATCTCTGTAAATGTGTCTCTGTGTGTGTCTCTGTATATGTGTCTCTGTGTGTGTCTATGTGTGTGTGTATCTCTGTAAATGTGTCTCTGTGTGTGTCTCTGTATATGTGTCTCTGTGTGTGTCTATGTGTGTGTGTATCTCTGTAAATGTGTCTCTGTGTGTGTCTCTGTATATGTGTCTCTGTGTGTGTCTATGTGTGTGTGTATCTCTGTAAATGTGTCTCTGTGTGTCTATGTGTGTGTGTATCTCTATAAATGTATCGCTGTACATTTCTCTGTGTGTGTCTATGTGTGTGTGTATCTCTGTACATGTCCTTGTGTGTGTCTATGTGTGTGTATCTCTGTACATGTGTCTGTGTGTGTCTATGTGTGTGTATCTCTGTACATGTGTCTGTGTGTGTCTCTGTGTGTGTCTATGTGTGTGTATCTCTGTACATGTGTCTGTGTGTGTCTCTGTGTGTGCCTATGTGTGTGTATCTCTGTACATGTGTCTCTGTGTGTGTCTCTGTGTGTGTCTATGTGTGTGTATCTCTGTACATGTGTCTGTGTGTGTCTCTGTGTGTGTCTATGTGTGTGTATCTCTGTACATGTGTCTGTGTGTGTCTCTGTGTGTGTCTATGTGTGTGTATCTCAGTACATGTGTCTCTGTGTGTGTCTATGTGTGTGTATCTCTGTACATGTGTCTCTGTGTGTGTCTATGTGTGTGTATCTCAGTACATGTGTCTCTGTGTGTGTCTATGTGTGTGTATCTCAGTACATGTGTCTCTGTGTGTGTCTATGTGTGTGTATCTCTGTACATGTGTCTCTGTGTGTGTCTATGTGTGTGTATCTCTGTACATGTGTCTCTGTGTGTGTCTATGTGTGTGTATCTCAGTACATGTGTCTCTGTGTGTGTCTATGTGTGTGTATCTCTGTACATGTGTCTCTGTGTGTGTCTATGTGTGTGTATCTCAGTACATGTGTCTCTGTGTGTGTCTATGTGTGTGTATCTCTGTACATGTGTCTCTGTGTGTGTATCTCTGTACATGTGTCTCTGTGTGTGTCTATGTGTGTGTATCTCTGTACATGTGTCTCTGTGTGCGTCTATATGTGTGTATCTCTGTACATGTGTCTCTGTGTGTGTCTATGTGTGTGTATCTCTGTACATGTGTCTCTGTGTGTGTCTATGTGTGTGTATCTCTGTACATGTGTCTCTGTGTGTGTCTATGTATGTGTATATCTGTACATGTGTCTCTGTGTGTGTCTATGTGTGTGTATCTCTGTACATGTGTCTCTGTGTGTGTCTATGTGTGTGTATCTCTGTACATGTGTCTCTGTGTGTGTCTATGTGTGTGTATCTCTGTACATGTGTCTCTTTGTGTGTCTATGTGTGTGTATCTCTGTACATGTGTCTCTGTGTGTGTCTATGTGTGTGTATATCTGTACATTAGTCTCTGTGTGTGTCTATATGTGTGTATCTCTGTACATGTGTCTCTGTGTGTGTCTATGTGTGTGTATATCTGTACATGTGTCTCTGTGTGTGTCTCTGTGTGTGTCTATGTGTGTGTATATCTGTACATGTGTCTCTGTGTGTGTCTATGTGTGTGTATCTCTGTACATGTGTCTCTGTGTGTGTCTATGTGTGTGTATCTCTGTACATGTGTCTCTGTGTGTGTCTATGTGTGTGTATCTCTGTACATGTGTCTCTTTGTGTGTCTATGTGTGTGTATCTCTGTACATGTGTCTCTGTGTGTGTCTATGTGTGTGTATATCTGTACATTAGTCTCTGTGTGTGTCTATATGTGTGTATCTCTGTACATGTGTCTCTGTGTGTGTCTATGTGTGTGTATATCTGTACATGTGTCTCTGTGTGTGTCTCTGTGTGTGTCTATGTGTGTGTATATCTGTACATGTGTCTCTGTGTGTGTCTATATGTGTGTATCTCTGTACATGTGTCTCTGTGTGTGTCTATGTGTGTATATCTGTACATGTGTCTCTGTGTGTGTCTATGTGTGTGTATCTCTGTACATGTGTCTCTGTGTGTGTCTATATGTGTGTATCTCTGTACATGTGTCTCTGTGTGTGTCTATGTGTGTGTATCTCTGTACATGTGTCTCTGTGTGTGTCTATGTGTGTGTATCTCTGTACATGTGTCTCTGTGTGTGTCTATGTGTGTGTATCTCTGTACATGTGTCTCTGTGTGTGTCTATGTGTGTGTATCTCTGTACATGTGTCTCTGTGTGTGTCTATGTGTGTGTATCTCTGTACATGTGTCTCTGTGTGTGTCTATGTGTGTGTATATCTGTACATGTGTATCTGTGTGTGTCTATGTGAGTGTGTATCTCTGTACATGTGTCTCTGTGTGTGTCTGTGCGTGTATCTCTGTACATGTTCTCTGTGTGTGTCTATGTGTGTGTATCTCTGTACATGAGTCTCTTTGTGTGTCTATGTGTGTGTATCTCTGTACATGTCTCTCTGTGTGTGTCTATGTGTGTGTATCTCTGTACATGTGTCTGTGTGTGTCTCTGTGTGTCTATGTGTGTGTATCTCTGTACATGTGTCTGTGTGTGTCTCTGTGTGTGTCTATGTGTGTGTATCTCTATAAATGTGTCTCTGTGTGTGTCTATGTGTGTATAACCCTGTACATGTCTCTATGTGTGTCTGTGTGTATCTCTGTAAATGTGTCTACGTGTGTGTCTGTGTGTATCTCTGTAAATGTGTCTCTGTGTGTGTCTATGTGTGTGTAACTCTGTACATGTGTCTGTGTGTGTCTCTGTTTGTGTCTGTGTGTATCTCTGTAAATGTGTTCCTGTGTGTGTCTGTGTGTGTCTCTGTGTGTGTCTTTGTGTATCTCTGTAAATGTGTCTATGTGTGTGTCTGTGTGTGTATCTCTGTAAATGTGTCTATGTGTGTGTCTCTGTGTGTGTCTGTGTGTATCTCTGTAAATGTGTCTATGTGTGTGTCTGTGTGTGTCTCTGTGTGTGTCTGTGTGTATCTCTGTAAATGTGTCTATGTGTGTGTCTCTGTGTGTGTCTGTGTGTATCTCTGTAAATGTGTCTATGTGTTTGTCTGTGTGTGTCTGTGTGTTTCTCTGTAATTGTGCCTCTGTGTGTGTCTGTGTGTATCTCTGTAAATGTGTCTATGTGTGTGTCTGTGTGTGTCTCTGTGTGTGTCTGTGTGTATCTCTGTAAATGTGTCTATGTGTGTGTCTGTGTGTGTCTCTGTGTGTGTCTGTGTGTATCTCTGTAAATGTGTCTATGTGTGTGTCTGTGTGTGTCTCTGTGTGTGTCTGTGTGTATCTCTGTAAATGTGTCTATGTGTGTGTCTGTGTGTGTCTCTGTGTGTGTTTGTGTGTATCTCTGTAAATGTGTCTCTGTGTGTGTCTCTGTGTGTGTCTATGTGTGTGTGTATCTCTGTACATATGTCTGTGTGTGTCTCTGTGTGTGTCTATGTGTGTGTATCTCTGTAAATGTATCTCTGTACATGTGTCTCTGTGTTTGTCTATGTGTGTGTATCTCTCTACATATGTCTGTGTGTGTCTATGTGTGTGTGTCTCTGTAAATGTATCTCTGCACATGTGTCTGTGTGTGTCTATGTGTGTGTGTATCTCTGTACATGTGTCTATGTGTATCTCTGTGTGTTTCTATGTGTGTGTATATCTCTGTGAATGTGTATATGTGTGTGCATCTCGGTACATGTGTATATGTGTGTGTGTATATGTCTGTGTGTGTCTATGTGTGTGTATATCTCTGTACATGTGTCTGTGTGTGTATCTCTGTACATGTGTCTGTGTGTGTCTGTGTGTATCTCTGTACATGTCTATGTGTGTGTATGTGTGTATGTATCTCTGTACATGTGTCTGTGTGTACGTATCTCTTTACATGTCTCTGTGTGTGTCTATGTGTGTATGTATCTCTGTACATGTCTCTGTGTGTGTATATGTGTGTACGTATCTCTGTACATGTCTCAGTGTGTGTATATGTGTGTACATATCTCTCTACAAGTCTGTGTGTGCGTATCTCTCTACAAGTCTGTGTGTACTTATCTCTGTACATGTCTCAGTGTGTGTATATGTGTGTATGTATCTCTGTACATGTCTCAGTGTGTGTATATGTGTGTACGTATCTCTCTACAAGTCTGTGTGTACGTATCTCTGTACATGTCTCTGTGTGTGTATATGTGTGTACGTATCTCTCTACATGTCTCTATGTGTGTCTATGTGTGTGTATCTCTGTACATGTGCCTGTGTGTATATGTGTGTACGTATCAATCTAAATGTCTCTTTGTGTGTCTATGTGTGTGTATCTCTGTACATGTGTCCGTGTGTGTCTCTGTCTGTGTGTGTATCTCTGTACATGTCTCTGTGTGTGTTTATCTCTGTGCATGTTTCTGGGTGTGTCTCTGTGTGTGTGTATTTCTGTACATCTTCTTGTGTGTGTCTATGTGTGTGTGTCTCTGTACATGTGTCTGTGTGTGTCTCTGTGTGTGTATCTCTGTACATGTGTCTGTGTGTATCTATGTGTGTGTACCTCTGTACATGTGTCTGTGTGTGTCTCTGTGTGTGTATCTCTTTACATGTGTCTCTGTGTGTGTCTATGTGTGTGTATCTCTGTACATGTGTCTGTGTGTATCTATGTGTGTGTATCTCTGTACATGTGTCTCTGTGTGTGTGTATTTCTGTACATGTGTCTGTGTGTATCTCTGTACATGTGTCTCTGTGTGCATGTGTATCTCTGTACATGTGTCTGTGTGTATCTATGTGTGTGTATCTCTGTACATGTGTCTGTGTGTGTCTATGTGTGTGTATCTCTGTACATGTGCCTGTGTGTGTCTCTGTGTGTGTATCTCTGTACATGTATCTGTGTGTATCTTATACATGTGTCTGTGTGTGTCTCTGTAAGTGTATGTCTGTACATGTCTCTGTGTGTGTCTATGATGTGTATCTCTGTACATGTGCCTGTGTGTGTCTCTGTGTGTCTATGTGTGTGTGTATCTCCCTAAATGTGTCTATATGTGTGTATCTTTGTACATGTGTCTGTGTGTGTCTGTGTGTGTATGTCTGTAAATGTGTCTGTGTGTGTCTATGTTTGTGTGTATCTCTGTACAAGTGTCTGTGTGTGTATCTCTGTAAATGTGTCTGTGTGTGTCTATGTGTGTGTATTCCTGTACATGTGTCTATGAGTGTGTCTGTGTGCGTGCGTATCGCTGTACATGTGTCTGTGTGTGTCTATGTGTCTGTGTATCTCTGTACATGTGTCTCTGTGTGTGTCTGTTTGTGTATCTCTGTAAATGTGTCTGTGTGTGTCTATTTGTGTGTCTATGTGTGTGTATCTCTGTGAATGTGTCTGTGTGTTTGTCTATGTGTGTATGTATCTCTGTACATGTGTCTGTGTGTGTCTCTGTGAGTGGCTATGTGTGTGTGTATCTCTGTACATGTGTCTATGTGTGTGTCTGTTTGTGTATCTCTGTACATGTGTCTGTGTGTGTCTATGCGTGTGTATCTGTGTATATGTGTCTATGTGTGTGTCTGTGTGTGTATCTCTGTACATTTGTCTCTGTGTGTGTCTATGTGAGTGTGTATCTCTGTACATTTTCTGTGTGTATGCATCTCTTTAAATGTGTCTGTGTGTGCATCTCTTTAAATGTGTCTGTGTGTGTCTCTGTAAATGTTTCTCTGTGTGTGTCTATGTGTGTGTATCTCTGCAAATGTGTCTCTGGGTGTGTCTATGTGTGTGTGTCTCTGTGCATGTGTCTGTGTTGGTCTTTGTGTGTGGGTATCTCTGTACATGTCTCTGTGTGTGTATATGTGTGTACGTACTTCTCTACAAGTCTGTGAGTGTGTATCGCTGTACATGTCTCTGTGTGTGTATATGTGTGTACGTACCTCGCTACAAGTCTGTGTGTGTATCTCTGTACATGTCTCTGTGTGTGTATATGTGTGTACGTACCTCGCTACAAGTTTGTGTGTGTATCTCTGTACATGTCTCTGTGTGTGTATATGTGTGTACGTACCTCGCTACAAGTTTGTGTGTGTATCTCTGTACATGTCTCTGTGTGTGTATATGTGTGTACGTACCTCGCTACAAGTTTGTGTGTGTATCTCTGTACATGTCTCTGTGTGTGTATATGTGTGTACGTACCTCGCTACAAGTTTGTGTGTGTATCTCTGTACATGTCTCTGTGTGTGTCTATGTGTGTGTATATCTCTGTAAATGTGTCTATGTGTGTGTATCTCGGTACATGTGTCTGTGTGTGTATCTCTGTGCATGTGTCTGTGTGTGTCTGTGTGTATGTATCTCTGTACATTTCTATGTGTGTGTATGTGTGTATGTATCTCTTTACATGTGTCTGTGTGTGTCTGTGTGTACGTATCTCTGTACATGTTCTATGTGTGTGTATGTGTGTATGTATCTCTGTATATGTGTCTGTGTGTGTCTGTGTGTATGTATCTCTGTACATGTGTCTGTGTGTGTATATGTGTGTACGTATCTGTCTACAAGTTCTGTGTGTCCGTATCTCTGTACATGTGACAGTGTGTGTATATGTGTGTACGTATCTGTCTACAAGTCTATGTGTACGTATCTCTGTACATGTCTCAGTGTGTGTATATGTGTGTACGTATCTGTCTACAAGTCTGTGTGTACGTATCTCTGTACATGTCTCAGTGTGTGTATATGTTGTGTACGTATCTCTCTACAAGTCTGTGTGTGCGTATCTCTCTACAAGTCTGTGTGTGTATCTCTGTACATGTCTCTGTGTGTGTATATGTGTGTACGTATCTCTCTACAAGTCTGTGTGTGTATCTCTGTACATGTCTCTGTGTGTGTATATGTGTGTACGTACCTCGGTACAAGTTTGTGTGTGTATCTCTGTACATGTCTCTGTGTGTGTATATGTGTGTACGTACCTCTCTACAAGTCTGTGTGTATGTATCTCTGTACATGTCTCTGTGTGTGTCTATGTGTGTGTATATCTCTGTAAATGTGTCTATGTGTGTGTTTCTCGGTACATGTGTCTGTGTGTGTATCTCTGTACATGTGTCTGTGTGTGTCTGTGTGTATGTATCTCTGTACATTTCTATGTGTGTGTATGTATGTATCTCTTTACATGTGTCTGTGTGTGTCTGTGTGTATGTATCTCTGTACATGTCTATGTGTGTATGTGTGTATGTATCTCTGTATATGTGTCTGTGTGTGTCTGTGTGTATGTATCTCTGTACATGTGTCTGTGTGTGTATATGTGTGTACGTATCTGTCTACAAGTCTGTTTGTCCGTATCTCTGTACATGTCTCAGTGTGTGTATATGTGTGTACGTATCTGTCTACAAGTCTGTGTGTACGTATCTGTCTACAAGTCTGTGTGTACGTATCTCTGTACATGTCTCAGTGTGTGTATATGTGTGTACGTATCTCTCTACAAGTCTGTGTGTACGTATCTCTGTACATGTCTCAGTGTGTGTATATGTGTGTACGTATCTCTCTACAAGTCTGTGTGTACGTATCTCTGTACATGTCTCTGTGTGTGTATATGTGTGTACGTATCTGTCTACAAGTCTGTGTGTACGTATCTCTGTACATGTCTCTGTGTGTATATGTGTGTACGTATCTCTCTACATGTCTCTATGTGTGTCTATGTGTGTGTATCTCTGTACATGTGTCTGTGTGTGTGTGTGTGTGTGTATCTCTGTACATATGCCTGTGTGTGTATATGTGTGTACGTATCAATCTACATGTCTCTTTGTGTGTCTATGTGTGTGTGTATCTCTGTAGATGTGTCTGTGTGTGTCTCTGTCTGTGTGTGTTTATCTCTGTACATGTCTCTGTGTGTGTTTATCTCTGTGCATGTGTCTGTGTGTGTCTATGTGTGTGTATCTCTGTACATGTGTCTGTGTGTGTCTCTGTGTGTGTGTATCTCTGTACATGTGTCTGTGTGTATCTATGTGTGTGTATCTCTGTACATGTGTCTCTGTGTGTGTCTATGTGTGTGTATCTCAGTACATGTGTCTCTGTGTGTATCTATGTGTGTGTGTATCTCTGTACATGTGTCTCTGTGGTGGGTGTGTATTTCTGTACATGTCTCTGTGTGTATGTGTATCTCTGTACATGTGTCTGTGTGTATCTATGTGTTTGTGTATCTCTGTACATGTGTCTCTGTGTGTGTGCATCTCTGTACATCTGTCTGTGTGTATCTATGTGTGTATCTCTGTACATGTGTCTGTGTGTGTCTATGTGTAAGTATCTCTGTACATGTGTCTGTGTGTATCTATGTGTGTGTATCTCTGTACATGTGTCTGTGTGTATATATGTGTTTGTGTAGCTCTGTACATGTGTCTCTGTGTGTGTGTGTATCTCTGTACATCTGTCTGTGTGTGTCTATGTGTGTGTATTTCTGTACATGTGTCTGTGTGTGTCTCTGTGTGTGTGTATCTCTGTACATGTGTCTGTGTGTATCTATGTGTGTGTATCTTATACATGTGTCTGTGTGTGTCTCTGTGTGTGTATGTCTGTACATGTCTCGGTGTGTGTCTATGTTTGTGTATCTCTGTAAATGTGTCTCTGTGTGTGTCTATGTGTGTGTATCTTTGTACATGTGTCTGTGTGTGTATCTCTGTAAATGTGTCTGTGTGTGTCTCTGTGTGTGTATCTCTGAAAATGTGTCTCTGTGTGTGTCTATGTTTGTGTGTATCTCTGTAAATGTGCCTCTGTGTGTGTCTATTTGTGTGTTTATCTCTGTACATGTGTCTGTGTGTCTATGTGTGTGTATCTCTGTACATGTGTCTGTGTGTGTATCTCTGTAAATGTGTGTGTGTGTCTATGTGTGTGTGTATCTCTGTAAAAGGTGTCTGTGTGTGTCTATGTGTGTGTATCTCTGTACATGTGTCTATGTGTGTGTCTGTGTGCGTGCGTATCGCTGTACATGTGTCGGTGTGTGTCTATGTGTGTGTATCTCTGTACATGTGTCTCTGTGTGTGTCTGTGTGTGTATCTCTGTAAATGTGTCTGTGTGTGTGTCTATTTGTGTGTCTATGTGTGTGTATCTCTGTAAATGTGTCTCTGTGTTTGTCTATGTGTGTATGTATCTCTGTACATTTTCTGTGTGTGTGTATCTCTTTAAATGTGTCTGTGTGTGTCTATGCGTGTGTATCTGTGTATATGTGTCTATGTGTGTATCTGTGTGTGTATCTCTGTACATGTGTCTCTGTGTGTGTCTATGTGTGTGTATCTCTGTACATGTGTCTCTGTGTGTGTCTATGTGTGTGTATCTCTGTACATTTTCTGTGTGTGTGTATCTCTTTAAATGTGTCTGTGTGTGTCTCTGTAAATGTGTCTCTGTGTGAGTCTATGTGTGTGTATCTCTGTAAATGTGTCTCTGTGTGTGTCTATGTGTGTGTATCTCTGTACATTTTCTGTGTGTGTGTATCTCTTTAAATGTGTCTGTGTGTGTCTCTGTAAATGTGTCTCTGTGTGAGTCTATGTGTGTGTATCTCTGTAAATGTGTCTCTGTGTGTGTCTATGTGTGTGTATCTCTGTACATGTCTCTCTGTGTGTGTCGATGTGTGTGTATCTCTGTACATGTGTCTGTGTGTGTCTCTGTGTGTGTCTATGTGTGTGTATCTCTGTACATGTGTCTGTGTGTGTCTCTGTGTGTGTCTATGTGTGTGTATCTCTATAAATGTGTCTCTGTGTGTGTCTATGTGTGTGTAACACTGTACATGTGTCTGTGTGTGTCAATGTGTGTGTATCTCTGCAAATGTGTCTATGTGTGTGTCTGTGTGTGTCTCTGTAAATGTGTCTCTGTGTGTGTCTATGTGTGTGTAACTCTGTACATGTGTCTGTGTGTGTCTCTATGTGTGTCTGTGTGTATCTCTGTAAATGTGTCTCTGTGTGTGTCTGTGTGTGTCTCTGTAAATGTGTCTCTGTGTGTGTCTGTGTGTGTCAGTGTGTATCTCTGCAAATGTGTCTACGTGTGTGTCTGTGTGTATCTATGTAAATGTGTCTCTGTGTGTGTCTATGTGTGTGTAACTCTGTACATGTGTCTGTGTGTGTCTCTGTTTGTGTCTGTGTGTACCTCTGTAAATGTGTCCCTGTGTGTGTCTCTGTGTGTGTCTGTGTGTATCTCTGTGAATGTGTCTCTTTTGTGTGTCTGTGTGTGTCCCTGTAAATGTGTCTCTGTGTGTGTCTGTGTGTATCTCTGTAAATGTGTCTACGTGTGTGTCTGTGTGTGTCTCTGTAAATGTGTCTCTTTGTGTGTCTGTGTGTGTCTCTGTAAATGTGTCTCTGTGTGTGTCTGTGTGCATCTCTGTAAATGTGTCTACGTGTGTGTCTGTGTGTATCTCTGTAAATGTGTCTCTGTGTGTGTCTATGTGTGTGTAATTCTGTACATGTGTCTGTGTGTGTCTCTGTTTGTGTCTGTGTGTATCTCTGTAAATGTGTCCCTGTGTGTGTCTGTGTGTGTCTCTGTAAATGTGTCTATGTGTGTGTCTGTGTGTGTATCTCTGTAAATGTGTCTATGTGTGTGTCCGTGTGTGTCTCTGTGTGTGTCTGTGTGTATCTCTGTAAATGTGTCTATGTGTGTGTCTGTGTGTGTCTCTGTGTGTGTCTGTTTGTATCTCTGTAAATGTGTCTATGTGTGTGTCTGTGTGTGTCTCTGTGTGTGTCTGTGTGTATCTCTGTAAATGTGTCTATGTGTGTGTCTGTGTGTGTCTGTGTGTATCTCTGTAAATGTATCTCTGTGTGTGGCTGTGTGTCTGTGTGTATCTCTGTAAATGTGTCTATGTGTGTGTCTGTGTGTATCTCTGTAAATGTGTCTCTGTGTGTATCTCTGTAAATGTGTCTATGTGTGTGTCTGTGTGTGTCTCTGTGTGTGTCTGTGTGTATCTCTGTAAATATGTCTCTGTGTGTGTCTGTGTATATCTCTGTAAATTTGTCTCTGTGTGTATCTCTGTAAATGTGCCTCTGTGTGTGTCTGTGTGTATCTCTGTAAATGTGTCTCTGTGTGTGTCTGTGTGTATCTCTGTAAATGTGTCTCTGTGTGTTTCTGTGTGAGTCTGTGTGTATCTCTGTAAATGTGTCTATGTGTGTGTCTGCGTGTGTCTCTGTGTGTGTCTGTGTGTATCTCTGTAAATGTGTCTATGTGTGTGTCTGTGTGTGTCTGTGTGTATCTCTGTAAATGTGTCTATGTGTGTGTCTGTGTGTGTCTCTGTGTGTGTCTGTGTGTATCTCTGTAAATGTGTCTATGTGTGTGTCTGTGTGTATCTCTGTAGATGTGTCTCTGTGTGTGGCTGTGTGTCTGTGTGTATCTCTGTAAATGTGTCTATGTGTGTGTCTGTGTGTGTCTGTGTGTATCTCTGTAAATATGTCTCTGTGTGTGTCTGTGTGTATCTCTGTAAATGCGTCTATGTGTGTGTCTGTGTGTGTCTGTGTGTATCTCTGTAAATGTGTCTCTGTGTGTGTTTGTGTGTGTCTGTGTGTATCTCTGTAAATGTGTCTCTGTGTGTGTCTGTGTGTATCTCTGTAAATGTGTCTATGTGTGTGTCTGTGTGTATCTCTGTAAATGTGTCTCTGTGTGTGTCTGTGTGTGTCTGTGTGTATCTCTGTAAATGTGTCTCTGTGTGTGTCTGTGTGTATCTCTGTAAATGTGTCTCAGTGTGTGTCTGTGTGTATCTCTGTAAATGTGTCTCTGTGTGTGTCTCTGTGTGTGTCTGTGTGTATCTCTGTAAATGTGTCTCTGTGTGTGTCTGTGTGTATCTCTGTAAATGTGTCTCTGTGTGTGTCTGTGTGTATCTCTGTAAATCTGTCTCTGTGTGTGTCTGTGTGTATCTCTGTAAATGTGTCTCTGTGTGTTTGTGTGAATTTCTGTAAATGTGTCTATGTGTGTGTCTATGTGAGTGTGTATCTCTGTACATGTGTATCTGTGTGTATCTATGTGAGTGTATCTGTGTATATGTGTCTGTGTGTGTATCTATGTACATGTGTATCTGTGTGTATCTATGTGTGTGTCTGTATGTGTGTGTATCTCTGTACATGTGTCTGTGTGTGTCTATGTGTGCGTGTATCTGTGTATATGTGTCTGTGTGTGTATCTCTGTACATGTGTATCTGTGTGTGTCTATGTGAGTGTGTATCTCTGTACATGTGTATCTGTGTGTGTCTATGTGAGTGTGTATCTCTGTACATGTGTATCTGTGTGTATCTCTGTAAATGTGTATCTGTGTGTGTCTATGTGAGTGTGTATCTCTGTACATGTGTATCTGTGTGTATCTCTGTAAATGTGTCTCTGTGTGTGTCTCTGTATATGTGTCTCTGTGTGTGTCTATGTGTGTGTGTATCTCTGTAAATGTGTCTCTGTGTGTGTCTCTGTATATGTGTCTCTGTGTGTGTCTATGTGTGTGTATCTCTGTAAATGTGTCTCTGTGTGTGTCTCTGTATATGTGTCTGTGTGTGTATCTCTGTACATGTGTCTGTGTGTGTATCTCTGTAAATGTGTCTGTGTGTGTATCTCTGTACATGTGTCTGTGTGTGTATCTCTGTACATGTGTCTGTGTGTGTATCTCTGTACATGTGTCTGTGTGTGTATCTCTGTACATGTGTCTGTGTGTGTATCTCTGTACATGTGTCTGTGTGTGTATCTCTGTAAATGTGTCTGTGTGTGTATCTCTGTAAATGTGTCTGTGTGTGTATCTCTGTAAATGTGTCTCTGTGTGTATCTCTGTAAATGTGTCTCTGTGTGTGTCTCTGTAAATGTGTCTCTGTGTGTGTATCTCTGTACATGTGTCTGTGTGTGTATCTCTGTAAATGTGTCTCTGTGTGTGTCTCTGTATATGTGTCTCTGTGTGTGTCTATGTGTGTGTGTATCTCTGTAAATGTGTCTCTGTGTGTGTCTCTGTATATGTGTCTCTGTGTGTGTCTATGTGTGTGTGTATCTCTGTAAATGTGTCCATGTGTGTGTCTCTGTATATGTGTCTCTGTGTGTGTCTATGTGTGTGTGTATCTCTGTAAATGTGTCTCTGTGTGTCTATGTGTGTGTGTATCTCTGTAAATGTGTCTCTGTGTGTGTCTATGTGTGTGTGTATCTCTGTATATGTGTCTCTGTGTGTGTCTATGTGTGTGTGTATCTCTGTAAATGTGTCTCTGTGTGTGTCTCTGTATATGTGTCTCTGTGTGTGTCTATGTGTGTGTGTATCTCTGTATATGTGTCTCTGTGTGTGTCTATGTGTGTGTGTATCTCTGTAAATGTGTCTCTGTGTGTGTCTCTGTATATGTGTCTCTGTGTGTGTCTATGTGTGTGTATCTCTGTAAATGTGTCTCTGTGTGTGTCTCTGTATATGTGTCTCTGTGTGTGTCTATGTGTGTGTGTATCTCTGTAAATGTGTCTCTGTGTGTGTCTCTGTATATGTGTCTCTGTGTGTGTCTATGTGTGTGTGTATCTCTGTAAATGTGTCTCTGTGTGTCTATGTGTGTGTGTATCTCTGTAAATGTATCGCTGTACATTTCTCTGTGTGTGTCTATGTGTGTGTGTATCTCTGTACATGTCCTTGTGTGTGTCTATGTGTGTGTATCTCTGTACATGTGTCTGTGTGTGTCTATGTGTGTGTATCTCTGTACATGTGTCTGTGTGTGTCTCTGTGTGTGTCTATGTGTGTGTATCTCTGTACATGTGTCTGTGTGTGTCTCTGTGTGTGCCTATGTGTGTGTATCTCTGTACATGTGTCTCTGTGTGTGTCTCTGTGTGTGTATCTCTGTACATGTGTGTCTGTGTGTGTCTCTGTGTGTGTCTATGTGTGTGTATCTCTGTACATGTGTCTGTGTGTGTCTCTGTGTGTGTCTATGTGTGTGTATCTCAGTACATGTGTCTCTGTGTGTGTCTATGTGTGTGTATCTCTGTACATGTGTCTCTGTGTGTGTCTATGTGTGTGTATCTCAGTACATGTGTCTCTGTGTGTGTCTATGTGTGTGTATCTCAGTACATGTGTCTCTGTGTGTGTCTATGTGTGTGTATCTCTGTACATGTGTCTCTGTGTGTGTCTATGTGTGTGTATCTCTGTACATGTGTCTCTGTGTGTGTCTATGTGTGTGTATCTCAGTACATGTGTCTCTGTGTGTGTCTATGTGTGTGTATCTCTGTACATGTGTCTCTGTGTGTGTCTATGTGTGTGTATCTCAGTACATGTGTCTCTGTGTGTGTCTATGTGTGTGTATCTCTGTACATGTGTCTCTGTGTGTGTATCTCTGTACATGTGTCTCTGTGTGTGTCTATGTGTGTGTATCTCTGTACATGTGTCTCTGTGTGCGTCTATATGTGTGTATCTCTGTACATGTGTCTCTGTGTGTGTCTATGTGTGTGTATCTCTGTACATGTGTCTCTGTGTGTGTCTATGTGTGTGTATCTCTGTACATGTGTCTCTGTGTGTGTCTATGTATGTGTATATCTGTACATGTGTCTCTGTGTGTGTCTATGTGTGTGTATCTCTGTACATGTGTCTCTGTGTGTGTCTATGTGTGTGTATCTCTGTACATGTGTCTCTGTGTGTGTCTATGTGTGTGTATATCTGTACATGTGTCTCTGTGTGTGTCTATGTGTGTGTATCTCTGTACATGTGTCTCTGTGTGTGTCTATGTGTGTGTATCTCTGTACATGTGTCTCTGTGTGTGTCTATGTGTGTGTATCTCTGTACATGTGTCTCTGTGTGTGTCTATGTGTGTGTATCTCTGTACATGTGTCTCTGTGTGTGTCTATGTGTGTGTATATCTGTACATGTGTATCTGTGTGTGTCTATGTGAGTGTGTATCTCTTTACATGTGTCTCTGTGTGTGTCTGTGCGTGTATCTCTGTACATGTTCTCTGTGTGTGTCTATGTGTGTGTATCTCTGTACATGAGTCTCTTTGTGTGTCTATGTGTGTGTATCTCTGTACATGTCTCTCTGTGTGTGTCTATGTGTGTGTATCTCTGTACATGTGTCTGTGTGTGTCTCTGTGTGTCTATGTGTGTGTATCTCTGTACATGTGTCTGTGTGTGTCTCTGTGTGTGTCTATGTGTGTGTATCTCTATAAATGTGTCTCTGTGTGTGTCTATGTGTGTATAACCCTGTACATGTCTCTATGTGTGTCTGTGTGTATCTCTGTAAATGTGTCTACGTGTGTGTCTGTGTGTATCTCTGTAAATGTGTCTCTGTGTGTGTCTATGTGTGTGTAACTCTGTACATGTGTCTGTGTGTGTCTCTGTTTGTGTCTGTGTGTATCTCTGTAAATGTGTTCCTGTGTGTGTCTGTGTGTGTCTCTGTGTGTGTCTTTGTGTATCTCTGTAAATGTGTCTATGTGTGTGTCTGTGTGTGTATCTCTGTAAATGTGTCTATGTGTGTGTCTCTGTGTGTGTCTGTGTGTATCTCTGTAAATGTGTCTATGTGTGTGTCTGTGTGTGTCTCTGTGTGTGTCTGTGTGTATCTCTGTAAATGTGTCTATGTGTGTGTCTCTGTGTGTGTCTGTGTGTATCTCTGTAAATGTGTCTATGTGTTTGTCTGTGTGTGTCTGTGTGTTTCTCTGTAATTGTGCCTCTGTGTGTGTCTGTGTGTATCTCTGTAAATGTGTCTATGTGTGTGTCTGTGTGTGTCTCTGTGTGTGTCTGTGTGTATCTCTGTAAATGTGTCTATGTGTGTGTCTGTGTGTGTCTCTGTGTGTGTCTGTGTGTATCTCTGTAAATGTGTCTATGTGTGTGTCTGTGTGTGTCTCTGTGTGTGTCTGTGTGTATCTCTGTAAATGTGTCTATGTGTGTGTCTGTGTGTGTCTCTGTGTGTGTTTGTGTGTATCTCTGTAAATGTGTCTCTGTGTGTGTCTCTGTGTGTGTCTATGTGTGTGTGTATCTCTGTACATATGTCTGTGTGTGTCTCTGTGTGTGTCTATGTGTGTGTATCTCTGTAAATGTATCTCTGTACATGTGTCTCTGTGTTTGTCTATGTGTGTGTATCTCTCTACATATGTCTGTGTGTGTCTATGTGTGTGTGTCTCTGTAAATGTATCTCTGCACATGTGTCTGTGTGTGTCTATGTGTGTGTGTATCTCTGTACATGTGTCTATGTGTATCTCTGTGTGTTTCTATGTGTGTGTATATCTCTGTGAATGTGTATATGTGTGTGCATCTCGGTACATGTGTATATGTGTGTGTGTATATGTCTGTGTGTGTCTATGTGTGTGTATATCTCTGTACATGTGTCTGTGTGTGTATCTCTGTACATGTGTCTGTGTGTGTCTGTGTGTATCTCTGTACATGTCTATGTGTGTGTATGTGTGTATGTATCTCTGTACATGTGTCTGTGTGTACGTATCTCTTTACATGTCTCTGTGTGTGTCTATGTGTGTATGTATCTCTGTACATGTCTCTGTGTGTGTATATGTGTGTACGTATCTCTGTACATGTCTCAGTGTGTGTATATGTGTGTACATATCTCTCTACAAGTCTGTGTGTGCGTATCTCTCTACAAGTCTGTGTGTACTTATCTCTGTACATGTCTCAGTGTGTGTATATGTGTGTATGTATCTCTGTACATGTCTCAGTGTGTGTATATGTGTGTACGTATCTCTCTACAAGTCTGTGTGTACGTATCTCTGTACATGTCTCTGTGTGTGTATATGTGTGTACGTATCTCTCTACATGTCTCTATGTGTGTCTATGTGTGTGTATCTCTGTACATGTGCCTGTGTGTATATGTGTGTACGTATCAATCTAAATGTCTCTTTGTGTGTCTATGTGTGTGTATCTCTGTACATGTGTCTGTGTGTGTCTCTGTGTGTGTATCTCTGTACATGTGTCTGTGTGTATCTATGTGTGTGTACCTCTGTACATGTGTCTGTGTGTGTCTCTGTGTGTGTATCTCTTTACATGTGTCTCTGTGTGTGTCTATGTGTGTGTATCTCTGTACATGTGTCTGTGTGTATCTATGTGTGTGTATCTCTGTACATGTGTCTCTGTGTGTGTGTATTTCTGTACATGTGTCTGTGTGTATCTCTGTACATGTGTCTCTGTGTGCATGTGTATCTCTGTACATGTGTCTGTGTGTATCTATGTGTGTGTATCTCTGTACATGTGTCTGTGTGTGTCTATGTGTGTGTATCTCTGTACATGTGCCTGTGTGTGTCTCTGTGTGTGTATCTCTGTACATGTATCTGTGTGTATCTTATACATGTGTCTGTGTGTGTCTCTGTAAGTGTATGTCTGTACATGTCTCTGTGTGTGTCTATGATGTGTATCTCTGTACATGTGCCTGTGTGTGTCTCTGTGTGTCTATGTGTGTGTGTATCTCCCTAAATGTGTCTATATGTGTGTATCTTTGTACATGTGTCTGTGTGTGTCTGTGTGTGTATGTCTGTAAATGTGTCTGTGTGTGTCTATGTTTGTGTGTATCTCTGTACAAGTGTCTGTGTGTGTATCTCTGTAAATGTGTCTGTGTGTGTCTATGTGTGTGTATTCCTGTACATGTGTCTATGAGTGTGTCTGTGTGCGTGCGTATCGCTGTACATGTGTCTGTGTGTGTCTATGTGTCTGTGTATCTCTGTACATGTGTCTCTGTGTGTGTCTGTTTGTGTATCTCTGTAAATGTGTCTGTGTGTGTCTATTTGTGTGTCTATGTGTGTGTATCTCTGTGAATGTGTCTGTGTGTTTGTCTATGTGTGTATGTATCTCTGTACATGTGTCTGTGTGTGTCTCTGTGAGTGGCTATGTGTGTGTGTATCTCTGTACATGTGTCTATGTGTGTGTCTGTTTGTGTATCTCTGTACATGTGTCTGTGTGTGTCTATGCGTGTGTATCTGTGTATATGTGTCTATGTGTGTGTCTGTGTGTGTATCTCTGTACATTTGTCTCTGTGTGTGTCTATGTGAGTGTGTATCTCTGTACATTTTCTGTGTGTATGCATCTCTTTAAATGTGTCTGTGTGTGCATCTCTTTAAATGTGTCTGTGTGTGTCTCTGTAAATGTTTCTCTGTGTGTGTCTATGTGTGTGTATCTCTGCAAATGTGTCTCTGGGTGTGTCTATGTGTGTGTGTCTCTGTGCATGTGTCTGTGTTGGTCTTTGTGTGTGGGTATCTCTGTACATGTCTCTGTGTGTGTATATGTGTGTACGTACTTCTCTACAAGTCTGTGAGTGTGTATCGCTGTACATGTCTCTGTGTGTGTATATGTGTGTACGTACCTCGCTACAAGTCTGTGTGTGTATCTCTGTACATGTCTCTGTGTGTGTATATGTGTGTACGTACCTCGCTACAAGTTTGTGTGTGTATCTCTGTACATGTCTCTGTGTGTGTATATGTGTGTACGTACCTCGCTACAAGTTTGTGTGTGTATCTCTGTACATGTCTCTGTGTGTGTATATGTGTGTACGTACCTCGCTACAAGTTTG
Source organism: Deroplatys truncata (assembly GCA_030765065.1). Taxonomy (NCBI): domain Eukaryota; kingdom Metazoa; phylum Arthropoda; class Insecta; order Mantodea; family Mantidae; genus Deroplatys; species Deroplatys truncata. Next base: position 2,497,434 of record CM060977.1, on the reverse strand, counting down.
TGTGTGTATCTCTGTACATGTCTCTGTGTGTGTATATGTGTGTACGTACCTCGCTACAAGTTTGTGTGTGTATCTCTGTACATGTCTCTGTGTGTGTCTATGTGTGTGTATATCTCTGTAAATGTGTCTATGTGTGTGTATCTCGGTACATGTGTCTGTGTGTGTATCTCTGTGCATGTGTCTGTGTGTGTCTGTGTGTATGTATCTCTGTACATTTCTATGTGTGTGTATGTGTGTATGTATCTCTTTACATGTGTCTGTGTGTGTCTGTGTGTACGTATCTCTGTACATGTTCTATGTGTGTGTATGTGTGTATGTATCTCTGTATATGTGTCTGTGTGTGTCTGTGTGTATGTATCTCTGTACATGTGTCTGTGTGTGTATATGTGTGTACGTATCTGTCTACAAGTTCTGTGTGTCCGTATCTCTGTACATGTGACAGTGTGTGTATATGTGTGTACGTATCTGTCTACAAGTCTATGTGTACGTATCTCTGTACATGTCTCAGTGTGTGTATATGTGTGTACGTATCTGTCTACAAGTCTGTGTGTACGTATCTCTGTACATGTCTCAGTGTGTGTATATGTTGTGTACGTATCTCTCTACAAGTCTGTGTGTGCGTATCTCTCTACAAGTCTGTGTGTGTATCTCTGTACATGTCTCTGTGTGTGTATATGTGTGTACGTATCTCTCTACAAGTCTGTGTGTGTATCTCTGTACATGTCTCTGTGTGTGTATATGTGTGTACGTACCTCGGTACAAGTTTGTGTGTGTATCTCTGTACATGTCTCTGTGTGTGTATATGTGTGTACGTACCTCTCTACAAGTCTGTGTGTATGTATCTCTGTACATGTCTCTGTGTGTGTCTATGTGTGTGTATATCTCTGTAAATGTGTCTATGTGTGTGTATCTCGGTACATGTGTCTGTGTGTGTATCTCTGTACATGTGTCTGTGTGTGTCTGTGTGTATGTATCTCTGTACATTTCTATGTGTGTGTATGTATGTATCTCTTTACATGTGTCTGTGTGTGTCTGTGTGTATGTATCTCTGTACATGTCTATGTGTGTATGTGTGTATGTATCTCTGTATATGTGTCTGTGTGTGTCTGTGTGTATGTATCTCTGTACATGTGTCTGTGTGTGTATATGTGTGTACGTATCTGTCTACAAGTCTGTTTGTCCGTATCTCTGTACATGTCTCAGTGTGTGTATATGTGTGTACGTATCTGTCTACAAGTCTGTGTGTACGTATCTGTCTACAAGTCTGTGTGTACGTATCTCTGTACATGTCTCAGTGTGTGTATATGTGTGTACGTATCTCTCTACAAGTCTGTGTGTACGTATCTCTGTACATGTCTCAGTGTGTGTATATGTGTGTACGTATCTCTCTACAAGTCTGTGTGTACGTATCTCTGTACATGTCTCTGTGTGTGTATATGTGTGTACGTATCTGTCTACAAGTCTGTGTGTACGTATCTCTGTACATGTCTCTGTGTGTATATGTGTGTACGTATCTCTCTACATGTCTCTATGTGTGTCTATGTGTGTGTATCTCTGTACATGTGTCTGTGTGTGTGTGTGTGTGTGTGTATCTCTGTACATATGCCTGTGTGTGTATATGTGTGTACGTATCAATCTACATGTCTCTTTGTGTGTCTATGTGTGTGTGTATCTCTGTAGATGTGTCTGTGTGTGTCTCTGTCTGTGTGTGTTTATCTCTGTACATGTCTCTGTGTGTGTTTATCTCTGTGCATGTGTCTGTGTGTGTCTATGTGTGTGTATCTCTGTACATGTGTCTGTGTGTGTCTCTGTGTGTGTGTATCTCTGTACATGTGTCTGTGTGTATCTATGTGTGTGTATCTCTGTACATGTGTCTCTGTGTGTGTCTATGTGTGTGTATCTCAGTACATGTGTCTCTGTGTGTATCTATGTGTGTGTGTATCTCTGTACATGTGTCTCTGTGGTGGGTGTGTATTTCTGTACATGTCTCTGTGTGTATGTGTATCTCTGTACATGTGTCTGTGTGTATCTATGTGTTTGTGTATCTCTGTACATGTGTCTCTGTGTGTGTGCATCTCTGTACATCTGTCTGTGTGTATCTATGTGTGTATCTCTGTACATGTGTCTGTGTGTGTCTATGTGTAAGTATCTCTGTACATGTGTCTGTGTGTATCTATGTGTGTGTATCTCTGTACATGTGTCTGTGTGTATATATGTGTTTGTGTAGCTCTGTACATGTGTCTCTGTGTGTGTGTGTATCTCTGTACATCTGTCTGTGTGTGTCTATGTGTGTGTATTTCTGTACATGTGTCTGTGTGTGTCTCTGTGTGTGTGTATCTCTGTACATGTGTCTGTGTGTATCTATGTGTGTGTATCTTATACATGTGTCTGTGTGTGTCTCTGTGTGTGTATGTCTGTACATGTCTCGGTGTGTGTCTATGTTTGTGTATCTCTGTAAATGTGTCTCTGTGTGTGTCTATGTGTGTGTATCTTTGTACATGTGTCTGTGTGTGTATCTCTGTAAATGTGTCTGTGTGTGTCTCTGTGTGTGTATCTCTGAAAATGTGTCTCTGTGTGTGTCTATGTTTGTGTGTATCTCTGTAAATGTGCCTCTGTGTGTGTCTATTTGTGTGTTTATCTCTGTACATGTGTCTGTGTGTCTATGTGTGTGTATCTCTGTACATGTGTCTGTGTGTGTATCTCTGTAAATGTGTGTGTGTGTCTATGTGTGTGTGTATCTCTGTAAAAGGTGTCTGTGTGTGTCTATGTGTGTGTATCTCTGTACATGTGTCTATGTGTGTGTCTGTGTGCGTGCGTATCGCTGTACATGTGTCGGTGTGTGTCTATGTGTGTGTATCTCTGTACATGTGTCTCTGTGTGTGTCTGTGTGTGTATCTCTGTAAATGTGTCTGTGTGTGTGTCTATTTGTGTGTCTATGTGTGTGTATCTCTGTAAATGTGTCTCTGTGTTTGTCTATGTGTGTATGTATCTCTGTACATTTTCTGTGTGTGTGTATCTCTTTAAATGTGTCTGTGTGTGTCTATGCGTGTGTATCTGTGTATATGTGTCTATGTGTGTATCTGTGTGTGTATCTCTGTACATGTGTCTCTGTGTGTGTCTATGTGTGTGTATCTCTGTACATGTGTCTCTGTGTGTGTCTATGTGTGTGTATCTCTGTACATTTTCTGTGTGTGTGTATCTCTTTAAATGTGTCTGTGTGTGTCTCTGTAAATGTGTCTCTGTGTGAGTCTATGTGTGTGTATCTCTGTAAATGTGTCTCTGTGTGTGTCTATGTGTGTGTATCTCTGTACATTTTCTGTGTGTGTGTATCTCTTTAAATGTGTCTGTGTGTGTCTCTGTAAATGTGTCTCTGTGTGAGTCTATGTGTGTGTATCTCTGTAAATGTGTCTCTGTGTGTGTCTATGTGTGTGTATCTCTGTACATGTCTCTCTGTGTGTGTCGATGTGTGTGTATCTCTGTACATGTGTCTGTGTGTGTCTCTGTGTGTGTCTATGTGTGTGTATCTCTGTACATGTGTCTGTGTGTGTCTCTGTGTGTGTCTATGTGTGTGTATCTCTATAAATGTGTCTCTGTGTGTGTCTATGTGTGTGTAACACTGTACATGTGTCTGTGTGTGTCAATGTGTGTGTATCTCTGCAAATGTGTCTATGTGTGTGTCTGTGTGTGTCTCTGTAAATGTGTCTCTGTGTGTGTCTATGTGTGTGTAACTCTGTACATGTGTCTGTGTGTGTCTCTATGTGTGTCTGTGTGTATCTCTGTAAATGTGTCTCTGTGTGTGTCTGTGTGTGTCTCTGTAAATGTGTCTCTGTGTGTGTCTGTGTGTGTCAGTGTGTATCTCTGTAAATGTGTCTACGTGTGTGTCTGTGTGTATCTATGTAAATGTGTCTCTGTGTGTGTCTATGTGTGTGTAACTCTGTACATGTGTCTGTGTGTGTCTCTGTTTGTGTCTGTGTGTACCTCTGTAAATGTGTCCCTGTGTGTGTCTCTGTGTGTGTCTGTGTGTATCTCTGTGAATGTGTCTCTTTTGTGTGTCTGTGTGTGTCCCTGTAAATGTGTCTCTGTGTGTGTCTGTGTGTATCTCTGTAAATGTGTCTACGTGTGTGTCTGTGTGTGTCTCTGTAAATGTGTCTCTTTGTGTGTCTGTGTGTGTCTCTGTAAATGTGTCTCTGTGTGTGTCTGTGTGCATCTCTGTAAATGTGTCTACGTGTGTGTCTGTGTGTATCTCTGTAAATGTGTCTCTGTGTGTGTCTATGTGTGTGTAATTCTGTACATGTGTCTGTGTGTGTCTCTGTTTGTGTCTGTGTGTATCTCTGTAAATGTGTCCCTGTGTGTGTCTGTGTGTGTCTCTGTAAATGTGTCTATGTGTGTGTCTGTGTGTGTATCTCTGTAAATGTGTCTATGTGTGTGTCCGTGTGTGTCTCTGTGTGTGTCTGTGTGTATCTCTGTAAATGTGTCTATGTGTGTGTCTGTGTGTGTCTCTGTGTGTGTCTGTTTGTATCTCTGTAAATGTGTCTATGTGTGTGTCTGTGTGTGTCTCTGTGTGTGTCTGTGTGTATCTCTGTAAATGTGTCTATGTGTGTGTCTGTGTGTGTCTGTGTGTATCTCTGTAAATGTATCTCTGTGTGTGGCTGTGTGTCTGTGTGTATCTCTGTAAATGTGTCTATGTGTGTGTCTGTGTGTATCTCTGTAAATGTGTCTCTGTGTGTATCTCTGTAAATGTGTCTATGTGTGTGTCTGTGTGTGTCTCTGTGTGTGTCTGTGTGTATCTCTGTAAATGTGTCTCTGTGTGTGTCTGTGTATATCTCTGTAAATTTGTCTCTGTGTGTATCTCTGTAAATGTGCCTCTGTGTGTGTCTGTGTGTATCTCTGTAAATGTGTCTCTGTGTGTGTCTGTGTGTATCTCTGTAAATGTGTCTCTGTGTGTTTCTGTGTGAGTCTGTGTGTATCTCTGTAAATGTGTCTATGTGTGTGTCTGCGTGTGTCTCTGTGTGTGTCTGTGTGTATCTCTGTAAATGTGTCTATGTGTGTGTCTGTGTGTGTCTGTGTGTATCTCTGTAAATGTGTCTATGTGTGTGTCTGTGTGTGTCTCTGTGTGTGTCTGTGTGTATCTCTGTAAATGTGTCTATGTGTGTGTCTGTGTGTATCTCTGTAGATGTGTCTCTGTGTGTGGCTGTGTGTCTGTGTGTATCTCTGTAAATGTGTCTATGTGTGTGTCTGTGTGTGTCTGTGTGTATCTCTGTAAATATGTCTCTGTGTGTGTCTGTGTGTATCTCTGTAAATGCGTCTATGTGTGTGTCTGTGTGTGTCTGTGTGTATCTCTGTAAATGTGTCTCTGTGTGTGTTTGTGTGTGTCTGTGTGTATCTCTGTAAATGTGTCTCTGTGTGTGTCTGTGTGTATCTCTGTAAATGTGTCTATGTGTGTGTCTGTGTGTATCTCTGTAAATGTGTCTCTGTGTGTGTCTGTGTGTGTCTGTGTGTATCTCTGTAAATGTGTCTCTGTGTGTGTCTGTGTGTATCTCTGTAAATGTGTCTCAGTGTGTGTCTGTGTGTATCTCTGTAAATGTGTCTCTGTGTGTGTCTCTGTGTGTGTCTGTGTGTATCTCTGTAAATGTGTCTCTGTGTGTGTCTGTGTGTATCTCTGTAAATGTGTCTCTGTGTGTGTCTGTGTGTATCTCTGTAAATCTGTCTCTGTGTGTGTCTGTGTGTATCTCTGTAAATGTGTCTCTGTGTGTTTGTGTGAATTTCTGTAAATGTGTCTATGTGTGTGTCTGTGTGTCTCTGTGTGTGTCTGTGTGTATCTCTGTAAATGTGGCTCTGTGTGTGTCTGTGTGTGTCTACGTGTGTGTGTATCTCTGTAAATGTATCTCTGTATATGTGTCTGTGTGTGTCTCTGTGTGTGTCTGTGTGTGTCTATGTGTGTGTATCTCTGTAAATGTATCTCTGTACATTTGTCTGTGTGTGTCTCTGTGTGTGTCTATGTGTGTGTGTATCTCTGTACATATGTCTGTGTGTGTCTCTGTGTGTGTCTCTGTAAATGTATCTCTGCACATTTGTCTGTGTGTGTCTATGTGTGTGTGTATCTCTGTACATGTGTCTGTGTGTGTCTATGTGTGTGTATATCTCTGTACATGTGTCTGTGTGTGTATCTCTGTACATGTGTCTGTGTGTGTCTGTGTGTATGTATCTCTGTACATGTCTATGTTTGTGTATGTGTGTATGTATCTCTGTACATGTTTCTGTGTGTGTCTGTGTGTATCTCTGTACATGTCTATGTGTGTGTATGTGTGTATGTATCTCTGTACATGTGTCTGTGTGTACGTATTTCTTTACATGTCTCTGTGTGTGTCTATGTGTGTATGTATCTCTGTACATGTCTCTGTGTGTATATGTGTGTACGTATCTCTTTACATGTCTCAGTGTGTGTATATGTGTGTACATATCTCTCTACAAGTCTGTGTGTGCGTATCTCTCTTCAAGTCTGTGTGTACGTATCTCTGTACATGTCTCAGTGTGTGTTTATGTGTGTATGTATCTCTGTACATGTCTCAGTGTGTGTATATGTGTGTACGTATCTCTCTACAAGTCTGTGTGTACGTATCTCTGTACATGTCTCTGTGTGTATATGTGTGTACGTATCTGTCTACACGTCTTTGTGTACGTATCTCTGTACATGTCTCTGTGTGTGTATATGTGTGTACGTATCTCTCTATATGTCTCTATGTGTGTCTATGTGTGTGTATCTCTGTACATGTGTTTGTGTGTGTCTATGTGTGTGTATCTCTGTACATGTCTCTGTGTGTGTTTATCTCTGTGCATGTTTCTGGGTGTGTCTCTGTGTGTGTGTATTTCTGTACATGTTCTTGTGTGTGTCTATGTGTGTGTGTCTCTGTACATGTGTCTGTGTGTGTCTCTGTGTGTGTATCTCTGTACGTGTGTCTGTGTGTATCTCTGTACATGTGTTTGTGTGTGTCTCTGTGTGTGTATCTCTTTACATGTGTCTCTGTGTGTGCCTATGTGTGTGTATCTCTGTACATGTGTCTGTGTGTATCTCTGTACATGTGTCTCTGTGTGTGTGTATTTCTGTACATGTGTCTGTGTGTATCTCTGTACATGTGTCTCTGTGTGTGTCTATGTGTGTGTATTTCTGTACATGTGTCTGTGTGTATCTCTGTACATTTGTCTCTGTGTGTATGTGTATCTCTGTACATGTGTCTGTGTGTATCTATGTGTGTGTATCTCTGTACATGTGTCTGTGTGTGTCTATGTGTGTGTATCTCTGTACATGTGCCTGTGTGTGTCTCTGTGTGTGTATCTCTGTACATGTATCTGTGTGTATCTATGTGTGTGTATCTTATACATGTGTCTGTGTGTGTCTCTGTGTGTGTATGTGTGTACATGTCTCTGCGTGTGTCTATGTGTGTGTGTATCTCTGTACATGTGCCTGTGTGTGTCTCTGTGTGTCTATGTGTGTGTGTATCTCCGTAAATGTGTCTCTGTGTGTGTCTATGTGTGTGTATCTCTGTAAATGTGTCTCTGTGTGTGTCTATGTGTGTGTATCTTTGTACATGTGTCTGTGTGTGTCTGTGTGTGTATCTCTGTAAATGTGTGTGTGTGTCTCTGTGTGTGTATCTCTAAATGTGTCTCTGTGTGTGTCTATGTTTGTGTGTATCTCTGTAAATGTGCCTCTGTGTGTGTCTATTTGTGTGTTTATCTCTGTACATGTGTCTGTGTGTTTATATGTGTGTATCTCTGTACAAGCGTCTGTGTGTGTATCTATGAAAATGTGTCTGCGTGTGTCTATGTGTGTGTATCTCTGTAAATGTGTATATATGTCTGTGTGTGTATCTCTGTACATGTGTATATGTGTCTGTGTGTGTATCTCTGTACATATGTATTCTTGTGTGTCTATGTGAGTGTGTATCTCTGTACATGTGTCTGTGTGTGTATCTCTGTAAATGTGTCTCTGTGTGTGTCTCTGTATATGTGTCTCTGTGTGTGTCTATGTGTGTGTATCTCTGCAAATGTGTCTCTGTGTGTGTCTATGTGTGTGTATCTCTGTAAATGTGTCTCTGTGTGTGTCTATGTGTGTGTGTATCTCTGTAAATGTATCGCTGTACATGTCTCTGTGTGTGTCTCTGTGTGTGTCTATGTGTGTGTGTATCTCTGTACATGTGTCTGTGTGTGTCTCTGTGTGTGTATCTCTATACATGTGTCTGTGCGTGTCTCTGTGTGTGTCTATGTGTGTGTATCTCTGTACATGTGTCTGTGTGTGTCTCTGTGTGTGTCTATGTGTGTGTATCTCTGTACATGTGTCTGTGTGTGTCTCTGTGTGTGTCTATGTGTGTGTATCTCTGTACATGTGTCTGTGTGTGTCTCTGTGTGTGTCCATGTGTGTGTATCTCTGTACATGTGTCTGTGTGTGTCTATGTGTGTGTATCTCTGTACATGTGTCTGTGTGTGTCTCTGAACATGTGTCTGTGTGTGTGTCTCTGTACATGTGTCTGTGTGAGTCTCTGTGTGTGTCTATGTGTGTGTATCTCTGTACATGTGTCTGTGTGTGTCTCTGTGTGTGTCCATGTGTGTGTATCTCTGTACATGTGTCTGTGTGTGTCTATGTGTGTGTATCTCTGTACATGTGTCTGTGTGTGTCTCTGAACATGTGTCTGTGTGTGTGTCTCTGTACATGTGTCTGTGTGTGTCTCTGTGTGTGTCTATATGTTTGTGTATCTCAGTACATGTGTCTCTGTGTGTGTCTCTGTGTTTGTATCTCTGTACATGTGTCTCTGTGTGTGTTTATGTGTGTGTATCTCTGTACATGTGTCTCTGTGTGTGTCTATGTGTGTGTATCTCTGTACATGTGTCTCTGTGAGTGTATCTCTTTACATGTGTATCTGTGTGTGTCTATGTGAGTGTGTATCTCTGTACATGTGTCTCTGTGTGTGTCTGTGCGTGTATCTCTGTACATGTTCTCTGTGTGTGTCTATGTGTGTGTATCTCTGTACATGTGTCTCTGTGTGTGTCTATGTGTGTGTATCTCTGTACATGTCTCTCTGTGTGTGTCTATGTGTGTGTATCTCTGTACATGTGTCTGTGTGTGTCTATGTGTGTGTATCTCTGTACATGTGTCTGTGTGTGTCTATGTGTGTGTATCTCTGTACATGTGTCTGTGTGTGTCTCTGTGTGTGTCTATGTGTGGGTAACTCTGTACATGTCTCTATGTGTGTCTTTGTGTATCTCTGTAAATGTGTCTACGTGTGTGTCTGTGTGTATCTCTGTAAATGTGTCTCTGTCTGTGTCTATGTGTGTGTAACTCTGTACATGTGTCTGTGTGTGTCTCTGTGTGTATCTATGTGTGTGTATCTCTGTACATGTGTCTGTGTGTGTCTCTGTGTGTGTAACTCTGTACATGTCTCTATGTGTGTCTGTGTGTATCTCTGTAAATGTGTCTCTGTGTGTGTAACTCTGTACATGTGTCTGTGTGTATCTCTGTAAATGTGTCCCTGTGTGTGTCTGTGTGTGTCTCTGTGTGTGTCTGTGTGTATCTCTGTAAATGTGTCTATGTGTGTGTCTGTGTGTGTATCTCTGTAAATGTGTCTATGTGTGTGTCTGTGTGTGTCTGTGTGTATCTCTGTAAATGTGTCTATGTGTGTGTCTGTGTGTGTCTCTGTGTGTGTCTGTGTGTATCTCTGTAAATGTGTCTATGTGTGTGTCTGTGTGTGTCTCTGTGTGTGTCTGTGTGTATCTCTGTAAATGTGTCTATGTGTGTGTGTCTGTGTGTATCTCTGTAAATGTGTCTCTGTGTGTGTCTGTGTGTATCTCTGTAAATGTGTCTATGTGTGTGTCTGTGTGTGTCTGTGTGTTTCTCTGTAAATGTGTCTCTGTGTGTGTCTGTGTGTATCTCTGTAAATGTGTATTGTGTGTGTCTGTGTGTGTCTGTGTGTATCTCTGTAAATGTGTCTATGTGTGTGTCTCTGTGTGTGTCTGTGTGTATCTCTGTAAATGTGTCCATGTGTGTGTCTGTGTGTGTCTCTGTGTGTGTCTGTGTGTATCTCTGTAAATGTGTCTCTGTGTGTGTCTGTGTGTGTCTCTGTGTGTGTCTATGTGTGTGTGTATCTCTGTACATAGGTCTGTGTGTGTCTCTGTGTGTGTCTATGTGTGTGTATCTCTGTAAATGTATCTCTGTACATGTGTCTCTGTGTGTCTCTGTGTGTGTCTATGTGTGTGTGTGTGTGTGTGTCTCTGTGTGTGTCTATGTTTGTGTGTCTCTGTAAATGTATCTCTGCACATGTGTCTGTGTGTGTCTATGTGTGTGTATCTCTGTACATGTGTCTGTGTGTATCTCTGTGTGTTTCTATGTGTGTGTATATCCCTGTAAATGTGTATATGTGTGTGTATCTCGGTACATGTGTCTATGTGTGTGTATATCTCTGGCTGTGTCTATGTGTGTGTATATCTCTGTACATGTGTCTGTGTGTGTATCTCTGTACATGTGTCTGTGTGTGTCTGTGTGTATTAATCTCTGTACATGTCTATGTGTGTGTATGTGTGTATGTATCTCTGTACATGTGTCTGTGTGTGTCTGTGTGTATCTCTGTACATGCCTATGTGTGTGTATGTGTGTATGTATCTCTGTACATGTCTCTGTGTGTGTATATGTGTGTACGTATCTCTGTACATGTTTCAGTGTGTGTATATGTGTGTACATATCTCTCTACAAGTCTGTGTGTGCGTAACTCTCTACAAGTCTGTGTGTACGTATCTCTGTACATGTCTCAGTGTGTGTTTATGTGTGTATGTATCTCTGTACATGTCCCAGTGTGTGTATATGTGTGCACGTATCTCTCTACAAGGTCTGTGTGTACGTATCTCTGTACATGTCTCTGTGTGTGTATATGTGTGTACGTATCTGTCTACAAGTCTGTGTGTGCGTATCTCTGTACATGTCTCTGTGTGTGTATATGTGTGTACGTATCTCTCTACCTGTCTCTATGTGTGTCTGTGTGTGTCTATGTGTGTGTATCTCTGTACACGTGTCTGTGTGTGTCTATGTGTGTGTGTATCTCTGTACATGTGCCTGTGTGTGTATGTGTGTACGTATCAATCTAAATGTCTCTTTGTGTATCTATGTGTGTGTATCTCTGTACATGAGTCTGTGTGTGTCTCTGTGTGTGTATCTCTGTACATGTGTCTGTGTGTATCTATGTGTGTGTGTATCTCTGTACACTGTCTGTGTGTGTATCTCTTTACATGTGTCTCTGTGTGTGTCTATGTGTGTGTGGGTATCTCTGTACATGTGTCTGTGTGTATCTATGTGTGTGTATCTCTGTACATGTGTCTCTGTGTGTGTGTATTTCTGTACATGTGTCTGTGTGTATCTCTGTACATGTGTCTCTGTGTGTATGTGTATCTCTGTACATGTGTCTGTGTATCTATGTGTGTGTATCTCTGTACATGTGTCTGTTTGTGTCTATGTGTGTGTATCTCTGTACATGTGCCTGTGAGTGTCTCTGTGTGTGTATCTCTGTACATGTATCTGTGTGTATCTATGTGTGTGTATCTTATACATGTGTTTTGTGTGTCTCTGTGTGTGTATGGTTGTACATGTCTCTGTGTGTGTCTATGTGTGTGTATCTCTGTACATGTGCCTGTGTGTGTCTCTGTGTGTCTATGTGTGTGTGTATCTCCGTAAATGTGTCTCTGTGTGTGTCTATGTGTGTGTATCTCTGTAAATGTGTCTCTGTGTGTGTATCTTTGTACATGTGTCTGTGTGTGTCTGTGTGTGTATCTCTGTAAATGTGTCTGTGTGTGTCTCTGTGTGTGTATCTCTAAATGTGTCTCTGTGTGTGTCTATGTTTGTGTGTATCTCTGTAAATGTGCCTCTGTGTGTGTCTATTTGTGTGTTTATCTCTGTAAATGTGTCTGTGTGTCTATGTGTGTGTATCTCTGTACAAGTGTCTGTGTGTATCTCTGTAAATGTGTCTGTGTGTGTCTATGTGTGTGTATCTCTGTACATGTGTCTATGTGTGTGTCTGTGTGCGTGCGTATCGCTGTACATGTGTCTGTGTGTGTCTATGTGTGTGTGTATCTCTGTACATGTGTCTCAGTGTGTGTCTGTTTGTGTATCTCTGTAAATGTGTCTGTGTGTGTCTATTTGTGTGTCTATGTGTGTGTATCTCTGTAAATGTGTCTCTGTGTTTGTCTATGTGTGTATGTAATTTTGTACATGTGTCTGTGTGTCTCTGTGAGTGGCTATGTGTGTGTATCTCTGTACATGTGTCTCTGTGTGTGTTTTTTGTGTATCTCTGTACATGTGCCTGTGTGTGTCTCTGTGTGTCTATGTGTGTGTGTATCTCCGTAAATGTGTCTCTGTGTGTGTCTATGTGTGTGTATCTTTGTACATGTGTCTGTGTGTGTATCTCTGTAAATGTGTCTGTGTGTGTCTATGTTTGTGTGTATCTCTGTACAAGTGTCTGTGTGTGTATCTCTGTAAATGTGTCTGTGTGTGTCTATGTGTGTGTATTCCTGTACATGTGTCTATGTGTGTGTCTGTGTGCGTGCGTATCGCTGTACATGTGTCTGTGTGTGTCTATGTGTCTGTGTATCTCTGTACATGTGTCTCTGTGTGTGTCTGTTTGTGTATCTCTGTAAATGTGTCTGTGTGTGTCTATTTGTGTGTATCTCTGTAAATGTGTCTGTGTGTTTGTCTATGTGTGTATGTATCTCTGTACATTTGTCTGTGTGTGTCTCTGTGAGTGGCTATGTGTGTGTGTATCTCTGTACATGTGTCTATGTGTGTGTCTGTGTGTGTATCTCTGTACATGTGTCTGTGTGTGTCTATGCGTGTGTATCTGTGTATATGTGTCTATGTGTGTGTCTGTGTGTGTATCTCTGTACATTTGTCTCTGTGTGTGTCTATGTGAGTGTGTATCTCTGTACATTTTCTGTGTGTGTGCATCTCTTTAAATGTGTCTGTGTGTGCATCTCTTTAAATGTGTCTGTGTGTGTCTCTGTAAATGTTTCTCTGTGTGTGTCTATGTAGTGTATCTCTGCAAATGTGTCTCTGGGTGTGTCTATGTGTGTGTATCTCTGTGCATGTGTCTGTGTTGGTCTATGTGTGTGGGTATCTCTGTACATGTGTCTGTGTGTGTCTATGTGTGTGTATCTCTGTGCATGTGTCTGTGTGTGTCTATGTGTGTGTATATCTGTAAATGTGTCTCTGTGTGTGTCTGTGTGTGTGTCTCTCTGTGCATGCGTCTGTGTCTGTCTATGTGTGTGTATCTCTGTACATGTGTCTGTGTGAGTCTGTGTGTATGTATCTCTGTACATGTGTCTGTGTGTGTCTATGTGTGTGTATCTCTGTAAATGTGTCTATGTGTGTGTATCTCTGTAAATGTGTCTCTGTGTGTGTGTATCTCTGTACATGTCTATGTGTGTGTATCTCTGTACATGCCTATGTGTGTGTATCTCTGTACATGTCTCTGTGTGTGTGTATCTCTGTACATGTCTATGTGTGTGTATCTCTGTACATGCCTATGTGTGTGTATCTCTGTACATGTCTCTGTGTGTGTCAATGTGTGTACATATCTCTGTACATGTCTCTGTGTGTGTCTATGTGTGTGTAATTCTGTACATGTCTGTGTGTGTCTATGTGTGTGTATCTCTGTAGATACTTCTGGTGTGTTTGTATCTCTGTACATGTTTGTGTGTGTCTATGTGTGTGTATCTCTGTGTGTGTCTCAGTGTGTGTATCTCTGTATATGTCTCTGTGTCTGTCTAAGTGTGTGTATCTCTGTAGATGTCTCTGTGTGTGTCTATGTGTGTACGTATCTCTCTACATGTCTCTGTGTGTGTGTGTGTGTAAATGTATCTCTGTAGATGTCTCTGTGAGTGTCTAAGTGTGTGTATCTCTGATCACGTCTGTGTGTGTGTATCTCTGTACATGTCTCTGTGTGTGTATATGTGTGTACGTACCTCTCTACAAGTCTGTGAGTGTGTATCTCTGTACATGTCTCTGTGTGTGTATATGTGTGTACGTACCTCGCTACAAGTTTGTGTGTGTATCTCTGTACATGTCTCTGTGTGTGTATATATGTGTACGTACCTCTCTACAAGTCTGTGTGTATGTATCTCTGTACATGTCTCTGTGTGTGTATATGTGTGTACGTACCTCTCTACAAGTCTGTGTGTGTATCTCTGTACATGTCTCAGTGTGTGTATATGTGTGTACGTACCTCGCTACAAGTTTGTGTGTGTATCTCTGTACATGTCTCTGTGTGTGTATATGTGTGTACGTACCTCTCTACAAGTCTGTGTGTATGTATCTCTGTACATGTCTCTGTGTGTGTATATGTGTGTACGTACCTCTCTACAAGTCTGTGTGTGTGTATCTCTGTACATGTCTCTGTGTGTGTATATGTGTGTACGTACCTCTCTACAAGTCTGTGTGTATGTATCTCTGTACATGTCTCTGTGTGTGTCTATGTGTGTGTATATCTCTGTAAATGTGTCTATGTGTGTGTATCTCGGTACATGTGTCTGTGTGTGTATCTCTGTGCATGTGTCTGTGTGTGTCTGTGTGTATGTATCTCTGTACATTTCTATGTGTGTGTATGTATCTCTTTACATGTGTCTGTGTGTGTCTGTGTGTATGTATCTCTGTACATGTTCTATGTGTGTGTATGTGTGTATGTATCTCTGTATATGTGTCTGTGTGTGTCTGTGTGTATGTATCTCTGTACATGTGTCTGTGTGTGTATATGTGTGTACGTATCTGTCTACAAGTCTGTGTGTCCGTATCTCTGTACATGTCTCAGTGTGTGTATATGTGTGTACGTATCTGTCTACAAGTCTGTGTGTACGTATCTCTGTACATGTCTCAGTGTGTGTATATGTGTGTACGTATCTCTCTACAAGTCTGTGTGTGCGTATCTCTCTACAAGTCTGTGTGTGTATCTCTGTACATGTCTCTGTGTGTGTATATGTGTGTACGTATCTCTCTACAAGTCTGTGTGTGTATCTCTGTACATGTCTCTGTGTGTGTATATGTGTGTACGTACCTCTCTACAAGTCTGTGTGTGTATCTCTGTACATGTCTCTGTGTGTGTATATGTGTGTACGTATCTCTCTACAAGTCTGTGTGTGTATCTCTGTACATGTCTCTGTGTGTGTATATGTGTGTACGTATCTCTCTACAAGTCTGTGTGTGTATCTCTGTACATGTCTCTGTGTGTGTATATGTGTGTACGTATCTCTCTACAAGTCTGTGTGTATGTATCTCTGTACATGTCTCTGCGTGTGTCTATGTGTGTGTATATCTCTATAAATGTGTCTATGTGTGTGTATCTCGGTACATGTGTCTGTGTGTGTATCTCTGTACATGTGTCTGTGTGTGTCTGTGTGTATGTATCTCTCTACATGTCTATGTGTGTGTATGTGTGTATGTATCTCTGTATATGTGTCTGTGTGTGTATATGTGTGTACGTATCTGTCTACAAGTCTGTTTGTCCGTATCTCTGTACATGTCTCAGTGTGTGTATATGTGTGTACATATCTGTCTACAAGTCTGTGTGTACGTATCTCTGTACATGTCTCAGTGTGTGTATATGTGTGTACGTATCTCTCTACAAGTCTGTGTGTACGTATCTCTGTACATGTGTCTGTGTGTATATGTGTGTACGTATCTGTCTACAAGTCTGTGTGTACGTATCTGTCTACCAGTCTGTGTGTACGTATCTGTCTACAAGTCTGTGTGTGTATCTCTGTACATGTCTCTGTGTGTATATGTGTGTACGTATCTCTCTACATGTCTCTATGTGTGTCTATGTGTGTGTATCTCTGTACATGTGTCTGTGTGTGTGTATCTCTGTACATATGCCTGTGTGTGTATATGTGTGTACGTATCAATCTACATGTCTCTTTGTGTGTCTATGTGTGTGTGTGTATCTCTGTAGATGTGTCTGTGTGTGTCTCTGTCTGTGTGTGTTTATCTCTGTACATGTCTCTGTGTGTGTTTATCTCTGTGCATGTGTCTGTGTGTGTCTATGTGTGTGTATCTCTGTACATGTGTCTGTGTGTGTCTCTGTGTGTGTGTATCTCTGTACATGTGTCTGTGTGTATCTATGTGTGTGTATCTCTGTACATGTGTCTCTGTGTGTGTCTATGTGTGTGTATCTCTGTACATGTGTCTCTGTGTGTATCTATGTGTGTGTGTATCTCTGTACATGTGTCTCTGTGGTGGGTGTGTATTTCTGTACATGTCTCTGTGTGTATGTGTATCTCTGTACATGTGTCTGTGTGTAGCTATGTGTGTGTATCTCTGTACATGTGTCTGTGTGTATCTATGTGTTTGTGTATCTCTGTACATGTGTCTCTGTGTGTGTGTATCTCTGTACATCTGTCTGTGTGTATCTATGTGTGTATCTATGTGTGTATCTCTGTACATGTGTCTGTGTGTGTCTATGTGTAAGTATCTCTGTACATGTGTCTGTGTGTATCTGTGTGTATCTCTGTACATGTGTCTGTGTGTATATATGTGTTTGTGTAGCTCTGTACATGTGTCTCTGTGTGTGTGTATCTCTGTACATCTGTCTGTGTGTGTCTATGTGTGTGTATTTCTGTACATGTGTCTGTGTGTGTCTCTGTGTGTGTATCTCTGTACATGTGTCTGTGTGTATCTATGTGTGTGTATCTTATACATGTGTCTGTGTGTGTATGTCTGTACATGTCTCGGTGTGTGTCTATGTGTGTGTATCTCTGTAAATGTGTCTCTGTGTGTGTCTATGTGTGTGTATCTTTGTACATGTGTCTGTGTGTGTCTGTGTGTGTATCTCTGTAAATGTGTCTGTGTGTGTCTCTGTGTGTGTATCTCTGAAAATGTGTCTCTGTGTGTGTCTATGTTTGTGTGTATCTCTGTAAATGTGCCTCTGTGTGTGTCTATTTGTGTGTTTATCTCTGTACATGTGTCTGTGTGTCTATGTGTGTGTATCTCTGTACATGTGTCTGTGTGTGTATCTCTGTAAATGTGTGTGTGTCTATGTGTGTGTGTATCTCTGTAAAAGGTGTCTGTGTGTGTCTATGTGTGTGTATCTCTGTACATGTGTCTATGTGTGTGTCTGTGTGCGTGCGTATCGCTGTACATCTGTCGGTGTGTGTCTATGTGTGTGTATCTCTGTACATGTGTCTCTGTGTGTGTCTGTGTGTGTATCTCTGTAAATGTGTCTGTGTGTGTGTCTATTTGTGTGTCTATGTGTGTGTATCTCTGTAAGTGTGTCTCTGTGTTTGTCTATGTGTGTATGTATCTCTGTACATGTGTCTGTGTGTGTCTATGCGTGTGTATCTGTGTATATGTGTCTATGTGTGTATCTGTGTGTGTATCTCTGTACATGTGTCTCTGTGTGTGTCTATGTCAGTGTGTATCTCTGTACATTTTCTGTGTGTGTGTATCTCTTTAAATGTGTCTGTGTGTGTCTCTGTAAATGTGTCTCTGTGTGAGTCTATGTGTGTGTATCTCTGTAAATGTGTCTCTGTGTGTGTCTATGTGTGTGTATCTCTGTACATGTCTCTCTGTGTGTGTCGATGTGTGTGTATCTCTGTACATGTGTCTGTGTGTGTCTCTGTGTGTGTCTATGTGTGTGTATCTCTGTACATGTGTCTGTGTGTGTCTCTGTGTGTGTCTATGTGTGTGTATCTCTATAAATGTGTCTCTGTGTGTGTCTATGTGTGTGTAACACTGTACATGTGTCTGTGTGTGTCTATGTGTGTGTATCTCTGCAAATGTGTCTATGTGTGTGTCTGTGTGTGTCTCTGTAAATGTGTCTCTGTGTGTGTCTATGTGTGTGTAACTCTGTACATGTTCTGTGTGTGTCTCTATGTGTGTCTGTGTGTATCTCTGTAAATGTGTCTACGTGTGTGTCTGTGTGTGTCTCTGTAAATTTGTCTCTGTGTGTGTCTGTGTGTATCTCTGTAAATGTGTCTCTGTGTGTGTCTGTGTGTATCTCTGTAAATGTGTTTCTGTGTGTGTCTGTGTGTGTCTCTGTAAATGTGTCTCTGTGTGTGTCTGTGTGTGTCAGTGTGTATCTCTGTAAATGTGTCTACGTGTGTGACTGTGTGTATCTCTGTAAATGTGTCTCTGTGTGTGTCTATGTGTGTGTAACTCTGTACATGTGTCTACGTGTGTGTCTCTGTTTCTGTCTGTGTGTATCTCTGTAAATGTGTCCCTGTGTGTGTCTGTGTGTGTCTCTGTGTGTGTCTGTGTGTATCTCTGTAAATGTGTCTCTTTTGTGTGTCTGTGTGTGTCCCTGTAAATGTGTCTCTGTGTGTGTCTGTGTGTATCTGTGTAAATGTGTCTACGTGTGTGTCTGTGTGTGTCTCTGTAAATGTGTCTCTTTGTGTGTCTGTGTGTGTCTCTGTAAATGTGTCTCTGTGTGTGTCTGTGTGCATCTCTGTAAATGTGTCTCTGTTTGTGTCTGTGTGTATCTCTGTAAATGTGTCCCTGTGTGTGTCTGTGTGTGTCTCTGTAAATGTGTCTATGTGTGTGTCTGTGTGTGTATCTCTGTAAATGTGTCTATGTGTGTGTCCGTGTGTGTCTCTGTGTGTGTCTGTGTGTATCTCTGTAAATGTGTCTATGTGTGTGTCTGTGTGTGTCTCTGTGTGTGTCTGTGTGTATCTCTGTAAATGTGTCTATGTGTGTGTCTGTGTGTGTCTCTGTGTGTGTCTGTGTGTATCTCTGTAAATGTGTCTATGTGTGTGTCTGTGTGTGTCTGTGTGTATCTCTGTAAATGTGTCTCTGTGTGTGGCTGTGTGTCTGTGTGTATCTCTGTAAATGTGTCTATGTGTGTGTGTATGTGTGTGTCTGTGTGTATCTCTGTAAATGTGTCTCTGTGTGTTTCTGTGTGTATCTCTGTAAATGTGTCTATGTGTGTGTCTGTGTGTGTCTCTGTGTGTGTCTGTGTGTATCTCTGTAAATTTGTCTCTGTGTGTGTCTGTGTGTATCTCTGTAAATTTGTCTCTGTGTGTATCTCTGTAAATGTGCCTCTGTGTGTGTCTGTGTGTATCTCTGTAAATGTGTCTCTGTGTGTGTCTGTGTGTATCTCTGTAAATGTGTCTCTGTGTGTTTCTGTGTGAGTCTGTGTGTATCTCTGTAAATGTGTCTCTGTGTGTGTCTGTGTGTGTCTGTGTGTATCTCTGTAAAGGTGTCTATGTGTGTGTCTGCGTGTGTCTCTGTGTGTGTCTGTGTGTATCTCTGTAAATGTGTCTATGTGTGTGTCTGTGTGTGTCTGTGTGTATCTCTGTAAATGTGTCTATGTGTGTGTCTGTGTGTATCTCTGTAAATGTGTCTATGTGTGTGTCTGTGTGTATCTCTGTAGATGTGTCTCTGTGTGTGGCTGTGTGTCTGTGTGTATCTCTGTAAATGTGTCTATGTGTGTGTCTGTGTGTGTCTGTGTGTATCTCTGTAAATGTGTCTCTGTGTGTGTCTGTGTGTATCTCTGTAAATGCGTCTATGCGTGTGTCTGTGTGTGTCTCTGTGTGTGTCTGTGTGTATCTCTGTAAATGTGTCTCTGTGTGTGTCTGTGTGTGTCTGTGTGTATCTCTGTAAATGTGTCTCTGTGTGTGTCTGTGTGTATCTCTGTAAATGTGTCTATGTGTGTGTCTGTGTGTATCTCTGTAAATGTGTCTCTGTGTGTGTCTGTGTGTATCTCTGTAAATGTGTCTCTGTGTGTGTCTGTGTGTATCTCTGTAAATGTGTCTCTGTGTGTGTCTGTGTGTATCTCTGTAAATGTGTCTCTGTGTGTGTCTGTGTGTGTCTGTGTGTATCTCTGTAAATGTGTCTCTGTGTGT
Source organism: Deroplatys truncata (assembly GCA_030765065.1). Taxonomy (NCBI): domain Eukaryota; kingdom Metazoa; phylum Arthropoda; class Insecta; order Mantodea; family Mantidae; genus Deroplatys; species Deroplatys truncata. The sequence continues at coordinate 2,477,577 of CM060977.1, read as the reverse complement.
GTCTGTGTGTATCTCTGTAAATGTGTCTCTGTGTGTGTCTGTGTGTGTCTGTGTGTATCTCTGTAAATCTGTCTCTGTGTGTGTCTGTGTGTATCTCTGTAAATGTGTCTCTGTGTGTGTCTGTGTGAATTTCTGTAAATGTGTCTATGTGTGTGTCTCTGTGTGTGTCTGTGTGTATCTCTGTAAATGTGTCTCTGTGTGTGTCTGTGTGTGTCTATGTGTGTGTGTGTATCTCTGTAAATGTATCTCTGTATATGTGTCTGTGTGTGTCTCTGTGTGTGTCTGTGTGTGTCTATGTGTGTGTATCTCTGTAAATGTATCTCTGTACATTTGTCTGTGTGTGTCTCTGTGTGTGTCTATGTGTGTGTGTATCTCTGTACATATGTCTGTGTGTGTCTCTGTAAATGTATCTCTGCACATGTGTCTGTGTGTGTCTATGTGTGTGTGTATCTCTGTACATGTGTCTGTGTGTGTCTCTGTGTGTTTCTATGTGTGTGTATATCTCTGTAAATGTGTATATGTGTGTGTATCTCGGTACATGTGTCTATGTGTGTGTCTATGTGTGTATGTATCTCTGTACATGTGTCTGTGTGTGTCTATGTGTGTGTATCTCTCTACATGTGTCTCTGTGTGTGCCTATGTGTGTGTATCTCTGTACATGTGTCTGTGTGTATCTCTGTACATGTGTCTCTGTGTGTGTGTATTTCTGTACATGTGTCTGTGTGTATTTCTGTACATGTGTCTCTGTGTGTATGTGTATCTCTGTACATGTGTCTGTGTGTATCTATGTGTGTGTATCTCTGTACTTGTGTCTGTGTGTATCTATGTGTGTATCTCTGTACATGTGCCTGTGTGTGTCTCTGTGTGTGTATCTCTGTACATGTATCTGTGTGTATCTATGTGTGTGTATCTTATACATGTGTCTGTGTGTGTCTCTGTGTGTGTATGTGTGTACATGTCTCTGCGTGTGTCTATGTGTGTGTATCTCTGTACATGTGCCTGTGTGTGTCTCTGTGTGTCTATGTGTGTGTGTATCTCCGTAAATGTGTCTCTGTGTGTGTCTATGTGTGTGTATCTCTGTAAATGTGTCTCTGTGTGTGTCTATGTGTGTGTATCTTTGTACATGTGTCTGTGTGTGTCTGTGTGTGTATCTCTGTAAATGTGTCTGTGTGTGTCTCTGTGTGTGTATCTCTAAATGTGTCTCTGTGTGTGTCTATGTTTGTGTGTATCTCTGTAAATGTGCCTCTGTGTGTGTCTATTTGTGTGTTTATCTCTGTACATGTGTCTGTGTGTTTATGTGTGTGTATCTCTGTACAAGCGTCTGTGTGTGTATCTCTGAAAATGTGTCTGCGTGTGTCTATGTGTGTGTATCTCTGTAAATGTGTATATGTGTCTGTGTGTGTGTATCTCTGTACATGTGTATATGTGTCTGTGTGTGTATCTCTGTACATATGTATCCTTGTGTGTCTATGTGAGTGTGTATCTCTGTACATGTGTCTGTGTGTGTATCTCTGTAAATGTGTCTCTGTGTGTGTCTCTGTATATGTGTCTCTGTGTGTGTCTATGTGTGTGTATCTCTGTAAATGTGTCTCTGTGTGTGTCTATGTGTGTGTGTGTATCTCTGTAAATGTATCGCTGTACATGTCTCTGTGTGTGTCTATGTGTGTGTGTATCTCTGTACATGTGTCTGTGTGTGTCTCTGTGTGTGTCTATGTGTGTGTATCTCTGTACATGTGTCTGTGTGTGTCTCTGTGTGTGTCTATGTGTGTGTATCTCTGTACATGTGTCTGTGTGTGTCTCTGTGTGTGTCTATGTGTGTGTATCTCTGTACATGTGTCTGTGTGTGTCTCTGTGTGTGTCTATGTGTGTGTATCTCTTTACATGTGTCTGTGTGTGTCTCTGTGTGTGTCTATGTATGTGTATCTCTGTACATGTGTCTGTGTGTGTATCTGTGTGTGTCTATGTGTGTGTATCTCTGTACATGTGTCTGTGTGTGTCTCTGTGTGTGTATCTCTGTAAATGTGTCTCTGTGTGTGTCTATATGTTTGTGTATCTCAGTACATGTGTCTCTGTGTGTGTCTCTGTGTGTGTATCTCTGTACATGTGTCTCTGTGTGTGTCTCTGTGTGTGTCTATGTGTGTGTATCTCTGTACATGTGTCTCTGTGAGTGTATCTCTGTACATGTGTATCTGTGTGTGTCTATGTGAGTGTGTATCTCTGTACATGTGTCTCTGTGTGTGTCAGTGCGTGTATCTCTGTACATGTTCTCTGTGTGTGTCTATGTGTGTGTATCTCTGTACATGTGTCTCTGTGTGTGTCTATGTGTGTGTATCTCTGTACATGTCTCTCTGTGTGTGTCTATGTGTGTTTATCTCTGTACATGTGTCTGTGTGTGTCTATGTGTGTGTATCTCTGTACATGTGTCTGTGTGTGTCTCTGTGTGTGTCTATGTGTGTGTATCTCTATAAATGTGTCTCTGTGTGTGTCTATGTGTGTGTAACTCTGTACATGTCTCTATGTGTGTCTTTGTGTATCTCTGTAAATGTGTCTACGTGTGTGTCTGTGTGTATCTCTGTAAATGTATCTGTCTGTGTCTATGTGTGTGTAACTCTGTACATGTGTCTGTGTGTGTCTCTGTGTGTGTCTATGTGTGTGTGTATCTCTGTACATGTGTCTGTGTGTGTCTCTGTGTGTGTCTATGTGTGTGTAACTCTGTACATGTCTCTATGTGTGTCTGTGTGTATCTCTGTAAATGTGTCTACGTGTGTGTCTGTGTGTATCTCTGTAAATGTGTCTCTGTGTGTGTAACTCTGTACATGTGTCTGTGTGTATCTCTGTAAATGTGTCCCTGTGTGTGTCTGTGTGTGTCTGTGTGTATCTCTGTAAATGTGTCTATGTGTGTGTCTGTGTGTGTATCTCTGTAAATGTGTCTATGTGTGTGTCTGTGTGTGTCTGTGTGTATCTCTGTAAATGTGTCTATGTGTGTGTCTGTGTGTGTCTCTGTGTGTGTCTGTGTGTATCTCTGTAAATGTGTCTATGTGTGTGTCTGTGTGTGTCTCTGTGTGTGTCTGTGTGTATCTCTGTAAATGTGTCTATGTGTGTGTGTGTCTGTGTGTATCTCTGTAAATGTGTCTCTGTGTGTGTCTGTGTGTTTCTCTGTAAATGTGTCTCTGTGTGCGTCTGTGTGTATCTCTGTAAATGTGTATTGTGTGTGTCTGTGTGTGTTTGTGTGTATCTCTGTAAATGTGTCTATGTGTGTGTCTCTGTGTGTGTCTGTGTGTATCTCTGTAAATGTGTCCATGTGTGTGTGTCTGTGTGTGTCTCTGTGTGTGTCTGTGTGTATCTCTGTAAATGTGTCTCTGTGTGTGTCTGTGTGTGTCTCTGTGTGTGTCTGTGTGTGTCTCTGTGTGTGTCTATGTGTGTGTGTATCTCTGTACATAGGTCTGTGTGTGTATCTGTGTGTGTCTATGTGTGTGTATCTCTGTAAATGTATCTCTGTACATGTGTCTCTGTGTGTGTCTATGTGTGTGTGTATCTCTGTACATATGTCTGTGTGTGTCTCTGTGTGTGTCTATGTTTGTGTGTCTCTGTAAATGTATCTCTGCACATGTGTCTGTGTGTGTCTATGTGTGTGTATCTCTGTACATGTGTCTGTGTGTATCCCTGTGTGTTTCTATGTGTGTGTATATCTCTGTAAATGTGTATATGTGTGTGTATCTCGGTACATGTGTCTATGTGTGTGTATATCTCTGGCTGTGTCTATGTGTGTGTATATCTCTGTACATGTGTCTGTGTGTGTATGTCTGTACATGTGTCTGTGTGTGTCTGTGCGTATGTATCTCTGTACATGTCTATGTGTGTGTATGTGTGTATGTATCTCTGTACATGTGTCTGTGTGTGTCTGTGTGTATCTCTGTACATGTCTATGTGTGTGTATGTGTGTATGTATCTCTGTACATGTCTCTGTGTGTGTATATGTGTGTACGTATCTCTGTACATGTCTCAGTGTGTGTATATGTGTGTACATATCTCTCTACAAGTCTGTGTGTGCGTATCTCTCTACAAGTCTGTGTGTACGTATCTCTGTACATGTCACAGTGTGTGTTTATGTGTGTATGTATCTCTGTACATGTCTCAGTGTGTGTATATGTGTGCACGTATCTCTCTACAAGGTCTGTGTGTACGTATCTCTGTACATGTCTCTGTGTGTGTATATGTGTGTACGTATCTGTCTACAAGTCTGTGTGTACGTATCTCTGTACATGTCTCTGTGTGTGTATATGTGTGTACGTATCTCTCTACCTGTCTCTATGTGTGTCTGTGTGTGTCTATGTGTGTGTATCTCTGTACATGTGTCTGTGTGTGTCTATGTGTGTGTGTATCTCTATACATGTGCCTGTGTGTGTATGTGTGTACGTATCAATCTAAATGTCTCTTTGTGTGTCTATGTGTGTGTATCTCTGTACATGTGTCCGTGTGTGTCTCTGTCTGTGTGTGTATCTCTGTACATGTGTCCGTGTGTGTCTCTGTCTGTGTGTGTATCTCTGTACATGTCTCTGTGTGTGTTTATCTCTGTGCATGTTTCTGGGTGTGTCTCTGTGTGTGTGTGTCTATTTCTGTACATCTTCTTGTGTGTGTCTACGTGTGTGTGTCTCTGTACATGAGTCTGTGTGTGTCTCTGTGTGTGTATCTCTGTACATGTGTCTGTGTGTATCTATGTGTGTGTATCTCTGTACATGTGTCTGTGTGTGTATCTCTTTACATGTGTCTCTGTGTGTGTCTATGTGTGTGTGGGTATCTCTGTACATGTGTCTGTGTGTATCTATGTGTGTGTATCTCTGTACATGTGTCTCTGTGTGTGTGTATTTCTGTACATGTGTCTGTGTGTATCTCTGTACATGTGTCTCTGTGTGTATGTGTATCTCTGTACATGTGTCTGTGTGTATCTATGTGTGTGTATCTCTGTGCATGTGTCTGTGTGTGTCTATGTGTGTGTATCTCTGTACATGTGCCTGTGAGTGTCTGTGTGTGTATCTCTGTACATGTATCTGTGTGTATCTATGTGTGTGTATCTTATACATGTGTTTTGTGTGTCTCTGTGTGTGTATGGTTGTACATGTCTCTGTGTGTGTCTATGTTTGTGTATCTCTGTACATGTGCCTGTGTGTGTCTCTGTGTGTCTATGTGTGTGTATCTCCGTAAATGTGTCTCTGTGTGTGTCTATGTGTGTGTATCTCTGTAAATGTGTCTCTGTGTGTGTATCTTTGTACATGTGTCTGTGTGTGTCTGTGTGTGTATCTCTGTAAATGTGTCTGTGTGTGTCTCTGTGTGTGTATCTCTAAATGTGTTTCTGTGTGTGTCTATGTTTGTGTGTATCTCTGTAAATGTGCCTCTGTGTGTGTCTATTTGTGTGTTTATCTCTGTAAATGTGTCTGTGTGTCTATGTGTGTGTATCTCTGTACAAGTGTCTGTGTGTATCTCTGTAAATGTGTCTGTGTGTGTCTATGTGTGTGTATCTCTGTACATGTGTCTATGTGTGTGTCTGTGTGCGTGCGTATCGCTGTACATGTGTCTGTTTGTGTCTATGTGTGTGAGTATCTCTGTACATGTGTCTCTGTGTGTGTCTGTTTGTGTATCTCTGTAAATGTGTCTGTGTGTGTCTATTTGTGTGTCTATGTGTGTGTATCTCTGTAAATGTGTCTCTGTGTTTGTCTATGTGTGTATGTATCTTTGTACATGTGTCTGTGTGTCTCTGTGAGTGGCTATGTGTGTGTGTATCTCTGTACATGTGTCTATGTGTGTGTCTGTGTGTGTATCTCTGTACATGCGTCTGTGTGTGTCTATGCGTGTGTATCTGTGTATATGTGTCTATGTGTGTGTCTGTGTGTGTGTATCTCTGTACATTTGTCTGTGTGTGTGTCTATGTGAGTGTGTATCTCTGTACATTTTCTGTGTGTGTGTGTATCTCTTTAAATGTGTCTGTTTGTGTCTCTGTAAATGTTTCTCTGTGTGTGTCTATGTGTGTGTATCTCTGCAAATGTGTCTCTGGGTGTGTCTATGTGTGTGTATCTCTGTGCGTGTGTCTATGTGTGTCTATGTGTGTGGGTATCTCTGTATATTTGTCTGTGTGTGTCTATGTGTGTGTGTATCTCTGTGCATGTGTCTGTGTGTGTATCTCTGTAAATGTGTCTCTGTGTGTGTCTGTGTGTGTGTCTCTCTGTGCATGCGTCTGTGTGTGTCGATGTGTGTGTATCTCTGTACATGTGTCTGTGTGAGTCTGTGTGTATGTATCTCTGTACATGTGTCTGTGTGTGTCTATGTGTGTGTATCTCTGTAAATGTGTCTATGTGTGTGTATCTCTGTAAATGTGTCTCTGTGTGTGTATCTCTGTACATGTCTATGTGTGTGTATCTCTGTACATGCCTATGTGTGTGTATCTCTGTACATGTCTCTGTGTGTGTGTCTAAGTGTGTACATATCTCTGTACATTTGTCTCTGTGTGTGTCTATGTGAGTGTGTATCTCTGTACATTATCTGTGTGTGTGTATCTCTTTAAATGTGTCTGTGTGTGTCTCTGTAAATGTTTCTCTGTGTGTGTCTATGTGTGTGTATCTCTGTAAATGTGTCTCTGGGTGTGTCTATGTGTGTGTATCTCTGTGCATGTGTCTGTGTGTGTCTATGTGTGTGTGTGTATCTCTGTACATGTGTCTGTGTGTGTCTATGTGTGTGTATCTCTGTGCATGTGTCTGTGTGTGTCTATGTGTGTGTATCTCTGTAAATGTGTCTGTCTCTGTCTATTTGTGTGTCTATGTGTGTGTATCTCTGTAAATGTGTCTCTGTGTTTGTCTATGTGTGTATGTATCTCTGTACATGTGTCTGTGTGTCTCTGTGAGTGGCTATGTGTGTGTGTATCTCTGTACATGTGTCTATGTGTGTGTCTGTGTGTGTATCTCTGTACATGTGTCTGTGTGTGTCTATGCGTATGTATCTGTGTATATGTGTCTATGTGTGTGTCTGTGTGTGTATCTCTGTACATTTGTCTGTGTGTGTGTCTATGTGAGTGTGTATCTCTGTACATTTTCTGTGTGTGTGTAACTCTTTAAATGTGTCTATTTGTGTCTCTGTAAATGTTTCTCTGTGTGTGTCTATGTGTGTGTATCTCTGCAAATGTGTCTCTGGGTGTGTCTATGTGTGTGTATCTCTGTGCGTGTGTCTGTGTGTGTCTATGTGTGTGGGTATCTCTGTACATGTGTCTGTGTGTGTCTATGTGTGTGTGTATCTCTGTGCATGTGTCTGTGTGTGTCTATGTGTGTGTATCTCTGTAAATGTGTCTCTGTGTGTGTCTGTGTGTGTGTCTCTCTGTGCATGCGTCTGTGTGTGTCTATGTGTGTGTATCTCTGTACATGTGTCTGTGTGAGTCTGTGTGTGTCTGTGTGTGTCTATGTGTGTCTATGTGTGTGTATCTCTGTGCGTGTGTCTGTGTGTGTCTATGTGTGTGGGTATCTCTGTACATGTGTCTGTGTGTGTCTATGTGTGTGTGTATCTCTGTGCATGTGTCTGTGTGTGTCTATGTGTGTGTATCTCTGTAAATGTGTCTCTGTGTGTGTCTGTGTGTATGTCTCTCTGTGCATGCGTCTGTGTGTGTCTATGTGTGTGTCTCTCTGTACATGTCTCTGTGTGTGTCTATGTGTGTGTATCTCTGTACATGTGTCTGTGTGAGTCTGTGTGTATGTATCTCTGTACATGTGTCTGTGTGTGTCTCTGTGTGTGTCTATGTGTGTGTATCTCTGTAAATGTGTCTATGTGTGTACATATCTCTGTACATTTGTCTCTGTGTGTGTCTATGTGAGTGTGTATCTCTGTACATTTATTGTGTGTGTGTATCTCTTTAAATGTGTCTATGTGTGTCTCTGTAAATGTTTCTCTGTGAGTGTCTATGTGTGTGTATCTCTGTGCATGTGTCTGTGTGTGTCTATGTGTGTGTGTATCTCTGTACATGTGTCTGTGTGTGTCTATGTGTGTGTATCTCTGTGCATATGTCTGTGTGTGTCTATGTGTGTGTATCTCTGTAAATGTGTCTCTGTGTGTGTGTCTCTCTGTGCATGCGTCTGTGTGTGTCTATCTTTGTACATGTTTCTGTGTGAGTCTGTGTGTATGTATCTCTGTACATGTGTCTGTGTGTGTCTCTGTGTGTGTCTATGTGTGTGTGTGTATCTCTGTAAATGTGTCTATGTGTGTGTATCTCTGGAAATGTGTCTGTGTGTGTGTATCTCTGTACATATCTATGTGTGTGTATCTCTGTACATGCCTATGTGTGTGTATCTCTGTACATGTCTCTGTGTGTGTCTATGTGTGTACATATCTCTGTACATGTCTCTGTGTGTGTCTATGTGTGTGTATCTCTGTACATGTCTGTGTGTGTCTATGTGTGTGTATCTCTGTAGATGTCTCTGTGTGTGTGTCTCAGTGTGTGTACCTCTGTATATGTCTCTGTGTCTTTCTAAGTGTGTGTATCTCTGTAGATGTCTCTGTATGTGTTTGTATCTCTGCACATGTTTGTGTGTGTCTATGTGTGTGTATCTGTGTGTGTCTCAGTGTGTGTATCTCTGTATATGTCTCTGTGTCTGTCTAAGTGTGTGTATCTCTGTAGATGTCTCTGTGTGTGTCTATGTGTGTACGTATATCTCTACATGTCTCTGTGTGTGTGTGTAAGTGTATCTCTGTAGATGTCTCTGTGTGTGTCGAAGTGTGTGTATCTCTGTACATGTCTGTGTGTGTATCTCTGTACATGTCTCTGTGTGTGTATATGTGTGTACGTACCTCTCTACAAGTCTGTGTGTGTATCTCTGTACATGTCTCTGTGTGTGTATATGTGTGTACGTACCTCGCTACAAGTCTGTGTGTGTATCTCTGTACATGTCTCTGTGTGTATATGTGTGTACGTATCTCTCTACAAGTCTGTGTGTGTGTATCTCTGTACATGTTTCTGTGTGTGTATATGTGTGTACGTACCTCGCTACAGGTCTGTGTGTGTATCTCTGTACATGTCTCTGTGTGTGTATATGTTTGTACGTACCTCGCTACAAGTTTGTGTGTGTATCTCTGTACATGTCTCTGTGTGTGTATATGTATGTACGTACCTCTCTACAAGTCTGTGTGTATGTATCTCTGTACATGTCTCTGTGTGTGTCTATGTGTGTATATCTCTGTAAATGTGTTTATGTGTGTGTATCTCGGTACATGTGTCTGTGTGTGTATCTCTGTACATGTGTCTGTGTGTGTCTGTGTGTATGTATCTCTGTACATTTCTATGTGTGTGTATGTGTGTATGTATCTCTTTACATGTGTCTGTGTGTATGTATCTCTGTACATGTCTATGTGTGTGTATGTGTGTATGTATCTCTGTACATGTGTCTGTGTGTGTCTGTGTGTATGTATCTCTGTACATGTGTCTGTGTGTGTATATGTGTGTACGTATCTGTCTACAAGTCTGTGTGTACGTATCTCTGTACATGTTTCCGTGTGTGTATATGTGTGTACGTATCTCACTACAAGTCTGTGTGTGCGTATCTCTCTACAAGTCTGTGTGTGTATCTCTCTACAAGTCTGTGTGTGTATCTCTGTACATGTCTCAGTGTGTGTATATGTGTGTGCGTATCTCTCTACAAGTCTGTGTGTACGTATCTCTGTACATGTCTCTGTGTGTATATGTGTGTACGTATCTGTCTACAAGTCTGTGTGTACGTATCTCTGTACATGTCTCTGTGTGTATATGTGTGTACGTATCTCATTACATGTCTCTATGTGCGTCTATGTGTGTGTATCTCTGTACATGTGTCTGTGTGTGTATGTGTGTGTATCTCTGTACATGTGGCTGTGTGTGTATATGTGTGTACGTATCAATCTACATGTCTCTTTGTGTGTCTATGTGTGTGTGTATATCTCTGTAGATGTGTCTGTGTGTGTCTCTGTCTGTGTGTTTTTATCTCTGTACGTGTCTCTGTGTGTGTTTATCTCTGTGCATGTGTCTGTGTGTGTCTATGTGTGTGTATCTCTGTACATGTGTCTGTGTGTGTCTCTGTGTGTGTATCTCTGTGTGTGTGTCGTCCTCCGTGGACTGGTGGTACCGTGCTAGCCTCTAGTTCCCAAGGTCGCGGGTTCAAACCCGGCGGAGGGCGATGGATTTTTTCGGGCGTAAAAATCGTTAGCACGGCTTCCTTCGGAAGGGAAGTAAAGCCGGTGGTCCCGTGTCGTAGATTTACGGCACGTAAAAGAACCTCAAGCCTGATAAAGAGGCCTCTGAGCAAAATTACAGGTGTTTTACGCCCAATATAGAATGGGACGCTAAGAACCATAGTATTTAAAGAGCGTCCATAAATAAAACTAATTTTTTTTATGTGTGTGTATTTCTGTACATGTGTCTCTGTGTGTATCTCTGTACATGTGTCTCTGTGTGTGTGTGTGTATTTCTGTACATGTCTCTGTGTGTATGTGTATCTCTGTACATGTGTCTGTGTGTAGCTATGTGTGTGTATCTCTGTACATGTGTCTGTGTGTATCTATGTGTTTGTGTATCTCTGTACATGTGTCTCTCTGTGTGTGTATCTCTGTACATCTCTCTGTGTGTGTCTATGTGTGTGTATCTCTGTACATGTGTCTGTGTGTGTCTATGTGTGTGTATCTCTGTACATGTGTCTGTGTGTATCTATGTGTGTGTATCTCTGTACATGTCTCTGTGTGTATCTATGTGTTTGTGTATCTCTGTACATGTGTCTCTCTGTGTGTGTGTATCTCTGTACATCTGTCTGTGTGTGTCTATGTGTGTGTATCTCTGTACATGTGTCTGTGTGTGTCTCTGTGTGTGTATCTCTGTACATGTGTCTGTGTGTATCTATGTGTGTGTATCTTATACATGTGTCTGTGTGTGTCTCTGTGTGTGTATGTCTGTACATGTCTCGGTGTGTGTCTATGTGTGTGTATCTCTGTAAATGTGTCTCTGTGTGTGTCTATGTGTGTGTATCTTTGTACATATGTCTGTGTGTGTATCTCTGTAAATGTGTCTGTGTGTGTCTCTGTGTGTGTATCTCTGAAAATGTGTCTGTGTGTGTCTCTGTGTGTGTATCTCTGTAAATGTGTCTGTGTGTGTCTCTGTGTGTGTATCTCTGAAAATGTGTCTGTGTGTGTCTCTGTGTGTGTATCTCTGAAAATGTGTCTGTGTGTGTCTCTGTGTGTGTATCTCTGAAAATGTGTCTGTGTGTGTCTCTGTGTGTGTATCTCTGAAAATGTGTCTGTGTGTGTCTCTGTGTGTGTATCTCTGAAAATGTGTCTGTGTGTGTCTCTGTGTGTGTATCTCTGAAAATGTGTCTGTGTGTGTCTCTGTGTGTGTATCTCTGAAAATGTGTCTCTGTGTGTGTCTATGTTTGTGTGTATCTCTGTAAATGTGCCTCTGTGTGTCTCTATTTGCGTGTTTATCTCTGTACATGTGTCTGTGTGTCTATGTGTGTGTATCTCTGTACATGTGTCTGTGTGTGTATCTCTGTAAATGTGTGTATGTCTATGTGTGTGTGTATCTCGTTAAAAGGTGTCTGTGTGTGTCTATGTGTGTGTATCTCTGTACATGTGTCTTTGTGTGTATGTGTATCTCTGTACATGTGTCTGTGTGTATCTATGTGTGTGTATCTCTGTACTTGTGTCTGTGTGTATCTATGTGTGTGTATCTCTGTACATGTGCCTGTGTGTGTCTCTGTGTGTGTATCTCTGTACATGTATCTGTGTGTATCTATGTGTGTGTATCTTATACATGTGTCTGTGTGTGTCTCTGTGTGTGTATGTGTGTACATGTCTCTGCGTGTGTCTATGTGTGTGTGTATCTCTGTACATGTGCCTGTGTGTGTCTCTGTGTGTCTATGTGTGTGTGTATCTCCGTAAATGTGTCTCTGTGTGTGTCTATGTGTGTGTATCTCTGTAAATGTGTCTCTGTGTGTGTCTCTGTGTGTGTATCTCTAAATGTGTCTCTGTGTGTGTCTATGTTTGTGTGTATCTCTGTAAATGTGCCTCTGTGTGTGTCTATTTGTGTGTTTATCTCTGTACATGTGTCTGTGTGTTTATGTGTGTGTATCTCTGTACAAGCGTCTGTGTGTGTATCTCTGAAAATGTGTCTGCGTGTGTCTATGTGTGTGTATCTCTGTAAATGTGTATATGTGTCTGTGTGTGTGTATCTCTATACATGTGTATATGTGTCTGTGTGTGTATCTCTGTACATATGTATCCTTGTGTGTCTATGTGAGTGTGTATCTCAGTACATGTGTCTGTGTGTGTATCTCTGTAAATGTGTCTCTGTGTGTGTCTATGTGTGTGTATCTCTGTAAATGTGTCTCTGTGTGTGTCTATGTGTGTGTGTATCTCTGTAAATGTATCGCTGTACATGTCTCTGTGTGTGTCTCTGTGTGTGTCTATGTGTGTGTGTATCTCTGTACATGTGTCTGTGTGTGTCTCTGTGTGTGTCTATGTGTGTGTATCTCTGTACATGTGTCTGTGTGTGTCTCTGTGTGTGTCTATGTGTGTGTATCTCTGTACATGTGTCTGTGTGTGTCTCTGTGTGTGTCTATGTGTGTGTATCTCTGTACATGTGTCTGTGTGTGTCTCTGTGTGTGTCTATGTGTGTGTATCTCTTTACATGTGTCTGTGTGTGTCTCTGTGTGTGTCTATGTATGTGTATCTCTGTACATGTGTCTGTGTGTGTATCTGTGTGTGTCTATGTGTGTGTATCTCTGTACATGTGTCTGTGTGTGTCTCTGTGTGTGTATCTCTGTAAATGTGTCTCTGTGTGTGTCTATATGTTTGTGTATCTCAGTACATGTGTCTCTGTGTGTGTCTCTGTGTGTGTATCTCTGTACATGTGTCTCTGTGTGTGTCTCTGTGTGTGTCTATGTGTGTGTATCTCTGTACATGTGTCTCTGTGAGTGTATCTCTGTACATGTGTATCTGTGTGTGTCTATGTGAGTGTGTATCTCTGTACATGTGTCTCTGTGTGTGTCAGTGCGTGTATCTCTGTACATGTTCTCTGTGTGTGTCTATGTGTGTGTATCTCTGTACATGTGTCTCTGTGTGTGTCTATGTGTGTGTATCTCTGTACATGTCTCTCTGTGTGTGTCTATGTGTGTTTATCTCTGTACATGTGTCTGTGTGTGTCTATGTGTGTGTATCTCTGTACATGTGTCTGTGTGTGTCTCTGTGTGTGTCTATGTGTGTGTATCTCTATAAATGTGTCTCTGTGTGTGTCTATGTGTGTGTAACTCTGTACATGTCTCTATGTGTGTCTTTGTGTATCTCTGTAAATGTGTCTACGTGTGTGTCTGTGTGTATCTCTGTAAATGTATCTGTCTGTGTCTATGTGTGTGTAACTCTGTACATGTGTCTGTGTGTGTCTCTGTGTGTGTCTATGTGTGTGTATCTCTGTACATGTGTCTGTGTGTGTCTCTGTGTGTGTCTATGTGTGTGTAACTCTGTACATGTCTCTATGTGTGTCTGTGTGTATCTCTGTAAATGTGTCTACGTGTGTGTCTGTGTGTATCTCTGTAAATGTGTCTCTGTGTGTGTAACTCTGTACATGTGTCTGTGTGTATCTCTGTAAATGTGTCCCTGTGTAGGTCTGTGTGTGTCTGTGTGTATCTCTGTAAATGTGTCTATGTGTGTGTCTGTGTGTGTATCTCTGTAAATGTGTCTATGTGTGTGTCTGTGTGTGTCTGTGTGTATCTCTGTAAATGTGTCTATGTGTGTGTCTGTGTGTGTCTCTGTGTGTGTCTGTGTGTATCTCTGTAAATGTGTCTATGTGTGTGTCTGTGTGTGTCTCTGTGTGTGTCTGTGTGTATCTCTGTAAATGTGTCTATGTGTGTGTGTGTCTGTGTGTATCTCTGTAAATGTGTCTCTGTGTGTGTCTGTGTGTATCTCTGTAAATGTGTCTATGTGTGTGTCTGTGTGTTTCTCTGTAAATGTGTCTCTGTGTGCGTCTGTGTGTATCTCTGTAAATGTTTATTGTGTGTGTCTGTGTGTGTTTGTGTGTATCTCTGTAAATGTGTCTATGTGTGTGTCTCTGTGTGTGTCTGTGTGTATCTCTGTAAATGTGTCCATGTGTGTGTGTCTGTGTGTGTCTCTGTGTGTGTCTGTGTGTATCTCTGTAAATGTGTCTCTGTGTGTGTCTGTGTGTGTCTCTGTGTGTGTCTATGTGTGTGTGTATCTCTGTACATAGGTCTGTGTGTGTCTCTGTGTGTGTCTATGTGTGTGTATCTCTGTAAATGTATCTCTGTACATGTGTCTCTGTGTGTCTCTGTGTGTGTCTATGTGTGTGTGTATCTCTGTACATATGTCTGTGTGTGTCTCTGTGTGTGTCTATGTTTGTGTGTCTCTGTAAATGTATCTCTGCACATGTGTCTGTGTGTGTCTATGTGTGTGTATCTCTGTACATGTGTCTGTGTGTATCCCTGTGTGTTTCTATGTGTGTGTATATCTCTGTAAATGTGTATATGTGTGTGTATCTCGGTACATGTGTCTATGTGTGTGTATATCTCTGGCTGTGTCTATGTGTGTGTATATCTCTGTACATGTGTCTGTGTGTATATGTCTGTACATGTGTCTGTGTGTGTCTGTGCGTATGTATCTCTGTACATGTCTATGTGTGTGTATGTGTGTATGTATCTCTGTACATGTGTCTGTGTGTGTTTGTGTGTATCTCTGTACATGTCTATGTGTGTGTATGTGTGTATGTATCTCTGTACATGTCTCTGTGTGTGTATATGTGTGTACGTATCTCTGTACATGTCTCAGTGTGTGTATATGTGTGTACATATCTCTCTACAAGTCTGTGTGTGCGTATCTCTCTACAAGTCTGTGTGTACGTATCTCTGTACATGTCACAGTGTGTGTTTATGTGTGTATGTATCTCTGTACATGTCTCAGTGTGTGTATATGTGTGCACGTATCTCTCTACAAGGTCTGTGTGTACGTATCTCTGTACATGTCTCTGTGTGTGTATATGTGTGTACGTATCTGTCTACAAGTCTGTGTGTACGTATCTCTGTACATGTCTCTGTGTGTGTATATGTGTGTACGTATCTCTCTACCTGTCTCTATGTGTGTCTGTGTGTGTCTATGTGTGTGTATCTCTGTACATGTGTCTGTGTGTGTCTATGTGTGTGTGTATCTCTATACATGTGCCTGTGTGTGTATGTGTGTACGTATCAATCTAAATGTCTCTTTGTGTGTCTATGTGTGTGTATCTCTGTACATGTGTCCGTGTGTGTCTCTGTCTGTGTGTGTATCTCTGTACATGTGTCCGTGTGTGTCTCTGTCTGCGTGTGTATCTCTGTACATGTCTCTGTGTGTGTTTATCTCTGTGCATGTTTCTGGGTGTGTCTCTGTGTGTGTGTGTGTGTGTGTATTTCTGTACATCTTCTTGTGTGTGTCTACGTGTGTGTGTCTCTGTACATGAGTCTGTGTGTGTCTCTGTGTGTGTATCTCTGTACATGTGTCTGTGTGTATCTATGTGTGTGTATCTCTGTACATGTGTCTGTGTGTGTATCTATTTACATGTGTCTCTGTGTGTGTCTATGTGTGTGTGGGTATCTCTGTACATGTGTCTGTGTGTATCTATGTGTGTGTATCTCTGTACATGTGTCTGTGTGTATCTCTGTACATGTGTCTCTGTGTGTATGTGTATCTCTGTACATGTGTCTGTGTGTATCTATGTGTGTGTATCTCTGTGCATGTGTCTGTGTGTGTCTATGTGTGTGTATCTCTGTACATGTGCCTGTGAGTGTCTGTGTGTGTATCTCTGTACATGTATCTGTGTGTATCTATGTGTGTGTATCTTACACATGTGTTTTGTGTGTCTCTGTGTGTGTATGGTTGTACATGTCTCTGTGTGTGTCTATGTTTGTGTATCTCTGTACATGTGCCTGTGTGTGTCTCTGTGTGTCTATGTGTGTGTATCTCCGTAAATGTGTCTCTGTGTGTGTCTATGTGTGTGTATCTCTGTAAATGTGTCTCTGTGTGTGTATCTTTGTACATGTGTCTGTGTGTGTCTGTGTGTGTATCTCTGTAAATGTGTCTGTGTGTGTCTCTGTGTGTGTATCTCTAAATGTGTTTCTGTGTGTGTCTATGTTTGTGTGTATCTCTGTAAATGTGCCTCTGTGTGTGTCTATTTGTGTGTTTATCTCTGTAAATGTGTCTGTGTGTCTATGTGTGTGTATCTCTGTACAAGTGTCTGTGTGTATCTCTGTAAATGTGTCTGTGTGTGTCTATGTGTGTGTATCTCTGTACATGTGTCTATGTGTGTGTCTGTGTGCGTGCGTATCGCTGTACATGTGTCTGTGTGTGTCTATGTGTGTGAGTATCTCTGTACATGTGTCTCTGTGTGTGTCTGTTTGTGTATCTCTGTAAATGTGTCTGTGTGTGTCTATTTGTGTGTCTATGTGTGTGTATCTCTGTAAATGTGTCTCTGTGTTTGTCTATGTGTGTATGTATCTTTGTACATGTGTCTGTGTGTCTATGTGTGTGTCTGTGTGTGTATCTCTGTACATGCGTCTGTGTGTGTCTATGCGTGTGTATCTGTGTATATGTGTCTATGTGTGTGTCTGTGTGTGTGTATCTCTGTACATTTGTCTGTGTGTGTGTCTATGTGAGTGTGTATCTCTGTACATTTTCTGTGTGTGTGTATCTCTTTAAATGTGTCTGTTTGTGTCTCTGTAAATGTTTCTCTGTGTGTGTCTATGTGTGTGTATCTCTGCAAATGTGTCTCTGGGTGTGTCTATGTGTGTGTATCTCTGTGCGTGTGTCTATGTGTGTCTATGTGTGTGGGTATCTCTGTATATTTGTCTGTGTGTGTCTATGTGTGTGTGTATCTCTGTGCATGTGTCTGTGTGTGTGTATCTCTGTAAATGTGTCTCTGTGTGTGTCTGTGTGTGTGTCTCTCTGTGCATGCGTCTGTGTGTGTCTATGTGTGTGTATCTCTGTACATGTGTCTGTGTGAGTCTGTGTGTATGTATCTCTGTACATGTGTCTGTGTGTGTCTATGTGTGTGTATCTCTGTAAATGTGTCTATGTGTGTGTATCTCTGTAAATGTGTCTCTGTGTGTGTATCTCTGTACATGTCTATGTGTGTGTATCTCTGTACATGCCTATGTGTGTGTATCTCTGTACAGGTCTCTGTGTGTGTGTCTATGTGTGTACATATCTCTGTACATTTGTCTCTGTGTGTGTCTATGTGAGTGTGTATCTCTGTACATTATCTGTGTGTGTGTATCTCTTTAAATGTGTCTGTGTGTGTCTCTGTAAATGTTTCTCTGTGTGTGTCTATGTGTGTGTATCTTTGTAAATGTGTCTCTGGGTGTGTCTATGTGTGTGTATCTCTGTGCATGTGTCTGTGTGTGTCTATGTGTGTGTGTATCTCTGTACATGTGTCTGTGTGTGTCTATGTGTGTGTATCTCTGTGCATGTGTCTGTGTGTGTCTATGTGTGTGTATCTCTGTAAATGTGTCTGTCTCTGTCTATTTGTGTGTCTATGTGTGTGTATCTCTGTAAATGTGTCTCTGTGTTTGTCTATGTGTGTATGTATCTTTGTACATGTGTCTGTGTGTCTCTGTGAGTGGCTATGTGTGTGTGTATCTCTGTACATGTGTCTATGTGTGTGTCTGTGTGTGTATCTCTGTACATGTGTCTGTGTGTGTCTATGCGTATGTATCTGTGTGTGTGTGTCTGTGTGTGTATCTCTGTACATTTGTCTGTGTGTGTGTCTATGTGAGTGTGTATCTCTGTACATTTTCTGTGTGTGTGTAACTCTTTAAATGTGTCTATTTGTGTCTCTGTAAATGTTTCTCTGTGTGTGTCTATGTGTGTGTATCTCTGCAAATGTGTCTCTGGGTGTGTCTATGTGTGTGTATCTCTGTGCGTGTGTCTGTGTGTGTCTATGTGTGTGGGTATCTCTGTACATGTGTCTGTGTGTGTCTATGTGTGTGTGTATCTCTGTGCATGTGTCTGTGTGTGTCTATGTGTGTGTATCTCTGTAAATGTGTCTCTGTGTGTGTCTGTGTGTGTGTCTCTCTGTGCATGCGTCTGTGTGTGTCTATGTGTGTGTATCTCTGTACATGTGTCTGTGTGAGTCTGTGTGTATGTATCTCTGTACATGTGTCTGTGTGTGTCTCTGTGTGTGTCTATGTGTGTGTATCTCTGTAAATGTGTCTATGTGTGTACATATCTCTGTACATTTGTCTCTGTGTGTGTCTATGTGAGTGTGTATCTCTGTACATTTATTGTGTGTGTGTATCTCTTTAAATGTGTCTATGTGTGTCTCTGTAAATGTTTCTCTGTGAGTGTCTATGTGTGTGTATCTCTGTGCATGTGTCTGTGTGTGTCTATGTGTGTGTATCTCTGTACATGTGTCTGTGTGTGTCTATGTGTGTGTATCTCTGTGCATGTGTCTGTGTGTGTCTATGTGTGTGTATCTCTGTAAATGTGTCTCTGTGTGTGTGTCTCTCTGTGCATGCGTCTGTGTGTGTCTATCTCTGTACATGTGTCTGTGTGAGTCTGTGTGTATGTATCTCTGTACATGTGTCTGTGTGTGTCTCTGTGTGTGTCTATGTGTGTGTGTGTATCTCTGTAAATGTGTCTATGTGTGTGTATCTCTGTAAATGTGTCTCTGTGTGTGTATCTCTGTACGTATCTATGTGTGTGTATCTCTGTACATGCCTATGTGTGTGTGTATCTCTGTACATGTCTCTGTGTGTGTCTATGTGTGTACATATCTCTGTACATGTCTCTGTGTGTGTCTATGTGTGTGTATCTCTGTACATGTCTGTGTGTGTCTATGTGTGTGTATCTCTGTAGATGTCTCTGTGTGTGTGACTCAGTGTGTGTACCTCTGTATATGTCTCTGTGTCTTTCTAAGTGTGTGTATCTCTGTAGATGTCTCTGTGTGTGTTTGTATCTCTGTACATGTTTGTGTGTGTCTATGTGTGTGTATCTGTGTGTGTCTCAGTGTGTGTATCTCTGTAGATGTCTCTGTGTGTGTCTATGTGTGTACGTATATCTCTACATGTCTCTGTGTGTGTGTGTAAGTGTATCTCTGTAGATGTCTCTGTGTGTGTCGAAGTGTGTGTATCTCTGTACATGTCTGTGTGTGTATCTCTGTACATGTCTCTGTGTGTGTATATGTGTGTACGTACCTCTCTACAAGTCTGTGTGTGTATCTCTGTACATGTCTCTGTGTGTGTATATGTGTGTACGTACCTCGCTACAAGTCTGTGTGTGTATCTCTGTACATGTCTCTGTGTGTATATGTGTGTACGTATCTCTCTACAAGTCTGTGTGTGTGTATCTCTGTACATGTTTCTGTGTGTGTATATGTGTGTACGTACCTCGCTACAAGTCTGTGTGTGTATCTATTTACATGTCTCTGTGTGTGTATATGTGTGTACGTACCTCGCTACAAGTCTGTGTGTGTATCTCTGTACATGTTTCTGTGTGTGTATATGTGTGTACGTACCTCGCTACAAGTTTGTGTGTGTATCTCTGTACATGTCTCTGTGTGTGTATATGTATGTACGTACCTCTCTACAAGTCTGTGTGTGTATCTCTGTACATGTTTCTGTGTGTGTATATGTGTGTACGTACCTCGCTACAAGTCTGTGTGTGTATATCTGTACATGTCTCTGTGTGTGTATATGTGTGTACGTACCTCGCTACAAGTCTGTGTGTGTATCTCTGTACATGTTTCTGTGTGGGTATATGTGTGTACGTACCTCGCTACAAGTTTGTGTGTGTATCTCTGTACATGTCTCTGTGTGTGTATATGTATGTACGTACCTCTCTACAAGTCTGTGTGTATGTATCTCTGTACATGTCTCTGTGTGTGTCTATGTGTGTATATCTCTGTAAATGTGTTTATGGGTGTGTATCTCGGTACATGTGTCTGTGTGTGTATCTCTGTACATGTGTCTGTGTGTGTCTGTGTGTATGTATCTCTGTACATTTCTATGTGTGTGTATGTGTGTATGTATCTCTTTACATGTGTCTGTGTGTATGTATCTCTGTACATGTCTATGTGTGTGTATGTGTGTATGTATCTCTGTACATGTGTCTGTGTGTGTCTGTGTGTATGTATCTCTGTACATGTGTCTGTGTGTGTATATGTGTGTACGTATCTGTCTACAAGTCTGTGTGTCCGTATCTCTGTACATGTCTCAGTGTGTGTATATGTGTGTACGTATCTGTCTACAAGTCTGTGTGTACGTATCTCTGTACATGTCTCCGTGTGTGTATATGTGTGTACGTATCTCACTACAAGTCTGTGTGTGCGTATCTCTCTACAAGTCTGTGTGTGTATCTCTCTACAAGTCTGTGTGTGTATCTCTGTACATGTCTCAGTGTGTGTATATGTGTGTGCGTATCTCTCTACAACTCTGTGTGTACGTATCTCTGTACATGTCTCTGTGTGTATATGTGTGTACGTATCTGTCTACAAGTCTGTGTGTACGTATCTCTGTACATGTCTCTGTGTGTATATGTGTGTACGTATCTCTTTACATGTCTCTATGTGCGTCTATGTGTGTGTATCTCTGTACATGTGTCTGTGTGTGTATGTGTGTGTATCTCTGTACATGTGGCTGTGTGTGTATATGTGTGTACGTATCAATCTACATGTCTCTTTGTGTGTCTATGTGTGTGTGTGTATCTCTGTAGATGTGTCTGTGTGTGTCTCTGTCTGTGTGTTTTTATCTCTGTACATGTCTCTGTGTGTGTTTATCTCTGTGCATGTGTCTGTGTGTGTCTATGTGTGTGTATCTCTGTACATGTGTCTGTGTGTGTCTCTGTGTGTGTATCTCTGTACATGTGTCTGTGTGTATCTATGTGTGTGTGTCGTCCTCCGTGGACTGGTGGTACCGTGCTAGCCTCTAGTTCCCAAGGTCGCGGGTTCAAACCCGGCGGAGGGCGATGGATTTTTTCGGGCGTAAAAATCGTTAGCACGGCTTCCTTCGGAAGGGAAGTAAAGCCGGTGGTCCCGTGTCGTAGATTTACGGCACGTAAAAGAACCTCAAGCCTGATAAAGAGGCCTCTGAGCAAAATTACAGGTGTTTTACGCCCAATATAGAATGGGACGCTAAGAACCATAGTATTTAAAGAGCGTCCATAAATAAAACTAATTTTTTTTATGTGTGTGTATCTCTGTACATGTGTCTCTGTGTGTGTCTATGTGTGTGTATCTCTGTACATGTGTCTCTGTGTGTATCTCTGTACATGTGTCTCTGTGTGTGTGTGTATTTCTGTACATGTCTCTGTGTGTATGTGTATCTCTGTACATGTGTCTGTGTGTGTCTATGTGTGTGTATCTCTGTACATGTGTCTGTGTGAGTCTGTGTGTATGTATCTCTGTACATGTGTCTGTGTGTGTCTATGTGTGTGTATCTCTGTAAATGTGTCTATGTGTGTGTATCTCTGTAAATGTGTCTCTGTGTGTGTATCTCTGTACATGTCTATGTGTGTGTATCTCTGTACATGCCTATGTGTGTGTATCTCTGTACAGGTCTCTGTGTGTGTGTCTATGTGTGTACATATCTCTGTACATTTGTCTCTGTGTGTGTCTATGTGAGTGTGTATCTCTGTACATTATCTGTGTGTGTGTATCTCTTTAAATGTGTCTGTGTGTGTCTCTGTAAATGTTTCTCTGTGTGTGTCTATGTGTGTGTATCTTTGTAAATGTGTCTCTGGGTGTGTCTATGTGTGTGTATCTCTGTGCATGTGTCTGTGTGTGTCTATGTGTGTGTGTATCTCTGTACATGTGTCTGTGTGTGTCTATGTGTGTGTATCTCTGTGCATGTGTCTGTGTGTGTCTATGTGTGTGTATCTCTGTAAATGTGTCTGTCTCTGTCTATTTGTGTGTCTATGTGTGTGTATCTCTGTAAATGTGTCTCTGTGTTTGTCTATGTGTGTATGTATCTTTGTACATGTGTCTGTGTGTCTCTGTGAGTGGCTATGTGTGTGTGTATCTCTGTACATGTGTCTATGTGTGTGTCTGTGTGTGTATCTCTGTACATGTGTCTGTGTGTGTCTATGCGTATGTATCTGTGTGTGTGTGTCTGTGTGTGTATCTCTGTACATTTGTCTGTGTGTGTGTCTATGTGAGTGTGTATCTCTGTACATTTTCTGTGTGTGTGTAACTCTTTAAATGTGTCTATTTGTGTCTCTGTAAATGTTTCTCTGTGTGTGTCTATGTGTGTGTATCTCTGCAAATGTGTCTCTGGGTGTGTCTATGTGTGTGTATCTCTGTGCGTGTGTCTGTGTGTGTCTATGTGTGTGGGTATCTCTGTACATGTGTCTGTGTGTGTCTATGTGTGTGTGTATCTCTGTGCATGTGTCTGTGTGTGTCTATGTGTGTGTATCTCTGTAAATGTGTCTCTGTGTGTGTCTGTGTGTGTGTCTCTCTGTGCATGCGTCTGTGTGTGTCTATGTGTGTGTATCTCTGTACATGTGTCTGTGTGAGTCTGTGTGTATGTATCTCTGTACATGTGTCTGTGTGTGTCTCTGTGTGTGTCTATGTGTGTGTATCTCTGTAAATGTGTCTATGTGTGTACATATCTCTGTACATTTGTCTCTGTGTGTGTCTATGTGAGTGTGTATCTCTGTACATTTATTGTGTGTGTGTATCTCTTTAAATGTGTCTATGTGTGTCTCTGTAAATGTTTCTCTGTGAGTGTCTATGTGTGTGTATCTCTGTGCATGTGTCTGTGTGTGTCTATGTGTGTGTATCTCTGTACATGTGTCTGTGTGTGTCTATGTGTGTGTATCTCTGTGCATGTGTCTGTGTGTGTCTATGTGTGTGTATCTCTGTAAATGTGTCTCTGTGTGTGTGTCTCTCTGTGCATGCGTCTGTGTGTGTCTATCTCTGTACATGTGTCTGTGTGAGTCTGTGTGTATGTATCTCTGTACATGTGTCTGTGTGTGTCTCTGTGTGTGTCTATGTGTGTGTGTGTATCTCTGTAAATGTGTCTATGTGTGTGTATCTCTGTAAATGTGTCTCTGTGTGTGTATCTCTGTACGTATCTATGTGTGTGTATCTCTGTACATGCCTATGTGTGTGTGTATCTCTGTACATGTCTCTGTGTGTGTCTATGTGTGTACATATCTCTGTACATGTCTCTGTGTGTGTCTATGTGTGTGTATCTCTGTACATGTCTGTGTGTGTCTATGTGTGTGTATCTCTGTAGATGTCTCTGTGTGTGTGACTCAGTGTGTGTACCTCTGTATATGTCTCTGTGTCTTTCTAAGTGTGTGTATCTCTGTAGATGTCTCTGTGTGTGTTTGTATCTCTGTACATGTTTGTGTGTGTCTATGTGTGTGTATCTGTGTGTGTCTCAGTGTGTGTATCTCTGTAGATGTCTCTGTGTGTGTCTATGTGTGTACGTATATCTCTACATGTCTCTGTGTGTGTGTGTAAGTGTATCTCTGTAGATGTCTCTGTGTGTGTCGAAGTGTGTGTATCTCTGTACATGTCTGTGTGTGTATCTCTGTACATGTCTCTGTGTGTGTATATGTGTGTACGTACCTCTCTACAAGTCTGTGTGTGTATCTCTGTACATGTCTCTGTGTGTGTATATGTGTGTACGTACCTCGCTACAAGTCTGTGTGTGTATCTCTGTACATGTCTCTGTGTGTATATGTGTGTACGTATCTCTCTACAAGTCTGTGTGTGTGTATCTCTGTACATGTTTCTGTGTGTGTATATGTGTGTACGTACCTCGCTACAAGTCTGTGTGTGTATCTATTTACATGTCTCTGTGTGTGTATATGTGTGTACGTACCTCGCTACAAGTCTGTGTGTGTATCTCTGTACATGTTTCTGTGTGTGTATATGTGTGTACGTACCTCGCTACAAGTTTGTGTGTGTATCTCTGTACATGTCTCTGTGTGTGTATATGTATGTACGTACCTCTCTACAAGTCTGTGTGTGTATCTCTGTACATGTTTCTGTGTGTGTATATGTGTGTACGTACCTCGCTACAAGTCTGTGTGTGTATATCTGTACATGTCTCTGTGTGTGTATATGTGTGTACGTACCTCGCTACAAGTCTGTGTGTGTATCTCTGTACATGTTTCTGTGTGGGTATATGTGTGTACGTACCTCGCTACAAGTTTGTGTGTGTATCTCTGTACATGTCTCTGTGTGTGTATATGTATGTACGTACCTCTCTACAAGTCTGTGTGTATGTATCTCTGTACATGTCTCTGTGTGTGTCTATGTGTGTATATCTCTGTAAATGTGTTTATGGGTGTGTATCTCGGTACATGTGTCTGTGTGTGTATCTCTGTACATGTGTCTGTGTGTGTCTGTGTGTATGTATCTCTGTACATTTCTATGTGTGTGTATGTGTGTATGTATCTCTTTACATGTGTCTGTGTGTATGTATCTCTGTACATGTCTATGTGTGTGTATGTGTGTATGTATCTCTGTACATGTGTCTGTGTGTGTCTGTGTGTATGTATCTCTGTACATGTGTCTGTGTGTGTATATGTGTGTACGTATCTGTCTACAAGTCTGTGTGTCCGTATCTCTGTACATGTCTCAGTGTGTGTATATGTGTGTACGTATCTGTCTACAAGTCTGTGTGTACGTATCTCTGTACATGTCTCCGTGTGTGTATATGTGTGTACGTATCTCACTACAAGTCTGTGTGTGCGTATCTCTCTACAAGTCTGTGTGTGTATCTCTCTACAAGTCTGTGTGTGTATCTCTGTACATGTCTCAGTGTGTGTATATGTGTGTGCGTATCTCTCTACAACTCTGTGTGTACGTATCTCTGTACATGTCTCTGTGTGTATATGTGTGTACGTATCTGTCTACAAGTCTGTGTGTACGTATCTCTGTACATGTCTCTGTGTGTATATGTGTGTACGTATCTCTTTACATGTCTCTATGTGCGTCTATGTGTGTGTATCTCTGTACATGTGTCTGTGTGTGTATGTGTGTGTATCTCTGTACATGTGGCTGTGTGTGTATATGTGTGTACGTATCAATCTACATGTCTCTTTGTGTGTCTATGTGTGTGTGTGTATCTCTGTAGATGTGTCTGTGTGTGTCTCTGTCTGTGTGTTTTTATCTCTGTACATGTCTCTGTGTGTGTTTATCTCTGTGCATGTGTCTGTGTGTGTCTATGTGTGTGTATCTCTGTACATGTGTCTGTGTGTGTCTCTGTGTGTGTATCTCTGTACATGTGTCTGTGTGTATCTATGTGTGTGTGTCGTCCTCCGTGGACTGGTGGTACCGTGCTAGCCTCTAGTTCCCAAGGTCGCGGGTTCAAACCCGGCGGAGGGCGATGGATTTTTTCGGGCGTAAAAATCGTTAGCACGGCTTCCTTCGGAAGGGAAGTAAAGCCGGTGGTCCCGTGTCGTAGATTTACGGCACGTAAAAGAACCTCAAGCCTGATAAAGAGGCCTCTGAGCAAAATTACAGGTGTTTTACGCCCAATATAGAATGGGACGCTAAGAACCATAGTATTTAAAGAGCGTCCATAAATAAAACTAATTTTTTTTATGTGTGTGTATCTCTGTACATGTGTCTCTGTGTGTGTCTATGTGTGTGTATCTCTGTACATGTGTCTCTGTGTGTATCTCTGTACATGTGTCTCTGTGTGTGTGTGTATTTCTGTACATGTCTCTGTGTGTATGTGTATCTCTGTACATGTGTCTGTGTGTAGCTATGTGTGTGTATCTCTGTACATGTGTCTGTGTGTATCTATGTGTTTGTGTATCTCTGTACATGTGTCTCTCTGTGTGTGTATCTCTGTACATCTCTCTGTGTGTGTCTATGTGTGTGTATCTCTGTACATGTGTCTGTGTGTGTCTATGTGTGTGTATCTCTGTACATAAGTCTGTGTGTATCTATGTGTGTGTATCTCTGTACATGTCTCTGTGTGTATCTATGTGTTTGTGTATCTCTGTACATGTGTCTCTCTGTGTGTGTGTATCTCTGTACATCTGTCTATGTGTGTGTATCTCTGTACATGTGTCTGTGTGTGTCTCTGTGTGTGTATCTCTGTACATGTGTCTGTGTGTATCTATGTGTGTGTATCTTATACATGTGTCTGTGTGTGTCTCTGTGTGTGTATGTCTGTACATGTCTCGGTGTGTGTCTATGTGTGTGTATCTCTGTAAATGTGTCTCTGTGTGTGTCTATGTGTGTGTATCTTTGTACATATGTCTGTGTGTGTATCTCTGTAAATGTGTCTGTGTGTGTCTCTGTGTGTGTATCTCTGAAAATGTGTCTGTGTGTGTCTCTGTGTGTGTATCTCTGTAAATGTGTCTGTGTGTGTCTCTGTGTGTGTATCTCTGAAAATGTGTCTGTGTGTGTCTCTGTGTGTGTATCTCTGAAAATGTGTCTGTGTGTGTCTCTGTGTGTGTATCTCTGAAAATGTGTCTGTGTGTGTCTCTGTGTGTGTATCTCTGAAAATGTGTCTGTGTGTGTCTCTGTGTGTGTATCTCTGAAAATGTGTCTGTGTGTGTCTCTGTGTGTGTATCTCTGAAAATGTGTCTGTGTGTGTCTCTGTGTGTGTATCTCTGAAAATGTGTCTCTGTGTGTGTCTATGTTTGTGTGTATCTCTGTAAATGTGCCTCTGTGTGTGTCTATTTGCGTGTTTATCTCTGTACATGTGTCTGTTTGTCTATGTGTGTGTATCTCTGTACATGTGTCTGTGTGTGTATCTCTGTAAATGTGTGTATGTCTATGTGTGTGTGTATCTCGTTAAAAGGTGTCTGTGTGTGTCTATGTGTGTGTATCTCTGTACATGTGTCTATGTGTGTGTCTGTGTGCGTGCGTATCGCTGTACATGTGTCGGTGTGTGTCTATGTGTGTGTATCTCTGTACATGTGTCTCTGTGTGTGTCTCTGTATATGTGTCTCTGTGTGTGTCTATGTGTGTGTGTATCTCTGTAAATGTGTCTCTGTGTGTCTATGTGTGTGTGTATCTCTGTAAATGTATCGCTGTACATTTCTCTGTGTGTGTCTATGTGTGTGTGTATCTCTGTACATGTCCTTGTGTGTGTCTATGTGTGTGTATCTCTGTACATGTGTCTGTGTGTGTCTATGTGTGTGTATCTCTGTACATGTGTCTGTGTGTGTCTCTGTGTGTGTCTATGTGTGTGTATCTCTGTACATGTGTCTGTGTGTGTCTCTGTGTGTGCCTATGTGTGTGTATCTCTGTACATGTGTCTCTGTGTGTGTCTCTGTGTGTGTATCTCTGTACATGTGTGTCTGTGTGTGTCTCTGTGTGTGTCTATGTGTGTGTATCTCTGTACATGTGTCTGTGTGTGTCTCTGTGTGTGTCTATGTGTGTGTATCTCAGTACATGTGTCTCTGTGTGTGTCTATGTGTGTGTATCTCTGTACATGTGTCTCTGTGTGTGTCTATGTGTGTGTATCTCAGTACATGTGTCTCTGTGTGTGTCTATGTGTGTGTATCTCAGTACATGTGTCTCTGTGTGTGTCTATGTGTGTGTATCTCTGTACATGTGTCTCTGTGTGTGTCTATGTGTGTGTATCTCTGTACATGTGTCTCTGTGTGTGTCTATGTGTGTGTATCTCAGTACATGTGTCTCTGTGTGTGTCTATGTGTGTGTATCTCTGTACATGTGTCTCTGTGTGTGTCTATGTGTGTGTATCTCAGTACATGTGTCTCTGTGTGTGTCTATGTGTGTGTATCTCTGTACATGTGTCTCTGTGTGTGTATCTCTGTACATGTGTCTCTGTGTGTGTCTATGTGTGTGTATCTCTGTACATGTGTCTCTGTGTGTGTCTATGTGTGTGTATATCTGTACATTAGTCTCTGTGTGTGTCTATATGTGTGTATCTCTGTACATGTGTCTCTGTGTGTGTCTATGTGTGTGTATATCTGTACATGTGTCTCTGTGTGTGTCTCTGTGTGTGTCTCTGTGTGTGTCTATGTGTGTGTATATCTGTACATGTGTCTCTGTGTGTGTCTATATGTGTGTATCTCTGTACATGTGTCTCTGTGTGTGTCTATGTGTGTATATCTGTACATGTGTCTCTGTGTGTGTCTATGTGTGTGTATCTCTGTACATGTGTCTCTGTGTGTGTCTATATGTGTGTATCTCTGTACATGTGTCTCTGTGTGTGTCTATGTGTGTGTATCTCTGTACATGTGTCTCTGTGTGTGTCTATGTGTGTGTATCTCTGTACATGTGTCTCTGTGTGTGTCTATGTGTGTGTATATCTGTACATGTGTCTCTGTGTGTGTCTATGTGTGTGTATCTCTGTACATGTGTCTCTGTGTGTGTCTATGTGTGTGTATCTCTGTACATGTGTCTCTGTGTGTGTCTATGTGTGTGTATCTCTGTACATGTGTCTCTGTGTGTGTCTATGTGTGTGTATCTCTGTACATGTGTCTCTGTGTGTGTCTATGTGTGTGTATATCTGTACATGTGTATCTGTGTGTGTCTATGTGAGTGTGTATCTCTGTACATGTGTCTCTGTGTGTGTCTGTGCGTGTATCTCTGTACATGTTCTCTGTGTGTGTCTATGTGTGTGTATCTCTGTACATGAGTCTCTTTGTGTGTCTATGTGTGTGTATCTCTGTACATGTCTCTCTGTGTGTGTCTATGTGTGTGTATCTCTGTACATGTGTCTGTGTGTGTCTCTGTGTGTCTATGTGTGTGTATCTCTGTACATGTGTCTGTGTGTGTCTCTGTGTGTGTCTATGTGTGTGTATCTCTATAAATGTGTCTCTGTGTGTGTCTATGTGTGTATAACCCTGTACATGTCTCTATGTGTGTCTGTGTGTATCTCTGTAAATGTGTCTACGTGTGTGTCTGTGTGTATCTCTGTAAATGTGTCTCTGTGTGTGTCTATGTGTGTGTAACTCTGTACATGTGTCTGTGTGTGTCTCTGTTTGTGTCTGTGTGTATCTCTGTAAATGTGTTCCTGTGTGTGTCTGTGTGTGTCTCTGTGTGTGTCTTTGTGTATCTCTGTAAATGTGTCTATGTGTGTGTCTGTGTGTGTATCTCTGTAAATGTGTCTATGTGTGTGTCTCTGTGTGTGTCTGTGTGTATCTCTGTAAATGTGTCTATGTGTGTGTCTGTGTGTGTCTCTGTGTGTGTCTGTGTGTATCTCTGTAAATGTGTCTATGTGTGTGTCTCTGTGTGTGTCTGTGTGTATCTCTGTAAATGTGTCTATGTGTTTGTCTGTGTGTGTCTGTGTGTTTCTCTGTAATTGTGCCTCTGTGTGTGTCTGTGTGTATCTCTGTAAATGTGTCTATGTGTGTGTCTGTGTGTGTCTCTGTGTGTGTCTGTGTGTATCTCTGTAAATGTGTCTATGTGTGTGTCTGTGTGTGTCTCTGTGTGTGTCTGTGTGTATCTCTGTAAATGTGTCTATGTGTGTGTCTGTGTGTGTCTCTGTGTGTGTCTGTGTGTATCTCTGTAAATGTGTCTATGTGTGTGTCTGTGTGTGTCTCTGTGTGTGTTTGTGTGTATCTCTGTAAATGTGTCTCTGTGTGTGTCTCTGTGTGTGTCTATGTGTGTGTGTATCTCTGTACATATGTCTGTGTGTGTCTCTGTGTGTGTCTATGTGTGTGTATCTCTGTAAATGTATCTCTGTACATGTGTCTCTGTGTTTGTCTATGTGTGTGTATCTCTCTACATATGTCTGTGTGTGTCTATGTGTGTGTGTCTCTGTAAATGTATCTCTGCACATGTGTCTGTGTGTGTCTATGTGTGTGTGTATCTCTGTACATGTGTCTATGTGTATCTCTGTGTGTTTCTATGTGTGTGTATATCTCTGTGAATGTGTATATGTGTGTGCATCTCGGTACATGTGTATATGTGTGTGTGTATATGTCTGTGTGTGTCTATGTGTGTGTATATCTCTGTACATGTGTCTGTGTGTGTATCTCTGTACATGTGTCTGTGTGTGTCTGTGTGTATCTCTGTACATGTCTATGTGTGTGTATGTGTGTATGTATCTCTGTACATGTGTCTGTGTGTACGTATCTCTTTACATGTCTCTGTGTGTGTCTATGTGTGTATGTATCTCTGTACATGTCTCTGTGTGTGTATATGTGTGTACGTATCTCTGTACATGTCTCAGTGTGTGTATATGTGTGTACATATCTCTCTACAAGTCTGTGTGTGCGTATCTCTCTACAAGTCTGTGTGTACTTATCTCTGTACATGTCTCAGTGTGTGTATATGTGTGTATGTATCTCTGTACATGTCTCAGTGTGTGTATATGTGTGTACGTATCTCTCTACAAGTCTGTGTGTACGTATCTCTGTACATGTCTCTGTGTGTGTATATGTGTGTACGTATCTCTCTACATGTCTCTATGTGTGTCTATGTGTGTGTATCTCTGTACATGTGCCTGTGTGTATATGTGTGTACGTATCAATCTAAATGTCTCTTTGTGTGTCTATGTGTGTGTATCTCTGTACATGTGTCTGTGTGTGTCTCTGTGTGTGTATCTCTGTACATGTGTCTGTGTGTATCTATGTGTGTGTACCTCTGTACATGTGTCTGTGTGTGTCTCTGTGTGTGTATCTCTTTACATGTGTCTCTGTGTGTGTCTATGTGTGTGTATCTCTGTACATGTGTCTGTGTGTATCTATGTGTGTGTATCTCTGTACATGTGTCTCTGTGTGTGTGTATTTCTGTACATGTGTCTGTGTGTATCTCTGTACATGTGTCTCTGTGTGCATGTGTATCTCTGTACATGTGTCTGTGTGTATCTATGTGTGTGTATCTCTGTACATGTGTCTGTGTGTGTCTATGTGTGTGTATCTCTGTACATGTGCCTGTGTGTGTCTCTGTGTGTGTATCTCTGTACATGTATCTGTGTGTATCTTATACATGTGTCTGTGTGTGTCTCTGTAAGTGTATGTCTGTACATGTCTCTGTGTGTGTCTATGATGTGTATCTCTGTACATGTGCCTGTGTGTGTCTCTGTGTGTCTATGTGTGTGTGTATCTCCCTAAATGTGTCTATATGTGTGTATCTTTGTACATGTGTCTGTGTGTGTCTGTGTGTGTATGTCTGTAAATGTGTCTGTGTGTGTCTATGTTTGTGTGTATCTCTGTACAAGTGTCTGTGTGTGTATCTCTGTAAATGTGTCTGTGTGTGTCTATGTGTGTGTATTCCTGTACATGTGTCTATGAGTGTGTCTGTGTGCGTGCGTATCGCTGTACATGTGTCTGTGTGTGTCTATGTGTCTGTGTATCTCTGTACATGTGTCTCTGTGTGTGTCTGTTTGTGTATCTCTGTAAATGTGTCTGTGTGTGTCTATTTGTGTGTCTATGTGTGTGTATCTCTGTGAATGTGTCTGTGTGTTTGTCTATGTGTGTATGTATCTCTGTACATGTGTCTGTGTGTGTCTCTGTGAGTGGCTATGTGTGTGTGTATCTCTGTACATGTGTCTATGTGTGTGTCTGTTTGTGTATCTCTGTACATGTGTCTGTGTGTGTCTATGCGTGTGTATCTGTGTATATGTGTCTATGTGTGTGTCTGTGTGTGTATCTCTGTACATTTGTCTCTGTGTGTGTCTATGTGAGTGTGTATCTCTGTACATTTTCTGTGTGTATGCATCTCTTTAAATGTGTCTGTGTGTGCATCTCTTTAAATGTGTCTGTGTGTGTCTCTGTAAATGTTTCTCTGTGTGTGTCTATGTGTGTGTATCTCTGCAAATGTGTCTCTGGGTGTGTCTATGTGTGTGTGTCTCTGTGCATGTGTCTGTGTTGGTCTTTGTGTGTGGGTATCTCTGTACATGTCTCTGTGTGTGTATATGTGTGTACGTACTTCTCTACAAGTCTGTGAGTGTGTATCGCTGTACATGTCTCTGTGTGTGTATATGTGTGTACGTACCTCGCTACAAGTCTGTGTGTGTATCTCTGTACATGTCTCTGTGTGTGTATATGTGTGTACGTACCTCGCTACAAGTTTGTGTGTGTATCTCTGTACATGTCTCTGTGTGTGTATATGTGTGTACGTACCTCGCTACAAGTTTGTGTGTGTATCTCTGTACATGTCTCTGTGTGTGTATATGTGTGTACGTACCTCGCTACAAGTTTGTGTGTGTATCTCTGTACATGTCTCTGTGTGTGTATATGTGTGTACGTACCTCGCTACAAGTTTGTGTGTGTATCTCTGTACATGTCTCTGTGTGTGTCTATGTGTGTGTATATCTCTGTAAATGTGTCTATGTGTGTGTATCTCGGTACATGTGTCTGTGTGTGTATCTCTGTGCATGTGTCTGTGTGTGTCTGTGTGTATGTATCTCTGTACATTTCTATGTGTGTGTATGTGTGTATGTATCTCTTTACATGTGTCTGTGTGTGTCTGTGTGTACGTATCTCTGTACATGTTCTATGTGTGTGTATGTGTGTATGTATCTCTGTATATGTGTCTGTGTGTGTCTGTGTGTATGTATCTCTGTACATGTGTCTGTGTGTGTATATGTGTGTACGTATCTGTCTACAAGTTCTGTGTGTCCGTATCTCTGTACATGTGACAGTGTGTGTATATGTGTGTACGTATCTGTCTACAAGTCTATGTGTACGTATCTCTGTACATGTCTCAGTGTGTGTATATGTGTGTACGTATCTGTCTACAAGTCTGTGTGTACGTATCTCTGTACATGTCTCAGTGTGTGTATATGTTGTGTACGTATCTCTCTACAAGTCTGTGTGTGCGTATCTCTCTACAAGTCTGTGTGTGTATCTCTGTACATGTCTCTGTGTGTGTATATGTGTGTACGTATCTCTCTACAAGTCTGTGTGTGTATCTCTGTACATGTCTCTGTGTGTGTATATGTGTGTACGTACCTCGGTACAAGTTTGTGTGTGTATCTCTGTACATGTCTCTGTGTGTGTATATGTGTGTACGTACCTCTCTACAAGTCTGTGTGTATGTATCTCTGTACATGTCTCTGTGTGTGTCTATGTGTGTGTATATCTCTGTAAATGTGTCTATGTGTGTGTATCTCGGTACATGTGTCTGTGTGTGTATCTCTGTACATGTGTCTGTGTGTGTCTGTGTGTATGTATCTCTGTACATTTCTATGTGTGTGTATGTATGTATCTCTTTACATGTGTCTGTGTGTGTCTGTGTGTATGTATCTCTGTACATGTCTATGTGTGTATGTGTGTATGTATCTCTGTATATGTGTCTGTGTGTGTCTGTGTGTATGTATCTCTGTACATGTGTCTGTGTGTGTATATGTGTGTACGTATCTGTCTACAAGTCTGTTTGTCCGTATCTCTGTACATGTCTCAGTGTGTGTATATGTGTGTACGTATCTGTCTACAAGTCTGTGTGTACGTATCTGTCTACAAGTCTGTGTGTACGTATCTCTGTACATGTCTCAGTGTGTGTATATGTGTGTACGTATCTCTCTACAAGTCTGTGTGTACGTATCTCTGTACATGTCTCAGTGTGTGTATATGTGTGTACGTATCTCTCTACAAGTCTGTGTGTACGTATCTCTGTACATGTCTCTGTGTGTGTATATGTGTGTACGTATCTGTCTACAAGTCTGTGTGTACGTATCTCTGTACATGTCTCTGTGTGTATATGTGTGTACGTATCTCTCTACATGTCTCTATGTGTGTCTATGTGTGTGTATCTCTGTACATGTGTCTGTGTGTGTGTGTGTGTGTGTGTGTATCTCTGTACATATGCCTGTGTGTGTATATGTGTGTACGTATCAATCTACATGTCTCTTTGTGTGTCTATGTGTGTGTGTATCTCTGTAGATGTGTCTGTGTGTGTCTCTGTCTGTGTGTGTTTATCTCTGTACATGTCTCTGTGTGTGTTTATCTCTGTGCATGTGTCTGTGTGTGTCTATGTGTGTGTATCTCTGTACATGTGTCTGTGTGTGTCTCTGTGTGTGTGTATCTCTGTACATGTGTCTGTGTGTATCTATGTGTGTGTATCTCTGTACATGTGTCTCTGTGTGTGTCTATGTGTGTGTATCTCAGTACATGTGTCTCTGTGTGTATCTATGTGTGTGTGTATCTCTGTACATGTGTCTCTGTGGTGGGTGTGTATTTCTGTACATGTCTCTGTGTGTATGTGTATCTCTGTACATGTGTCTGTGTGTATCTATGTGTTTGTGTATCTCTGTACATGTGTCTCTGTGTGTGTGCATCTCTGTACATCTGTCTGTGTGTATCTATGTGTGTATCTCTGTACATGTGTCTGTGTGTGTCTATGTGTAAGTATCTCTGTACATGTGTCTGTGTGTATCTATGTGTGTGTATCTCTGTACATGTGTCTGTGTGTATATATGTGTTTGTGTAGCTCTGTACATGTGTCTCTGTGTGTGTGTGTATCTCTGTACATCTGTCTGTGTGTGTCTATGTGTGTGTATTTCTGTACATGTGTCTGTGTGTGTCTCTGTGTGTGTGTATCTCTGTACATGTGTCTGTGTGTATCTATGTGTGTGTATCTTATACATGTGTCTGTGTGTGTCTCTGTGTGTGTATGTCTGTACATGTCTCGGTGTGTGTCTATGTTTGTGTATCTCTGTAAATGTGTCTCTGTGTGTGTCTATGTGTGTGTATCTTTGTACATGTGTCTGTGTGTGTATCTCTGTAAATGTGTCTGTGTGTGTCTCTGTGTGTGTATCTCTGAAAATGTGTCTCTGTGTGTGTCTATGTTTGTGTGTATCTCTGTAAATGTGCCTCTGTGTGTGTCTATTTGTGTGTTTATCTCTGTACATGTGTCTGTGTGTCTATGTGTGTGTATCTCTGTACATGTGTCTGTGTGTGTATCTCTGTAAATGTGTGTGTGTGTCTATGTGTGTGTGTATCTCTGTAAAAGGTGTCTGTGTGTGTCTATGTGTGTGTATCTCTGTACATGTGTCTATGTGTGTGTCTGTGTGCGTGCGTATCGCTGTACATGTGTCGGTGTGTGTCTATGTGTGTGTATCTCTGTACATGTGTCTCTGTGTGTGTCTGTGTGTGTATCTCTGTAAATGTGTCTGTGTGTGTGTCTATTTGTGTGTCTATGTGTGTGTATCTCTGTAAATGTGTCTCTGTGTTTGTCTATGTGTGTATGTATCTCTGTACATTTTCTGTGTGTGTGTATCTCTTTAAATGTGTCTGTGTGTGTCTATGCGTGTGTATCTGTGTATATGTGTCTATGTGTGTATCTGTGTGTGTATCTCTGTACATGTGTCTCTGTGTGTGTCTATGTGTGTGTATCTCTGTACATGTGTCTCTGTGTGTGTCTATGTGTGTGTATCTCTGTACATTTTCTGTGTGTGTGTATCTCTTTAAATGTGTCTGTGTGTGTCTCTGTAAATGTGTCTCTGTGTGAGTCTATGTGTGTGTATCTCTGTAAATGTGTCTCTGTGTGTGTCTATGTGTGTGTATCTCTGTACATTTTCTGTGTGTGTGTATCTCTTTAAATGTGTCTGTGTGTGTCTCTGTAAATGTGTCTCTGTGTGAGTCTATGTGTGTGTATCTCTGTAAATGTGTCTCTGTGTGTGTCTATGTGTGTGTATCTCTGTACATGTCTCTCTGTGTGTGTCGATGTGTGTGTATCTCTGTACATGTGTCTGTGTGTGTCTCTGTGTGTGTCTATGTGTGTGTATCTCTGTACATGTGTCTGTGTGTGTCTCTGTGTGTGTCTATGTGTGTGTATCTCTATAAATGTGTCTCTGTGTGTGTCTATGTGTGTGTAACACTGTACATGTGTCTGTGTGTGTCAATGTGTGTGTATCTCTGCAAATGTGTCTATGTGTGTGTCTGTGTGTGTCTCTGTAAATGTGTCTCTGTGTGTGTCTATGTGTGTGTAACTCTGTACATGTGTCTGTGTGTGTCTCTATGTGTGTCTGTGTGTATCTCTGTAAATGTGTCTCTGTGTGTGTCTGTGTGTGTCTCTGTAAATGTGTCTCTGTGTGTGTCTGTGTGTGTCAGTGTGTATCTCTGTAAATGTGTCTACGTGTGTGTCTGTGTGTATCTATGTAAATGTGTCTCTGTGTGTGTCTATGTGTGTGTAACTCTGTACATGTGTCTGTGTGTGTCTCTGTTTGTGTCTGTGTGTACCTCTGTAAATGTGTCCCTGTGTGTGTCTCTGTGTGTGTCTGTGTGTATCTCTGTGAATGTGTCTCTTTTGTGTGTCTGTGTGTGTCCCTGTAAATGTGTCTCTGTGTGTGTCTGTGTGTATCTCTGTAAATGTGTCTACGTGTGTGTCTGTGTGTGTCTCTGTAAATGTGTCTCTTTGTGTGTCTGTGTGTGTCTCTGTAAATGTGTCTCTGTGTGTGTCTGTGTGCATCTCTGTAAATGTGTCTACGTGTGTGTCTGTGTGTATCTCTGTAAATGTGTCTCTGTGTGTGTCTATGTGTGTGTAATTCTGTACATGTGTCTGTGTGTGTCTCTGTTTGTGTCTGTGTGTATCTCTGTAAATGTGTCCCTGTGTGTGTCTGTGTGTGTCTCTGTAAATGTGTCTATGTGTGTGTCTGTGTGTGTATCTCTGTAAATGTGTCTATGTGTGTGTCCGTGTGTGTCTCTGTGTGTGTCTGTGTGTATCTCTGTAAATGTGTCTATGTGTGTGTCTGTGTGTGTCTCTGTGTGTGTCTGTTTGTATCTCTGTAAATGTGTCTATGTGTGTGTCTGTGTGTGTCTCTGTGTGTGTCTGTGTGTATCTCTGTAAATGTGTCTATGTGTGTGTCTGTGTGTGTCTGTGTGTATCTCTGTAAATGTATCTCTGTGTGTGGCTGTGTGTCTGTGTGTATCTCTGTAAATGTGTCTATGTGTGTGTCTGTGTGTATCTCTGTAAATGTGTCTCTGTGTGTATCTCTGTAAATGTGTCTATGTGTGTGTCTGTGTGTGTCTCTGTGTGTGTCTGTGTGTATCTCTGTAAATGTGTCTCTGTGTGTGTCTGTGTATATCTCTGTAAATTTGTCTCTGTGTGTATCTCTGTAAATGTGCCTCTGTGTGTGTCTGTGTGTATCTCTGTAAATGTGTCTCTGTGTGTGTCTGTGTGTATCTCTGTAAATGTGTCTCTGTGTGTTTCTGTGTGAGTCTGTGTGTATCTCTGTAAATGTGTCTATGTGTGTGTCTGCGTGTGTCTCTGTGTGTGTCTGTGTGTATCTCTGTAAATGTGTCTATGTGTGTGTCTGTGTGTGTCTGTGTGTATCTCTGTAAATGTGTCTATGTGTGTGTCTGTGTGTGTCTCTGTGTGTGTCTGTGTGTATCTCTGTAAATGTGTCTATGTGTGTGTCTGTGTGTATCTCTGTAGATGTGTCTCTGTGTGTGGCTGTGTGTCTGTGTGTATCTCTGTAAATGTGTCTATGTGTGTGTCTGTGTGTGTCTGTGTGTATCTCTGTAAATATGTCTCTGTGTGTGTCTGTGTGTATCTCTGTAAATGCGTCTATGTGTGTGTCTGTGTGTGTCTGTGTGTATCTCTGTAAATGTGTCTCTGTGTGTGTTTGTGTGTGTCTGTGTGTATCTCTGTAAATGTGTCTCTGTGTGTGTCTGTGTGTATCTCTGTAAATGTGTCTATGTGTGTGTCTGTGTGTATCTCTGTAAATGTGTCTCTGTGTGTGTCTGTGTGTGTCTGTGTGTATCTCTGTAAATGTGTCTCTGTGTGTGTCTGTGTGTATCTCTGTAAATGTGTCTCAGTGTGTGTCTGTGTGTATCTCTGTAAATGTGTCTCTGTGTGTGTCTCTGTGTGTGTCTGTGTGTATCTCTGTAAATGTGTCTCTGTGTGTGTCTGTGTGTATCTCTGTAAATGTGTCTCTGTGTGTGTCTGTGTGTATCTCTGTAAATCTGTCTCTGTGTGTGTCTGTGTGTATCTCTGTAAATGTGTCTCTGTGTGTTTGTGTGAATTTCTGTAAATGTGTCTATGTGTGTGTCTGTGTGTCTCTGTGTGTGTCTGTGTGTATCTCTGTAAATGTGGCTCTGTGTGTGTCTGTGTGTGTCTACGTGTGTGTGTATCTCTGTAAATGTATCTCTGTATATGTGTCTGTGTGTGTCTCTGTGTGTGTCTGTGTGTGTCTATGTGTGTGTATCTCTGTAAATGTATCTCTGTACATTTGTCTGTGTGTGTCTCTGTGTGTGTCTATGTGTGTGTGTATCTCTGTACATATGTCTCTGTGTGTCTCTGTGTGTGTCTCTGTAAATGTATCTCTGCACATTTGTCTGTGTGTGTCTATGTGTGTGTGTATCTCTGTACATGTGTCTGTGTGTGTCTATGTGTGTGTATATCTCTGTACATGTGTCTGTGTGTGTATCTCTGTACATGTGTCTGTGTGTGTCTGTGTGTATGTATCTCTGTACATGTCTATGTTTGTGTATGTGTGTATGTATCTCTACATGTTTCTGTGTGTGTCTGTGTGTATCTCTGTACATGTCTATGTGTGTGTATGTGTGTATGTATCTCTGTACATGTGTCTGTGTGTACGTATTTCTTTACATGTCTCTGTGTGTGTCTATGTGTGTATGTATCTCTGTACATGTCTCTGTGTGTATATGTGTGTACGTATCTCTTTACATGTCTCAGTGTGTGTATATGTGTGTACATATCTCTCTACAAGTCTGTGTGTGCGTATCTCTCTTCAAGTCTGTGTGTACGTATCTCTGTACATGTCTCAGTGTGTGTTTATGTGTGTATGTATCTCTGTACATGTCTCAGTGTGTGTATATGTGTGTACGTATCTCTCTACAAGTCTGTGTGTACGTATCTCTGTACATGTCTCTGTGTGTATATGTGTGTACGTATCTGTCTACACGTCTTTGTGTACGTATCTCTGTACATGTCTCTGTGTGTGTATATGTGTGTACGTATCTCTCTATATGTCTCTATGTGTGTCTATGTGTGTGTATCTCTGTACATGTGTTTGTGTGTGTCTATGTGTGTGTATCTCTGTACATGTCTCTGTGTGTGTTTATCTCTGTGCATGTTTCTGGGTGTGTCTCTGTGTGTGTGTATTTCTGTACATGTTCTTGTGTGTGT
The DNA here is from genome assembly GCA_030765065.1 of Deroplatys truncata. Classification (NCBI taxonomy): domain Eukaryota; kingdom Metazoa; phylum Arthropoda; class Insecta; order Mantodea; family Mantidae; genus Deroplatys; species Deroplatys truncata. The sequence continues at coordinate 2,438,573 of CM060977.1, read as the reverse complement.
CTATGTGTGTGTGTCCCTGTACATGTGTCTGTGTGTGTCTCTGTGTGTGTATCTCTGTACGTGTGTCTGTGTGTATCTCTGTACATGTGTTTGTGTGTGTCTCTGTGTGTGTATCTCTTTACATGTGTCTCTGTGTGTGCCTATGTGTGTGTATCTCTGTACATGTGTCTGTGTGTATCTCTGTACATGTGTCTCTGTGTGTGTGTATTTCTGTACATGTGTCTGTGTGTATCTCTGTACATGTGTCTCTGTGTGTGTCTATGTGTGTGTATTTCTGTACATGTGTCTGTGTGTATCTCTGTACATTTGTCTCTGTGTGTATGTGTATCTCTGTACATGTGTCTGTGTGTATCTATGTGTGTGTATCTCTGTACATGTGTCTGTGTGTGTCTATGTGTGTGTATCTCTGTACATGTGCCTGTGTGTGTCTCTGTGTGTGTATCTCTGTACATGTATCTGTGTGTATCTATGTGTGTGTATCTTATACATGTGTCTGTGTGTGTCTCTGTGTGTGTATGTGTGTACATGTCTCTGCGTGTGTCTATGTGTGTGTGTATCTCTGTACATGTGCCTGTGTGTGTCTCTGTGTGTCTATGTGTGTGTGTATCTCCGTAAATGTGTCTCTGTGTGTGTCTATGTGTGTGTATCTCTGTAAATGTGTCTCTGTGTGTGTCTATGTGTGTGTATCTTTGTACATGTGTCTGTGTGTGTCTGTGTGTGTATCTCTGTAAATGTGTGTGTGTGTCTCTGTGTGTGTATCTCTAAATGTGTCTCTGTGTGTGTCTATGTTTGTGTGTATCTCTGTAAATGTGCCTCTGTGTGTGTCTATTTGTGTGTTTATCTCTGTACATGTGTCTGTGTGTTTATATGTGTGTATCTCTGTACAAGCGTCTGTGTGTGTATCTATGAAAATGTGTCTGCGTGTGTCTATGTGTGTGTATCTCTGTAAATGTGTATATATGTCTGTGTGTGTATCTCTGTACATGTGTATATGTGTCTGTGTGTGTATCTCTGTACATATGTATTCTTGTGTGTCTATGTGAGTGTGTATCTCTGTACATGTGTCTGTGTGTGTATCTCTGTAAATGTGTCTCTGTGTGTGTCTCTGTATATGTGTCTCTGTGTGTGTCTATGTGTGTGTATCTCTGCAAATGTGTCTCTGTGTGTGTCTATGTGTGTGTATCTCTGTAAATGTGTCTCTGTGTGTGTCTATGTGTGTGTGTATCTCTGTAAATGTATCGCTGTACATGTCTCTGTGTGTGTCTCTGTGTGTGTCTATGTGTGTGTGTATCTCTGTACATGTGTCTGTGTGTGTCTCTGTGTGTGTATCTCTATACATGTGTCTGTGCGTGTCTCTGTGTGTGTCTATGTGTGTGTATCTCTGTACATGTGTCTGTGTGTGTCTCTGTGTGTGTCTATGTGTGTGTATCTCTGTACATGTGTCTGTGTGTGTCTCTGTGTGTGTCTATGTGTGTGTATCTCTGTACATGTGTCTGTGTGTGTCTCTGTGTGTGTCCATGTGTGTGTATCTCTGTACATGTGTCTGTGTGTGTCTATGTGTGTGTATCTCTGTACATGTGTCTGTGTGTGTCTCTGAACATGTGTCTGTGTGTGTGTCTCTGTACATGTGTCTGTGTGTGTCTCTGTGTGTGTCTATGTGTGTGTATCTCTGTACATGTGTCTGTGTGTGTCTCTGTGTGTGTCCATGTGTGTGTATCTCTGTACATGTGTCTGTGTGTGTCTATGTGTGTGTATCTCTGTACATGTGTCTGTGTGTGTCTCTGAACATGTGTCTGTGTGTGTGTCTCTGTACATGTGTCTGTGTGTGTCTCTGTGTGTGTCTATATGTTTGTGTATCTCAGTACATGTGTCTCTGTGTGTGTCTCTGTGTTTGTATCTCTGTACATGTGTCTCTGTGTGTGTTTATGTGTGTGTATCTCTGTACATGTGTCTCTGTGTGTGTCTATGTGTGTGTATCTCTGTACATGTGTCTCTGTGAGTGTATCTCTTTACATGTGTATCTGTGTGTGTCTATGTGAGTGTGTATCTCTGTACATGTGTCTCTGTGTGTGTCTGTGCGTGTATCTCTGTACATGTTCTCTGTGTGTGTCTATGTGTGTGTATCTCTGTACATGTGTCTCTGTGTGTGTCTATGTGTGTGTATCTCTGTACATGTCTCTCTGTGTGTGTCTATGTGTGTGTATCTCTGTACATGTGTCTGTGTGTGTCTATGTGTGTGTATCTCTGTACATGTGTCTGTGTGTGTCTATGTGTGTGTATCTCTGTACATGTGTCTGTGTGTGTCTCTGTGTGTGTCTATGTGTGGGTAACTCTGTACATGTCTCTATGTGTGTCTTTGTGTATCTCTGTAAATGTGTCTACGTGTGTGTCTGTGTGTATCTCTGTAAATGTGTCTCTGTCTGTGTCTATGTGTGTGTAACTCTGTACATGTGTCTGTGTGTGTCTCTGTGTGTATCTATGTGTGTGTATCTCTGTACATGTGTCTGTGTGTGTCTCTGTGTGTGTCTATGTGTGTGTAACTCTGTACATGTCTCTATGTGTGTCTGTGTGTATCTCTGTAAATGTGTCTCTGTGTGTGTAACTCTGTACATGTGTCTGTGTGTATCTCTGTAAATGTGTCCCTGTGTGTGTCTGTGTGTGTCTCTGTGTGTGTCTGTGTGTATCTCTGTAAATGTGTCTATGTGTGTGTCTGTGTGTGTATCTCTGTAAATGTGTCTATGTGTGTGTCTGTGTGTGTCTGTGTGTATCTCTGTAAATGTGTCTATGTGTGTGTCTGTGTGTGTCTCTGTGTGTGTCTGTGTGTATCTCTGTAAATGTGTCTATGTGTGTGTCTGTGTGTGTCTCTGTGTGTGTCTGTGTGTATCTCTGTAAATGTGTCTATGTGTGTGTGTCTGTGTGTATCTCTGTAAATGTGTCTCTGTGTGTGTCTGTGTGTATCTCTGTAAATGTGTCTATGTGTGTGTCTGTGTGTGTCTGTGTGTTTCTCTGTAAATGTGTCTCTGTGTGTGTCTGTGTGTATCTCTGTAAATGTGTATTGTGTGTGTCTGTGTGTGTCTGTGTGTATCTCTGTAAATGTGTCTATGTGTGTGTCTCTGTGTGTGTCTGTGTGTATCTCTGTAAATGTGTCCATGTGTGTGTCTGTGTGTGTCTCTGTGTGTGTCTGTGTGTATCTCTGTAAATGTGTCTCTGTGTGTGTCTGTGTGTGTCTCTGTGTGTGTCTATGTGTGTGTGTATCTCTGTACATAGGTCTGTGTGTGTCTCTGTGTGTGTCTATGTGTGTGTATCTCTGTAAATGTATCTCTGTACATGTGTCTCTGTGTGTCTCTGTGTGTGTCTATGTGTGTGTGTGTGTGTGTGTGTCTCTGTGTGTGTCTATGTTTGTGTGTCTCTGTAAATGTATCTCTGCACATGTGTCTGTGTGTGTCTATGTGTGTGTATCTCTGTACATGTGTCTGTGTGTATCTCTGTGTGTTTCTATGTGTGTGTATATCCCTGTAAATGTGTATATGTGTGTGTATCTCGGTACATGTGTCTATGTGTGTGTATATCTCTGGCTGTGTCTATGTGTGTGTATATCTCTGTACATGTGTCTGTGTGTGTATCTCTGTACATGTGTCTGTGTGTGTCTGTGTGTATTAATCTCTGTACATGTCTATGTGTGTGTATGTGTGTATGTATCTCTGTACATGTGTCTGTGTGTGTCTGTGTGTATCTCTGTACATGCCTATGTGTGTGTATGTGTGTATGTATCTCTGTACATGTCTCTGTGTGTGTATATGTGTGTACGTATCTCTGTACATGTTTCAGTGTGTGTATATGTGTGTACATATCTCTCTACAAGTCTGTGTGTGCGTAACTCTCTACAAGTCTGTGTGTACGTATCTCTGTACATGTCTCAGTGTGTGTTTATGTGTGTATGTATCTCTGTACATGTCCCAGTGTGTGTATATGTGTGCACGTATCTCTCTACAAGGTCTGTGTGTACGTATCTCTGTACATGTCTCTGTGTGTGTATATGTGTGTACGTATCTGTCTACAAGTCTGTGTGTGCGTATCTCTGTACATGTCTCTGTGTGTGTATATGTGTGTACGTATCTCTCTACCTGTCTCTATGTGTGTCTGTGTGTGTCTATGTGTGTGTATCTCTGTACACGTGTCTGTGTGTGTCTATGTGTGTGTGTATCTCTGTACATGTGCCTGTGTGTATGTGTGTACGTATCAATCTAAATGTCTCTTTGTGTATCTATGTGTGTGTATCTCTGTACATGAGTCTGTGTGTGTCTCTGTGTGTGTATCTCTGTACATGTGTCTGTGTGTATCTATGTGTGTGTGTATCTCTGTACACTGTCTGTGTGTGTATCTCTTTACATGTGTCTCTGTGTGTGTCTATGTGTGTGTGGGTATCTCTGTACATGTGTCTGTGTGTATCTATGTGTGTGTATCTCTGTACATGTGTCCCTGTGTGTGTGTATTTCTGTACATGTGTCTGTGTGTATCTCTGTACATGTGTCTCTGTGTGTATGTGTATCTCTGTACATGTGTCTGTGTATCTATGTGTGTGTATCTCTGTACATGTGTCTGTTTGTGTCTATGTGTGTGTATCTCTGTACATGTGCCTGTGAGTGTCTCTGTGTGTGTATCTCTGTACATGTATCTGTGTGTATCTATGTGTGTGTATCTTATACATGTGTTTTGTGTGTCTCTGTGTGTGTATGGTTGTACATGTCTCTGTGTGTGTCTATGTGTGTGTATCTCTGTACATGTGCCTGTGTGTGTCTCTGTGTGTCTATGTGTGTGTGTATCTCCGTAAATGTGTCTCTGTGTGTGTCTATGTGTGTGTATCTCTGTAAATGTGTCTCTGTGTGTGTATCTTTGTACATGTGTCTGTGTGTGTCTGTGTGTGTATCTCTGTAAATGTGTCTGTGTGTGTCTCTGTGTGTGTATCTCTAAATGTGTCTCTGTGTGTGTCTATGTTTGTGTGTATCTCTGTAAATGTGCCTCTGTGTGTGTCTATTTGTGTGTTTATCTCTGTAAATGTGTCTGTGTGTCTATGTGTGTGTATCTCTGTACAAGTGTCTGTGTGTATCTCTGTAAATGTGTCTGTGTGTGTCTATGTGTGTGTATCTCTGTACATGTGTCTATGTGTGTGTCTGTGTGCGTGCGTATCGCTGTACATGTGTCTGTGTGTGTCTATGTGTGTGTGTATCTCTGTACATGTGTCTCAGTGTGTGTCTGTTTGTGTATCTCTGTAAATGTGTCTGTGTGTGTCTATTTGTGTGTCTATGTGTGTGTATCTCTGTAAATGTGTCTCTGTGTTTGTCTATGTGTGTATGTAATTTTGTACATGTGTCTGTGTGTCTCTGTGAGTGGCTATGTGTGTGTATCTCTGTACATGTGTCTCTGTGTGTGTTTTTTGTGTATCTCTGTACATGTGCCTGTGTGTGTCTCTGTGTGTCTATGTGTGTGTGTATCTCCGTAAATGTGTCTCTGTGTGTGTCTATGTGTGTGTATCTTTGTACATGTGTCTGTGTGTGTATCTCTGTAAATGTGTCTGTGTGTGTCTATGTTTGTGTGTATCTCTGTACAAGTGTCTGTGTGTGTATCTCTGTAAATGTGTCTGTGTGTGTCTATGTGTGTGTATTCCTGTACATGTGTCTATGTGTGTGTCTGTGTGCGTGCGTATCGCTGTACATGTGTCTGTGTGTGTCTATGTGTCTGTGTATCTCTGTACATGTGTCTCTGTGTGTGTCTGTTTGTGTATCTCTGTAAATGTGTCTGTGTGTGTCTATTTGTGTGTATCTCTGTAAATGTGTCTGTGTGTTTGTCTATGTGTGTATGTATCTCTGTACATTTGTCTGTGTGTGTCTCTGTGAGTGGCTATGTGTGTGTGTATCTCTGTACATGTGTCTATGTGTGTGTCTGTGTGTGTATCTCTGTACATGTGTCTGTGTGTGTCTATGCGTGTGTATCTGTGTATATGTGTCTATGTGTGTGTCTGTGTGTGTATCTCTGTACATTTGTCTCTGTGTGTGTCTATGTGAGTGTGTATCTCTGTACATTTTCTGTGTGTGTGCATCTCTTTAAATGTGTCTGTGTGTGCATCTCTTTAAATGTGTCTGTGTGTGTCTCTGTAAATGTTTCTCTGTGTGTGTCTATGTAGTGTATCTCTGCAAATGTGTCTCTGGGTGTGTCTATGTGTGTGTATCTCTGTGCATGTGTCTGTGTTGGTCTATGTGTGTGGGTATCTCTGTACATGTGTCTGTGTGTGTCTATGTGTGTGTATCTCTGTGCATGTGTCTGTGTGTGTCTATGTGTGTGTATATCTGTAAATGTGTCTCTGTGTGTGTCTGTGTGTGTGTCTCTCTGTGCATGCGTCTGTGTCTGTCTATGTGTGTGTATCTCTGTACATGTGTCTGTGTGAGTCTGTGTGTATGTATCTCTGTACATGTGTCTGTGTGTGTCTATGTGTGTGTATCTCTGTAAATGTGTCTATGTGTGTGTATCTCTGTAAATGTGTCTCTGTGTGTGTGTATCTCTGTACATGTCTATGTGTGTGTATCTCTGTACATGCCTATGTGTGTGTATCTCTGTACATGTCTCTGTGTGTGTGTATCTCTGTACATGTCTATGTGTGTGTATCTCTGTACATGCCTATGTGTGTGTATCTCTGTACATGTCTCTGTGTGTGTCAATGTGTGTACATATCTCTGTACATGTCTCTGTGTGTGTCTATGTGTGTGTAATTCTGTACATGTCTGTGTGTGTCTATGTGTGTGTATCTCTGTAGATACTTCTGGTGTGTTTGTATCTCTGTACATGTTTGTGTGTGTCTATGTGTGTGTATCTCTGTGTGTGTCTCAGTGTGTGTATCTCTGTATATGTCTCTGTGTCTGTCTAAGTGTGTGTATCTCTGTAGATGTCTCTGTGTGTGTCTATGTGTGTACGTATCTCTCTACATGTCTCTGTGTGTGTGTGTGTGTAAGTGTATCTCTGTAGATGTCTCTGTGAGTGTCTAAGTGTGTGTATCTCTGATCACGTCTGTGTGTGTGTATCTCTGTACATGTCTCTGTGTGTGTATATGTGTGTACGTACCTCTCTACAAGTCTGTGAGTGTGTATCTCTGTACATGTCTCTGTGTGTGTATATGTGTGTACGTACCTCGCTACAAGTTTGTGTGTGTATCTCTGTACATGTCTCTGTGTGTGTATATATGTGTACGTACCTCTCTACAAGTCTGTGTGTATGTATCTCTGTACATGTCTCTGTGTGTGTATATGTGTGTACGTACCTCTCTACAAGTCTGTGTGTGTATCTCTGTACATGTCTCAGTGTGTGTATATGTGTGTACGTACCTCGCTACAAGTTTGTGTGTGTATCTCTGTACATGTCTCTGTGTGTGTATATGTGTGTACGTACCTCTCTACAAGTCTGTGTGTATGTATCTCTGTACATGTCTCTGTGTGTGTATATGTGTGTACGTACCTCTCTACAAGTCTGTGTGTGTGTATCTCTGTACATGTCTCTGTGTGTGTATATGTGTGTACGTACCTCTCTACAAGTCTGTGTGTATGTATCTCTGTACATGTCTCTGTGTGTGTCTATGTGTGTGTATATCTCTGTAAATGTGTCTATGTGTGTGTATCTCGGTACATGTGTCTGTGTGTGTATCTCTGTGCATGTGTCTGTGTGTGTCTGTGTGTATGTATCTCTGTACATTTCTATGTGTGTGTATGTATCTCTTTACATGTGTCTGTGTGTGTCTGTGTGTATGTATCTCTGTACATGTTCTATGTGTGTGTATGTGTGTATGTATCTCTGTATATGTGTCTGTGTGTGTCTGTGTGTATGTATCTCTGTACATGTGTCTGTGTGTGTATATGTGTGTACGTATCTGTCTACAAGTCTGTGTGTCCGTATCTCTGTACATGTCTCAGTGTGTGTATATGTGTGTACGTATCTGTCTACAAGTCTGTGTGTACGTATCTCTGTACATGTCTCAGTGTGTGTATATGTGTGTACGTATCTCTCTACAAGTCTGTGTGTGCGTATCTCTCTACAAGTCTGTGTGTGTATCTCTGTACATGTCTCTGTGTGTGTATATGTGTGTACGTATCTCTCTACAAGTCTGTGTGTGTATCTCTGTACATGTCTCTGTGTGTGTATATGTGTGTACGTACCTCTCTACAAGTCTGTGTGTGTATCTCTGTACATGTCTCTGTGTGTGTATATGTGTGTACGTATCTCTCTACAAGTCTGTGTGTGTATCTCTGTACATGTCTCTGTGTGTGTATATGTGTGTACGTATCTCTCTACAAGTCTGTGTGTGTATCTCTGTACATGTCTCTGTGTGTGTATATGTGTGTACGTATCTCTCTACAAGTCTGTGTGTATGTATCTCTGTACATGTCTCTGCGTGTGTCTATGTGTGTGTATATCTCTATAAATGTGTCTATGTGTGTGTATCTCGGTACATGTGTCTGTGTGTGTATCTCTGTACATGTGTCTGTGTGTGTCTGTGTGTATGTATCTCTCTACATGTCTATGTGTGTGTATGTGTGTATGTATCTCTGTATATGTGTCTGTGTGTGTATATGTGTGTACGTATCTGTCTACAAGTCTGTTTGTCCGTATCTCTGTACATGTCTCAGTGTGTGTATATGTGTGTACATATCTGTCTACAAGTCTGTGTGTACGTATCTCTGTACATGTCTCAGTGTGTGTATATGTGTGTACGTATCTCTCTACAAGTCTGTGTGTACGTATCTCTGTACATGTGTCTGTGTGTATATGTGTGTACGTATCTGTCTACAAGTCTGTGTGTACGTATCTGTCTACCAGTCTGTGTGTACGTATCTGTCTACAAGTCTGTGTGTGTATCTCTGTACATGTCTCTGTGTGTATATGTGTGTACGTATCTCTCTACATGTCTCTATGTGTGTCTATGTGTGTGTATCTCTGTACATGTGTCTGTGTGTGTGTATCTCTGTACATATGCCTGTGTGTGTATATGTGTGTACGTATCAATCTACATGTCTCTTTGTGTGTCTATGTGTGTGTGTATCTCTGTAGATGTGTCTGTGTGTGTCTCTGTCTGTGTGTGTTTATCTCTGTACATGTCTCTGTGTGTGTTTATCTCTGTGCATGTGTCTGTGTGTGTCTATGTGTGTGTATCTCTGTACATGTGTCTGTGTGTGTCTCTGTGTGTGTGTATCTCTGTACATGTGTCTGTGTGTATCTATGTGTGTGTATCTCTGTACATGTGTCTCTGTGTGTGTCTATGTGTGTGTATCTCTGTACATGTGTCTCTGTGTGTATCTATGTGTGTGTGTATCTCTGTACATGTGTCTCTGTGGTGGGTGTGTATTTCTGTACATGTCTCTGTGTGTATGTGTATCTCTGTACATGTGTCTGTGTGTAGCTATGTGTGTGTATCTCTGTACATGTGTCTGTGTGTATCTATGTGTTTGTGTATCTCTGTACATGTGTCTCTGTGTGTGTGTATCTCTGTACATCTGTCTGTGTGTATCTATGTGTGTATCTATGTGTGTATCTCTGTACATGTGTCTGTGTGTGTCTATGTGTAAGTATCTCTGTACATGTGTCTGTGTGTATCTGTGTGTATCTCTGTACATGTGTCTGTGTGTATATATGTGTTTGTGTAGCTCTGTACATGTGTCTCTGTGTGTGTGTATCTCTGTACATCTGTCTGTGTGTGTCTATGTGTGTGTATTTCTGTACATGTGTCTGTGTGTGTCTCTGTGTGTGTATCTCTGTACATGTGTCTGTGTGTATCTATGTGTGTGTATCTTATACATGTGTCTGTGTGTGTATGTCTGTACATGTCTCGGTGTGTGTCTATGTGTGTGTATCTCTGTAAATGTGTCTCTGTGTGTGTCTATGTGTGTGTATCTTTGTACATGTGTCTGTGTGTGTCTGTGTGTGTATCTCTGTAAATGTGTCTGTGTGTGTCTCTGTGTGTGTATCTCTGAAAATGTGTCTCTGTGTGTGTCTATGTTTGTGTGTATCTCTGTAAATGTGCCTCTGTGTGTGTCTATTTGTGTGTTTATCTCTGTACATGTGTCTGTGTGTCTATGTGTGTGTATCTCTGTACATGTGTCTGTGTGTGTATCTCTGTAAATGTGTGTGTGTCTATGTGTGTGTGTATCTCTGTAAAAGGTGTCTGTGTGTGTCTATGTGTGTGTATCTCTGTACATGTGTCTATGTGTGTGTCTGTGTGCGTGCGTATCGCTGTACATCTGTCGGTGTGTGTCTATGTGTGTGTATCTCTGTACATGTGTCTCTGTGTGTGTCTGTGTGTGTATCTCTGTAAATGTGTCTGTGTGTGTGTCTATTTGTGTGTCTATGTGTGTGTATCTCTGTAAGTGTGTCTCTGTGTTTGTCTATGTGTGTATGTATCTCTGTACATGTGTCTGTGTGTGTCTATGCGTGTGTATCTGTGTATATGTGTCTATGTGTGTATCTGTGTGTGTATCTCTGTACATGTGTCTCTGTGTGTGTCTATGTCAGTGTGTATCTCTGTACATTTTCTGTGTGTGTGTATCTCTTTAAATGTGTCTGTGTGTGTCTCTGTAAATGTGTCTCTGTGTGAGTCTATGTGTGTGTATCTCTGTAAATGTGTCTCTGTGTGTGTCTATGTGTGTGTATCTCTGTACATGTCTCTCTGTGTGTGTCGATGTGTGTGTATCTCTGTACATGTGTCTGTGTGTGTCTCTGTGTGTGTCTATGTGTGTGTATCTCTGTACATGTGTCTGTGTGTGTCTCTGTGTGTGTCTATGTGTGTGTATCTCTATAAATGTGTCTCTGTGTGTGTCTATGTGTGTGTAACACTGTACATGTGTCTGTGTGTGTCTATGTGTGTGTATCTCTGCAAATGTGTCTATGTGTGTGTCTGTGTGTGTCTCTGTAAATGTGTCTCTGTGTGTGTCTATGTGTGTGTAACTCTGTACATGTTCTGTGTGTGTCTCTATGTGTGTCTGTGTGTATCTCTGTAAATGTGTCTACGTGTGTGTCTGTGTGTGTCTCTGTAAATTTGTCTCTGTGTGTGTCTGTGTGTATCTCTGTAAATGTGTCTCTGTGTGTGTCTGTGTGTATCTCTGTAAATGTGTTTCTGTGTGTGTCTGTGTGTGTCTCTGTAAATGTGTCTCTGTGTGTGTCTGTGTGTGTCAGTGTGTATCTCTGTAAATGTGTCTACGTGTGTGACTGTGTGTATCTCTGTAAATGTGTCTCTGTGTGTGTCTATGTGTGTGTAACTCTGTACATGTGTCTACGTGTGTGTCTCTGTTTGTGTCTGTGTGTATCTCTGTAAATGTGTCCCTGTGTGTGTCTGTGTGTGTCTCTGTGTGTGTCTGTGTGTATCTCTGTAAATGTGTCTCTTTTGTGTGTCTGTGTGTGTCCCTGTAAATGTGTCTCTGTGTGTGTCTGTGTGTATCTGTGTAAATGTGTCTACGTGTGTGTCTGTGTGTGTCTCTGTAAATGTGTCTCTTTGTGTGTCTGTGTGTGTCTCTGTAAATGTGTCTCTGTGTGTGTCTGTGTGCATCTCTGTAAATGTGTCTCTGTTTGTGTCTGTGTGTATCTCTGTAAATGTGTCCCTGTGTGTGTCTGTGTGTGTCTCTGTAAATGTGTCTATGTGTGTGTCTGTGTGTGTATCTCTGTAAATGTGTCTATGTGTGTGTCCGTGTGTGTCTCTGTGTGTGTCTGTGTGTATCTCTGTAAATGTGTCTATGTGTGTGTCTGTGTGTGTCTCTGTGTGTGTCTGTGTGTATCTCTGTAAATGTGTCTATGTGTGTGTCTGTGTGTGTCTCTGTGTGTGTCTGTGTGTATCTCTGTAAATGTGTCTATGTGTGTGTCTGTGTGTGTCTGTGTGTATCTCTGTAAATGTGTCTCTGTGTGTGGCTGTGTGTCTGTGTGTATCTCTGTAAATGTGTCTATGTGTGTGTGTATGTGTGTGTCTGTGTGTATCTCTGTAAATGTGTCTCTGTGTGTTTCTGTGTGTATCTCTGTAAATGTGTCTATGTGTGTGTCTGTGTGTGTCTCTGTGTGTGTCTGTGTGTATCTCTGTAAATTTGTCTCTGTGTGTGTCTGTGTGTATCTCTGTAAATTTGTCTCTGTGTGTATCTCTGTAAATGTGCCTCTGTGTGTGTCTGTGTGTATCTCTGTAAATGTGTCTCTGTGTGTGTCTGTGTGTATCTCTGTAAATGTGTCTCTGTGTGTTTCTGTGTGAGTCTGTGTGTATCTCTGTAAATGTGTCTCTGTGTGTGTCTGTGTGTGTCTGTGTGTATCTCTGTAAAGGTGTCTATGTGTGTGTCTGCGTGTGTCTCTGTGTGTGTCTGTGTGTATCTCTGTAAATGTGTCTATGTGTGTGTCTGTGTGTGTCTGTGTGTATCTCTGTAAATGTGTCTATGTGTGTGTCTGTGTGTATCTCTGTAAATGTGTCTATGTGTGTGTCTGTGTGTATCTCTGTAGATGTGTCTCTGTGTGTGGCTGTGTGTCTGTGTGTATCTCTGTAAATGTGTCTATGTGTGTGTCTGTGTGTGTCTGTGTGTATCTCTGTAAATGTGTCTCTGTGTGTGTCTGTGTGTATCTCTGTAAATGCGTCTATGCGTGTGTCTGTGTGTGTCTCTGTGTGTGTCTGTGTGTATCTCTGTAAATGTGTCTCTGTGTGTGTCTGTGTGTGTCTGTGTGTATCTCTGTAAATGTGTCTCTGTGTGTGTCTGTGTGTATCTCTGTAAATGTGTCTATGTGTGTGTCTGTGTGTATCTCTGTAAATGTGTCTCTGTGTATCTCTGTAAATGTGTCTCTGTGTGTGTCTGTGTGTATCTCTGTAAATGTGTCTCTGTGTGTGTCTGTGTGTATCTCTGTAAATGTGTCTCTGTGTGTGTCTGTGTGTGTCTGTGTGTATCTCTGTAAATGTGTCTCTGTGTGTGTCTGTGTGTATCTCTGTAAATGTGTCTCTGTGTGTGTCTGTGTGTGTCTGTGTGTATCTCTGTAAATCTGTCTCTGTGTGTGTCTGTGTGTATCTCTGTAAATGTGTCTCTGTGTGTGTCTGTGTGAATTTCTGTAAATGTGTCTATGTGTGTGTCTCTGTGTGTGTCTGTGTGTATCTCTGTAAATGTGTCTCTGTGTGTGTCTGTGTGTGTCTATGTGTGTGTGTGTATCTCTGTAAATGTATCTCTGTATATGTGTCTGTGTGTGTCTCTGTGTGTGTCTGTGTGTGTCTATGTGTGTGTATCTCTGTAAATGTATCTCTGTACATTTGTCTGTGTGTGTCTCTGTGTGTGTCTATGTGTGTGTGTATCTCTGTACATATGTCTGTGTGTGTCTCTGTAAATGTATCTCTGCACATGTGTCTGTGTGTGTCTATGTGTGTGTGTATCTCTGTACATGTGTCTGTGTGTGTCTCTGTGTGTTTCTATGTGTGTGTATATCTCTGTAAATGTGTATATGTGTGTGTATCTCGGTACATGTGTCTATGTGTGTGTCTATGTGTGTATGTATCTCTGTACATGTGTCTGTGTGTGTCTATGTGTGTGTATCTCTCTACATGTGTCTCTGTGTGTGCCTATGTGTGTGTATCTCTGTACATGTGTCTGTGTGTATCTCTGTACATGTGTCTCTGTGTGTGTGTATTTCTGTACATGTGTCTGTGTGTATTTCTGTACATGTGTCTCTGTGTGTATGTGTATCTCTGTACATGTGTCTGTGTGTATCTATGTGTGTGTATCTCTGTACTTGTGTCTGTGTGTATCTATGTGTGTATCTCTGTACATGTGCCTGTGTGTGTCTCTGTGTGTGTATCTCTGTACATGTATCTGTGTGTATCTATGTGTGTGTATCTTATACATGTGTCTGTGTGTGTCTCTGTGTGTGTATGTGTGTACATGTCTCTGCGTGTGTCTATGTGTGTGTATCTCTGTACATGTGCCTGTGTGTGTCTCTGTGTGTCTATGTGTGTGTGTATCTCCGTAAATGTGTCTCTGTGTGTGTCTATGTGTGTGTATCTCTGTAAATGTGTCTCTGTGTGTGTCTATGTGTGTGTATCTTTGTACATGTGTCTGTGTGTGTCTGTGTGTGTATCTCTGTAAATGTGTCTGTGTGTGTCTCTGTGTGTGTATCTCTAAATGTGTCTCTGTGTGTGTCTATGTTTGTGTGTATCTCTGTAAATGTGCCTCTGTGTGTGTCTATTTGTGTGTTTATCTCTGTACATGTGTCTGTGTGTTTATGTGTGTGTATCTCTGTACAAGCGTCTGTGTGTGTATCTCTGAAAATGTGTCTGCGTGTGTCTATGTGTGTGTATCTCTGTAAATGTGTATATGTGTCTGTGTGTGTGTATCTCTGTACATGTGTATATGTGTCTGTGTGTGTATCTCTGTACATATGTATCCTTGTGTGTCTATGTGAGTGTGTATCTCTGTACATGTGTCTGTGTGTGTATCTCTGTAAATGTGTCTCTGTGTGTGTCTCTGTATATGTGTCTCTGTGTGTGTCTATGTGTGTGTATCTCTGTAAATGTGTCTCTGTGTGTGTCTATGTGTGTGTGTATCTCTGTAAATGTATCGCTGTACATGTCTCTGTGTGTGTCTATGTGTGTGTGTATCTCTGTACATGTGTCTGTGTGTGTCTCTGTGTGTGTCTATGTGTGTGTATCTCTGTACATGTGTCTGTGTGTGTCTCTGTGTGTGTCTATGTGTGTGTATCTCTGTACATGTGTCTGTGTGTGTCTCTGTGTGTGTCTATGTGTGTGTATCTCTGTACATGTGTCTGTGTGTGTCTCTGTGTGTGTCTATGTGTGTGTATCTCTTTACATGTGTCTGTGTGTGTCTCTGTGTGTGTCTATGTATGTGTATCTCTGTACATGTGTCTGTGTGTGTATCTGTGTGTGTCTATGTGTGTGTATCTCTGTACATGTGTCTGTGTGTGTCTCTGTGTGTGTATCTCTGTAAATGTGTCTCTGTGTGTGTCTATATGTTTGTGTATCTCAGTACATGTGTCTCTGTGTGTGTCTCTGTGTGTGTATCTCTGTACATGTGTCTCTGTGTGTGTCTCTGTGTGTGTCTATGTGTGTGTATCTCTGTACATGTGTCTCTGTGAGTGTATCTCTGTACATGTGTATCTGTGTGTGTCTATGTGAGTGTGTATCTCTGTACATGTGTCTCTGTGTGTGTCAGTGCGTGTATCTCTGTACATGTTCTCTGTGTGTGTCTATGTGTGTGTATCTCTGTACATGTGTCTCTGTGTGTGTCTATGTGTGTGTATCTCTGTACATGTCTCTCTGTGTGTGTCTATGTGTGTTTATCTCTGTACATGTGTCTGTGTGTGTCTATGTGTGTGTATCTCTGTACATGTGTCTGTGTGTGTCTCTGTGTGTGTCTATGTGTGTGTATCTCTATAAATGTGTCTCTGTGTGTGTCTATGTGTGTGTAACTCTGTACATGTCTCTATGTGTGTCTTTGTGTATCTCTGTAAATGTGTCTACGTGTGTGTCTGTGTGTATCTCTGTAAATGTATCTGTCTGTGTCTATGTGTGTGTAACTCTGTACATGTGTCTGTGTGTGTCTCTGTGTGTGTCTATGTGTGTGTGTATCTCTGTACATGTGTCTGTGTGTGTCTCTGTGTGTGTCTATGTGTGTGTAACTCTGTACATGTCTCTATGTGTGTCTGTGTGTATCTCTGTAAATGTGTCTACGTGTGTGTCTGTGTGTATCTCTGTAAATGTGTCTCTGTGTGTGTAACTCTGTACATGTGTCTGTGTGTATCTCTGTAAATGTGTCCCTGTGTGTGTCTGTGTGTGTCTGTGTGTATCTCTGTAAATGTGTCTATGTGTGTGTCTGTGTGTGTATCTCTGTAAATGTGTCTATGTGTGTGTCTGTGTGTGTCTGTGTGTATCTCTGTAAATGTGTCTATGTGTGTGTCTGTGTGTGTCTCTGTGTGTGTCTGTGTGTATCTCTGTAAATGTGTCTATGTGTGTGTCTGTGTGTGTCTCTGTGTGTGTCTGTGTGTATCTCTGTAAATGTGTCTATGTGTGTGTGTGTCTGTGTGTATCTCTGTAAATGTGTCTCTGTGTGTGTCTGTGTGTATCTCTGTAAATGTGTCTATGTGTGTGTCTGTGTGTGTCTGTGTGTTTCTCTGTAAATGTGTCTCTGTGTGCGTCTGTGTGTATCTCTGTAAATGTGTATTGTGTGTGTCTGTGTGTGTTTGTGTGTATCTCTGTAAATGTGTCTATGTGTGTGTCTCTGTGTGTGTCTGTGTGTATCTCTGTAAATGTGTCCATGTGTGTGTGTCTGTGTGTGTCTCTGTGTGTGTCTGTGTGTATCTCTGTAAATGTGTCTCTGTGTGTGTCTGTGTGTGTCTCTGTGTGTGTCTATGTGTGTGTGTATCTCTGTACATAGGTCTGTGTGTGTATCTGTGTGTGTCTATGTGTGTGTATCTCTGTAAATGTATCTCTGTACATGTGTCTCTGTGTGTGTCTATGTGTGTGTGTATCTCTGTACATATGTCTGTGTGTGTCTCTGTGTGTGTCTATGTTTGTGTGTCTCTGTAAATGTATCTCTGCACATGTGTCTGTGTGTGTCTATGTGTGTGTATCTCTGTACATGTGTCTGTGTGTATCCCTGTGTGTTTCTATGTGTGTGTATATCTCTGTAAATGTGTATATGTGTGTGTATCTCGGTACATGTGTCTATGTGTGTGTATATCTCTGGCTGTGTCTATGTGTGTGTATATCTCTGTACATGTGTCTGTGTGTGTATGTCTGTACATGTGTCTGTGTGTGTCTGTGCGTATGTATCTCTGTACATGTCTATGTGTGTGTATGTGTGTATGTATCTCTGTACATGTGTCTGTGTGTGTCTGTGTGTATCTCTGTACATGTCTATGTGTGTGTATGTGTGTATGTATCTCTGTACATGTCTCTGTGTGTGTATATGTGTGTACGTATCTCTGTACATGTCTCAGTGTGTGTATATGTGTGTACATATCTCTCTACAAGTCTGTGTGTGCGTATCTCTCTACAAGTCTGTGTGTACGTATCTCTGTACATGTCACAGTGTGTGTTTATGTGTGTATGTATCTCTGTACATGTCTCAGTGTGTGTATATGTGTGCACGTATCTCTCTACAAGGTCTGTGTGTACGTATCTCTGTACATGTCTCTGTGTGTGTATATGTGTGTACGTATCTGTCTACAAGTCTGTGTGTACGTATCTCTGTACATGTCTCTGTGTGTGTATATGTGTGTACGTATCTCTCTACCTGTCTCTATGTGTGTCTGTGTGTGTCTATGTGTGTGTATCTCTGTACATGTGTCTGTGTGTGTCTATGTGTGTGTGTATCTCTATACATGTGCCTGTGTGTGTATGTGTGTACGTATCAATCTAAATGTCTCTTTGTGTGTCTATGTGTGTGTATCTCTGTACATGTGTCCGTGTGTGTCTCTGTCTGTGTGTGTATCTCTGTACATGTGTCCGTGTGTGTCTCTGTCTGTGTGTGTATCTCTGTACATGTCTCTGTGTGTGTTTATCTCTGTGCATGTTTCTGGGTGTGTCTCTGTGTGTGTGTGTGTCTATTTCTGTACATCTTCTTGTGTGTGTCTACGTGTGTGTGTCTCTGTACATGAGTCTGTGTGTGTCTCTGTGTGTGTATCTCTGTACATGTGTCTGTGTGTATCTATGTGTGTGTATCTCTGTACATGTGTCTGTGTGTGTATCTCTTTACATGTGTCTCTGTGTGTGTCTATGTGTGTGTGGGTATCTCTGTACATGTGTCTGTGTGTATCTATGTGTGTGTATCTCTGTACATGTGTCTCTGTGTGTGTGTATTTCTGTACATGTGTCTGTGTGTATCTCTGTACATGTGTCTCTGTGTGTATGTGTATCTCTGTACATGTGTCTGTGTGTATCTATGTGTGTGTATCTCTGTGCATGTGTCTGTGTGTGTCTATGTGTGTGTATCTCTGTACATGTGCCTGTGAGTGTCTGTGTGTGTATCTCTGTACATGTATCTGTGTGTATCTATGTGTGTGTATCTTATACATGTGTTTTGTGTGTCTCTGTGTGTGTATGGTTGTACATGTCTCTGTGTGTGTCTATGTTTGTGTATCTCTGTACATGTGCCTGTGTGTGTCTCTGTGTGTCTATGTGTGTGTATCTCCGTAAATGTGTCTCTGTGTGTGTCTATGTGTGTGTATCTCTGTAAATGTGTCTCTGTGTGTGTATCTTTGTACATGTGTCTGTGTGTGTCTGTGTGTGTATCTCTGTAAATGTGTCTGTGTGTGTCTCTGTGTGTGTATCTCTAAATGTGTTTCTGTGTGTGTCTATGTTTGTGTGTATCTCTGTAAATGTGCCTCTGTGTGTGTCTATTTGTGTGTTTATCTCTGTAAATGTGTCTGTGTGTCTATGTGTGTGTATCTCTGTACAAGTGTCTGTGTGTATCTCTGTAAATGTGTCTGTGTGTGTCTATGTGTGTGTATCTCTGTACATGTGTCTATGTGTGTGTCTGTGTGCGTGCGTATCGCTGTACATGTGTCTGTTTGTGTCTATGTGTGTGAGTATCTCTGTACATGTGTCTCTGTGTGTGTCTGTTTGTGTATCTCTGTAAATGTGTCTGTGTGTGTCTATTTGTGTGTCTATGTGTGTGTATCTCTGTAAATGTGTCTCTGTGTTTGTCTATGTGTGTATGTATCTTTGTACATGTGTCTGTGTGTCTCTGTGAGTGGCTATGTGTGTGTGTATCTCTGTACATGTGTCTATGTGTGTGTCTGTGTGTGTATCTCTGTACATGCGTCTGTGTGTGTCTATGCGTGTGTATCTGTGTATATGTGTCTATGTGTGTGTCTGTGTGTGTGTATCTCTGTACATTTGTCTGTGTGTGTGTCTATGTGAGTGTGTATCTCTGTACATTTTCTGTGTGTGTGTGTATCTCTTTAAATGTGTCTGTTTGTGTCTCTGTAAATGTTTCTCTGTGTGTGTCTATGTGTGTGTATCTCTGCAAATGTGTCTCTGGGTGTGTCTATGTGTGTGTATCTCTGTGCGTGTGTCTATGTGTGTCTATGTGTGTGGGTATCTCTGTATATTTGTCTGTGTGTGTCTATGTGTGTGTGTATCTCTGTGCATGTGTCTGTGTGTGTATCTCTGTAAATGTGTCTCTGTGTGTGTCTGTGTGTGTGTCTCTCTGTGCATGCGTCTGTGTGTGTCGATGTGTGTGTATCTCTGTACATGTGTCTGTGTGAGTCTGTGTGTATGTATCTCTGTACATGTGTCTGTGTGTGTCTATGTGTGTGTATCTCTGTAAATGTGTCTATGTGTGTGTATCTCTGTAAATGTGTCTCTGTGTGTGTATCTCTGTACATGTCTATGTGTGTGTATCTCTGTACATGCCTATGTGTGTGTATCTCTGTACATGTCTCTGTGTGTGTGTCTAAGTGTGTACATATCTCTGTACATTTGTCTCTGTGTGTGTCTATGTGAGTGTGTATCTCTGTACATTATCTGTGTGTGTGTATCTCTTTAAATGTGTCTGTGTGTGTCTCTGTAAATGTTTCTCTGTGTGTGTCTATGTGTGTGTATCTCTGTAAATGTGTCTCTGGGTGTGTCTATGTGTGTGTATCTCTGTGCATGTGTCTGTGTGTGTCTATGTGTGTGTGTGTATCTCTGTACATGTGTCTGTGTGTGTCTATGTGTGTGTATCTCTGTGCATGTGTCTGTGTGTGTCTATGTGTGTGTATCTCTGTAAATGTGTCTGTCTCTGTCTATTTGTGTGTCTATGTGTGTGTATCTCTGTAAATGTGTCTCTGTGTTTGTCTATGTGTGTATGTATCTCTGTACATGTGTCTGTGTGTCTCTGTGAGTGGCTATGTGTGTGTGTATCTCTGTACATGTGTCTATGTGTGTGTCTGTGTGTGTATCTCTGTACATGTGTCTGTGTGTGTCTATGCGTATGTATCTGTGTATATGTGTCTATGTGTGTGTCTGTGTGTGTATCTCTGTACATTTGTCTGTGTGTGTGTCTATGTGAGTGTGTATCTCTGTACATTTTCTGTGTGTGTGTAACTCTTTAAATGTGTCTATTTGTGTCTCTGTAAATGTTTCTCTGTGTGTGTCTATGTGTGTGTATCTCTGCAAATGTGTCTCTGGGTGTGTCTATGTGTGTGTATCTCTGTGCGTGTGTCTGTGTGTGTCTATGTGTGTGGGTATCTCTGTACATGTGTCTGTGTGTGTCTATGTGTGTGTGTATCTCTGTGCATGTGTCTGTGTGTGTCTATGTGTGTGTATCTCTGTAAATGTGTCTCTGTGTGTGTCTGTGTGTGTGTCTCTCTGTGCATGCGTCTGTGTGTGTCTATGTGTGTGTATCTCTGTACATGTGTCTGTGTGAGTCTGTGTGTGTCTGTGTGTGTCTATGTGTGTCTATGTGTGTGTATCTCTGTGCGTGTGTCTGTGTGTGTCTATGTGTGTGGGTATCTCTGTACATGTGTCTGTGTGTGTCTATGTGTGTGTGTATCTCTGTGCATGTGTCTGTGTGTGTCTATGTGTGTGTATCTCTGTAAATGTGTCTCTGTGTGTGTCTGTGTGTATGTCTCTCTGTGCATGCGTCTGTGTGTGTCTATGTGTGTGTCTCTCTGTACATGTCTCTGTGTGTGTCTATGTGTGTGTATCTCTGTACATGTGTCTGTGTGAGTCTGTGTGTATGTATCTCTGTACATGTGTCTGTGTGTGTCTCTGTGTGTGTCTATGTGTGTGTATCTCTGTAAATGTGTCTATGTGTGTACATATCTCTGTACATTTGTCTCTGTGTGTGTCTATGTGAGTGTGTATCTCTGTACATTTATTGTGTGTGTGTATCTCTTTAAATGTGTCTATGTGTGTCTCTGTAAATGTTTCTCTGTGAGTGTCTATGTGTGTGTATCTCTGTGCATGTGTCTGTGTGTGTCTATGTGTGTGTGTATCTCTGTACATGTGTCTGTGTGTGTCTATGTGTGTGTATCTCTGTGCATATGTCTGTGTGTGTCTATGTGTGTGTATCTCTGTAAATGTGTCTCTGTGTGTGTGTCTCTCTGTGCATGCGTCTGTGTGTGTCTATCTTTGTACATGTTTCTGTGTGAGTCTGTGTGTATGTATCTCTGTACATGTGTCTGTGTGTGTCTCTGTGTGTGTCTATGTGTGTGTGTGTATCTCTGTAAATGTGTCTATGTGTGTGTATCTCTGGAAATGTGTCTGTGTGTGTGTATCTCTGTACATATCTATGTGTGTGTATCTCTGTACATGCCTATGTGTGTGTATCTCTGTACATGTCTCTGTGTGTGTCTATGTGTGTACATATCTCTGTACATGTCTCTGTGTGTGTCTATGTGTGTGTATCTCTGTACATGTCTGTGTGTGTCTATGTGTGTGTATCTCTGTAGATGTCTCTGTGTGTGTGTCTCAGTGTGTGTACCTCTGTATATGTCTCTGTGTCTTTCTAAGTGTGTGTATCTCTGTAGATGTCTCTGTATGTGTTTGTATCTCTGCACATGTTTGTGTGTGTCTATGTGTGTGTATCTGTGTGTGTCTCAGTGTGTGTATCTCTGTATATGTCTCTGTGTCTGTCTAAGTGTGTGTATCTCTGTAGATGTCTCTGTGTGTGTCTATGTGTGTACGTATATCTCTACATGTCTCTGTGTGTGTGTGTAAGTGTATCTCTGTAGATGTCTCTGTGTGTGTCGAAGTGTGTGTATCTCTGTACATGTCTGTGTGTGTATCTCTGTACATGTCTCTGTGTGTGTATATGTGTGTACGTACCTCTCTACAAGTCTGTGTGTGTATCTCTGTACATGTCTCTGTGTGTGTATATGTGTGTACGTACCTCGCTACAAGTCTGTGTGTGTATCTCTGTACATGTCTCTGTGTGTATATGTGTGTACGTATCTCTCTACAAGTCTGTGTGTGTGTATCTCTGTACATGTTTCTGTGTGTGTATATGTGTGTACGTACCTCGCTACAGGTCTGTGTGTGTATCTCTGTACATGTCTCTGTGTGTGTATATGTTTGTACGTACCTCGCTACAAGTTTGTGTGTGTATCTCTGTACATGTCTCTGTGTGTGTATATGTATGTACGTACCTCTCTACAAGTCTGTGTGTATGTATCTCTGTACATGTCTCTGTGTGTGTCTATGTGTGTATATCTCTGTAAATGTGTTTATGTGTGTGTATCTCGGTACATGTGTCTGTGTGTGTATCTCTGTACATGTGTCTGTGTGTGTGTCTGTGTGTATGTATCTCTGTACATTTCTATGTGTGTGTATGTGTGTATGTATCTCTTTACATGTGTCTGTGTGTATGTATCTCTGTACATGTCTATGTGTGTGTATGTGTGTATGTATCTCTGTACATGTGTCTGTGTGTGTCTGTGTGTATGTATCTCTGTACATGTGTCTGTGTGTGTATATGTGTGTACGTATCTGTCTACAAGTCTGTGTGTACGTATCTCTGTACATGTTTCCGTGTGTGTATATGTGTGTACGTATCTCACTACAAGTCTGTGTGTGCGTATCTCTCTACAAGTCTGTGTGTGTATCTCTCTACAAGTCTGTGTGTGTATCTCTGTACATGTCTCAGTGTGTGTATATGTGTGTGCGTATCTCTCTACAAGTCTGTGTGTACGTATCTCTGTACATGTCTCTGTGTGTATATGTGTGTACGTATCTGTCTACAAGTCTGTGTGTACGTATCTCTGTACATGTCTCTGTGTGTATATGTGTGTACGTATCTCATTACATGTCTCTATGTGCGTCTATGTGTGTGTATCTCTGTACATGTGTCTGTGTGTGTATGTGTGTGTATCTCTGTACATGTGGCTGTGTGTGTATATGTGTGTACGTATCAATCTACATGTCTCTTTGTGTGTCTATGTGTGTGTGTATATCTCTGTAGATGTGTCTGTGTGTGTCTCTGTCTGTGTGTTTTTATCTCTGTACGTGTCTCTGTGTGTGTTTATCTCTGTGCATGTGTCTGTGTGTGTCTATGTGTGTGTATCTCTGTACATGTGTCTGTGTGTGTCTCTGTGTGTGTATCTCTGTGTGTGTGTCGTCCTCCGTGGACTGGTGGTACCGTGCTAGCCTCTAGTTCCCAAGGTCGCGGGTTCAAACCCGGCGGAGGGCGATGGATTTTTTCGGGCGTAAAAATCGTTAGCACGGCTTCCTTCGGAAGGGAAGTAAAGCCGGTGGTCCCGTGTCGTAGATTTACGGCACGTAAAAGAACCTCAAGCCTGATAAAGAGGCCTCTGAGCAAAATTACAGGTGTTTTACGCCCAATATAGAATGGGACGCTAAGAACCATAGTATTTAAAGAGCGTCCATAAATAAAACTAATTTTTTTTATGTGTGTGTATTTCTGTACATGTGTCTCTGTGTGTATCTCTGTACATGTGTCTCTGTGTGTGTGTGTATATTTCTGTACATGTCTCTGTGTGTATGTGTATCTCTGTACATGTGTCTGTGTGTAGCTATGTGTGTGTATCTCTGTACATGTGTCTGTGTGTATCTATGTGTTTGTGTATCTCTGTACATGTGTCTCTCTGTGTGTGTATCTCTGTACATCTCTCTGTGTGTGTCTATGTGTGTGTATCTCTGTACATGTGTCTGTGTGTGTCTATGTGTGTGTATCTCTGTACATGTGTCTGTGTGTATCTATGTGTGTGTATCTCTGTACATGTCTCTGTGTGTATCTATGTGTTTGTGTATCTCTGTACATGTGTCTCTCTGTGTGTGTGTATCTCTGTACATCTGTCTGTGTGTGTCTATGTGTGTGTATCTCTGTACATGTGTCTGTGTGTGTCTCTGTGTGTGTATCTCTGTACATGTGTCTGTGTGTATCTATGTGTGTGTATCTTATACATGTGTCTGTGTGTGTCTCTGTGTGTGTATGTCTGTACATGTCTCGGTGTGTGTCTATGTGTGTGTATCTCTGTAAATGTGTCTCTGTGTGTGTCTATGTGTGTGTATCTTTGTACATATGTCTGTGTGTGTATCTCTGTAAATGTGTCTGTGTGTGTCTCTGTGTGTGTATCTCTGAAAATGTGTCTGTGTGTGTCTCTGTGTGTGTATCTCTGTAAATGTGTCTGTGTGTGTCTCTGTGTGTGTATCTCTGAAAATGTGTCTGTGTGTGTCTCTGTGTGTGTATCTCTGAAAATGTGTCTGTGTGTGTCTCTGTGTGTGTATCTCTGAAAATGTGTCTGTGTGTATCTCTGTGTGTGTATCTCTGAAAATGTGTCTGTGTGTGTCTCTGTGTGTGTATCTCTGAAAATGTGTCTGTGTGTGTCTCTGTGTGTGTATCTCTGAAAATGTGTCTGTGTGTGTCTCTGTGTGTGTATCTCTGAAAATGTGTCTCTGTGTGTGTCTATGTTTGTGTGTATCTCTGTAAATGTGCCTCTGTGTGTGTCTATTTGCGTGTTTATCTCTGTACATGTGTCTGTGTGTCTATGTGTGTGTATCTCTGTACATGTGTCTGTGTGTGTATCTCTGTAAATGTGTGTATGTCTATGTGTGTGTGTATCTCGTTAAAAGGTGTCTGTGTGTGTCTATGTGTGTGTATCTCTGTACATGTGTCTTTGTGTGTATGTGTATCTCTGTACATGTGTCTGTGTGTATCTATGTGTGTGTATCTCTGTACTTGTGTCTGTGTGTATCTATGTGTGTGTATCTCTGTACATGTGCCTGTGTGTGTCTCTGTGTGTGTATCTCTGTACATGTATCTGTGTGTATCTATGTGTGTGTATCTTATACATGTGTCTGTGTGTGTCTCTGTGTGTGTATGTGTGTACATGTCTCTGCGTGTGTCTATGTGTGTGTGTATCTCTGTACATGTGCCTGTGTGTGTCTCTGTGTGTCTATGTGTGTGTGTATCTCCGTAAATGTGTCTCTGTGTGTGTCTATGTGTGTGTATCTCTGTAAATGTGTCTCTGTGTGTGTCTCTGTGTGTGTATCTCTAAATGTGTCTCTGTGTGTGTCTATGTTTGTGTGTATCTCTGTAAATGTGCCTCTGTGTGTGTCTATTTGTGTGTTTATCTCTGTACATGTGTCTGTGTGTTTATGTGTGTGTATCTCTGTACAAGCGTCTGTGTGTGTATCTCTGAAAATGTGTCTGCGTGTGTCTATGTGTGTGTATCTCTGTAAATGTGTATATGTGTCTGTGTGTGTGTATCTCTGTACATGTGTCTATGTGTCTGTGTGTGTATCTCTGTACATATGTATCCTTGTGTGTCTATGTGAGTGTGTATCTCTGTACATGTGTCTGTGTGTGTATCTCTGTAAATGTGTCTCTGTGTGTGTCTCTGTATATGTGTCTCTGTGTGTGTCTATGTGTGTGTATCTCTGTAAATGTGTCTCTGTGTGTGTCTATGTGTGTGTGTATCTCTGTAAATGTATCGCTGTACATGTCTCTGTGTGTGTCTCTGTGTGTGTCTATGTGTGTGTGTATCTCTGTACATGTGTCTGTGTGTGTCTCTGTGTGTGTCTATGTGTGTGTATCTCTGTACATGTGTCTGTGTGTGTCTCTGTGTGTGTCTATGTGTGTGTATCTCTGTACATGTGTCTGTGTGTGTCTCTGTGTGTGTCTATGTGTGTGTATCTCTGTACATGTGTCTGTGTGTGTCTCTGTGTGTGTCTATGTGTGTGTATCTCTTTACATGTGTCTGTGTGTGTCTCTGTGTGTGTCTATGTATGTGTATCTCTGTACATGTGTCTGTGTGTGTATCTGTGTGTGTCTATGTGTGTGTATCTCTGTACATGTGTCTGTGTGTGTCTCTGTGTGTGTATCTCTGTAAATGTGTCTCTGTGTGTGTCTATATGTTTGTGTATCTCAGTACATGTGTCTCTGTGTGTGTCTCTGTGTGTGTATCTCTGTACATGTGTCTCTGTGTGTGTCTCTGTGTGTGTCTATGTGTGTGTATCTCTGTACATGTGTATCTGTGTGTGTCTATGTGAGTGTGTATCTCTGTACATGTGTCTCTGTGTGTGTCAGTGCGTGTATCTCTGTACATGTTCTCTGTGTGTGTCTATGTGTGTGTATCTCTGTACATGTGTCTCTGTGTGTGTCTATGTGTGTGTATCTCTGTACATGTCTCTCTGTGTGTGTCTATGTGTGTTTATCTCTGTACATGTGTCTGTGTGTGTCTATGTGTGTGTATCTCTGTACATGTGTCTGTGTGTGTCTCTGTGTGTGTCTATGTGTGTGTATCTCTATAAATGTGTCTCTGTGTGTGTCTATGTGTGTGTAACTCTGTACATGTCTCTATGTGTGTCTTTGTGTATCTCTGTAAATGTGTCTACGTGTGTGTCTGTGTGTATCTCTGTAAATGTATCTGTCTGTGTCTATGTGTGTGTAACTCTGTACATGTGTCTGTGTGTGTCTCTGTGTGTGTCTATGTGTGTGTATCTCTGTACATGTGTCTGTGTGTGTCTCTGTGTGTGTCTATGTGTGTGTAACTCTGTACATGTCTCTATGTGTGTCTGTGTGTATCTCTGTAAATGTGTCTACGTGTGTGTCTGTGTGTATCTCTGTAAATGTGTCTCTGTGTGTGTAACTCTGTACATGTGTCTGTGTGTATCTCTGTAAATGTGTCCCTGTGTAGGTCTGTGTGTGTCTGTGTGTATCTCTGTAAATGTGTCTATGTGTGTGTCTGTGTGTGTATCTCTGTAAATGTGTCTATGTGTGTGTCTGTGTGTGTCTGTGTGTATCTCTGTAAATGTGTCTATGTGTGTGTCTGTGTGTGTCTCTGTGTGTGTCTGTGTGTATCTCTGTAAATGTGTCTATGTGTGTGTCTGTGTGTGTCTCTGTGTGTGTCTGTGTGTATCTCTGTAAATGTGTCTATGTGTGTGTGTGTCTGTGTGTATCTCTGTAAATGTGTCTCTGTGTGTGTCTGTGTGTATCTCTGTAAATGTGTCTATGTGTGTGTCTGTGTGTTTCTCTGTAAATGTGTCTCTGTGTGCGTCTGTGTGTATCTCTGTAAATGTTTATTGTGTGTGTCTGTGTGTGTTTGTGTGTATCTCTGTAAATGTGTCTATGTGTGTGTCTCTGTGTGTGTCTGTGTGTATCTCTGTAAATGTGTCCATGTGTGTGTGTCTGTGTGTGTCTCTGTGTGTGTCTGTGTGTATCTCTGTAAATGTGTCTCTGTGTGTGTCTGTGTGTGTCTCTGTGTGTGTCTATGTGTGTGTGTATCTCTGTACATAGGTCTGTGTGTGTCTCTGTGTGTGTCTATGTGTGTGTATCTCTGTAAATGTATCTCTGTACATGTGTCTCTGTGTGTCTCTGTGTGTGTCTATGTGTGTGTGTATCTCTGTACATATGTCTGTGTGTGTCTCTGTGTGTGTCTATGTTTGTGTGTCTCTGTAAATGTATCTCTGCACATGTGTCTGTGTGTGTCTATGTGTGTGTATCTCTGTACATGTGTCTGTGTGTATCCCTGTGTGTTTCTATGTGTGTGTATATCTCTGTAAATGTGTATATGTGTGTGTATCTCGGTACATGTGTCTATGTGTGTGTATATCTCTGGCTGTGTCTATGTGTGTGTATATCTCTGTACATGTGTCTGTGTGTATATGTCTGTACATGTGTCTGTGTGTGTCTGTGCGTATGTATCTCTGTACATGTCTATGTGTGTGTATGTGTGTATGTATCTCTGTACATGTGTCTGTGTGTGTTTGTGTGTATCTCTGTACATGTCTATGTGTGTGTATGTGTGTATGTATCTCTGTACATGTCTCTGTGTGTGTATATGTGTGTACGTATCTCTGTACATGTCTCAGTGTGTGTATATGTGTGTACATATCTCTCTACAAGTCTGTGTGTGCGTATCTCTCTACAAGTCTGTGTGTACGTATCTCTGTACATGTCACAGTGTGTGTTTATGTGTGTATGTATCTCTGTACATGTCTCAGTGTGTGTATATGTGTGCACGTATCTCTCTACAAGGTCTGTGTGTACGTATCTCTGTACATGTCTCTGTGTGTGTATATGTGTGTACGTATCTGTCTACAAGTCTGTGTGTACGTATCTCTGTACATGTCTCTGTGTGTGTATATGTGTGTACGTATCTCTCTACCTGTCTCTATGTGTGTCTGTGTGTGTCTATGTGTGTGTATCTCTGTACATGTGTCTGTGTGTGTCTATGTGTGTGTGTATCTCTATACATGTGCCTGTGTGTGTATGTGTGTACGTATCAATCTAAATGTCTCTTTGTGTGTCTATGTGTGTGTATCTCTGTACATGTGTCCGTGTGTGTCTCTGTCTGTGTGTGTATCTCTGTACATGTGTCCGTGTGTGTCTCTGTCTGCGTGTGTATCTCTGTACATGTCTCTGTGTGTGTTTATCTCTGTGCATGTTTCTGGGTGTGTCTCTGTGTGTGTGTGTGTGTGTGTATTTCTGTACATCTTCTTGTGTGTGTCTACGTGTGTGTGTCTCTGTACATGAGTCTGTGTGTGTCTCTGTGTGTGTATCTCTGTACATGTGTCTGTGTGTATCTATGTGTGTGTATCTCTGTACATGTGTCTGTGTGTGTATCTATTTACATGTGTCTCTGTGTGTGTCTATGTGTGTGTGGGTATCTCTGTACATGTGTCTGTGTGTATCTATGTGTGTGTATCTCTGTACATGTGTCTGTGTGTATCTCTGTACATGTGTCTCTGTGTGTATGTGTATCTCTGTACATGTGTCTGTGTGTATCTATGTGTGTGTATCTCTGTGCATGTGTCTGTGTGTGTCTATGTGTGTGTATCTCTGTACATGTGCCTGTGAGTGTCTGTGTGTGTATCTCTGTACATGTATCTGTGTGTATCTATGTGTGTGTATCTTACACATGTGTTTTGTGTGTCTCTGTGTGTGTATGGTTGTACATGTCTCTGTGTGTGTCTATGTTTGTGTATCTCTGTACATGTGCCTGTGTGTGTCTCTGTGTGTCTATGTGTGTGTATCTCCGTAAATGTGTCTCTGTGTGTGTCTATGTGTGTGTATCTCTGTAAATGTGTCTCTGTGTGTGTATCTTTGTACATGTGTCTGTGTGTGTCTGTGTGTGTATCTCTGTAAATGTGTCTGTGTGTGTCTCTGTGTGTGTATCTCTAAATGTGTTTCTGTGTGTGTCTATGTTTGTGTGTATCTCTGTAAATGTGCCTCTGTGTGTGTCTATTTGTGTGTTTATCTCTGTAAATGTGTCTGTGTGTCTATGTGTGTGTATCTCTGTACAAGTGTCTGTGTGTATCTCTGTAAATGTGTCTGTGTGTGTCTATGTGTGTGTATCTCTGTACATGTGTCTATGTGTGTGTCTGTGTGCGTGCGTATCGCTGTACATGTGTCTGTGTGTGTCTATGTGTGTGAGTATCTCTGTACATGTGTCTCTGTGTGTGTCTGTTTGTGTATCTCTGTAAATGTGTCTGTGTGTGTCTATTTGTGTGTCTATGTGTGTGTATCTCTGTAAATGTGTCTCTGTGTTTGTCTATGTGTGTATGTATCTTTGTACATGTGTCTGTGTGTCTATGTGTGTGTCTGTGTGTGTATCTCTGTACATGCGTCTGTGTGTGTCTATGCGTGTGTATCTGTGTATATGTGTCTATGTGTGTGTCTGTGTGTGTATCTCTGTACATTTGTCTGTGTGTGTGTCTATGTGAGTGTGTATCTCTGTACATTTTCTGTGTGTGTGTAACTCTTTAAATGTGTCTATTTGTGTCTCTGTAAATGTTTCTCTGTGTGTGTCTATGTGTGTGTATCTCTGCAAATGTGTCTCTGGGTGTGTCTATGTGTGTGTATCTCTGTGCGTGTGTCTGTGTGTGTCTATGTGTGTGGGTATCTCTGTACATGTGTCTGTGTGTGTCTATGTGTGTGTGTATCTCTGTGCATGTGTCTGTGTGTGTCTATGTGTGTGTATCTCTGTAAATGTGTCTCTGTGTGTGTCTGTGTGTGTGTCTCTCTGTGCATGCGTCTGTGTGTGTCTATGTGTGTGTATCTCTGTACATGTGTCTGTGTGAGTCTGTGTGTGTCTGTGTGTGTCTATGTGTGTCTATGTGTGTGTATCTCTGTGCGTGTGTCTGTGTGTGTCTATGTGTGTGGGTATCTCTGTACATGTGTCTGTGTGTGTCTATGTGTGTGTGTATCTCTGTGCATGTGTCTGTGTGTGTCTATGTGTGTGTATCTCTGTAAATGTGTCTCTGTGTGTGTCTGTGTGTATGTCTCTCTGTGCATGCGTCTGTGTGTGTCTCTCTGTACATGTCTCTGTGTGTGTCTATGTGTGTGTATCTCTGTACATGTGTCTGTGTGAGTCTGTGTGTATGTATCTCTGTACATGTGTCTGTGTGTGTCTCTGTGTGTGTCTATGTGTGTGTATCTCTGTAAATGTGTCTATGTGTGTACATATCTCTGTACATTTGTCTCTGTGTGTGTCTATGTGAGTGTGTATCTCTGTACATTTATTGTGTGTGTGTATCTCTTTAAATGTGTCTATGTGTGTCTCTGTAAATGTTTCTCTGTGAGTGTCTATGTGTGTGTATCTCTGTGCATGTGTCTGTGTGTGTCTATGTGTGTGTGTATCTCTGTACATGTGTCTGTGTGTGTCTATGTGTGTGTATCTCTGTGCATATGTCTGTGTGTGTCTATGTGTGTGTATCTCTGTAAATGTGTCTCTGTGTGTGTGTCTCTCTGTGCATGCGTCTGTGTGTGTCTATCTTTGTACATGTTTCTGTGTGAGTCTGTGTGTATGTATCTCTGTACATGTGTCTGTGTGTGTCTCTGTGTGTGTCTATGTGTGTGTGTGTATCTCTGTAAATGTGTCTATGTGTGTGTATCTCTGGAAATGTGTCTGTGTGTGTGTATCTCTGTACATATCTATGTGTGTGTATCTCTGTACATGCCTATGTGTGTGTATCTCTGTACATGTCTCTGTGTGTGTCTATGTGTGTACATATCTCTGTACATGTCTCTGTGTGTGTCTATGTGTGTGTATCTCTGTACATGTCTGTGTGTGTCTATGTGTGTGTATCTCTGTAGATGTCTCTGTGTGTGTGTCTCAGTGTGTGTACCTCTGTATATGTCTCTGTGTCTTTCTAAGTGTGTGTATCTCTGTAGATGTCTCTGTATGTGTTTGTATCTCTGCACATGTTTGTGTGTGTCTATGTGTGTGTATCTGTGTGTGTCTCAGTGTGTGTATCTCTGTATATGTCTCTGTGTCTGTCTAAGTGTGTGTATCTCTGTAGATGTCTCTGTGTGTGTCTATGTGTGTACGTATATCTCTACATGTCTCTGTGTGTGTGTGTAAGTGTATCTCTGTAGATGTCTCTGTGTGTGTCGAAGTGTGTGTATCTCTGTACATGTCTGTGTGTGTATCTCTGTACATGTCTCTGTGTGTGTATATGTGTGTACGTACCTCTCTACAAGTCTGTGTGTGTATCTCTGTACATGTCTCTGTGTGTGTATATGTGTGTACGTACCTCGCTACAAGTCTGTGTGTGTATCTCTGTACATGTCTCTGTGTGTATATGTGTGTACGTATCTCTCTACAAGTCTGTGTGTGTGTATCTCTGTACATGTTTCTGTGTGTGTATATGTGTGTACGTACCTCGCTACAGGTCTGTGTGTGTATCTCTGTACATGTCTCTGTGTGTGTATATGTTTGTACGTACCTCGCTACAAGTTTGTGTGTGTATCTCTGTACATGTCTCTGTGTGTGTATATGTATGTACGTACCTCTCTACAAGTCTGTGTGTATGTATCTCTGTACATGTCTCTGTGTGTGTCTATGTGTGTATATCTCTGTAAATGTGTTTATGTGTGTGTATCTCGGTACATGTGTCTGTGTGTGTATCTCTGTACATGTGTCTGTGTGTGTCTGTGTGTATGTATCTCTGTACATTTCTATGTGTGTGTATGTGTGTATGTATCTCTTTACATGTGTCTGTGTGTATGTATCTCTGTACATGTCTATGTGTGTGTATGTGTGTATGTATCTCTGTACATGTGTCTGTGTGTGTCTGTGTGTATGTATCTCTGTACATGTGTCTGTGTGTGTATATGTGTGTACGTATCTGTCTACAAGTCTGTGTGTACGTATCTCTGTACATGTTTCCGTGTGTGTATATGTGTGTACGTATCTCACTACAAGTCTGTGTGTGCGTATCTCTCTACAAGTCTGTGTGTGTATCTCTCTACAAGTCTGTGTGTGTATCTCTGTACATGTCTCAGTGTGTGTATATGTGTGTGCGTATCTCTCTACAAGTCTGTGTGTACGTATCTCTGTACATGTCTCTGTGTGTATATGTGTGTACGTATCTGTCTACAAGTCTGTGTGTACGTATCTCTGTACATGTCTCTGTGTGTATATGTGTGTACGTATCTCATTACATGTCTCTATGTGCGTCTATGTGTGTGTATCTCTGTACATGTGTCTGTGTGTGTATGTGTGTGTATCTCTGTACATGTGGCTGTGTGTGTATATGTGTGTACGTATCAATCTACATGTCTCTTTGTGTGTCTATGTGTGTGTGTATATCTCTGTAGATGTGTCTGTGTGTGTCTCTGTCTGTGTGTTTTTATCTCTGTACGTGTCTCTGTGTGTGTTTATCTCTGTGCATGTGTCTGTGTGTGTCTATGTGTGTGTATCTCTGTACATGTGTCTGTGTGTGTCTCTGTGTGTGTATCTCTGTGTGTGTGTCGTCCTCCGTGGACTGGTGGTACCGTGCTAGCCTCTAGTTCCCAAGGTCGCGGGTTCAAACCCGGCGGAGGGCGATGGATTTTTTCGGGCGTAAAAATCGTTAGCACGGCTTCCTTCGGAAGGGAAGTAAAGCCGGTGGTCCCGTGTCGTAGATTTACGGCACGTAAAAGAACCTCAAGCCTGATAAAGAGGCCTCTGAGCAAAATTACAGGTGTTTTACGCCCAATATAGAATGGGACGCTAAGAACCATAGTATTTAAAGAGCGTCCATAAATAAAACTAATTTTTTTTATGTGTGTGTATTTCTGTACATGTGTCTCTGTGTGTATCTCTGTACATGTGTCTCTGTGTGTGTGTGTATATTTCTGTACATGTCTCTGTGTGTATGTGTATCTCTGTACATGTGTCTGTGTGTAGCTATGTGTGTGTATCTCTGTACATGTGTCTGTGTGTATCTATGTGTTTGTGTATCTCTGTACATGTGTCTCTCTGTGTGTGTATCTCTGTACATCTCTCTGTGTGTGTCTATGTGTGTGTATCTCTGTACATGTGTCTGTGTGTGTCTATGTGTGTGTATCTCTGTACATGTGTCTGTGTGTATCTATGTGTGTGTATCTCTGTACATGTCTCTGTGTGTATCTATGTGTTTGTGTATCTCTGTACATGTGTCTCTCTGTGTGTGTGTATCTCTGTACATCTGTCTGTGTGTGTCTATGTGTGTGTATCTCTGTACATGTGTCTGTGTGTGTCTCTGTGTGTGTATCTCTGTACATGTGTCTGTGTGTATCTATGTGTGTGTATCTTATACATGTGTCTGTGTGTGTCTCTGTGTGTGTATGTCTGTACATGTCTCGGTGTGTGTCTATGTGTGTGTATCTCTGTAAATGTGTCTCTGTGTGTGTCTATGTGTGTGTATCTTTGTACATATGTCTGTGTGTGTATCTCTGTAAATGTGTCTGTGTGTGTCTCTGTGTGTGTATCTCTGAAAATGTGTCTGTGTGTGTCTCTGTGTGTGTATCTCTGTAAATGTGTCTGTGTGTGTCTCTGTGTGTGTATCTCTGAAAATGTGTCTGTGTGTGTCTCTGTGTGTGTATCTCTGAAAATGTGTCTGTGTGTGTCTCTGTGTGTGTATCTCTGAAAATGTGTCTGTGTGTGTCTCTGTGTGTGTATCTCTGAAAATGTGTCTGTGTGTGTCTCTGTGTGTGTATCTCTGAAAATGTGTCTGTGTGTGTCTCTGTGTGTGTATCTCTGAAAATGTGTCTGTGTGTGTCTCTGTGTGTGTATCTCTGAAAATGTGTCTCTGTGTGTGTCTATGTTTGTGTGTATCTCTGTAAATGTGCCTCTGTGTGTGTCTATTTGCGTGTTTATCTCTGTACATGTGTCTGTGTGTCTATGTGTGTGTATCTCTGTACATGTGTCTGTGTGTGTATCTCTGTAAATGTGTGTATGTCTATGTGTGTGTGTATCTCGTTAAAAGGTGTCTGTGTGTGTCTATGTGTGTGTATCTCTGTACATGTGTCTTTGTGTGTATGTGTATCTCTGTACATGTGTCTGTGTGTATCTATGTGTGTGTATCTCTGTACTTGTGTCTGTGTGTATCTATGTGTGTGTATCTCTGTACATGTGCCTGTGTGTGTCTCTGTGTGTGTATCTCTGTACATGTATCTGTGTGTATCTATGTGTGTGTATCTTATACATGTGTCTGTGTGTGTCTCTGTGTGTGTATGTGTGTACATGTCTCTGCGTGTGTCTATGTGTGTGTGTATCTCTGTACATGTGCCTGTGTGTGTCTCTGTGTGTCTATGTGTGTGTGTATCTCCGTAAATGTGTCTCTGTGTGTGTCTATGTGTGTGTATCTCTGTAAATGTGTCTCTGTGTGTGTCTCTGTGTGTGTATCTCTAAATGTGTCTCTGTGTGTGTCTATGTTTGTGTGTATCTCTGTAAATGTGCCTCTGTGTGTGTCTATTTGTGTGTTTATCTCTGTACATGTGTCTGTGTGTTTATGTGTGTGTATCTCTGTACAAGCGTCTGTGTGTGTATCTCTGAAAATGTGTCTGCGTGTGTCTATGTGTGTGTATCTCTGTAAATGTGTATATGTGTCTGTGTGTGTGTATCTCTGTACATGTGTATATGTGTCTGTGTGTGTATCTCTGTACATATGTATCCTTGTGTGTCTATGTGAGTGTGTATCTCTGTACATGTGTCTGTGTGTGTATCTCTGTAAATGTGTCTCTGTGTGTGTCTCTGTATATGTGTCTCTGTGTGTGTCTATGTGTGTGTATCTCTGTAAATGTGTCTCTGTGTGTGTCTATGTGTGTGTGTATCTCTGTAAATGTATCGCTGTACATGTCTCTGTGTGTGTCTCTGTGTGTGTCTATGTGTGTGTGTATCTCTGTACATGTGTCTGTGTGTGTCTCTGTGTGTGTCTATGTGTGTGTATCTCTGTACATGTGTCTGTGTGTGTCTCTGTGTGTGTCTATGTGTGTGTATCTCTGTACATGTGTCTGTGTGTGTCTCTGTGTGTGTCTATGTGTGTGTATCTCTGTACATGTGTCTGTGTGTGTCTCTGTGTGTGTCTATGTGTGTGTATCTCTTTACATGTGTCTGTGTGTGTCTCTGTGTGTGTCTATGTATGTGTATCTCTGTACATGTGTCTGTGTGTGTATCTGTGTGTGTCTATGTGTGTGTATCTCTGTACATGTGTCTGTGTGTGTCTCTGTGTGTGTATCTCTGTAAATGTGTCTCTGTGTGTGTCTATATGTTTGTGTATCTCAGTACATGTGTCTCTGTGTGTGTCTCTGTGTGTGTATCTCTGTACATGTGTCTCTGTGTGTGTCTCTGTGTGTGTCTATGTGTGTGTATCTCTGTACATGTGTCTCTGTGAGTGTATCTCTGTACATGTGTATCTGTGTGTGTCTATGTGAGTGTGTATCTCTGTACATGTGTCTCTGTGTGTGTCAGTGCGTGTATCTCTGTACATGTTCTCTGTGTGTGTCTATGTGTGTGTATCTCTGTACATGTGTCTCTGTGTGTGTCTATGTGTGTGTATCTCTGTACATGTCTCTCTGTGTGTGTCTATGTGTGTTTATCTCTGTACATGTGTCTGTGTGTGTCTATGTGTGTGTATCTCTGTACATGTGTCTGTGTGTGTCTCTGTGTGTGTCTATGTGTGTGTATCTCTATAAATGTGTCTCTGTGTGTGTCTATGTGTGTGTAACTCTGTACATGTCTCTATGTGTGTCTTTGTGTATCTCTGTAAATGTGTCTACGTGTGTGTCTGTGTGTATCTCTGTAAATGTATCTGTCTGTGTCTATGTGTGTGTAACTCTGTACATGTGTCTGTGTGTGTCTCTGTGTGTGTCTATGTGTGTGTATCTCTGTACATGTGTCTGTGTGTGTCTCTGTGTGTGTCTATGTGTGTGTAACTCTGTACATGTCTCTATGTGTGTCTGTGTGTATCTCTGTAAATGTGTCTACGTGTGTGTCTGTGTGTATCTCTGTAAATGTGTCTCTGTGTGTGTAACTCTGTACATGTGTCTGTGTGTATCTCTGTAAATGTGTCCCTGTGTAGGTCTGTGTGTGTCTGTGTGTATCTCTGTAAATGTGTCTATGTGTGTGTCTGTGTGTGTATCTCTGTAAATGTGTCTATGTGTGTGTCTGTGTGTGTCTGTGTGTATCTCTGTAAATGTGTCTATGTGTGTGTCTGTGTGTGTCTCTGTGTGTGTCTGTGTGTATCTCTGTAAATGTGTCTATGTGTGTGTCTGTGTGTGTCTCTGTGTGTGTCTGTGTGTATCTCTGTAAATGTGTCTATGTGTGTGTGTGTCTGTGTGTATCTCTGTAAATGTGTCTCTGTGTGTGTCTGTGTGTATCTCTGTAAATGTGTCTATGTGTGTGTCTGTGTGTTTCTCTGTAAATGTGTCTCTGTGTGCGTCTGTGTGTATCTCTGTAAATGTTTATTGTGTGTGTCTGTGTGTGTTTGTGTGTATCTCTGTAAATGTGTCTATGTGTGTGTCTCTGTGTGTGTCTGTGTGTATCTCTGTAAATGTGTCCATGTGTGTGTGTCTGTGTGTGTCTCTGTGTGTGTCTGTGTGTATCTCTGTAAATGTGTCTCTGTGTGTGTCTGTGTGTGTTTCTGTGTGTGTCTATGTGTGTGTGTATCTCTGTACATAGGTCTGTGTGTGTCTCTGTGTGTGTCTATGTGTGTGTATCTCTGTAAATGTATCTCTGTACATGTGTCTCTGTGTGTCTCTGTGTGTGTCTATGTGTGTGTGTATCTCTGTACATATGTCTGTGTGTGTCTCTGTGTGTGTCTATGTTTGTGTGTCTCTGTAAATGTATCTCTGCACATGTGTCTGTGTGTGTCTATGTGTGTGTATCTCTGTACATGTGTCTGTGTGTATCCCTGTGTGTTTCTATGTGTGTGTATATCTCTGTAAATGTGTATATGTGTGTGTATCTCGGTACATGTGTCTATGTGTGTGTATATCTCTGGCTGTGTCTATGTGTGTGTATATCTCTGTACATGTGTCTGTGTGTATATGTCTGTACATGTGTCTGTGTGTGTCTGTGCGTATGTATCTCTGTACATGTCTATGTGTGTGTATGTGTGTATGTATCTCTGTACATGTGTCTGTGTGTGTTTGTGTGTATCTCTGTACATGTCTATGTGTGTGTATGTGTGTATGTATCTCTGTACATGTCTCTGTGTGTGTATATGTGTGTACGTATCTCTGTACATGTCTCAGTGTGTGTATATGTGTGTACATATCTCTCTACAAGTCTGTGTGTGCGTATCTCTCTACAAGTCTGTGTGTACGTATCTCTGTACATGTCACAGTGTGTGTTTATGTGTGTATGTATCTCTGTACATGTCTCAGTGTGTGTATATGTGTGCACGTATCTCTCTACAAGGTCTGTGTGTACGTATCTCTGTACATGTCTCTGTGTGTGTATATGTGTGTACGTATCTGTCTACAAGTCTGTGTGTACGTATCTCTGTACATGTCTCTGTGTGTGTATATGTGTGTACGTATCTCTCTACCTGTCTCTATGTGTGTCTGTGTGTGTCTATGTGTGTGTATCTCTGTACATGTGTCTGTGTGTGTCTATGTGTGTGTGTATCTCTATACATGTGCCTGTGTGTGTATGTGTGTACGTATCAATCTAAATGTCTCTTTGTGTGTCTATGTGTGTGTATCTCTGTACATGTGTCCGTGTGTGTCTCTGTCTGTGTGTGTATCTCTGTACATGTGTCCGTGTGTGTCTCTGTCTGCGTGTGTATCTCTGTACATGTCTCTGTGTGTGTTTATCTCTGTGCATGTTTCTGGGTGTGTCTCTGTGTGTGTGTGTGTGTGTGTGTATTTCTGTACATCTTCTTGTGTGTGTCTACGTGTGTGTGTCTCTGTACATGAGTCTGTGTGTGTCTCTGTGTGTGTATCTCTGTACATGTGTCTGTGTGTATCTATGTGTGTGTATCTCTGTACATGTGTCTGTGTGTGTATCTATTTACATGTGTCTCTGTGTGTGTCTATGTGTGTGTGGGTATCTCTGTACATGTGTCTGTGTGTATCTATGTGTGTGTATCTCTGTACATGTGTCTGTGTGTATCTCTGTACATGTGTCTCTGTGTGTATGTGTATCTCTGTACATGTGTCTGTGTGTATCTATGTGTGTGTATCTCTGTGCATGTGTCTGTGTGTGTCTATGTGTGTGTATCTCTGTACATGTGCCTGTGAGTGTCTGTGTGTGTATCTCTGTACATGTATCTGTGTGTATCTATGTGTGTGTATCTTACACATGTGTTTTGTGTGTCTCTGTGTGTGTATGGTTGTACATGTCTCTGTGTGTGTCTATGTTTGTGTATCTCTGTACATGTGCCTGTGTGTGTCTCTGTGTGTCTATGTGTGTGTATCTCCGTAAATGTGTCTCTGTGTGTGTCTATGTGTGTGTATCTCTGTAAATGTGTCTCTGTGTGTGTATCTTTGTACATGTGTCTGTGTGTGTCTGTGTGTGTATCTCTGTAAATGTGTCTGTGTGTGTCTCTGTGTGTGTATCTCTAAATGTGTTTCTGTGTGTGTCTATGTTTGTGTGTATCTCTGTAAATGTGCCTCTGTGTGTGTCTATTTGTGTGTTTATCTCTGTAAATGTGTCTGTGTGTCTATGTGTGTGTATCTCTGTACAAGTGTCTGTGTGTATCTCTGTAAATGTGTCTGTGTGTGTCTATGTGTGTGTATCTCTGTACATGTGTCTATGTGTGTGTCTGTGTGCGTGCGTATCGCTGTACATGTGTCTGTGTGTGTCTATGTGTGTGAGTATCTCTGTACATGTGTCTCTGTGTGTGTCTGTTTGTGTATCTCTGTAAATGTGTCTGTGTGTGTCTATTTGTGTGTCTATGTGTGTGTATCTCTGTAAATGTGTCTCTGTGTTTGTCTATGTGTGTATGTATCTTTGTACATGTGTCTGTGTGTCTATGTGTGTGTCTGTGTGTGTATCTCTGTACATGCGTCTGTGTGTGTCTATGCGTGTGTATCTGTGTATATGTGTCTATGTGTGTGTCTGTGTGTGTGTATCTCTGTACATTTGTCTGTGTGTGTGTCTATGTGAGTGTGTATCTCTGTACATTTTCTGTGTGTGTGTATCTCTTTAAATGTGTCTGTTTGTGTCTCTGTAAATGTTTCTCTGTGTGTGTCTATGTGTGTGTATCTCTGCAAATGTGTCTCTGGGTGTGTCTATGTGTGTGTATCTCTGTGCGTGTGTCTATGTGTGTGGGTATCTCTGTATATTTGTCTGTGTGTGTCTATGTGTGTGTGTATCTCTGTGCATGTGTCTGTGTGTGTGTATCTCTGTAAATGTGTCTCTGTGTGTGTCTGTGTGTGTGTCTCTCTGTGCATGCGTCTGTGTGTGTCTATGTGTGTGTATCTCTGTACATGTGTCTGTGTGAGTCTGTGTGTATGTATCTCTGTACATGTGTCTGTGTGTGTCTATGTGTGTGTATCTCTGTAAATGTGTCTATGTGTGTGTATCTCTGTAAATGTGTCTCTGTGTGTGTATCTCTGTACATGTCTATGTGTGTGTATCTCTGTACATGCCTATGTGTGTGTATCTCTGTACAGGTCTCTGTGTGTGTGTCTATGTGTGTACATATCTCTGTACATTTGTCTCTGTGTGTGTCTATGTGAGTGTGTATCTCTGTACATTATCTGTGTGTGTGTATCTCTTTAAATGTGTCTGTGTGTGTCTCTGTAAATGTTTCTCTGTGTGTGTCTATGTGTGTGTATCTTTGTAAATGTGTCTCTGGGTGTGTCTATGTGTGTGTATCTCTGTGCATGTGTCTGTGTGTGTCTATGTGTGTGTGTATCTCTGTACATGTGTCTGTGTGTGTCTATGTGTGTGTATCTCTGTGCATGTGTCTGTGTGTGTCTATGTGTGTGTATCTCTGTAAATGTGTCTGTCTCTGTCTATTTGTGTGTCTATGTGTGTGTATCTCTGTAAATGTGTCTCTGTGTTTGTCTATGTGTGTATGTATCTTTGTACATGTGTCTGTGTGTCTCTGTGAGTGGCTATGTGTGTGTGTATCTCTGTACATGTGTCTATGTGTGTGTCTGTGTGTGTATCTCTGTACATGTGTCTGTGTGTGTCTATGCGTATGTATCTGTGTGTGTGTGTCTGTGTGTGTATCTCTGTACATTTGTCTGTGTGTGTGTCTATGTGAGTGTGTATCTCTGTACATTTTCTGTGTGTGTGTAACTCTTTAAATGTGTCTATTTGTGTCTCTGTAAATGTTTCTCTGTGTGTGTCTATGTGTGTGTATCTCTGCAAATGTGTCTCTGGGTGTGTCTATGTGTGTGTATCTCTGTGCGTGTGTCTGTGTGTGTCTATGTGTGTGGGTATCTCTGTACATGTGTCTGTGTGTGTCTATGTGTGTGTGTATCTCTGTGCATGTGTCTGTGTGTGTCTATGTGTGTGTATCTCTGTAAATGTGTCTCTGTGTGTGTCTGTGTGTGTGTCTCTCTGTGCATGCGTCTGTGTGTGTCTATGTGTGTGTATCTCTGTACATGTGTCTGTGTGAGTCTGTGTGTATGTATCTCTGTACATGTGTCTGTGTGTGTCTCTGTGTGTGTCTATGTGTGTGTATCTCTGTAAATGTGTCTATGTGTGTACATATCTCTGTACATTTGTCTCTGTGTGTGTCTATGTGAGTGTGTATCTCTGTACATTTATTGTGTGTGTGTATCTCTTTAAATGTGTCTATGTGTGTCTCTGTAAATGTTTCTCTGTGAGTGTCTATGTGTGTGTATCTCTGTGCATGTGTCTGTGTGTGTCTATGTGTGTGTATCTCTGTACATGTGTCTGTGTGTGTCTATGTGTGTGTATCTCTGTGCATGTGTCTGTGTGTGTCTATGTGTGTGTATCTCTGTAAATGTGTCTCTGTGTGTGTGTCTCTCTGTGCATGCGTCTGTGTGTGTCTATCTCTGTACATGTGTCTGTGTGAGTCTGTGTGTATGTATCTCTGTACATGTGTCTGTGTGTGTCTCTGTGTGTGTCTATGTGTGTGTGTGTATCTCTGTAAATGTGTCTATGTGTGTGTATCTCTGTAAATGTGTCTCTGTGTGTGTATCTCTGTACGTATCTATGTGTGTGTATCTCTGTACATGCCTATGTGTGTGTGTATCTCTGTACATGTCTCTGTGTGTGTCTATGTGTGTACATATCTCTGTACATGTCTCTGTGTGTGTCTATGTGTGTGTATCTCTGTACATGTCTGTGTGTGTCTATGTGTGTGTATCTCTGTAGATGTCTCTGTGTGTGTGACTCAGTGTGTGTACCTCTGTATATGTCTCTGTGTCTTTCTAAGTGTGTGTATCTCTGTAGATGTCTCTGTGTGTGTTTGTATCTCTGTACATGTTTGTGTGTGTCTATGTGTGTGTATCTGTGTGTGTCTCAGTGTGTGTATCTCTGTAGATGTCTCTGTGTGTGTCTATGTGTGTACGTATATCTCTACATGTCTCTGTGTGTGTGTGTAAGTGTATCTCTGTAGATGTCTCTGTGTGTGTCGAAGTGTGTGTATCTCTGTACATGTCTGTGTGTGTATCTCTGTACATGTCTCTGTGTGTGTATATGTGTGTACGTACCTCTCTACAAGTCTGTGTGTGTATCTCTGTACATGTCTCTGTGTGTGTATATGTGTGTACGTACCTCGCTACAAGTCTGTGTGTGTATCTCTGTACATGTCTCTGTGTGTATATGTGTGTACGTATCTCTCTACAAGTCTGTGTGTGTGTATCTCTGTACATGTTTCTGTGTGTGTATATGTGTGTACGTACCTCGCTACAAGTCTGTGTGTGTATCTATTTACATGTCTCTGTGTGTGTATATGTGTGTACGTACCTCGCTACAAGTCTGTGTGTGTATCTCTGTACATGTTTCTGTGTGTGTATATGTGTGTACGTACCTCGCTACAAGTTTGTGTGTGTATCTCTGTACATGTCTCTGTGTGTGTATATGTATGTACGTACCTCTCTACAAGTCTGTGTGTGTATCTCTGTACATGTTTCTGTGTGTGTATATGTGTGTACGTACCTCGCTACAAGTCTGTGTGTGTATATCTGTACATGTCTCTGTGTGTGTATATGTGTGTACGTACCTCGCTACAAGTCTGTGTGTGTATCTCTGTACATGTTTCTGTGTGGGTATATGTGTGTACGTACCTCGCTACAAGTTTGTGTGTGTATCTCTGTACATGTCTCTGTGTGTGTATATGTATGTACGTACCTCTCTACAAGTCTGTGTGTATGTATCTCTGTACATGTCTCTGTGTGTGTCTATGTGTGTATATCTCTGTAAATGTGTTTATGGGTGTGTATCTCGGTACATGTGTCTGTGTGTGTATCTCTGTACATGTGTCTGTG
This sequence comes from Deroplatys truncata, assembly GCA_030765065.1. Lineage (NCBI taxonomy): Eukaryota > Metazoa > Arthropoda > Insecta > Mantodea > Mantidae > Deroplatys > Deroplatys truncata. The sequence continues at coordinate 2,395,968 of CM060977.1, read as the reverse complement.
TGTGTCTGTGTGTATGTATCTCTGTACATTTCTATGTGTGTGTATGTGTGTATGTATCTCTTTACATGTGTCTGTGTGTATGTATCTCTGTACATGTCTATGTGTGTGTATGTGTGTATGTATCTCTGTACATGTGTCTGTGTGTGTCTGTGTGTATGTATCTCTGTACATGTGTCTGTGTGTGTATATGTGTGTACGTATCTGTCTACAAGTCTGTGTGTCCGTATCTCTGTACATGTCTCAGTGTGTGTATATGTGTGTACGTATCTGTCTACAAGTCTGTGTGTACGTATCTCTGTACATGTCTCCGTGTGTGTATATGTGTGTACGTATCTCACTACAAGTCTGTGTGTGCGTATCTCTCTACAAGTCTGTGTGTGTATCTCTCTACAAGTCTGTGTGTGTATCTCTGTACATGTCTCAGTGTGTGTATATGTGTGTGCGTATCTCTCTACAACTCTGTGTGTACGTATCTCTGTACATGTCTCTGTGTGTATATGTGTGTACGTATCTGTCTACAAGTCTGTGTGTACGTATCTCTGTACATGTCTCTGTGTGTATATGTGTGTACGTATCTCTTTACATGTCTCTATGTGCGTCTATGTGTGTGTATCTCTGTACATGTGTCTGTGTGTGTATGTGTGTGTATCTCTGTACATGTGGCTGTGTGTGTATATGTGTGTACGTATCAATCTACATGTCTCTTTGTGTGTCTATGTGTGTGTGTGTATCTCTGTAGATGTGTCTGTGTGTGTCTCTGTCTGTGTGTTTTTATCTCTGTACATGTCTCTGTGTGTGTTTATCTCTGTGCATGTGTCTGTGTGTGTCTATGTGTGTGTATCTCTGTACATGTGTCTGTGTGTGTCTCTGTGTGTGTATCTCTGTACATGTGTCTGTGTGTATCTATGTGTGTGTGTCGTCCTCCGTGGACTGGTGGTACCGTGCTAGCCTCTAGTTCCCAAGGTCGCGGGTTCAAACCCGGCGGAGGGCGATGGATTTTTTCGGGCGTAAAAATCGTTAGCACGGCTTCCTTCGGAAGGGAAGTAAAGCCGGTGGTCCCGTGTCGTAGATTTACGGCACGTAAAAGAACCTCAAGCCTGATAAAGAGGCCTCTGAGCAAAATTACAGGTGTTTTACGCCCAATATAGAATGGGACGCTAAGAACCATAGTATTTAAAGAGCGTCCATAAATAAAACTAATTTTTTTTATGTGTGTGTATCTCTGTACATGTGTCTCTGTGTGTGTCTATGTGTGTGTATCTCTGTACATGTGTCTCTGTGTGTATCTCTGTACATGTGTCTCTGTGTGTGTGTGTGTATTTCTGTACATGTCTCTGTGTGTATGTGTATCTCTGTACATGTGTCTGTGTGTAGCTATGTGTGTGTATCTCTGTACATGTGTCTGTGTGTATCTATGTGTTTGTGTATCTCTGTACATGTGTCTCTCTGTGTGTGTATCTCTGTACATCTCTCTGTGTGTGTCTATGTGTGTGTATCTCTGTACATGTGTCTGTGTGTGTCTATGTGTGTGTATCTCTGTACATAAGTCTGTGTGTATCTATGTGTGTGTATCTCTGTACATGTCTCTGTGTGTATCTATGTGTTTGTGTATCTCTGTACATGTGTCTCTCTGTGTGTGTGTATCTCTGTACATCTGTCTATGTGTGTGTATCTCTGTACATGTGTCTGTGTGTGTCTCTGTGTGTGTATCTCTGTACATGTGTCTGTGTGTATCTATGTGTGTGTATCTTATACATGTGTCTGTGTGTGTCTCTGTGTGTGTATGTCTGTACATGTCTCGGTGTGTGTCTATGTGTGTGTATCTCTGTAAATGTGTCTCTGTGTGTGTCTATGTGTGTGTATCTTTGTACATATGTCTGTGTGTGTATCTCTGTAAATGTGTCTGTGTGTGTCTCTGTGTGTGTATCTCTGAAAATGTGTCTGTGTGTGTCTCTGTGTGTGTATCTCTGTAAATGTGTCTGTGTGTGTCTCTGTGTGTGTATCTCTGAAAATGTGTCTGTGTGTGTCTCTGTGTGTGTATCTCTGAAAATGTGTCTGTGTGTGTCTCTGTGTGTGTATCTCTGAAAATGTGTCTGTGTGTGTCTCTGTGTGTGTATCTCTGAAAATGTGTCTGTGTGTGTCTCTGTGTGTGTATCTCTGAAAATGTGTCTGTGTGTGTCTCTGTGTGTGTATCTCTGAAAATGTGTCTGTGTGTGTCTCTGTGTGTGTATCTCTGAAAATGTGTCTCTGTGTGTGTCTATGTTTGTGTGTATCTCTGTAAATGTGCCTCTGTGTGTGTCTATTTGCGTGTTTATCTCTGTACATGTGTCTGTTTGTCTATGTGTGTGTATCTCTGTACATGTGTCTGTGTGTGTATCTCTGTAAATGTGTGTATGTCTATGTGTGTGTGTATCTCGTTAAAAGGTGTCTGTGTGTGTCTATGTGTGTGTATCTCTGTACATGTGTCTATGTGTGTGTCTGTGTGCGTGCGTATCGCTGTACATGTGTCGGTGTGTGTCTATGTGTGTGTATCTCTGTACATGTGTCTCTGTGTGTGTCTGTGTGTGTATCTCTGTAAATGTGTCTGTGTGTGTCTATTTGTGTGTCTATGTGTGTGTATCTCTGTAAATGTGTCTCTGTGTTTGTCTATGTGTGTATGTATCTCTGTACATGTGTCTGTGTGTGTATCTCTGTACATGTGTCTGTGTGTGTCTATGTGTGTGTCTGTGTGTGTATCTCTGTACATGTGTCTCTGTGTGTGTCTATGTGAGTGTGTATCTCTGTACATTTTCTGTGTGTGTGTATCTCTTTAAATGTGTCTGTGTGTGTCTCTCTGTAAATGTGTCTCTGTGTGTGTCTATGTGTGTGTATCTCTGTGCATGTGTCTGTGTGTGTCTATGTGTGTGTATCTCTGTGCATGTGTCTGTGTGTGTCTATTTGTGTGTGTCTCTGTGTGTGTCTGTGTATCTCTGTGCATGTGTCTGTGTGTGTCTATGTGTGCGTGTATCTCTGTACATGTGTCTGTGTGAGTCTGTGTGTGTATCTCTGTACATGTGTCTGTGTGTCTATGTGTGTGTATCTCTGTAAATGTGTCTATGTGTGTGTATCTCTGTAAATGTGTCTCTGTGTGTGTGTGTATCTCTGTACATGTCTATGTGTGTGTGTATCTCTGTACATGTCTATGTGTGTGTGTATCTCTGTACATGCCTATGTGTGTGTGTATCTCTGTACATGTCTCTGTGTGTGTGTCTATGTGTGTACATATCTCTGTACATGTCTCTGTGTGTGTCTATGTGTGTATCTCTGTACATGTCTGGGTGTGTCTATGTGTGTGTTTCTCTGTAGATGTCCCTGTGTGTGTCTCAGTGTGTGTATTTCTGTATATGTCTCTGTGTCTTTCTAAGTGTGTGTATCTCTGTAGATGTCTCTGTTGTGTTTGTATCTCTGTACATGTTTGTGTTTGTGTGTCTATGTGTGTGCATCTCTGTGTGTGTCTCAGTGTGTGTATCTCTGTATATGTCTCTGTGTCTGTCTAAGTGTATGTATCTCTGTAGATGTCTCTGTGTGTGTCTATGTGTGTACCAGTCTCTCTACATGTCTCTGTGTGTGTGTGTAAGTGTATCTCTGTAGATGTCTCTGTGTGTGTCTATGTGTGTACGTATCTCTCTACATGTCTGTGTGTGTGTCTAAGGGTGTGTATCTCTGTAGATGTCTCTGTGTGTGTCTATGTGTGTGTATCTTTGTATATATATATATGTGTATTTGTCTGTGTGTCTTTGTATATTTCTGCGTATGTATAATTGTGTATCTCTGTATATGTCTGTCTGTGTATCTTTGTATATTTCTGTCTGTGTGTATGTGTGTGTATCTTTGTATATATGTCTGTGTGTGTATCTTTCTATATTTGTCTCTGTGTATGTGTGTGTATCTCTGTATGTCTGTCTGTGTGTGTATCTTTGTATGTCTGTCTGTGTGTATATCTTTGTATATGTCTGTGTGTATGTGTGTATATCTTTGTATATATATATATATATCTGTGTGTGTATCTTTCTGTATTTGTCTCTGTGTCTGTGTGTGTATCTCTGTATACGCCTGTCTGTGTGTATGTAGGTGTAACTCTGAATATGTTTGTGTGTATAGTGGTGTATCTATGTATATGCCTGTGTGTATGTGTGTGTCTCTCTGTATATGTTTGTTTATGGGTCTATGTGTGTATATCTGTATATGTCTATCTGTGTGTATGTGTGTATCTCTGTTATTATCTGTGTGTTTTTGTATCTTTGTATGTCTGTCTGGGTGTATGTGTTTCTATCTTTGTATATGTCTGTGTGTATGTGTCTCTGTAAGTTTGTATATTTCTGTCTGTTTATATGTGTGTATCTCTGTATATATTTTGTGCGCATCTTTGTATGCCTGTCTGTTTGTTTCTATGTGTTGTCTATCTATGTGTGTATGTGTGTGTATTTCTGTACATGTCGTTGTGTGTGTATCTCTGTACATGTCTGTCTGTGTGCATGTGTAAGTATTTCTGTACATGACTGTATGTGGGTATCTCTGTAATTTGTGTCCGTGTGTATCTTTGTGCATGTCTGTATGTGTGTATCTCTGTACATGTCTGTCTGTGTGTGTGTGTTTGTGTATTTCTGGACTTCACTGTCTGTTTGTGTGTGTTTCTGTATCTGTGTACATGACTGTCTGTATGTGTGTGTTTGAGTATCTCTGTACATGTCTGTATGTATGCGCGTGTTTGTTTATCTCTGTACATGTCTGTCTGTATGTGCGTTTGTGTCTATCTCCGTAAATGACTGTCTGCATGTGTGTGTTTGTATATCTCTGTGCATGACTGTCCGTATGTGCGTTTTTGTGTATTTCTGTACATGCCTGACTGTGTTTGTTTGTGTTTCTCATGTACATGTCTGTCTGTATGTGTGTGTTTGTGTATCTCTGTACATGTGTGTCTGTATGTGTTTGTATATTTCTGTACAGATCTGTCTGTATATGTGTGTTTGAGTATCTTTGTACATGTCTGTCTGTATGTATGTGTTTGTGTTTCTTTGTACATGTCTTTCTGTATGTGTGTTTGTTATCTCTGTACATGACTGTCTGTATGTGTATGTTTGTGTGTGTCTGTACATGTCTGTATGTGTGTGTTTGTGTATCTGTGTACATGACTGTCTGTACGTGGGTTTGTGTATCTCTGTACATGTCTGTATGTGAGTGTTTGTGTATCTCTGTACATGTCTGTTTTTGTGTCTTTTTTGTCTCTGTATTTGTCTGTCTGTGTGTGTTCGTGTATCTGTGTACATGTCTGTCTGTATGTATGTGTTTGTGTATTTTTGTACATGTATATCTGTTTTTGTATTGTTTGCATCTCTGTACATTACTGTCTATATGTATGTGTTTGTGTATCTCTGTACATGTCTGTATGTGAGTGTTTGTGTATCTCTGCACATATCTGTATTTGTGTGTTTTTGTGTGTATGTACATGTCTGTACGTTAGTGTTCGTGTATCTCCTCACATGTCTGTCTGTATGTATGTGTTTGTGTATCTTTGTACATGTATATCTGTATGTGTGTATTTTGTATCTCTGTACATGTCTGGCTGTATGAGCGTGTTTGTGTATCTCTGTACATGACAATTTGCGTTTGTATCTATATACTATTCTGTCTGTATGTGTGTGTTTGTGTATCTCTGTACATGTATATTCTGTATGTGTGTGTTTGTGTATCTCTGTACATGTCTGTCTGTATGTGTGTGTTTGTGCATCTCTGTAAATGTCTGTCTGTATGTGTGTGTTTGTGTATCTCTGTACATGTATGTCTGTATGTGTGTGCTTGTGTACCTCTGTACATGTCTGTATGTGTGTGTTTGTGTATGTCTGTACATGACTGTCTGTATGTGAGCTTTTGTGTACCTCTGTACATGTCTGTATGTGTGTGTTTGTGTATGTCTGTACATGACTGTCTGTATGTGAGCTTTTGTGTACCTCTGTACATGTCTGTATGTGTGTGATTGTGTATGTCTGTACATGACTGTCTGTATGTGAGCTTTTGTGTACCTCTGTACATGTCTGTATGTGTGTGGTTGTGTATGTCTGTACATGACTGTCTGTATGCGAGCTTTTTTGTACCTCTGTACATGTCTGTATGTGTGTGTTTGTGTATCTCTGTACATGACTGTCTGTATGTGTGTGGTTGTGTATGTCTGTACATGTCTCTATGTGTTTTTGTGTATCTCTGTACATGACTTGTTTTATGTGTGTGTTTGTGTATCTCTGTACATGTCTGTATGTGTGTGGTTGTGTATGTTTTACATGACTGTCTGTATGTGAGCGTTTGTGTACCTCTGTACATGTCTGTATGTGTTTGTGATCTCTGTACATGACTGTCTGTATGTGTGTGTTTGTTTATCTCTGTACATGTCTGTATGTGTGTGGTTGTGTATGTCTGTACATGACTGTCTGTATGTGAGCTTTTGTGTACCTCTGTACATGTCTGTATCTGTGTGTTTGTGTATCTCTGTACATGACTGTCTATGTGTGTGCTTGTGTATCTCTGTACATGTCTGTATGTGTGTGGTTGTGTATGTCTGTACATGACTGTCTGTATGTGAGCTTTTGTGTACCTCTGTACATGTCTGTATGTGTGTGTTTGTGTATCTCTGTACATGACTGTCTGTATGTGTGTGGTTGTGTATGTCTGTACATGTCTCTATGTGTTTTTGTGTATCTCTGTACATGACTGTCTGTATATGTGTGTTTGTGTATCTCTGTACATGTCTCTATATGTTTTTGTGTATCTCTGTACATGACTGTCTGTATATGTGTGTTTGTGTATCTCTGTACATGTCTCTATGTGTTTTTGTGTATCTCTGTACATGTCTGTCTGTATGTGTGTGTTTTTTTATCTCTGTACATGTCTGTCTGTATGTGTGTGTTTTTGTATCTCTGTACATGACTGTCTGTATGTGTGTGTTTTTGTATCTCTGTACATGTCTGTCTGTATGTGTGTGTTTTTGTATCTCTGTACATGTCTGTCTGTATGTGTGTGCTTTTGTATCTCTGTACATGTCTGTCTTTATGTGTGTGTTTTTGTATCTCTGTACATGTCTGTCTGTATGTGTGTGTTTTTGTATGTCTGTACATGACTGTGTGTATGTGTGTTTTTGTATCTCTGTACATGTCTGTATGTGAGTGTTTGTGTATCTTTGTACATGTCTGTCTGTATGTGTGTGTTTGTTTATCTCTGTACATGACTGTCTGTACGTGTGTTTGTGTATCTCTGTACATGTCTGTATGTGAGTGTTTGTGTATCTCTGTACATTATTGTATTTGTTTGTTTTTGTGTCTCTGTACATGTCTGTATGTGTGTGTTCGTGTATCTCTGTATATGTCTGTCTGTATGAATGTGTTTGTGTATCTTTGTACATGTATATGTGTATGTGTGTAGTTTGTATCTCTGTACATGACTGTCTGCATGTGTGTGTTTGTGTATCTCTGTACATGACTGTCTGTACGTGTGTTTGTGTATATCTGTACATGTCTGTATGTGAGTGTTACTATATCTCTGTACATGTCTGTATTTGTGTGTTTTTGTGTCTCTGTATTTGTGTGTTTTTGTGTCTCTGTACATGTGTGTATGTTAGTCTTCGTGCTTCTGTCTGTATGTATGTGTTTGTGTATCTTTGTAGTTGTATATCTGTATGTGTGTATTTTGCATCTCTGTACATGTCTGGCCTTATGTGCATGTTTGTGTATCTCTGTACATGACAGTTTGCGTTTGAATCTATGTACAATTCTGTCTGTATGTGTGTGTTTGTATATCTCTGTACATGTTTGTTTTATGTGTGTGTTTGTGTATCTCTGTACATGGCTGTCTGTATGTGTGTTGTTTGTGTATCTCTTTATATGTCTGTTTGTATGGGTGTGCTTGAGTATCTCTGTACAAGTTTTGTCTATGTGTGTATCTCTATATATGTCTGTCTGTGTGTATGTAGGTGTATCTCTGAATATTCCTGTCTGTTTGTATAGTGGTGTATCTCTGTATATGTCTGTCTGTGTGTATGTGTGTGTCTCGCTTTATATGTTTGTCTATTTGTCTATGTGTGTGTATCTCTGTATATGTTTGTCTGTGTGTATAGGTGTGTATCTCTGTTATTGTCTGTCTATGTGTGTGTATCTCTGTATATGTCTGTCTGTGTCTATGTGTGTGTATCTCTGTATATGTTTATCTGTGTCTATGTGTGTGTATCTCTGTATATGTCTGTTTGTATGTGTGTGTATCTCTGAGTTAGTCTGTCTGTGTGTATGTGTGTGTATCTCTGTTATTGTCTATGGGTGTGTGTATCTCTGTACATGTCTGCCTGTGTGTATGTGTGTATCTCTGTTATTGTCGTCCTTTGTGTGTGTGTGTATCTCTGTATGTCTGCGTGTATGTGTGTTTCTCTGTACATGTCTGTCTATTTGTCTATGTGTGTGTATCTCTGTACATGTCTGGGCGTGTGTATGTGTGTGTATCTCTGTTATTGTCTGTCTATGTGTGTGCGTATCTCTGTACATGTCTGTCCATTTGTCTATGTGTGTGTATCTCTGTTAATGTCTGTCTGTGTGTATGTGTGTGTGTAACTCTGTTATTGTCTGTCTATGTGTGTGTTTGTATCTCTGTACATTTCTGTGTGTATGTGTGTTTCTCTGTACATGTCGATCTATTTATCTGTGTGTGTATCTCTTTATATGTCTGTCTGTGTGTATGTAGGTGTATCTCTGAATATGCCTGTCTGTGTGTATAGTGGTGTATCTCTGTATATGTCTGTCTGTGTGTATGTGTGTGTCTCGCTTTATATGTTTGTCTATTTGTCTATGTGTGTCTATCTCTGTATATGTTTGTCTGTGTGTATATGTGTGTATCTCTGTTATTGTCTGTCTATGTGTGTGTATCTCTGTATATGTCTGTCTGTGTCTATGTGTGTATCTCTGTATATGTTTATCTGTGTCTATGTGTGTGTGTATCTCTGTATATGTCTGTTTGTATGTGTTTGTATCTCTGAATTAGTCTGTGTGTATGTGTGTGTATCTCTGTTATTGTCTATGGGTGTGTGTATCTCTGTACATGTCTGTCTCTGTGTATCTCTGTTATTGTCTGTCTATGTGTATGTGTGTTTCTCTGTACATGTCTGCCTGTGTGTATGTGTGTATCTCTGTTATTGACGTCCTACGTGTGTGTATCTCTGTACATGTCTGTGTGTATGTGTGTTTCTCTGTACATGTCTGTCTATTTGTCTATGTGTGTGTATCTCTGTACATTTCTGACCATGTGTATGTGTGTATCTCTGTTATTGTCTGTCTCTGTGTGTGCGTATCTCTGTACATGTCTGTCCATTTGTCTATGTGTGTGTATCTCTGTTAATGTCTGTCTGTTTGTATGTGTGTATCTCTGTTATTGTCTGTTTGTGTGTATCTCTGTACATGTGTGTATGTGTGTATCTCTGTACATGTCTGTCTGTTTGTGTGTGTATCTCGGTATATGTCTGTGTGTATCTCTGTTATTGTCTGTCTGTGTGTATCTCTTAGCATGTCTGTCTGTTTATCTCTGTGCATGTCTGTCTGTTTATCTCTGTGCATGTCTGTCTGTTTCTGTTGTGTGTATGTGTGTATCTTTGTGCATTTTTGATTGTGTGTATTTCTGTACATTTCTGTGTCTGTCTGTGTGTATCTCTGTACATGTCTGTCTGTGTGTATCTATTGGGCATGTCTGTCTGTCTGTGTGTATATTGATGTATCTCTTTACATGTCTGTCTGTGTGTATCTCTGTCAATGTCTGGTTGTGTGTATGTGTGTGTATCTCTGTATATGTCTGTCTGTGTGTGTGTATCTCTGTATATGTCTGTCTGTGTGTATATGTGTGTGTGCATCTCTGTACATGTCTGTCTGTGAGTGTATGTGTGTGTGTGTGTGTATCTCTGTATATCAATGATAATTTCAGAGCCGTAGGAAATAGTACAAATGAAGATACAAGAAAGGCTATTAATAATAGATGTCAAAACTTCATACAAAAACATTATATGTTAACAGCAGCATAAAATGGGTTCATTAAAGCTAAATCAATTGATACAGCCATATTAAATTTCTTAGATGCAGTATACAGTTCACTAGATAAAAAAATATGATGTGTTACACTCACATGACTTCTCTACTCTTCTACAATCTAATTTTACAAACGCTTATTCTCCATATGCTTCATGTTAATCGAGATATCGAGATGTCAATCTTATTGCTAATTTTCTTGTAGATGCAAGGGGAATATGGTAGCTTTTAAGCGTTAGTCAAATATTTTAACGCTGGTTGCTATGTGGAGTATTCCATTCTCTTTGCATGTCCAGGACATAAAAAAATGAATAACGAATTTGAGAAAAAGTATAAGTATTGGAAAATTTAAGGAAATAACAAGCAATATCTCGAAAACGGTTCACTCAACAAAAGAAATGTACATGACGTAAGTTGTGTATTTTAACTCGATCTACATTTTTTGTGTAGTAATATTTTGTCTATCTCTTATGGTTTACCAGTTATGCAAAAGTCGTTCACAATGAAGAATACTTTTGGAGACATTCCCAGAAAATTTGAGATATACATTTCATTTCTCATGACATTATCTTAAACATATGATATTTTCATCAAAATCGTTAGCCATTTTTGAGAAAATTAAAATTTTCGAAAAATCTTCCATGTAAAGGGTAGTCTGGGGTGGGGGGATTTTCTTGAAAACCTTCGTGTCGCATCTCTGGAAGATACTGAACCTAAATACCAAGTTTTGAGTTATGCTGTTCACAGACACACACACACACACACACACATACACATACACAGACACACACACGGACATGTTTCCAAAAATGCTTTTTTTGGATTCAGGAGGTCTCAAAACATGTATTTCCGGTGAAATCTCGGTATCGAATTTTTGGGTGGAATGCAATACTTCCCCTACTTACTATACGTAGTAGAGAAAGTAAAAAGAAAACAATATCAGAATATTTCTAGACCTTTCCAAGGCCTTTGACCTAGTCAATCATAATATTTTGCCGAAAAAATTGGAATTCTTTGGGGTAAGTGGTCTAGCAAACGACTGGTTTAAGTCATATCTAAATCAACGTGAGCAACTAGTTGAAATAGTACAACCAAATTCCCATAATAATGCATCTGAAGTGTAAAGATCTAATAAAAAATGTGTAACTTGTGGAGTTCCCCAAGGTTCAGTTTTAGGGCCCTTTTTATTATACATCAATGACTTAGTAAACTATCTGCATCCAAGTAACATTGTTTTGTTTGCTGATGACACTTCCATAGAGATAATGGGTAGTAATAAAGATGTTGAAGCAGATATATCGATTTTAGTCCAAAAAATGGAATGGTTTGTTCAAAATAAATTGGTAATAAATAAGAATATATATGTAGCCATTTCATTCAGACATGTTCAAAATACCACTGTTCACAAGCCACAAATAAACCTAGAAAATGAATTGGTACATTATAGACCCACTACCAAATTTCTGGGTGTATGGATTGATGAGCATTTGAAATGGAGCACACATGTTGAGAAACTGGCATCTAAGTTGAGTCAGCTTTGTTTTATGTTTAGATCTATAAAAAATATTGCAAACTTAAAAACTCTGAGGAATCTATACTTTGCACATTTCAACAGTTTATTAAAATTTGGCGTGATATTTTGGGGTAACAATGATAAAGAAAACATAATCTTCAAAATTAAAAAATGAGCAATTAGAATAATAATAATAATAATAATAATAATAATAATAATAATAATAATAATAATAATAATAATGAAGACACAAAGGGATTCCTGCAACAATTTATTTCGAACACTCCACATATTGACACTTCCTTGTCTGTATATATTAGAAGTTGTCACTTTTGTTAGGAAAAATCTGGTATACTTTCGGGCAAACTGTGAAAAGCATAGCTATCACACAAGAAATAGGCATAAATTGAGCATAATTACATATAACACGTCATTATTGCCAAAGCATAAAACATTCTGGGATTACATTATATAACAAGTTACCTGATAATATAAAACTTACCACCTCAGAAGCTATATTTAAATGCAAAGTAAAAGAATTGTTATTGCAGCACTGTTTTTAACAAATTGAAGAATTTGCAAATACTTTTAAATAACTATGATACTTCTAGGGTGTGTAATTTAATATATTGTAATTAAGTGTACATATTTATTCTTATCTTGTTCATTTACTGTTTTTTTTTTGACGATACCATGAATTCTTTTTTTTTTTTTTTTTTATTTTTCAAAAATGTTTTATTTAGGGTCGTTTTAACCTTCCTAGGTTTTATCACGACCTTTCATGTACAGCTGCTTACATTATTGGATTACAGTATAATACTTATAGATTATGTATACATACAGGTTGCAATTTGGTTAAATGTATTGATATATATTAATTAATTCAAGAAAAGTAATTACTTTCTGGATGAAAGTTGCATCATTGAGTGCTGCAGAAATATTTCTGGGCATACCAACCTGACTATGTTGATTTTCAAATTTTGGACATGTTAGTATAATATGTACTACTGTTAATGCTGTTTTACTGTTTCACAAACTGGTAGAGAGCTTCTATTTAACAAATAAGAATGTGTCAGTTTGGTATGCCCAATTCGTAGTCGGGATATTACAATTTGGTTTCACCGCTATAGCTGTCTTATTGGATATTCTTGAGTTGAAGTTCCACGTACATCATGAAGTTTACTTGTAGAATTGTTCATCCAGCTGGTCAGCCATTCTTTGTGTATTTTCTTCTTAAAATGTGTGACTGCATCTTGGAGAGGTATTTTGATATCAGTATCTTGTGTTGGTAGTTCTGTAGCTTGTTTCACTGCAGTATCGGCTCTTTCATTACCGGGTATGTTTTTATGAGATGACATCCACATGAAATTGAGAGACTTTTCTAAGTTTTAAAGGATGGTAACAAGATTATGTATTTTGTTTACAATACTATTTGTAGAGAACGTGTCTTGTATTGCATTTGAGGCTGATAGAGAGTCACTGATGATTATGTAAGAGTCACTATGTGCAGTTTCCAGAGCGTATTCTAGTGCCTTTTTAATAGCATATAATTCATAACTATATATAGAGAACAAGTATAGTAATTTGTATTGGAGGACGATATCACAGCACATCCATTGCCTTTTTCAGTTTTAGAACCATTCGTATAGAGCAGAGTTTGGATGTGTATTTTTCTAGCTTTTCTTTAAATAACTGCTGGTAGATTAGTTGGTTGGTTATACTTGCTTAATTCTATATCAATGAGTGGTATTTTCTTCTTCCAGGGTGGATGATCCAACTGTAGTTGCCTTGAGGAGATATTAGGAATTGTGGTGTTCATTTCTTTGAGATATCTCTGATTTGAAATGACAATGAATGTGATTGTTGTGTGGGGAAAGTATCACAACGATTTGAGAAAATCAGTGGGTACAGTGGGTGGTGTTGCTGCTATTTTGAGAGCTTGCTTAATACGGCATTGTAACGGAGTTTCATTCGCTTCTATTAATATGCAATCTACAGAACTAGTTTTATGAGCACCTGTTGCAATCCGAATAGGTGAATTCTGTATTGAATTCAGTATTTTTATATTTGATGGCTTGGCACTACTGTATACTATGGAACCATATTCCATTTTAGGGTATATAAAGGCTTTATAACTGCACATTGGGACCTGATAGTCGACTCCCCAATTCTGTGCTGCTAGTACTTTTAAGATGTTCAGTCTTCTTTGACAATGATTTTTAAGACTTCTCAAGTAGGATCGCCATGTTAATTTATTATCAAACAAAACTCCGAGTATCTTCATAGTTTCTTCAATAGTAATTTTTTTATTTTTTACATGTAGTTCAGGATTAAATTTAATTCGATTTCTAGTGAATAAAATACATTTTGTTTTGGACGAAGAAATTTTAAAACCAGTTTCAGTACACCATTGTTGTATGCTCTGAAGCAAGTCCTGTAAATTTAAAATAGAGAGTTGAGGGTTGTTACACTACATCACTATGATAATCTTACTTGAACGCGTTTCGGGAGACGGCTTGTTCCCATCGTCAGCATTTTCTCTCAACTGATATTTGCCGGTCATCGTCTGGGGGATGTGTGTGGTTTGTGGTGTTCTCTGGTGCTGGGCTGATGAACCTCCAAAGGCTGTTGGGTGGCGGCAGTTCAAAATTCATTAGGTGATTCCTGTGTTTGACAATATGTATTTTTTCCCAGATGTCCAATTCATTGCTGCTGTTGATCGGTTTTAAGAGTTTTATGTTTGGAGTGATATCATGGTTTGAAGACCAGAAATGATGTGCTACTGCTGATTTATCTTGCTGCTTTTGGTGAATGCATCTCATATGCTCTTTAAGTCTTATTTCAAGATTTCTTTTTGTTCTTCCTATATATACCAGGTTACATTCATTACAATCAATTTGATATATACCAGCTGATTTATTGTTGGGGATAGGATCTTTTGTTCTGTTGCATAGTAGTTTCTGTATGTTGTGGTTATTCTGTGGAGACAGGGTGATGTTGTATTTTTTGAAAATCCTTTGAAATTTATGATGTGTCCAAGGGTGATAAGTGAATTTTCTATATGCTTGTGGTTTTTGTTGTTGAGTAACGTAGTCATTTGTTGGATGTATTTCTGTCTTTCAAACCTTTTATCTTCTTATCTATTGTTTTTTTCTGGTATCCATTCATAGTGGCTATGTTGATAATGTGTTGGTATTCTTTCTGGTATTCCTCTTTCTCCATTGGTATATGTACTAACCTGTTTGTAATACTATTTAAAATTGCATGTTTGTGGCTTGTAGGATTGTAGCTATTATTTTTAATATAGTTTTCTGTGTGCGTTGGTTTTCTGTAAATGCCAAACGTTAGTTTGTTGTGTGCATTATTTCTGATGATCCTGATGTCTAGGTAAGGTAATTGGCCATTTTCTTCTTTTTCCATTGTGAATTTTATAGATCTTTTTTGTAAATTTAATAATTTCAAAGCATCTTCTGAAAGTTTTTTTGGAACAATAGCAAAAATATCATCTACATACCTATACCGGGTTTTGAATAGATGTGGGAAAGATTTAGTAATATGGGATTCAAAATGGCTCATATATAGTTCTGCTAAAAATGGTGAAAGGGGGTTTCCCATAGTTAGGCCTGAGGTTTGTTTAAAGATTTTGTGATGGAATGAAAAGAAATTCTGGTCCAAACATAATTTTGTTAGTCTCAGGTAATCTTCTGTTTGTGCTCTAGGTGTGCCATTGTTTAATATCCAATTTTCTAGGAGTGGTAATAATTCTTCTTTTGGTATGCTTGGGAAGAGTGCAGTGACATCAAATGATACCATCATGTCTGTGGGTGATATATTTATATTTGAAAGGTGACTGGTTAATTCTAAAGAATTTTTTATGCTAAGACTTTTGAACATAGGCATGGAGTTGAAGGTATTTGAAAGCCATTTTGCTAGTTTATATGTGGGTGCTAGTTTATGTTATTCACTATTGGCCTCATTTTGTTGCCGAGTTTGTGTATTTTTGGTAGTGCATATAACCTAGGTATGATGGGAAAATCTGGTTTAATTCTGGATTTTTCGGCTTTTGTTAATGTTTTGGTTTCTATCAATGTATTCTGGAGTGACTTGGTGCATTCTTTTAATGGATTTTTGCTGATTTCTATGTACTCTGGGTTATGTAGTAATTGCATAACTCTAGATTCATAATCTTCTTGGTCTAATATCACTAATGTGTTTCCTTTGTCTGCTTTGGTGTATACTACAGGTTTTGACTTTAGAGATTTGATAATTTTTTGATGTGGTACGTAGTGGTGTTTTTGGGCTTGTATCTGGTCCAATATTGGTTCACACTGTGATTGTATTAAACTTTTATCCTTATCTGTAAGGTGGTTGGAGGCTATTTCAATATCAGCAACAAAGTTTTCTGTATTTTTTGTGAAGTTGAAACAGGTTTTTAGGCCATTGTTCAAGACAGATAGCTCAGTGCTGGTGAATGGTTCTTTTGAGAGGTTAACTACATATTGGCCTGTGGTAGGTTCATTGTTTAGGTTATGTTTATATGTTGCTTTCCATTTTTGGTTATGTCTAGGAGATTTTTCCCGGTATTCCAGGGAGTTTTTTTGTTTGAATATAAGGTTGTTTAGTTTCTTTTTCAGTTTCATTGTTTTGGCGCTCATTTTCTTGCTAAGTTGCGTAAGGAAATTTGACCGTAAATTTTCCCATAAGGGTATTCCTAAAACTTTCGGTAACCATAAGTGTAATTCATAGATTCTAAGGTCCAAATCCTGTAAATTTGCATAATGTTTGTTCTTTTCTATTTCAATTACTTTCTTGTCTGCTGCTGTTTGATGCTTTACATTGTGATTAAATTTTACGTATTTTCTAACGAAGTTTGGCGTAACTTTGTGTTTTAAGCAAAGATTTAGGAATCTTATGTTTGCAGCCGTGATTTTCTTTTTGATTTCTAGTTTTAAGTATAATTTTATGTCCTGTTTAATTCCAAAGTTTCCGTTGAATCTGTGTAAATCTGTGCTTACCTCCATATTCTTTAGTTGTTACGTGCGGCAATATCGGTGTTTATTCTTTGCTTCTTATAGACTTGTAAGTCCAATTTAAGCTCAATTTTTGAAGATTTAGAAGCTTGTAACAGTGATGTGTCATAATTTAAAATGAATGCTAAAAATAATTTAAAATTCAAAAATTGAAGTCCTGTAAACATTCTTGGGCAGTTGTGGTTCGTCCTTTACAACAGATGATTAGATCATCTGCAAATAAATTTGGTTTGACTGGTGTTATTATTCGTGATACAATTCTATTAATAGTGATTAGGAAGAGGGTTACACTGATAACTGAGCCTTGTGGTAAACCATTGATTAAAGAAATCGTTTTTGAAAGGGTCCCATTAACTCTTACTTGGTCTCTGTGATCTTGCAGGAAGTTGTAAATAAAACTGAGCATATTTCCTGATATTTGTAATTCTCTTATGATATAATCCTGTCGTACCATGTCATATGCTTTATGTATATCTAAGCTAATAGTAATTATGTGTTGCTTTTGGTGGAAGGCTTCTGTTTGTAGGGATACCAGATTATCATTTACAGAGTGAAATTGCCTAAATCCACTTTGCATTGCAGAGAAAAGGTTTCTTTTTTCAAGGGTCCACCTTAAATGTCTATTGATTATTTTTTCCATTAACTTGCACATTGTGCATGTTAACGCAATAGGTCTGTAGTTTTCAGCTAATATGAGATCTTTATTTGCCTTAGGGATTGGGATTATTAAACTTTCACGCCACTGGTTGGGAAATGCTTTTTAGTCCATATGTAGTTAAATATTGCATTTAAATATTTTAATGCCATATGGGGGAGCTGTTGTAGGAGTGCATATGGAATGTTATCTGGTTCAGGGCTAGTATTCTTGCAGTGATATAGGGCATCTTGTACCTCTTGCAATAGAATTTCATCATTATAGTTTTTGGAATTATTTTGAAAAATGTCCTGGGGGTTCTAGGTCAGGTAAGGTTTTTTGATACGTTAAAAAATCACTGTCATAATTATTGTCACTGCATATTTCTGCAAATGCCTCTGCAATGGTGTTGGCTATATCCTGTGGTTTAGTGAGCATGTCCCTCTTGTGGCAGTTTTATAATGTATTGATCTGAGTGAAACTGTTAATGCCTCTTAGTTTTTTCATGCCATTCCATATCTTTTGATCTGGAGTTTGATGGTTGAGTGATGATAGGAATTTTATCCAACAGGACCTTTTGCTTTCCTTTAGTGTATGGCGAGCTACAGCACTTAGCCTTTGTTTTCAGAATTAGGGTGACGTTTGTATTTGTAGTAGGATTTGTTTTGGTTTTTAATTGCATTTTTACAGATTTCATTCCACCAAGGGAGATCTTTCTTGTTATTATTCTTGTTTATGTTTACAGTTGGGATGCTTAATTGAGTATAACATCAGTAAATTCAGCAACTAGTTCATTTACAGAAAGTTGTTCAAATCTTCCAGGAGAGGTTAAGTTGTTAATTTCTTCAGAAATGTATTTTTTGAAGTTGGGTATTCCATATAACTGGTAGAGTAATGATGATGTAATAGGTGAGTGTGGTATAATTGGGAAATGGTCACTGCCTAACAGTGCAGTCCAAGTAAATGATGAAGCAAGACATGGAGTAAGATCTATGTTCTATGAGCTATAACAGAGCGTGTAGGCTTATTAGAATTTAGTAATATCAGATCATGATTTTCCAATATAGATTCTATTATCTTGCGCCTTAGATCACTATGATTACTGCCCCGTAGTGTATTGTGTGAGTTGAAGTCTCCTAATATTAAAAATGGCTTAGGTAATTGTTGTATTAGTGCTGTTAACTCATCTATTTTCAGGTTTTTGCTGTTAGAAAGATAAACATTACAAATGCACATAGTTTTAGGTGTCAGTACTTTCACTGCTACTGCTTCTAATGGAGTTGTTAGTGGCAATTCTATATTTGGAACATAATCGTGGATGTATATAGCTACTCCTCCACTTGCATGTAAGGCTGATGTACGGTTTATGTAATATGGTGTATATTGTTTAATTTGGGCTACATACTGATCATTAAAGTTTGTTTCTTGTAGGCATATGATTTGGGATTGGTGTTTATTAAGTTTATGTTACATTGTAAAGAAATGATCCCATTACAAGAAGAGCAAGTGATTTCATCACCTTATTCTAAGTCATTTCAGTTATGTTTTCGTAATGAAGGGCCATCAGTAGTTTCTTTTCGATCCTTGAGCTCCTGTTCTTGATGCTTCTTTCTTGGTAATAAGGGTACAGTTTCTTAAGTATGTCAATTAATCCGTTAATGTCATTGGTATATGTCCTAACAATGGGAATGACATCTGTCACACCCCATGTGTTTTCAAATAAGCTCTTAAGCTGTAGAAAATTTAATACAAAATCGGTAGCAGATGTTTCCATTATGTTTTTCACAGGAAGCATCAGATCATCTATGAATTGATGATTCCATGATCTCTTGGATTTCTTTCTTGGTTGTTTTCTATTTCCCATGGGTTGTGATTCATCTTCAGTGTTGTCCTCTTGTGTGTTTGAGGAGACATCTGACCAGGGAGCAAGGTCTGCTTTATTGTCACTGACATTAGATTCTTCAGATGTCAGTGGTCTCTTGGGTCTGTTTGTAGAGATTACCAGCATTTTGTTTCATTGCGGTGTTACGGAGGTTGTACTTATCGGGGTTTCTTCTAAATCATTATTGTTCTCCGTATGTGTAAAGGTTTGTGGAGAAGTGAAGTCAGGTTGGAGACCTGAAGTACCTGTTTCGATTCTATAAGGCACTTTGTTGTCTTTTGTACTTGTAGTTGATATTTGT
Source organism: Deroplatys truncata (assembly GCA_030765065.1). Lineage (NCBI taxonomy): Eukaryota > Metazoa > Arthropoda > Insecta > Mantodea > Mantidae > Deroplatys > Deroplatys truncata. Next base: position 2,376,526 of record CM060977.1, on the reverse strand, counting down.
GTTCATTGTTAGTTTAGGGAAGTCTTCTTTTGTTGGTGTATGGACTTGTTTTAATTTGAGATAATATACTATTTTCTGTAGGGTTGGAGTCACATTGCCTTGCTAAATGTCCCTGTGCTTTGCAAATAAAGCATACCGGCACAGATCCAGTAGGTCGTACTATCGTATGTTACCTGAAACGATTCTGGCAGTTATAACAAGTCCTCTGGTGCAATATATAGTTGTCGTCGAAAACTAAGGATATGTGTGAATCCTTTCATAAGAATGCCTGCTTTAATGCATGATATGGATGACCTTGGCGTTATACCCAACTGGAGTAGTTGATCTTCAATTATGGAGTTGGGTATGACAGAGCATACGATGGATAGTATTATACACTTGTTAGCAGTGATCAGAGATCTTAATGCAAGCATTTTATCATCAATGTTTATTGTAGGATATTTTAGACAGAGATCTTGTGGTATACTTTTGATTGACAAGAACATGCATACTCATGAATTCGATATTCCCGAGACATAACGTATGTTGGTAGAATCTGTGAGTTTTCCTACTGTTAATATGTAGACATTTATGGGTATAATTTCATGTGCATCAATTACTACTGCTTGGTCCTTGTTAGGGATAGTTTGTGCTACTGAAGCATAACTTAACTGTGTGTTATTCTTGTTTAGGTTAGTTCTTTGGGAGTTTGATGTGTTATGAGGGCTCCTGTACTCAGCAGCCTTCATTTGTTTTAGATGCAGTTAACCTCAATTGAGGTTATTGTAGGATTACACAAATTATCTAAATTTTAAGTTACTCGCGAAGCATATATATTATATTAAAGCCTACTTCACTATGCTTTCTTTCTTCTTCAGTAGGAGTTCTGCATTAATTGCAAGCTAAATACTATTTATTTGCAAAATTAATTGCTTGATTTCACACTACATACACATCTTGTCATGGCCTACCCGATCATCCATGAATTCTTGTAATTCCTACAGTTGACAATAAATCTAAACTAATCTATGTCTGTCTGTGTGTGTATCTCTGTATATGTTTTTCTGTGTGTATGTGTGTGTATCTCTGTATATGCATGTGTGTATATCTCTGTACATATCTGTCTGTGTGTATGTAGTTCTGTACATGTCTGTCTGTGTGAGTGTATCTCTGTACATGTCTGTCTGTGTGTGTATGTAGTTCAGTACATGTCTGTGTGTATATCTCTGTACATATCAGTCTGTGTGTATGTAGTTCTGTACATGTCTGTCTGTATGTGTATCTCTGTATATGTCTGGATGTGTGTGTATGTATGTATCTCTGTATATGTCTGTCTGTGAGTGCATGTGTGTATCTCTGTACATGTCTGTATGTGTGTATCTTTGTACATATCTTTCTGTGTGTATGTAGTTCTGTACATGTCTGTGTGTGTATATCTCTGTACATATCTGTCTGTGTGTATTGAGTTCTTTACATGTCTCTCTCTCTGTGTGTATGTGTGTATCTCTGTACATGTGTGACTGTGTGTGTATGTAGTTCTGTACATGTCTGTAAGTGTGTATCTCTGTACATATCTGTCTGTGTGTATGTAGTTCTGTACATGTCTGTCTGTGTGAGTGTATCTCTGTACATGTCTGTCTGTGTGTGTATGTAGTTCAGTACATGTCTGTGTGTATATCTCTGTACATATCAGTCTGTGTGTATGTAGTTCTGTACATGTCTGTCTGTGTGTGTATCTCTGTATATGTCTGGATGTGTGTGTATGTATGTATCTCTGTATATGTCTGTCTGTGAGTGCATGTGTGTATCTCTGTACATGTCTGTATGTGTGTATCTTTGTACATATCTTTCTGTGTGTATGTAGTTCTGTACATGTCTGTGTGTGTATATCTCTGTACATATCTGTCTGTGTGTATTGAGTTCTTTACATGTCTCTCTCTCTGTGTGTATGTGTGTATCTCTGTACATGTGTGACTGTGTGTGTATGTAGTTCTGTACATGTCTGTAAGTGTGTATCTCTGTACATGTGTGACTGTGTGTGTATGTAGTTCTGTACATGTCTGTAGGTGTGTATCTCTGTACATGTGTGACTGTGTGTGTATGTAGTTCTGTACATGTCTGTCTGTGTGTGTATGTGTGTATCTCTGTACATGTCTGACTGTGTGTATGTAGTTCTGTACATGTGTGACTGTGTGTGTATGTAGTTCTGTACATGTCTGTAGGTGTGTATCTCTGTACATATCTGTCTGTGTGAATGTAGTTATGAACATGTCTGTCTGAGTGTGTATGTGTGTATCTCTGTACATGTCTGACTGTGTGTATGTAGTTCTTTACATGTCTGTCTGTGTGTATGTGTGTATCTCTGTACATGTCTCACTGTGTGTATGTAGTTCTTTACATGTCTGACTGTGTATGTAGTTCTTTACATGTCTGTCTGTGTGTGTATGTGTGTATCTCTGTACATGTCTGACTGTGTGTATGTGTGTATCTCTGTACATGTCTCACTGTGTGTATGTAGTTCTTTACATGTCTGTCTGTGTGTGTATGTGTGTATCTCTGTACATATCTCTCTGTGTGTATGTAGTTCTTTACATGTCTGTCTGTGTGTGTATGTGTGTATCTCTGTACATATCTCTCTGTGTGTATGTAGTTCTTTACATGTCTGACTGTGTGTATGTAGTTCTTTACATGTCTGTCTGTGTGTATGTGTGTATCTCTGTACATGTCTGACTGTGTGTATGTAGTTCTTTACATGTCTGTCTGTGTGTATGTAGTTCTTTACATGTTTGTCTGTATGTGTATGTGTGTATCTCTGTACATGTCTCACTGTGTGTATGTAGTTCTTTACATGTCTGTCTGTGTGTGTATGTGTGTATCTCTGTACATGTCTGACTGTGTGTATGTAGTTCTTTACATGTCTGTCTGTGTGTATGTAGTTCTTTACATGTCTGTCTGTGTGTGTATGTGTGTATCTCTGTACATGTCTCACTGTGTGTATGTAGTTCTTTACATGTCTGTCTGTGTGTATGTGTGTATCTCTGTACATGTCTGACTGTGTGTATGTAGTTCTTTACATGTCTGTCTGTGTGTATGTAGTTCTTTACATGTCGGTATGTGTGTGTATGTGTGTATCTCTGTGCATGTCTCACTGTGTGTATGTAGTTCTTTACATGTCTGTCTGTGTGTATGTGTGTATCTCTGTACATGTCTGACTGTGTGTATGTAGTTCTTTACATGTCTGTCTGTGTGTATGTAGTTCTTTACATGTCTGTCTGTGTGTGTATGTGTGTATCTCTGTACATGTCTCACTGTGTGTATGTAGTTATTTACATGTCTGTCTGTGTGTGTATGTGTGTACCTCTGTACATGTCTGACTGTGTGTATGTAGTTCTTTACAGGTCTGTCTGTGTGTATGTAGTTCTTTACATGTCTGTCTGTGTGTGTATGTGTGTATCTCTGTACATGTCTGACTGTGTGTATGTAGTTCTTTACATGTCTGTCTGAGTGTGTATATGTGTATCTCCGTACATGTCTGACTGTGTGTCTGTAGTTCTTTACATGTCTGTCTGTGTGTGTATGTGTGTATCTCTGTACATGTCTGACTGTGTGTATGTAGATCTTTACATGTCTGTCTGTGTGTATGTGTGTATCTCTGTACATGTCCCACTGTGTGTATGTAGTTCTTTACATGTCTGTCTGTGTGTATGTGTGTATCTCTGTACATGTCTGACTGTGTGTATGTAGTTCTTTACATGTCTGTCTGTGTGTGTATGTGTGTATTTCTGTACATGTCTGACTGTGTGTATGTAGTTCTTTACATGTCTGTCTGAGTGTGTATGTGTGTATTTCTGTACATGTCTGAGGGTGTATGTAGTTCTTTACATGTCTGTCTGTGTGTGTATTTCTGTACATATCTGTCTGTGTGTATGTAATTCTTTACATGTCTGTCTGTGTGTGTATGTGTGTATCTCTGTACATGTCTGACTGTGTGTATGTAGTTCTTTGCATGTCTGTCTGTGTGTGTATGTGTGTATCTCTGTACATGTCTCTCTGTGTGTATGTAGTTCTTTACATGTCTGTCTGTGTGTGTATGTGTGTATCTCTGTACATGTCTCTCTGTTTGTATGTAGTTCTTTACATGTCTATCTGTGTGTGTATGTGTGTATCTCTGTACATGTCTCTCTGTGTGTATGTAGTTCCTTACATGTCTGTCTGTGTGTATGTGTGTATCTCTGTACATATCTCTCTGTGTGTATGTAGTTCTTTGCATGTCTGTCTGAATGTGTATGTGTGCATCTCTGTACATGTCTGAGTGTGTATGTGTGTATCTATGTACATGTCTGACTGTGTGTATGTAGTTCTTTACATGTCTGTCTGTGTGTGTATGTGTGTATCTCTGTACATGTCTCACTGTGTCTATGTAGTTCTTTACATGCTGTCTGTGTGTATGTGTGTATCTCTGTACATATCTCTCTGTGTGTATGTAGTTCTTTGCATGTCTGTCTGAATGTGTATGTGTGTATCTCTGTACATGTCTGAGTGTGTATGTGTGTATCTCTGTACAACTCTGACTGTGTGTATATAGTACTTTACATGTGTGTCTGTGTGTATGTGTGTATCTCTGTACATGTCTGAGTGTGTATGTGTGTATCTCTGTACATGTCTCACTGTGTATATGCAGTTCTTTACATGTCTCTCTGTGTGTGTATGTGTGTATCTCTGTACATATCTCTCTGTGTGTATGTAGTTCTTTACATGTCTGTCTGTGTGTGTATGTGTGTATCTCTGTACATATCTCTCTGTGTGTATGTAGTTCTTTGCATGTCTGTCTGTGTGGTATGTGTGTATCTCTGTACATATCTCTCTGTGTGTATGTAGTTCTTTCCATATCTGTCTGTGTGTGTATGTGTGTATCTCTGTACATATCTCTCTGTGTGTATGTAGTTCTTTATATGTCTGTCTGAATGTGTATGTGTGTATCTCTGTACATGTCTGAGTGTGTATGTGTGTATCTCTGTACATGTCTGACTGTGTGTATGTAGTTCTTTACATGTCTGTGTATGTATGTGTGTATCTCTGTACATATCTGTCTGTGTGTATGCGGTTCTTTACATGTCTGTCTGTGTGTATGTGTGTATCTCTGTACATGTCTGACTATGTGTATGTAGTTCTCTACATTTCTGTATGAGTGTATCTCTGTACATATCTGTCTGTGTGTATATAGTTCTGTGCATGTCTGTTTGAGTGTGTATGTGTGTATCTCTGTATATGTCTGACTGTGTGTGTATGTGTGTGTATCTCTGTACATATATGTCTGTGTGTATGTACTTCTGTATATGTCTGTCTGAGTGTTTGTGTGTCTCCGTATATTCAAGACTGTGTGTGTATGTAGTTCTGTACATGTCAGTCTGTGTATATATGTGTGCATCTCTGTACATGTCTTACTGTGTGTGTATGTAGTTCTGTACATGTCTGTCTGTGTATGTATGTGTGTATATCTGTACATGTCTTACTGTGTGTATGTAGTTCTGTACATGTCTCTGTGTGTATGTAGTTCTGTACATGTCTGTCTGTGTGTGTTTTTAGTTCTGTACATGTCTGTGTGTGTATGTAGTTCTGTACATGTCTGTCTGTGTGTATGTAGTTCTGTACATGTCTGTGTGTATGTAGTTCTGTACATGTCTGTGTGTGTATGCAGTTCTGTACATGTCTGTGTGTATGTAGTTCTGTACATGTCTGTGTGTGTATGTAGTTCTGTACATGTCTGTGTGTGTATGTAGTTCTGTACATGTCTTACTGTGTGTGTATGTAGTTCTGTACATGTGTGTGTGTGTATGTAGGTACATGTCTGTGTGTGTATGTAGTTCTGTACATGTCTTATTGTGTGTGTTTTTAGTTCTGTACATGTCTTACTGTGTGTGTATGTAGTTCTGTACATGTCTCTGTGTGTATGTAGTTCTGTACATGTCTTACTGTGTCTGTATGTAGTTCTGTACATGTCTGTCTGTGTGTATGTAGTTCTTTACATGTCTGTCTGTGTGTGTATGTGTGTATCTCTGTACATGTCTCACTGTGTGTATGTAGTTCTTTACATGTCTGTCTGTGTGTATGTGTGTATCTCTGTACATGTCTGACTGTGTGTATGTAGTTCTTTACATGTCTGTCTGTGTGTATGTAGTTCTTTACATGTCGGTCTGTGTGTGTATGTGTGTATCTCTGTACATGTCTCACTGTGTGTATGTAGTTCTTTACATGTCTGTCTGTGTGTATGTGTGTATCTCTGTACATGTCTGACTGTGTGTATGTAGTTCTTTACATGTCTGTCTGTGTGTATGTAGTTCTTTACATGTCTGTCTGTGTGTGTATGTGTGTATCTCTGTACATGTCTCACTGTGTGTATGTAGTTCTGTACCTGTCTTACTGTGTGTGTATGTAGTTCTGTACCTGTCTTACTGTGTGTGTATGTAGTTCTGTACATGTCTTACTGTGTGTGTATGTAGTTCTGTACCTGTCTACTGTGTGTATGTAGTTCTGTACATGTCTTACTGTGTGTATGTAATTCTGTACATGTCTTACTGTGTGTGTATGTAGTTCTGTACATGTCTTACTGTGTGTGTATGTAGTTCTGTACATGTCTTACTGTGTGTGTATGTAGTTCTGTACCTGTCTTACTGTGTGTGTATGTAGTTCTGTACATGTCTTACTGTGTGTGTATGTAGTTCTGTACCTGTCTTACTGTGTGTGTATGTAGTTCTGTACCTGTCTTACTGTATGTGTATGTAGTTCTGTACATGTCTGTGTGTATGAAGTTCTGTACATGTCTCTGTGTGTATGTAGTTCTGTACATGTCTTACTTTGTGTGTATGTAGTTCTGTACCTGTCTTACTTTATGTGTATGTAGTTCTGTACATGTCTTACTGTGTGTATGTAGTTCTGTACATGTATTACTGTGTGTATGTAATTCTGTACCTGTCTTACTGTGTGTGTATGTAGTTCTGTACATGTCTTACTGTGTGTGTATGTAGTTCTGTACATGTCTTACTGTGTGTGTATGTAGTTCTGTACATGTCTTACTATGTGTGTATGTAGTTCTGTACATGTCTCTGTGTGTGTATTTAGTTCTGTACATGTCTCTGTGTGTGTATGTAGTTCTGTACCTGTCTTACTGTGTGTGTATGTAGTTCTGTACATGTCTTACTGTGTGTGTATGTAGTTCTGTACCTGTCTTACTGTGTGTGTATGTAGTTCTGTACATGTCTTACTGTGTGTGTATGTAGTTCTGTACCTGTCTTACTGTGTGTGTATGTAGTTCTGTACATGTCTTACTGTGTGTGTATGTAGTTCTGTACATGTCTTACTGTGTGTATGTAGTTCTGTACATGTCTTACTTTGTGTGTATGTAGTTCTGTACCTGTCTTACTGTGTGTGTATGTAGTTCTGTACATGTCTTACTGTGTGTGTATGTAGTTCTGTACATGTCTTACTGTGTGTATGTAGTTCTGTACCTGTCTTACTGTGTGTATGTAGTTCTGTACCTGTCTTACTTTGTGTGTATGTAGTTCTGTACCTGTCTTACTGTGTGTATGTAGTTCTGTACATGTCTTACTTTGTGTGTATGTAGTTCTGTACCTGTCTGTGTGTGTATGTAGTTCTGTACATGTCTTACTGTATGTATGTAGTTCTGTACATGTCTTACTTTGTGTGTATGTAGTTCTGTACATGTCTGTGTGTGTATGTAGTTCTGTACATGTCTTACTGTATGTATGTAGTTCTGTACATGTCTTACTTTGTGTGTATGTAGTTCTGTACCTGTCTGTTTGTGTATGTAGTTCTGTACATGTCTTACTGTGTGTATGTAGTTCTGTACATGTCTTACTTTGTGTGTATGTAGTTCTGTACATGTCTGTGTGTGTATGTAGTTCTGTACATGTCTTACTGTATGTATGTAGTTCTGTACATATCTTACTTTGTGTGTATGTAGTTCTGTACATGTCTTACTGTGTGTAGGTAGTTCTGTACATGTCTTACTGTGTGTGTATGTAGTTCTGTACCTGTCTTACTTTATGTGTATGTAGTTCTGTACATGTCTTACTGTGTGTATGTAATTCTGTACCTGTCTTACTGTGTGTGTATGTAGTTCTGTACATGTCTTACTGTGTGTGTATGTAGTTCTGTACATGTCTTACTGTGTGTGTATGTAGTTCTGTACATGTCTTACTGTGTGTGTATGTAGTTCTGTACATGTCTCTGTGTGTGTATTTAGTTCTGTACATGTCTCTGTGTGTGTATGTAGTTCTGTACCTGTCTTACTGTGTGTGTATGTAGTTCTGTACATGTCTTACTGTGTGTGTATGTAGTTCTGTACCTGTCTTACTGTGTGTGTATGTAGTTCTGTACATGTCTTACTGTGTGTGTATGTAGTTCTGTACCTGTCTTACTGTGTGTGTATGTATGCAGTTCTGTACATGTCTTACTGTGTGTGTATGTAGTTCTGTACCTGTCTTACTGTGTGTGTATGTAGTTCTGTACATGTCTTACTGTGTGTGTATGTAGTTCTGTACATGTCTTACTGTGTGTGTATGTAGTTCTGTACATGTCTTACTGTGTGTATGTAGTTCTGTACATGTCTTACTGTGTGTGTATGTAGTTCTGTACATGTCTTACTGTGTGTGTATGTAGTTCTGTACCTGTCTTACTGTGTGTGTATGTAGTTCTGTACATGTCTTACTGTGTGTGTATGTAGTTCTGTACATGTCTTACTGTGTGTGTATGTAGTTCTGTAGCTGTCTTACTGTGTGTGTATGTAGTTCTGTACATGTCTTACTGTGTGTGTTTGTAGTTCTGTACATGTCTGTGTGTATGTAGTTCTGTACATGTCTTACTGTGTGTGTATGTAGTTCTGTAGCTGTCTTACTGTGTGTGTATGTAGTTCTGTACATGTCTTACTGTGTGTGTATGTAGTTCTGTACATGTCTTACTGTGTGTGTATGTAGTTCTGTAGCTGTCTTACTGTGTGTGTATGTAGTTCTGTAAATGTCTTACTGTGTGTGTATGTAGTTCTGTACATGTCTGTGTGTATGTAGTTCTGTACCTGTCTTACTGTGTGTGTATGTAGTTCTGTACCTGTCTTACACTGTGTGTATGTAGTTCTGTACATGTCTTACTGTGTGTGTATGTAGTTCTGTACATGTCTTACTGTGTGTGTATGTAGTTCTGTACATGTCTTACTGTGTGTATCTCTGTACATGTCTTACTGTGTGTATGTAGTTCTGTACATGTCTTACTGTGTGTGTATGTAGTTCTGTACATGTCTTACTGTGTGTGTATGTAGTTCTGTACATGTCTTACTGTATGTATCTCTGTACATGTCTTACTGTGTGTATGTAGTTCTGTACATGTCTTACTGTGTGTGTTTTTAGTTCTGTACATGTCTTACTGTGTGTGTTTTTAGTTCTGTACATGTCTGTCTGTGTGTATCTCTGTACATGTCTTACTGTGTGTGTATGTAGTTCTGTAAATGTCTGACTGTGTGTGTATGTAGTTGTGTACATGTCTGTCTGTGTGTGTATGTGTGTATCTCTGTACATGTCTTACTGTGTGTATGTAGTTCTGTACATGTCTTACTCTGTGTTTATGTAGTTCTGTGCATGTCTTACTGTGTGTGTTTTTAGTTCTGTACATGTCTGTCTGTGTGTATCTCTGTACATGTCTTACTGTGTGTGTATGTAGTTCTGTAAATGTCTGACTGTGTGTGTATGTAGTTCTGTACATGTCTGACTTTGTGTATGAATGTGTATCTGTGTACATATCTGTCTGTGTGTATGTAGTTCTGTACATAACTGTCTGTGTGTATGTGTGTATCTCTCTACATGTCTGACTGTGTGTGTATGTGTGTATCTCTGTACATGTCTGTCTGTGTGTATATGTGTATATCTTTGTACATGTTTGTCTGTGTGTATATGTGTGTATCTCTGTACATGTCTCTGTGTGTATATGTGTATATCTCTGTACATGTCTGTGAGTATATGTGTGTATCTCTGTACATGTCCGTGTGTATCTCTGTACCTGTCTGTGTGTATATCTCTGTACATGTCAGTGTATATATGTGTGTGTATCTCTGTACATGTCCGTGTGTATCTCTGTACATGTCTGTGTGTATATGTGTATATCTCTGTACATGTCTGTGTGTATATGTGTGTGTATCTCTGTACATGTCTTTCTGTGTGTATATGTGTGTGTATTTCTGTACATGTCTGTGTGTATATGTGCGTATATCTCTGTACATGTCTGTGTGTATATGTGTGTGTATCTCTGTACATGTCTTTCTGTGTGTATATGTGTGTATCTCTGTACATGTCTGTGTGTATATTTGTATATCTCTGTACATGTCAGTGTATATATGTGTGTGTATCTCTGTACATGTCCGTGTGTATCTCTGTACATGTCTGTGTGTATATGTGTATATCTCTGTACATGTCTGTGTGTATATGTGTGTGTATTTCTGTACTTGTCTTTCTGTGTGTATATGTGTATATCTCTGTACATGTCTGTGTGTATATGTGTGTATCTCTGTACATGTCTGTTTGTGTGTATATGTGTGTATCTCTGTATATGTCTGTTTGTGTGTAAATGTGTATATCTCTGTACATGTCTGTGTGTATATGTGTGTGTATCTCTGTACATGTCTGTTTGTGTGTATATGTGTATATCTCTGTACATGTCTGTGTGTATATGTGTGTATCTCTGTACATCTCTGTGTGTGTTTATGTGTATATCTCTGTACATGTCTGTGTGTATATGTGTGTATCTCTGTACATGTCTGTTTGTGTGTATATGTGTGTGTATCTCTGTACATGTCTGTTTGTGTGTATATGTGTATATCTCTGTACATGTCTGTGTGTATATGTGTGTATCTCTGTACATGTCTGTTTGTGTGTATATGTGTATATCTCAGTACATGTCTGTGTGTATATGTGTGTGTATTTCTGTACTTGTCTTTCTGTGTGTATATGTGTGTATCTCTGTACATGTCTGTGTGTATATGTGTGTGTATCTCTGTACATGTCTGTTTGTGTGTATATGTGTGTGTATCTCTGTACATGTCTGTGTGTATAGGTGTGTGTATCTCTGTACATCTCTGTATGTGTGTATATGTGTGTATCTCTGTACATGTCTGTCTGTGTGTATATGTGTGTGTATTTCTGTACATGTCTGTGTGTATATGTGTGTGTATCTCTGTACATTACTGTGTGTAATGTGTGTTTATCTCTGTACATGTCTGTTTGTGTGTATATGTGTATATCTCTGTACATGTCTGTGTGTATCTCTGTACATGTCTGTTTGTGTGCATATGTGTGTGTATTGTACATGTCTGTGTGTATCTCTGTACATGTCTGTTTGTGTGTATATGTGTATATCTCTGTACATGTCTGTCTGTGTGTATATGTGTATATCTCTGTACATGTCTGTTTGTGTGTATATGTGTATATCTCTGTACATGTCTGTTTGTGTGTATATGTGTATATCTCTGTACATTACTGTGTGTATATGTGTGTGTATCTCTGTACATGTCTGTTTGTGTGTATATGTGTATATCTGTGTACATGTCTGTCTGTGTGTATATGTGTGTGTATCTCTGTACATGTCTGTTTGTGTGCATATGTGTGTATATTGTACATGTCTGTCTCTGTGTATATGTGTGTGTATCTCTGTACATGTCTGTTTGTGTGTATATGTGTATATCTCTGTACATGTCTGTGTGTATCTCTGTACATGTCTGTTTGTGTGCATATGTGTGTATATTGTACATGTCTGTCTGTGTGTATATGTGTATATATCTGTACATGTCTGTGTATATCTGTGTACATGTCTGTGTGTATATGTGTGTATCTCTGAACATGTCTGTCTGCGTGTATATGTGTATATCTCTGTACATGTCTGTTTGTATCTCTGTACATGTCTGTTAGTGTGTATATGTGTGTGTATTTCTGTGCATGTCTGTCTGTGTGTATATGTGTGTGTATCTCTGTACATGTCTGTCTGTATGTATATGTGTGTATCTCTGTACATGTCTGTCTGTGGGTATATGTGTGTATCTCTGTACATGACTGTCTGTGTGTATATGTGTGTGTATCTCTGTACATGTCTCTCTGTATGTATATGTGTGTGTATCTCTGTACATGTCTGTCTGTGTGTATATGTGTGTGCATCTCTGTACATGTCTGTCTGTGTGTATATGTGTAGATCTCTGTATATGTCTGTGTGTATCTCTGTACATGTATGTTTGTGTGTATATGTGTGTATCTCTGTACATGTCTGTCTGTGTGTATATGTGTATATCTCTGTACATGTCTGTGTATATCTCTGTACATGTCTGTTTGTGTGTATATGTGTGTGTCTCTGTACATGTCTGTCTGCGTGTATATGTGTATATCTCTGTACATGTCTGTTTGTATCTCTGTACATGTCTGTTTGTGTATATCTCTGTACATGTCTGTCTGTGTGTATATGTGTGTGTATCTCTGTACATGTCTGTCTCTGTGTATATGTGTGTGTATCTCTGTACATGTCTGTCTGTGTGTATATGTGTGTGTATCTCTGTGCATGTCTGTCTGTGTGTATATATATTTTTGTATCTCTGTACATGTCTGTCTGTATGTATATGTGTGTATCTCTGTACATGTCTGTCTGTGTGTATATATATTTTTGTATCTCTGTACATGTCTGTCTGTATGTATATGTGTGTATCTCTGTACATGTCTGTCTGTGTGTATATGTGTGTGCATCTCTGTACATGTCTGTCTGTGTGTATATGTGTATATCTCTGTACATGTCTGTGTGTATCTCTGTACATCTCTGTTTGTGTGTATATGTGTGTATCTCTGTACATGTCTGTCTGTGTGTATATGTGTATATCTCTGTACATGTCTGTGTATATCTCTGTACATGTCTGTTTGTATCTCTGTACATGTCTGTCTGTGTGTATATGTGTGTATCTCTGTGCATGTCTGTCTGTGTGTATATGTGTGTATCTCTGTACATCTCTGTCTGTGTGTATATGTGTGTATCTCTGTACATGTCTGTCTGTGGGTATATGTGTGTATCTCTGTACATGTCTGTCTGTGTGTATATGTGTGTGTACCTCTGTACATGTCTGTCTGTATGTATATGTGTGTGTGTATCTCTGTACATGTCTGTCTGTGTGTATATGTGTGTGCATCTCTGTACATGTCTGTCTGTGTGTATATGTGTATATCTCTGTACATGTCTGTGTGTATCTCTGTACATGTCTGTTTGTGTGTATATGTGTATATCTCTGTACATGTCTGTGTGTATCTCTGTACATGTCTGTCTGTGTGTATATGTGTGTGATCCTCTGTACATGTCTGTGTGTGTATATGTGTGTGTATCTCTGTACATGTCTGTGTGTATCTCTGTACATTTCTGTGTGCATATGTATGTAACTCTGTAAATGTGTGTCTGTGTGTGTATCTCTGTCTATGTATGTATGTATTTCTGTACATGTCCATTTGTGTGGGTGTATCTCTGTACATGTCTGTCTGTATGTGTATGTGTGTATGTATTTCTGTACATGTCTGTTTTTGTATGTGTGTGTATCTCTGTACATGTCTGTGTGTATGTGTGAGTATCTCTGTACATGTCTGTCTGTGTGTGTATGTATTTCTGTAAATGTCTGCCTGTGTGTATGTGTATGTAACTCGGTGCCTGTCTGTCAGTGTGTATGTGCGTATGTATTTCTGTACATGTCTGCCGGTGTGTGTATTTCTGTACATATCTGTCTTTGTGTATGTGTGTGTGTATCTCCGTACATGTCTGTCTGTGTGTATGTATGTCTCTACATGTCTGCCTGTGTGTTTGTGTGTGTATCTCTATGCATGTCTGTGTGTATGTGTGTGTATCTCTGTACATGTCTCTCTGTGTGTATGTGTGAGTGTATGTCTGCTCATGTCTGTCTGTGTGTGTATCTCTGTACATGTCTCTCTGTGTGTATCTCTGTACATGTCATTCTGTGTGTATGTGTGTGTATCTCTTTACATGTTAGTCTGTTTGTCTATCTCTGTACATGTCATTCTGTGTGTATGTGTGTATCTCTGTACATGTCCGTCTGTGTTAGTGTATCTCTGTACATGTCTGTCTGTGTGTATGTGTGAATGTATCTCTGTGCATGTCTGTTTGTCTGTGTATGTGTGTGTATCTCTGTACATGTCAGTCTGTTTGTCTATCTCTGTACATGTCTGTGTAATTGTGTGCGTATCTCTGTACATGTCTGTGTGTGTATCTCTGTACATGTCTGTGTGTATGTGTGTATCTCTGTACATGTCTGTCTGTGTGTGTATCTCTGTACATGTCTGTGTGTGTCTGTATGTGTATTTCTGTACATGTCTGTCTTTGTGTGTGTGTGTAACTCCGTACCTGTCTCGCTGTGTGTATGTGTGTGTATTTCTGTACATGTCTGTCTGTGTATGTGTGTGTATCTCTATACATGTCTGTGTGTATATCTGTACATTTGTATCTGTGTGTATGTGTGAGTGTATCTCTGTACATGTCTGTCAGTATATGTGTGTATCTCTATACATGTCTGTGTGTATATCTGTACATGTGTATCTGTGGGTATGTGTGAGTGTATCTCCGTACATGTCTTCTGTGTGTATGTGTGAGTGTATCTCTGTAAATGTCTGTGTGTGTATCTCTGTACATGTCTGTCTGTGTATGTGTGTGTATCTCTATACATGTCTGTGTATATATCTGTATATTTGTATCTGTGTGTATGTGTGAGTGTATCTCTGTACATGTCTGTATATATGTGTATCTCTATACATGTCTGTGTGTATATCTGTGCATGTGTATCTGTGGGTATGTGTGAGTGTATCTCTGTACATGTCTTCTGTGTGTATGTGTGAGTGTATCTCTGTAAATGTCTTTGTGTGGTTATTTCTGTTCATGTCTGTCTGTTGTGTATCTCTGTACATGTCTGTCTTTGTGTAATGTGTGTATCTCGGTACATGTCTGTCTGCGTGTGTAATGTATGTATCTCGCTACATGTCTCTCTGTGTGTGTATCTCTGTACATTTCTGTCTGTGTGTGTGTAATGTGTGTATCTCAGTACATGTCTGTCTATGTGTGTGTCTAGTTACATGTCTGTGTGTCTGTGTCTGTTGGTGTGTGCCTTAGTATGTGTCTAGGTACATGTCTGTGTGTGTGTCTATGTGTATCTCTGTACATGTCTGTGTGTCTGTGTCTGTTTTTGTGTGTCTATGTAAGTGTGTCTGTACATGTCTGTGTATGTATGTATGTGTCTCTGTATATGTTGGTCTTGATAGATGTCTCTGTACATGACTGTGTGTCTGTGTGTATCTCTGTACATGTCTGTGTGTCTGTGTCTGTTTGTGTGTGTCTAGTGTGTATCTCTGTACATATTTGTCTGTAGGTATCTGTGTACATGTTTGTGTGTGTATCTCTGTACATGTTTGTCGTATGTATCTGTGTACATGTCTCTCTATGTATGTATCTTTGTACATGTATGCGTGTGTATCTCTGTACATGTTTGTCGTATGTATCTTGTACATGTCTCTCTATGTATGTCTCTTTGTACAAGTTTGTGTATGTATCTCTGTACATCTCTCACTATATATGTCTCTTTGTACATGTTTGTCGTATGTATCTTGTACATGTCTCTCTATGTATGTATCTTTGTACATGTTTGTGTATGTATCTTGTACATGTCTCTCTATGTATGTATCTTTGTACATGTTTGTGTATGTATCTCTGTACATGTCTCTCTATGTATGTATCTTTGTACAAGTTTGTGTATGTATCTTGTACATGTCTCTCTATGTATGTATCTTTGTACATGTTTGTGTATGTATCTTGTACATGTCTCTCTATGTATGTATCTTTGTACAAGTTTGTGTATGTATCTCTGTACATCTCTCACTATATATGTCTCTTTGTACATGTTTGTCGTATGTATCTTGTACATGTCTCTCTATGTATGTATCTTTGTACAAGTTTGTGTATGTATCTCTGTACATCTCTCACTATATATGTCTCTTTGTACAAGTTTGTGTATGTATCTTGTACATGTCTCTCTATGTATGTATCTTTGTACAAGTTTGTGTATGTATCTTGTACATGTCTCTCTATGTATGTATCTTTGTACAAGTTTGTGTATGTATCTTGTACATGTCTCTCTATGTATGTATCTTTGTACATGTTTGTCGTATGTATCTTGTACATCTCTCACTATATATGTCTCTTTGTACATGTTTGTCGTATGTATCTTGTACATGTCTCTCTATGTATGTATCTTTGTACATGTTTGTGTATGTATCTTGTACATGTCTCTCTATGTATGTATCTTTGTACATGTTTGTCGTATGTATCTTGTACATCTCTCACTATATATGTCTCTTTGTACATGTTTGTCGTATGTATCTTGTACATGTCTCTCTATGTATGTATCTTTGTACATGTTTGTGTATGTATCTTGTACATGTCTCACTATATATGTATCTTGTACATGTCTCTCTATGTATGTATCTTTGTACATGTTTGTGTATGTATCTTGTACATGTCTCACTATATATGTATCTTGTACATGTCTCACTATATATGTATCTTGTACATGTCTCTCTATGTATGTATCTTTGTACATGTTTGTGTATGTATCTTGTACATGTCTCACTATATATGTATCTTGTACATGTCTCTCTATGTATGTATCTTTGTACATGTTTGTGTATGTATCTTGTACATGTCTCTCTATGTATGTATCTTGTACATGTCTCACTATATATGTATCTTGCACATGTCTCTCTATGTATGTATCTTTGTACATGTTTGTGTATGTATCTTGTACATGTCTCTCTATGTATGTATCTTTGTACATGTTTGTGTATGTATCTTGTACATGTCTCTCTATGTATGTATCTTTGTACAAGTTTGTGTATGTATCTTGTACATGTCTCTCTATGTATGTATCTTTGTACATGTTTGTGTATGTATCTTGTACATGTCTCTCTATGTATGTATCTTTGTACATGTTTGTCGTATGTATCTTGTACATCTCTCACTATATATGTCTCTTTGTACATGTTTGTGTATGTATCTTGTACATGTCTCTCTATGTATGTATCTTTGTACATGTTTGTGTATGTATCTTGTACATGTCTCTCTATGT
The DNA here is from genome assembly GCA_030765065.1 of Deroplatys truncata. NCBI lineage: Eukaryota > Metazoa > Arthropoda > Insecta > Mantodea > Mantidae > Deroplatys > Deroplatys truncata. The sequence continues at coordinate 2,359,347 of CM060977.1, read as the reverse complement.
ATGTATCTTTGTACAAGTTTGTGTATGTATCTTGTACATGTCTCTCTATGTATGTATCTTTGTACATGTTTGTGTATGTATCTTGTACATGTCTCTCTATGTATGTATCTTTGTACATGTTTGTGTATGTATCTTGTACATGTCTCTCTATGTATGTATCTTTGTACATGTTTGTGTATGTATCTTGTACATGTCTCTCTATGTATGTATCTTTGTACATGTTTGTGTATGTATCTTGTACATGTCTCTCTATGTATGTATCTTTGTACAAGTTTGTGTATGTATCTTGTACATGTCTCTCTATGTATGTATCTTTGTACATGTTTGTGTATGTATCTTGTACATGTCTCTCTATGTATGTATCTTTGTACATGTTTGTCGTATGTATCTTGTACATGTCTCACTATATATGTCTCTTTGTACATGTTTGTGTATGTATCTTGTACATGTCTCTCTATGTATGTATCTTTGTACATGTTTGTGTATGTATCTTGTACATGTCTCTCTATGTATGTATCTTTGTACATGTTTGTCGTATGTATCTTTGTACATGTTTGTCGTATGTATCTCTGTACATCTCTCACTATATATGTCTCTTTGTACATGTTTGTGTATGTATCTTGTACATGTCTCTCTATGTATGTATCTTTGTACATGTTTGTGTATGTATCTTGTACATGTCTCTCTATGTATGTATCTTTGTACATGTTTGTCGTATGTATCTTTGTACATGTTTGTCGTATGTATCTCTGTACATCTCTCCTATATATGTCTCTTTGTACATGTTTGTCGTATGTATCTTGTACATGTCTCTCTATGTATGTATCTTTGTACATGTTTGTGTATGTATCTTGTACATGTCTCTCTATGTATGTATCTTTGTACATGTTTGTCGTATGTATCTTTGTACATGTTTGTCGTATGTATCTCTGTACATCTCTCACTATGTATGTCTCTTTGTACATGTTTGTCGTATGTATCTCTGTACATCTCTCACTATATATGTCTCTTTGTACATGTTTGTGTATGTATCTTGTACATCTCTCACTATATATGTCTCTTTGTACATGTTTGTCGTATGTATCTCTGTACATCTCTCACTATATATGTCTCTTTGTACATGTTTGTCGTATGTATCTTGTACATCTCTCACTATATATGTCTCTTTGTACATGTTTGTGTATGTATCTTGTACATCTCTCACTATATATGTCTCTTTGTACATGTTTGTCGTATGTATCTTGTACATGTCTCTCTATGTATGTATCTTTGTACATGTTTGTGTATGTATCTTTGTACATGTTTGTGTATGTATCTTGTACATGTCTCTCTATGTATGTATCTTTGTACATGTTTGTGTATGTATCTTTGTACATGTCTCTCTATGTATGTATCTTTGTACAAGTTTGTGTATGTATCTTTGTACATGTTTGTGTATGTATCTTGTACATGTCTCTCTATGTATGTATCTTTGTACATGTTTGTGTATGTATCTTTGTACATGTTTGTCGTATGTATCTTTGTACATGTTTGTGTATGTATCTTGTACATGTTTGTGTATGTATCTTTGTACATGTTTGTGTATGTATCTTGTACATGTCTCTCTATGTATGTATCTTTGTACATGTTTGTGTATGTATCCTTGTACATGTTTGTGTATGTATCTTGTACATGTTTGTGTATGTATCTTTGTACATGTTTGTGTATGTATCTTTGTACATGTTTGTGTATGTATCTTTGTACATGTTTGTGTATGTATCTTGTACATGTTTGTGTATGTATCTTTGTACATGTTTGTGTATGTATCTTTGTATATGTTTGTGTATGTATCTTGTACATGTCTCTCTATGTATGTATCTTTGTACATGTTTGTGTATGTATCTTTGTACATATCTCTCTATGTATGTATCTTTGTACAAGTTTGTGTATGTATCTTTGTACATGTTTGTCGTATGTATCTTGTACATGTCTCTCTATGTATGTATCTTTGTACATGTTTGTGTATGTATCTTTGTACATGTTTGTGTATGTATCTTGTACATGTCTCTCTATGTATGTATCTTTGTACATGTTTGTGTATGTATCTTTGTACATGTTTGTCGTATGTATCTTTGTACATGTTTGTGTATGTATCTTGTACATGTCTCTCTATGTATGTATCTTTGTACATGATTGTGTATGTATCTTTGTACATGTTTGTGTATGTATCTTGTACATGTCTCTCTATGTATGTATCTTTGTACATGTTTGTCGTATGTATCTTATACATCTCTCACTATATATGTCTCTTTGTACATGTTTGTGTATGTATCTTGTACATGTCTCTCTATGTATGTATCTTGTACATGTCTCTCTATGTATGTATCTTTGTACATGTTTGTCGTATGTATCTTGTACATCTCTCACTATATATGTCTCTTTGTACATGTTTGTGTATGTATCTTGTACATCTCTCACTATATATGTCTCTTTGTACATGTTTGTCGTATGTATCTTGTACATGTCTCTCTATGTATGTATCTTTGTACATGTTTGTGTATGTATCTTGTACATGTCTCTCTATGTATGTATCTTTGTACAAGTTTGTGTATGTATCTTGTACATGTCTCTCTATGTATGTATCTTTGTACATGTTTGTGTATGTATCTTGTACATGTCTCTCTATGTATGTATCTTTGTACATGTTTGTGTATGTATCTTGTACATGTCTCTCTATGTATGTATCTTTGTACAAGTTTGTGTATGTATCTTGTACATGTCTCTCTATGTATGTATCTTTGTACAAGTTTGTGTATGTATCTTGTACATGTCTCTCTATGTATGTATCTTTGTACAAGTTTGTGTATGTATCTTTGTACATGTCTCTCTATGTATGTATCTTTGTACATGTTTGTGTATGTATCTTGTACATGTCTCTCTATATATGTCTCTTTGTACATGTTTGTGTATGTATCTTGTACATGTCTCTCTATATATGTCTCTTTGTACATGTTTGTGTATGTATCTTGTACATGTCTCACTATATATGTCTCTTTGTACATGTTTGTCGTATGTATCTTGTACATCTCTCTCTATGTATGTATCTTTGTACATGTTTGTGTATGTATCTTTGTACATGTTTGTGTATGTATCTTGTACATGTCTCTCTATGTATGTATCTTTGTACAAGTTTGTGTATGTATCTTGTACATGTCTCTCTATGTATGTATCTTTGTACATGTTTGTGTATGTATCTTGTACATGTCTCTCTATGTATGTATCTTTGTACATGTTTGTGTATGTATCTTGTACATGTCTCTCTATATATGTCTCTTTGTACATGTTTGTGTATGTATCTTGTACATGTCTCACTATATATGTCTCTTTGTACATGTTTGTGTATGTATCTTGTACATGTCTCTCTATGTATGTATCTTTGTACATGTTTGTGTATGTATCTTGTACATGTCTCTCTATGTATGTATCTTTGTACATGTTTGTGTATGTATCTTGTACATGTCTCTCTATGTATGTATCTTTGTACAAGTTTGTGTATGTATCTTGTACATGTCTCTCTATGTATGTATCTTTGTACAAGTTTGTGTATGTATCTTGTACATGTCTCTCTATGTATGTATCTTTGTACATGTTTGTGTATGTATCTTGTACATGTCTCTCTATGTATGTATCTTTGTACAAGTTTGTGTATGTATCTTGTACATGTCTCTCTATGTATGTATCTTTGTACAAGTTTGTGTATGTATCTTTGTACATGTCTCTCTATGTATGTATCTTTGTACATGTTTGTGTATGTATCTTGTACATGTCTCTCTATATATGTCTCTTTGTACATGTTTGTGTATGTATCTTGTACATGTCTCACTATATATGTCTCTTTGTACATGTTTGTCGTATGTATCTTGTACATCTCTCTCTATGTATGTATCTTTGTACATGTTTGTGTATGTATCTTTGTACATGTTTGTGTATGTATCTTGTACATGTCTCTCTATATATGTCTCTTTGTACATGTTTGTGTATGTATCTTGTACATGTCTCACTATATATGTATCTTTGTACATGTTTGTCGTATGTATCTTGTACATCTCTCTCTATGTATGTATCTTTGTACATGTTTGTCGTATGTATCTTGTACATCTCTCACTATATATGTCTCTTTGTACATGTTTGTGTATGTATCTTGTACATGTCTCTCTATATATGTCTCTTTGTACATGTTTGTGTATGTATCTTGTACATGTCTCTCTATATATGTCTCTTTGTACATGTTTGTGTATGTATCTTGTACATGTCTCACTATATATGTCTCTTTGTACATGTTTGTCGTATGTATCTTGTACATCTCTCTCTATGTATGTATCTTTGTACATGTTTGTGTATGTATCTTTGTACATGTTTGTGTATGTATCTTGTACATGTCTCTCTATATATGTCTCTTTGTACATGTTTGTGTATGTATCTTGTACATGTCTCACTATATATGTATCTTTGTACATGTTTGTCGTATGTATCTTGTACATCTCTCTCTATGTATGTATCTTTGTACATGTTTGTCGTATGTATCTTGTACATCTCTCACTATATATGTCTCTTTGTACATGTTTGTGTATGTATCTTGTACATGTCTCTCTATATATGTCTCTTTGTACATGTTTGTCGTATGTATCTTGTACATCTCTCACTATATATGTATCTTTGTACAAGTTTGTCGTATGTATCTTGTACATGTCTCTCTATGTATGTATCTTTGTACATGTTTGTGTATGTATCTTGTACATGTCTCTCTATGTATGTATCTTTGTACAAGTTTGTCGTATGTATCTTGTACATGTCTCTCTATGTATGTATCTTTGTACATGTTTGTCGTATGTATCTTGTACATGTCTCTCTATGTATGTATCTTTGTACAAGTTTGTCGTATGTATCTTGTACATGTCTCTGTATGTATGTATCTTTGTACATGTTTGTCGTATGTATCTTGTACATGTCTCTCTATGTATGTATCTTTGTACAAGTTTGTCGTATGTATCTTGTACATGTCTCTCTATGTATGTATCTTTGTACATGTTTGTGTATGTATCTTGTACATGTCTCTCTATGTATGTATCTTTGTACAAGTTTGTCGTATGTATCTTGTACATGTCTCTCTATGTATGTATCTTTGTACATGTTTGTGTATGTATCTCTGTACATGTCTCTCTATGTATGTATCTTTGTACAAGTTTGTGTATGTATCTTGTACATGTCTCTCTATGTATGTATCTTTGTACATGTTTGTGTATGTATCTTGTACATGTCTCTCTATGTATGTATCTTTGTACAAGTTTGTGTATGTATCTCTGTACATCTCTCACTATATATGTCTCTTTGTACATGTTTGTCGTATGTATCTTGTACATGTCTCTCTATGTATGTATCTTTGTACATGTTTGTGTATGTATCCCTGTACATGTCTCTCTATGTATGTCTCTTAGTACATGTTTGTCGTATGTATCTTTTACATGTCTCTCTATGTATGTATCTTTGTACATGTTTGTGTATGTATCTCTGTACATGTTTGGCGTATGTATCTGTATACATGTCTGTCTATGTGTGTATCTGTGTACATCTCTCTCTATGTGTCTACCTGTGTACATGCATCTCTATGAATGTATCTGTGAACATGTCTCTCTATGTATGTATCTGTGTACATGTCACTCTATGAATGTATCTGTGTACATGTCTCTCTATGTATGTATCTGTGTATATGTCTGTCTATAAATGTATTTGTACATGTCTCTCTACGTGTATATCTGTGTACATGTCTGTTTATGTATGTATCTGTGTACATGTCTCTGTATGTATGTTTCTGTGTACATGTCTCTCTATGTGTATATCTGTGTACATGTCTCTGTATGTATGTATCTGTACACATGTCTCTGTATGTATGTTTCTGTGTACATGTCTCTATGTGTATATCTGTGTACATGCCTCTCTATGTGTGTACCTGTGTACATGTCTCTGTATGTATGTATCGGTATACATGTCTCTGTATGTATGTATCTGTGTACATGTCTCTCTATGTGTATATCTGTGTACATGTCTCTCTATGAATGTATCTGTGTACGTGTCTCTCTATGAATGTATCTGTGTACATGTCTCTCTATGTATGTATCTGTCTACATGTCTCTCTATGTATGTATCGGTGTACATGTGTCTCTATGTATGTACCTGTGTACATGTATCTCTATGTATGTACCGGTGTACATGTCTCTATGAATGTATCTGTGTACATGTCTCTCTATGTGTATATCTGTGTACATGTCTTTCTATGTGTATATCTGTGTACATGTCTCTCTATGTGTATAGCTGTGTACATGTCTCTCTATGAATGTTCCTGTGTACATGTCTCTCTATGTGTATATCTGTGTACATGTCTCTATGTGTATATCTGTGTACATGTCTTTCTATGTGTATATCTGTGTACATGTCTCTCTATTAATGTATCTGTGCACATGTCTCTGTATGTATGTATCGGTGTACATGTCTCTGTATGTATGTATCGGTATACATGTCTCTGTATGTATGTATCTGTGTACATGCCTCTCTATGTGTATATCTGTGTACATGTCTCTCTATGAATGTATCTGTGTACATGTCTCTCTATGAATGTATCTGTGTACATGTCTCTCTATGTGTATATCTGTGTACATGTCTCTCTATGAATGTATCTGTGTACATGTCTTATTATGTGTATATCTGTGTACATGTCTCTCTATTAATGTATCGGTGAACATGTCTCTCTATGTGTGTACCTGTGTACATGTCTCTCTATGAATGTATCTCTGTACATGTCTCTCTATGTGTATATCTGTGTACATGTCTTTCTATGTATGTATCGGTGTACATGTCTCTCTATGTATTTATCTGTGTACATGTCTCTCTATGTGTGTATCTGTGTACATGTCTCTCTATGAATGTATCTGTGTACATGTCTCTCTATTAATGTACCTGTGTACATGTCTCTCTATGAATGCATCTGTGTACATGTCTCTCTATGTGTGTACCTGTGTACATGTCTCTCTATGAATTTATCTGTGTACATGTCTCTCTATGAATGTATCTGTGTACATGTCTCTCTATGAATGTATCTGTGTACATGTCTCTCTATGTATGTATCTGTGTACATGTCTCTCTATGAATGTATCTGTATACATGTTTCTCTATGAATGTATCGGTGTACATGTCTCTCTATGTATGTATCTGTGTACATGTCTCTCTATGTATGTACCTTTGTACATGTCTCTCTATGTATGTACCTATGTACATGTCTCTCTGTGAATGTATCGGTGTACATGTCTCTCTATGTATGTATCGGTGTACATGTCTCTCTATGTATGTATCTGGGTACATGTCTCTCTATGTATGTATCTGTGTACATGTCTCTCTATGTACGTATCTGTGTACTTGTCTCTCTGTGTGTGTTTGTGTACATGTCTCTCTATGTATGTACCTTGTACATGTCTCTCTATGAATGTACCTGTGTACATGTCTCTCTATGTATGTATCGGTATACATGTCTCTTTATGTATATCTGTGTACATGTCTCTCTATGTATGTATCGGTATACATGTCTCTTTATGAATGTATCTGTGTACATGTCTCTCTATGTATGTATCGGTATACATGTCTCTATGTGTATATCTGTGTACACGTCTCTCTATGTATGTATCGGTATACATGTCTCTTTATGAATGTACCTGTGTACATGTCTCTCTATGAATGTATCTGTGTACATGTCTCTCTATGAATGTATCTGTGTACATGTCTCTCTATGTATGTATCTGTGTACATGTCTCTCAATGAATGTATCTGTGTACATGTCTCTCTATGAATGTATTTGTGTACATGTCTCTCTACGAATGTATCTGTGTACATGTCTCTCTATGTGTGTATCCGTGTACATGTCTCTATGAATGTATCTGTGTACATGTCGCTCTATGTGTGTATCTGTGTACATGTCTCTCTATGAATGTATCTGTGTACATGTCTCTCTATGAATGTATCTGTGTAAATGTCTCTCAATGAATGTATCTGTGTACATGTCTCTCTATGTGTGTATCTGTGTAAATGTCTCTCTATGAATGTATCTGTGTACATGTCTCTCTATGTATGTACCTGTGTACATGTATCTATGAATGTATCGGTGTACATGTCTCTCTATGTATGTACCTGTGTACATATCTCTCTGTGAATGTATCTGTGTACATGTCTCTCTATGTATGTGTCTCTGTATATGTCTCTCTATGTATGTATCTGTGTACCTGTCTCTATGTGTCTATCTGTGTATATGTCTCTCTATGTATGTATCTGTGTACATGTCTCTCTATTTGTGTATCTGTGTACATGTATCTCTATGGGTGTATCTGTGTACATGTCTCTCTATGTGTGTATCTGTGTACATGTCTCTCTATGTATGTATCTGTGTATATGTTTGTCTGTATGTATCTGTGTACATGTCTCTCTATGTATGTACCTGTGTTAATGTCTCTCTATGCGTGTATCTGTGTAGATGTTTTCTATGTATGTATCTGTGTACATGTCTCTCTATGTGTGTATCTGTGTACATGTCTCTCTATGTATGTATCTGTGTACATGTTTGTCTGTATGTATCTGTGTACATGTCTCTCTATGTATGTACCTGTGTTAATGTCTCTCTATGCGTGTATCTGTGTAGATGTTTTCTATGTATGTATCTGTGTACATGTCTCTCTATGTGTGTATCTGTGTACATGTCTCTCTATGTATGTATCTGTGTTCATGTCACTCTATGTGTGTATCTGTGTACATGTCTCTCTATGTATGTATCTGTATACATGTCTCTCTATGTATGTAGCTGTGTACATGTCTCTCTATATATGTATCTGTGTACATGTGTGTATTTGTGTACATGTCTGTCTATGTGTGTATCTGTGTACATGTCTCTCAATGAATGTATCTGTGTACAAGTCTCTCTATGTATGTATGTGTGTACATGTTTGTCTGTATGTCTCTTTTACATGTCTCTGTATGTATGTACCTGTGTACATGTTTGTCTGTATGTATCTGTGAACATGTCTCTCTATGAATGTATCTGTGTACATGTCTCTCTATGTATGTATCTGTGTACATGTCTCTCTATGTATGTATCTGTGTACATGTCTCTCTATGTATGTATCTGTGTACATGTTTGTCTGTATGTATCTGTGTACATGTCTCTATGTATGTAGCTGTGTACATGTCTCTCTATGCGTGTATCTGTGTACACGTCTGTCTATGTATGTATCTGTGTACATGTCTCTCTATGTATGTATCTGTGTACATATCTGTCTATGTATGTATCTATGTACATGTCTCTCTATGTAAGTATCTGTGTACATGTCTCTCTATGTATGTATCTGTGTACATGTCTGTTTATGTATGTATCTGTGTACATGTCTCTCTATGTATGTATCTGTGAACATGTCTATGTATGTATCTGTTTACATGTCTCTCTATGTATGTACATGTGTACATGTATGTATATGTATGTATCTGTGTACATCTCTCTATGTATGTATCTCTGTACATGTCTGTCTGTAAATATCTGTTTACATGTTTCTCTATGTGTGTTTCTGTGTACATGTTTGTCTATGTATGTATCTGTGTACTTGTCTGTCTATGTATGTATCTCTGTACAAGTCTCTCTATTTATGAATCTCTGTACATATTTGTCTCTATGTATCTGTGTATATGGCTTTCTATGTATGTATCTGTGTACATAGCTGTTTATGTATGTATCTCTGTACATCTCTCCCTACGTATGTATCTCTGTACATGTCTCTCTATTTATGTATCTCTGTACATGTCTGTCTGTATATATCTGTGTACATGTCTGTCTTTATGTGTCTGTGTACATGTCTGTCTGTATGTATCTGTGTACATGTCTGGCTATGTATGTATCTCTGTACATGTCTCTCTATGTGTGTATCTGTGTACATGTCTGTCTATGTGTGTATCTCTGTACACGTCTCTATGTATGTATCTGTACATGTCTGTCTGTATATATCTGTGTACATGTCTGTCTATGTATGTGTCTCTGTACATGTCTGTCTTTGTGTATATCTGTACATGTTTGTCTCTGTGTATCTGTGTACATGTTTATATGTATCTCTGTACATGTCCGTCTCTGTGTATCTCTGTACATGTTTATATGTATCTCTGTACATGTCCGTCTCTGTGTATCTCTGTACATGTTTATACGTATCTCTGTACATGTCCCTCTCTGTGTATCTCTGTACATGTTTATATGTGTCTCTTTACATGTCTGTCTCTACGTATCTCTGTACATGCTTATATGTATCTCTGTACATGTCTGTTTCTGTGTATCTCTGTACATGTTTATATGTATCTCTGTACATATCTGTCTTTGTGTATCTCTGTAAATGTTTCTATGTATCTCTCTACATGTCTGTCTCTGTGTATCTCTGTACATGTTTATATGTATCTCTGTACATGTCTGTCCCCGTGTATCTCTGTACATGTCTGTATCTGTGTATCTCTGTACATGTTTATATGTATCTCTGTACATGTCTGTCTGTATGTGTCTCTTTATATGTCTGTCTTTGTGTATCTCTGTACATGTTTATTTGTATCTCTGTACATGTCAGTCTGTATGTGTCTCTGTATGTCTGTATTTGTCTTTGTACATGTCTGTCTGTATGTGTCTCTGTACATTTCTGTCTTTGTGTATCTCTGTACATGTCTGTTTGTATGTGTCTCTGTACATTTCTGTCTTTGTGTATCTCTGTACATGTCTCTTTGTATGTGTCTCTGTACATTTCTGTCTTTGTGTATCTCTGTACATGTCTGTCTGAATGTTTCTCTGTACATTTCTGTCTTTGTGTATCTCTGTAAATGTCTGTTTGTATGTGTCTCTGTTCATTTCTGTCTTTGTGTATCTTTGTACATGTCTGTCTGTATGTGTCTCTGTACATTTCTGTCTTTGTGTATCTTTGTACATGTCTGTATGTGTCTCTGTACATTTCTGCCTTTGTGTATCTCTGTACATGTCTGTTGTATGTGTCTCTGTACATGTCTGTATGTATGTGTCTCTGTACATTTCTGTCTTTGTGTATCTCTGTACATATATGTCTGTATGTGTCTCTGTACATTTGTGTCTTTGTGTATCTTTGTGCATGTCTGTCTGTATGTGTCTCTGTACATTTCTGTCTTTGTGTATCTTTGTGCATGTCTGTCTGTATGTGTCTCTGTACATTTCTGTCTTTGTGTATCTTTGTACATGTCTGTCTGTATGTGTCTCTGTACATTTCTGTCTTTGTGTATCTCTGTACATGTCTGTCTGTATGTGTCTCTGTACATTTCTGTCTTTGTGTATCTCTGTACATGTCTTTATGTGTCTCTGTACATTTCTGTCTTTGTGTATCTTTGTACATGTCTGTCTGTATGTGTCTCTGTACATTTCTGTCTTGTGTATCACTGTACATGTCTGTCTGTATGTGTCTCTGTACATGTCTGTATGTATGTGTCTCTGTACATTTCTGTCTTTGTGTATGTCTGTACATGTGTTTCTGTATGTGTCTCTGTACATTTCTGTCTTTGTGTATCTTTGTACATGTTTGTCTGTATGTGTCTGTGTACATTTCTGTCTTTGTGTATCTCTGTACGTGTCTGTCTTTGTGTATCTTTGTACATGTCTGTCTGTATGTGTCTCTGTACATTTCTGTCTTTGTCTATCTTTGTACATTCTGTCTGTATGTGTCTCTGTACATTTTTGTCTTTGTGTATCTTTGAACATGTCTGTCTGTATGTGTCTCTGTACGTTTCTGTCTTTGTGTATCTCTGTACATGTCTGTCTGTATGTGTCTCTGTACATGTCTGTATGTATGTGTCTGTACATTTCTGTCTTTGTGTATCTCTGTACATGTCTGTCTGTATGTGTCTCTGTACATTTCCGTCTTTGTGTATCTCTGTACATGTCTGTCTGTATGTTTGTCTGTACATTTCTGTCTTTGTGTATCTCTGTACATGTCTGTTTGTATGTGTCTCTGTACATTTCTGTCTTTGTGTATCTTTGTATATGTCTGTCTGTATGTGTCTCTGTACATTTCTGTCTTTGTGTATCTTTGTACACGTCTGTATGTGTCTCTGTACATTTCTGTCTTGTGTATCTCTGTACATGTCTGTCTGTATGTGTCTCTGTACATGTCTGTATGTATGTGTCTCTGTACATTTCTGTCTTTGTGTATCTCTGTACATATCTGTCTGTATGTGTCTCTGTACATTTCTGTCTCTGTGTATCTTTGTGCATGTCTGTCTGTATGTGTCTCTGTACATTACTGTCTTTGTGTATCTTTGTACATGTCTGTCTGTATGTGTCTCTGTACATTTCTGTCTTTGTGTATCTCTGTACATATCTGTCTCTATGTGTCTCTGTACATTTCTGTCTTTGTGTATCTTTGTGCATGTCTGTCTGTATGTGTCTCTGTACATTTCTGTCTTTGTGTATCTTTGTACATGTCTGTCTGTATGTGTCTCTGTATGTCTGTATTTGTCTCTGTACATGTCTGTCTGTATGAGTCTCTGTACATTTCTGTCTTTGTGTATCTTTGTACATGTCTGTCTGTATGTGTCTCTATACATTTATGTCTTTGTGTATCTTTGTACATGTCTGTCTGTATGTGTCTCTGTACATTTCTGTCTTTGTGCATGTCTGTCTGTATGTGTCTCTGTACATTTCTGTCTTTGTGTATCTTTGTACATGTCTGTCTGTATGTGTCTCTGTACATTTCTGTCTTTGTCTATCTTTGTACATGTCTGTCTGTATGTGTCTGTACATTTCGTTCTTTGTGTATCTCTGTACAGGTCTGTCTGTATGTGTCTCTGTACATTTCTGTCTTTGTGTATCTCTGTACATGTCTGTATGTGTCTCTGTACATTTCTGTCTTTGTGTATCTTTGTACATGTCTGTCTGTATGTGTCTCTGTACATTTCTGTCTTTGTGTATCACTGTACATGTCTGTCTGTATGTGTCTCTGTACATGTCTGTATGTATGTGTCTCTGTACATTTCTGTCTTTGTGTATCTCTGTGCATGTGTTTCTGTATGTGTCTCTGTACATTTCTGTCTTTGTGTATCTTTGTACATGTCTGTCTGTATGTGTCTCTGTACATTTCTGTCTTTGTGTATCTCTGTACGTGTCTGTCTGTATGTGTCTCTGTACATTTCTGTCTTTGTGTATCTTTGTACACGTCTGTCTGTATGTGTCTCTGTACATTTCTGTCTTTGTCTATCTTTGTACATGTCTGTCTGTATGTGTCTCTGTACATTTTTGTCTTTGTGTATCTTTGAACATGTCTGTCTGTATGTGTCTCTGTACGTTTCTGTCTTTGTGTATCTCTGTACATGTCTGTCTGTATGTGTCTCTGTACATGTCTGTATGTATGTGTCTGTACATTTCTGTGTTTGTGTATCTCTGTACATGTCTGTCTGTATGTGTCTCTGTACATGTCTGTCTGTATGTGTCTCTGTGCATTTCCGTCTTTGTGTATCTTTGTACATGTCTGTCTGTATGTGTCTCTGTACATTTCTGTCTTTGTGTATCTCTGTACATGTCTGTCTGTATGTATCTCTGTACATGTCTGTATGTATGTGTCTCTGTACATTTTTGTCTTTGTGTATCTCTGTACATATCTGTCTGTATGTGTCTCTGTACATTTCTGTCTTTGAGTATCTTTGTGCATGTCTGTCTGTATGTGTCTCTGTACATTTCTGTCTTTGTGTATCTCTGTACATGTCTGTCTGTATGTGTCTCTGTACATGTCTGTGTGTATGTGTCTCTGTGCATTTCCGTCTTTGTGTATCTTTGTACATGTCTGTCTGTATGTGTCTCTGTACATTTCTGTCTTTGTGTTTCTCTGTACATGTCTGTCTGTATGTATCTCTGTACATGTTTGTCTGTATGTGTCTCTGTACATGTCTGTATGTATGTGTCTCTGTACATTTCTGTCTTTGTGTATCTCTGTACATGTCTATCTGTATGTGTCTCTGTACATGTCTGTCTGTGTGTGTCTCTGTGCATTTCCGTCTTTATGTATCTTTGTACATGTCTGTCTGTGTGTGTCTCTGTACGTTTCTGTCTTTGTGTATCTCTGTACATGTCTGTCTGTATGTGTCTCTGTACATGTCTGTATGTATGTGTCTCTGTACATTTCTGTCTTTGTGTATCTCTGTACATGTCTGTCTGTATGTGTCACTGTTCATGTCTGTCTTTATGTGTCTCTGTGCATTTCCGTCTTTGTGTATCTTTGTACATGTCTGTCTGTATGTATCTCTGTACATGTTTATATGTATCTCTGTACATGCCTGTCGTTGTGTATCTCTGTGCATGTCTGTGTCTGTGTATCTCTGTACATGTCTGTCTCTGTGTATCTCTGTACATTTCTGTCTCTTTGTATCTCTGTACATGTCTGTATGTACGTGTCTGTCTCTGTGTATCTGTGTACATGTCTGTCTCTGTGTATCTCTGTACATGTTTTCTGTATGTATCTCTGTACATGTCTGTCTGTATGTGTCTCTGTATATGTTGGTCTGTATGTATCTCTGTACATATCTGTCTGTATGTGTCTCTGTACATGTCTGTCTGTATGTATCTCTGTACATGTCGGTCTGTATGTATCTCTGTTCACGTCTGTCTCTGTGTCTCTCTGTGCATGTCTGTCTGTATGTATCTCTGTACATGTCTGTCTGTATGTGTCTCTGTACATGTCGGTCTGTATGTATCTCTGTACATATCTGTCTGTATGTGTCTCTGTACATGTCTGTCTGTATGTATCTCTGTACATGTCGGTCTGTATGAATCTCATTTCATGTCGTACTGTATGTATCTCTGTACATGTCTGTCTCTGTGTCTCTCTGTGCATGTCTGTCTCTGTGTATCTCTGTACATGTCTGTCTGTATGTATCTCTTTACATGTCTGTCTGTATGTGTCTGTGCATTTCCGTCTTTGTGTATCTCTGTACATGTCTGTCTGTATGTTTCTCTGTACATTTCTGTCTTTGTGTATCTCTGTACATGTCTGTTTGTATGTGTCTCTGTACATTTCTGTCTTTGTGTATCTTTGTATATGTCTGTCTGTATGTGTCTCTGTACATTTCTGTCTTTGTGTATCTTTGTACATGTCTGTCTGTATGTGTCTCTGTACATTTCTGTCTTTGTGTATCTCTGTACATGTCTGTCTGTATGTGTCTCTGTACATGTCTGTATGTATGTGTCTCTGTACATTTCTGTCTTTGTGTATCTCTGTACATATCTATCTGTATGTGTCTCTGTACTTTTCTGTCTTTGTGTATCTTTGTCTGTATGTGTCTCTGTACATTTCTGTCTTTGTGTATCTTTGTACATGTCTGTGTGTATGTGTCTCTGTACATTTCTGTCTTTGTGTATCTGTGTACATGTCTGTCTGTATGTGTCTCTGTACATTTCTGTCTTTGTGTATCTCTGTACATGTCTGTCTGTATGTGTCTCTGTACACTTCTGTCTTTGTGTATCTCTGTACATGTCTGTATGTGTCTCTGTACGTTTCTGTCTTTGTGTATCTTTGTACATGTCTGTGTGTATGTTTCTCTGTACATTTCTGTCTTTGTGTATCACTGTACATGTCTGTCTGTATGTGTCTCTGTACATGTCTGTATGTACGTGTCTCTGTACATTTCTGTCTTTGTGTATCTCTGTACATGTGTTTCTGTATGTGTCTCTGTACATTTCTGTCTTTGTGTATCTTTGTACATGTCTGTCTGTACGTGTCTATTTACATTTCTGTCTTTGTGTATCTCTGTACATGTCTGTCTGTATGTGTCTCTGTACATTTCTGTCTTTGTGTATCTTTGTACATGTCTGTCTGTATGTGTCTCTGTACATTTCTGTCTTTGTCTATCTAATACATGTCTGTCTGTATGTGTCTCTGTACATTTTGTCTTTGTGTATCTTTGAACATGTCTGTCTGTATGTGTCTCTGTACGTTTCTGTCTTTGTGTATCTCTGTACATGTCTGTCTGTATGTGTCTCTGTACATTTCTGTCTTTGTGTATCTCTGTACATGTCTGTCTGTATGTGTCTCTGTACATGTCTGTATGTATGTGTCTCTGTACATTTTTGTCTTTGTGTATCTCTGTACATATCTGTCTGTATGTGTGTCTGTACATTTCTGTCTTTGTGTATCTTTGTGCATGTCTGTCTGTATGTGTCTCTGTACATTTCTGTCTTTGTGTATCTCTGTACATGTCTGTCTGTATGTGTCTCTGTACATGTCTGTCTGTATGTGTCTCTGTGCATTTCCGTCTTTGTGTATCTTTGTACATGTCTGTCTGTATGTGTCTCTGTACATTTCTGTCTTTGTGTTTCTCTGTACATGTCTGTCTGTATGTATCTCTGTACATGTTTGTCTGTATGTGTCTCTGTACATGTCTGTATGTATGTGTCTCTTTACATTTCTGTCTTTGTGTATCTCTGTACATGTCTGTCTGTATGTGTCTCTGTGCATTTCCGTCTTTATGTATCTTTGTACATGTCTGTCTGTATGTGTCTCTTCACGTTTCTGTCTTTGTGTATCTCTGTACATGTCTGTCTGTATGTGTCTCTGTACATGTCTGTATGTATGTGTCTCTGTACATTTCTGTCTTTGTGTATCTCTGTACATGTCTGTCTGTATGTGTCTCTGTACATGTCTGTCTGTATGTGTCTCTGTGCATTTCCGTCTTTGTGTATCTTTGTACATGTCTGTCTGTATGTGGCTCTGTACATTTCTGTCTTTGTGTTTCTCTGTACATGTCTGTCTGTATGTGTCTGTGTACATGTCTGTCTGTATGTATCTCTGTACATGCCTGTCTTTGTGTATCTCTGTGCATGTCTGTGTCTGTGTATCTCTGTACATGTCTGTCTCTGTGTATCTCTATACATTTCTGTCTCTTTGTATCTCCGTACATGTCTGTATGTACGTGTCTGTCTCTGTGTATCTGTGTACATGTCTGTCTCTGTGTATCTCTGTACATGTTTTCTGTATGTATCTCTGTACATGTCTGTCTGTATGTGTCTCTGTATATGTTGGTGTGTATGTATCTCTGTACATATCTGTCTGTATGTGTCTCTGTACATGTCTGTCTGTATGTATCTCTGTACATGTCGGTCTGTATGTATCTCTGTTCATGTCTGTCTCTGTGTCTCTCTGTGCATGTCTGTCTCTGTGTATATCTGTACATGTCTGTCTGTATGTATCTCTGTACATGTCTGTCTGTATGTGTCTCTGTACATGTCGGTCTGTATGTATCTCTGTACATATCTGTCTGTATGTGTCTCTGTACATGTCTGTCTGTATGTATCTCTGTACATGTCGGTCTGTATGAATCTCATTACATGTCGTACTGTATGTATCTCTGTACATGTCTGTCTCTGTGTCTCTCTGTGCATGTCTGTCTCTGTGTATCTCTGTACATGTCTGTCTGTATGTATCTTTGTACATGTCTGTCTGTATGTGTCTCTGTACATGTCGGTCTGTATGTATGTCTTTACATGTCTGTATTTGTCTCTGTATATGTCTGTCTCTGTATATCTCTGTACCTTTTTGTCTGTGTGTATCTCTGTACATGTCTGTCTGAATGTGTCTCTGTACATGTCGGTCTGTATGTATCTCTGTACATGTCTGTCTTTGTGTATCTCTGTACATGTCTGTCTTTGTGTATCTCTGTACATGTTTGTCTGCATGTGTCTCTATACATGTCGGTCTGTATGTGTCTCTGTACATGTTTGTCTTTGTGTATCTCTGTACATGTCTGTGAAATACCAAACTTGGTATCAAAGTTCAGCAGGTTCCCAATATACGACAGAGTTTTTCAAGAAGAAATCTCTCCACTCAAACTGTCCTTTGCATGAAAAGATTTTTAAACATTTCAATGTTCTAAAAGGTGGCTCTAATGATATTGATTAAACTATTATATGTTTAAGAGATTTGCATGAGAAATAAAATGAAGATCTTGAATTTTGTAGGAATAGCTCATGTAGTCTTCTTCATTCTGAAAGACTTTTGTATAATTGATGAACTATAGGAGATAGACAAAATCTTATAAACAAAAACTGTGGATCTCTTTTAAGCACACAATTTGTCAAATTGTTTTTCGAATTAACTATTTTCAAGATATTCCTTGTTATTGGTTTTGAATTTTTAAATACATGTAGTTCTCTGAATTGGGAAATCATTATCGTTTTTTTCTCCGGTCGTGCAAAGAGAACGGAATTTGAAAGCCATCACACAGCGACCAGGTCTTAAAGTACTTGACTGCTTATAGCTACTGTACTCCTGTTGTGCCTATAAAGTAATATGTAATAGAATCATTTCTACAAATGTAGGCAGGAGAAAGTGATGAGAGTGTAACACTTGCTCTCTGGCCTGTCATGATACTGAGCACAATGTTTATCTTGAAGTAGGCAGGAGAAAGTGATGAGAGTGTAACACTTGCTCTCTGGCCTGTGATGATAGTGAGCACAATGTTTATCTTGAAGTAGGCAGGAGAAAGTGATGAGAGTGTAACACTTGCTCTCTGGCCTGTGATGATAGTGAGCACAATGTTTATCTTGAAGTAGGCAGGAGAAAGTGATGAGAGTGTAACACTTGCTCTCTGGCCTGTCATGATACTGAGCACAATGTTTATCTTGAAGTAGGCAGGAGAAAGTGATGAGAGTGTAACACTTGCTCTCTGGCCTGTGATGATACTGAGCACAATGTTTATCTTGAAGTAGGCAGGAGAAAGTGATGAGAGTGTAACACTTGCTCTCTGGCCTGTGATGATAGTGAGCACAATGTTTTGTTTCAGAAGAGACAGATGTTCAGAGTGACGATGCAGAAAGCGGACTGTCCCAGAGTGACAGCACACCTCAACACCTCTACGCTCTTAAGGTAACGTTGCATTAACAGTATTTAAATGGTATTCTTCCCATCTTCACAACTATAGCTATTGTTTTTCAATCAGAACTAAAGCAATTTTTAATCATATAAAATCCATTAATTTTTATTCAAGTATTTTGAAAAGAAATAAGAATTAATATATTAATAAGTAAATATTTTATTTATACAAAAATAATTATTGTAAGTGTGACGACGTATTCAGCCCAGGCTCTATATATACAGAATAGTTATATTGAGTTGTTAAAAATTAGAAAAATATTAAGATCTGTCATACTGTTATGTTTGTGCTACCTCTCTTTTAACAGAGCAATTCCATTTTTTTTCATTCATTTTGCATTCAGTTTAATTTGTTTATTTGCCCAAAGTGGCATCATCATACAGATATAGAATTGCAAGTGAAGTACAGATATCTATAGGGGAAGTATCGCATTCCACCCAAAAATTCAATACCGAGATTTCACTGGAAATACATGTTTTGAGGTGCCCTGAATCCATATAAAGCATTTTTGGAAACATGTCCATGTGTGTGTATCTGTCTGTCTACCAGTCTGAACAGCATACTAAAAAACGAAAAGTTGGATAAATACCAAACTTGGTATTTGAGTTTAGTATCTTCCAGGGATGCGACACAAAGATTTTAAAAAAAAATCCCTCCAGCCCAGACTACTCTTTACATGAAACATTGTTTGAAAATTTTGATTTTCTCAAAAATGGTTTCATGGCAAATGAAATGCACATCTTGAATTTTCTGAGAATGTCCCCAAAAGTCCTCTTCGTTCTGAATGACTTTCTCATAATTGGTAAACTGTAAGAGATAGACAAAATTTTACTACACAAAAAATGTGGATCTCGTTAAAACACACAATTTGTGATATACGTTTTTTTTGTCAAGTAACCCATTTCCGAGATATTCCTTGTTATTTGTTTGAATTTTCCAATGCATATACATTTTCTCAAATGGGAATTTGTTATTCATTTTCTTATATTCTGGACTTGCAAAGAGAATGGAATGGTCTACATAGCAACCAGCTCTTAAAACATTTGACTATCGCTTAAAGCCTACCATATTCCCCTTGCACCTACAAGAAAATTAGCAATAAGATAGTTTTCAAATGTTTATCTCTATTGGCATGAAGTAGATGGAGAAAAAACATTTGTAAAAATACTTTGTACAAGAGTAGAGAAAGTCATGTGAGTGTAACACATCAGATTTTTATAGTTACTACTAAAATCAAGTTATAATACTTTATTTACATTATGTACAATATTGAATGTATTTCTGTTGTTTCACATTTGTTTAATACATGTTTTGTACTCTTCAACTGATAAGGAGCAATATCAAATAAGTAATCTTTAACTTTTTTCAATTTAACAGTGTTATTTTTAACATTTTTTATGCTTTCTGGTAGATGGTCATATAATATTACCCTGTTATTTATTATGTTTTTGTTGCTGAGTGAACCCCTTAGTGTAGTTTGAAAATAATTGTTTTTACCCCTTGTATTATATTCGTGAATGTCAGTATTTTTATTTGTTGGTTTGGTGAGAGTACATATTTTGTGCTATTGTATACATACATAGCTGCAAGCGTTATAAGAGTACATGTACGTGAATCTTTGATATTTAGTTTAGCTGGCATTCTTATTGCTTTTTTCTGTAGCTAAACACTTTTTGTATCCCCTTCTTGCAGCTATTTCCCCATAGAATTATACCATAACTTAGGTGTGAGCTAATAAATGCAAAGTATATTTATACTTAGAGACTCAGCAATATTTACATAGTGCACATGAAAAACATCAGAAATTATTTCTGACTTGTCTAATTTATTTTTCTAAAATAATATTTTCCATCACATTTCCAGTTGTTTGCTTATGTACTGAATTTTCAACTCCGCAAGTGGATTTAATTTTATTTTTAGAAGTATTTATCTTGTGCCTATTGTTGAACTTCTTTGCTGCCTCAATTACTTTTTTAAAATTGTATTCACAGTTTTTTATATACCATAATGGTTCTTCCTCTAATTAAAACCTTCTCAGCTCATTTAAAACTGCCATTCTTTATTTGGATATTTGTATTCCTTTTGTGACCCATGATTTTTTCTTACTTTTTCCTAAATAAGCAGCTATTTTAGGAATAGCACCTTTAAGAGTATTTGTGATTTAGTGTGAAATGATCTATATTTATCATTTAGGTTGCCAGTTTCATATAAATGTACCCAATCCATTTGCTCAAGTTGTCATTACTTACTTTTTTTTTATAGTCTACTACCCGCTTTTGTCTTTGAATAGTTTTGAACTGCAGTTTCAAAAGCTGACAATGGTGTTCACTTACATTAGTTTTTATTACTGATACCTTAAATTCTTTTTCATATTTAGTGCCACAAATATTATCTATACAAGTTTTGGAATTCTCTGTTACTCTGGTTGGCGCATTTATTCTCGCCTTTATGTTATGTTTAACAATTGTGCTAACATACACTTATCATTTCCATTTTCCAGGAAGTTTATATTAAAACTTCCTGCAATTACCACTTTGTTATTCTTTTGGCATTTTGTACAATACATATGCAAAACTTTCTAAAAAAAATTTTTTGTCCCCTCTTGGTGACCAGTTTACACCAAGCATTACAGTACCTTTTCCTTTTTTAGATTTTGTTTCCACAGCAACCAATTCACAATGCATTTCCTTGCAGAACTGTGTAAATTTTTATTTCCCATATTTTAAATGCTGTTTTACATGTCCCCACTAAAGTGAGGCACTCTACAAAAACATATTGCTAATCTATCCTCATCATAATTATTTACAATAATCTCATCTTCCTTAAGACCATTTCGGTAAATACAAGAATATGTATCTAGTTTTAGGTTTTTTAAAACTAGTTCCATTCATGCTCGTTTATTTGCTAGATATTGAAAATTTTGGTGATACAAAGGTTCATACACCTTTTTGTTGTGTTGCACACCATGCCAACATTTAGACGTACTTGAGTCACCTGCTGAACAGGTATTGTCACAAAATTACACATGGGCGCTGTTCACTCCGTCTATTAGCGCCCTTCTCCACAAATCAGTGTCTTTATGCTCGAATAATGTGCAAATAGATCGCTGATTCTGTTGAACATGCTTTCTTATTCACCTGCTCTTCCCCTCTTTTTGTTCATTATTTGTTTTACATATATATATTTCCCTTTTCCAAGTGTTTCTTCATTGAAATATAAAATGTTAGAGACGGTTTTTCAATTTCTATATCCTTAAATCTCTGCCTTGCTTCTTTCCATAAAAGCATTGTAATTATTTTCTAAGTTATTTTGTGAAGACTGTTAAACCATCCAGAATTCCTTAAGTACTTCTTTTGATATACTGTGCATTATAAGTAAATGTGTGATTTAAAAGCTAATAAAGATACGTATTCTTGGGAACTTAAAAAGCAAGAAAAAAGTTGATTTATTTTCCTTTACTTTAAACTATATGTTACAGGAGCATTTAAAGTTATGTAAATGTTTAATTTTTGGAAACAAATGACAAGAAATGTGGTACTTTGTGACAGAGTCATCACGTGTTACTTAAACAACATCTGCAGAGGGCCACGTCCGAGAAGAGTCACCTGGAGGAGATAGCGGCCATGTTGGGCGAGGAAACACAGAAACTCAAGTACGAGCTGGCCGAAGCGACAGAAGCTGCTCATAGTCGGGATGAGGTGATAGCTCTACTGGAGAGTCAAGTGACACGCATGGAGACATTGTACACCAGCTCACTAGAGGAATCGCAGAAGTGTAAACTGCGTCTTGGTAACTTGGAGCAGGAGCTGCAGCATGTGAAGGATGTTTGTAACAAGGTACCTATAGTAGCTAACAGCAAGTATCGTATCCAATGGAAATGCATGTTTTGAAAAATCATTTTTAGGAAAAGGTCCTTGTGTGTGTCTGTGAACAGCATCTGAAATCAAAACCCAAAATTGCAAACTGAGTATTTAAGTTTAGCATCTTCTAAGCATTGACACAAAGATTTTCAACAACATTCCCCCCAACCTAAATTATCTTTGTGAGTGGGCCTAACAATTAACATGTTTAAGAAGTTTGCATGGCAAATGAAATGTATATCTTGAATTTTCTGTGAATAGTTTGTGAATTCCTTTTCATTCTGAATGGCTTTTGTGTAATTGGTAAACCGTAAGAGATAAATAAAATCTTGCTACACAAAAAAAAAAAAAATGTAGATCTCTTTAAAGCACACAGTTTACATCAAATAAAATGTTTTTGTGGAGTTAACAATTTCTGAAATATTCCTTGTTAGTGGTTTGAATATTCAAGTAGTTATACTTTTCTCAACTGCCAAATCACTATTTATTTTTTTCTCATGGCCATGCAAAGAGCATGGAATTTCAAAGTCATCCCTCATCAATCAAAACTCTGACTATCATTTTACCTACTGTATCCTAGATTCACAAGAAATAGGTAGACTGTTGAAAAGAGAGTAGGGAAAGGGAAGGTCATGAGTAATTCTCCAAAGTGAAGCACTCTTTATTTAGTTATTTATTGAATAGAAAAGAAATGCTATTGTGCTGAGCATATTTGACAATTATAAATGGATTGAACAATCTGAGAAGGCTTATTAAAGAGGCAATGAATGAAAGTGAAAATAACAACGTTGTTTTTTGAGTCAATACAGGTTCTTCCAGTTCACTGTCACAAAAGTTCAGGTGATTGTTTGGGGTAAATCTCGATCTACCAAATACAGGATACTCAAAAATCAGGTGCTGCACAGTTTGAGCACAAATAACCATCTGGGACATCGATCTGAAATCGCTGAAAATATGATTTAAATTTGCCATGGCCAGATAGGAATTGAGTAAGTGCAAACTTGGACACAAGTATTTTTCTCTAGAGTTGATGCTGGATCTCTGGAAAAAATATTTCTTTCATAATGAGTCCTTTCAGGGTTGTGGCCCAGATGTTGGAGAGTCATGTAGGAGCTGTGTCATATGAAGGTTCTATTGCTGTCTCAGGAGGCCGTGGCTATTGGATTTGTGTACTGCCACTCAGTTCCATTGGCTCAACTTGAAGTTATGTGAGGGAGGTTCACACAAGTGTGTAATGGCCTCTGAATGTTGATGGGACCTTGATACTCGGTGGTATCCCAGTATGCCTAATACTTTTAAATTGTTGTGTTTAACTTTATGCTAGATAAGGAATAAGACATCACGTTATTGTCCCCAAAGAGTTGATGGACCTTGAATGCAACATTCTATAGTCTCCTGTGTCTAAATGAAAACAATGGTATTCGTGTAACATGCAGCATTAACTGAGTTGTGAAAGCAACGGATTTACCTGACGATTAAATCATGTTTCTGCAATAGCCTGGCTTGGTGACTCAATCTCATTCACCTACTCCGGTGACCAAATCAGAACTTAAGACGTGAGATAATGCAGTGTTCTTTCCTTCCATCTGTTAGTTTCTGTTTATGCAAGTCAAACTCGGGTCACAAGTATAGCTTACAGGTGTACCATAATTACGGTAATTAAATTAC
Source organism: Deroplatys truncata (assembly GCA_030765065.1). Taxonomy (NCBI): domain Eukaryota; kingdom Metazoa; phylum Arthropoda; class Insecta; order Mantodea; family Mantidae; genus Deroplatys; species Deroplatys truncata. The sequence continues at coordinate 2,334,847 of CM060977.1, read as the reverse complement.
CATTACATGGTATACATTACCATAATATGGATAGAAATTCCTTTAGAAGAAAGTTTTGAGTACAAAATATAGTTACATAAAAAGTGAAGCAAAACATTATTATTATTGTTGTTGTTGTTGTTAGCCTTGCGTAACAATTGGGATATATAACCTGTGGCATTATCAAGATAAACAGGAACAATTTTGGAATCGGCATACAATACAAAATTTGTTCCAGAAAGCTACTAACAAGAACATAAGTCAGTTTTTCATAAAGTGAGTATCGAGAAATGCTGGTAGCAGTTTCAACATGTACAGGAAAGTTGCTGCTCATTGTTGTGGCATAAATTTATGTTTAGAGATATGATGGTTAACATGTGTCTACACTTTGTACATATAATTTTAATCCTTTTTATTTTCATTGCATTCCAACAAAAAGTTTGATACTAAGATTTCACTGGAAATACTTGTTTTGAGGTACCCAAAATTCAAAAAAAAAAAAAAGCCTTTTTAAAAAGGGTCCATGTGTGTATGTGTAAACAACATAAGTCAAAAATCAAATAAACACCAAACTTGGTATTTAAGTTCAGTACTTTCCAGAAGTGCAACACAAAGACTTTCAAGAAAATTGCCCACCCCAAACTACTCTTTCAATATTTTTTATTTTGTAAAAAATGGCTGTAACAATTTCCCTTAAAATACTGTATATTAAAGATATTTACTTGAGAAATAAAATGTGTATTTTAAATTTTCTGGAAATAGCCTGGTTTGGTAAAGTGCTCTGTTTTGTTTTAGTTGTAGTGAAGGAATCTGTGAGTTTATTTTAAAAGGTGAGATAGGAAGCACTTTGTATATGAAGAGTTTAGTTGCTACATAGTCTGACACGTGGCTACTTGACAAGTTGCGCATGTTTTCCAGTCATCATACGGAAGAACATCTTAGGGCCACCAACGCTATAAGTGACTTAGTTGGTATTGAAGTAACAAATTTATTAACCCTTACTTGGAAAAGCAGAGTAGTTAGGGTTTTTCCCCCTCATAATGAGAAATGGTGTTTTTACCTCACCACACTTTGAGTAAGTCACCAGATTGGAAAGGAGAGAGGGAGAACAGGAAAATATTGCAATGGAGCCCTTAGAATCATTTAGTGAATACACCAGGATTGAAGCAGAGAAATCAAAGTCTGAGGCCAAAGAACGTTTTGATAAGAAAGCTCCAGAAGTGACAAGAAGCTTTGCCCAAGTGACAGTCACATCTGCACCAATGCGGCTTCAATTCACAGCAGAGATTAAAAGACATACCATGTTTATATCATCTATGTCAGACAGCTTAACACAAAACCTTAAAGCGGCACAAGAGAAAATTCAAATACGAAGTCTTAGAACAGCTGGGAAGAATCTAATAATGGAGAGTAAAAGAGCAACAATCTTAAAGGGAAACATCTAAGAAGAGGAATCCTCTAATGATAATGTACAACACCTTAACAAAGAAGGTATATTTATAAAGAACTATGTAACCAGAGAAGAGTTTAATAAACATTTTAAATTAAGATTTAAAACTGATCCCAGAAACAGGGCAACCATTCACCACGTGGTAGAGGTGTCCTCTAAACTGAGAAAAAATAATAATATCTAACGGCAGACTTTTTATTGGCTTCCAATCCATCAGCACCAAGGATTTTATATCTGTTGCAAAATGCTTGAAATGTTATGATTACGAGCATGTTGCAAAATTTTGCAGTAAAGATAAGATAATTTGTGGACATTGTGGGGAAGAAGAGCAACCCATGCAGTAGATGAAATAAGAAATGTGAAGGTAAACAAGACTGTCCCACCTAGAGTTACCACCAGGACACATTATTGACACTATAAAAATAGAAAACCAGGGAGTAATATTAGATAATAAACCTAATTTACCCTCCAAAATTAAGAATTCATAATATCAGTCACGAAATGGGTATTAAGAAGAAAATATTAGTAGATTATGATGCCATATTAAATGATGAAAACAGCACAAAAGAAGAAGAGATTGAAAAAGAGGAAATAGAAGAGGAGGCAAAAGAATTGGGTTTACATAGGAAAATATGTAGAAGTTTTTGAAATTTTCTATGTTTAAATAGAAAAAGGAATATAAAAGTAAATAAATAAATAAATAAATAATAATAATAATAATAATAATAATAATAATAATAATAATAATAATAATAGTAATAATGAATTTGAAGTATATGAGGAGAGTGAAATTGATAATATAGAAGAAGGAAATGAAGAAGACGTAAATAGCAATAAGCAAGTCAACTTGAAACAAAATGCAATCAGAGAACAAACATTCTCGATCAAAACTGCTGACAACAACTTTACACGTGAGCCAGATTTATCTGGACTTTGACGTCTCATTAATGGTGAGTTGGTTAGAGGATAGAAAAACTTTGCTCACCGCCTTGCGGCATGTAATATGTAAGCTACATGGGAATGGTGAATCAATAATTTTCCGTGTCCCGGACCTATTGCTCGTATAGATCTAAAATCCCAAAATATAACAACAAATCCAACAGAATTACTGAAACTATTAAACACAGTTTTTGAAAGATAAATTAGACCTTAATGAAGTATATAAACATTTTATACTTTGTTACGGAAGAATTGTTTTTTATATAAATCAAAGATGGCCCAATTGTTACACTCAAATTCGGCATGATGGAGTAAATCATCCTGAAAATACCCTTAAATGCGAGCCCATAAAACCCATGGCTTGCCAATATGCCAGTACACCTTTTAAACACAAAAAGCCTATCATAAAACAAAACACCTACAACACCAAAAGTAATAATAATTATTAGGAAAATCCTTTCAGTATTTTTATTAAGCAGTTAGGTAGTAATACTAAAACCAAATCTAAACCTAAACAAACATTACCCACCGCTCCCAAATTGAAAATACCAAGGCCAAGGAAAATTTCCACCACCAGGCTTTTTAGAGTTCATAAACTAACTAGAGAGGTAACCAACCAGGAATTTAAGAAAGGCATCAAACATAATGTTTTTGCAAACTCTGGGTACATTTTACTTAGAAGACAACATGGTAGTTTGCGACAAGTATAGGATTATTAAATGCCCGGAGAAGGAAACAAGCGATGTCTGAACTAAGGAAAACTGCAAATTTATTATGCATACAGGAACCTTGTACATAAAAAGGAAAGGTAACAAATGTTCCAGTTACAGCTAGCAATGGCATCTATTATCATTTATAATCCAAATTTGCAAATAGTTACCCACATACGAATCAATACAGCCATCCCATTCATTCATATATAAACAAAATAAAACAAATTAGTAATATTTTTAAAACTATGAGCAAATTTTTACCTGCAATGCCAAATCTAATTGGTGGTATTAAGGATGAAAGAGGAGAAAACTTGGAAGATGTTATTTCTGAACAAAATCTGTTTATTAACAATAATCCTCGTATATTTGAAAACAGTCGGTGCTACAGCAAATATCAAAAACTGGAAAGTTGGTCATGATATGACAACCATAGATTAACTTATTTCAATTACCACATTGGGAAACCTAAACCCAAAGATAACATTTATAATTACAAAATTGGTATCTTTTGGAACAAGAGTTTGATAACTGGAATATGTCGACAAGGATGCTAAAAATTTAGTTCAATCAATACAAAAGATGATAGAAAAATCAGTTCCAATGATTAAACCTAAAAAGTACTATGACAATATTTAGACAGATGCATACAGAAGGCACATAGAAATGTTAGGAAACTTAAAAAGAATTTATCAAAGATCAATAATTGCAGACGAAAGAGAGAAAAATTTGAATAAATATAGAGAGGCGAAAATGAAATATAAGGACAGCTTAGAAGAAACTAGAAAAAGTTTGTGGAAAAATTTTCTCGAAAAAGAATTACAAACAAATATATGGGGTATACCACATAAAATAATAATGGAGAAAATTAAAAGACCCGAGATTTTAAACACTCTGCAAAAGGATAATGGAGAAATGACAACAAATTGGCAAAATTCAGTAAATGTTCTCCTAGACAAGTTACTTCCTCAGGATGATAAAAATATGGACAACGCTTTACATATACAAAAAAGAATAGATATGATATGACATATAGAAATAATATTTCCCTTTGATATTTCCGAAATCAGACTATTCTAAACAAGCTAAAAATGAAGCAGCAGGGCCAGATTTCATAACAAACGAAGTTATAGTAGCCTTGGAAGATAAATTACACCATTTTTGTTACAACTTTGTAATGACTGTATATGGAAAGAGGCTAATGTAATTATTTTGAAGAATAGTGCTGAAAAGAACCCAAAGGATCCAAAATCCTACAGACCAATATGCTTATTGAATACTGTAGGAAAGATTTTAAAAGAACTGCTTTGTAAAAGATAGGTATGAATGGAAACCAATTTGGTTTTAGGAAAGGAAAATCTACAGAAGATGCGATAAATTGTATAGTGAAAACTGTTAAGACAACGCATTCTAAATATTTAATTGGAATTTTAATTGACATTTCCGGCTCATTTGATAATTTATGGTGATCAGTATTATTTGAAAGATTATGGGAGAAAGGATTCCCAAAATGCCTAATGATTACTGTAGGGACAGAAGGGTCCATATAAAGGGAATAGAACATATAGACATATTACCAAAGGCTTGTATTGGAAACATTGTTGGATGAGTTAATTACAGATGCAAATGTTAAAAATACTGTAGCATATGCGAACAATGTATTATTTTTAATAGAAGGAAACAGCAGAAGTGAAATAAATAATTTAACTAATAAACTAAGCAATACCAAACTCCAAGTAGCTCCAAATAAATCAGGATATATGGCTCTCAAAGGCCACCTTAAGACAGATCCATGCATAAAGTATGATAATCAAAACATAAGATGCAAAGAGAAGCTAAATATTTAGGTATTTATTTAGATGGGCATCTTAATTTTAGAAAACACACGGAATATTTCGGAAAAAATCTGAAAAAGTAATGATGATATTAACTAGATTACTTCAATCAAATTTTAATATTCCACTAAATGCCATATCAAGCATCTTTGCCTCAATAATAATGTATGGAGCAGGAATCTGGGCAGTGAGGATGAATGACGAAGATCTCAGAGAAAAGTGTTGTTAAGATTTAGTAGCTACAGGCATCATGTACCACGCAGTTTTTGGGTTTAAGAAAGTATATGCAATAACTGGCAGACAATGTAACAACATACGTGATATAAAATTTAGTTTAAAAACTCAATGGCAGCGGGAATGGGAAAATACTGAGGTTTTAATTTACTTAGTAATAATATCTCGGAAAGATTGATGTTAAATCATACACAGGACGATATATGGTAAAAGACAAGCTCACCCAGAGCACGTTTTGTTTGAATGTGTACAATTTTGAGAACAGGTTAGAGAAGAAAGAATGGCATTGAGTGTGAATAATATATCCATCTAGAGCAATTAGCCCCAAAAATAAGCAATTTAGTGAGGAATGTAGTGATACCACAAGGAGACATTTTAGGAACCAATGAAGAAAGAGGAAGATTAGAACGCATACCATTACAACATCAATACACGGAGAAGAAAGAAGAGGAGGAGGAGGAGCATAATTATGATAATGATAATATAAGAAGATAGCTTTGGATTATAATAGGTAGAATGAATGTCGAGATAGATGATATTATTCAAAAGTAACTAGTGGAAATTAAATATATGTAAAAAGATGTGAAGCAGTAAAGTAGGGAGAAGAGAGAAGAATCTATAGATGAACTAAATTCTGAGGCAGTTAAGAAGAGAGATGAAGGTTAAGGGACAAAAATAATAATGAAAATAAACCAAAAGGAAACAGTTAAGTGAATAGAAGAGAGAAGAATTTAGATAAGAAGATTTAATATGAAGAAAAGAGTTGTGGTGCTTCACGTATGGTAAGCCAGTTTGAAGAAGGTGTATTATTGAAGGAGTTGAATTGTATTTCGACTGTTGGGGAGCCGAACTTGAAGTAGTTGCAACCGCACGTATGGTAAAAAGTTTCCGGTAGCCTTCGCCCCAAATGTACTTTCCGGTGGCCTTTGCCCCAAGTTTAAAATATATTAACTTTGTAATTTGACTGTTTCTTTAAATATTATATATTTATGTTTGCCTCGGCTGCGTCAGTATTTATATTTCTTTTAGAGAATCACAAGTAGCATATTAAACTTTCAAATTCATTATTCCCTCAAGGTTACCTCATTGTTACCTCATTGTTAGCAACTTTTAACCTATTATTCTCACAGCTCCTACATTATTAAATTACGTAATACATGCACATAACATTATTACACATGTATACAATAATATAAACATATACAGTGACTGTAATATACAATTTTTATATATTGTTACGTACACATGTTGCTTTAAGGCGGGCTGTTATTGAATTTATATATTATATAATTGCAGAGAGGGAAGATGAGCTATCAGAATACCAAGCAGGTTTTAGGAGAGGAAAAAGAACAATAGATAGATAATGATAATTCAAACCATAGTAAACAAATACTTAAGAAATAAAAGGGGTAGGGTATATATATTTTTTGCAGACTTCGAGAAGGCTTTTGTTACTATAAACAGAGAGGCTTTGGTATATAAATTGAGGAACAAAGGAGTCAGCACTGCATTCATCGAGGGGATACAAACTTGGTGCATTCTTTTTTTCTTTTTTTCTCCAGAACACATTGATAGAAACCAAAACATTAACAAAAGCTGAAAAATCCAGAATTAAACCAGATTTTCCCACCATACCTAGGTTATATGCACTACCAAAAATACACAAACTCGGCAACAAAATGAGGCCCATAGTGAATAACATAAACTCTCCTACATACAAACTAGCAAAATGGCTTTCAAATACCTTCAACTCCATGCCTATGTTCAAAAGTCTTAGTATAAAAAATTCATTAGAATTAACCACTCACCTTTCAAATATAAATATATCACCCACAGACATGATGGTATCATTTGATGTCACTGCACTCTTCCCAAGCATACCAAAAGAAGAATTATTACCACTGCTAGAAAATTGGATATTAAACAATGGCACACCTAGAGCACAAACAGAAGATTACCTAAAACTAACAAAATTATGTCTGGACCAAAATTTCTTTTCATTCCATCACAAAATCTTTAAACAAACCTCAGGCCTAACTATGGGAAACCCCCTTTCACCATTTTTAGCAGAACTATATATGAGCCACTTTGAATGCCATATTACTAAATCTTTCCCACATCTATTCAAAACCTGGTATAGGTATGTAGATGATATTTTTGCTATTGTTCCAAAAAAACTTTCAGAAGATGCTTTGAAATTATTAAATTTACAAAAAAGATCTATTAAATTCACAATAGAAAAAGAAGAAAATGGCCAATTACCTTACCTAGACATCAGGATCATCAGAAATAATGCACACAACAAACTAACGTTTGGCATTTACAGAAAACCAATGCACACAGAAAATGATATTAAAAACAATAGCTAGAATCCTACAAGCCACAAACATGCAATTTTAAATAGTATTACAAACAGGTTAGTACATATACCAATGGAGAAAGAGGAATACCAGAAAGAATACCAACACATTATCAACATAGCCACTATGAATGGATACCAGAAAAAAACAATAGATAAGAAGATAAAAAAGTTTGAAAGACAGAAATACATCCAACAAATGACTACGTTACTCAGACAACAAAAACCACAAGCATATAGAAAATTCACTTATCACCCTTGGACACAGCATAAATTTCAAAGGATTTTCAAAAAATACAACATCACCCTGTCTCCACAGAATAACCACAATATACAGAAACTACTATGCAAAAGAACAAAAGATCCTATCCCCAACGATAAATCAGCTGGTATATATCAAATTGATTGTAATGAATGTAACCTTGTATATATAGGAAGAACAAAAAGAAATCTTGAAATAAGACTTAAAGAACATATGAGATGCATTTACCAAAAGCAGCCAGATAAATCAGCAGTAGCACATCATTTCTGGTCTTCAAACCATGATATCACTCCAAACATAAAACTCTTAAAACCGATCAACAGCAGTAATGAATTGGACATCTGGGAAAAAATACATATTGTCAAACACAGGAATCACCTAATGAATTTCGAACTGCCGCCACCCAACAGCCTTTGGAGGTTCATCAGCCCAGCACCAGAGAACACCACTAACCACACACATCCCCCAGACGATGACTGGAAACATCAGTTGAGAACATGCTGACGATGGGTACAAGCCATCTCCCGAAACGCGTTCAAGTAAGAATATTATAGTGATGTAGTGTAACAACCTTCAACTCTCTTTATTTCAAACCAGGGTTATTATTTGCAGATGATCTAGTAGCCGGGGTAGTAACAGTAATAAGGTTGCAACATGCTATCAACGAAATTGCAAAATTTTGTATGGAATGGGGGCTAAAGGTGAATACAAAAAAGTCCAAGATAATAGTGTTCAAGAAAGGATCAAAATTAAAAAGAGAGGAAAGATGGTATATAAATGGAGAGCGAATAGTGGTGGTAACAGAATTTGATTACTTGGGGATTAGATTCTCAAGCAACGGGAAATGGGAAGCACAATCTAAATATGCACAACTGAAAGGAAAGCCATGAAAGCTGTTAGAGTTTGCTTGTGCAAAAGACCCACGCTAACAATGAACTGGTTGGAAAGGCTATATGAAGCTGTAGTGGAGTCAAAAATGTTATAGGAATAGAAATATGGGGAGTGGCAAAGGGATGGATTAAATTGATATAGTCCATAGAATGTTTTGTAGAGAAGTTCTGGGTTTACCCAATAGTTCACCAAGGGGCGTGGCACTGGCAGAACTAGGAAGGGTAGGGAGAAAAGGTATAATAGTGGAAAGAATTTTGAAGTATTGGTATAGATGTTTAAATTTAGAAGATGGTAATATATTAAAAGAATGTATACAATTCCAAAAAGCTGTCTTAGGGGAAGAGTGTTGGATTGGGGAAATGGGAAATGTGCTAAAAGAAATTGGCATGAGGAATATTTTCAGATTAGACAAATATAATAACAGTGGGTTTTGGAAAGAAGTGAGATTGAGGGTGGAAGATATCGAGAAACAAGAGAGATGGGCTAGTTTTGAGGATAAAAGATCATTGATCTTGTATAAATTAGTTAAAAGAAATTGGGGAAGGGAGAAGTATGTAGATATATGCAATCAATTTGGTAGAATAGGTCTTGCGTGGATGCGCACAGGAGTAATATTTTTAAAAAGGAATGGATATAATTGTTCACGGAGATGTATTATGTGTGATGAATCGGGTAGTACTTTTCATTGTCTAATAGAATGTGATAAGGTTAAAAGGTGGAGAGAGGTTATATGGAATAAAAAATGGGACAAGCTAAACAAAGAAGCAGTAGCATTAAGAATGTTGGGAAGCACAAAAGTAGAAACAATTAAAATAATGTTTTAGGCAACACAAGGGATAAGTGGATAAGGAGCTTAAGAAAGGTACAGCAGAATGGGCATAGTTTGTAAGTGGAGAGATGATGTAGTAGTCCTCCAACAATGAAGCACTTCTTTTGCCTCCCACTTGGTTCTTCTTTTGCCACGGCTGCTCCAGCATGAAACCTTAACCTCGGGGTATGCAAGAGAAACACACAAACGCTGTCTTGGAACACTTTTATTCACTATTTAAAATAATACTTTAGGTTTGCTAATCACTATTAAATGCATACCAAGTTACTTTGTCTTTTTTTTTTTTTTTTAATAGAGTTGAGGGTTGTTACACTACATCACTATTATAGTGATGTAGTGTAACAACCCTCAACTCTCTTTATTTTAAATTATGACATATCACTGTTACTAGCTTCTAAATCTTCAAAATTAGTCAATTACTTTGTCTTTACCAAGACCAAAGAATATTAACTACAGCTAAGCGTTCTACCCTCCTGCATGTTTCGCCGCCATTCTTCTCCACACAACGAGAATGTCGTCCTGCTCTCACCAATCGCTCAGGACAGACTGATTTCACCACCGCGCTACAAGGAAAAACAAGCTACTACTTCCCCTACTCTCCCCTTAAACGTTCGTCACAACTCGGCATCCTGAAGCCTGGAGTGGCCTTCACATCCTGGCCAGTGCAACTGCACCCATGAATTCCAATAGAAACTGGCTTTAGCTATTTTACCGTTTATACCTGGGGCTGGTCCCTAATCAGCTAAACTATGCCTGTCTGGTCTTTCTGTCGCTTTTAACAGTCAACAATTTTCCAATGCTTCTCCTTTTTATACATACACTGAAATTAAGTATTTTATTATTTATTTTATATCACTAAAATTTAAACACATCTTTTTTTATCCTGCTGGGGGCAAGTTAAACTTAAAGTTAAGATTTTCATTTACATTGAAAATTATTATTGTGCAATTCCCTTCTCAGATTATTATGATAATTATTGCCTTTATAATTCCGGCTTCAAATGCCCCCCATATACATTTCATATTATACAATAATATTACAATGTGTATGTTTTGCCCGAAACAATTTCCTCTCAGTAATTTTGTGATCGATCGCCAAACCTTGAATTGGTTACATGATTCTTTTACAATTAGTCAACATATAATTTTCTTTACACTGTTTACAATTATGTTCCTTCTACAATTATGTTGGTCATACATGTGACTTACCCTTCACATGATTCACCTTAACCATTATTATACAAAATTTACACTCAATTATTTACAGTATTCGAATTTAAACAATTATTATATTTTGTTTTCTGTTATTCTGATTGGAGTATCTGTTTTTGTTTTGTTTTTGTTTCTTTGAGAATATTATTCTCTTTCTCACTTCACTTTGACATTGTGCACTGATCACTTTCACTTCACTGTTTCTCTTATATTTATTTTACAATTTTCATAACCTAATCACATTTCTATATTCATGTTAACGTTTCTCAGAAAATTCACACCGTTTGTATTTTATCAGGAACATTCAATGATTTTCTATAAGGTCTCATAAGTAGTTTGTGCCATTTACCTATAGATTTATTAGTTTTTACATCTACTAACTCAAAAGTATGTTCCCCAAATTTAGCTGTAACAATTACCTGACCTTTATATAAGAGCTCTAACCTATGATTTCTCCCTTTTAATGCGCTGGATAATTTGTGATCTCTGGCAAGCATAAGGTCTCCTATTTTCGGTTCCCACTTATGCTTTTGCTTCTTCACTTTAGATTTCCTTTTTTCTGCTTTTTCTTTTAACCTGTCAACAACAATTTTAGCCCTTTGTTCTTCGGATAATGGTGATTGGTTTCCTTCAATCGTTTTGGGTATTCCTTTAAAAATCGGTTCAGGTTCAATTCCTTGCATTAGCTGTATTGGTGCAAATCCTGTCGTCGTATTGATGGTGTTATTTATTATCTTTTCTATCACATTACAATACCTTACCCAATTTCTGTGATTATTATGAGCCAGTACACGAAAATAGATTCCAATGTCCTTCATTATGAGTTCTGCTGGGTTCCCAGATAACAAATAAGAGGAACAATGATAGAGTTTTATATTCTGTTTCTTTAAGGTCTCCCTGAATGTCTTACTACGACATGCAGTAGCATTAGATTGTATAACTTTGTCTAGTTCTTCCCTAATAGCACATGGAATTGGTCTAGCCTTATGAGCATATGGTTTAATGTTAGTCATTTCAAAAGAATGAGTGTAATTTATGCACCTTCCCGGCTTTTCTGAAAACACTTCCTTATTATCCATTAAAATTTCCCATAATTCCTTCTTTTGTTTCTCATTCAGTCTACTAGCTTGATTCACCTTATTTTTCAACAAATTTTCTATTTTGACACAGTCATCCACTTTATCGTACTTAGTTACATTCTTATCGTTCAAGCTTCATCAGGGATTTGCTTGGGGTTTTTCTTTGCCGTTATTAATACAAAATTTCTCATGTTCTCCACAGATTATATTTTCTTCATTAATTTCATAGCAATTCTCTATCCTTACGTCTGCTAATTTCATAGCTCCAACGTTTATAACTTCCACAAAGAATGTTTCCCCTTTTATTTCTTCCTCTACCGGATCCCTGGCAGTTATTCCTGAACTACTATCCTCCAACAATGGTACGACTATGGTGTCTTGTTCTGTTTCGAGTTTCAAAATTTTGTTTTCAAAATCTATAATGGAGTTCCATGCGTATAGACTATCACAACCGATTATTATGTCTGTTACAAGCCTAGGTACTATTAAAAATAACATCTCAATAATTTGCTTTCCGATTTCAATATTCATCATAGCCTGAAACCTTACTCTTTCTTTTCTTTTACCCTCTGCTACTGAACAATATATCCCATGTACTGGTAAAGACATCAATTTTAAACCACTGTTTATTAATTCTTCATAAAAGTTTTGTGAACAAACTGTAGTGTTGGCGCCGGTATCTATTATTGCATGAAATTGTTTATCATTAATACCAATATTTATCCTTGGTGGATCAGTTAAGACTTCGCTTTCTTCTGGCCTATCTCTCCCTTGCTGATGTTTCTCTATCATTAGTTGCCTTCCATTATTCCTACTTTTCGTGTACCGCTCATTATAGGAATTGTTGTTCCCAATCTTCACTAAAGGCGAAGTTGATTGGGTTTGGAGTTTTCCGACACTTTACTAATTGCTCCTGTCCCAATATCAGTATGCGAATGTCCTGTTTTCGTTTCATAATGGTAATTATTTCCCATTATTTTTCTTGTAGAGTTTATTGCGTCAATCCTATCTTCTTGAACTGGTGAATTCCTCCCACTTCTACTTCTTGCATCCTGTCTTGGTGAACTTGGTCTATACCTATGGTCATAGTTATTGCTACAATCATCTCCAGAATAGCATCTGTTTCTAGGATACCTTTCCATTCTATCATAATTACATCTGTGAGTATGTACATAAATTATTTGTGCATTCTGTCTTCGGTAGTTTTCGTCTCTTCCCCTATAATTATTTTCAAAGTTATTTCTCCTCCTGTTATCATTGTAATTATTTTTCGGTACAGGCCTATGGTATCTATCTCTCACATAAAAATTTCTGTCATTTCCTGGATATGGATGTATAATTTTGTAGGACTGCTTTCTTTCTGCGTGAAATTTCTATCCTTAATGACGCCATCTTGATTTCTGTTCCTCTCCAAAGCGATCAACAAATCTATCATGGCTGCTATTGTAACCGGTTTTGCAATAATTATATAATTTTGTATTGTTTCCGTGCGAGAGAGAAGACATAATTTGCGAGAGATGGTGCTTACGTAATATGTTTTGAGCCCCACGTTGTGGTAGCCAATTTGCGAGAGAATGGTTCTTACGTAAATATGTTTTACGTAATGTTGTTAGAACTTGTAGATCTTATATTGTGTTTACTTCATGTGAGTGGAAGCCATCTTGTGACGTCATTCATTTGTTTGGTTTGTAGCTCCATCTTGTGTTAGCAATTTGCATCAATTAGTGTTCGAAAGAATTTTAAGTTTTGTATATTGTCCTCCGGCTAGCTATCATCTTATCTTGGTCGAACATGTATCTCTATACAGGTTGTGAAACGGAAAGGAATCCTCTATCCAAAAAACACACTGATGAAGAAATTTGTTTTATAATTTTTATTGTCGAACACGTTCACTATCACTTTTACATATTGATTTAGATACTCGCCAAACTGAAACTGTTATAATAACTTCTTACTTATCACTTTTAATTCACGTACTTCAACTTTTGTATATATTAACTTTACCATATTTTAGATCTTTCATAATTCTGCTGCGCGTAACTTGACGAACTGACTGACTGAAGACGACGTGTAGTATATGAATGCTTTCGGCGAACTGAAGGACTGACTGACGACGTGTAATGTGCTAGGAATTTTGATGAACTGAGCGACCGACTGACCTTACCTCTAACTTGGCTTCTATTTATACTCCCACTCCCCGATATGCCTAAAGATTATAAATGAACTGCTATTGGCTAATAAAACGCGCCAACATTAGCGTCTATTTTAATATCCAATTAAAATTATGAATACATATGCTTTAGCAAATATTCCAGAAGTTTCTACCGAAAACGCGCCAACATTACGTAACTTCCTCGTTTCCAATAATGATAAACAGCTCACCCCCTCGCTGCATTATTGCGCTATTATTGACAGTTTCAGTAAAGCCGTATAAACTTATTTCCCAATAATAATTACAATTAATAAACATCTGAAATCAATATCACATAAAAATGCATATTCATATTACAATCATTATTTACATTTAAGTAATTTGTGATACAAATTACCGCATCATCCGAAAAGTGTGCGGTTACTAGATTGATTAATTCATTTTCTCCCATCGGTGGATCTAGCATCTTAGAAATTCTTGCCACTACCATAAAGTAATTACCATAGACTGGTCCCTACGGGAATCGTACTTGCCATTACTGAGTTCTAATCTTATATTCACTTGCCTGCTTGCACCCCAATATCTGTTCAGAAATAGCTCTTTAAAAGCCCTGTAATTGTGATGTAGCCCTACAGATAATTCTAGCCAATTGAAAGCATTACCTTTAAAACATTTTCGTACTACAGTCATCTTGTATTCCTCTGGTATACCCTTAACATTGAAATATTCCTGCATGCTGTTAATAAATGCTTTTGGATTATCTGATTCCTCGTCCTCAAAAATCGGTGGTGAAATTTCACTGAGAACATGGTTAGGCCATTGAAAAGGTGGACCGCCATTTCTATTTTAATTTGTACTATTACTGTTATTGGAGGTACTTGGACCTAAATTCAGCATCGGAAGGTCAGCTGACGCATTCTGTGCTGCATCGTTCCTTACTGTTGCACTGCTTACATTGCTACATGCTGAACTACCAATATTGTCTGATATGCACACTTTTTCGAACCCTTCCTTAAGTCTATCATTAATATCATCTATCCCTACAGCAAGTCTCCTACTTTCTCTTTCAGACTGTTCTAACCTGTTTCTGTATATTTCTAATTCTTTGCTAGTAGCTTCTCTTTCTCTAACTAATTCTTGAATTAATTCTTCCCTCAATTTTCTGTTTTCTTTTTCTACTCTTTCACTAATCTCTTGCCTTACAATTTTAATTTCTTCTCTAACCTGTTCTTGATTTTCCCTAACCTCAATTCTCACGTTTTCTATTTCATTTCTAGCCTCCTCCTTGAAATTTTCTAACACTTTCTGCTGATTCTCAATTTTATTCCCAATTTCAGTTAAGTTGCTTCTTAACTCCTCCCTTAAGCTTTGATTATTAGCTTTTATCTGATCCCTTAATTCTTTCTGACCCTGTTCTATTCTTCCTGTTAATTCTTTCTGACTCTGTATAATCTTTCCTGTTAAATCTTCTCTTAAACTTTAATTACCATTTTGTATCATTGACATAATTAACTTTAACATCTCGTTAGTTTCCATACTTTCCCCTGGCTGTTCTACCTGTTTTTGTACATTCCTAACATCTACTGTTTCCACTACCTTATTTACACTACTATTCACGTCCTGAATTTCCATGTTTGCATCAGATTGCTCAAAAATTTTACCGTTCCTTAACTGCATTTACCGCTGGAACACATAAATAATTTACACTCAGTACCTTTTTATATCTGCTGCTTCTGTTGTCCTCCACGTTGTCCCGCTCTCCTTGATTTCTCCGATGTTCGGGCCCCACGCTTAGGACACAGCCACACTACGTCCTCCAACAATGAAGTACTACCTTTGCCTCACGGTTGCTGCTTGTCTCCTCCCACTTGGTTCTTCTTTTGCCACAGCTGCTCCAGCATGAAACCTTAACCTCGGGGTATGCAAGAGAAACACACAAACGTTGTCTTGGAACACTTTTATTCACTATTTAAAATAATACTTTAGGTTTGCCGATCACTATTAAATGCATACGAAGTTACTTTGTCTTTACCAAGACCGAAGAATATTAACTACAGCTAAGCATTCTACCCTCTAGCATGTTCGCCACCATTCTTCTCCACACGATGAGAATGTCGTCCTGCTCTCACCAATCGCTCAGGACAGACTGATTTCACCACCGCGCTACAAGGAAAAACAAGCTACTACTTCCCCTACTCTCCCCTCAAATGCTCGTCACAACTTGGCGTCCTGAAGCCTGGAGTGGCCTTCACATCCCGGCCAGTGCAACTGCACCCATGAATTCCAAGAGAAACTGGCTTCAGCTATTTACCCTTTATACCTGGGGCTGGTCCCTAATCAGCTAAACTGTGCCTGTCTGGTCTTTCTGTCACTTTTAACGGTCAACAATTTTCCAATGCTTCTCCTTTTTATACATACACTGAAATTAAATATTTTATTATTTATTTTATATCACTATCCTTTTCAGATTATTATGATAATTATTGCCTTTATAATTCCGGCTTCAAATGTTTTAAGAGCTGGTTGCTATGTGGAGCATTCCATTCTCTTTGTATGTCCAGGACATAAAAAAACAAATAACGAATTCCTATTTGGGAAAAAGTATAAGTATTGGAAAATTCAAATAAATAACAAGGAATATCTCGGAAATGGTTCACTCCATACAAAAAAAAAAAAAAAAAACCTGACATAAATTATGTGTTTTAACAAGATCTACATTTTCTGTGTAGAAAAATTTTGTCTAACTGCTACGGTTTACAAGTTATGCAAAAGCCATTCAGAAAAAGAAGACTTTGGGGGACATTTCCAGAAAATTCAAGATATACATTTTATTTGTCATTTATTTATTTTAAACATATGATACTTTAATCAAAATCATTAGAGCCATTTTTGAGAAAATCAAAATTTTCAAAAAATCTTCCATGTAAAGGGTCGTCTGGGATGGGGGGATATTCTTGAAAATCTTTGTGTCACATCTTTGAAAGATACTGAACCTAAATACCAAATTTGGTATTTGTCTGAGTTTTCGTTTTTGAGTTATGCTGCTCACAGACAGACACACACGCACGCACACACACACACACACACACACACACACACACACACACACACACACACACACACACACACACACACACACACACACACACATACACAGATCTTTTTCCAAAAGAGCTTTTTTTGGATTCAGGGGGTCTCAAAACATGTATTTCCAGTGAAATCTTGGTATTGAATTTTTGGATGGAATGCAATACTTCCCAGTTACTGTATGTAGTAGAGAAAGTAAAAAGCTTTTGTAAGAATAATCTGTATATCCACTAATATACGATAGAGGGCAGAGAAAGTCATATGAATGTATCACATCAGATTATTTTTAATGTAGCAAGGAGTGACAAGAAATCCTTGTATTTCAGGTCAGATATAGGAAAGGAATTGCCTTGAGCAGAATCGTCCGAGCATAGCTCCTAAAATGCTCTGATACCTGTATTTCAGGCTCTCTGTTTCTTCCCTTTACTTCAGTTCTTTCAGTTATAAGGTACAGCATTTTTCCTTTTACTTGCAGTGATAACAGATACAAATTTCAATGGCACTATGCAAACAGAATGATCAGACTTACACTAATGTTAGTGGTCTGAACAACACAGCAACATTTTGGTATTTGAAAAAAGAAATACTTCCTTAACTGTTTGTTGCAACGTCAATACATCCCTGTTGGTGGCAATGCAGCCCCCTCATACACTGTTAAGTTAGACAACCGTAATACATGGGAGCAAGTGCACTACTTGGGGTTTGCTCTCGCAAATGTTTCTTACTTGTCATTTCACCACCACAATAGACAATCAACACAGACCAGTCGGACACCTTCTGAGGATGTGAGTAAACATAAGTGATCCAACTCATCTTAAGTAAATTCCTGCTTTCTATTTATTTCTTTACACTGTTCATCATTAAGAGAGTATAGCTTGTGTAAAGATTTCCTAATATAATAAGAGTCCATGGTGGGACATTTCTCAATATTGAAGAAAGCTTTTTGCTGATGGATGTTTTCCTTGTAAACCACTAGATAAGAAAGTACTGGATCAATTTATTTTCTCATAGGATTTACTTAATGGTCCATTACTGATACAAAATGTATTTAACAAAGAACGTTTTGCATACTCTTCATTGCACTCCATTTTTCGTGAAAAACAAATGCTTTGCATTGAAGAAGTATTGTTCTTCAATTTGCGGTTTATATATTAAGCTTACGTAAATATTATTACGTATATTTGCAAAAGTGTTGTTATGTAATTATTTAGCTCCACGTTGATGAATGTTATTGAGCCTCATTGTATTTGTTGCCAACTTTGAAAAAATTATTTAGCTGAATGCTGAATATGAGATGTGAGAATCCCCGCGTATGTTCGTCACTTTGAGAATGTATTTAGGTTACGTAATGAAGATACACTTTGATGTTGTTTGATGCTTGGGACGCCAAAGCTTTATAGTGAATATGATGCTTGTTTTTACGTAATATTATTAAAGTTATTTGCCTCGGCTGCTTTCAGTCTCACTATAGAAACACAAGTTCTTGTAGGGTTGTGATAAGACAAGAATTAAAATACGTCACAGAATTTACTTTTTAATTTCACTTTCTTTTTATTTCTCTTTATACTTGCACATTTATAAACACAACACTTTATAAAAGAAAACTGTGAGCACTATATATTCTAGCGGAGAACACAACTTTACCATTCGTACTTTACAACATTTTTACCCACGACTTTCACATCTGCTCTGTATAACATCTTGCCTGCGACTTTCATGTCTGCTCTGTATAATATCTTGCCCGCAACTGACTGAATTCAACGGTAAAAATCTTAAGCTTCGGTAATGCCAGTCTCTTATTGGCTAATTCTAGTCCAATAGAATTTAAATATTCAAACTAAAATCTTTTCTTTACTTTTGATTGGGTAATTCCAAACTGTAAGTGAAATTACGTTATTACCGATCTTTTCACGACCAGTACTTTTAAAAATTCCAGACACATTATTGTCACCAAAATTACATTATTACCTTATTAACATCCTAAAACATATTATTCTCACAGTTTTTGCATATTAGAGTATATAAACATTTACATATCACTAATAAATACGTTTAGAATAAAAAATAAGTATTTACAGTGACTTTGCATACAATATAAATAATAATTATATACATACTGTTTTCAAGGTGGGCTGTTATTGAATTTAAGTATAATAAAGCACAATTAATATTATTTAGGCATTAAAATACTGCCTCAGCATTCAGTCATTCTTTCTTTTCCACCTTTTCTAGATTTTTGACATTGTGGGAACCAAATTTTGCTCTATTTTAATACAAAACCCTTTTGCCTAATATAATCACCCAAGACCTAATACTTTTTGTTGCTTTCTTCCACAGTAAAAGCAGTACAGCATTTAAAATGATGAGTAATATGCCAGCGTGTGGAGTGGTGACCTGGATTAAAGTGAAAAATTAGGTGAAATGAACAGCAAAAATGGTGAAATATTAACAAAGGAAGGTATTAGTGATAACTTTAGAGCCATAGGAAATAGTATAAATGGAGATATAATAATCAGAGCTGTAAAAGAACGGGAAACAGCTGTTAATATGGATGAAGAACGGGAGCAGCAAGAAGTGCATGACTTGTATAAATGTCGTAAATAAAGACTTGAGGAGAGCACAAGATAAACTAAATAGCTTAAGAAAAGAAAATGTCATGCTAAGGCAGAAGCACAGGAAAATGCTCTGTAAGGCATGGCAAAAGTGGCAACACTGAGAAGAATGTTCCTTACAGCATTGAGATATAAAACAAAGATGGGGTGTTACAAGAATCAGTCAAGATTATGGAACAGGTCAGTAATACCCCTGAAGAGCACGAAGGTATAAAAAACAAATACACATAGATAAATTTCAATGCAAAGTCCAAAATGGCAGTGGAGTGAAACAAAGACAAAGCTGTTGATGCGTGACTCCATGATAAAACACGTAAAGGTGAAGGATGTGGACATCCAAGAGTTCTGTGTCATAAAGGCTATGAAAGAAAATTGAAAATGTACAGTTGAGTGAAACAAACAAACATGTTGGCACCAAGAATCCAGATGAAGTGATGGCATCATCAGTGATAAGACACTGTAAACAGCATCAACGGCAACTTGCGCGAGTTTGAACATAATTGACTGTGACGTGAATAGACTACAGCAAGAGTTGGGTTACATCAGCAGGGAAACTAACTGGTGATACAGTCACATCATTACACTATCAACGGCAACTTGCGCGAGTTTGAACATAATTGACTGTGACGTGAATAGACTACAGCAAGAGTTGGGTTACATCAGCAGGGAAACTAACTGGTGATACAGTCACATCATTACACTATCAACGGCAACTTGCGCGAGTTTGAACATAATTGACTGTGACGTGAATAGACTACAGAAAGAGTTGGGTTACATCAGCAGGGAAACTAACTGGTGATACAGTCACTATAACTCTGAGGTGGTAAGTAAACTGTAAGGCCTAAAGCAGTAGAAAATACAATTAAGATTTTCTACCAAAATGTACAGAGTTTTAAAAATAAGAAATTACCCTTTGAAGTTTTGCTTTACTCTGGCAAAATGGAACCTTTGTGAACACTGGCTGGATTGCAATGAAATTCAGTTCCTAAGTCTTGATAATTATAAACCTGCATCATACTACTGTAGGTGGTTCATGTATATTAACTAAGGGAGATAGCAGACGGTGTAATTCAAGTAACCAAATACAACAAGTTATTATTTGTCTTTATAGGGCACCAGATGTAATATCAACATATTAATAGCATGTGTAAGTGTCATTCCAGGTAACCTGCAACTGGCTAAAGATATTGTGATAATAGGAGACTGGAACATTGATTTCTCCCTTGGGAAATTAGGAGAACAATGCAAGAATTTATGTTACTCTATAACCTAATGCCCATCTTAAATATATCCACTAGAGTGACATCCCACTCAGCAACTATCATTGACCAAGCATTCATAAAGCTAGGTTGCCTTAAGGTGGAAAGCATTAGAGTAGCAGAAACAGGATTTTCTGATCATAGAGCACAGATGTTTGAAATTATTCTGAATACTTATAAGTATGACACAAGAAATGAGTATAAAAGAGGGCGTATTTACAGTAATAATAATATAATTAATGTATTCAGAGATCTGTTAAGAAATGAAACATGGGAAAAAGTGTATGCAGAAGTAGACATAAACGATTGTTTCAAAACATTTGCTAATATAATAAAATATTATCTGGACATTGCAATACCAAAAAAGTGAATAAAAACAGGGCCAATAAAGTTCAGGTCATGGTTTATGAAAAGAATCATAAATTTGTGTAGAAGTCTAAAATTTATTAGTGAACTCAACAAAACTGCAAATTACCAAGATCACACACAGTTATCTTCTTTCAAAGGACTAAACCATCCATCTGCCACCAGTGTAAGATACTGTTAACAATGAAATTGTGGAATGTCCACAATACAATCAATGGAGACAGCACTACCAGATACCCAGTGATTTACAAACAGCACTCTACTATTTGATGTACCCTAAGATAGTTGAACTTTTTAAAAGCATACATTTTTTATAAAAGTATATAATGCTCAATCAATTTGATTAGTGATAGTGTCACAATTTTATATACTAGTTCATTATAATGGTTTAAAACTGTCAGTATGTTAAATGACCTTTGTTTTATAGTTAAATATTTATTTTATAAAACATTGTAAAGTCACAATATAACTTATGTGTTAAAGCAACTATAAACTTTCAAAATAAAAAAAAAAAATTACAAATTCAGAGAGTTTCAAGCTGTATTTTAATCAGTACAAAATGGTATACAAGCACGTTCTCACAGCTGCAAAACATTACCATACAGAAAAGATCATACAAAGTTCCCACAACAAATCAAAAGCTATGTGGCAGATAGTGAATAAAGAGTTAGGAATTAGCTCAAGAAAACAGAAACCTACCATTAGAAATAAGGAAAGTGAGCTAATCTCAGACGCAAAAGAAGCGGCAAGGACATTTATAAACATAATCAATGAGCTTTCATGTAAACATGAAACACCTTGGACAAGTAAACAAATTCCCAGGAATATAAATACATTATACCTTTATCTGTTACAACTAGCGAGGCGTGTAAAATATTAAAGAGCATGAAAAATAAAACCTCCAATGGAGTAGATGAAATTCCTTGTTGTATTCTTAAAAACTGTTGTCAGTATTTTGTTGCACCTCTCTGCTATTTAATCAATGCTTCTTTTTCAACAGGAGTGTTTCCTGAGTGTATAAAAACTGCAACAATATAAAAAGGATGACAAGAATAAAGCTGAAAACTATAGGCCAATAGTAGTATTCTTCCATCCAAAAAGTATAGAAAAGGCTATGCATAATAGATGTCAAAAGTTCATTAAAAAACATAATATATTATATGCTGCGCAAAAAGGGTTCATAAAAGGTAAATCAATTGAGACAGCTATATTTAATTTTTTAGATGCCATTTACAGTTCATTAGATAAAAAAGAACATAATATTGCAATATTTCTAGATGTTTTGAAAGCCTTTGACCTAGTCAATCATGTGCTAATGCTGAAAAACTTAAAATGCTTTGGTATAAGAGGTTTAGCAAACTGTTGGTTTAGATCATATCTGAATCAACGTGAACAACTAGTCGAAGTAATACAAACAAATTGCCATAATCATACATCTGAAGTGTATAGATCCGATAAAAAATATGTAACTTATGGAGTTCCCCAAGGTTCAGCTCTATGAGCATTTTATTTCTATTGTACATAAATGACTTAGTTAAGCATCTACATCCCAACAAGGTTGTATTGTTTGCTGATGACAAATTCATAGACATAATGGGTAGTGATAAAGATATATCGATTTTAGAACAAAAACTGCAGTAATGGTTTGTAAAAAATAAGTTCATAATAAATACGAATAACTCTGTAGCCACCTCATTCAGTCATGTTAAAATTACTAGTGTTCATAAACCACAGGTAAAACTAGAAAATGAATTGGTGCACCACTAAAAGGTAATGCAGTGATGAGCATCTGGAATGGAGCACACGTGTTGAAAAACTGGCATCTAAGTTAAGTAAATTGTCGCGGTAATCGGCTCATGTAATTTTATTTGCTGGGCACCTGTTATTGTTTTATTATTTTAAAATTTAGTTTCTTTGTCCTCCTGCTAGCTATTATTACTCAGTTAAGCAAGTATCTCTGAACAGGGCGTGTAAACGGAAAGGAGTTGTTACTAAAAGATAACACTGATAAAAGAATTTGTTTTTACACTTTTATTGCCATCACACTTAATTAATAATTCACATCTTTAATCTTTATACATGCCTGGCTGAAACTGTGGTATTTCCAAATGTAATTACTGTCGAATTAGTTGCCGCGTACTTCACATTTTTGTAACTAACTTTACGATGCGAGAGATTCTTCCGAAGTGTATGACGTGCACTTCACGAGAGATTCCTTAGAACTGAGTGATGTGTACCTCGTGAATGATTCTTTAGAACTGCGTGATGTGTATGTCATGAATGATTCCTTAGAACTGCGTGACGTGTACCTCGCGAGAGATTTTTCAAGACTGCGTGAAACATGTTTATGGCTCGAGAATACATACTCCTTCACCTTGAAATGCCTAAACATTATAATAGAGCTGCTATTGGTTACCAAATTGTGCCAAATTTAGCGTCTGTTTTGTCAGCCAATCACTACTTCTAACACATATGCTCTAGGGAAAATATTCCCTCGATTTCTAAAGAAAGGCACGCTACCCTGACGTCATTTGTTTGTCTCTTCTTAGTGATAAACAACTCACCCCCTCGGTTCATTGTTACCCACTTCTATTGTCAGTTTCAGTGAGGCCCTGTGAACTTATTTCCTAACAATGCTTATGGCTAACAAACATCTAAAATCATTGTCATACAATAATATTAATTTACACTACAATCACTCTGGCATTCACAGTGTTGTGATATAAAATATTGCCTCATATGCCTCACTAGAAACATAATTATAAATATTTACAACCTTTTTTTTTTGGAAATTTTATAATTGCGTTTTTAGTCTCCTGAATGTTGTAACACACGTTATCTATCACTTGCATGTAACACTGCACACGCATTTTACACATGTTATACATCTTGCCTTTTTCTGGCCACTATTCACTGGCTCGGGTCTAATGTGTTTATATACCTGCATCTGACCTTACAAGTTTTTTTTTATTTTTATTATATACATCAAATACTGAAATACATACCCTGAACTATTTAGGTCACTGTTACAAAAATGGTTATACTTTCTTAGATTATTGACATAAAAATTTATACACTCAAGCTTTTTTTACCCTGGTTCATTTTGTAATTATTTAACATATTTACCAAAATATTCATCCTCTACACAAATATATTTACATCTCTTAATTCTAAGACATAATTTCACATTATCTGTGTGCTACATAAATGTTTGGCTTTAATTATCCTTACCCTTTTTTTACTTTCTCTACTACGTATAGTAAGTAGGGGAAGTATTGTATTCCACCCAAAAATTCGATACCGAGATTTCACTGGAAATACCCCCTGAATCCAAAAAAAGTATTTTTGGAAACATGTCCGTGTGTGTGTCTGTGTGTCTGTCTGTTTGTGTGTGTGTCCGTCTGTGAACAGCATAACTCAGAAACGAACAGTCGGATAAACACCAAACTTGGTATTTAGGTTCAGTATCTTCCAGATATGCAACACGAAGGTTTTCAAGAAAATCTCCCCACCCCAGATTACCCTTTACATGGAACATTTTTCGAAAATTTTAATTTTCTCAAAAATGGCTCTAACGATTTTGATTAAAATATCATATGTTTAAGATATTTTCATGACAAATAAAATGTATGTCTTGAATTTTCTGGGAATGTCTCCAAAAGTATTCTTCATTGTGAATGACTTTTGCATAACTGGTAAACCATAAGAGATAGACAAAATTTTCCTACACAAAAAATGTAGATCGCGTTAAACTACACAATTTATGTCATATACATGTTTTTTGTTGAGTGAACCATTTTCGAGATATTGCTTGTTATTCCCTTAAATTTTTCAATACTTATTTTCTCAAATGGGAATTCGTTATTCATTTTTTTGTCTTGGATATGCAAAGAGTATTAATCTGTGGCAAAGGGAATGGTGCTGCACCTAGCAACCAGCTATTAAGAGATATGTATGTGCTTAAAGGCTACTGTATTTCTATATTGCCCTTGTAAATATATATTCCCCTTACATCTACAAGAAAATTAGCAATAAGATAGAGTCTGCAAATGTTTATCTCAATTAACATGAAGTAGATGGAGAATAAGCGTATGTAAAAATAGTTTGTACAAGAGTAGAGAAAGTCATGTGAGTGTAACACACCAGATTTTTTTTTTATTGTTTTGGACTTTATATTCACAATACCCTTTGAATTATATCTACATACCCTTACTTTCATGTGACATTAATTTATCCTTATTACATGCTTCATTTCAAATGTGGCTACAGGTTACTGATAAAATGTTCTTTTTCCCCTTTAAACATTTATTTCTGTCCTGTATTTATTTATCCTCCCGTATGACATATATACATAGTTAACCCTCTTACATTCCAATACTTTTTTTTTTTTTTTTTTCGGTCATTGCTATTCCCTCTCGTGGATCAAATTGTCCATGGCTAAGCATTACTCGTATTCTATGCTTTATCGTGATGTTCCAAAATCTGTTCATGAATAGTTTAAAGGATTCATATGAAATTTCGCCCCCTGATACCATTTGTAGCCAATCTAAAATTTTCTGATCCAAACATCTTTTAACAACTATCATTTTCAATGCTTCCGGTATCTTTTTAATTTGAAAGTACTCTGACAAGTCTGCAATAAACTGTACTGGATTGGAGTTTTCATTAAATTTTGGAAGTGGCAAATCACTTAAGATATAATTATAGTTTTGCATGTCCCTTATTCCCATATTTAAATTATCTACTGTCACTTGTGCACTCTGAGTTTCGGCGTGGGCTATGGATGAAGCCGCCGCGTCACTCACATTATTAGTCATACCTGAGGAACTACCTCTATCATTATTCTGTGCATCAGATACATTAACATCGCATATATTGACCCTTGAACTCAATTCTAACCTATTTACAGTACCTTGCAGACTTTATATTGTCTGTTTCAATTTTCTATTATTTTCATTTTGAACAACTTGGTGCTTGTTAATTTCAGAAGTTAGTTTTTGATTCAAATCTATAGACAAAACTTTAACTTCTTCGGACAGCTTATTTCTTTGGGTTTCTGACTCCTTCTGTATTTCAGATATTTCCTCTCTGAAATTAACTTGCACCTGAATTAAATCTGCATTCGTAGCCTCCTTCATCTCTCTTAGCTCACTTGAAATGCTATTCATTCGGCTTCCTAACTCTGTACATCTTACACTAACATGTTCAATTTTAGTATTAACCTCACTTCTTTGGTTGGATATTTCCCTGTTCATATCTGACATTTTCTTTGAAAATTTTCCTATCTCACTTGCTATTATTTCCTGATTTTCATTTCTCATTCTTGTCATACTACTATCTAGCTCCATAAATTTCTTTTCAGTTTCTTCCCTTAATTCCCTATTACTCTTACCAATATCTTCCATGTTTTGATTTAATTTTTGCTCTAATTTCTCATTACACTTACCAATATCTTCCCTTAATTGATCTGTAATACTCTTACCAATATCTTCCCTTAATTCCCTATTACTCTTTTCTATATTCCTTTCTAATCGATCTGTAAAATTTCTCAGCATTTCCATCATCATACCAGCATCAAAATTAACATTTCCTACTGCATTTACATCCCTTTGTGAACCTTCATTTCCATCACCCGTTACAGTTACTTCACCCCTGTTTGATACAATACTCTGAACAACATGCCTAATACATCTATCTCTGTTGTCGGCTATCTGCCCTGAAATGTTTACAACAATCCCAGATGTTTGAGTTGAATGACCTGCTATTCTATTCTGACTTTCTTCACTGATATTTCCTCCCTCAAATCCTGCATTGTTTAAGTTATTTTCCGTGACCTGCATTGAATTATGGCCAACTGTTACATTATTCCCTTCCATAATTATTTCCAATATTATCAGTGGACATTATTTTCTTAATCCTTCTGCTTCTCAACATTTAATTTCTCACAATTTTTGTTTTGTTTTGTTTTAGGATACACATAAAATTTACAGTTTTCTAACCTTTTATGATACTATCTGATGACCTTATTTAGATGTTCAGTTTCCTGCCCCTCTCTCCTAGATGTATATGTCGCCTCTGCCTCGTAATAGCATGGATCTACGTTGTCATGGAGACCAATTCCCCTGTTGTCTTCTGTTCTCGTAGTCGCTGATGTCCTCTCATCCACGTCGTTGGTTGTTCTGGGACCTGCGTCATCCTAAAATCTTGTAGTTAATTGCACTGCTCCATTCACCCCACGTTCTGGGAGCCATTTGTTGTGGTAATCGGCTCATGTTATCTTATTTGCTGGACGCCTGTTATTGTTTTATTATTTTAAAATTTAGTTTCTTTGTCCTCCAGCTAGCTATTATTACTCAGTTAAGCAAGTATCTCTGAACAGGGCGTGTAAACGGAAAGGAGTTGTTACTAAAAGATAACACTGATAAAAGAATTTGTTTTTACACTTTTATTGCTGTCACACTTAATTAATAATTCACATCTTTAATCTTTATACATGCCTGACTGAAACTGTGGTATTTCCAAATGTAATTACTGTCGAATTAGTTGCCGCGTACTTCATATTTTTGTAACTAACTTTACAACACAAGAGATTCTTCCAAACTGTATGATGTGCACTTCACGAGAGATTCCTTAGAACTGCGTGATGTGTACCTCGTGAATGGTTCTCTAGAACTGCGTGATGTGTATGTCGTGAATGATTCCTTAGAACTGCGTGACGTGTACCTCGCGAGAGATTTTTCAAGACTGCGTGAAACATGCTTGTGGCTCAAGAATACATATTCATTCACCTCGAAATGCCTAAACATTATAATAGAGCTGCTATTGGTTACCAAATCATGCCAACATTAGTGTCTGTTTTGTCAGCCAATCACTACTTCTAACACATATGCTCTAGGGAAAATATTCCCTCGATTTCTAAAGAAAGGCACGCTACCCTGACGTCATTTGTTTGTCTCTTCTTAGTGATAAACAACTCACCCCCTCGGTTCATTGTTACCCACTTCTATTGTCAGTTTCAGTGAGGCCCTGTGAACTTATTTCCTAACAATGCTTATGGCTAACAAACATCTAAAATCATTGTCATACAATAATATTAATTTACACTACAATCACTCTGGCATTCACAGTGTTGTGATATAAAATACTGCCTCAAAATCAGCTTTGTTTTATTTTAGATCTATAAAAAATATTGCAAACTTGAAAACTTTGAGGAATCTATATTTTGTGCATTTCAACAATTTGTTAAAATTTGGTGTGATAGTTTGGGGTAACTGTGATAAAGGAAATATAATCTTCAAAATTAAAAAACAAGCAATTAGAATAATAATGGGGAAGAAACAAAGGGATTCCTGCATTAATTTATTTTGAACACTCCATATATTATCACTTCTGCGAGAGCAATAATTATTACGTAATATTTGTATTTGTTAGCCCCACGTTGGTGCGGCAATTTGCGAGAGCAAATTGTTATAGCTTACGTAATTTGTGTAGCGTAAGTTATTAGAACTTGTAGATCTTATGTTGTGCTGCTTACTTCACGCGTTGCCATCTTGTGACGTCATTCATTTGTTTGGTTTGTAGCTCCATCTGGCGTAGCAATTTGCATCAATTAGTGTTCGAAAGAATTTAAAGTTTTGTATAATGTCCTCCGGCTAGCTATCATCTTATCTTGGTAGAACATGTATCTCTATACAGGTTGTGAAGCGGAAAGGAATCTTTTATTCAAAAATTACACTTAATGAAGAAATTGGTTTTATAATTTTTATTGTCGAATACGTTCACTCACACTTTTACATATTGATCTGGATACTCGCCAAACTGAAACTGTTTGTAATAACTTCTTACTTATCACTTTTAACTCACGTACTTCAACTTTGTGTATATTTAACTGTATAATACTTTAGATTCTCGTAATTCTGCTGCGCGTAACTTGACGAACTGAAGGACTGACTGACGACGTGTAATGTGCTAGGAATTTTGATTAACTGGGCGACCGACGACGTGTAGTGTACACGAAATTTTGATGAACTGAGGGGCAATCTACCTCGGACCTGGCTTTATATACTCCCACTCCTCGACATGCCTAAAGATTATAAATGAACTACTATTGGCTAATAAAACGCGCCAACATTAGCGTCTATTTCAATATCCAATGAAAACCACGAACACATATTGCTTTTAGGGAAACATTCTAGAAGGTTCTACCAAAAACGCGCGAACATTACGTAACTTCCTTGTTCCCAATAATGATAAACAGCTCATCCCCCTCTCTGCATTATTGCGCTATTATTGACAGTTTCAGTAAAGCCTTATAAATTTACTTTCCAACAATATTTACAATCAATAAACATCTGAAATCAATGTCACATAAAAAATGCATATTCATATTACAATCATCATTCACATTTAAGTAATTTGTGATACTAATTACCGTATCACTTCCTTGCCCATTCAATTCAATTCAAATCAAATCTTTATTCACCTTATTAAATTGTTACAATTTATGGTTTTGTCAGTAAAGAAATCTTACAATGTCAAAAATATTCGTGTGTGCAAATAGTTACATTTAAATTTCGGATGTCAAGGACAAACTTAACACTTATTTATATAGTTTCTAATACTTCATTTATTGAATAATGTTTGTGTTCCATTAAGATATTTTTAATTTTCTTTCTAAATATATATGCATTAAGATCATCAAATCCTCTACTTAACTTGTTATATAATTTTATACCTTGATGGTCAATGGATTTTAGTATGTTAGAGGTTCTTTGAGTAAAAAGATGAATATGTTTCATTGTCCTTGTGAAGTAGTCATAATAGTCTTGATTTGTTTTAACATCTTTGATATTATTATGTGTAAAGCATACAGTTTCTAGCATATATAGACATGGAAGAGGTAATATATTTAGCATGGTAAAAAGTAGTTGACTGGGCATATCATGTCTTACATTAAAGATAACACATACACTACATGGTCAAAAGTATCCGGACACCTGGCTGAAAATGGCATACAAGCATCGGTAATGCTGGAAGTCAATATGGCGTTGGCCCACCCTTAGCCTTGATGACAGCGTTTACTCTCAGGCAAACTTTCAATCAGGTGCTGGAAGGTTTCTTGGGGAATGGCAGCCCATTCTTCATGGAGTGCGGAACTGAGGAGAGTTATCGATGTAGGTCGGTGAGGCCTGGCATGAAGTTGGTGTTCTAAAATATCCCAAAGGTGTTCTATAGGATTCAAGTCAGGACTCTGTGCAGGCCAGTCCATTACAAGGATGTTATTGCCATGTAACCACTCCGCCACAGCCCGTGCAGTATGAACAGGTGCTTGATTGTGTTGAAAGATGCAATCGCCATCCCCGAATTGCTCTTCAACAGTGGGAAGCAAGAAGGTGCTTAAAATAACAATGTAGGTCTGCGCTGTGATCATGCCATGCAAAACAACAAGGGGTGCAAGCTTCCTCCAGGAAAAACATGACCACACCATAACACCACCACCTCCAAATTTCACTGTTGGCACTACGCACGCTAGCAGATGACGTTCACTGGGCATTCGCCAAACCCACACCCTGCCATCGAATCGCCACATTGTGTACCATGATTCGTCACTCCACACAACGTTCTGCCACTGTTCAATCATGTAATGTTGACGCTCCTTACACCAAGCGAGGCGTCGTTTGGCATTTTCCTGTGTGATGTGTGGCTTATGAGCAGCCGCTCAACAATGGAATCCAAGGTTTTTCACCTCACGCCTAACTGTCATAGTACTTGGAGTGGATCCTGATGCAGTTTGGAATTCCTGTGTGATGGTCTGGATAGATGTCTGCCTATTACTCATTACGATCCTCTTCAAACATCGGCAGTCTCTGTCAGTCAATAGACGAGGTCGGCCTGTACGCTTTTGTGCTGTACATGTCCCTTCACGTTTCCACTTCACTATCACATCAGAAACAGTGGACCTAGGAATGTTTAGGATGAGGCAGTATTTTAATGCCTGAATAATATTTATTATATTTTTATTATAATTAAATTCAATAGCAGCCCACAATATGTATATAATTATTATTTAAATTGTATGTAAGTCATTGCAAATACTTATTTTATTGTAAAACATATTTTATTAATGTTATGTAAATGTTTATATACTCTAATAGTGCAAAAACTGTGAGAATAACATGTTTTAGGTTGTTAATAATGAGGTAATAATGTAATTTTTTGGACAATAATGTGTTTAGAGTTTTGAAAAGTACTGGCCATGAAAAGATCGGTAGTGACGTAGTTTCGCTTACAGTTTTGAATTAGCCAATCAACAGTAAAGAAAAGTTTTAGTTTGAATACTTAAATTCTATTGGACTAGAATTAGCCAATAAGAGACTGGCAATACCGAAGCTTTAAGGTTTTTACCGTTGGAATTAGTTGCGGACATGATGTGATAGAGTGCAGATGGAAAAGTCATGAGAAAGATTTTATAGTTTACACCTTAAAAATGTGTAACGTTTCTCACAGTTTCTTTTATAAAGTGTACTGTTTTATATGTGCAAGTATAAAGAAATAACAAGAAGTGAAATTTGAAAGTAATTCTGTGATGTCTTTAATTTTTTGTCATATCACGACCTGAACAAGACCTTATGTCTCTATAGTTCGACTGAAACAGCCAAGGAAGATTTAAATAATATTACATAAGCATAATTAATTGAAACCTATGCACAAAGCAACAAATTAAATAAAAAAATCTTCAAATTTCTGCGTAAAAATTACATTACGCAGCATTGTGCAATATTACGTAACACAAACATCATCATCTCTACTAATACATAGTGTGGCATCCAAAGCATTTAAAACCAACTCCAAAGTAACTTTCATACATGGGGCAAACACACTAAAATAATCTTTTTCAAAGTGCATCTCCAAGTGTGGGACAACTTCATAAGTTTGAAGAACATAACTTCTTCAAAGTGGCGCCAAAACGTGGGGCTAAATACTTCTTCAAAGTGATGCAGATACGTGGGGCTACTCACATCACTATAACTTCTTCAAAGTGGCGCCCAACGTGGGGCAATTTACTTCTTCAAAGTGACGCACATACGTGGGGCTTCTCACATCACTATAACTTCTTCAAGGAGTGTGGAAATCTTGCGTACAGACTTCTGACACAAGTGACACCCAATCACCTGACCACGCTCGAAGTCTGTGAGTTCCACATAGCGTCCCATTCTGCTGTTTTACGATGTCTAATGACTACTGAGGTAGTGCGTAATGAGTACCAGGCAGTAGGTGGCAGCACAATGCACCTAAGATGAAAAACGTATGTTTGTGGGGTGTCCGGATACTTTTGATTACATAGTGTATGATCTTCTTTTGAAGTTTGAAAATTTTTTGAAGATTATTTGAAGCAGAGCCCCAAAAGGAGATTGCATAGCTTAGAATTGACTGCACATAGCCATGATAGGTAATTTTTAAAGCATTAATAGTAATGCTATTACTTAAGCATCTAAAGGCAAATACTAGTTTACAGAGTTTAGCAGATTAGGTACTGTATATGGTCATTCCAATTCAACTTAGAGTCTGTTGTTACTCCTAAAAGCATTGTGTTATTGACTTCAGAAATAAGAGTATTAAAAATTGAGATATTAGATATTACCTTATCTGAGAAAAAAACAAAATTAATAAATGATGTTTTTTTACAATTTAGTGATAATTTATTGAGATTTAGCCAGTATTCAAGTTGGTTTATCAAGGTACTTAACACTTCATTTAATTGTGCTGAGCTTTTTTGAGTGAAGAGTAGGTTGTATCATTGGCAAACAGCACTGGATGGCATTGATTGAGTGCTTTAGGGAGATCATTGATAAATAAAAGAAAAAGTAATGGCCCCATAACTGAGCCCTGGGGGACTCCACATTTAATTGCCTGTGATTTTGATTTGATAGAGCTCAATTCAACATATTGCTTTCTGCCAGTTAGGTAAGAGTTAATCCAGTTCTTGGCAATCCCGCGTATACCATATTTTTCAAGCTTATTAATAAGTATTTGATGGTTAATGCTGTCAAAAGCTTTGGAAAGATCAATGAATAAACCAAGGGCTAGTTGTTTGTTGTTAATAGTTGAGTATATTTTGCTTGTAAATGAATATAAAGCATTACAAATTGACACGCCTTTTCGGAAACCAAACTGATTGTTAGTTAGAATGCTATATTTATCTAGGAAATTAATAATTCTGTTATAGACTATTCGTTCTAGTATTTTTGACAATGTAGGTAATAAGGAAATAGGCCTATAATTATTTAAGTCTGTTTTGTCACCCTTTTTGTGGATAGGAATTACCTTTGCAGTTTTAAACTGTTCGGGAAAAGTGCCAGTAAGGAGAGAAGTATTGAATATGTTTACGAGAGGAACAACAAAGTTGGAAATACATGTTTTAATTAATTTACTAGAGAAGTTATCAGGCCCTGCAGAGGCACTGATTTTTAATTTGTTAGCAATTAGAATTACTTCACTTCCATTAGTGAGTGTTAAGAAAATAGTATCATTAATATTATACATCAGATTTGTCTGATTTTGCATAATATTATTGCAATCTTTAAGACAAATAATATTTATAAAATAGTCATTGAATACTTGAATTATTTCTTCAATTTTTGTCGTTACATTCTGACTATGATGTAATTTCATAGGAAGCTGTTCGTTTGAAGATGATTTTGCTAGTTCACTTTTAACTACATTAACAAATTGCTCTAGTTTTACATTTGGTATGAATAATATATTTATCATTATTAAGTTTTTTAGCAGCATGTATGACCTTATCTAAGATTTTACAATAATTTTTATAATAGATTTTAAAGTTAATATCCAAGGTAGTTTTATAAATTCTATGTAGTTTTCTTTTGTTACTACAAGATGTAATTATGCCCTTTGTGATCCATTGACCAGATTCCTTGGTTGATGATTTATACACCACTTCACATTTTTACTTTCTCTACTACGTATAGTAAGTAGGGGAAGTATTGCATTCCACCCAAAAATTCGATACCAAGATTTCACCGGAAATACACGTTTTGAGACCTCCTGAATCCAAAAAAAGCATTTTTGGAAACATGTCCGTGTGTGTGTCTGTGTGTGTGTGTGTGTGTGTGTGTGTGTGTGTGTGTTTGTCTGTGTGTCTGTGTGTGTGTGTGTGTGTCTGTGAACAGCATAACTCAAAAACGAACAATCGGATAAGCACCAAACTTGGTATTTAGGTTCAGTATCTTCCAGAGATGCGACATGAAGGTTTTCAAGAAAATCCCCCCACCCCAGACTACCCTTTACATGGAAGATTTTTCGAAAATTTTAATTTTCTCAAAAATGGCTCTAACGATTTTGATGAAAATATCATATGTTTAGGGTAATGTCATGAGAAATGAAATGTATATCTCGAATTTTCTGGGAATGTCTCCAAAAGTATTCTTCATTGTGAACGACTTTTGCATAACTGGTAAACCATAAGAGATAGATAAAAATTTACTACACAAAAAATGTAGATCGCGTTAAAATACACAACTTATGTCATATACATTTCTTTTGTTGAGTGAACCGTTTTCGAGATATTGCTTGTTATTTCCTTAAATTTTCCAATACTTATACTTTTTCTCAAATGCGTTATTCATTTTTTTTATGTCCTGGACATGCAAAGAGAATGGAATGCGTCACATAGCAACCAGCGTTAAAACATTTGACTATCACTTAAAAGCTACCATATTTTCCTTGCATCTACAAGAAAATTACCAATAAGATTGACATCTCGATATATCGATTAACATGAAGCATATGGAGAATAGGCGTTTGTAAAATTAGGTTGTACAAGAGTAGAGAAAGTTATGTGAGTGTAACACATCAGAATTTTTTTTAAAGGTAAACGTATTTTAAAGTAATAATTTACAGAACTATAAAAAGCATTAAGTTTGTCATTAACATTCTTATGATGTATGACATCAGACCATTTTTCTTTAGACAGTTTGGCATTAAACATGTTGATATTGGATTCACTAATAATGTTAGTATATTTGTACATTTTCTTAGTTTTACTATCCAAGTCAATATAATTAAATTTAAGAAATATACCATCCTGATCAGATATGGCAGTATCAACAACTTTGTAATAAAATTGAAAGATGTTAATATTTAGTGCAATTTGATCCAGACATGTATTTGAATGATTAGTTATTTTTATTGTGCTAAGAGTTTTACAATTTGATTGTCTACTGCACTTTGACCCTGGTCACTCATTCAGTAGACAATCACTACAGTTTATTTACATTTTATGATTTCCTGTCAACGAATTCTTTAGACAATCACTACAGATTATTTACATTTTACAATTTCTTGTCAATAAATTATCTTGCTTTTTTTTCATGTCCAATTTACACTTGTTTTTCACTTTTCATTTATTATTTACTTAACCATCACACATTCACTATAGTTTTCCATTCAAAGTAAGATGCACTACCTCTTACTTTTCTCTTTCCACTGTCCAAAGCGATTTATTTTTTACTTTACACAAAAACTGTCCAATGCTCCTAGCGTTCTTGTATATCATTTCGATTATAAGTGTATTTCTATCCCCCTTCAACCACTTCTTATTAAAAAATTCTTTTCTCCAATTTTCTGTTCCTTGTCACTTAAATACTATGTGTTCAATGTCTTCATTACCACCACATATCGGACATTGATTTTGAGGAATACCTGTTTTAACCCTCTTAGTCTCCATGCTCCAGTTCTTACCCATGCAATAGATTCTCTCTCTTCTTTATTTATTATGTCTATATATTTTTCCCTACCCCATGTATTTTTCATTGACCTATAACAAACTAATGAGCTCTTTTCGGCAATCTCACTGAACATGATTTGTATTTCTATATCTTCCAGTCTTTTCCTCGCCTTTTTCAAAAAATCTTTCACATTATTTTCTCTCCTTCTCCACATGTCTCATAACCCATTTTTCTTCTTAAGCTATTAAGAATATGTTAAGGTCTCCTGTTGGTGCTCTATAAATACATACAATGATGATATTGCAATACAGCAATTTTAAAACACAATGTTCAAAGTGTTTTTCACAATTTGATTGGTGAGTGAGCTAGATTAGATTTGACAAACATAGCAGTACCACCATTTTTTAATTCAGAGTGGCAAAAGTTGCTGGCTATCTTGTAATTATGAATATTGTAGCGTCTTATTTTGTCCACTCTAAGTCAATGTTCAGTAAGGCATAACACATCAAGGCCTTCAAAGTCTAAATTTAACAATAATTCGTATTCATTAATTTTATTTCTGAAACACTGAGAATTTTGTAACACTATAGAACATAATAAATAGTTCTTAACCAAGTTGTTAGTTAGGGGAATATAATTTAGGTGCAAATAATTATTACTACTAGGGCACTGATGCGTGCCTAGGATTACATTAGAGATCTTATCTAACTGTTTGGAAACACCATTTTTTGTTAAAAAAAAAGCCTTTGCTATGGTTGCTGCAAGTAATTTCTTGCCTATTCTATTAAAGTGCAAACTATGCCTTGTGTACAGTCTTTGGTCCACATTATATGTACTAATTAACTATGACCTTGTTATATTGGTGTTGACTTTTTCTACACACTTGTGAAAGGGGGAGTCAAGTATAATATCATGTCTGTTTGGTAACTTAACAATTATTGCTGAGTTTAGGCTAGAAATAACACTATCTCCACTATAGTCCTTTGCTAAGCTTACAACATGTGCTCTGGCATGGCTATCTCCCAAAATAACACTATCTTCACTATAGTCCTTTGCTAAGCTTACAACATGTGCTCTGGCATGGCTAATCTCCACTATAGTCCTTTGCTAAGCTTACAACATGTGCTCTGGCATGGCTATCTCCCAAAATAAGTATGTTTTTCTTTTGTTGTGTAAATTTCCATCCTCTTGCCATACTTGTGGCTGGAGAACAGTTGCTATTTTCCTCCGATTCCATTGTAAGAGTATTTAATATTTCGTATCTGTTCTCAACTGGTATAAGGTAATCATCCTTCTTATATTGGAGAGGTCACATTCTGAATTCCTACATCCTATTTTCCATTTGGGAGACACTTTCCTTAACCAAGTTTACGGTTGTGTCTCAAAAGATGACTTATTAGGCACTATATCTTTGTGCGCAGTTCTTAAGTCTCTGTTTAGTGTTTCAATTATTACATGAAGCAATGTAACCATTTCTTTCTCACGTATAACATGTTTCATAGACAGTCTTTGTTTTTCATACATTCAGTGCTATCCAACCCGCTTGTTGTTACATTTGTATGGATTTCTCTACTTTTAATATTTAAGTTAACAGACTTTTTTGCTGTTACCTATGCATAACTATCGCTGTTTTCACTTGAAATTGTATGTTGACTTTGGGTCACCACACCTACTCTTCTGTATGATCACCTGTGGGGTGTAATTTAACAAATTGTACTTAAGTGTATACATTTGTTCCATCTTGTTTTTATATTTACTGTTTCTCATGATACCATGAATTCTGTAATTGCTACGGTTGACAATAAATCTAATCTATTCCAATCCTAAATGGCACTTGCAGCTAAGTGGTCTAGGTGTCCTTGCATTAAGTTCCCCATATTTTGAAGTACATGTTTCACAATTTCTTTGTTACAGCTGTATTCCATCTGCTCCTTTTCTTTACTACACGGTGCTCAACACCTAAAAATAATGTTTCAGATATAGTCTACATGTTTATAAAAATCAATATTGTAACTTTCCATTTTTTTTATCTTGAGATTTATACTTGATGAAATAATTGATGGTGTTCACATTTTAGCTAAGCTGTTTCTTTGTATTATTGCAATTAATTAATTCCTGTGTTCTTATTTTCCAAACTGTATTGAGGTCAAATAATGAACATAGATGCACAAAACTGCAACTGGAAGTGGGAATCAAACCCGTAACCTCTGCATTTCTAAGCTAACATGCTGTGCACTATCCCACACAGGTATTGCTCTAAGATGCTACCTTCAGGTTGTGGCCATTGATGTAGATACAATTGCTAATCTTAGAGAAGCATCTGGTTCAGAAGTTGGCAGACATGGAGGGTCATCTAGCCTTGCTTCACCAAAAGGACCACTATCGTTATGCTATTAAATGCAATAAAGACTTATTTATTCTTAGGAATCACAAATTGTGAAATATGGTTTATAAAATGGCAATTGAGTATTGATGCTAATATCATACTTACATGACAATGATGCCTGTCAGATTTTGTTCTGTCATCTCTGTATTGTTGATCTCATCATTCTTTAAGGTAAAACACCTGCTTCCTGCATCAGGTTCAACAGAGGTAGGAGTACACATGAGAACAATAAATTCACCCATTTAAGAAATACTTATACCAGGTATTTCTGAATTTGTTTACATTTATATAACTTGCTGAATGACTCTTCCTCATTTGTATTATGTTTAGTACTATGTATAATACAGCATTTTGTAGCACACAAAACCAGACTTGAAATAGAAACTTGCTCAGAGCTGCTGCATTGCAACAATGCCTTAAATCATGTGTGTAACGCATGACAATGACCTAAACATTTCGTGAACTGTGTCCGACAATGGGTGCGTAATATAGTTATGACAAGCAGAAGTAACTAAGTTCGTTAAATTATTTCTGTCTGTTTCACAAATATGAAATTTGGAGGTAATGAAAATACAAAATACGCATAACTCAGAAAACGATATCACTTAGTGACCTCTGCCAGTTAAAAGAGAGAGCTCATTTCTTGGTATGATAACGTAACACAGTCCAATTTGGATAAATGACTTCTGTCAGTTTAAACAGAGAACTCATTTCTTGATATGATAACGTAACACAGTCCAGTTTGGATTAGTGACTTCTGTCAGTTAAAAGAGAGAACTCATTTCTTGGTATGATAACGTAACACAGTCCAATTTGGATTAGTGACTTCTGTCAGTTTAAAGAGAGAACTCATTTCTTGGTATGATAATGTAACACAGTCAAATTTGGATTAGTGACTTCTGTCACTTTAAACAGAGAACTCAATTCTTGGTTTGATAATGTAACACAGTCCAATTTGGATTAGTGACTTCTGTCAGTTTAAACACAGAACTCAATTCTTGGTATGATAATGTAACACAGTCCAATTTGGATTAGTGACTTCTGTCAGTTTAAAGAGAGAACTCATTTCTTGGTATGATAATGTAACACAGTCAAATTTGGATTAGTGACTTCTGTCAGTTTAAACAGAGAACTCAATTCTTAGTATGATAATGTAACACAGTCCAATTTGGATTAGTGACTTCTGTCAGTTTAAACAGAGAACTCAATTCTTGGTATGATAATGTAACACAGTCAAATTTGGATTAGTGACTTCTGTCAGTTTAAACAGAGAACTCAATTCTTGCTATGATAATGTAACACAGTCAAATTTGGATTAGTGACTTCTGTCAGTTTAAACAGAGAACTCAATTCTTGGTATGATAATGTAACACAGTCATATTTGGAGTAGTGACTTCTGTCAGTTTAAACAGAGAACTCATTTCTTGGTATGATAATGTAACACAGTCCAATTTGGATTAGTGACATCTGTCAGTTTAAACAGAGAACACAATTCTTGGTATGATAATGTAACACAGTCAAATTTCGATTAGCGACTTCTGTCAGTTTAAAGAGAGAACTCATTTCTTGGTATGATAACATAACACAGTCAAATTTGGATTAGTGACTTCTGTCTGTTTAAAGAGAGAACTCATTTTTTGGTATGATAACGTAACACAGTCAAATTTGGATTAATGACTTATGTCAGTTTATAGAGAACTCATTTCTTGGTATGATAATGTAGCACAGTCAAGTTTGGATTAATGACTCATGTCAGTTTATAGAGAACTCATTTCTTGGTATGATAATGTAACACAGTCCCATTTGGATTAATGACTCGTGTCAGTTTAAAGAGATCTCATTTCTTGGTATGATAATGTAACACAGTAAAATTTGGATTAATGACTCATGTCAGTTTATAGAGAACTCATTTCTTGGTATGATAATGTAACAGCCAAATTTGGATTAATGACTTATGTCAGTTTATAGAGAACTCATTTCTTGGTATGATAATGAAACACAGTCAAATTTGGATTAGTGACTTGTGCCAGTTTAAAGAGAGAACTCATTTCTTGGTATGATAATGTAACACAGTCAAATTTGGATTAGTGACTCATGTCAGTTTATAGAGAACTCATTTCTTGGTATGATAATGTAACACAGTCAAATTTGGATTAGGGACTTGTGCTAGTTTATAGAGAACTCATTTCTTGGTATGATAATGTAACACAGTCAAATTTGGATTAATGACTCATGTCAGTTTATAGAGACTCATTTCTTGGTATGATAATGTAACACAGTCAAATTTGGATTAATGACTCGTGTCAGTTTATAGAGATCTCATTTTTGGTATGATAACGTAACATAGTCAACTTGGATCATTGACTTGTGTCAGTTTATAGAGAACTCATTTTATTTATGATAACGTAACATAGTCAAATTTGGATCAGTGATTCGTGTCAGATTATAGACAAGTCATTTCTTGGTATGATAACATAACACAGTCAAATTTGGATTAGTGAATCTTGCCAGTTTATAGAGAACTCATTTCTTGGTATAATGTAACACTCAAATTTGGATTACTGAATCATGTCCGTTTATAGAGAAATCATTTTTGGTATGATAATGTAACACAGTCAAATTTGGATCAGTGACTCGTGACAGTTTATAGAGAATTCATTTTTGGTATGATAACATAACATAGTCAAATTTGGATCAGTGACTTCTGTCACTTTAAAGAGAGAACTCATTTCGTGGTATGATAACATAACACAGTCCAATATGGATTAGTGACTCGTGTCAGTTTATAGAGAACTCCTTTCTTGGTATGATAACGTAACACAGTCCAATTTGGATTAGTGACTTCTGTCAGTTTAAAGAGAGAACTCATTTCTTGGTATGATAACGTAACACAGTCAAATTTGGATTAGTCACTTCTGTCAGTTTAAAGAGAGAACTTATTTCTTGGTATGATAATGTAACACAGTCCAATTTGGATTAGTGACTTCTGTCAGTTTAAACAGAGAACTCATTTCTTGGTATAACGTAACACAGTCCAATTTGGAAAAATGACTCATGTCAGTTTATAGATAACTCATTTCTTGGTATGATAATGTAACACAGTCAAATTTGGATTAATGACTCATGTCAGTTTATAGAAAACTCTTTCATGGTATAATAATGTAACACAGTCAAATTTGGATTAGTGACTTGTGTCAACTTATAGAGAACTCATTTTTTGGTATGATAATGCAACACAGTCAAATTTGGATTAGTGACTTGTGTCAGTTTAAAAAGAGAACTCATTTCTTGGTAGGATAATGTAACACAGTCAAATTTGGATTAGTGACTTCTGCTAGTTTATAGAGAACTCATTCCTTGGTATGATAATATAACACAGTCAAATTTGGATTAATGACTCGTGTCAGTTTATAGAGAACTCATTTTTGGTATGATAACGTAACATAGTCAAGTTTGGATCAGTGACTTGTGTCAGTTTATAGAGAATTCATTTTATTTAGGATAACGTAAATAGTCAAATTTGGATTAGTGACTCGTGTCAGTTTATAGAAAACTTACTTCTTCGTATAATGTAACACAGTCAAATTTGGATTAATGACTCATGTCAGTTTATAGAGAAATCATTTTTGGTATGATAATGTAACACAGTCAAATTTGGATCAGTGACTTGTGTCAGTTTATAGAGAATTCATTTTTGGTTTGACAACGTAACATAGTCATATTTGGATCATTGACTCATGTCAGTTTATAGAGAATTCAGTTTTAGTGTGATAACGTAACACAGTCCCATTTGGATTAATGACTCGTGTCAGTTTAAAGACAGAACTCATTTCTTGGTATGATAACGTAACACAGTCAAATTTGGATTAGTGACTTCTGTCAGTTTATAGAAAACCCATTTCGTGGTATGATAACGTAACACAGTCCAACTTGGATTAGTGACATCTGTCAGTTTAAGGAGTGTACTCATTTCTTGGTATGATAATGTAACACAGTCAAATTTGGATTAGTGACTTCTGTCAGTTTAAAGAGAGAACTTATTTCCTGGTATGATAATGTAACACAGTCGAATTTGGATTGGTTATTTGTGTCAGTTTAGAGAGAGAACTCATTTCTTGGTAGCATAATGTAACACAGTCAAATTTGGATTAATGATTCATGTCAGTTTATAGGGATCTCATTTCTTGTTATGATAATGTAACACAGTCAAATTTGGATTAATGACTCATGTCACTTTATAGAGATCTCATCTCTTGGTATGATAATGTAACACAGTCAAATTTGGATTAATGACTTATGTCAGTTTATAGAGCACTCATTTCTTGGTATGATAATGTAGCACAGTCAAATTTGGATTAATGACTCATGTCAGTTTTTGAGAACTCATTTCTTGGTATGTTAATGTAACACACTCAAATTTGGATTAGTGACTTGTGCTAGTTTATAGAGAACTCATTTCTTGCTATGATAATGTAACACAGTCAAATTTGGATTAATGACTCGTGTCAGGTTATAGAGATCTCATTTTTGGTATGATAACGTAACATAGTCAAGTTTGGATCATTGACTTGTGTCAGTTTATAGAGAACTCATTTTATTTATGATAACGTAACATAGTCAAATTGGGATCTGTGATTCCTCTCAGTTTATAGAGAACTCATGTTATTTATGATAATGTAACATAGTCAAATTTGGATCAGTGATTCGTGTCAGTTCATAGACAACTCATTTCTTGGTATGATAACATAACACAGTCAAATTTGGATTAGTGACTCGTGTCAGTTTATAGAGAACTCATTTCTTGGTATAATGTAACACAGTCAAATTTGGATTAATGACTCATGTCGGTTTATAGAGAAATCATTTTTGGTATGATAATGTAACACAGTCAATTTGGATTAGTGACTTGTACTAGTTTATAGAGAACTCATTTCTTGGTATGATAATATAACCGAGTCAAATTTGGATTAGTGACTTGTGCTAGTTTATAGAGAACTCCTTTCCTTGTATGATAATGTA
Source organism: Deroplatys truncata (assembly GCA_030765065.1). Taxonomy (NCBI): domain Eukaryota; kingdom Metazoa; phylum Arthropoda; class Insecta; order Mantodea; family Mantidae; genus Deroplatys; species Deroplatys truncata. The sequence goes on along the minus strand of CM060977.1, from coordinate 2,291,441 downwards.
ACACAGTCAAATTTGGATTAGTGACTTGTGCTAGATTATAGAGAACTCATTTCTTGGTATGATAATGTAACACAGTCAAATTTGGATTAGTGACTTGTGCTAGTTTATAGATAACTCATTCCTTGGTATGATAATGTATCACAGTCAAATTTGGATTAATGACTCATGTCAGTTTATAGAGATCTCATTTTAGGTATGATAACGTAACAAAGTCAAGTTTGGATCATTGACTTGTATCAGTTTATAGAGAACTCATTTCTTGGTATAATGTAACACAGTCTAATTTGGATTAGTGACTCATGTCAGTTTATATAGAACTCATTTCTTGGTATGATAATGTAACACAGTCAAATTTGGATTAGTGACTCGTGTCAGTTTATAGAGAACTCATTTATTGGTATAATGTAACACAGTCGAATTTGGATTAGTGACTCATGTCAGTTTATAGAGAACTCATTTCCTGGTATAATGTAACACAATCAAATTTGGATTAATAACTCATGTTGGTTTATAGAGAAATCATTTTTGGTATGATAATGTAACACAGTCAAACTTGGATCAGTGACTTGTGTCAGTTTATAGAGAAATCATTTTTGGTATGATAATGTAACATAGTCAAATTTGGATCACTGACTCGTGTCAGTTTATAGAATTCATTTTTGGCATGATAACGTAACATAGTCAAATTTGGATCAGTGACCTCTGTCAGTTTAAAGAGAGAACTCATTTCTTGTTATGATAATGTAACACAGTCCAATTTGGATTAGTGGCTTGTGTCAGTTTATAGAGAACTCCTTTCTTGGTATGATAACGTAACACAGTCCAATTTGGATTAGTGACTTCTGTCAGTTTAAAGAGAGAACTCATTTCTTGGTATGATAACGTAACACAGTCAAATTTGGATTAGTCACTTCTGTCAGTTTAAAGAGAGAACTTATTTCTTGGTATGATAATGTAACACAGTCCAATTTGGATTAGTGACTTCTGTCAGTTTAAACAGAGAACTCATTTCTTGGTATGATAAGGTAACACAGTCCAATTTGGAAAAATGACTCATGTCAGTTTATAGAGAACTCATTTCTTGGTATGATAATGTAACACAGTCAAATTTGGATTAATGACTCATGTCAGTTTATAGAAAACTCATTTCTTGGTATAATAATGTAACACAGTCAAATTTGGATTAGTGACTTGTGTCAACTTATAGAGAACTCATTTTTTGGTATGATAATGCAACACAGTCAAATTTGGATTAGTGACTTGTGTCAGTTTAAAAAGAGAACTCATTTCTTGGTAGGATAATGTAACACAGTCAAATTTGGATTAGTGACTTGTGCTAGTTTATAGAGAACTCATTCCTTGGTATGATAATATAACACAGTCAAATTTGGATTAATGACTCGTGTCAGTTTATAGATAACTCATTTTTGGTATGATAACGTAACATAGTCAAGTTTGGATCAGTGACTTGTGTCAGTTTATAGAGAATTCATTTTATTTAGGATAACGTAAATAGTCAAATTTGGATTAGTGACTCGTGTCAGTTTATAGAAAACTTATTTCTTCGTATAATGTAACACAGTCAAATTTGGATTAATGACCCATGTCAGTTTATAGAGAAATCATTTTTGGTATGATAATGTAACACAGTCAAATTTGGATCAGTGACTTGTGTCAGTTTAAAGAGAATTCATTTTTGGTTTGACAACGTAACATAGTCATATTTGGATCATTGACTCATGTCAGTTTATAGAGAATTCATTTTTAGTGTGATAACGTAACACAGTCCCATTTGGATTAATGACTCGTGTCAGTTTAAAGACAGAACTCATTTCTTGGTATGATAACGTAACACAGTCAAATTTGGATTAGTGACTTCTGTCAGTTTATAGAAAACCCATTTCGTGGTATGATAACGTAACACAGTCCAACTTGGATTAGTGACTTCTGTCAGTTTAAGGAGTGAACTCATTTCTTGGTATGATAATGTAACACAGTCAAATTTGGATTAGTGACTTCTGTCAGTTTAAAGAGAGAACTTATTTTCTGGTATGATAATGTAACACAGTCAAATTTGGATTGGTTATTTGTGTCAGTTTAGAGAGAGAACTCATTTCTTGGTAGCATAATGTAACACAGTCAAATTTGGATTAATGACTCATGTCAGTTTATAGAGATCTCATTTCTTGTTATGATAATGTAACACAGTCAAATTTGGATTAATGACTCATGTCACTTTATAGAGATCTCATCTCTTGGTATGATAATGTAACACAGTCAAATTTGGATTAATGACTTATGTCAGTTTATAGAGCACTCATTTCTTGGTATGGTAATGTAGCACAGTCAAATTTGGATTAATGACTCATGTCAGTTTTTGAGAACTCATTTCTTGGTATGTTAATGTAACACACTCAAATTTGGATTAGTGACTTGTGCTAGATTATAGAGAACTCATTTCTTGGTATGATAATGTAACACAGTCAAATTTGGATTAATGACTCGTGTCAGTTTATAGAGACCTCATTTCTTGGTATGATAATGAAAAACAGTCAAATTTGGATTAATGACTCGTGTCAGGTTATAGAGATCTCATTTTTGGTATGATAACGTAACATAGTCAAGTTTGGATCATTGACTTGTGTCAGTTTATAGAGAACTCATTTTATTTATGATAACGTAACATAGTCTAATTGGGATCTGTGATTCCTCTCAGTTTATAGAGAACTCATTTTATTTATGATAATGCAACATAGTCAAATTTGGATCAGTGATTTGTGTCAGTTTATAGACAACTCATTTCTTGGTATGATAACATAACACAGTCAAATTTGGATTAGTGACTCGTGTCAGTTTATAGAGAACTCATTTCTTGGTATAATGTAACACAGTCAAATTTGGATTAATGACTCATGTCGGTTTATAGAGAAATCATTTTTGGTATGATAATGTAACACAGTCAATTTGGATTAGTGACTTGTACTAGTTTATAGAGAACTCATTTCTTGGTATGATAATATAACCGAGTCAAATTTGGATTAGTGACTTGTGCTAGTTTATAGAGAACTCCTTTCCTTGTATGATAATGTAACACAGTCAAATTTGGATTAGTGACTTGTGCTAGATTATAGAGAACTCATTTCTTGGTATGATAATGTAACACAGTCAAATTTGGATTAGTGACTTGTGCTAGTTTATAGATAACTCATTCCTTGGTATGATAATGTATCACAGTTCAAATTTGGATTAATGACTCATGTCAGTTTATAGAGATCTCATTTTAGGTATGATAACGTAACAAAGTCAAGTTTGGATCATTGACTTGTATCAGTTTATAGACAACTGATTTCTTGGTATAATGTAACACAGTCTAATTTGGATTAGTGACTCATGTCAGTTTATATAGAACTCATTTCTTGGTATGATAATGTAACACAGTCAAATTTGGATTAGTGACTCGTGTCAGTTTATAGAGAACTCATTTATTGGTATAATGTAACACAGTCAAATTTGGATTAGTGACTCGTGTCAGGTTATAGAGATCTCATTTCTTGTTATGATAATGTAACACAGTCAAATTTGGATTAATCACTCATGTCACTTAATAGAGATCTCATCTCTTGGTATGATATTGTAACACAGTCAAATTTGGATTAATGACTTATGTCAGTTTATAGAGCACTCATTTCTTGGTATGGTAATGTAGCACAGTCAAATTTGGATTAATGACTCATGTCAGTTTTTGAGAACTCATTTCTTGGTATGTTAATGTAACACACTCAAATTTGGATTAGTGACTTGTGCTAGTTTATAGAGAACTCATTTCTTGGTATGATAATGTAACACAGTCAAATTTGGATTAATGACTCGTGTCAGTTTATAGAGAACTCATTTCTTGGTATGATAATGAAAAACAGTCAAATTTGGATTAATGACTCGTGTCAGGTTATAGAGATCTCATTTTTGGTATGATAACGTAACATAGTCAAGTTTGGATCATTGACTTGTGTCAGTTTATAGAGAACTCATTTTATTTATGATAACGTAACATAGTCAAATTGGGATCTGTGATTCCTCTCAGTTTATAGAGAACTCATTTTATTTATGATAATGTAACATAGTCAAATTTGGATCAGTGATTCGTGTCAGTTTATAGACAACTCATTTCTTGGTATGACAACATAACACACTCAAATTTGGATTAGTGACTCGTGTCAGTTTATAGAGAACTCATTTCTTGGTATAATGTAACACAGTCAAATTTGGATTAATGACTCATGTCGGTTTATAGAGAAATCATTTTTGGTATGATAATGTAACACAGTCAATTTGGATTAGTGACTTGTACTAGTTTATAGAGAACTCATTTCTTGGTATGATAATATAACCGAGTCAAATTTGGATTAGTGACTTGTGCTAGTTTATAGAGAACTCCTTTCCTTGTATGATAATGTAACACAGTCAAATTTGGATTAGTGACTTGTGCTAGATTATAGAGAACTCATTTCTTGGTATGATAATGTAACACAGTCAAATTTGGATTAGTGACTTGTGCTAGTTTATAGATAACTCATTCCTTGGTATGATAATGTATCACAGCCAAATTTGGATTAATGACTCTTGTCAGTTTATAGAGATCTCATTTTAGGTATGATAACGTAACAAAGTCAAGTTTGGATCATTGACTTGTATCAGTTTATAGAGAACTGATTTCTTGGTATAATGTAACACAGTCTAATTTGGATTAGTGACTCATGTCAGTTTATATAGAACTCATTTCTTGGTATGATAATGTAACACAGTCAAATTTGGATTAGTGACTCGTGTCAGTTTATAGAGAACTCATTTATTGGTATAATGTAACACAGTCAAATTTGGATTAGTGACTCGTGTCAGTTTATAGAGAACTCATTTCCTGGTATAATGTAACACAATCAAATTTGGATTAATAACTCATGTTGGTTTATAGAGAAATCATTTTTGGTATGATAATGTAACACAGTCAAACTTGGATCAGTGACTTGTGTCAGTTTATAGAGAAATCATTTTTGGTATGATACCGTAACATAGTCAAATTTGGATCACTGACTCGTGTCAGTTTATAGAATTCATTTTTGGCATGATAACGTAACATAGTCAAATTTGGATCAGTGACCTCTGTCAGTTTAAAGAGAGAACTCATTTCTTGTTATGATAATGTAACACAGTCCAATTTGGATTAGTGACTTGTGTCAGTTTATAGAGAACTCCTTTCTTGGTATGATAACGTAACACAGTCCAATTTGGATTAGTGACTTCTGTCAGTTTAAAGAGAGAACTCATTTCTTGGTATGATAACGTAACACAGTCAAATTTGGATTAGTCACTTCTGTCAGTTTAAAGAGAGAACTTATTTCTTGGTATGATAATGTAACACAGTCCAATTTGGATTAGTGACTTCTGTCAGTTTAAACAGAGAACTCATTTCTTGGTATGATAACGTAACACAGTCCAATTTGGAAAAATGACTCATGTCAGTTTATAGAGAACTCATTTCTTGGTATGATAATGTAACACAGTCAAATTTGGATTAATGACTCATGTCAGTTTATAGAAAACTCATTTCTTGGTATAATAATGTAACACAGTCAAATTTGGATTAGTGACTTGTGTCAACTTATAGAGAACTCATTTTTTGGTATGATAATGCAACACAGTCAAATTTGGATTAGTGACTTGTGTCAGTTTAAAAAGAGAACTCATTTCTTGGTAGGATAATGTAACACAGTCAAATTTGGATTAGTGACTTGTGCTAGTTTATAGAGAACTCATTCCTTGGTATGATAATATAACACAGTCAAATTTGGATTAATGACTCGTGTCAGTTTATAGATAACTCATTTTTGGTTTGATAACGTAACATAGTCAAGTTCGGATCAGTGACTTGTGTCAGTTTATAGAGAATTCATTTTATTTAGGATAACGTAAATAGTCAAATTTGGATTAGTGACTCGTGTCAGTTTATAGAAAACTTATTTCTTCGTATAATGTAACACAGTCAAATTTGGATTAATGACTCATGTCAGTTTATAGAGAAATCATTTTTGGTATGATAATGTAACACAGTCAAATTTGGATCAGTGACTTGTGTCAGTTTATAGAGAATTCATTTTTGTTTTGACAACGTAACATAGTCATATTTGGATCATTGATTCATGTCAGTTTATAGAGAATTCATTTTTAGTGTGATAACGTAACACAGTCCCATTTGGATTAATGACTCGTGTCAGTTTAAAGACAGAACTCATTTCTTGGTATGATAACGTAACACAGTCAAATTTGGATTAGTGACTTCTGTCAGTTTATTGAAAGTCCATTTCGTGGTATGATAACGTAACACAGTCCAACTTGGATTACTGACTTCTGTCAGTTTAAGGAGTGAACTCATTTCTTGGTATGATAATGTAACACAGTCAAATTTGGATTAGTGACTTCTGTCAGTTTAAAGAGAGAACTTATTTCTTGGTATGATAATGTAACACAGTCAAATTTGGATTGGTTATTTGTGTCAGTTTAGAGAGAGAACTCATTTCTTGGTAGCATAATGTAACACAGTCAAATTTGGATTAATGACTCATGTCAGTTTATAGAGATCTGATTTCGTGTTATGATAATGTAACACAGTCAAATTTGGATTAATGACTCATGTCACTTTATAGAGATCTCATCTCTTGGTATGATAATGTAACACAGTCAAATTTGGATTAATGACTTATGTCAGTTTATAGAGCACTCATTTCTTGGTATGGTAATGTAGCACAGTCAAATTTGGATTAATGACTCATGTCAGTTTTTGAGAACTCATTTCTTGGTATGTTAATGTAACACACTCAAATTTGGATTAGTGACTTGTGCTAGTTTATAGAGAACTCATTTCTTGGTATGATAATGTAACACAGTCAAATTTGGATTAATGACTCGTGTCAGTTTATAGAGACCTCATTTCTTGGTATGATAATGAAAAACAGTCAAATTTGGATTAATGACTCATGTCAGGTTATAGAGATCTCATTTTTGGTATGATAACGTAACATAGTCAAGTTTGGATCATTGACTTGTGTCAGTTTATAGAGAACTCATTTTATTTATGATAACGTAACATAGTCAAATTGGGATCTGTGATTCCTCTCAGTTTATAGAGAACTCATTTTATTTATGATAATGTAACATAGTCAAATTTGGATCAGTGATTCGTGTCAGTTTATAGACAACTCATTTCTTGGTATGATAACATAACACAGTCAAATTTGGATTAGTGACTCGTGTCAGTTTATAGAGAACTCATTTCTTGGTATAATGTAACACAGTCAAATTTGGATTAATGACCCATGTCGATTTATAGAGAAATCATTTTTGGTATGATAATGTAACACAGTCAATTTGGATTAGTGACTTGTACTAGTTTATAGAGAACTCATTTCTTGGTATGATAATATAACCGAGTCAAATTTGGATTAGTGACTTGTGCTAGTTTATAGAGAACTCCTTTCCTTGTATGATAATGTAACACAGTCAAATTTGGATTAGTGACTTGTGCTAGATTATAGAGAACTCATTTCTTGGTATGATAATGTAACACAGTCAAATTTGGATTAGTGACTTGTGCTAGTTTATAGATAACTCATTCCTTGGTATGATAATGTATCACAGTCAAATTTGGATTAATGACTCATGTCAGTTTATAAAGATCTCATTTTAGGTATGATAACGTAACAAAGTCAAGTTTGGATCATTGACTTGTATCAGTTTATAGAGAACTGATTTCTTGGTATAATGTAACACGGTCTAATTTGGATTAGTGACTCATGTCAGTTTATATAGAACTCATTTCTTGGTATGATAATGTAACACAGTCAAATTTGGATTAGTGACTCGTGTCAGTTTATAGAGAACTCATTTATTGGTATAATGTAACACAGTCAAATTTGTATTAGTGACTCGTGTCAGTTTATAGAGAACTCATTTCCTGGTATAATGTAACACAATCAAATTTGGATTAATAACTCATGTTGGTTTATAGAGAAATCATTTTTGGTATGATAATGTAACACAGTCAAACTTGGATCAGTGACTTGTGTCAGTTTATAGAGAAATCATTTTTGGTATGATACCGTAACATAGTCAAATTTGGATCAGTGACCTCTGTCAGTTTAAAGAGAGAACTGATTTCTTGTTATGATAATGTAACACAGTCCAATTTGGATTAGTGACTTGTGTCAGTTTATAGAGAACTCCTTTCTTGGTATGATAACGTAACACAGTCCAATTTGGGTTAGTGACTTCTGTCAGTTTAAAGAGAGAACTCATTTCTTGGTATGATAACGTAACACAGTCCAATTTGGATTAGTGATTTGTGTCAGTTTATAGAGAACTCATTTCTTGGTATGATAACGTAACTCAGTCCAATTTGGATTAGTTACTTCTGTCAATTTGAAGAGAGAACTCATTTTTTGGTATGATAACGTAACACAGTCCAATTTGGATTAGTAACTTCTGTCGGTTTAAAGAGAGAACTCATTTCTTGGTATAATAACCTAACACAGTCCAATTTGGATTAGTGACGTGTGTCAATTTAAAGACGGAACTCATTTCTTGGTATGATAACTTAACACAGTCCAATTTGGATTAGTGACTTCTGTCAGTTTAAAGAGGGAATTGATTTCTTGGTATGATTACGTAACACAGTCAAATTTGGATTAGTGACTTCTGTTAGTTTAAAGAGAGAACTCATTTCTTTGTATGATAATGTAACACAGTCAAATTTGGATTAATGACTCGTGTCAGTTTAAAGAGAGAACTCAGTTCTTGGTATGATAATGTAATACAGTCAAATTTGTATTGGTGACTTTTGTCAGTTTAAAGAGAGAACCCATTTCTTGGTAGGATAATGTAACACAGTCAAATTTGGATTAATGACTCATGTTAGTTTATAGAGATCTCATTTCTTTGTATGATAATGTAACACAGTCAAATTTGGATTAATGACTCGTGTCAGTTTATGGAGACCTCGTTTCTTGGTATGATAATGAAAAACAGTCAAATTTGGATTAATGACTCGTGTCAGGTTATAGAGATCTCATTTTTGGTATGATAACGTAACATAGTCAAGTTTGGATCATTGACTTGTGTCAGTTTATAGAGAACTCATCTTATTTATGATAACGTAACATAGTCAAATTGGGATCTGTGATTCCTCTCAGTTTATAGAGAACTCATTTTATTTATGATAATGTAACATAGTCAAATTTGGATCAGTGATTCGTGTCAGTTTATAGACAACTCATTTCTTGGTATGATAACATAACACAGTCAAATTTGGATTAGTGACTCGTGTCAGTTTATAGAGAACTCATTTCTTGGTATAATGTAACACAGTCAAATTTGGATTAATGACTCATGTCGGTTTATAGAGAAATCTTTTTTGGTATGATAATGTAACACAGTCAATTTGGATTAGTGACTTGTACTAGTTTATAGAGAACTCATTTCTTGGTATGATAATATAACCGAGTCAAATTTGGATTAGTGACTTGTGCTAGTTTATAGAGAACTCCTTTCCTTGTATGATAATGTAACACAGTCAAATTTGGATTAGTGACTTGTGCTAGATTATAGAGAACTCATTTCTTGGTATGATAATGTAACACAGTCAAATTTGGATTAGTGACTTGTGCTAGTTTATAGATAACTCATTCCTTGGTATGATAATGTATCACAGTCAAATTTGGATTAATGACTCATGTCAGTTTATAAAGATCTCATTTTAGGTATGATAACGTAACAAAGTCAAGTTTGGATCATTGACTTGTATCAGTTTATAGAGAACTGATTTCTTGGTATAATGTAACACAGTCTAATTTGGATTAGTGACTCATGTCAGTTTATATAGAACTCATTTCTTGGTATGATAATGTAACACAGTCCAATTTGGATTAGTGACTCGTGTCAGTTTATAGAGAACTCATTTATTGGTATAATGTAACACAGTCAAATTTGTATTAGTGACTCGTGTCAGTTTATAGAGAACTCATTTCCTGGTATAATGTAACACAATCCAATTTGGATTAATAACTCATGTTGGTTTATAGAGAAATCATTTTTGGTATGATAATGTAACACAGTCAAACTTGGATCAGTGACTTGTGTCAGTTTATAGAGAAATCACTTTTGGTATGATACCGTAACATAGTCAAATTTGGATCAGTGACCTCTGTCAGTTTAAAGAGAGAACTCATTTCTTGTTATGATAATGTAACACAGTCCAATTTGGATTAGTGACTTGTGTCAGTTTATAGAGAACTCCTTTCTTGGTATGATAACGTAACACAGTCCAATTTGGGTTAGTGACTTCTGTCAGTTTAAAGAGAGAACTCATTTCTTGGTATGATAACGTAACACAGTCCAATTTGGATTAGTGATTTGTGTCAGTTTATAGAGAACTCATTTCTTGGTATGATAACGTAACTCAGTCCAATTTGGATTAGTTACTTTTGTCAATTTGAAGAGAGAACTCATTTTTTGGTATGATAACGTAAGACAGTCCAATTTGGATTAGTAACTTCTGTCAGTTTAAAGAGAGAACTCATTTCTTGGTATAATAACCTAACACAGTCCAATTTGGATTAGTGACGTGTGTCAATTTAAAGACGGAACTCATTTCTTGGTATGATAATTTAACACAGTCCAATTTGGATTAGTGACTTCTGTCAGTTTAAAGAGGGAATTGATTTCTTGGTATGATTACGTAACACAGTCAAATTTGGATTAGTGACTTCTGTTAGTTTAAAGAGAGAACTCATTTCTTTGTATGATAATGTAACACAGTCAAATTTGGATTAATGACTCGTGTCAGTTTAAAGAGAGAACTCATTTCTTGGTATGATAATGTAATACAGTCAAATTTGTATTGGTGACTTTTGTCAGTTTAAAGAGAGAACCCATTTCTTGGTAGGATAATGTAACACAGTCAAATTTGGATTAATGACTCATGTTAGTTTATAGAGATCTCGTTTCTTTGTATGATAATGTAACACAGTCAAATTTGGATTAATGACTCATATCAGTTTATAGAGATCTCATTTCTTGATATAATAATATAACACAGTAAAATTTGGATTAATGACTTATGTCAGTTTATAGAGAACTCATTTCTTGGTATGATAATATAGCACAGTCAAATTTGGATTAATGACTCATGTTAGTTTATAGAGAAATCATTTCTTGGTATGATAATTTAACACAGTCAAATTTGGGTTAATGACTCGTGTCAGTTAATAGAGACCTCATTTTTGGTATGATAACGTAACATAGTCAAGTTTGGATCTGTGACTTGTGTCATTTTATAGAGCACTCGTTTCTTGGTATGATAATGTAACACAGTCAAAATGGGATTAGTGACTTGTGCTAGTTTATAGAGAACTCATTTCTTGGTATGATAATGTAACACAGTCCAATTTGGATTAGCGACTTCTGTCAGTTTAAAGAGAGAACTCATTTCCTGGTATGATAACTTAACATAGTTAAATTTGGATTAGTGACTTGTGCCAGTTTATAGAGAACTCATTTCTTGGTTTGATAATGTAACACAGTCCAATTTGGATTTATGACTCGTGTCAGTTTAAAGAGAGAACTCATTTCTTGGTATGATAATGTATCACAGTCAAATTTGGATTGGTGACTTTTGTCAGTTTAAAGAGAGAACTCAGTTCTTGGTATGAGCATGTATTACAGTCAAACTAGGATTAATGACTGATGTCAGTTTATAGAGAACTCATTTCTTGGTATTATAATGTTACTCAAATTTGGATTAATGACTCATGTCAAATAATAGAGAACTCATTTCATTCTATGATAATGTAACACAGTAAAATTTGGATTAGTGACTTGTGCCAGTTTATAGAGAAATCATTTCTTGGTATGATAATGTAACAGTCCAATTTGGATTTATGACTCGTGTCAGTTTAAAGAGCGAACTCACTTCTTGGTATGATAATGTAACACAGTCAAATTTGGATTAATGACACATGCCAGTTTAAAGAGAACTCATTTCTTGTTATGATAACATAACACAGTCAAATTTGGATTAGTGACTCGTGTCAGTTTATAGAGAACTTATTTCTTGGTATAATGTAACACAGTCAAATTTGGATTAATGGCTCATGTCGGTTTATAGAGAAATCATTTTTGGTATGATAATGTAACACAGTCAATTTGGATTAGTGACTTGTACTAGTTTATAGGGAACTCATTTTTGGTATGATAATGTAACACAGTCAATTTGGATTAGTGACTTGTACTAGTTTATAGGGAACTCATTTCTTGGTATGATAATATAACCGAGTCAAATTTGGATTAGTGACTTGTGCTAGTTTATAGAGAACTCCTTTCCTTGTATGATAATGTAACACAGTCAAATTTGGATTAGTGACTTGTGCTAGATTATAGAGAACTCATTTCTTGGTATGATAATGTAACACAGTCAAATTTGGATTAGTGACTTGTGCTAGTTTATAGATAACTCATTCCTTGGTATGATAATGTATCACAGTCAAATTTGGATTAATGACTCATGTCAGTTTATAGAGATCTCATTTTAGGTATGATAACGTAACAAAGTCAAGTTTGGATCATTGACTTGTATCAGTTTATAGAGAACTGATTTCTTGGTATAATGTAACACAGTCTAATTTGGATTAGTGACTCATGTCAGTTTATATGGAACTCATTTCTTGGTATGATAATGTAAAACAGTCAAATTTGGATTAGTGACTCGTGTCAGTTTATAGAGAACTCATTTATTGGTATAATGTAACACAGTCAAATTTGGATTAGTAACTCGTGTCAGTTTATAGAGAACTCATTTCCTGGTATAATGTATTACAATCAAATTTGGATTAATAACTCATGTTGGTTTATAGAGAAATCATTTTTGGTATGATAATGTAACACAGTCAAACTTGGATCAGTGACTTGTGTCAGTTTATAGAGAAATCATTTTTGGTATGATACCGTAACATAGTCAAATCTGGATCACTGACTCGTGTCAGTTTATAGAATTAGTTTTTGGCATGATAACGTAACATAGTCAAATTTGGATCAGTGACCTCTGTCAGTTTAAAGAGAGAACTCATTTCTTGTTATGATAATGTAACACAGTCCAATTTGGATTAGTGACTTGTGTCAGTTTATAGAGAACTCCTTTCTTGGTATGATAACGTAACACAGTCCAATTTGGATTAGTGACTTCTGTCAGTTTAAAGAGAGAACTCATTTCTTGGTATGATAACGCAACACAGTCAAATTTGGATTAGTCACTTCTGTCAGTTTAAAGAGAGAACTTATTTCTTGGTATGATAATGTAACACAGTCCAATTTGGATTAGTGACTTCTGTCAGTTTAAACAGAGAACTCATTTCTTGGTATGATAACGTAACACAGTCCAATTTGGAAAAATGACTCATGTCAGTTTATAGAGAACTCATTTCTTGGTATGATAATGTAACACGGTCAAATTTGGATTAATGACTCATGTCAGTTTATAGAAAACTCATTTCTTGGTATAATAATGTAACACAGTCAAATTTGGATTAGTGACTTGTGTCAACTTATAGAGAACTCATTTTTTGGTATGATAATGCAACACAGTCAAATTTGGATTAGTGACTTGTGTCAGTTTAAAAAGAGAACTCATTTCTTGGTAGGATAATGTAACACAGTCAAATTTGGATTAGTGACTTGTGCTAGTTTATAGAGAACTCATTCCTTGGTATGATAATATAACACAGTCAAATTTGGATTAATGACTCGTGTCAGTTTATAGATAACTCATTTTTGGTATGATAACGTAACATAGTCAAGTTTGGATCAGTGACTTGTGTCAGTTTATAGAGAATTCATTTTATTTAGGATAACGTAAGTAGTCAAATTTGGATTAGTGACTCGTGTCAGTTTATAGAAAACCTATTTCTTCGTATAATGTAACACAGTCAAATTTGGATTAATGACTCATGTCAGTTTATAGAGAAATCATTTTTGGTATGATAATGTAACACAGTCAAATTTGGATCAGTGACTTGTGTCAGTTTATAGAGAATTCATTTTTGGTTTGACAACGTAACATAGTCATATTTGGATCATTGACTCATGTCAGTTTATAGAGAATTCATTTTTAGTGTGATAACGTAACACAGTCCCATTTGGATTAATGACTCGTGTCAGTTTAAAGACAGAACTCATTTCTTGGTATGATAACGTAACACAGTCAAATTTGGATTAGTGACTTCTGTCAGTTTATAGAAAACCCATTTCGTGGTATGATAACGTAACACAGTCCAACTTGGATTAGTGACTTCTGTCAGTTCAAGGAGTGAACTCATTTCTTGGTATGATAATGTAACACAGTCAAATTTGGATTAGTGACTTCTGTCAGTTTAAAGAGAGAACTTATTTCCTGGTATGATAATGTAATACAGTCAAATTTGGATTGGTTATTTGTGTCAGTTTAGAGAGAGAACTCATTTCTTGGTAGCATAATGTAACACAGTCAAATTTGGATTAATGACTCATGTCAGTTTATAGAGATCTCATTTCTTGTTATGATAATGTAACACAGTCAAATTTGGATTAATGACTCATGTCACTTTATAGAGATCTCATCTCTTGGTATGATAATGTAACACAGTCAAATTTGGATTAATGACTTATGTCAGTTTATAGAGCACTCATTTCTTGGTATGGTAATGTAGCACAGTCAAATTTGGATTAATGACTCATGTCAGTTTTTGAGAACTCATTTCTTGGTATGTTAATGTAACACACTCAAATTTGGATTAGTGACTTGTGCTAGTTTTTTAGAGAACTCATTTCTTGGTATGATAATGTAACACAGTCAAATTTGGATTAATGACTCGTGTCAGTTTATAGAGACCTCATTTCTTGGTATGATAATGAAAAACAGTCAAATTTGGATTAATCACTCGTGTCAGGTTATAGAGATCTCATTTTTGGTATGATAACGTAACATAGTCAAGTTTGGATCATTGACTTGTGTCAGTTTATAGAGAACTCGTTTTATTTATGATAACGTAACATAGTCAAATTGGGATCTGTGATTCCTCTCAGTTTATAGAGAACTCATTTTATTTATGATAATGTAACATAGTCAAATTTGGATCAGTGATTCGTGTCAGTTTATAGACAACTCATTTCTTGGTATGATAACATAACACAGTCAAATTTGGATTAGTGACTCGTGTCAGTTTATAGAGAACTCATTTCTTGGTATAATGTAACACAGTCAAATTTGGATTAATGACTCATGTCGGTTTATAGAGAAATCTTTTTTGGTATGATAATGTAACACAGTCAATTTGGATTAGTGACTTGTACTAGTTTATAGAGAACTCATTTCTTGGTATGATAATATAACCGAGTCAAATTTGGATTAGTGACTTGTGCTAGTTTATAGAGAACTCCTTTCCTTGTATGATAATGTAACACAGTCAAATTTGGATTAGTGACTTGTGCTAGATTATAGAGAACTCATTTCTTGGTATGATAATGTAACACAGTCAAATTTGGATTAGTGACTTGTGCTAGTTTATAGATAACTCATTCCTTGGTATGATAATGTATCACAGTCAAATTTGGATTAATGACTCATGTCAGTTTATAAAGATCTCATTTTAGGTATGATAACGTAACAAAGTCAAGTTTGGATCATTGACTTGTATCAGTTTATAGAGAACTGATTTCTGGGTATAATGTAACACAGTCTAATTTGGATTAGTGACTCATGTCAGTTTATATAGAACTCATTTCTTGGTATGATAATGTAACACAGTCAAATTTGGATTAGTGACTCGTGTCAGTTTATAGAGAACTCATTTATTGGTATAATGTAACACAGTCAAATTTGTATTAGTGACTCGTGTCAGTTTATAGAGAACTCATTTCCTGGTATAATGTAACACAATCAAATTTGGATTAATAACTCATGTTGGTTTATAGAGAAATCATTTTTGGTATGATAATGTAACACAGTCAAACTTGGATCAGTGACTTGTGTCAGTTTATAGAGAAATCATTTTTGGTATGATACCGTAACATAGTCAAATTTGGATCAGTGACCTCTGTCAGTTTAAAGAGAGAACTCATTTCTTGTTATGATAATGTAACACAGTCCAATTTGGATTAGTGACTTGTGTCAGTTTATAGAGAACTCCTTTCTTGGTATGATAACGTAACACAGTCC
Source organism: Deroplatys truncata (assembly GCA_030765065.1). Lineage (NCBI taxonomy): Eukaryota > Metazoa > Arthropoda > Insecta > Mantodea > Mantidae > Deroplatys > Deroplatys truncata. The sequence goes on along the minus strand of CM060977.1, from coordinate 2,275,150 downwards.
AATTTGGGTTAGTGACTTCTGTCAGTTTAAAGAGAGAACTCATTTCTTGGTATGATAACGTAACACAGTCCAATTTGGATTAGTGATTTGTGTCAGTTTATAGAGAACTCATTTCTTGGTATGATAACGTAACTCAGTCCAATTTGGATTAGTTACTTCTGTCAATTTGAAGAGAGAACTCATTTTTTGGTATGATAACGTAACACAGTCCAATTTGGATTAGTAACTTCTGTCAGTTTAAAGAGAGAACTCATTTCTTGGTATAATAACCTAACACAGTCCAATTTGGATTAGTGACGTGTGTCAATTTAAAGACGGAACTCATTTCTTGGTATGATAACTTAACACAGTCCAATTTGGATTAGTGACTTCTGTCAGTTTAAAGAGGGAATTGATTTCTTGGTATGATTACGTAACACAGTCAAATTTGGATTAGTGACTTCTGTTAGTTTAAAGAGAGAACTCATTTCTTTGTATGATAATGTAACACAGTCTAATTTGGATTAATGACTCGTGTCAGTTTAAAGAGAGAACTCATTTCTTGGTATGATAATGTAATACAGTCAAATTTGTATTGGTGACTTTTGTCAGTTTAAAGAGAGAACCCATTTCTTAGTAGGATAATGTAACACAGTCAAATTTGGATTAATGACTCATGTTAGTTTATAGAGATCTCATTTCTTTGTATGATAATGTAACACAGTCAAATTTGGATTAATGACTCGTGTCAGTTTATAGAGACCTCATTTCTTGGTATGATAATGAAAAACAGTCAAATTTGGATTAATGACTCGTGTCAGGTTATAGAGATCTCATTTTTGGTATGATAACGTAACATAGTCAAGTTTGGATCATTGACTTGTGTCAGTTTATAGAGAACTCATTTTATTTATGATAACGTAACATAGTCAAATTGGGATCTGTGATTCCTCTCAGTTTATAGAGAACTCATTTTATTTATGATAATGTAACATAGTCAAATTTGGATCAGTGATTCGTGTCAGTTTATAGACAACTCATTTCTTGGTATGATAACATAACACAGTCAAATTTGGATTAGTGACTCGTGTCAGTTTATAGAGAACTCATTTCTTGGTATAATGTAACACAGTCAAATTTGGATTAATGACTCATGTCGGTTTATAGAGAAATCATTTTTGGTATGATAATGTAACACAGTCAATTTGGATTAGTGACTTGTACTAGTTTATAGAGAACTCATTTCTTGGTATGATAATATAACCGAGTCAAATTTGGATTAGTGACTTGTGCTAGTTTATAGAGAACTCCTTTCCTTGTATGATAATGTAACACAGTCAAATTTGGATTAGTGACTTGTGCTAGATTATAGAGAACTCATTTCTTGGTATGATAATGTAACACAGTCAAATTTGGATTAGTGACTTGTGCTAGTTTATAGATAACTCATTCCTTGGTATGATAATGTATCACAGTCAAATTTGGATTAATGACTCATGTCAGTTTATAAAGATCTCATTTTAGGTATGATAACGTAACAAAGTCAAGTTTGGATCATTGACTTGTATCAGTTTATAGAGAACTGATTTCTTGGTATAATGTAACACAGTCTAATTTGGATTAGTGACTCATGTCAGTTTATATAGAACTCATTTCTTGGTATGATAATGTAACACAGTCAAATTTGGATTAGTGACTCGTGTCAGTTTATAGAGAACTCATTTATTGGTATAATGTAACACAGTCAAATTTGTATTAGTGACTCGTGTCAGTTTATAGAGAACTCATTTCCTGGTATAATGTAACACAATCAAATTTGGATTAATAACTCATGTTGGTTTATAGAGAAATCATTTTTGGTATGATAATGTAACACAGTCAAACTTGGATCAGTGACTTGTGTCAGTTTATAGAGAAATCACTTTTGGTATGATACCGTTACATAGTCAAATTTGGATCAGTGACCTCTGTCAGTTTAAAGAGAGAACTCATTTCTTGTTATGATAATGTAACACAGTCCAATTTGGATTAGTGACTTGTGTCAGTTTATAGAGAACTCCTTTCTTGGTATGATAACGTAACACAGTCCAATTTGGGTTAGTGACTTCTGTCAGTTTAAAGAGAGAACTCATTTCTTGGTATGATAACGTAACACAGTCCAATTTGGATTAGTGATTTGTGTCAGTTTATAGAGAACTCATTTCTTGGTATGATAACGTAACTCAGTCCAATTTGGATTAGTTACTTCTGTCAATTTGAAGAGAGAACTCATTTTTTGGTATGATAACGTAACACAGTCCAATTTGGATTAGTAACTTCTGTCAGTTTAAAGAGAGAACTCATTTCTTGGTATAATAACCTAACACAGTCCAATTTGGATTAGTGACGTGTGTCAATTTAAAGACGGAACTCATTTCTTGGTATGATAACTTAACACAGTCCAATTTGGATTAGTGACTTCTGTCATTTTAAAGAGGGAATTGATTTCTTGGTATGATTACGTAACACAGTCAAATTTGGATTAGTGACTTCTGTTAGTTTAAAGAGAGAACTCATTTCTTTGTATGATAATGTAACACAGTCAAATTTGGATTAATGACTCGTGTCAGTTTAAAGAGAGAACTCATTTCTTGGTATGATAATGTAATACAGTCAAATTTGTATTGGTGACTTTTGTCAGTTTAAAGAGAGAACCCATTTCTTGGTAGGATAATGTAACACAGTCAAATTTGGATTAATGACTCATGTTAGTTTATAGAGATCTCATTTCTTTGTATGATAATGTAACACAGTCAAATTTGGATTAATGACTCATATCAGTTTATAGAGATCTCATTTCTTGATATGATAATATAACACAGTAAAATTTGGATTAATGACTTATGTCAGTTTATAGAGAACTCATTTCTTGGTATGATAATATAGCACAGTCAAATTTGGATTAATGACTCATGTCAGTTTATAGAGAAATCATTTCTTGGTATGATAATTTAACACAGTCAAATTTGGGTTAATGACTCGTGTCAGTTTATAGAGACCTCATTTTTGGTATGATAACGTAACATAGTCAAGTTTGGATCTGTGACTTGTGTCATTTTATAGAGCACTCGTTTCTTGGTATGATAATGTAACACAGTCAAAATTGGATTAGTGACTTGTGCTAGTTTATAGAGAACTCATTTCTTGGTATGATATAGTAACACAGTCCAATTTGGATTAGCGACTTCTGTCAGTTTAAAGAGAGAACTCATTTCCTGGTATGATAACTTAACATAGTTAAATTTGGATTAGTGACTTGTGCCAGTTTATAGAGAACTCATTTCTTGGTTTTATAATGTAACACAGTCCAATTTGGATTTATGACTCGTGTCAGTTTAAAGAGAGAACTCATTTCTTGGTATGATAATGTAACACAGTCAAATTTGGATTGGTGACTTTTGTCAGTTTAAAGAGAGAACTCAGTTCTTGGTATGAGCATGTATTACAGTCAAACTAGGATTAATGACTGATGTCAGTTTATAGAGAACTCATTTCTTGGTATTATAATGTTATTCAAATTTGGATTAATGACTCATGTCAAATAATAGAGAACTCATTTCATTCTATGATAATGTAACACAGTAAAATTTGGATTAGTGACTTGTGCCAGTTTATAGAGAAATCATTTCTTGGTATGATAATGTAACAGTCCAATTTGGATTTATGACTCGTGTCAGTTTAAAGAGCGAACTCACTTCTTGGTATGATAATGTAACACAGTCAAATTTGGATTAATGACACATGCCAGTTTAAAGAGAACTCATTTCTTGTTATGATAATGTAACACAGTCAAATTTGGATTAGTGACTTGTGTCAGTTTATAGTGAACTCATTTCTTGGTATGATAATGTAACACAGTCCAATTTGGATTTATGACTCGTGTCTGTTGAAAGAGAGAACTCATTTCTTGGTATGATAATGTAACACAGTCAAATTTGGATAGGTGATTTGTGTCAGTTTAAAGGGAGAACTCATTTCTTGGTAGGATAATGTAACGCAGTCAAATTTGGATTAATGACTCATGTTAGTTTATAGAGATCTCATTTCTTTGTATGATAATGTAACACAGTCAAATTTGGATTAATGACTCATGTCAGTTTATAGAGATCTCATTTCTTGGTATGATAATGTAACACAGTCAAATTTGGATTAATGACTTATGTCAGTTTATAGAGAACTCATTTCTTGGTGTGATAATGTAGCACAGTCAAGTTTGGATTAATCACTCATGTCAGTTTATAGAGAACTCATTTCTTGGTATGATACTGTGACACAGTCAAATTTGGATTAGTGACTTGTGATAGTTTATAGAGAACTCATTTCTTGGTATGATAATGTAACACACTCAAATTTGGATTAGTGACTTGTGCTATTTTATAGAGAACTCATTTCTTGGTATTATAATGTGACACAATCAAATTTGGATTAGTGACTTGTGCTAGTTTATAGAGAACTCATTCCTTCGTATGATAATGTAACACAGTCAAATTTGGTTTAATGACTGCTGTCAGTTTATAGAGATCTCATTTCTTGGTATGATAATGTAACACAGTCAAATTTGGATTAATGACTTCTGTCAGTTTATAGAGAACTCATTTCTTCTTATGATAATGTAAAACAGTCAAACTTGGATTAGTGACTTCTGTCAGTTTAAAGAGAGAACTCATTTTTTGTATGATAATGTAACACAGACAAATTTGGATTAGTGACTTGTGCCAGTTTATGGAGAACTCATTTCTTGGTATGATAATGTAACACAGTCCAATTTGGATTAGTGACTTGTGCTAGTTTATAGAGAACTCATATCTTGGTATGATAATGTAACACAGTTAATTTTGGATTAGTCACTTTTGCTAGTTTAAAGAGAACTCATTTCTTGGTATGATAATGTAACACAGTCAAATTTGGATTAGTGCTTGTGTCAGTTTATAGAGAACACATTTCTTGGTATGATAAAGTAACACAGTCCAATTTGAATTTATGACTCGTGTCAGTTTAAACAGAGAACTCATTTCTCGGTATGATAATGTAACACAGTCAAATTTGGATTGGCGACTTCCGTCAGTTAAAAGAAAAAACTCATTTCCTGGTATGATAACTTAACACAGTCAAATTTGGATTAGTGACTTCTGTCATTTTAAAGAGAGAACTTATTTCTCTGTATGATAATGTAACACAGTCCAATTTCGATTCATGACTCGTGTCAGTTTAAAGAGAGAACTCATTTCTTGGTATGATAATGTAACACAGTCAAATTTGGATTTATGACATATGTCAGTTTAAAGAGAACTCTTTTCTTGGTATGATAATGTAACTCAGTCAAATTTGGATTAGTGACTTATGTCAGTTTATAGTGAACTCCTTTCTTGGTATGATAATGTAACACAGTCAAATTTGGATTGGTAACCTTTGTCAGTTTAAAGAGAGAACTCATTTCTTGGTATGATTATGTAGCACAGTCAAATTTGGATTACTGACTTGTGCTAGTTTATAGAGGACTTATTTCTTGGTATCATAATGTAACACAGTAAAATTTGGGTTAATAACTCGTGTCAGTTTATAGAGATCTCATTTTTGGTATGATAACGTAACATAGTCAAGTTTGGATCAGTGACATGTGTGAATTTATAGAGAACTCATTTCTTGGTATGATAATGTAATACAGTCCAATTTGGTTTAGTGAATTGTGCTAGTTTGTAGAGAACTCATTTCCTGGTATGATAATGTAACACAGTCAAATTTAGATTAGTCACTTGTGCTAGTTTAAAGGGAACTCATTTCTTGGTATGATAATGTAACACACTCAAATTTGGATTAGTGTCTTGTGTCAGTTTATATAGAACTCATTTCTTGGTATGATAATGTAACACAGTCAAATTTGGATTAGTGACTCGTGTCAGTTTATAGAGAATTCATTTCTTGGTATAATGTAACACAGTCAAATTTGAATTAGTGACTCGTGTCAGTTTATAGAGAACTCATTTCTTGGTATAATGTAACACAGTCAAATTTGGATTAATAACTCATGTTGGTTTATAGAGAAATCATTTTTGGTATGATAATGTAACACAGTCAATCTTGGATCAGTGACTTGTGTCAGTTTATAGAGAATTCATTTTTTGGTATGATAACATAACATAGTCAAGTTTGGATCAATGACTTGTGCCATTTTATTGATAACGCATTTTATTTATGATAACGTAACATAGTCCAATTTGGATCAGTGATTCGTGTCAGTTTATAGAGAACTCATTTTTTGGTATGATAACGTAACACAGTCCAATTTGGATTAGTAACTTCTGTCAGTTTAAAGAGAGAACTCATTTCTTGGTATGATAACCTAACACAGTCCAATTTGGATTAGTGACGTGTGTCAGTTTAAAGACGGAACTCATTTCTTGGTATGATAACTTAACACAGTCCAATTTGGATTAGTGACTTCTGTCAGTTTAAAGAGGGAATTGATTTCTTGGTATGATTACGTAACACAGTCAAATTTGGATTAGTGACTTCTGTTAGTTTAAAGAGAGAACTCATTTCTTTGTATGATAATGTAACACAGTAAAATTTGGATTAGTGACTTGTGCCAGTTTATAGAGAAATCATTTCTTGGTATGATAATGTAACAGTCCAATTTGGATTTATGACTCGTGTCAGTTTAAAGAGCGAACTCACTTCTTGGTATGATAATGTAACACAGTCAAATTTGGATTAATGACACATGCCAGTTTAAAGAGAACTCATTTCTTGTTATGATAATGTAACACAGTCAAATTTGGATTAGTGACTTGTGTCAGTTTATAGTGAACTCCTTTCTTGGTATGATAATGTAACACAGTCAAATTTGGATTGGTGACCTTTGTCAGTTTAAAGAGAGAACTCATTTCTTGGTATGATAATGTAACGCAGTTAAATTTGGATTAGTGACTTGTGCTGGTTTATAGAGAACTCATTTCTTGGTATGATAATGTAACACGGTCAAATTTGGGTTAATGACTCGTGTCAATTTATAGAGATCTCATTTTTGTTATGATAACGTAACATAGTCAAGTTTGGAGCAGTGACTTGTGTCATTTTATAGAGAACTCATTTGTTGGTATGATAATTTAACACAGTCAAATTTGGATTAGTGACTTGTGCTAGTTTATAGAGAACTCATTTCTTGGTATGATAATGAAACAGTCAAATTTGGATTAATGACAAGTGTCAGTTCATAGATATCTCATTTTTGGTATGATAACGTAAGATAGTCAAGTTTGGATCAATGACATGCAATTTTATTGAGAACTCATTGTATTTATGATAACGTAACATAGTCAAATTTGGATCAGTGATTCGTGTCAGTTTATAGACAACTCATTTCTTGGTATGATAACATCACACAGTCAAATTTGGATTAGTGACTCGTGTCATATTATAGAGAACTCATTTCTTGTTAGGTAATGTAATACAGTCAAATTTGGATTAATGACTCATGTCGGTTTATAAAGAACTCATTTTTGGTATGATAATGTAACACAGTCAAATTTGGATAAGTGACTTTTGTCATTTTATAAGGAATTCATTTTTGGTATCATAATCTAACACAGTCAAATTTGGATTAATGACTCGTGTCAGTTTATAGAGATCTCATTTTTGGTATGATAACGTAACATAGTCAAGTTTGGATCATTGACTTGTGTCAGTTTATAGAGAACTCATTTTATTTATGATAACGTAACATAGTCAAATTTGGATCAGTGATTCGTGTCAGTTTATAGACAACTCATTTCTTGGTATGATAACATAACACAGTCAAATTTGGATTAGTGACTTACGTCAGTTTAAAGAGTGAACTGATTTCTTGGTATAATGTAACACAGTCAAATTTGCATCAGTGACTTTTGTCAGTTTATAAGGAATTCATTTTTGGTATGATAATCTAACACACTCAAATTTGGATTAATGACTCGTGTCAGTTTATAGAGATCTCATTTTTGGTATGATAACGTAACATAGTCAAGTTTGGATCATTGACTTGTGTCAGTTTATAGAGAACTCATTTTATGTATGGTAACGTAAGATAGTCAAATTTAGATCAGTGATTCGTGTCAGTTTATAGACAACTCATTTCTTGGTGTGATAACATAACACAGTCAAATTTGGATTAGTGACTTACGTCAGTTTAAAGAGTGGACTCATTTCTTCGTATAATATAACACAGTCAAACTTGGATGAATAACTCATGTCGGTTTTTAGAGAGTTTATTTTTTGTATGATAAAGTAACACAGTCCCATTTGGATTAATGACTGGTGTCAGTTTAAGGAGAGAACTCATTTCTTGGTATGATAACGTAACACAGTCAAATTTGGATTAGTGACTCGTGTCAGTTTATAGAGAACTCATTTCTTGGTATAATGTAACACAGTCAAATTTGGATTAGTGACTCGTGTCAGTTTATAGAGAACTCATTTCTTGGTATAATGTAACACAGTCAAATTTGAATTAATAACTCATGTTGGTTTATAGAGAAATCATTTTTGGTATGATAATATAACACAGTCAATTTTGGATTAGTGACTTGTGATAGTTTATAGAGAACTCATTTCTTGGTATGATAATGTAACACACTCAAATTTGGATTAGTGACTTGTGCTATTTTATAGAGAACTCATTTCTTGGTATTATAATGTGACACAGTCAAATTTGGATTAGTGACTTGTGCTAGTTTATAGAGAACTCATTCCTTGGTATGATAATGTAACACAGTCAAATTTGGTTTAATGACTGCTGTCAGTTTATAGAGATCTCATTTCTTGGTATGATAATGTAACACAGTCAAATTTGGATTAATGACTTCTGTCAGTTTATAGAGAACTCATTTCTTCTTATGATAATGTAACACAGTCAAACTTGGATTAGTGACTTCTGTCAGTTTAAAGAGAGAACTCATTTTTTGGCATGATAATGTAACACAGACAAATTTGGATTAGTGACTTGTGCCAGTTTATGGAGAACTCATTTCTTGGTATGATAATGTAACACAGTCCAATTTGGATTAGTGACTTGTGCTAGTTTATAGAGAACTCATTTCTTGGTATGATAATGTAACACAGTTAAATTTGGATTAGTCACTTATGCTAGTTTAAAGAGAACTCATTTCTTGGTATGATAATGTAACACAGTCAAATTTGGATTAGTGTCTTGTGTCAGTTTTTAGAGAACACATTTCTTGGTATGATAATGTAACACAGTCAGATTTGGATTAATGACTCATGTCAGATTATAGAGAAGTCTTTTCTTTGTATGATAATGTAACACAGTCAAATTTGGATTAGTGACTTGTGCCAGTTTATAGAGAACTCATTTTTTGGTATGATAAAGTAACACAGTCCAATTTGAATTTATGACTCATGTCAGTTTAAAGAGAGAACTCATTTCTAGGAATGATAATGTAACACAGTCAAATTTGGATTGGTGATTTGTGTCAGTTTAAAGGGAGAACTCATTTCTTGGTAGGATAATGTAACGCAGTCAAATTTGGTTTAATGACTCATGTTAGTTTATAGAGATCTCATTTCTTTTTATGATTATGTAACACAGTCAAATTTGGATTAATGACTTATGTCAGTTTATAGAGAGCTCATTTCTTGGTGTGATAATGTTGCACAGTCAAGTTTGGATTAATAACTCATGTCAGATTATAGAGAACTCATTTCTCGGTATGATAATGTAACACAGTCAAATTTGGATTAGTCACTTGTGATAGTTTATAGAGAACTCATTTCTTGGTATGATAATGTAACACACTCAAATTTGGATTAGTGACTTGTGCTAGTTTATAGAGAACTCATTTCTTGGTATTATAATGTGACACAGTCAAATTTGGATTAGTGAGTTGTGCTAGTTTATAGAGAACTCATTCCTTGGTATGATAATTTAACACAGTCAAATTTGGTTTAATGACCGCTGTCTGTTTATAGAGATCTCATTTCTTGGTATGATAATTTAACACAGTCAAATTTGGATTAATGACTTCTGTCAGTTTATAGAGAACTCATTTCTTCTTATGATAATGTAACACAGTCAAATTTGGATTAGTGACTTCTGTCAGTGTAAAGAGAGAACTCATTTTTTGGTATGATAATGTAACACAGACAAATTTGAATTACTGACTTGTACCAGTTTATAGAGAACTTATTTCTTGGTATGATAATGTAACACAGTCCAATTTGGTTTACTGACTTGTGCTAGTTTATAGAGAACTCATTTCCTGGTTTGATAATGTATCACCGTCAAATTTGGATTAGTCACTTGTGCTAGTTTATAGAGAACTCATTTCTTGGTATTATAATGTGACACAGTCAAATTTGGATTAGTGAGTTGTGATAGTTTATAGAGAACTCATTCCTTGGTATGATAATTTAACACAGTCAAATTTGGTTTAATGACCGCTGTCTGTTTATAGAGATCTCATTTCTTGGTATGATAATTTAACACAGTCAAATTTGGATTAATGACTTCTGTCAGTTTATAGAGAACTCATTTCTTCTTATGATAATGTAACACAGTCAAATTTGGATTAGTGACTTCTGTCAGTTTAAAGAGAGAACTCATTTTTTGGTATGATAATGTAACACAGACAAATTTGAATTAGTGACTTGTACCAGTTTATAGAGAACTTATTTCTTGGTATGATAATGTAACACAGTCCAATTTGGTTTAGTGACTTGTGCTAGTTTATAGAGAACTCATTTCCTGGTTTGATGATGTATCACCGTCAAATTTGGATTAGTCACTTGTGCTAGTTTAAAGGGAACTCATTTCTGGGTATGATAATGTAACACAGTCAAATTTGGATTAGTGTCTTGTGTCAGTTTATAGAGAACTCCTTTCTTGGGATGATAATGTAACACAGTCAAATTTGGATTGTGGCTTGTGTCAGTTTAAAGGGAGAACTCATTTCTTGGTATGATAATGTAACACAGCAAAATTTGTATTAGTGACTTGTGCTAGTTTATAGAGAACTCATTTCTTGGTATGATAATGTAACACAGTCAAATTTGGGTTAACGACTCGTGTCAGTTTATAGAGATCTCCTTTTTGGTATGATAACATAACACAGTCAAATTTAGATCAGTGATTCGTGTCAGTTTATAGACAACTCATTTCTTGGTATGATAACATAACACAGTCAAATTTGGATTAGTGACATGTGTCATATTATAGAGAACTCATTTCTTGGTATGATAATGTAACACAGTCAAATTTGGATTAATGACTCGTGTCAGTTTATAGAAAACTCATGTTTGGTATAATGGTTTAATAATGTGAAAACAGCTAAATTTGGACTTTTGGCAGAATGTTGATGATATGATAGTTGTGGAATCTTTATCGTGTTTAATCATGGGACCAAAGAGTTTGTGTACTGTGCTGTCGACCATTTGGGCAATTGTCTCACTGCTGAAAGGTACTTGCATCTCCAGGTGTTTTGGGTTTATAAAACTATGGTAATGAGGGTAGGTTTCAGTGCACAATTATTTTATACGTACAATAGGAGTACTAAATCATCATTTGACATTTTAAAATGCATATTAGATTTTGTGAGGGAGATACACAGGAGGTACTTTCTGAAACCTCAGCTGAGAACAAGAATGCCTAAGTTAACAGGCACTTTTCTGAGTCCCTGGAATGGGAAACCAGATGGCATGCTGGGAAAATGAATTCAATGACATTAACATTTACATGATTGAGCAGAGCTTGTAAACAAGTGTGTCATCAGGGTACATCTAGTAGTTGACAAAAGCTTAATACAGAAATTATAAAACTTCCAATTCAGTAATTATTTGAAAGTGTTATGTTGCACATATTCATTTACCGAGTAATAAGTAAATTCTTAACATGTCGTTTAAACAGCTTATTATTTTTCTTTTCCCTAATTAAAATTGTAATTTATTGAATACTTTAAGTGCTATATAGGCCAATCTGTGGGCTGGTAGTTTTGTTTGTCCAGAAAACTATCCCAATTAGTATGTACATAACTAGATAAGTTGTATTAATATAGTGATTGTTGTGTAAGTATTCCTCCTAATTTTTTAAATAATAGCCTACATGACACACTATATCCAGAATGCATCATTACTGTTATCTTTTTTTTTTAATATATATATTTTAAATACTTTTTTTCCCAACTGCATCCGTTTCCCCATAAAATTATGCCAGATGAAAGCAGTGATTGAGAATAGCTATAATATAATGTTTTTCTTACTTCTAAATAGTTGTCTGCGCAAGGCAATATATATTAAAGTAAGCAGCATTTAATTTAGTTTTTTTTTTACTATGTAATTGATGTCCACCTTAATTGTGTCGTCCTCCATGGTGTAGTGGTTACCATGCTAGCCTCTAGTTCCAGAGTGTTGTCCTCCATGGTGTAGTGGTTACGATGCTAGCCTCTAGTTCCAGAGTGTTGTCCTCCATGGTGTAGTGGTTACCATGCTAGCCTCTAGTTCCAGAGTGTTGTCCTCCATGGTGTAGTGGTTACCATGCTAGCCTCTAGTTCCAGAGTGTTGTCCTCCATGGTGTAGTGGTTACCATGCTAGCCTCTAGTTCCAGAGTGTTCTCCTCCATGGTGTAGTGGTTACCATGCTAGCCTCTAGTTCCAGAGTGTTGTCCTCCATGGTGTAGTGGTTACGATGCTAGCCTCTAGTTCCAGAGTGTTGTCCTCCATGGTGTAGTGGTTACCATGCTAGCCTCTAGTTCCAGAGTGTTGTCCTCCATGGTGTAGTGGTTACGATGCTAGCCTCTAGTTCCAGAGTGTTGTCCTCCATGGTGTAGTGGTTACGATGCTAGCCTCTAGTTCCTGAGTGTCGTCCTCCATGGTGTAGTGGTTACCATGCTAGCCTCTAGTTCCAGAGTGTTATCCTCCATGACGTAGTGGTTACCATGCTAGCCTCTAGTTCCAGAGTGTTGTCCTCCATGGTGTAGTGGTTACGATGCTAGCCTCTAATTCCAGAGTGTTGTCCTCCATGGTGTAGTGGTTACGATGCTAGCCTCTAGTTCCAGAGTGTTGTCCTCCATGGTGTAGTGGTTACGATGCTAGCCTCTAGTTCCAGAGTGTTGTCCTCCATGGTGTAGTGGTTACCATGCTAGCCTCTAGTTCCAGAGTGTTGTCCTCCATGGTGTAGTGGTTACGATGCTAGCCTCTAGTTCCAGATTGTTGCCCTCCATGGTGTAGTGGTTACGATGCTAGCCTCTACTTCCAGATTGTTGCCCTCCATGTTGTAGTGGTTACGATGCTAGCCTCTACTTCCAGATTGTTGCCCTCCATGGTGTAGTGGTTACGATGCTAGCCTCTAGTTCCAGAGTGTTGTCCTCCATGGTGTAGTGGTTACGATGCTAGCCTCTAGTTCCAGAGTGTTGTCCTCCATGGTGTAGTGGTTACGATGCTAACCTCTAGTTCCAGAGTGTTGTCCTCCATGGTGTAGTGGTTGCGATGCTAGCCTCTAGTTCCAGAGTGTTCTCCTCCATGGTGTAGTGGTTACCATGCTAGCCTCTAGTTCCAGAGTGTTGTCCTCCATGGTGTAGTGGTTACGATGCTAGCCTCTAGTTCCAGAGTGTTGTCCTCCATGGTGTAGTGGTTACCATGCTAGCCTCTAGTTCCAGAGTGTTGTCCTCCATGGTGTAGTGGTTACGATGCTAGCCTCTAGTTCCAGAGTGTTGTCCTCCATGGTGTAGTGGTTACCATGCTAGCCTCTAGTTCCAGAGTGTTGTCCTCCATGGTGTAGTGGTTACCATGCTAGCCTCTAGTTCCAGAGTGTTGTCCTCCATGGTGTAGTGGTTACCATGCTAGCCTCTAGTTCCAGAGTGTTCTCCTCCATGGTGTAGTGGTTACCATGCTAGCCTCTAGTTCCAGAGTGTTGTCCTCCATGGTGTAGTGGTTACGATGCTAGCCTCTAGTTCCAGAGTGTTGTCCTCCATGGTGTAGTGGTTACCATGCTAGCCTCTAGTTCCAGAGTGTTGTCCTCCATGGTGTAGTGGTTACGATGCTAGCCTCTAGTTCCAGAGTGTTGTCCTCCATGGTGTAGTGGTTACGATGCTAGCCTCTAGTTCCTGAGTGTCGTCCTCCATGGTGTAGTGGTTACCATGCTAGCCTCTAGTTCCAGAGTGTTATCCTCCATGACGTAGTGGTTACCATGCTAGCCTCTAGTTCCAGAGTGTTGTCCTCCATGGTGTAGTGGTTACGATGCTAGCCTCTAATTCCAGAGTGTTGTCCTCCATGGTGTAGTGGTTACGATGCTAGCCTCTAGTTCCAGAGTGTTGTCCTCCATGGTGTAGTGGTTACGATGCTAGCCTCTAGTTCCAGAGTGTTGTCCTCCATGGTGTAGTGGTTACCATGCTAGCCTCTAGTTCCAGAGTGTTGTCCTCCATGGTGTAGTGGTTACGATGCTAGCCTCTAGTTCCAGATTGTTGCCCTCCATGGTGTAGTGGTTACGATGCTAGCCTCTACTTCCAGATTGTTGCCCTCCATGTTGTAGTGGTTACGATGCTAGCCTCTACTTCCAGATTGTTGCCCTCCATGGTGTAGTGGTTACGATGCTAGCCTCTAGTTCCAGAGTGTTGTCCTCCATGGTGTAGTGGTTACGATGCTAGCCTCTAGTTCCAGAGTGTTGTCCTCCATGGTGTAGTGGTTACGATGCTAACCTCTAGTTCCAGAGTGTTGTCCTCCATGGTGTAGTGGTTGCGATGCTAGCCTCTAGTTCCAGAGTGTTCTCCTCCATGGTGTAGTGGTTACCATGCTAGCCTCTAGTTCCAGAGTGTTGTCCTCCATGGTGTAGTGGTTACGATGCTAGCCTCTAGTTCCAGAGTGTTGTCCTCCATGGTGTAGTGGTTACCATGCTAGCCTCTAGTTCCAGAGTGTTGTCCTCCATGGTGTAGTGGTTACGATGCTAGCCTCTAGTTCCAGAGTGTTGTCCTCCATGATGTAGTGGTTGCGATGCTAGCCTCTAGTTCCAGAGTGTTGTCCTCCATGTTGTAGTGGTTGCGATGCTAGCCTCTAGTTCCAGAGTGTTGTCCTCCATGTTGTAGTGGTTGCGATGCTAGCCTCTAGTTCCAGAGTGTTGTCCTCCATGTTGTAGTGGTTGCGATGCTAGCCTCTAGTTCCAGAGTGTTGTCCTCCATGTTGTAGTGGTTGCGATGCTAGCCTCTAGTTCCAGAGTGTTGTCCTCCATGTTGTAGTGGTTACCATGCTAGCCTCTAGTTCCAGAGTGTTGTCCTCCATGGTGTAGTGGTTACCATGCTAGCCTCTAGTTCCAGAGTGTTGTCCTCCATGGTGTAGTGGTTACCATGCTAGCCTCTAGTTCCAGAGTGTTGTCCTCCATGGTGTAGTGGTTGCGATGCTAGCCTCTAGTTCCAGAGTGTTCTCCTCCATGGTGTAGTGGTTACCATGCTAGCCTCTAGTTCCAGAGTGTTGTCCTCCATGGTGTAGTGGTTACGATGCTAGCCTCTAGTTCCAGAGTGTTGTCCTCCATGGTGTAGTGGTTACCATGCTAGCCTCTAGTTCCAGAGTGTTGTCCTCCATGGTGTAGTGGTTACGATGCTAGCCTCTAGTTCCAGAGTGTTGTCCTCCATGATGTAGTGGTTGCGATGCTAGCCTCTAGTTCCAGAGTGTTGTCCTCCATGTTGTAGTGGTTGCGATGCTAGCCTCTAGTTCCAGAGTGTTGTCCTCCATGTTGTAGTGGTTGCGATGCTAGCCTCTAGTTCCAGAGTGTTGTCCTCCATGTTGTAGTGGTTGCGATGCTAGCCTCTAGTTCCAGAGTGTTGTCCTCCATGTTGTAGTGGTTGCGATGCTAGCCTCTAGTTCCAGAGTGTTGTCCTCCATGTTGTAGTGGTTACCATGCTAGCCTCTAGTTCCAGAGTGTTGTCCTCCATGGTGTAGTGGTTACCATGCTAGCCTCTAGTTCCAGAGTGTTGTCCTCCATGGTGTAGTGGTTACCATGCTAGCCTCTAGTTCCAGAGTGTTGTCCTCCATGGTGTAGTGGTTACGATGCTAGCCTCTAGTTCCAGAGTGTTGTCCTCCATGGTGTAGTGGTTACGATGCTAGCCTCTAGTTCCAGAGTGTTGTCCTCCATGGTGTAGTGGTTACCATGCTAGTCTCTAGTTCCAGAGTGTTGTCCTCCATAGTGTAGTGGTTACCATGCTAGCCTCTAGTTCCAGAGTGTCGACCTCCATGGTGTAGTGGTTACCATGCTAGCCTCTAGTTCCAGAGTGTTGTCCTCCATGGTGTAGTGGTTACCATGCTAGCCTCTAGTTACAGAGTGTTGTCCTCCATGGTGTAGTGGTTACCATGCTAGTCTCTAGTTCCAGAGTGTTGTCCTCCATGGTGTAGTGGTTACCATGCTAGTCTCTAGTTCCAGAGTGTTGTCCTCCATGGTGTAGTGGTTACCATGCTAGCTTCTGGTTCCAGAGTGTTGTCCTCCATAGTGTAGTGGTTACCATGCTAGTCTCTATTTCCAGAGTGTTGTGCTCCATGGTGTAGTGGTTACCATGCTAGCCTCTAGTTCCAGAGTGTTGTCCTCCATGGTGTAGTGCTTACGATGCTAGCCTCTAGTTCCAGATTGTTGTCCTCCATGGTGTAGTGGTTACCATGCTAGCCTCTAGTTCCAGAGTGTTGTCCTCCATGGTGTAGTGGTTACCATGCTAGCCTCTAGTTCCAGAGTGTTGTCCTCCATGTTGTAATGGTTACCATGCTAGCCTCTAGTTACAGAGTGTTGTCCTCCATGGTGTAGTGGTTACGATGCTAGCCTCTAGTTCCAGAGTGTTGTCCTCCATGGTGTAGTGGTTACAATGCTAGCCTCTAGTTCCAGAGTGTTGTCCTCCATGGTGTAGTGGTTACCATGCTAGCCTCTAGTTCCAGAGTGTTGTCCTCCATGTTGTAGTGGTTACAATGCTAGCCTCTAGTTCCAGAGTGTTGTCCTCCATGGTGTAGTGGTTACCATGCTAGCCTCTAGTTCCAGAGTGTTGTCCTCCATGTTGTAGTGGTTACCATGCTAGCCTCTAGTTCCAGAGTGTTGTCCTCCATGGTGTAGTGGTTACCATGCTAGCCTCTAGTTCCAGAGTGTTGTCCTCCATGGTTAGTGGTTACCATGCTAGCCTCTAGTTCCAGAGTGTTGTCCTCCATGTTGTAGTGGTACCATGCTAGCCTCTAGTTCCAGAGTGTTGTCCTCATTGGTGTAGTGGTTACCATGCTAGCCTCTAGTTCCAGAGTGTTGTCCTCCATGGTTTAGTAGTTACCATGCTGGCCTCTAGTTCCAGAGTGTTGTCCTCCATGTTGTAGTGGTTACCATGCTAGCCTCTAGTTCCAGAGTGTTGTCCTCCATGGTGTAGTGGTTACGTTGCTAGCCTCTAGTTCCAGAGTGTTGTCCTCCATGGTGTAGTGGTTACCATGCTAGCCTCTAGTTCCAGAGTGTTGTCCTCCATGGTGTAGTGGTTACGATGCTAGCCTCTAGTTCCAGAGTGTCGTCCTCCATGGTGCAGTGGTTACCATGCTAGCCTCTAGTTCCAGAGTGTTGTCCTCCATGTTGTAGTGGTTACGATGCTAGCCTCTAGTTCCAGAGTGTTGTCCTCCATGGTGTAGTGGTTACGATGCTAGCCTCTAGTTCCAGAGTGTTGTCCCCCATGTTGTAGTGGTTACGATGCTAGCCTCTAGTTCCAGAGTGTTGTCCTCCATGGTGTAGTGGTTACGATGCTAGCCTCTAGTTCCAGAGTGTTGTCCTCCATGGTGTAGTGGTTACCATGCTAGCCTCTAGTTCCAGAGTGTTGTCCTCCATGGTGTAGTGGTTACGATGCTAGCCTCTAGTTCCAGAGTGTTGTCCGCCATGATGTAGTAGTTGCGATGCTAGCCTCTAGATCCAGAGTGTTGTCCTCCATGGTGTAGTGGTTACCATGCTAGCCTCTAGTTCCAGAGTGTTGTCCTCCATGATGTAGTGGTTACGATGCTAGCCTCTAGTTCCAGAGTGTTGTCCTCCATGGTGTAGTGGTTACCATGCTAGCCTCTAGTTCCAGAGTGTTGTCCTCCATGTTATAGTGGTTACGATGCTAGCCTCTAGTTCCAGAGTGTTGTCCTCCGTGGTGTAGTGGTTACGATGCTAGCCTCTAGTTCCAGAGTGTTGTCCTCCATGTTATAGTGGTTACGATGCTAGCCTCTAGTTCCAGAGTGTTGTCCTCCATTGTGTAGTGGTTACCATGCTAGCCTCTAGTTCCAGGGTGTTGTCCTCCATGGTGTAGTGGTTACGATGCTAGCCTCTAGTTCCAGAGTGTCGTCCTCCATGGTGCAGTGGTTACCATGCTAGCCTCTAGTTCCAGAGTGTTGTCCTCCATGTTGTAGTGGTTACGATGCTAGCCTCTAGTTCCAGAGTGTTGTCCTCCATGGTGTAGTGGTTACGATGCTAGCCTCTAGTTCCAGAGTGTTGTCCTCCATGTTGTAGTGGTTACGATGCTAGCCTCTAGTTCCAGAGTGTTGTCCTCCATGGTGTAGTGGTTACCATGCTAGCCTCTAGTTCCAGAGTGTTGTCCTCCATGGTGTAGTGGTTAGCATGCTAGCCTCTAGTTCCAGAGTGTTGTCCTCCATGGTGTAGTGGTTACGATGCTAGCCTCTAGTTCCGGAGTGTTTCCTCCATGGTGTAGTGCTTACGATGCTAGCCTCTAGTTCCAGATTGTTGTCCTCCATGGTGTAGTGGTTACGATGCTAGCCTCTAGTTCCAGAGTGTTGTCCTCCATGGTGTAGTGGTCACGATGCTAGCCTCTAGTTCCAGAGTGTTGTCCTCCATGATGTAGTGGTTACGATGCTAGCCTCTAGTTCCAGAGTGTTGTTCTCCATGGTGTAGTGGTTACCATGCTAGCCTCTAGTTCCAGAGTGTTGTCCTCCATGGTGTAGTGGTTACGATGCTAGCCTCTAGTTCCAGAGTGTTGTCCTCCATGGTGTAGTGGTTACCATGCTAGCCTCTAGTTCCAGAGTGTTGTCCTCCATGGTGTAGTGGTTACGATGCTAGCCTCTAGTTCCAGAGTGTTGTCCGCCATGATGTAGTAGTTACGATGCTAGCCTCTAGTTCCAGAGTGTTGTCCTCCATGGTGTAGTGGTTACGATGCTAGCCTCTAGTTCCAGAGTGTTGTCCTCCATGATGTAGTGGTTACGATGCTAGCCTCTAGTTCCAGAGTGTTGTCCTCCATGGTGTAGTGGTTACCATGCTAGCCTCTAGTTCCAGAGTGTTGTCCTCCATGTTATAGTGGTTACGATGCTAGCCTCTAGTTCCAGAGTGTTGTCCTCCATGGTGTAGTGGTTACGATGCTAGCCTCTAGTTCCTGAGTGTCGTCCTCCATGGTGTAGTGGTTACCATGCTAGCCTCTAGTTCCAGAGTGTTATCCTCCATGACGTAGTGGTTACCATGCTAGCCTCTAGTTCCAGAGTGTTGTCCTCCATGGTGTAGTGGTTACGATGCTAGCCTCTAATTCCAGAGTGTTGTCCTCCATGGTGTAGTGGTTACGATGCTAGCCTCTAGTTCCAGAGTGTTGTCCTCCATGGTGTAGTGGTTACGATGCTAGCCTCTAGTTCCAGAGTGTTGTCCTCCATGGTGTAGTGGTTACCATGCTAGCCTCTAGTTCCAGAGTGTTGTCCTCCATGGTGTAGTGGTTACGATGCTAGCCTCTAGTTCCAGATTGTTGCCCTCCATGGTGTAGTGGTTACGATGCTAGCCTCTACTTCCAGATTGTTGCCCTCCATGTTGTAGTGGTTACGATGCTAGCCTCTACTTCCAGATTGTTGCCCTCCATGGTGTAGTGGTTACGATGCTAGCCTCTAGTTCCAGAGTGTTGTCCTCCATGGTGTAGTGGTTACGATGCTAGCCTCTAGTTCCAGAGTGTTGTCCTCCATGGTGTAGTGGTTACGATGCTAACCTCTAGTTCCAGAGTGTTGTCCTCCATGGTGTAGTGGTTGCGATGCTAGCCTCTAGTTCCAGAGTGTTCTCCTCCATGGTGTAGTGGTTACCATGCTAGCCTCTAGTTCCAGAGTGTTGTCCTCCATGGTGTAGTGGTTACGATGCTAGCCTCTAGTTCCAGAGTGTTGTCCTCCGTGGTGTAGTGGTTACCATGCTAGCCTCTAGTTCCAGAGTGTTGTCCTCCATGGTGTAGTGGTTACGATGCTAGCCTCTAGTTCCAGAGTGTTGTCCTCCATGATGTAGTGGTTGCCATGCTAGCCTCTAGTTCCAGAGTGTTGTCCTCCATGTTGTAGTGGTTGCGATGCTAGCCTCTAGTTCCAGAGTGTTGTCCTCCATGTTGTAGTGGTTGCGATGCTAGCCTCTAGTTCCAGAGTGTTGTCCTCCATGTTGTAGTGGTTGCGATGCTAGCCTCTTATTCCAGAGTGTTGTCCTCCATGTTGTAGTGGTTGCGATGCTAGCCTCTAGTTCCAGAGTGTTGTCCTCCATGTTGTAGTGGTTGCGATGCTAGCCTCTAGTTCCAGAGTGTTGTCCTCCATGTTGTAGTGGTTGCGATGCTAGCCTCTAGTTCCAGAGTGTTGTCCTCCATGTTGTAGTGGTTGCGATGCTAGCCTCTAGTTCCAGAGTGTTGTCCTCCATGTTGTAGTGGTTGCGATGCTAGCCTCTAGTTCCAGAGTGTTGTCCTCCATGTTGTAGTGGTTGCGATGCTAGCCTCTAGTTCCAGAGTGTTGTCCTCCATGTTGTAGTGGTTGCGATGCTAGCCTCTAGTTCCAGAGTGTTGTCCTCCATGTTGTAGTGGTTGCGATGCTAGCCTCTAGTTCCAGAGTGTTGTCCTCCATGTTGTAGTGGTTACCATGCTAGCCTCTAGTTCCAGAGTGTTGTCCTCCATGGTGTAGTGGTTACCATGCTAGCCTCTAGTTCCAGAGTGTTGTCCTCCATGGTGTAGTGGTTACCATGCTAGCCTCTAGTTCCAGAGTGTTGTCCTCCATGGTGTAGTGGTTAGCATGCTAGCCTCTAGTTCCAGAGTGTTGTCCTCCATGGTGTAGTGGTTACGATGCTAGCCTCTAGTTCCGGAGTGTTGTCCTCCATGGTGTAGTGCTTACGATGCTAGCCTCTAGTTCCAGATTGTTGTCCTCCATGGTGTAGTGGTTACGATGCTAGCCTCTAGTTCCAGAGTGTTGTCCTCCATGGTGTAGTGGTCACGATGCTAGCCTCTAGTTCCAGAGTGTTGTCCTCCATGATGTAGTGGTTACGATGCTAGCCTCTAGTTCCAGAGTGTTGTTCTCCATGGTGTAGTGGTTACCATGCTAGCCTCTAGTTCCAGAGTGTTGTCCTCCATGGTGTAGTGGTTACGATGCTAGCCTCTAGTTCCAGAGTGTTGTCCTCCATGGTGTAGTGGTTACCATGCTAGCCTCTAGTTCCAGAGTGTTGTCCTCCATGGTGTAGTGGTTACGATGCTAGCCTCTAGTTCCAGAGTGTTGTCCGCCATGATGTAGTAGTTACGATGCTAGCCTCTAGTTCCAGAGTGTTGTCCTCCATGGTGTAGTGGTTACCATGCTAGCCTCTAGTTCCAGAGTGTTGTCCTCCATGATGTAGTGGTTACGATGCTAGCCTCTAGTTCCAGAGTGTTGTCCTCCATGGTGTAGTGGTTACCATGCTAGCCTCTAGTTCCAGAGTGTTGTCCTCCATGTTATAGTGGTTACGATGCTAGCCTCTAGTTCCAGAGTGTTGTCCTCCATGGTGTAGTGGTTACGATGCTAGCCTCTAGTTCCTGAGTGTCGTCCTCCATGGTGTAGTGGTTACCATGCTAGCCTCTAGTTCCAGAGTGTTATCCTCCATGACGTAGTGGTTACCATGCTAGCCTCTAGTTCCAGAGTGTTGTCCTCCATGGTGTAGTGGTTACGATGCTAGCCTCTAATTCCAGAGTGTTGTCCTCCATGGTGTAGTGGTTACGATGCTAGCCTCTAGTTCCAGAGTGTTGTCCTCCATGGTGTAGTGGTTACGATGCTAGCCTCTAGTTCCAGAGTGTTGTCCTCCATGGTGTAGTGGTTACCATGCTAGCCTCTAGTTCCAGAGTGTTGTCCTCCATGGTGTAGTGGTTACGATGCTAGCCTCTAGTTCCAGATTGTTGCCCTCCATGGTGTAGTGGTTACGATGCTAGCCTCTACTTCCAGATTGTTGCCCTCCATGTTGTAGTGGTTACGATGCTAGCCTCTACTTCCAGATTGTTGCCCTCCATGGTGTAGTGGTTACGATGCTAGCCTCTAGTTCCAGAGTGTTGTCCTCCATGGTGTAGTGGTTACGATGCTAGCCTCTAGTTCCAGAGTGTTGTCCTCCATGGTGTAGTGGTTACGATGCTAACCTCTAGTTCCAGAGTGTTGTCCTCCATGGTGTAGTGGTTGCGATGCTAGCCTCTAGTTCCAGAGTGTTCTCCTCCATGGTGTAGTGGTTACCATGCTAGCCTCTAGTTCCAGAGTGTTGTCCTCCATGGTGTAGTGGTTACGATGCTAGCCTCTAGTTCCAGAGTGTTGTCCTCCATGGTGTAGTGGTTACCATGCTAGCCTCTAGTTCCAGAGTGTTGTCCTCCATGGTGTAGTGGTTACGATGCTAGCATCTAGTTCCAGAGTGTTGTCCTCCATGATGTAGTGGTTGCGATGCTAGCCTCTAGTTCCAGAGTGTTGTCCTCCATGTTGTAGTGGTTGCGATGCTAGCCTCTAGTTCCAGAGTGTTGTCCTCCATGTTGTAGTGGTTGCGATGCTAGCCTCTAGTTCCAGAGTGTTGTCCTCCATGTTGTAGTGGTTGCGATGCTAGCCTCTAGTTCCAGAGTGTTGTCCTCCATGTTGTAGTGGTTGCGATGCTAGCCTGTAGTTCCAGAGTGTTGTCCTCCATGTTGTAGTGGTTACCATGCTAGCCTCTAGTTCCAGAGTGTTGTCCTCCATGGTGTAGTGGTTACCATGCTAGCCTCTAGTTCCAGAGTGTTGTCCTCCATGGTGTAGTGGTTACCATGCTAGCCTCTAGTTCCAGAGTGTTGTCCTCCATGGTGTAGTGGTTGCGATGCTAGCCTCTAGTTCCAGAGAGTTCTCCTCCATGGTGTAGTGGTTACCATGCTAGCCTCTAGTTCCAGAGTGTTGTCCTCCATGGTGTAGTGGTTACGATGCTAGCCTCTAGTTCCAGAGTGTTGTCCTCCATGGTGTAGTGGTTACCATGCTAGCCTCTAGTTCCAGAGTGTTGTCCTCCATAGTGTAGTGGTTACGATGCTAGCCTCTAGTTCCAGAGTGTTGTCCTCCATGATGTAGTGGTTGCGATGCTAGCCTCTAGTTCCAGAGTGTTGTCCTCCATGTTTTAGTGGTTACGATGCTAGCCTCTAGTTCCAGAGTGTTGTCCTCCATGGTGTAGTGGTTACCATGCTAGCGTCTAGTTCCAGAGTTTTGTCCTCCGTGGTGTAGTGGTTACGATGCTAGCCTCTAGTTCCAGAGTGTTGTCCTCCATGGTGTAGTGGTTACCATGCTAGCCTCTAGTTCCAGAGTGTTGTCCTCCGTGGTGTAGTGGTTACGATGCTAGCCTCTAGTTCCAGAGTGTTGTCCTCCATGGTGTAGTGGTTACCATGCTAGCCTCTAGTTCCAGAGTGTTGTCCTCCGTGGTGTAGTGGTTACGATGCTAGCCTCTAGTTCCAGAGTGTTGTCCTCCATGGTGTAGTGGTTACGATGCTAGCCTCTAGTTCCAGAGTGTTGACCTCCATAATGTAGTGGTTACGATGCTAGCCTCTAGTTCCAGAGTGTTGTCCTCCATGATGTAGTGGTTACGATGCTAGCCTCTAGTTCCAGAGTATTGTCCTCCATGATGTAGTGGTTACGATGCTAGCCTCTAGTTCCAGAGTGTTGTCCTCCATGTTGTAGTGGTTACCATGCTAGTCTCTAGTTCCAGAGTGTCGTCCTCCATGGTGTAGTGGTTACCATGCTAGCCTGTAGTTCCAGAGTGTTGTCCTCCATGGTGTAGTGGTTACGTTGCTAGCCTCTAGTTCCAGAGTGTTGTCCTCCATGGTGTAGTGGTTACCATGCTAGCCTCTAGTTCCAGAGTGTTGTCCTCCATGGTGTAGTGGTTAACATGCTAGCCTCTAGTTTCAGAGTGTTGTCCTCCATGGTGTATTGGTTACCATGCTAGCCTCTAGTTCCAGAGTGTTGTCCTCCATGGTGTAGTGGTTTGCCATGCTAGCCTCTAGTTCCAGAGTGTTGTCTTCCATGGTGTAGTGGTTACGATGCTAGTCTCTAGTTCCAGAGTGTTGTCCTCCATGGTGTAGTGGTTACGATGCTAGTCTCTAGTTCCAGAGTGTTGTCCTCCATGGTGTAGTGGGTACCATGCTAGCCTCTAGTTCCAGAGTGTTGTCCTCCATGGTGTAGTGGTTACCATGCTAGCCTCTAGTTCCAGAGTGTTGTCCTCCATGGTGTAGTGGTTACCATGCTAGCCTCTAGTTCCAGAGTGTTGTCCTCCATGGTGTATTGGTTACCATGCTAGCCTGTAGTTCCAGAGTGTTGTCCTCCATGGTGTAGTGGTTACGATGCTAGCCTCTAGTTCCAGAGTGTTGTCCTCCATGTTGTAGTGGTTACCATGCTAGCCTCTAGTTCCAGAGTGTTGTCCTCCATGGTGTAGTGGTTACCATGCTAGCCTGTAGTTTCAGAGTGTTGTCCTCCATGGTGTAGTGGTTACGATGCTAGCCTCTTGTTCCAGAGTGTTGTCCTCCATGGTGTAGTGGTTACCATGCTAGCCTCTAGTTCCAGATTGTTGTCCTCCATGGTGTAGTGGTTACGATGCTAGCCTGTAGTTCCAGAGTGTTGTCCTCCATGGTGTAGTTGTTACCATGCTAGCCTCTAGTTCCAGATTGTTGTCCTCCATGGTGTAGTGGTTACCATGCTAGCCTCTAGTTCCAGAGTGTTGTCCTCCATCTTGTAGTGGTTACGATGCTAGCCTCTAGTTCCAGAGTGTTGTCCTCCATGGTGTAGTGGTTACCATGCTAGCCTCTAGTTCCAGAGTGTTGTCCTCCATGTTGTAGTAGTTACGATGCTAGCCTCTAGTTCCAGAGTGTTGTCCTCCATGGTGTAGTGGTTACCATGCTAGCCTCTAGTTCCAGATTGTTGTCCTCCATGGTGTAGTGGTTACCATGCAAGCCTCTAGTTCCAGAGTGTTGTCCTCCATGGTAAATTGGTTACCATGCTAGCCTCTAGTTCCAGAGTGTTGTCCTCCATGGTGTAGTGGTTACCATGCTAGCCTCTAGTTCCAGAGTGTTGTCCTCCATGGTGTAGTGGTTAGGATGCTAGCCTCTAGTTCCAGAGTGTTATCCTCCATGGTGTAGTGGTTACGATGCTAGCCTCTAGTTCCAGAGTGTTGTCCTCCATGGTGTAGTGGTTACCATGCTAGCCTCTAGTTCCAGAGTGTTGTCCTCCATGTTGTAGTGGTTACGTTGCTAGCCTCTAGTACCAGAGTGTTGTCCTCCATGGAGTAGTGGTTACCATGCTAGCTTCTCGTTCCAGAGTGTTGTCCTCCATGGTGTAGTGGTTACCATACTAGCCTCTAGTTCCAGAGTGTTGTCCTCCATGGTGTAGTGGTTACCATGCTAGCCTCTAGTTCCAGAGTGTTGTCCTCCTTGATGTAGTGGTTACCATGCTAGCCTCTAGTTCCAGAGTGTTGTCGTCCATGGTGTATTGGTTACGATGCTAGCCTCTAGTTCCAGAGTGTTGTCCTCCATGGTGTAGTGGTTACGATGCTAGCCTCTAGTTCCAGAGTGTTGTCCTCCATGGTGTAGTGGTTACGATACTAGCCTGTAGTTCCAGAGTGTTGTACTCCATGGTGTAGTGGTTACGTTGCTAGCCTCTAGTTCCAGAGTGTTGTCCTCCATGGTGTAGTGGTTACGATGCTAGCCTCTAGTTCCAGAGTGTTGTCCTCCATGGTGTAGTGGTTACGATGCTAGCCTCTAGTTCCAGAGTGTTGTCCTCCATGGTGTAGTGGTTACCATGCTAGCCTCTAGTTCCAGAGTGTTTTCCTCCATGTTGTAGTGGTTACCATGCTAGCCTCTAGTTCCAGAGTGTTGTCCTCCATGGTGTAGTGGTTACCATGCTAGCCTCTAGTTCCAGAGTGTTGTCCTCCATGGTTAGTGGTTACCATGCTAGCCTCTAGTTCCAGAGTGTTGTCCTCCATGTTGTAGTGGTACCATGCTAGCCTCTAGTTCCAGAGTGTTGTCCTCATTGGTGTAGTGGTTACCATGCTAGCCTCTAGTTCCAGAGTGTTGTCCTCCATGGTTTAGTAGTTACCATGCTGGCCTCTAGTTCCAGAGTGTTGTCCTCCATGTTGTAGTGGTTACCATGCTAGCCTCTAGTTCCAGAGTGTTGTCCTCCATGGTGTAGTGGTTACGTTGCTAGCCTCTAGTTCCAGAGTGTTGTCCTCCATGGTGTAGTGGTTACCATGCTAGCCTCTAGTTCCAGAGTGTTGTCCTCCATGGTGTAGTGGTTACGATGCTAGCCTCTAGTTCCAGAGTGTCGTCCTCCATGGTGCAGTGGTTACCATGCTAGCCTCTAGTTCCAGAGTGTTGTCCTCCATGTTGTAGTGGTTACGATGCTAGCCTCTAGTTCCAGAGTGTTGTCCTCCATGGTGTAGTGGTTACGATGCTAGCCTCTAGTTCCAGAGTGTTGTCCCCCATGTTGTAGTGGTTACGATGCTAGCCTCTAGTTCCAGAGTGTTGTCCTCCATGGTGTAGTGGTTACGATGCTAGCCTCTAGTTCCAGAGTGTTGTCCTCCATGGTGTAGTGGTTACCATGCTAGCCTCTAGTTCCAGAGTGTTGTCCTCCATGGTGTAGTGGTTACGATGCTAGCCTCTAGTTCCAGAGTGTTGTCCGCCATGATGTAGTAGTTACGATGCTAGCCTCTAGATCCAGAGTGTTGTCCTCCATGGTGTAGTGGTTACCATGCTAGCCTCTAGTTCCAGAGTGTTGTCCTCCATGATGTAGTGGTTACGATGCTAGCCTCTAGTTCCAGAGTGTTGTCCTCCATGGTGTAGTGGTTACCATGCTAGCCTCTAGTTCCAGAGTGTTGTCCTCCATGTTATAGTGGTTACGATGCTAGCCTCTAGTTCCAGAGTGTTGTCCTCCGTGGTGTAGTGGTTACGATGCTAGCCTCTAGTTCCAGAGTGTTGTCCTCCATGTTATAGTGGTTACGATGCTAGCCTCTAGTTCCAGAGTGTTGTCCTCCATTGTGTAGTGGTTACCATGCTAGCCTCTAGTTCCAGGGTGTTGTCCTCCATGGTGTAGTGGTTACGATGCTAGCCTCTAGTTCCAGAGTGTCGTCCTCCATGGTGCAGTGGTTACCATGCTAGCCTCTAGTTCCAGAGTGTTGTCCTCCATGTTGTAGTGGTTACGATGCTAGCCTCTAGTTCCAGAGTGTTGTCCTCCATGGTGTAGTGGTTACGATGCTAGCCTCTAGTTCCAGAGTGTTGTCCTCCATGTTGTAGTGGTTACGATGCTAGCCTCTAGTTCCAGAGTGTTGTCCTCCATGGTGTAGTGGTTACCATGCTAGCCTCTAGTTCCAGAGTGTTGTCCTCCATGGTGTAGTGGTTAGCATGCTAGCCTCTAGTTCCAGAGTGTTGTCCTCCATGGTGTAGTGGTTACGATGCTAGCCTCTAGTTCCGGAGTGTTTCCTCCATGGTGTAGTGCTTACGATGCTAGCCTCTAGTTCCAGATTGTTGTCCTCCATGGTGTAGTGGTTACGATGCTAGCCTCTAGTTCCAGAGTGTTGTCCTCCATGGTGTAGTGGTCACGATGCTAGCCTCTAGTTCCAGAGTGTTGTCCTCCATGATGTAGTGGTTACGATGCTAGCCTCTAGTTCCAGAGTGTTGTTCTCCATGGTGTAGTGGTTACCATGCTAGCCTCTAGTTCCAGAGTGTTGTCCTCCATGGTGTAGTGGTTACGATGCTAGCCTCTAGTTCCAGAGTGTTGTCCTCCATGGTGTAGTGGTTACCATGCTAGCCTCTAGTTCCAGAGTGTTGTCCTCCATGGTGTAGTGGTTACGATGCTAGCCTCTAGTTCCAGAGTGTTGTCCGCCATGATGTAGTAGTTACGATGCTAGCCTCTAGTTCCAGAGTGTTGTCCTCCATGGTGTAGTGGTTACCATGCTAGCCTCTAGTTCCAGAGTGTTGTCCTCCATGATGTAGTGGTTACGATGCTAGCCTCTAGTTCCAGAGTGTTGTCCTCCATGGTGTAGTGGTTACCATGCTAGCCTCTAGTTCCAGAGTGTTGTCCTCCATGTTATAGTGGTTACGATGCTAGCCTCTAGTTCCAGAGTGTTGTCCTCCATGGTGTAGTGGGTACGATGCTAGCCTCTAGTTCCTGAGTGTCGTCCTCCATGGTGTAGTGGTTACCATGCTAGCCTCTAGTTCCAGAGTGTTATCCTCCATGACGTAGTGGTTACCATGCTAGCCTCTAGTTCCAGAGTGTTGTCCTCCATGGTGTAGTGGTTACGATGCTAGCCTCTAATTCCAGAGTGTTGTCCTCCATGGTGTAGTGGTTACGATGCTAGCCTCTAGTTCCAGAGTGTTGTCCTCCATGGTGTAGTGGTTACGATGCTAGCCTCTAGTTCCAGAGTGTTGTCCTCCATGGTGTAGTGGTTACCATGCTAGCCTCTAGTTCCAGAGTGTTGTCCTCCATGGTGTAGTGGTTACGATGCTAGCCTCTAGTTCCAGATTGTTTCCCTCCATGGTGTAGTGGTTACGATGCTAGCCTCTACTTCCAGATTGTTGCCCTCCATGTTGTAGTGGTTACGATGCTAGCCTCTACTTCCAGATTGTTGCCCTCCATGGTGTAGTGGTTACGATGCTAGCCTCTAGTTCCAGAGTGTTGTCCTCCATGGTGTAGTGGTTACGATGCTAGCCTCTAGTTCCAGAGTGTTGTCCTCCATGGTGTAGTGGTTACGATGCTAACCTCTAGTTCCAGAGTGTTGTCCTCCATGGTGTAGTGGTTGCGATGCTAGCCTCTAGTTCCAGAGTGTTCTCCTCCATGGTGTAGTGGTTACCATGCTAGCCTCTAGTTCCAGAGTGTTGTCCTCCATGGTGTAGTGGTTACGATGCTAGCCTCTAGTTCCAGAGTGTTGTCCTCCGTGGTGTAGTGGTTACCATGCTAGCCTCTAGTTCCAGAGTGTTGTCCTCCATGGTGTAGTGGTTACGATGCTAGCCTCTAGTTCCAGAGTGTTGTCCTCCATGATGTAGTGGTTGCGATGCTAGCCTCTAGTTCCAGAGTGTTGTCCTCCATGTTGTAGTGGTTGCGATGCTAGCCTCTAGTTCCAGAGTGTTGTCCTCCATGTTGTAGTGGTTGCGATGCTAGCCTCTAGTTCCAGAGTGTTGTCCTCCATGTTGTAGTGGTTGCGATGCTAGCCTCTAGTTCCAGAGTGTTGTCCTCCATGTTGTAGTGGTTGCGATGCTAGCCTCTAGTTCCAGAGTGTTGTCCTCCATGTTGTAGTGGTTACCATGCTAGCCTCTAGTTCCAGAGTGTTGTCCTCCATGGTGTAGTGGTTACCATGCTAGCCTCTAGTTCCAGAGTGTTGTCCTCCATGGTGTAGTGGTTACCATGCTAGCCTCTAGTTCCAGAGTGTTGTCCTCCATGGTGTAGTGGTTAGCATGCTAGCCTCTAGTTCCAGAGTGTTGTCCTCCATGGTGTAGTGGCTACGATGCTAGCCTCTAGTTCCGGAGTGTTGTCCTCCATGGTGTAGTGCTTACGATGCTAGCCTCTAGTTCCAGATTGATTCCTCCATGGTGTAGTGGTTACGATGCTAGCCTCTAGTTCCAGAGTGTTGTCCTCCATGGTGTAGTGGTCACGATGCTAGCCTCTAGTTCCAGAGTGTTGTCCTCCATGATGTAGTGGTTACGATGCTAGCCTCTAGTTCCAGAGTGTTGTTCTCCATGGTGTAGTGGTGACCATGCTAGCCTCTAGTTCCAGAGTGCTGTCCTCCATGGTGTAGTGGTTACGATGCTAGCCTCTAGTTCCAGAGTGTTGTCCTCCATGGTGTAGTGGTTACCATGCTAGCCTCTAGTTCCAGAGTGTTGTCCTCCATGGTGTAGTGGTTACGATGCTAGCCTCTAGTTCCAGAGTGTTGTCCGCCATGATGTAGTAGTTACGATGCTAGCCTCTAGTTCCAGAGTGTTGTCCTCCATGGTGTAGTGGTTACCATGCTAGCCTCTAGTTCCAGAGTGTTGTCCTCCATGATGTAGTGGTTACGATGCTAGCCTCTAGTTCCAGAGTGTTGTCCTCCATGGTGTAGTGGTTACCATGCTAGCCTCTAGTTCCAGAGTGTTGTCCTCCATGTTATAGTGGTTACGATGCTAGCCTCTAGTTCCAGAGTGTTGTCCTCCATGGTGTAGTGGTTACGATGCTAGCCTCTAGTTCCTGAGTGTCGTCCTCCATGGTGTAGTGGTTACCATGCTAGCCTCTAGTTCCAGAGTGTTATCCTCCATGACGTAGTGGTTACCATGCTAGCCTCTAGTTCCAGAGTGTTGTCCTCCATGGTGTAGTGGTTACGATGCTAGCCTCTAATTCCAGAGTGTTGTCCTCCATGGTGTAGTGGTTACGATGCTAGCCTCTAGTTCCAGAGTGTTGTCCTCCATGGTGTAGTGGTTACGATGCTAGCCTCTAGTTCCAGAGTGTTGTCCTCCATGGTGTAGTGGTTACCATGCTAGCCTCTAGTTCCAGAGTGTTGTCCTCCATGGTGTAGTGGTTACGATGCTAGCCTCTAGTTCCAGATTGTTGCCCTCCATGGTGTAGTGGTTACGATGCTAGCCTCTACTTCCAGATTGTTGCCCTCCATGTTGTAGTGGTTACGATGCTAGCCTCTACTTCCAGATTGTTGCCCTCCATGGTGTAGTGGTTACGATGCTAGCCTCTAGTTCCAGAGTGTTGTCCTCCATGGTGTAGTGGTTACGATGCTAGCCTCTAGTTCCAGAGTGTTGTCCTCCATGGTGTAGTGGTTACGATGCTAACCTCTAGTTCCAGAGTGTTGTCCTCCATGGTGTAGTGGTTGCGATGCTAGCCTCTAGTTCCAGAGTGTTCTCCTCCATGGTGTAGTGGTTACCATGCTAGCCTCTAGTTCCAGAGTGTTGTCCTCCATGGTGTAGTGGTTACGATGCTAGCCTCTAGTTCCAGAGTGTTGTCCTCCATGGTGTAGTGGTTACCATGCTAGCCTCTAGTTCCAGAGTGTTGTCCTCCATGGTGTAGTGGTTTCGATGCTAGCCTCTAGTTCCAGAGTGTTGTCCTCCATGATGTAGTGGTTGCGATGCTAGCCTCTAGTTCCAGAGTGTTGTCCTCCATGTTGTAGTGGTTGCGATGCTAGCCTCTAGTTCCAGAGTGTTGTCCTCCATGTTGTAGTGGTTGCGATGCTAGCCTCTAGTTCCAGAGTGTTGTCCTCCATGTTGTAGTGGTTGCGATGCTAGCCTCTAGTTCCAGAGTGTTGTCCTCCATGTTGTAGTGGTTGCGATGCTAGCCTCTAGTTCCAGAGTGTTGTCCTCCATGTTGTAGTGGTTACCATGCTAGCCTCTAGTTCCAGAGTGTTGTCTTCCATGGTGTAGTGGTTACCATGCTAGCCTCTAGTTCCAGAGTGTTGTCCTCCATGGTGTAGTGGTTACCATGCTAGCCTCTAGTTCCAGAGTGTTGTCCTCCATGGTGTAGTGGTTGCGATGCTAGCCTCTAGTTCCAGAGAGTTCTCCTCCATGGTGTAGTGGTTACCATGCTAGCCTCTAGTTCCAGAGTGTTGTCCTCCATGGTGTAGTGGTTACGATGCTAGCCTCTAGTTCCAGAGTGTTGTCCTCCATGGTGTAGTGGTTACCATGCTAGGTTCTAGTTCCAGAGTGTTGTCCTCCATGGTGTAGTGGTTACGATGCTAGCCTCTAGTTCCAGAGTGTTGTCCTCCATGATGTAGTGGTTGCGATGCTAGCCTCTAGTTCCAGAGTGTTGTCCTCCATGTTGTAGTGGTTACGATGCTAGCCTCTAGTTCCAGAGTGTTGTCCTCCATGGTGTAGTGGTTACCATGCTAGCGTCTAGTTCCAGAGTGTTGTCCTCCGTGGTGTAGTGGTTACGATGCTAGCCTCTAGTTCCAGAGTGTTGTCCTCCATGGTGTAGTGGTTACCATGCTAGCCTCTAGTTCCAGAGTGTTGTCCTCCGTGGTGTAGTGGTTACGATGCTAGCCTCTAGTTCCAGAGTGTTGTCCTCCATGGTGTAGTGGTTACCATGCTAGCCTCTAGTTCCAGAGTGTTGTCCTCCGTGGTGTAGTGGTTACGATGCTAGCCTCTAGTTCCAGAGTGTTGTCCTCCATGGTGTAGTGGTTACGATGCTAGCCTCTAGTTCCAGAGTGTTGACCTCCATAATGTAGTGGTTACGATGCTAGCCTCTAGTTCCAGAGTGTTGTCCTCCATGATGTAGTGGTTACGATGCTAGCCTCTAGTTCCAGAGTATTGTCCTCCATGATGTAGTGGTTACGATGCTAGCCTCTAGTTCCAGAGTGTTGTCCTCCATGTTGTAGTGGTTACCATGCTAGTCTCTAGTTCCAGAGTGTCGTCCTCCATGGTGTAGTGGTTACCATGCTAGCCTGTAGTTCCAGAGTGTTGTCCTCCATGGTGTAGTGGTTACGTTGCTAGCCTCTAGTTCCAGAGTGTTGTCCTCCATGGTGTAGTGGTTACCATGCTAGCCTCTAGTTCCAGAGTGTTGTCCTCCATGGTGTAGTGGTTACCATGCTAGCCTCTAGTTTCAGAGTGTTGTCCTCCATGGTGTATTGGTTACCATGCTAGCCTCTAGTTCCAGAGTGTTGTCCTCCATGGTGTAGTGGTTTTCCATGCTAGCCTCTAGTTCCAGAGTGTTGTCTTCCATGGTGTAGTGGTTACGATGCTAGTCTCTAGTTCCAGAGTGTTGTCCTCCATGGTGTAGTGGTTACGATGCTAGTCTCTAGTTCCAGAGTGTTGTCCTCCATGGTGTAGTGGTTACCATGCTAGCCTCTAGTTCCAGAGTGTTGTCCTCCATGGTGTAGTGGTTACCATGCTAGCCTCTAGTTCCAGAGTGTTGTCCTCCATGGTGTAGTGGTTACCATGCTAGCCTCTAGTTCCAGAGTGTTGTCCTCCATGGTGTATTGGTTACCATGCTAGCCTGTAGTTCCAGAGTGTTGTCCTCCATGGTGTAGTGGTTACGATGCTAGCCTCTAGTTCCAGAGTGTTGTCCTCCATGTTGTAATGGTTACCATGCTAGCCTCTAGTTCCAGAGTGTTGTCCTCCATGGTGTAGTGGTTACCATGCTAGCCTGTAGTTTCAGAGTGTTGTCCTCCATGGTGTAGTGGTTACGATGCTAGCCTCTTGTTCCAGAGTGTTGTCCTCCATGGTGTAGTGGTTACCATGCTAGCCTCTAGTTCCAGATTGTTGTCCTCCATGGTGTAGTGGTTACGATGCTAGCCTGTAGTTCCAGAGTGTTGTCCTCCATGGTGTAGTGGTTGCGATGCTAGCCTCTAGTTCCAGAGTGTTCTCCTCCATGGTGTAGTGGTTACCATGCTAGCCTCTAGTTCCAGAGTGTTGTCCTCCATGGTGTAGTGGTTACGATGCTAGCCTCTAGTTCCAGAGTGTTGTCCTCCGTGGTGTAGTGGTTACCATGCTAGCCTCTAGTTCCAGAGTGTTGTCCTCCATGGTGTAGTGGTTACGATGCTAGCCTCTAGTTCCAGAGTGTTGTCCTCCATGATGTAGTGGTTGCGATGCTAGCCTCTAGTTCCAGAGTGTTGTCCTCCATGTTGTAGTGGTTGCGATGCTAGCCTCTAGTTCCAGAGTGTTGTCCTCCATGTTGTAGTGGTTGCGATGCTAGCCTCTAGTTCCAGAGTGTTGTCCTCCATGTTGTAGTGGTTGCGATGCTAGCCTCTAGTTCCAGAGTGTTGTCCTCCATGTTGTAGTGGTTGCGATGCTAGCCTCTAGTTCCAGAGTGTTGTCCTCCATGTTGTAGTGGTTACCATGCTAGCCTCTAGTTCCAGAGTGTTGTCCTCCATGGTGTAGTGGTTACCATGCTAGCCTCTAGTTCCAGAGTGTTGTCCTCCATGGTGTAGTGGTTACCATGCTAGCCTCTAGTTCCAGAGTGTTGTCCTCCATGGTGTAGTGGTTAGCATGCTAGCCTCTAGTTCCAGAGTGTTGTCCTCCATGGTGTAGTGGCTACGATGCTAGCCTCTAGTTCCGGAGTGTTGTCCTCCATGGTGTAGTGCTTACGATGCTAGCCTCTAGTTCCAGATTGTTGTCCTCCATGGTGTAGTGGTTACGATGCTAGCCTCTAGTTCCAGAGTGTTGTCCTCCATGGTGTAGTGGTCACGATGCTAGCCTCTAGTTCCAGAGTGTTGTCCTCCATGATGTAGTGGTTACGATGCTAGCCTCTAGTTCCAGAGTGTTGTTCTCCATGGTGTAGTGGTGACCATGCTAGCCTCTAGTTCCAGAGTGCTGTCCTTCATGGTGTAGTGGTTACGATGCTAGCCTCTAGTTCCAGAGTGTTGTCCTCCATGGTGTAGTGGTTACCATGCTAGCCTCTAGTTCCAGAGTGTTGTCCTCCATGGTGTAGTGGTTACGATGCTAGCCTCTAGTTCCAGAGTGTTGTCCGCCATGATGTAGTAGTTACGATGCTAGCCTCTAGTTCCAGAGTGTTGTCCTCCATGGTGTAGTGGTTACCATGCTAGCCTCTAGTTCCAGAGTGTTGTCCTCCATGATGTAGCGGTTACGATGCTAGCCTCTAGTTCCAGAGTGTTGTCCTCCATGGTGTAGTGGTTACCATGCTAGCCTCTAGTTCCAGAGTGTTGTCCTCCATGTTATAGTGGTTACGATGCTAGCCTCTAGTTCCAGAGTGTTGTCCTCCATGGTGTAGTGGTTACGATGCTAGCCTCTAGTTCCTGAGTGTCGTCCTCCATGGTGTAGTGGTTACCATGCTAGCCTCTAGTTCCAGAGTGTTATCCTCCATGACGTAGTGGTTACCATGCTAGCCTCTAGTTCCAGAGTGTTGTCCTCCATGGTGTAGTGGTTACGATGCTAGCCTCTAATTCCAGAGTGTTGTCCTCCATGGTGTAGTGGTTACGATGCTAGCCTCTAGTTCCAGAGTGTTGTCCTCCATGGTGTAGTGGTTACGATGCTAGCCTCTAGTTCCAGAGTGTTGTCCTCCATGGTGTAGTGGTTACCATGCTAGCCTCTAGTTCCAGAGTGTTGTCCTCCATGGTGTAGTGGTTACGATGCTAGCCTCTAGTTCCAGATTGTTGCCCTCCATGGTGTAGTGGTTACGATGCTAGCCTCTACTTCCAGATTGTTGCCCTCCATGTTGTAGTGGTTACGATGCTAGCCTCTACTTCCAGATTGTTGCCCTCCATGGTGTAGTGGTTACGATGCTAGCCTCTAGTTCCAGAGTGTTGTCCTCCATGGTGTAGTGGTTACGATGCTAGCCTCTAGTTCCAGAGTGTTGTCCTCCATGGTGTAGTGGTTACGATGCTAACCTCTAGTTCCAGAGTGTTGTCCTCCATGGTGTAGTGGTTGCGATGCTAGCCTCTAGTTCCAGAGTGTTCTCCTCCATGGTGTAGTGGTTACCATGCTAGCCTCTAGTTCCAGAGTGTTGTCCTCCATGGTGTAGTGGTTACGATGCTAGCCTCTAGTTCCAGAGTGTTGTCCTCCATGGTGTAGTGGTTACCATGCTAGCCTCTAGTTCCAGAGTGTTGTCCTCCATGGTGTAGTGGTTACGATGCTAGCCTCTAGTTCCAGAGTGTTGTCCTCCATGATGTAGTGGTTGCGATGCTAGCCTCTAGTTCCAGAGTGTTGTCCTCCATGTTGTAGTGGTTGCGATGCTAGCCTCTAGTTCCAGAGTGTTGTCCTCCATGTTGTAGTGGTTGCGATGCTAGCCTCTAGTTCCAGAGTGTTGTCCTCCATGTTGTAGCTGTTGCGATGCTAGCCTCTAGTTCCAGAGTGTTGTCCTCCATGTTGTAGTGGTTGCGATGCTAGCCTCTAGTTCCAGAGTGTTGTCCTCCATGTTGTAGTGGTTACCATGCTAGCCTCTAGTTCCAGAGTGTTGTCTTCCATGGTGTAGTGGTTACCATGCTAGCCTCTAGTTCCAGAGTGTTGTCCTCCATGGTGTAGTGGTTACCATGCTAGCCTCTAGTTCCAGAGTGTTGTCCTCCATGGTGTAGTGGTTGCGATGCTAGCCTCTAGTTCCAGAGAGTTCTCCTCCATGGTGTAGTGGTTACCATGCTAGCCTCTAGTTCCAGAGTGTTGTCCTCCATGGTGTAGTGGTTACGATGCTAGCCTCTAGTTCCAGAGTGTTGTCCTCCATGGTGTAGTGGTTACCATGCTAGGTTCTAGTTCCAGAGTGTTGTCCTCCATGGTGTAGTGGTTACGATGCTAGCCTCTAGTTCCAGAGTGTTGTCCTCCATGATGTAGTGGTTGCGATGCTAGCCTCTAGTTCCAGAGTGTTGTCCTCCATGTTGTAGTGGTTACGATGCTAGCCTCTAGTTCCAGAGTGTTGTCCTCCATGGTGTAGTGGTTACCATGCTAGCGTCTAGTTCCAGAGTGTTGTCCTCCGTGGTGTAGTGGTTACGATGCTAGCCTCTAGTTCCAGAGTGTTGTCCTCCATGGTGTAGTGGTTACCATGCTAGCCTCTAGTTCCAGAGTGTTGTCCTCCGTGGTGTAGTGGTTACGATGCTAGCCTCTAGTTCCAGAGTGTTGTCCTCCATGGTGTAGTGGTTACCATGCTAGCCTCTAGTTCCAGAGTGTTGTCCTCCGTGGTGTAGTGGTTACGATGCTAGCCTCTAGTTCCAGAGTGTTGTCCTCCATGGTGTAGTGGTTACGATGCTAGCCTCTAGTTCCAGAGTGTTGACCTCCATAATGTAGTGGTTACGATGCTAGCCTCTAGTTCCAGAGTGTTGTCCTCCATGATGTAGTGGTTACGATGCTAGCCTCTAGTTCCAGAGTATTGTCCTCCATGATGTAGTGGTTACGATGCTAGCCTCTAGTTCCAGAGTGTTGTCCTCCATGTTGTAGTGGTTACCATGCTAGTCTCTAGTTCCAGAGTGTCGTCCTCCATGGTGTAGTGGTTACCATGCTAGCCTGTAGTTCCAGAGTGTTGTCCTCCATGGTGTAGTGGTTACGTTGCTAGCCTCTAGTTCCAGAGTGTTGTCCTCCATGGTGTAGTGGTTACCATGCTAGCCTCTAGTTCCAGAGTGTTGTCCTCCATGGTGTAGTGGTTACCATGCTAGCCTCTAGTTTCAGAGTGTTGTCCTCCATGGTGTATTGGTTACCATGCTAGCCTCTAGTTCCAGAGTGTTGTCCTCCATGGTGTAGTGGTTTGCCATGCTAGCCTCTAGTTCCAGAGTGTTGTCTTCCATGGTGTAGTGGTTACGATGCTAGTCTCTAGTTCCAGAGTGTTGTCCTCCATGGTGTAGTGGTTACGATGCTAGTCTCTAGTTCCAGAGTGTTGTCCTCCATGGTGTAGTGGTTACCATGCTAGCCTCTAGTTCCAGAGTGTTGTCCTCCATGGTGTAGTGGTTACCATGCTAGCCTCTAGTTCCAGAGTGTTGTCCTCCATGGTGTAGTGGTTACCATGCTAGCCTCTAGTTCCAGAGTGTTGTCCTCCATGGTGTATTGGTTACCATGCTAGCCTGTAGTTCCAGAGTGTTGTCCTCCATGGTGTAGTGGTTACGATGCTAGCCTCTAGTTCCAGAGTGTTGTCCTCCATGTTGTAATGGTTACCATGCTAGCCTCTAGTTCCAGAGTGTTGTCCTCCATGGTGTAGTGGTTACCATGCTAGCCTGTAGTTTCAGAGTGTTGTCCTCCATGGTGTAGTGGTTACGATGCTAGCCTCTTGTTCCAGAGTGTTGTCCTCCATGGTGTAGTGGTTACCATGCTAGCCTCTAGTTCCAGATTGTTGTCCTCCATGGTGTAGTGGTTACGATGCTAGCCTGTAGTTCCAGAGTGTTGTCCTCCATGGTGTAGTTGTTACCATGCTAGCCTCTAGTTCCAGATTGTTGTCCTCCATGGTGTAGTGGTTACCATGCTAGCCTCTAGTTCCAGAGTGTTGTCCTCCATCTTGTAGTGGTTACGATGCTAGCCTCTAGTTCCAGAGTGTTGTCCTCCATGGTGTAGTGGTTACCATGCTAGCCTCTAGTTCCAGAGTGTTGTCCTCCATGTTGTAGTAGTTACGATGCTAGCCTCTAGTTCCAGAGTGTTGTCCTCCATGGTGTAGTGGTTACCATGCTAGCCTCTAGTTCCAGATTGTTGTCCTCCATGGTGTAGTGGTTACCATGCAAGCCTCTAGTTCCAGAGTGTTGTCCTCCATGGTAAATTGGTTACCATGCTAGCCTCTAGTTCCAGAGTGTTGTCCTCCATGGTGTAGTGGTTACCATGCTAGCCTCTAGTTCCAGAGTGTTGTCCTCCATGGTGTAGTGGTTAGGATGCTAGCCTCTAGTTCCAGAGTGTTATCCTCCATGGTGTAGTGGTTACGATGCTAGCCTCTAGTTCCAGAGTGTTGTCCTCCATGGTGTAGTGGTTACCATGCTAGCCTCTAGTTCCA
Organism: Deroplatys truncata; assembly: GCA_030765065.1. Lineage (NCBI taxonomy): Eukaryota > Metazoa > Arthropoda > Insecta > Mantodea > Mantidae > Deroplatys > Deroplatys truncata. The sequence goes on along the minus strand of CM060977.1, from coordinate 2,236,595 downwards.
GAGTGTTGTCCTCCATGTTGTAGTGGTTACGTTGCTAGCCTCTAGTACCAGAGTGTTGTCCTCCATGGTGTAGTGGTTACCATGCTAGCTTCTCGTTCCAGAGTGTTGTCCTCCATGGTGTAGTGGTTACCATACTAGCCTCTAGTTCCAGAGTGTTGTCCTCCATGGTGTAGTGGTTACCATGCTAGCCTCTAGTTCCAGAGTGTTGTCCTCCTTGATGTAGTGGTTACCATGCTAGCCTCTAGTTCCAGAGTGTTGTCGTCCATGGTGTATTGGTTACGATGCTAGCCTCTAGTTCCAGAGTGTTGTCCTCCATGGTGTAGTGGTTACGATGCTAGCCTCTAGTTCCAGAGTGTTGTCCTCCATGGTGTAGTGGTTACGATACTAGCCTGTAGTTCCAGAGTGTTGTACTCCATGGTGTAGTGGTTACGTTGCTAGCCTCTAGTTCCAGAGTGTTGTCCTCCATGGTGTAGTGGTTACGATGCTAGCCTCTAGTTCCAGAGTGTTGTCCTCCATGGTGTAGTGGTTACGATGCTAGCCTCTAGTTCCAGAGTGTTGTCCTCCATGGTGTAGTGGTTACCATGCTAGCCTCTAGTTCCAGATTGTTGTCCTCCATGGTGTAGTGGTTACGATGCTAGCCTCTAGTTCCAGAGTGTTGTCGTCCCTGGTGTAGTGGTTACAATGCTAGCCTCTAGTTCCAGATTGTTGTCCTCCATGGTGTAGTGGTTACGATGCTAGCCTCTAGTTCCAGATTGTTGATCTCCATGGTGTAGTGGTTACGATGCTAGCCTCTAGTTCCAGATTGTTGTCCTCCATGGTGTAGTGGTTACGATGCTAGCCTCTAGTTCCAGAGTGTTGTCCTCCATGGTGTAGTGGTTACGATGCTAGCCTCTAGTTCCAGAGTGTTGTCCTCCATGGTCAAGTGGTTACCATGCTAGCCTCTAGTAACAGAGTGTTGTCCTCCATGGTGTAGTGGTTACGATGCTAGCCTCTAGTTCCAGAGTGTTGTCCTCCATGGTGTAGTGGTTACCATGCTAGCCTCTAGTTCCAGAGTGTTGTCCTCCATGGTGTAGTGGTTACCATGCTAGCCTCTAGTTCCAGAGTGTTGTCGTCCATGGTGTAGTGGTTACCATGCTAGCCTCTAGTTCCAGAGTGTTGTCCTACATGGTGTAGTGGTTACGATGCTAGCCTCTAGTTCCAGAGTGTGGTCCTCCATGGTGTAGTTGTTATCATGCTAACCTCTAGTTCCAGAGTGTCGTCCTCCATGGTGTAGTGGTTACGATGCTAGCCTCTAGTTCCAGAGTGTTGTCCTCCATGATGTAGTGGTTACCATGGTAGCCTCTAGTTCCAGAGTGTTGTCCTCCATGGTGTAGTGGTTACGTTGCTAGCCTCTAGTTCCAAAGTGTTGTCCTCCATGGTGTAGTGGTTACGATGCTAGCCTCTAGTTCCAGAGTGTTGTCCTCCATGTTGTAGTGGTTACGTTGCTAGCGTCTAGTTCCAGAGTGTTGTCCTCCATGGTGTAGTGGTTACGATGCTAGCCTCTAGTTCCAGAGTGTTGTCCTCCATGGTGTAGTGATTACGATGCTAGCCTCTAGTTCCAGAGTGTTGTCATCCATGATGTAGTGGTTACCATGCTAGCCTCTAGTTCCAGAGTGTTGTCCTCCATGTTGTAGTGGTTACGTTGCTAGCCTCTACTTCCAGAGTGTTGTCCTCCATGGTGCAGTGGTTACGATGCTAGCCTCTAGTTCCAGAGTGTTGTCCTCCATGGTGTAGTGGTAACCATGCTAACCTCTAGTTCCAGATTGTTGTCCTCCATGGTGTAGTGTTTACCATGCTAGCCTCTAGTTCAAGAGTGTTGTCCTCCATGGTGTAGTGGTTACCATGCTAGCCTCTAGTTCCAGAGTGTTGTCCTCCATCTTGTAGTAGTTAGGATGCTAGCCTCTAGTTCCAGAGTGTTGTCCTCCATGGTGTAGTGGTTATCATGCTAGCCACTAGTTCCAGATTGTTGTCCTCCATGGTGTAGTGGTTACCATGCTAGCCTCTAGTTCCAGAGTGTTGTCCTCCATGGTGTATTGGTTACCATGCTAGCCTCTAGTTCCAGAGTGTTGTCCTCCATGATGTAGTGGTTACCATGCTAGCCTCTAGTTCCAGAGTGTTGTCCTCCATGGTGTAGTGGTTACGATGCTAGCCTCTAGTTCCAGAGTGTTGTCCTTCATGTTGTAGTGGTTACGTTGCTAGCCTCTAGTTCCAGAGTGTTGTCCTCCATGGTGTAGTGGTTACGATGCTAGCCTCTAGTTCCAGAATGTTGTCCTCCATGATGTAGTGGTTACGATGCTAGCCTCTAGTCCCAGAGTGTTGTCCTCCATGGTGTAGTGGTTACAATGCTAGCCTCTAGTTCCAGAGTGTTGTCCTCCATGTTGTAGTGGTTACGTTGCTAGCCTCTAGTTCCAGAGTGTTGTCCTCCATGGTGTAGTGGTTACCATGCTAGCCTCTAGTTCCAGAGTGTTGTCCTCCGTGATGTAGTGGTTACCATGCTAGCCTCTAGTTCCAGAGTGTTGTCCTCCATGGTGTAGTGGTTACGATGCTAGCCTCTAGTTCCAGAGTGTTGTCCTCCATGGTGTAGTGGTTACGATGCTAGCCTCTAGTTCCAGAGTGTTGTCCTCCATGGTGTAGTGGTTACGATGCTAGCCTGTAGTTCCAGAGTGTTGTACTCCATGGTGTAGTGGTTACGTTGCTAGCCTCTAGTTCCAGAGTGTTGTCCTACATGGTGTAGTGGTTACGATGCTAGCCTCTAGTTCCAGAGTGTTGTCCTCCATGGTGTAGTGGTTACGATGCTAGCCTCTAGTTCCAGAGTGTTGTCCTCCATGGTGTAGTGGTTACCATGCTAGCCTCTATTTCCAGAGTGTTGTCCTCCATGGTGTAGTGGTTACGATGCTAGCCTCTAGTTCCAGATTGTTGTCCTCCATGGTGTACTGGTTACGATGCTAGCCTCTAGTTCCAGATTGCTGTCCTCCATGGAGTAGTGGTTACGATGCTAGCCGCTAGTTCCAGATTGTTGTCCTCCATGGTGTAGTGGTTACGATGCTAGCCTCTAGTTCCAGAGTGTTGTCCTCCATGGTGTAGTGGTTACGATGCTAGCCTCTAGTTCCAGAGTGTTGTCCTCCATGGTGCAGTGGTTACCATGCTAGCCTCTAGTTCCAGAGTGTTGTTCTCCATGGTGTAGTGGTTACGATACTAGCCTCTAGTTCCGGAGTGTTGTCCTCCATGGTGTAGTGGTTACGATGCAACCTCTAGTTCCAGAGTGTTGTCCTCCATGGTGTAGTGGTTACCATGCTAGCCTCTAGTTCCAGAGTGTTGTCGTCCATGGTGTAGTGGTTACCATGCTAGCCTCTAGTTCCAGAGTGTTGTCCTCCATGGTTGTGTGGTTACGATGCTAGCCTCTAGTTCCAGAGTGTGGTCCTCCATGGTGTAGTTTTTACCATGCTAGCCTCTAGTTCCAGAGTGTCGTCCTCCATGGTGTAGTGGTTACGATGCTAGCCTCTAGTTCCAGAGTGTCGTCACCCATTATTGTAGTGGTTACCATGCTAGCCTCTAGTTCCAGAGTGTTGTCCTCCATGGTGTAGTGGTTACCGTGCTAGCCACTAGTTCCAGAGTGTTGTCCTCCATGGTGCAGCGGATACCATGCTAGCCTCTAGTTCCAGAGTGTTTTCCTCCATGGTGTAGTGGTTACCATGCTAGCCTCTAGTTCCAGAGTGTTGTCCTCCATGGTGTAGTGGTTACCATGCTAGCCTCTAGTTCCAGATTGTTGTCCTCCATGGTGTAGTGGTTACCATGCTAGCCTCTAGTTCCAGAGTGTTGTCCTCCATGGTGTAGTGGTTACCATGCTAGCCTCTAGTTCCAGATTGTTGTACTCCATGGTGTAGTGGTTACGATGCTAGCCTCTAGTTCCAGAGTGTTGTCCTCCATGGTGTAGTGGTTACGATGCTAGCCTCTAGTTCCAGAGTGTTGTCCTCCATGTTGTAGTGGTTACCATGCTAGCCTCTAGTTCCAGAGTGTTGTCCTCCATGGTGTAGTGGTTACCATGCTAGCCTCTAGTTCCAGAGTGTTGTCCTCCATGTTGTAGTGGTTACCATGCTAGCCTCTAGTTCCAGAGTGTTATCCTCCATGATGTAGTGGTTACCATGCTAGCCTGTAGTTCCAGAGTGTTGTCCTCCATGGTGTAGTGGTTACGATGCTAGTCTCTAGTTCCAGAGTGTTGTCCTCCATGGTGTAGTGGTTACCATGCTAGCCTCTAGTTCCAGAGTGTTGTCCTCCATGGTGTAGTGGTTACCACGCTAGCCTCTAGTTCCAGAGTGTTGTCCTCCATGGTGTAGTGGTTACCATGCTAGCCTCTAGTTCCAGAGTGTTGTCCTCCATGGTGTATTGGTTACCATGCTAGCCTGTAGTTCCAGAGTGTTGTCCTCCATGGTGTAGTGGTTACGATGCTAGCCTCTAGTTCCAGAGTGTTGTCCTCCATGTTGTAGTGGTTACCATGCTAGCCTCTAGTTCCAGAGTGTTGTCCTCCATGGTGTAGTGGTTACCATGCTAGCCTCTAGTTTCAGAGTGTTGTCCTCCATGGTGTAGTGGTTACGATGCTAGCCTCTTGTTCCAGAGTGTTGTCCTCCATGGTGTAGTGGTTACCATGCTAGCCTCTAGTTCCAGATTGTTGTCCTCCATGGTGTAGTGGTTACGATGCTAGCCTGTAGTTCCAGAGTGTTGTCCTCCATGGTGTAGTTGTTACCATGCTAGCCTCTAGTTCCAGATTGTTGTCCTCCATGGTGTAGTGGTTACCATGCTAGCCTCTAGTTCCAGAGTGTTGTCCTCCATCTTGTAGTGGTTACGATGCTAGCCTCTAGTTCCAGAGTGTTGTCCTCCATGGTGTAGTGGTTACCATGCTAGCCTCTAGTTCCAGAGTGTTGTCCTCCATGTTGTAGTAGTTACGATGCTAGCCTCTAGTTCCAGAGTGTTGTCCTCCATGGTGTAGTGGTTACCATGCTAGCCTCTAGTTCCAGATTGTTGTCCTCCATGGTGTAGTGGTTACCATGCAAGCCTCTAGTTCCAGAGTTTTGTCCTCCATGGTAAATTGGTTACCATGCTAGCCTCTAGTTCCAGAGTGTTGTCCTCCATGGTGTAGTGGTTACCATGCTAGCCTCTAGTTCCAGAGTGTTGTCCTCCATGGTGTAGTGGTTACGATGCTAGCCTCTAGTTCCAGAGTGTTGTCCTCCATGGTGTAGTGGTTACGATGCTAGCCTCTAGTTCCAGAGTGTTGTCCTCCATGGTGTAGTGGTTACCATGCTAGCCTCTAGTTCCAGAGTGTTGTCCTCCATGTTGTAGTGGTTACGTTGCTAGCCTCTAGTTCCAGAGTGTTGTCCTCCATGGTGTAGTGGTTACCATGCTAGCTTCTAGTTCCAGAGTGTTGTCCTCCATGGTGTAGTGGTTACCATACTAGCCTCTAGTTCCAGAGTGTTGTCCTCCATGGTGTAGTGGTTACCATGCTAGCCTCTAGTTCCAGAGTGTTGTCCTCCTTGATGTAGTGGTTACCATGCTAGCCTCTAGTTCCAGAGTGTTGTCGTCCATGGTGTATTGGTTACGATGCTAGCCTCTAGTTCCAGAGTGTTGTCCTCCATGGTGTAGTGGTTACGATGCTAGCCTCTAGTTCCAGAGTGTTGTCCTCCATGGTGTAGTGGTTACGATACTAGCCTGTAGTTCCAGAGTGTTGTACTCCATGGTGTAGTGGTTACGTTGCTAGCCTCTAGTTCCAGAGTGTTGTCCTGCATGGTGTAGTGGTTACGATGCTAGCCTCTAGTTCCAGAGTGTTGTCCTCCATGGTGTAGTGGTTACGATGCTAGCCTCTAGTTCCAGAGTGTTGTCCTCCATGGTGTAGTGGTTACCATGCTAGCCTCTAGTTCCAGATTATTGTCCTCCATGGTGTAGTGGTTACGATGCTAGCCTCTAGTTCCAGAGTGTTGTCGTCCCTGGTGTAGTGGTTACAAAGCTAGCCTCTAGTTCCAGATTGTTGTCCTCCATGGTGTAGTGGTTACGATGCTAGCCTCTAGTTCCAGATTGTTGATCTCCATGGTGTAGTGGTTACGATGCTAGCCTCTAGTTCCAGATTGTTGTCCTCCATGGTGTAGTGGTTACGATGCTAGCCTCTAGTTCCAGAGTGTTGTCCTCCATGGTGTAGTGGTTACGATGCTAGCCTCTAGTTCCAGAGTGTTGTCCTCCATGGTCAAGTGGTTACCATGCTAGCCTCTAGTAACAGAGTGTTGTCCTCCATGGTGTAGTGGTTACGATGCTAGCCTCTAGTTCCAGAGTGTTGTCCTCCATGGTGTAGTGGTTACCATGCTAGCCTCTAGTTCCAGAGTGTTGTCCTCCATGGTGTAGTGGTTACCATGCTAGCCTCTAGTTCCAAAGTGTTGTCGTCCATGGTGTAGTGGTTACCATGCTAGCCTCTAGTTCCAGAGTGTTGTCCTACATGGTGTAGTGGTTACGATGCTAGCCTCTAGTTCCAGAGTGTGGTCCTCCATGGTGTAGTTGTTATCATGCTAGCCTCTAGTTCCAGAGTGTCGTCCTCCATGGTGTAGTGGTTACGATGCTAGCCTCTAGTTCCAGAGTGTTGTCCTCCATGATGTAGTGGTTACCATGGTAGCCTCTAGTTCCAGAGTGTTGTCCTCCATGGTGTAGTGGTTACGTTGCTAGCCTCTAGTTCCAGAGTGTTGTCCTCCATGTTGTAGTGGTTACGATGCTAGCCTCTAGTTCCAGAGTGTTGTCCTCCATGTTGTAGTGGTTACGTTGCTAGCGTCTAGTTCCAGAGTGTTGTCCTCCATGGTGTAGTGATTACGATGCTAGCCTCTAGTTCCAGAGTGTTGTCATCCATGGTGTAGTGGTTACCATGCTAGCCTCTAGTTCCAGAGTGTTGTCCTCCATGTTGTAGTGGTTACGTTGCTAGCCTCTACTTCCAGAATGTTGTCCTCCATGGTGCAGTGGTTACGATGCTAGCCTCTAGTTCCAGAGTGTTGTCCTCCATGGTGTAGTGGTAACCATGCTAACCTCTAGTTCCAGATTGTTGTCCTCCATGGTGTAGTGGTTACCATGCTAGCCTCTAGTTCAAGAGTGTTGTCCTCCATGGTGTAGTGGTTACCATGCTAGCCTCTAGTTCCAGAGTGTTGTCCTCCATCTTGTAGTAGTTAGGATGCTAGCCTCTAGTTCCAGAGTGTTGTCGTCCATGGTGTAGTGGTTACCATGCTAGCCTCTAGTTCCAGAGTGTTGTCCTACATGGTGTAGTGGTTACGATGCTAGCCTCTAGTTCCAGAGTGTGGTCCTCCATGGTGTAGTTGTTATCATGCTAACCTCTAGTTCCAGAGTGTCGTCCTCCATGGTGTAGTGGTTACGATGCTAGCCTCTAGTTCCAGAGTGTTGTCCTCCATGATGTAGTGGTTACCATGGTAGCCTCTAGTTCCAGAGTGTTGTCCTCCATGGTGTAGTGGTTACGTTGCTAGCCTCTAGTTCCAAAGTGTTGTCCTCCATGGTGTAGTGGTTACGATGCTAGCCTCTAGTTCCAGAGTGTTGTCCTCCATGTTGTAGTGGTTACGTTGCTAGCGTCTAGTTCCAGAGTGTTGTCCTCCATGGTGTAGTGGTTACGATGCTAGCCTCTAGTTCCAGAGTGTTGTCCTCCATGGTGTAGTGATTACGATGCTAGCCTCTAGTTCCAGAGTGTTGTCATCCATGATGTAGTGGTTACCATGCTAGCCTCTAGTTCCAGAGTGTTGTCCTCCATGTTGTAGTGGTTACGTTGCTAGCCTCTACTTCCAGAGTGTTGTCCTCCATGGTGCAGTGGTTACGATGCTAGCCTCTAGTTCCAGAGTGTTGTCCTCCATGGTGTAGTGGTAACCATGCTAACCTCTAGTTCCAGATTGTTGTCCTCCATGGTGTAGTGTTTACCATGCTAGCCTCTAGTTCAAGAGTGTTGTCCTCCATGGTGTAGTGGTTACCATGCTAGCCTCTAGTTCCAGAGTGTTGTCCTCCATCTTGTAGTAGTTAGGATGCTAGCCTCTAGTTCCAGAGTGTTGTCCTCCATGGTGTAGTGGTTATCATGCTAGCCACTAGTTCCAGATTGTTGTCCTCCATGGTGTAGTGGTTACCATGCTAGCCTCTAGTTCCAGAGTGTTGTCCTCCATGGTGTATTGGTTACCATGCTAGCCTCTAGTTCCAGAGTGTTGTCCTCCATGATGTAGTGGTTACCATGCTAGCCTCTAGTTCCAGAGTGTTGTCCTCCATGGTGTAGTGGTTACGATGCTAGCCTCTAGTTCCAGAGTGTTGTCCTTCATGTTGTAGTGGTTACGTTGCTAGCCTCTAGTTCCAGAGTGTTGTCCTCCATGGTGTAGTGGTTACGATGCTAGCCTCTAGTTCCAGAATGTTGTCCTCCATGATGTAGTGGTTACGATGCTAGCCTCTAGTCCCAGAGTGTTGTCCTCCATGGTGTAGTGGTTACAATGCTAGCCTCTAGTTCCAGAGTGTTGTCCTCCATGTTGTAGTGGTTACGTTGCTAGCCTCTAGTTCCAGAGTGTTGTCCTCCATGGTGTAGTGGTTACCATGCTAGCCTCTAGTTCCAGAGTGTTGTCCTCCGTGATGTAGTGGTTACCATGCTAGCCTCTAGTTCCAGAGTGTTGTCCTCCATGGTGTAGTGGTTACGATGCTAGCCTCTAGTTCCAGAGTGTTGTCCTCCATGGTGTAGTGGTTACGATGCTAGCCTCTAGTTCCAGAGTGTTGTCCTCCATGGTGTAGTGGTTACGATGCTAGCCTGTAGTTCCAGAGTGTTGTACTCCATGGTGTAGTGGTTACGTTGCTAGCCTCTAGTTCCAGAGTGTTGTCCTACATGGTGTAGTGGTTACGATGCTAGCCTCTAGTTCCAGAGTGTTGTCCTCCATGGTGTAGTGGTTACGATGCTAGCCTCTAGTTCCAGAGTGTTGTCCTCCATGGTGTAGTGGTTACCATGCTAGCCTCTATTTCCAGAGTGTTGTCCTCCATGGTGTAGTGGTTACGATGCTAGCCTCTAGTTCCAGATTGTTGTCCTCCATGGTGTACTGGTTACGATGCTAGCCTCTAGTTCCAGATTGCTGTCCTCCATGGAGTAGTGGTTACGATGCTAGCCGCTAGTTCCAGATTGTTGTCCTCCATGGTGTAGTGGTTACGATGCTAGCCTCTAGTTCCAGAGTGTTGTCCTCCATGGTGTAGTGGTTACGATGCTAGCCTCTAGTTCCAGAGTGTTGTCCTCCATGGTGCAGTGGTTACCATGCTAGCCTCTAGTTCCAGAGTGTTGTTCTCCATGGTGTAGTGGTTACGATACTAGCCTCTAGTTCCAGAGTGTTGTCCTCCATGGTGTAGTGGTTACGATGCAACCTCTAGTTCCAGAGTGTTGTCCTCCATGGTGTAGTGGTTACCATGCTAGCCTCTAGTTCCAGAGTGTTGTCGTCCATGGTGTAGTGGTTACCATGCTAGCCTCTAGTTCCAGAGTGTTGTCCTCCATGGTTGTGTGGTTACGATGCTAGCCTCTAGTTCCAGAGTGTGGTCCTCCATGGTGTAGTTTTTACCATGCTAGCCTCTAGTTCCAGAGTGTCGTCCTCCATGGTGTAGTGGTTACGATGCTAGCCTCTAGTTCCAGAGTGTCGTCACCCATTATTGTAGTGGTTACCATGCTAGCCTCTAGTTCCAGAGTGTTGTCCTCCATGGTGTAGTGGTTACCGTGCTAGCCACTAGTTCCAGAGTGTTGTCCTCCATGGTGCAGCGGATACCATGCTAGCCTCTAGTTCCAGAGTGTTTTCCTCCATGGTGTAGTGGTTACCATGCTAGCCTCTAGTTCCAGAGTGTTGTCCTCCATGGTGTAGTGGTTACCATGCTAGCCTCTAGTTCCAGATTGTTGTCCTCCATGGTGTAGTGGTTACCATGCTAGCCTCTAGTTCCAGAGTGTTGTCCTCCATGGTGTAGTGGTTACCATGCTAGCCTCTAGTTCCAGATTGTTGTACTCCATGGTGTAGTGGTTACGATGCTAGCCTCTAGTTCCAGAGTGTTGTCCTCCATGGTGTAGTGGTTACGATGCTAGCCTCTAGTTCCAGAGTGTTGTCCTCCATGTTGTAGTGGTTACCATGCTAGCCTCTAGTTCCAGAGTGTTGTCCTCCATGGTGTAGTGGTTACCATGCTAGCCTCTAGTTCCAGAGTGTTGTCCTCCATGTTGTAGTGGTTACCATGCTAGCCTCTAGTTCCAGAGTGTTATCCTCCATGATGTAGTGGTTACCATGCTAGCCTGTAGTTCCAGAGTGTTGTCCTCCATGGTGTAGTGGTTACGATGCTAGTCTCTAGTTCCAGAGTGTTGTCCTCCATGGTGTAGTGGTTACCATGCTAGCCTCTAGTTCCAGAGTGTTGTCCTCCATGGTGTAGTGGTTACCACGCTAGCCTCTAGTTCCAGAGTGTTGTCCTCCATGGTGTAGTGGTTACCATGCTAGCCTCTAGTTCCAGAGTGTTGTCCTCCATGGTGTATTGGTTACCATGCTAGCCTGTAGTTCCAGAGTGTTGTCCTCCATGGTGTAGTGGTTACGATGCTAGCCTCTAGTTCCAGAGTGTTGTCCTCCATGTTGTAGTGGTTACCATGCTAGCCTCTAGTTCCAGAGTGTTGTCCTCCATGGTGTAGTGGTTACCATGCTAGCCTCTAGTTTCAGAGTGTTGTCCTCCATGGTGTAGTGGTTACGATGCTAGCCTCTTGTTCCAGAGTGTTGTCCTCCATGGTGTAGTGGTTACCATGCTAGCCTCTAGTTCCAGATTGTTGTCCTCCATGGTGTAGTGGTTACGATGCTAGCCTGTAGTTCCAGAGTGTTGTCCTCCATGGTGTAGTTGTTACCATGCTAGCCTCTAGTTCCAGATTGTTGTCCTCCATGGTGTAGTGGTTACCATGCTAGCCTCTAGTTCCAGAGTGTTGTCCTCCATCTTGTAGTGGTTACGATGCTAGCCTCTAGTTCCAGAGTGTTGTCCTCCATGGTGTAGTGGTTACCATGCTAGCCTCTAGTTCCAGAGTGTTGTCCTCCATGTTGTAGTAGTTACGATGCTAGCCTCTAGTTCCAGAGTGTTGTCCTCCATGGTGTAGTGGTTACCATGCTAGCCTCTAGTTCCAGATTGTTGTCCTCCATGGTGTAGTGGTTACCATGCAAGCCTCTAGTTCCAGAGTTTTGTCCTCCATGGTAAATTGGTTACCATGCTAGCCTCTAGTTCCAGAGTGTTGTCCTCCATGGTGTAGTGGTTACCATGCTAGCCTCTAGTTCCAGAGTGTTGTCCTCCATGGTGTAGTGGTTACGATGCTAGCCTCTAGTTCCAGAGTGTTGTCCTCCATGGTGTAGTGGTTACGATGCTAGCCTCTAGTTCCAGAGTGTTGTCCTCCATGGTGTAGTGGTTACCATGCTAGCCTCTAGTTCCAGAGTGTTGTCCTCCATGTTGTAGTGGTTACGTTGCTAGCCTCTAGTTCCAGAGTGTTGTCCTCCATGGTGTAGTGGTTACCATGCTAGCTTCTAGTTCCAGAGTGTTGTCCTCCATGGTGTAGTGGTTACCATACTAGCCTCTAGTTCCAGAGTGTTGTCCTCCATGGTGTAGTGGTTACCATGCTAGCCTCTAGTTCCAGAGTGTTGTCCTCCTTGATGTAGTGGTTACCATGCTAGCCTCTAGTTCCAGAGTGTTGTCGTCCATGGTGTATTGGTTACGATGCTAGCCTCTAGTTCCAGAGTGTTGTCCTCCATGGTGTAGTGGTTACGATGCTAGCCTCTAGTTCCAGAGTGTTGTCCTCCATGGTGTAGTGGTTACGATACTAGCCTGTAGTTCCAGAGTGTTGTACTCCATGGTGTAGTGGTTACGTTGCTAGCCTCTAGTTCCAGAGTGTTGTCCTGCATGGTGTAGTGGTTACGATGCTAGCCTCTAGTTCCAGAGTGTTGTCCTCCATGGTGTAGTGGTTACGATGCTAGCCTCTAGTTCCAGAGTGTTGTCCTCCATGGTGTAGTGGTTACCATGCTAGCCTCTAGTTCCAGATTGTTGTCCTCCATGGTGTAGTGGTTACGATGCTAGCCTCTAGTTCCAGAGTGTTGTCGTCCCTGGTGTAGTGGTTACAAAGCTAGCCTCTAGTTCCAGATTGTTGTCCTCCATGGTGTAGTGGTTACGATGCTAGCCTCTAGTTCCAGATTGTTGATCTCCATGGTGTAGTGGTTACGATGCTAGCCTCTAGTTCCAGATTGTTGTCCTCCATGGTGTAGTGGTTACGATGCTAGCCTCTAGTTCCAGAGTGTTGTCCTCCATGGTGTAGTGGTTACGATGCTAGCCTCTAGTTCCAGAGTGTTGTCCTCCATGGTCAAGTGGTTACCATGCTAGCCTCTAGTAACAGAGTGTTGTCCTCCATGGTGTAGTGGTTACGATGCTAGCCTCTAGTTCCAGAGTGTTGTCCTCCATGGTGTAGTGGTTACCATGCTAGCCTCTAGTTCCAGAGTGTTGTCCTCCATGGTGTAGTGGTTACCATGCTAGCCTCTAGTTCCAAAGTGTTGTCGTCCATGGTGTAGTGGTTACCATGCTAGCCTCTAGTTCCAGAGTGTTGTCCTACATGGTGTAGTGGTTACGATGCTAGCCTCTAGTTCCAGAGTGTGGTCCTCCATGGTGTAGTTGTTATCATGCTAGCCTCTAGTTCCAGAGTGTCGTCCTCCATGGTGTAGTGGTTACGATGCTAGCCTCTAGTTCCAGAGTGTTGTCCTCCATGATGTAGTGGTTACCATGGTAGCCTCTAGTTCCAGAGTGTTGTCCTCCATGGTGTAGTGGTTACGTTGCTAGCCTCTAGTTCCAGAGTGTTGTCCTCCATGTTGTAGTGGTTACGATGCTAGCCTCTAGTTCCAGAGTGTTGTCCTCCATGTTGTAGTGGTTACGTTGCTAGCGTCTAGTTCCAGAGTGTTGTCCTCCATGGTGTAGTGGTTATCATGCTAGCCTCTAGTTCCAGATTGTTGTCCTCCATGTTGTAGTGGTTACCATGCTAGCCTCTAGTTCCAGAGTGTTGTCCTCCATGATGTAGTGGTTACCATGCTAGCCTCTAGTTCCAGAGTGTTGTCCTCCATGGTGTAGTGGTTACGATGCTAGCCTCTAGTTCCAGAGTGTTGTCCTCCATGTTGTAGTGGTTACGTTGCTAGCCTCTAGTTCCAGAGTGTTGTCCTCCATGGTGTAGTGGTTACGATGCTAGCCTCTAGTTCCAGAATGTTGTCCTCCATGATGTAGTGGTTACGATGCTAACCTCTAGTCCCAGAGTGTTGTCCTCCATGGTGTAGTGGTTACAATGCTAGCCTCTAGTTCCAGAGTGTTGTCCTCCATGTTGTAGTGGTTACGTTGCTAGCCTCTAGTTCCAGAGTGTTGTCCTCCATGGTGTAGTGGTTACCATGCTAGCCTCTAGTTCCAGAGTGTTGTCCTCCGTGATGTAGTGGTTACCATGCTAGCCTCTAGTTCCAGAGTGTTGTCCTCCATGGTGTAGTGGTTACGATGCTAGCCTCTAGTTCCAGAGTGTTGTCCTCCATGGTGTAGTGGTTACGATGCTAGCCTCTAGTTCCAGAGTGTTGTCCTCCATGGTGTAGTGGTTACGATGCTAGCCTGTAGTTCCAGAGTGTTGTACTCCATGGTGTAGTGGTTACGTTGCTAGCCTCTAGTTCCAGAGTGTTGTCCTACATGGTGTAGTGGTTACGATGCTAGCCTCTAGTTCCAGAGTGTTGTCCTCCATGGTGTAGTGATTACGATGCTAGCCTCTAGTTCCAGAGTGTTGTCCTCCATGGTGTAGTGGTTACCATGCTAGCCTCTATTTCCAGAGTGTTGTCCTCCATGGTGTAGTGGTTACGATGCTAGGCTCTAGTTCCAGATTGTTGTCCTCCATGGTGTACTGGTTACGATGCTAGCCTCTAGTTCCAGATTGCTGTCCTCCATGGAGTAGTGGTTACGATGCTAGCCTCTAGTTCCAGATTGTTGTCCTCCATGGTGTAGTGGTTACGATGCTAGCCTCTAGTTCCAGAGTGTTGTCCTCCATGGTGTAGTGGTTACGATGCTAGCCTCTAGTTCCAGAGTGTTGTCCTCAATGGTGTAGTGGTTACCATGCTAGCCTCTAGTTCCAGAGTGTTGTTCTCCATGGTGTAGTGGTTACGATACTAGCCTCTAGTTCCAGAGTGTTGTCCTCCATGGTGTAGTGGTTACGATGGAACCTCTAGTTCCAGAGTGTTGTCCTCCATGGTGTAGTGGTTACCATGCTAGCCTCTAGTTCCAGAGTGTTGTCGTCCATGGTGTAGTGGTTACCATGCTAGCCTCTAGTTCCAGAGTGTTGTCCTCCATGGTTGTGTGGTTACGATGCTAGCCTCTAGTTCCAGAGTGTGGTCCTCCATGGTGTAGTTTTTACCATGCTAGCCTCTAGTTCCAGAGTGTCGTCCTCCATGGTGTAGTGGTTACGATGCTAGCCTCTAGTTCCAGAGTGTCGTTACCCATTATTGTAGTGGTTACCATGCTAGCCTCTAGTTCCAGAGTGTTGTCCTCCATGGTGTAGTGGTTACCGTGCTAGCCACTAGTTCCAGAGTGTTGTTCTCCATGGTGCAGCGGCGACCATGCTAGCCTCTAGTTCCAGAGTGTTTTCCTCCATGGTGTAGTGGTTACCATGCTAGCCTCTAGTTCCAGAGTGTTGTCCTCCATGGTGTAGTGGTTACCATGCTAGCCTCTAGTTCCAGATTGTTGTCCTCCATGGTGTAGTGGTTACCATGCTAGCCTCTAGTTCCAGAGTGTTGTCCTCCATGTTGTAGTGGTTACCATGCTAGCCTCTAGTTCCAGATTGTTGTACTCCATGGTGTAGTGGTTACGATGCTAGCCTCTAGTTCCAGAGTGTTGTCCTCCATGGTGTAGTGGTTACGATGCTAGCCTCTAGTTCCAGAGTGTTGTCCTCCATGTTGTAGTGGTTACCATGCTAGCCTCTAGTTCCAGAGTGTTGTCCTCCATGGTGTAGTGGTTACCATGCTAGCCTCTAGTTCCAGAGTGTTGTCCTCCATGTTGTAGTGGTTACCATGCTAGCCTCTAGTTCCAGAGTGTTATCCTCCATGATGTAGTGGTTACCATGCTAGCCTCTAGTTCCAGAGTGTTGTCCTCTATGGTGTAGTGGTTGCGATGCTAGCCTCTAGTTCCAGAGTGTTGTCCTCCATGATGTAGTGGTTACGTTGCTAGCCTCTAGTTCCAGAGTGTTGTCCTCTATGGTGTAGTGGTTACCATGCTAGCCTCTAGTTCCAGAGTGTTGTCCTCTATGGTGTAGTGGTTGCGATGCTAGCCTCTAGTTCCAGAGTGTTATCCTCCATGATGTAGTGGTTACCATGCTAGCCTCTAGTCCCAGAGTGTTGTCCTCCATGTTGTAGTGGTTACGTTGCTAGCCTCTAGTTCCAGAGTGTTGTCCTCCATGTTGTAGTAGTTACTATGCAAGCCTCTAGTTCCAGAGTGTTGTCCTCCATGTTGTAGTAGTTACGATGCTAGCCTCTAGTTCCAGAGTGTTGTCCTCCATGTTGTAGTGGTTACGTTGCTAGCCTCTAGTTCCAGAGTGTAGTCCTCCATGTTGTAGTAGTTACGATGCTAGCCTCTAGTTCCAGAGTGTTGTCCTCCATGTTGTAGTAGTTACGATGCTAGCCTCTAGTTCCAGAGTGTTGTCCTCCATGTTGTAGTAGTTACGATGCTAGCCTCTAGTTCCAGAGTGTTGTCCTCCATGTTGTAGTGGTTGCGATGCTAGCCTCTAGTTCCAGAGTGTTGTCCTCCATGTTGTAGTGGTTACGATGCTAGCCTCTAGTTCCAGAGTGTTGTCCTCCATGTTGTAGTAGTTACGATGCTAGCCTCTAGTTCCAGAGTGTTGTCCTCCATGTTGTAGTGGTTACGATGCTAGCCTCTAGTTCCAGAGTGTTGTCTTCCATGTTGTAGTAGCTACGATGCTAGCCTCTAGTTCCAGAGTGTTGTCCTCCATGGTGTAGTGGTTACCATGCTAGCCTCTAGTTCCAGAGTATATTCCTCCATGGTGTAGTGGTTACCATGCTAGCCTCTAGTTCCAGAGTGTTGTCCTCCGTGATGTAGTGGTTACCATGCTAGCCCCTAGTTCCAGAGTGTTGTCCTCCATGGTGTAGTGGTTACCATGCTAGCCTCTAGTTCCAGAGTGTTGTCCTCCATGGTGTAGTGGTTACCATGCTAGCCTCTAGTTCCAGAGTGTTGTCCTCCATGTTGTAGTGGTTACGTTGCTAGCCTCTAGTTCCAGAGTGTTGTCCTCCATGGTGTAGTGGTTACGATGCTAGCCTCTAGTTCCAGAGTGTTGTCCTCCATGGTGTAGTGGTTACGATGCTAGCCTCTAGTTCCAGAGTGTTGTCCTCCATGGTGTAGTGGTTACCACGCTAGCCTCTAGTTCCAGAGTGTTGTCCTCCATGTTGTAGTGGTTACGTTGCTAGCCTCTAGTTCCAGAGTGTTGTCCTCCATGGTGTAGTGGTTACCATGCTAGCCTCTAGTTCCAGAGTGTTGTCCTCCATGGTGTAGTGGTTACCATGCTAGCCTCTAGTTCCAGAGTGTTGTCCTCCGTGATGTAGTGGTTACCATGCTAGCCTCTAGTTCCAGAGTGTTGTCCTCCATGGTGTAGTGGTTATGATGCTAGCCTCTAGTTCCAGAGTGTTGTCCTCCATGGTGTAGTGCTTTCGATGCTAGCCTCTAGTTCCAGAGTGTTGTCCTCCATGGTGTAGTGGTTACGATACTAGCCTGTAGTTCCAGAGTGTTGTACTCCATGGTGTAGTGGTTACGTTGCTAGCCTCTAGTTCCAGAGTGTTGTCCTCCATGGTGTAGTGGTTACGATGCTAGCCTCTAGTTCCAGAGTGTTGTCGTCCATGGTGTAGTGGTTACGGGCTAGCCTCTAGTTCCAGTTTGTTGTCCTCCATGGTGTAGTGGTTACGATGCTAGCCTCTAGTTCCAGATGGTTGTCCTCCATGGTGTAGTGATTACGATGCTAGCCTCTAGTTCCAGATGGTTGTCCTCCATGGTGTAGTGGTTACGATGCTAGCCTCTAGTTCCAGAGTTTTTTCCTCCATGGTGTAGTGGTTACTATGCTAGCCTCTAGTTCCAGAGTGTTGTCTTCCATGGTGTAGTGGTTACCATGCTAGCCTCTAGTTCCAGATTGTTGTCCTCCATGGTGTAGTGGTTACCATGCTAGCCTCTAGTTCCAGAGTGTTGTCCTCCATGGTGTAGTGGTTACCATGCTAGCCTCTAGTTCCAGAGTGTTGTCCTCCATGGTGTAGTGGTTACCATGCTAGCCTCTAGTTTCAGAGTGTTGTCCTCCATGGTGTATTGGTTACCATGCTAGCCTCTAGTTCCAGAGTGTTGTCCTCCATGGTGTAGTGGTTTGCCATGCTAGCCTCTAGTTCCAGAGTGTTGTCTTCCATGGTGTAGTGGTTACGATGCTAGTCTCTAGTTCCAGAGTGTTGTCCTCCATGGTGTAGTGGTTACGATGCTAGTCTCTAGTTCCAGAGTGTTGTCCTCCATGGGGTAGTGGTTACCATGCTAGCCTCTAGTTCCAGAGTGTTGTCCTCCATGGTGTAGTGGTTACCATGCTAGCCTCTAGTTCCAGAGTGTTGTCCTCCATGGTGTAGTGGTTACCATGCTAGCCTCTAGTTCCAGAGTGTTGTCCTCCATGGTGTATTGGTTACCATGCTAGCCTGTAGTTCCAGAGTGTTGTCCTCCATGGTGTAGTGGTTACGATGCTAGCCTCTAGTTCCAGAGTGTTGTCCTCCATGTTGTAGTGGTTACCATGCTAGCCTCTAGTTCCAGAGTGTTGTCCTCCATGGTGTAGTGGTTACCATGCTAGCCTCCAGTTTCAGAGTGTTGTCCTCCATGGTGTAGTGGTTACGATGCTAGCCTCTTTTTCCAGAGTGTTGTCCTCCATGGTGTAGCGGTTACCATGCTAGCCTTTAGTTCCAGATTGTTGTCCTCCATGGTGTAGTGGTTACGATGCTATCCTGTAGTTCCAGAGTGTTGTCCTCCATGGTGTAGTTGTTAGCATGCTAGCCTCTAGTTCCAGATTGTTGTCCTCCATGGTGTAGTGGTTACCATGCTAGCCTCTAGTTCCAAAGTGTTGTCCTCCATCTTGTAGTGGTTACGATGCTAGCCTCTAGTTCCAGAGTGTTGTCCTCCATGGTGTAGTGGTTACCATGCTAGCCTCTAGTTCTAGAGTGTTGTCCTCCATGTTGTAGTAGTTACGATGCTAGCCTCTAGTTCCAGAGTGTTGTCCTCCATGGTGTAGTGGTTACCATGCTAGCCTCTAGTTCCAGATTGTTGTCCTCCATGGTGTAGTGGTTACCATGCTAGCCTCTAGTTCCAGAGTGTTGTCCTCCATGGTAAATTGGTTACCATGCTAGCCTCTAGTTCCAGTGTGTTGTCCTCCATGATGTAGTGGTTACCATGCTAGCCTCTAGTTCCAGAGTGTTGTCCTCCATCTTGTAGTGGTTACGATGCTAGCCTCTAGTTCCAGAGTGTTGTCCTCCATGGTGTAGTGGTTACCATGCTAGCCTCTAGTTCTAGAGTGTTGTCCTCCATGTTGTAGTAGTTACGATGCTAGCCTCTAGTTCCAGAGTGTTGTCCTCCATGGTGTAGTGGTTACCATGCTAGCCTCTAGTTCCAAATTGTTGTCCTCCATGGTGTAGTGGTTACCATGCTAGCCTCTAGTTCCAGAGTGTTGTCCTCCATGGTAAATTGGTTACCATGCTAGCCTCTAGTTCCAGAGTGTTGTCCTCCATGATGTAGTGGTTACCATGCTAGCCTCTAGTTCGAGAGTGTTGTCCTCCATGGTGTAGTGGTTACGATGCTAGCCTCTAGTTCCAGAGTGTTGTCCTCCATGGTGTAGTGGTTACGATGCTAGCCTCTAGTTCCAGAGTGTTGTCCTCCATGGTGTAGTGGTTACCATGCTAGCCTCTAGTTCCAGAGTGTTGTCCTCCATGTTGTAGTGGTTACGTTGCTAGCCTCTAGTTACAGAGTGTTGTCCTCCATGGTGTAGTGGTTACCATGCTAGCCTCTAGTTCCAGAGTGTTGTCCTCCATGGTGTAGTGGTTACCATACTAGCCTCTAGTTCCAGAGTGTTGTCCTCCATGGTGTAGTGGTTACCATGCTAGCCTCTAGTTCCAGAGTGTTGTCCTCCTTGATGTAGTGGTTACCATGCTAGCCTCTAGTTCCAGAGTGTTGTCCTCCATGGTGTAGTGGTTACGATGCTAGCCTCTAGTTCCAGAGTGTTGTCCTCCATGGTGTAGTGGTTACGATACTAGCCTGTAGTTCCAGAGTGTTGTACTCCATGGTGTAGTGGTTACGTTGCTAGCCTCTAGTTCCAGAGTGTTGTCCTCCATGGTGTAGTGGTTACGATGCTAGCCTCTAGTTCCAGAGTGTGATCCTCCATGGTGTAGTGGTTACGATGCTAGCCTCTAGTTCCAGAGTGTTGTCCTCCATGGTGTAGTGGTTACCATGCTAGCCTCTAGTTCCAGATTGTTGTCCTCCATGGTGTAGTGGTTACGATGCTAGCCTCTAGTTCCAGAGTGTTGTCGTACATGGTGTAGTGGTTACGATGCTAGCCTCTAGTTCCAGATTGTTGTCCTCCATGGTGTAGTGGTTACGATGCTAGCCTCTAGTTCCAGATTGTTGATCTCCATGGTGTAGTGGTTACGATGCTAGCCTCTAGTTCCAGTTTGTTGTCCTCCATGGTGTAGTGGTTACGATGCTAGCCTCTAGTTCCAGAGTGTTGTCCTCCATGGTGTAGTGGTTACGATGCTAGCCTCTAGTTCCAGAGTGTTGTCCTCCATGGTCAAGTGGTTACCATGCTAGCCTCTAGTAACAGAGTGTTGTCCTCCATGGTGTAGTGGTTACGATGCTAGCCTCTAGTTCCAGAGTGTTGTCCTCCATGGTGTAGTGGTTACCACGCTAGCCTCTAGTTCCAGAGTGTTGTCCTCCATGGTGTAGTGGTTACCATGCTAGCCTCTAGTTCCAGAGTGTTGTCCTCCATGGTGTATTGGTTACCATGCTAGCCTGTAGTTCCAGAGTGTTGTCCTCCATGGTGTAGTGGTTACGATGCTAGCCTCTAGTTCCAGAGTGTTGTCCTCCATGTTGTAGTGGTTACCATGCTAGCCTCTAGTTCCAGAGTGTTGTCCTCCATGGTGTAGTGGTTACCATGCTAGCCTCTAGCTTCAGAGTGTTGTCCTCCATGGTGTAGTGGTTACGATGCTAGCCTCTTGTTCCAGAGTGTTGTCCTCCATGGTGTAGTGGTTACCATGCTAGCCTCTAGTTCCAGATTGTTGTCCTCCATGGTGTAGTGGTTACGATGCTAGCCTGTAGTTCCAGAGTGTTGTCCTCCATGGTGTAGTTGTTACCATGCTAGCCTCTAGTTCCAGATTGTTGTCCTCCATGGTGTAGTGGTTACCATGCTAGCCTCTAGTTCCAGAGTGTTGTCCTCCATCTTGTAGTGGTTACGATGCTAGCCTCTAGTTCCAGAGTGTTGTCCTCCATGGTGTAGTGGTTACCATGCTAGCCTCTAGTTCCAGAGTGTTGTCCTCCATGTTGTAGTAGTTACGATGCTAGCCTCTAGTTCCAGAGTGTTGTCCTCCATGGTGTAGTGGTTACCATGCTAGCCTCTAGTTCCAGATTGTTGTCCTCCATGGTGTAGTGGTTACCATGCAAGCCTCTAGTTCCAGAGTTTTGTCCTCCATGGTAAATTGGTTACCATGCTAGCCTCTAGTTCCAGAGTGTTGTCCTCCATGGTGTAGTGGTTACCATGCTAGCCTCTAGTTCCAGAGTGTTGTCCTCCATGGTGTAGTGGTTACGATGCTAGCCTCTAGTTCCAGAGTGTTGTCCTCCATGGTGTAGTGGTTACGATGCTAGCCTCTAGTTCCAGAGTGTTGTCCTCCATGGTGTAGTGGTTACCATGCTAGCCTCTAGTTCCAGAGTGTTGTCCTCCATGTTGTAGTGGTTACGTTGCTAGCCTCTAGTTCCAGAGTGTTGTCCTCCATGGTGTAGTGGTTACCATGCTAGCTTCTAGTTCCAGAGTGTTGTCCTCCATGGTGTAGTGGTTACCATACTAGCCTCTAGTTCCAGAGTGTTGTCCTCCATGGTGTAGTGGTTACCATGCTAGCCTCTAGTTCCAGAGTGTTGTCCTCCTTGATGTAGTGGTTACCATGCTAGCCTCTAGTTCCAGAGTGTTGTCGTCCATGGTGTATTGGTTACGATGCTAGCCTCTAGTTCCAGAGTGTTGTCCTCCATGGTGTAGTGGTTACGATGCTAGCCTCTAGTTCCAGAGTGTTGTCCTCCATGGTGTAGTGGTTACGATACTAGCCTGTAGTTCCAGAGTGTTGTACTCCATGGTGTAGTGGTTACGTTGCTAGCCTCTAGTTCCAGAGTGTTGTCCTGCATGGTGTAGTGGTTACGATGCTAGCCTCTAGTTCCAGAGTGTTGTCCTCCATGGTGTAGTGGTTACGATGCTAGCCTCTAGTTCCAGAGTGTTGTCCTCCATGGTGTAGTGGTTACCATGCTAGCCTCTAGTTCCAGATTGTTGTCCTCCATGGTGTAGTGGTTACGATGCTAGCCTCTAGTTCCAGAGTGTTGTCGTCCCTGGTGTAGTGGTTACAAAGCTAGCCTCTAGTTCCAGATTGTTGTCCTCCATGGTGTAGTGGTTACGATGCTAGCCTCTAGTTCCAGATTGTTGATCTCCATGGTGTAGTGGTTACGATGCTAGCCTCTAGTTCCAGATTGTTGTCCTCCATGGTGTAGTGGTTACGATGCTAGCCTCTAGTTCCAGAGTGTTGTCCTCCATGGTGTAGTGGTTACGATGCTAGCCTCTAGTTCCAGAGTGTTGTCCTCCATGGTCAAGTGGTTACCATGCTAGCCTCTAGTAACAGAGTGTTGTCCTCCATGGTGTAGTGGTTACGATGCTAGCCTCTAGTTCCAGAGTGTTGTCCTCCATGGTGTAGTGGTTACCATGCTAGCCTCTAGTTCCAGAGTGTTGTCCTCCATGGTGTAGTGGTTACCATGCTAGCCTCTAGTTCCAAAGTGTTGTCGTCCATGGTGTAGTGGTTACCATGCTAGCCTCTAGTTCCAGAGTGTTGTCCTACATAGTGTAGTGGTTACGATGCTAGCCTCTAGTTCCAGAGTGTGGTCCTCCATGGTGTAGTTGTTATCATGCTAGCCTCTAGTTCCAGAGTGTCGTCCTCCATGGTGTAGTGGTTACGATGCTAGCCTCTAGTTCCAGAGTGTTGTCCTCCATGATGTAGTGGTTACCATGGTAGCCTCTAGTTCCAGAGTGTTGTCCTCCATGGTGTAGTGGTTACGTTGCTAGCCTCTAGTTCCAGAGTGTTGTCCTCCATGTTGTAGTGGTTACGATGCTAGCCTCTAGTTCCAGAGTGTTGTCCTCCATGTTGTAGTGGTTACGTTGCTAGCGTCTAGTTCCAGAGTGTTGTCCTCCATGGTGTAGTGATTACGATGCTAGCCTCTAGTTCCAGAGTGTTGTCATCCATGGTGTAGTGGTTACCATGCTAGCCTCTAGTTCCAGAGTGTTGTCCTCCATGTTGTAGTGGTTACGTTGCTAGCCTCTACTTCCAGAATGTTGTCCTCCATGGTGCAGTGGTTACGATGCTAGCCTCTAGTTCCAGAGTGTTGTCCTCCATGGTGTAGTGGTAACCATGCTAACCTCTAGTTCCAGATTGTTGTCCTCCATGGTGTAGTGGTTACCATGCTAGCCTCTAGTTCAAGAGTGTTGTCCTCCATGGTGTAGTGGTTACCATGCTAGCCTCTAGTTCCAGAGTGTTGTCCTCCATCTTGTAGTAGTTAGGATGCTAGCCTCTAGTTCCAGAGTGTTGTCCTCCATGGTGTAGTGGTTATCATGCTAGCCTCTAGTTCCAGATTGTTGTCCTCCATGTTGTAGTGGTTACCATGCTAGCCTCTAGTTCCAGAGTGTTGTCCTCCATGATGTAGTGGTTACCATGCTAGCCTCTAGTTCCAGAGTGTTGTCCTCCATGGTGTAGTGGTTACGATGCTAGCCTCTAGTTCCAGAGTGTTGTCCTCCATGTTGTAGTGGTTACGTTGCTAGCCTCTAGTTCCAGAGTGTTGTCCTCCATGGTGTAGTGGTTACGATGCTAGCCTCTAGTTCCAGAATGTTGTCCTCCATGATGTAGTGGTTACGATGCTAGCCTCTAGTCCCAGAGTGTTGTCCTCCATGGTGTAGTGGTTACAATGCTAGCCTCTAGTTCCAGAGTGTTGTCCTCCATGTTGTAGTGGTTACGTTGCTAGCCTCTAGTTCCAGAGTGTTGTCCTCCATGGTGTAGTGGTTACCATGCTAGCCTCTAGTTCCAGAGTGTTGTCCTCCGTGATGTAGTGGTTACCATGCTAGCCTCTAGTTCCAGAGTGTTGTCCTCCATGGTGTAGTGGTTACGATGCTAGCCTCTAGTTCCAGAGTGTTGTCCTCCATGGTGTAGTGGTTACGATGCTAGCCTCTAGTTCCAGAGTGTTGTCCTCCATGGTGTAGTGGTTACGATGCTAGCCTGTAGTTCCAGAGTGTTGTACTCCATGGTGTAGTGGTTACGTTGCTAGCCTCTAGTTCCAGAGTGTTGTCCTACATGGTGTAGTGGTTACGATGCTAGCCTCTAGTTCCAGAGTGTTGTCCTCCATGGTGTAGTGGTTACGATGCTAGCCTCTAGTTCCAGAGTGTTGTCCTCCATGGTGTAGTGGTTACCATGCTAGCCTCTATTTCCAGAGTGTTGTCCTCCATGGTGTAGTGGTTACGATGCTAGGCTCTAGTTCCAGATTGTTGTCCTCCATGGTGTACTGGTTACGATGCTAGCCTCTAGTTCCAGATTGCTGTCCTCCATGGAGTAGTGGTTACGATGCTAGCCTCTAGTTCCAGATTGTTGTCCTCCATGGTGTAGTGGTTACGATGCTAGCCTCTAGTTCCAGAGTGTTGTCCTCCATGGTGTAGTGGTTACGATGCTAGCCTCTAGTTCCAGAGTGTTGTCCTCAATGGTGTAGTGGTTACCATGCTAGCCTCTAGTTCCAGAGTGTTGTTCTCCATGGTGTAGTGGTTACGATACTAGCCTCTAGTTCCAGAGTGTTGTCCTCCATGGTGTAGTGGTTACGATGGAACCTCTAGTTCCAGAGTGTTGTCCTCCATGGTGTAGTGGTTACCATGCTAGCCTCTAGTTCCAGAGTGTTGTCGTCCATGGTGTAGTGGTTACCATGCTAGCCTCTAGTTCCAGAGTGTTGTCCTCCATGGTTGTGTGGTTACGATGCTAGCCTCTAGTTCCAGAGTGTGGTCCTCCATGGTGTAGTTTTTACCATGCTAGCCTCTAGTTCCAGAGTGTCGTCCTCCATGGTGTAGTGGTTACGATGCTAGCCTCTAGTTCCAGAGTGTCGTTACCCATTATTGTAGTGGTTACCATGCTAGCCTCTAGTTCCAGAGTGTTGTCCTCCATGGTGTAGTGGTTACCGTGCTAGCCACTAGTTCCAGAGTGTTGTTCTCCATGGTGCAGCGGCGACCATGCTAGCCTCTAGTTCCAGAGTGTTTTCCTCCATGGTGTAGTGGTTACCATGCTAGCCTCTAGTTCCAGAGTGTTGTCCTCCATGGTGTAGTGGTTACCATGCTAGCCTCTAGTTCCAGATTGTTGTCCTCCATGGTGTAGTGGTTACCATGCTAGCCTCTAGTTCCAGAGTGTTGTCCTCCATGTTGTAGTGGTTACCATGCTAGCCTCTAGTTCCAGATTGTTGTACTCCATGGTGTAGTGGTTACGATGCTAGCCTCTAGTTCCAGAGTGTTGTCCTCCATGGTGTAGTGGTTACGATGCTAGCCTCTAGTTCCAGAGTGTTGTCCTCCATGTTGTAGTGGTTACCATGCTAGCCTCTAGTTCCAGAGTGTTGTCCTCCATGGTGTAGTGGTTACCATGCTAGCCTCTAGTTCCAGAGTGTTGTCCTCCATGTTGTAGTGGTTACCATGCTAGCCTCTAGTTCCAGAGTGTTATCCTCCATGATGTAGTGGTTACCATGCTAGCCTCTAGTTCCAGAGTGTTGTCCTCTATGGTGTAGTGGTTGCGATGCTAGCCTCTAGTCCCAGAGTGTTGTCCTCCATGTTGTAGTGGTTACGTTGCTAGCCTCTAGTTCCAGAGTGTTGTCCTCCATGTTGTAGTAGTTACTATGCAAGCCTCTAGTTCCAGAGTGTTGTCCTCCATGTTGTAGTAGTTACGATGCTAGCCTCTAGTTCCAGAGTGTTGTCCTCCATGTTGTAGTGGTTACGTTGCTAGCCTCTAGTTCCAGAGTGTAGTCCTCCATGTTGTAGTAGTTACGATGCTAGCCTCTAGTTCCAGAGTGTTGTCCTCCATGTTGTAGTAGTTACGATGCTAGCCTCTAGTTCCAGAGTGTTGTCCTCCATGTTGTAGTAGTTACGATGCTAGCCTCTAGTTCCAGAGTGTTGTCCTCCATGTTGTAGTGGTTGCGATGCTAGCCTCTAGTTCCAGAGTGTTGTCCTCCATGTTGTAGTGGTTACGATGCTAGCCTCTAGTTCCAGAGTGTTGTCCTCCATGTTGTAGTAGTTACGATGCTAGCCTCTAGTTCCAGAGTGTTGTCCTCCATGTTGTAGTGGTTACGATGCTAGCCTCTAGTTCCAGAGTGTTGTCCTCCATGTTGTAGTAGCTACGATGCTAGCCTCTAGTTCCAGAGTGTTGTCCTCCATGGTGTAGTGGTTACCATGCTAGCCTCTAGTTCCAGAGTATATTCCTCCATGGTGTAGTGGTTACCATGCTAGCCTCTAGTTCCAGAGTGTTGTCCTCCGTGATGTAGTGGTTACCATGCTAGCCCCTAGTTCCAGAGTGTTGTCCTCCATGGTGTAGTGGTTACCATGCTAGCCTCTAGTTCCAGAGTGTTGTCCTCCATGGTGTAGTGGTTACCATGCTAGCCTCTAGTTCCAGAGTGTTGTCCTCCATGTTGTAGTGGTTACGTTGCTAGCCTCTAGTTCCAGAGTGTTGTCCTCCATGGTGTAGTGGTTACGATGCTAGCCTCTAGTTCCAGAGTGTTGTCCTCCATGGTGTAGTGGTTACGATGCTAGCCTCTAGTTCCAGAGTGTTGTCCTCCATGGTGTAGTGGTTACCACGCTAGCCTCTAGTTCCAGAGTGTTGTCCTCCATGTTGTAGTGGTTACGTTGCTAGCCTCTAGTTCCAGAGTGTTGTCCTCCATGGTGTAGTGGTTACCATGCTAGCCTCTAGTTCCAGAGTGTTGTCCTCCATGGTGTAGTGGTTACCATGCTAGCCTCTAGTTCCAGAGTGTTGTCCTCCGTGATGTAGTGGTTACCATGCTAGCCTCTAGTTCCAGAGTGTTGTCCTCCATGGTGTAGTGGTTATGATGCTAGCCTCTAGTTCCAGAGTGTTGTCCTCCATGGTGTAGTGCTTTCGATGCTAGCCTCTAGTTCCAGAGTGTTGTCCTCCATGGTGTAGTGGTTACGATACTAGCCTGTAGTTCCAGAGTGTTGTACTCCATGGTGTAGTGGTTACGTTGCTAGCCTCTAGTTCCAGAGTGTTGTCCTCCATGGTGTAGTGGTTACGATGCTAGCCTCTAGTTCCAGAGTGTTGTCGTCCATGGTGTAGTGGTTACGGGCTAGCCTCTAGTTCCAGTTTGTTGTCCTCCATGGTGTAGTGGTTACGATGCTAGCCTCTAGTTCCAGATTGTTGTCCTCCATGGTGTAGTGATTACGATGCTAGCCTCTAGTTCCAGATGGTTGTCCTCCATGGTGTAGTGGTTACGATGCTAGCCTCTAGTTCCAGAGTTTTTTCCTCCATGGTGTAGTGGTTACTATGCTAGCCTCTAGTTCCAGAGTGTTGTCTTCCATGGTGTAGTGGTTACCATGCTAGCCTCTAGTTCCAGATTGTTGTCCTCCATGGTGTAGTGGTTACCATGCTAGCCTCTAGTTCCAGAGTGTTGTCCTCCATGGTGTAGTGGTTACCATGCTAGCCTCTAGTTCCAGAGTGTTGTCCTCCATGGTGTAGTGGTTACCATGCTAGCCTCTAGTTTCAGAGTGTTGTCCTCCATGGTGTATTGGTTACCATGCTAGCCTCTAGTTCCAGAGTGTTGTCCTCCATGGTGTAGTGGTTTGCCATGCTAGCCTCTAGTTCCAGAGTGTTGTCTTCCATGGTGTAGTGGTTACGATGCTAGTCTCTAGTTCCAGAGTGTTGTCCTCCATGGTGTAGTGGTTACGATGCTAGTCTCTAGTTCCAGAGTGTTGTCCTCCATGGGGTAGTGGTTACCATGCTAGCCTCTAGTTCCAGAGTGTTGTCCTCCATGGTGTAGTGGTTACCATGCTAGCCTCTAGTTCCAGAGTGTTGTCCTCCATGGTGTAGTGGTTACCATGCTAGCCTCTAGTTCCAGAGTGTTGTCCTCCATGGTGTATTGGTTACCATGCTAGCCTGTAGTTCCAGAGTGTTGTCCTCCATGGTGTAGTGGTTACGATGCTAGCCTCTAGTTCCAGAGTGTTGTCCTCCATGTTGTAGTGGTTACCATGCTAGCCTCTAGTTCCAGAGTGTTGTCCTCCATGGTGTAGTGGTTACCATGCTAGCCTCCAGTTTCAGAGTGTTGTCCTCCATGGTGTAGTGGTTACGATGCTAGCCTCTTTTTCCAGAGTGTTGTCCTCCATGGTGTAGCGGTTACCATGCTAGCCTTTAGTTCCAGATTGTTGTCCTCCATGGTGTAGTGGTTACGATGCTATCCTGTAGTTCCAGAGTGTTGTCCTCCATGGTGTAGTTGTTAGCATGCTAGCCTCTAGTTCCAGATTGTTGTCCTCCATGGTGTAGTGGTTACCATGCTAGCCTCTAGTTCCAAAGTGTTGTCCTCCATCTTGTAGTGGTTACGATGCTAGCCTCTAGTTCCAGAGTGTTGTCCTCCATGGTGTAGTGGTTACCATGCTAGCCTCTAGTTCTAGAGTGTTGTCCTCCATGTTGTAGTAGTTACGATGCTAGCCTCTAGTTCCAGAGTGTTGTCCTCCATGGTGTAGTGGTTACCATGCTAGCCTCTAGTTCCAGATTGTTGTCCTCCATGGTGTAGTGGTTACCATGCTAGCCTCTAGTTCCAGAGTGTTGTCCTCCATGGTAAATTGGTTACCATGCTAGCCTCTAGTTCCAGTGTGTTGTCCTCCATGATGTAGTGGTTACCATGCTAGCCTCTAGTTCCAGAGTGTTGTCCTCCATCTTGTAGTGGTTACGATGCTAGCCTCTAGTTCCAGAGTGTTGTCCTCCATGGTGTAGTGGTTACCATGCTAGCCTCTAGTTCTAGAGTGTTGTCCTCCATGTTGTAGTAGTTACGATGCTAGCCTCTAGTTCCAGAGTGTTGTCCTCCATGGTGTAGTGGTTACCATGCTAGCCTCTAGTTCCAAATTGTTGTCCTCCATGGTGTAGTGGTTACCATGCTAGCCTCTAGTTCCAGAGTGTTGTCCTCCATGGTAAATTGGTTACCATGCTAGCCTCTAGTTCCAGAGTGTTGTCCTCCATGATGTAGTGGTTACCATGCTAGCCTCTAGTTCGAGAGTGTTGTCCTCCATGGTGTAGTGGTTACGATGCTAGCCTCTAGTTCCAGAGTGTTGTCCTCCATGGTGTAGTGGTTACGATGCTAGCCTCTAGTTCCAGAGTGTTGTCCTCCATGGTGTAGTGGTTACCATGCTAGCCTCTAGTTCCAGAGTGTTGTCCTCCATGTTGTAGTGGTTACGTTGCTAGCCTCTAGTTACAGAGTGTTGTCCTCCATGGTGTAGTGGTTACCATGCTAGCCTCTAGTTCCAGAGTGTTGTCCTCCATGGTGTAGTGGTTACCATACTAGCCTCTAGTTCCAGAGTGTTGTCCTCCATGGTGTAGTGGTTACCATGCTAGCCTCTAGTTCCAGAGTGTTGTCCTCCTTGATGTAGTGGTTACCATGCTAGCCTCTAGTTCCAGAGTGTTGTCCTCCATGGTGTAGTGGTTACGATGCTAGCCTCTAGTTCCAGAGTGTTGTCCTCCATGGTGTAGTGGTTACGATACTAGCCTGTAGTTCCAGAGTGTTGTACTCCATGGTGTAGTGGTTACGTTGCTAGCCTCTAGTTCCAGAGTGTTGTCCTCCATGGTGTAGTGGTTACGATGCTAGCCTCTAGTTCCAGAGTGTTGTCCTCCATGGTGTAGTGGTTACCATGCTAGCCTCTAGTTCCAGATTGTTGTCCTCCATGGTGTAGTGGTTACGATGCTAGCCTCTAGTTCCAGAGTGTTGTCGTACATGGTGTAGTGGTTACGATGCTAGCCTCTAGTTCCAGATTGTTGTCCTCCATGGTGTAGTGGTTACGATGCTAGCCTCTAGTTCCAGATTGTTGATCTCCATGGTGTAGTGGTTACGATGCTAGCCTCTAGTTCCAGTTTGTTGTCCTCCATGGTGTAGTGGTTACGATGCTAGCCTCTAGTTCCAGAGTGTTGTCCTCCATGGTGTAGTGGTTACGATGCTAGCCTCTAGTTCCAGAGTGTTGTCCTCCATGGTCAAGTGGTTACCATGCTAGCCTCTAGTAACAGAGTGTTGTCCTCCATGGTGTAGTGGTTACGATGCTAGCCTCTAGTTCCAGAGTGTTGTCCTCCATGGTGTAGTGGTTACCATGCTAGCCTCTAGTTCCAGAGTGTTGTCCTCCATGGTGTAGTGGTTACCATGCTAGCCTCTAGTTCCAGAGTGTTGTCGTCCATGGTGTAGTGGTTACCATGCTAGCCTCTAGTTCCAGAGTGTTGTCCTACATGGTGTAGTGGTTACGATGCTAGCCTCTAGTTCCAGAGTGTGGTCCTCCATGGTGTAGTTGTTATCATGCTAGCCTCTAGTTCCAGAGTGTCGTCCTCCATGGTGTAGTGCTTACGATGCTAGCCTCTAGTTCCAGAGTGTTGTCCTCCATGATGTAGTGGTTACCATGGTAGCCTCTAGTTCCAGAGTGTTGTCCTCCATGGTGTAGTGGTTACGTTGCTAGCCTCTAGTTCCAGAGTGTTGTCCTCCATGGTGTAGTGGTTACGATGCTAGCCTCTAGTTCCAGAGTGTTGTCCTCCATGTTGTAGTGGTTACGTTGCTAGCGTCTAGTTCCAGAGTGTTGTCCTCCATGGTGTAGTGGTTACGATGCTAGCCTCTAGTTCCAGAGTGTTGTCCTCCATGGTGTAGTGATTACGATGCTAGCCTCTAGTTCCAGAGTGTTGTCATCCATGGTGTAGTGGTTACCATGCTAGCCTCTAGTTCCACAGTGTTGTCCTCCATGTTGTAGTGGTTACGTTGCTAGCCTCTACTTCCAGAGTGTTGTCCTCCATGGTGCAGTGGTTACGATGCTAGCCTCTAGTTCCAGAGTGTTGTCCTCCATGGTGTAGTGGTAACCATGCTAGCCTCTAGTTCCAGATTGTTGTCCTCCATGGTGTAGTGGTTACCATGCTAGCCTCTAGTTCAAGAGTGTTGTCCTCCATGGTGTAGTGGTTACCATGCTAGCCTCTAGTTCCAGAGTGTTGTCCTCCATCTTGTAGTAGTTAGGATGCTAGCCTCTAGTTCCAGAGTGTTGTCCTCCATGGTGTAGTGGTTATCATGCTAGCCTCTAGTTCCAGATTGTTGTCCTCCATGGTGTAGTGGTTACCATGCTAGCCTCTAGTTCCAGAGTGTTGTCCTCCATGGTGTATTGGTTACCATGCTAGCCTCTAGTTCCAGGGTGTTGTCCTCCATGATGTAGTGGTTACCATGCTAGCCTCTAGTTCCAGAGTGTTGTCCTCCATGGTGTAGTGGTTACGATGCTAGCCTCTAGTTCCAGAGTGTTGTCCTCCACGTTGTAGTGGTTACGTTGCTAGCCTCTAGTTCCAGAGTGTTGTCCTCCATGGTGTAGTGGTTACGATGCTAGCCTCTAGTCCCAGAGTGTTGTCCTCCATGGTGTAGTGGTTACAATGCTAGCCTCTAGTTCCAGAGTGTTGTCCTCCATGTTGTAGTGGTTACGTTGCTAGCCTCTAGTTCCAGAGTGTTGTCCTCCATGGTGTAGTGGTTAACATTCTAGCCTCTAGTTCCAGAGTGATGTCCTCCGTGATGTAGTGGTTACCATGCTAGCCTCTAGTTCCAGAGTGTTGTCCTCCATGGTGTAGTGGTTACGATGCTAGCCTCTAGTTCCAGAGTGTTGTCCTCCATGGTGTAGTGGTTACGATGCTAGCCTCTAGTTCCAGAGTGTTGTCCTCCATGGTGTAGTGGTTACGATGCTAGCCTGTAGTTCCAGAGTGTTGTACTCCATGGTGTAGTGGTTACGTTGCTAGCCTCTAGTTCCAGAGTGTTGTCCTACATGGTGTAGTGGTTACGATGCTGGCCTCTAGTTCCAGAGTGTTGTCCTCCATGGTGTAGTGGTTACGATGCTAGCCTCTAGTTCCAGAGTGTTGTCCTCCATGGTGTAGTGGTTACCATGCTAGCCTCTAGTTCCAGATTGTTGTCCTCCATGGTGTAGTGGTTACGATGCTAGCCTCTATTTCCAGAGTGTTGTCCTCCATGGTGTAGTGGTTACGATGCTAGCCTCTAGTTCCAGATTGTTGTCCTCCATGGTGTACTGGTTACGATGCTAGCCTCTAGTTCCAGATTGCTGTCCTCCATGGAGTAGTGGTTACGATGCTAGCCTCTAGTTCCAGATTGTTGTCCTCCATGGTGTAGTGGTTACGATGCTAGCCTCTAGTTCCAGAGTGTTGTCCTCCATGGTGTAGTGGTTACGATGCTAGCCTCTAGTTCCAGAGTGTTGTCCTCCATGGTGTAGTGGTTACCATGCTATCCTCTAGTTCCAGAGTGTTGTTCTCCATGGTGTAGTGGTTACGATACTAGCCTCTAGTTCCAGAGTGTTGTCCTCCATGGTGTAGTGGTTACGATGCTAGCCTCTAGTTCCAGAGTGTTGTCCTCCATGGTGTAGTGGTTACCATGCTAGCCTCTAGTTCCAGAGTGTTGTCGTCTATGGTGTAGTGGTTACCATGCTAGCCTCTAGTTCCAGAGTGTTGTCCTCCATGGTGTAGTGGTTACGATGCTAGCCTCTAGTTCCAGAGTGTGGTCCTCCATGGTGTAGTTTTTACCATGCTAGCCTCTAGTTCCAGAGTGTCGTCCTCCATGGTGTAGTGGTTACGATGCTAGCCTCTAGTTCCAGAGTGTCGTCACCCATTATTGTAGTGGTTACCATGCTAGCCTCTAGTTCCAGAGTGTTGTCCTCCATGGTGTAGTGGTTACCGTGCTAGCCACTAGTTCCAGAGTTTTGTCCTCCATGTTGCAGTGGTTACCATGCTAGCCTCTAGTTCCAGAGTGTTTTCCTCCATGGTGTAGTGGTTACCATGCTAGCCTCTAGTTCCAGAGTGTTGTCCTCCATGGTGTAGTGGTTACCATGCTAGCCTCTAGTTCCAGATTGTTGTCCTCCATGGTGTAGTGGTTACCATGCTAGCCTCTAGTTCCAGAGTGTTGTCCTCCATGGTGTAGTGGTTACCATGCTAGCCTCTAGTTCCCGATTGTTGTACTCCTTGGTGTAGTGGTTACGATGCTATCCTCTAGTTCCAGAGTGTTGTCCTCCATGGTGTAGTGGTTACGATGCTAGCCTCTAGTTCCAGAGTGTTGTCCTCCATGTTGTAGTGGTTACCATGCAAGCCTCTAGTTCCAGAGTGTTGTCCTCCATGGTGTAGTGGTTACCATGCTAGCCTCTAGTTCCAGAGTGTTGTCCTCCATGTTGTAGTGGTTACCATGCTAGCCTCTAGTTCCAGAGTGTTATCCTCCATGATGTAGTGGTTACCATGCTAGCCTCTAGTTCCAGAGTGTTGTCCTCCATGGTGTAGTGGTTGCGATGCTAGCCTCTAGTCCCAGAGTGTTGTCCTCCATGTTGTAGTGGTTACATTGCTAGCCTCCAGTTCCAGAGTGTTGTCATCCATGTTGTAGTAGTTACGATGCTAGCCTCTAGTTCCAGAGTGTTGTCCTCCATGTTGTAGTAGTTACGATGCTAGACTCTAGTTCCAGAGTGTTGTCCTCCATGTTGTAGTGGTTACGTTGCTAGCCTCTAGTTCAAGAGTGTTGTCCTCCATGTTGTAGTAGTTACGATGCTAGCCTCTAGTTCCAGAGTGTTGTCCTCCATGGTGTAGTGGTTACCATGCTAGCCTCTAGTTCCAGAGTGTTGTCCTCCATGGTGTAGTGGTTACGATGCTAGCCTCTAGTTCCAGAGTGTTGTCCTCCATGGTGTAGTGGTTACCATGCTAGCCTCTAGTTCCAGAGTGTTGTCCTCCATGTTGTAGTGGTTACGATGCTAGCCTCTAGTTCCAGAGTGTTGTCCTCCATGTTGTAGTGGTTACGATGCTAGCCTCTAGTTCCAGAGTGTTGTCCTCCATGTTGTAGTAGTTACGTGCTAGCCTCTAGTTCCAGAGTGTTGTCCTCCATGTTGTAGTGGTTACGATGCTAGCCTCTAGTTCCAGAGTGTTGTCCTCCATGTTGTAGTAGCTACGACGCTAGCCTCTAGTTCCAGAGTGTTGTCCTCCATGGTGTAGTGGTTACATTGCTAGCCTCTAGTTCCAGAGTGTATTCCTCCATGGTGTAGTGGTTACCATGCTAGCCTCTAGTTCCAGAGTATTGTCCTCCGTGATGTAGAGGTTACCATGCTAGCCTCTAGTTCCAGAGTGTTGTCCTCCATGGTGTAGTGGTTACCATACTAGCCTCTAGTTCCAGAGTGTTGTCCTCCATGGTGTAGTGGTTACCATGCTAGCCTCTAGTTCCAGAGTGTTGTCCTCCGTGATGTAGTGGTTACCATGCTAGCCTCTAGTTCCAGAGTGTTGTCCTCCATGGTGTAGTGGTTATGATGCTAGCCTCTAGTTCCAGAGTGTTGTCCTCCATGGTGTAGTGGTTTCGATGCTAGCCTCTAGTTCCAGAGTGTTGTCCTCCATGGTGTAGTGGTTACGATACTAGCCTGTAGTTCCAGAGTGTTGTACTCCATGGTGTAGTGGTTACGTTGCTAGCCTCTAGTTCCAGAGTGTTGTCCTCCATGGTGTAGTGGTTACGATGCTAGCCTCTAGTTCCAGAGTGTTGTCCTCCATGGTGTAGTGGTTACGATGCTAGCCTCTAGTTCCAGAGTGTTGTCCTCCATGGTGTACTGGTTACCATGCTAGCCTCTAGTTCCAGATTGTTGTCCTCCATGGTGTAGTGGTTACGATGCTAGCCTCTAGTTCCAGAGTGTTGTCGTCCATGGTGTAGTGGTTACGATGCTAGCCTCTAGTTCCAGATTGTTGTCCTACATGGTGTAGTGGTTACGATGCTAGCCTCTAGTTCCAGATTGTTGTCCTCCATGGTGTAGTGATTACGATGCTAGCCTCTAGTTCCAGATGGTTGTCCTCCATGGTGTAGCGGTTACGATGCTAGCCTCTAGTTCCAGAGTGTTGTCCTCCATGGTGTAGTGGTTACGATGCTAGCCTCTAGTTCCAGAGTGTTGTCCTCCATGGTCAAGTGGTTACCATGCTAGCCTCTAGTAACAGAGTGTTGTCCTCCATGGTGTAGTGGTTACGATGCTAGCCTCTAGTTCCAGAGTGTTGTCCTCCATGGTGTAGTGGTTACCATGCTAGCCTCTAGTTCCAGAGTGTTGTCCTCCATGGTGTAGTGGTTACCATGCTAGCCTCTAGTTCCAGAGTGTTGTCGTCCATGGTGTAGTGGTTACCATGCTAGCCTCTAGTTCCAGAGTGTTGTCCTCCATGGTGTAGTGGTTACGATGCTAGCCTCTAGTTCCAGAGTGTGGTCCTCCATGGTGTAGTTGTTACCATGCTAGCCTCTAGTTCCAGAGTGTCGTCCTCCATGGTGTAGTGGTTACGATGCTGGCCTCTAGTTCCAGAGTGTCGTCACCCATGTTGTAGTGGTTACCATGCTAGCCTCTAGTTCCAGAGTGTTGTCCTCCATGGTGTAGTGGTTACCATGCTAGCCTCTAGTTCCTGAGTGTTGTCCTCCATGGTGTAGTGGTTACCATGCTAGCCTCTAGTTCCAGAGTGTTGTCCTCCATGGTGTAGTGGTTACCATGCTAGCCTCTAGTTCCAGATTGTTGTCCTCCATGGTGTAGTGGTTACCATGCTAGCCTCTAGTTCCAGAGTGTTGTCCTCCATGGTGTAGTGCTTACCATGCTAGCCTCTAGTTCCAGATTGTTGTCCTCCATGGTGTAGTGGTTACGATGCTAGCCTCTAGTTCCAGAGTGTTGTCCTCCATGGTGTAGTGGTTACGATGCTAGCCACTAGTTCCAGAGTGTTGTCCTCCATGTTGTAGTGGTTACCATGCTAGCCTCTAGTTCCAGAGTTGTGTCCTCCATGGTGTAGTGGTTACGATGCTAGCCTCTAGTCCCAGAGTGTTTCCTCCATGTTGTAGTGGTTACGTTGCTTGCCTCTAGTTCCAGAGTGTTGTCCTCCATCTTGTAGTGGTTACGATTCTAGCCTCTAGTTCCAGAGTGTTGTCCTCCATGGTGTAGTGGTTACGATATTAGCCTCTAGTTCCAGAGTGTTGTCCTCCATGTTGTAGTAGTTACGATGCTAGCCTCTAGTTCCAGAGTGTTGTCCTCCATGGTGTAGTGGTTACCATGCTAGCCTCTAGTTCCAGATTGTTGTCCTCCATGGTCAAGTGGTTACCATGCTAGCCTTTAGTAACAGAGTGTTGTCCTCCATGGTGTAGTGGTTACGATGCTAGCCTCTAGTTTTAGAGTGTTGTCCTCCATGGTGTAGTGGTTACCATGCTAGCCTCTAGTTCCAGAGTGTTGTCCTCCATGGTGTAGTGGTTACCATGCTAGCCTCTAGTTCCAGAGTGTTGTCGTCCATGGTGTAGTGGTTACCATGCTAGCCTCTAGTTCCAGAGTGTTGTCCTACATGGTGTAGTGGTTACGATGCTAGCTTCTAGTTCCAGAGTGTGGTCCTCCATGGTGTAGTTGTTATCATGCTAGCCTCTAGTTCCAGAGTGTCGTCCTCCATGGTGTAGTGGTTACGATGCTAGCCTCTAGTTCCAGAGTGTTGTCCTCCATGATGTAGTGGTTGCCATGGTAGCCTCTAGTTCCAGAGTGTTGTCCTCCATGGTGTAGTGGTTACGTTGCTAGCCTCTAGTTCCAGAGTGTTGTCCTCCATGTTGTAGTGGTTACGTCGCTAGCGTCTAGTTCCAGAGTGTTGTCCTCCATGGTGTAGTGGTTACGATGCTAGCCTCTAGTTCCAGAGTGTTGTCCTCCATGGTGTAGTGCTTACCATGCTAGCCTCTAGTTCCAGATTGTTGTCCTCTATGGTGTAGTGGTTACCATGCTAGCCTCTAGTTCAAGAGTGTTGTCTTCCTTGGTGTAGTGGTTACCATGCTAGCCTCTAGTTCCAGAGTGTTGTCCTCCATCTTGTAGTATTTAGGATGCTAGCCTCTAGTTCCAGAGTGTTGTCCTCCATGGTGTAGTGGTTATCATGCTAGCCTCTAGTTCCAGATTGTTGTCCTCCATGGTGTAGTGGTTACCATGCTAGCCTCTAGTTCCAGAGTGTTGTCCTCCATGGTGTATTGGTTACCATGCTAGCCTCTAGTTCCAGAGTGTTGTTCTCCATGATGTAGTGGTTACCATGCTAGCCTCTAGTTCCAGAGTGTTGTCCTCCATGGTGTAGTGGTTACGATGCTAGCCTCTAGTTCCAGAGTGTTGTCCTCCATGGTGTAGTGGTTACCATGCTAGCCTCTAGTTCCAGAGTGTTGTCCTCCGTGATGTAGTGGTTACCATGCTAGCCTCTAGTTTCAGAGTGTTGTCCTCCATGGTGTAGTGGTTACGATGCTAGCCTCTAGTTCCAGAGTGTTGTCCTCCATGGTGTAGTGGTTACGATGCTAGCCTCTAGTTCCAGAGTGTTGTCCTCCATGGTGTAGTGGTTACGATGCTAGCCTGTAGTTCCAGAGTGTTGTACTCCATGGTGTAGTGGTTACGTTGCTAGCCTCCAGTTCCAGAGTGTTGTCCTACATGTTGTAGTGGTTACGATGCTAGCCTCTAGTTCCAGAGTGTTGTCCTCCATGGTGTAGTGGTTACGATGCTAGCCTCTAGTTCCAGAGTGTTGTCCTCCATGTTGTAGTGGTTACCATGCTAGCCTCTAGTTCCAGATTGTTGTCCTGCATGGTGTAGTGGTTACGATGCTAGCCTCTATTTCCAGAGTGTTGTCCTCCATGGTGTAGTGGTTACGATGCTAGCCTCTAGTTCCAGATTGTTGTCCTCCATGGTGTACTGGTTACGATGCTAGCCTCTAGTTCCAGATTGTTGTCCTCCATGGTGTAGTGGTTACGATGCTAGCCTCTAGTTCCAGATGGTTGTCCTCCATGTTGTAGTGGTTACGATGCTAGCCTCTAGTTCCAGAGTGTTGTCCTCCATGGTGTAGTGGTTACGATGCTAGCCTCTAGTTCCAGAGTGTTGTCCTCCATGGTGTAGTGGTTACCATGCTAGCCTCTAGTTCCAGAGTGTTGTCCTCCATGGTGTAGTGGTTACCATGCTAGCCTTTAGTTCCAGAGTTTTGTCGTCCATGGTGTAGTGGTTACCATGCTAGCCTCTAGTTCCAGATTGTTGTCCTGCATGGTGTAGTGGTTACGATGCTAGCCTCTATTTCCAGAGTGTTGCCCTCCATGGTGTAGTGGTTACGATGCTAGCCTCTATTTCCAGAGTATTGTCCTCCATGTTGTAGTGGTTACGTTGCTAGCCTCTAGTTCCAGAGTGTTGTCCTCCATGTTGTAGAGGTTACGATGCTAGCCTCTAGTTCCAGATTGTTGTCCTCCATGGTGTAGTGGTTACGATGCTAGCCTCTAGTTCCAGATGGTTGTCCTCCGTGGCGTAGTGGTTACGATGCTAGCCTCTAGTTCCAGAGTGTGTTCCTCCATGGTGTAGTGGTTACCATTCTAGCCTCTAGTTCCAGAGTGTTGTCCTCCGTGATGTAGTGGTTACCATGCTAGCCTCTAGTTCCAGAGTGTTGTCCTCCATGGTGTAGTGGTTACCATGATAGCCTCTAGTTCCAGAGTGTTGTCCTCCATGGTGTAGTGGTTACCATGCTAGCCTCTAGTTCCAGAGTGTTGTCCTCCATGTTGTAGTGGTTACGTTGCTAGCCTCTAGTTCCAGAGTGTTGTCCTCCATGGTGTAGTGGTTATCATGCTAGCCTCTAGTTCCAGATTGTTGTCCTCCATGGTGTAGTGGTTACCATGCTAGCCTCTAGTTCCAGAGTGTTGTCCTCCATGGTGTATTGGTTACCATGCTAGCCTCTAGTTCCAGAGTGTTGTCCTCCATGATGTAGTGGTTACCATGCTAGCCTCTAGTTCCAGAGTGTTGTCCTCCATGGTGTAGTGGTTACGATGCTAGCCTCTAGTTCCAGAGTGTTGTCCTCCATGTTGTAGTGGTTACGTTGCTAGCCTCTAGTTCCAGAGTGTTGTCCTCCATGGTGTAGTGGTTACGATGCTAGCCTCTGGTTCCAGAGTGTTGTTCTCCATGGTGTAGTGGTTAAGATGCTAGCCTCTAGTCCCAGAGTGTTGTCCTCCATGGTGTAGTGGTTACAATGCTAGCCTCTAGTTCCAGAGTGTTGTCCTCCATGTTGTAGTGGTTACGTTGCTAGCCTCTAGTTCCAGAGTGTTGTCCTCCATGGTGTAGTGGTTACCATGCTAGCCTCTAGTTCCAGAGTGTTGTCCTCCATGATGTAGTGGTTACCATGCTAGCCTCTAGTTCCA
This sequence comes from Deroplatys truncata, assembly GCA_030765065.1. Taxonomy (NCBI): domain Eukaryota; kingdom Metazoa; phylum Arthropoda; class Insecta; order Mantodea; family Mantidae; genus Deroplatys; species Deroplatys truncata. Next base: position 2,197,796 of record CM060977.1, on the reverse strand, counting down.
GAGTGTTGTCCTCCATTGTGTAGTGGTTACGATGCTAGCCTCTAGTTCCAGAGTGTTGTCCTCCATGTTGTAGTGGTTACGTTGCTAGCCTCTAGTTCCAGAGTGTTGTCCTCCATGGTGTAGTGGTTACGATGCTAGCCTCTAGTTCCAGAGTGTTGTTCTCCATGGTGTAGTGGTTAGGATGCTAGCCTCTAGTCCCAGAGTGTTGTCCTCCATGGTGTAGTCGTTACGATGCTAGCCTCTAGTTCCAGAGTGTTGTCCTCCATGGTCTAGTGGTTACGATGCTAGCCTCTAGTTCCAGAGTGTTGTCCTCCATGGTGTAGTGGTTACCATGCTAGCCTCTAGTTCCAGATTGTTGTCCTGCATGGTGTAGTGGTTACGATGCTAGCCTCTATTTCCAGAGTGTTGTCCTCCATGGTGTAGTGGTTACGATGCTAGCCTCTAGTTCCAGATTTTTGTCCTCCATGGTGTACTGGTTACGATGCTAGCCTCTAGTTTCAGATTGTTGTCCTCCATGGTTTAGTGGTTACGATGCTAGCCTCTAGTTCCAGATGGTTGTCCTCCATGGTGTAGTGGTTACGATGCTAGCCTCTAGTTCCAGAGTGTTGTCCTCCATGGTGTAGTGGTTACGATGCTAGCCTCTAGTTCCAGAGTGTTGTCCTCCATGGTCAAGTGGTTAACATGCTAGCCTCTAGTAACAGAGTGTTGTCCTCCATGGTGTAGTGGTTACGTTGCTAGCCTCTAGTTCCAGAGTGTTGTCCTCCATGGTGTAGTGGTTACCATGCTAGCCTCTAGTTCCAGAGTGTTGTCCTCCATGGTGTAGTGGTTACCATGCTAGCCTCTAGTTCCAGAGTGTTGTCGTCCATGGTGTAGTGGTTACCATGCTAGCCTCTAGTTCTAGATTGTTGTCCTGCATGGTGTAGTGGTTACGATGCTAGCCTCTATTTCCAGAGTGTTGTTCTCCATGGTGTAGTGGTTACGATGCTAGCCTCTATTTCCAGAGTGTTGTCCTCCATGGTGTAGTGGTTACGATGCTAGCCTCTAGTTCCAGAGTGTTGTCCTCCGTGATGTAGTGGTTACCATGCTAGCCTCTAGTTCCAGAGTGTTGTCCTCCATGGTGTAGTGGTTATGATGCTAGCCTCTAGTTCCAGAGTGTTGTCCTCCATGGTGTAGTGGTTTCGATGCTAGCCTCTAGTTCCAGAGTGTTGTCCTCCATGGTGTAGTGGTTACGATACTAGCCTGTAGTTCCAGAGTGTTGTACTCCATGGTGTAGTGGTTACGTTGCTAGCCTCTAGTTCCAGAGTGTTGTCCTCCATGGTGTAGTGGTTACGATGCTAGCCTCTAGTTCCAGAGTGTTGTCCCCCATGGTGTACTGGTTACCATGCTAGCCTCTAGTTCCAGATTGTTGTCCTCCATGGTGTAGTGGTTACGATGCTAGCCTCTAGTTCCAGAGTGTTGTCGTCCATGGTGTAGTGGTTACGATGCTAGCCTCTAGTTCCAGATTGTTGTCCTACATGGTGTAGTGGTTACGATGCTAGCCTCTAGTTCCAGATTGTTGTCCTCCATGGTGTAGTGATTACGATGCTAGCCTCTAGTTCCAGATGGTTGTCCTCCATGGTGTAGCGGTTACGATGCTAGCCTCTAGTTCCAGAGTGTTGTCCTCCATGGTGTAGTGGTTACGATGCTAGCCTCTAGTTCCAGAGTGTTGTCCTCCATGGTCAAGTGGTTACCATGCTAGCCTCTAGTAACAGAGTGTTGTCCTCCATGGTGTAGTGGTTACGATGCTAGCCTCTAGTTCCAGAGTGTTGTCCTCCATGGTGTAGTGGTTACCATGCTAGCCTCTAGTTCCAGAGTGTTGCCCTCCATGGTGTAGTGGTTACCATGCTAGCCTCTAGTTCCAGAGTGTTGTCGTCCATGGTGTAGTGGTTACCATGCTAGCCTCTAGTTCCAGAGTGTTGTCCTCCATGGTGTAGTGGTTACGATGCTAGCCTCTAGTTCCAGAGTGTGGTCCTCCATGGTGTAGTTGTTACCATGCTAGCCTCTAGTTCCAGAGTGTCGTCCTCCATGGTGTAGTGGTTACGATGCTGGCCTCTAGTTCCAGAGTGTCGTCACCCATGTTGTAGTGGTTACCATGCTAGCCTCTAGTTCCAGAGTGTTGTCCTCCATGGTGTAGTGGTTACCATGCTAGCCTCTAGTTCCAGAGTGTTGTCCTCCATGGTGTAGTGGTTACCATGCTAGCCTCTAGTTCCAGAGTGTTTTCCTCCATGGTGTAGTGGTTACCATGCTAGCCTCTAGTTCCAGAGTGTTGTCCTCCATGGTGTAGTGGTTACCATGCTAGCCTCTAGTTCCAGATTGTTGTCCTCCATGGTGTAGTGGTTACCATGCTAGCCTCTAGTTCCAGAGTGTTGTCCTCCATGGTGTAGTGCTTACCATGCTAGCCTCTAGTTCCAGATTGTTGTCCTCCATGGTGTAGTGGTTACGATGCTAGCCTCTAGTTCCAGAGTGTTGTCCTCCATGGTGTAGTGGTTACGATGCTAGCCTCTAGTTCCAGAGTGTTGTCCTCCATGTTGTAGTGGTTACCATGCTAGCCTCTAGTTCCAGAGTTGTGTCCTCCATGGTGTAGTGGTTACGATGCTATCCTCTAGTCCCAGAGTGTTTCCTCCATGTTGTAGTGGTTACGTTGCTTGCCTCTAGTTCCAGAGTGTTGTCCTCCATCTTGTAGTGGTTACGATTCTAGCCTCTAGTTCCAGAGTGTTGTCCTCCATGGTGTAGTGGTTACGATATTAGCCTCTAGTTCCAGAGTGTTGTCCTCCATGTTGTAGTAGTTACGATGCTAGCCTCTAGTTCCAGAGTGTTGTCCTCCATGGTGTAGTGGTTACCATGCTAGCCTCTAGTTCCAGATTGTTGTCCTCCATGGTCAAGTGGTTACCATGCTAGCCTTTAGTAACAGAGTGTTGTCCTCCATGGTGTAGTGGTTACGATGCTAGCCTCTAGTTCCAGAGTGTTGTCCTCCATGGTGTAGTGGTTACCATGCTAGCCTCTAGTTCCAGAGTGTTGTCCTCCATGGTGTAGTGGTTACCATGCTAGCCTCTAGTTCCAGAGTGTTGTCGTCCATGGTGTAGTGGTTACCATGCTAGCCTCTAGTTCCAGAGTGTTGTCCTACATGGTGTAGTGGTTACGATGCTAGCCTCTAGTTCCAGAGTGTGGTCCTCCATGGTGTAGTTGTTATCATGCTAGCCTCTAGTTCCAGAGTGTCGTCCTCCATGGTGTAGTGGTTACGATGCTAGCCTCTAGTTCCAGAGTGTTGTCCTCCATGATGTAGTGGTTGCCATGGTAGCCTCTAGTTCCAGAGTGTTGTCCTCCATGGTGTAGTGGTTACGTTGCTAGCCTCTAGTTCCAGAGTGTTGTCCTCCATGTTGTAGTGGTTACGTCGCTAGCGTCTAGTTCCAGAGTGTTGTCCTCCATGGTGTAGTGGTTACGATGCTAGCCTCTAGTTCCAGAGTGTTGTCCTCCATGGTGTAGTGGTTACGATGCTAGCCTCTAGTTCCAGATTGTTGTCCTGCATGGTGTAGTGGTTACGATGCTAGCCTCTATTTCCAGAGTGTTGCCCTCCATGGTGTAGTGGTTACGATGCTAGCCTCTATTTCCAGAGTATTGTCCTCCATGTTGTAGTGGTTACGTTGCTAGCCTCTAGTTCCAGAGTGTTGTCCTCCATGTTGTAGAGGTTACGATGCTAGCCTCTAGTTCCAGATTGTTGTCCTCCATGGTGTAGTGGTTACGATGCTAGCCTCTAGTTCCAGATGGTTGTCCTCCGTGGCGTAGTGGTTACGATGCTAGCCTCTAGTTCCAGAGTGTGTTCCTCCATGGTGTAGTGGTTACCATTCTAGCCTCTAGTTCCAGAGTGTTGTCCTCCGTGATGTAGTGGTTACCATGCTAGCCTCTAGTTCCAGAGTGTTGTCCTCCATGGTGTAGTGGTTACCATGATAGCCTCTAGTTCCAGAGTGTTGTCCTCCATGGTGTAGTGGTTACCATGCTAGCCTCTAGTTCCAGAGTGTTGTCCTCCATGTTGTAGTGGTTACGTTGCTAGCCTCTAGTTCCAGAGTGTTGTCCTCCATGGTGTAGTGGTTATCATGCTAGCCTCTAGTTCCAGATTGTTGTCCTCCATGGTGTAGTGGTTACCATGCTAGCCTCTAGTTCCAGAGTGTTGTCCTCCATGGTGTATTGGTTACCATGCTAGCCTCTAGTTCCAGAGTGTTGTCCTCCATGATGTAGTGGTTACCATGCTAGCCTCTAGTTCCAGAGTGTTGTCCTCCATGGTGTAGTGGTTACGATGCTAGCCTCTAGTTCCAGAGTGTTGTCCTCCATGTTGTAGTGGTTACGTTGCTAGCCTCTAGTTCCAGAGTGTTGTCCTCCATGGTGTAGTGGTTACGATGCTAGCCTCTGGTTCCAGAGTGTTGTTCTCCATGGTGTAGTGGTTAAGATGCTAGCCTCTAGTCCCAGAGTGTTGTCCTCCATGGTGTAGTGGTTACAATGCTAGCCTCTAGTTCCAGAGTGTTGTCCTCCATGTTGTAGTGGTTACGTTGCTAGCCTCTAGTTCCAGAGTGTTGTCCTCCATGGTGTAGTGGTTACCATGCTAGCCTCTAGTTCCAGAGTGTTGTCCTCCATGATGTAGTGGTTACCATGCTAGCCTCTAGTTCCAGAGTGTTGTCCTCCATTGTGTAGTGGTTACGATGCTAGCCTCTAGTTCCAGAGTGTTGTCCTCCATGTTGTAGTGGTTACGTTGCTAGCCTCTAGTTCCAGAGTGTTGTCCTCCATGGTGTAGTGGTTACGATGCTAGCCTCTAGTTCCAGAGTGTTGTTCTCCATGGTGTAGTGGTTAGGATGCTAGCCTCTAGTCCCAGAGTGTTGTCCTCCATGGTGTAGTCGTTACGATGCTAGCCTCTAGTTCCAGAGTGTTGTCCTCCATGGTCTAGTGGTTACGATGCTAGCCTCTAGTTCCAGAGTGTTGTCCTCCATGGTGTAGTGGTTACCATGCTAGCCTCTAGTTCCAGATTGTTGTCCTGCATGGTGTAGTGGTTACGATGCTAGCCTCTATTTCCAGAGTGTTGTCCTCCATGGTGTAGTGGTTACGATGCTAGCCTCTAGTTCCAGATTTTTGTCCTCCATGGTGTACTGGTTACGATGCTAGCCTCTAGTTTCAGATTGTTGTCCTCCATGGTTTAGTGGTTACGATGCTAGCCTCTAGTTCCAGATGGTTGTCCTCCATGGTGTAGTGGTTACGATGCTAGCCTCTAGTTCCAGAGTGTTGTCCTCCATGGTGTAGTGGTTACGATGCTAGCCTCTAGTTCCAGAGTGTTGTCCTCCATGGTCAAGTGGTTAACATGCTAGCCTCTAGTAACAGAGTGTTGTCCTCCATGGTGTAGTGGTTACGTTGCTAGCCTCTAGTTCCAGAGTGTTGTCCTCCATGGTGTAGTGGTTACCATGCTAGCCTCTAGTTCCAGAGTGTTGTCCTCCATGGTGTAGTGGTTACCATGCTAGCCTCTAGTTCCAGAGTGTTGTCGTCCATGGTGTAGTGGTTACCATGCTAGCCTCTAGTTCTAGATTGTTGTCCTGCATGGTGTAGTGGTTACGATGCTAGCCTCTATTTCCAGAGTGTTGTTCTCCATGGTGTAGTGGTTACGATGCTAGCCTCTATTTCCAGAGTGTTGTCCTCCATGGTGTAGTGGTTACGATGCTAGCCTCTAGTTCCAGAGTGTTGTCCTCCGTGATGTAGTGGTTACCATGCTAGCCTCTAGTTCCAGAGTGTTGTCCTCCATGGTGTAGTGGTTATGATGCTAGCCTCTAGTTCCAGAGTGTTGTCCTCCATGGTGTAGTGGTTTCGATGCTAGCCTCTAGTTCCAGAGTGTTGTCCTCCATGGTGTAGTGGTTACGATACTAGCCTGTAGTTCCAGAGTGTTGTACTCCATGGTGTAGTGGTTACGTTGCTAGCCTCTAGTTCCAGAGTGTTGTCCTCCATGGTGTAGTGGTTACGATGCTAGCCTCTAGTTCCAGAGTGTTGTCCCCCATGGTGTACTGGTTACCATGCTAGCCTCTAGTTCCAGATTGTTGTCCTCCATGGTGTAGTGGTTACGATGCTAGCCTCTAGTTCCAGAGTGTTGTCGTCCATGGTGTAGTGGTTACGATGCTAGCCTCTAGTTCCAGATTGTTGTCCTACATGGTGTAGTGGTTACGATGCTAGCCTCTAGTTCCAGATTGTTGTCCTCCATGGTGTAGTGATTACGATGCTAGCCTCTAGTTCCAGATGGTTGTCCTCCATGGTGTAGCGGTTACGATGCTAGCCTCTAGTTCCAGAGTGTTGTCCTCCATGGTGTAGTGGTTACGATGCTAGCCTCTAGTTCCAGAGTGTTGTCCTCCATGGTCAAGTGGTTACCATGCTAGCCTCTAGTAACAGAGTGTTGTCCTCCATGGTGTAGTGGTTACGATGCTAGCCTCTAGTTCCAGAGTGTTGTCCTCCATGGTGTAGTGGTTACCATGCTAGCCTCTAGTTCCAGAGTGTTGCCCTCCATGGTGTAGTGGTTACCATGCTAGCCTCTAGTTCCAGAGTGTTGTCGTCCATGGTGTAGTGGTTACCATGCTAGCCTCTAGTTCCAGAGTGTTGTCCTCCATGGTGTAGTGGTTACGATGCTAGCCTCTAGTTCCAGAGTGTGGTCCTCCATGGTGTAGTTGTTACCATGCTAGCCTCTAGTTCCAGAGTGTCGTCCTCCATGGTGTAGTGGTTACGATGCTGGCCTCTAGTTCCAGAGTGTCGTCACCCATGTTGTAGTGGTTACCATGCTAGCCTCTAGTTCCAGAGTGTTGTCCTCCATGGTGTAGTGGTTACCATGCTAGCCTCTAGTTCCAGAGTGTTGTCCTCCATGGTGTAGTGGTTACCATGCTAGCCTCTAGTTCCAGAGTGTTTTCCTCCATGGTGTAGTGGTTACCATGCTAGCCTCTAGTTCCAGAGTGTTGTCCTCCATGGTGTAGTGGTTACCATGCTAGCCTCTAGTTCCAGATTGTTGTCCTCCATGGTGTAGTGGTTACCATGCTAGCCTCTAGTTCCAGAGTGTTGTCCTCCATGGTGTAGTGCTTACCATGCTAGCCTCTAGTTCCAGATTGTTGTCCTCCATGGTGTAGTGGTTACGATGCTAGCCTCTAGTTCCAGAGTGTTGTCCTCCATGGTGTAGTGGTTACGATGCTAGCCTCTAGTTCCAGAGTGTTGTCCTCCATGTTGTAGTGGTTACCATGCTAGCCTCTAGTTCCAGAGTTGTGTCCTCCATGGTGTAGTGGTTACGATGCTAGCCTCTAGTCCCAGAGTGTTTCCTCCATGTTGTAGTGGTTACGTTGCTTGCCTCTAGTTCCAGAGTGTTGTCCTCCATCTTGTAGTGGTTACGATTCTAGCCTCTAGTTCCAGAGTGTTGTCCTCCATGGTGTAGTGGTTACGATATTAGCCTCTAGTTCCAGAGTGTTGTCCTCCATGTTGTAGTAGTTACGATGCTAGCCTCTAGTTCCAGAGTGTTGTCCTCCATGGTGTAGTGGTTACCATGCTAGCCTCTAGTTCCAGATTGTTGTCCTCCATGGTCAAGTGGTTACCATGCTAGCCTTTAGTAACAGAGTGTTGTCCTCCATGGTGTAGTGGTTACGATGCTAGCCTCTAGTTCCAGAGTGTTGTCCTCCATGGTGTAGTGGTTACCATGCTAGCCTCTAGTTCCAGAGTGTTGTCCTCCATGGTGTAGTGGTTACCATGCTAGCCTCTAGTTCCAGAGTGTTGTCGTCCATGGTGTAGTGGTTACCATGCTAGCCTCTAGTTCCAGAGTGTTGTCCTACATGGTGTAGTGGTTACGATGCTAGCCTCTAGTTCCAGAGTGTGGTCCTCCATGGTGTAGTTGTTATCATGCTAGCCTCTAGTTCCAGAGTGTCGTCCTCCATGGTGTAGTGGTTACGATGCTAGCCTCTAGTTCCAGAGTGTTGTCCTCCATGATGTAGTGGTTGCCATGGTAGCCTCTAGTTCCAGAGTGTTGTCCTCCATGGTGTAGTGGTTACGTTGCTAGCCTCTAGTTCCAGAGTGTTGTCCTCCATGTTGTAGTGGTTACGTCGCTAGCGTCTAGTTCCAGAGTGTTGTCCTCCATGGTGTAGTGGTTACGATGCTAGCCTCTAGTTCCAGAGTGTTGTCCTCCATGGTGTAGTGGTTACCATGCTAGCCTCTAGTTCCAGATTGTTGTCCTCTATGGTGTAGTGGTTACCATGCTAGCCTCTAGTTCAAGAGTGTTGTCTTCCATGGTGTAGTGGTTACCATGTTAGCCTCTAGTTCCAGAGTGTTGTCCTCCATCTTGTAGTATTTAGGATGCTAGCCTCTAGTTCCAGAGTGTTGTCCTCCATGGTGTAGTGGTTATCATGCTAGCCTCTAGTTCCAGATTGTTGTCCTCCATGGTGTAGTGGTTACCATGCTAGCCTCTAGTTCCAGAGTGTTGTCCTCCATGGTGTATTGGTTACCATGCTAGCCTCTAGTTCCAGAGTGTTGTTCTCCATGATGTAGTGGTTACCATGCTAGCCTCTAGTTCCAGAGTGTTGTCCTCCATGGTGTAGTGGTTACGATGCTAGCCTCTAGTTCCAGAGTGTTGTCCTCCATGGTGTAGTGGTTACCATGCTAGCCTCTAGTTCCAGAGTGTTGTCCTCCGTGATGTAGTGGTTACCATGCTAGCCTCTAGTTTAAGAGTGTTGTCCTCCATGGTGTAGTGGTTACGATGCTAGCCTCTAGTTCCAGAGTGTTGTCCTCCATGGTGTAGTGGTTACGATGCTAGCCTCTAGTTCCAGAGTGTTGTCCTCCATGGTGTAGTGGTTACGATGCTAGCCTGTAGTTCCAGAGTGTTGTACTCCATGGTGTAGTGGTTACGTTGCTAGCCTCCAGTTCCAGAGTGTTGTCCTACATGGTGTAGTGGTTACGATGCTAGCCTCTAGTTCCAGAGTGTTGTCCTCCATGGTGTAGTGGTTACGATGCTAGCCTCTAGTTCCAGAGTGTTGTCCTCCATGTTGTAGTGGTTACCATGCTAGCCTCTAGTTCCAGATTGTTGTCCTGCATGGTGTAGTGGTTACGATGCTAGCCTCTATTTCCAGAGTGTTGTCCTCCATGGTGTAGTGGTTACGATGCTAGCCTCTAGTTCCAGATTGTTGTCCTCCATGGTGTACTGGTTACGATGCTAGCCTCTAGTTCCAGATTGTTGTCCTCCATGGTGTAGTGGTTACGATGCTAGCCTCTAGTTCCAGATGGTTGTCCTCCATGTTGTAGTGGTTACGATGCTAGCCTCTAGTTCCAGAGTGTTGTCCTCCATGGTGTAGTGGTTACGATGCTAGCCTCTAGTTCCAGAGTGTTGTCCTCCATGGTGTAGTGGTTACCATGCTAGCCTCTAGTTCCAGAGTGTTGTCCTCCATGGTGTAGTGGTTACCATGCTAGCCTCTAGTTCCAGAGTTTTGTCGTCCATGGTGTAGTGGTTACCATGCTAGCCTCTAGTTCCAGATTGTTGTCCTGCATGGTGTAGTGGTTACGATGCTAGCCTCTATTTCCAGAGTGTTGCCCTCCATGGTGTAGTGGTTACGATGCTAGCCTCTATTTCCAGAGTGTTGTCCTCCATGTTGTAGTGGTTACGTTGCTAGCCTCTAGTTCCAGAGTGTTGTCCTCCATGTTGTAGAGGTTACGATGCTAGCCTCTAGTTCCAGATTGTTGTCCTCCATGGTGTAGTGGTTACGATGCTAGCCTCTAGTTCCAGATGGTTGTCCTCCGTGGCGTAGTGGTTACGATGCTAGCCTCTAGTTCCAGAGTGTATTCCTCCATGGTGTAGTGGTTACCATTCTAGCCTCTAGTTCCAGAGTGTTGTCCTCCGTGATGTAGTGGTTACCATGCTAGCCTCTAGTTCCAGAGTGTTGTCCTCCATGGTGTAGTGGTTACCATGATAGCCTCTAGTTCCAGAGTGTTGTCCTCCATGGTGTAGTGGTTACCATGCTAGCCTCTAGTTCCAGAGTGTTGTCCTCCATGTTGTAGTGGTTACGTTGCTAGCCTCTAGTTCCAGAGTGTTGTCCTCCATGGTGTAGTGGTTATCATGCTAGCCTCTAGTTCCAGATTGTTGTCCTCCATGGTGTAGTGGTTACCATGCTAGCCTCTAGTTCCAGAGTGTTGTCCTCCATGGTGTATTGGTTACCATGCTAGCCTCTAGTTCCAGAGTGTTGTCCTCCATGATGTAGTGGTTACCATGCTAGCCTCTAGTTCCAGAGTGTTGTCCTCCATGGTGTAGTGGTTACGATGCTAGCCTCTAGTTCCAGAGTGTTGTCCTCCATGTTGTAGTGGTTACGTTGCTAGCCTCTAGTTCCAGAGTGTTGTCCTCCATGGTGTAGTGGTTACGATGCTAGCCTCTGGTTCCAGAGTGTTGTTCTCCATGGTGTAGTGGTTAAGATGCTAGCCTCTAGTCCCAGAGTGTTGTCCTCCATGGTGTAGTGGTTACAATGCTAGCCTCTAGTTCCAGAGTGTTGTCCTCCATGTTGTAGTGGTTACGTTGCTAGCCTCTAGTTCCAGAGTGTTGTCCTCCATGGTGTAGTGGTTACCATGCTAGCCTCTAGTTCCAGAGTGTTGTCCTCCATGATGTAGTGGTTACCATGCTAGCCTCTAGTTCCAGAGTGTTGTCCTCCATTGTGTAGTGGTTACGATGCTAGCCTCTAGTTCCAGAGTGTTGTCCTCCATGTTGTAGTGGTTACGTTGCTAGCCTCTAGTTCCAGAGTGTTGTCCTCCATGGTGTAGTGGTTACGATGCTAGCCTCTAGTTCCAGAGTGTTGTTCTCCATGGTGTAGTGGTTAGGATGCTAGCCTCTAGTCCCAGAGTGTTGTCCTCCATGGTGTAGTCGTTACGATGCTAGCCTCTAGTTCCAGAGTGTTGTCCTCCATGGTCTAGTGGTTACGATGCTAGCCTCTAGTTCCAGAGTGTTGTCCTCCATGGTGTAGTGGTTACCATGCTAGCCTCTAGTTCCAGATTGTTGTCCTGCATGGTGTAGTGGTTACGATGCTAGCCTCTATTTCCAGAGTGTTGTCCTCCATGGTGTAGTGGTTACGATGCTAGCCTCTAGTTCCAGATTTTTGTCCTCCATGGTGTACTGGTTACGATGCTAGCCTCTAGTTTCAGATTGTTGTCCTCCATGGTTTAGTGGTTACGATGCTAGCCTCTAGTTCCAGATGGTTGTCCTCCATGGTGTAGTGGTTACGATGCTAGCCTCTAGTTCCAGAGTGTTGTCCTCCATGGTGTAGTGGTTACGATGCTAGCCTCTAGTTCCAGAGTGTTGTCCTCCATGGTCAAGTGGTTAACATGCTAGCCTCTAGTAACAGAGTGTTGTCCTCCATGGTGTAGTGGTTACGTTGCTAGCCTCTAGTTCCAGAGTGTTGTCCTCCATGGTGTAGTGGTTACCATGCTAGCCTCTAGTTCCAGAGTGTTGTCCTCCATGGTGTAGTGGTTACCATGCTAGCCTCTAGTTCCAGAGTGTTGTCGTCCATGGTGTAGTGGTTACCATGCTAGCCTCTAGTTCTAGATTGTTGTCCTGCATGGTGTAGTGGTTACGATGCTAGCCTCTATTTCCAGAGTGTTGTTCTCCATGGTGTAGTGGTTACGATGCTAGCCTCTATTTCCAGAGTGTTGTCCTCCATGGTGTAGTGGTTACGATGCTAGCCTCTAGTTCCAGATTGTTGTCCTCCATGGTGTACTGGTTACGATGCTAGCCTCTAGTTCCAGATTGTTGTCCTCCATGGTGTAGTGGTTACGATGCTAGCCTCTAGTTCCAGATGGTTGTCCTCCATGGTGTAGTGGTTACCATGCTAGCCTCTAGTTCCAGAGTGTTGTCCTCCGTGATGTAGTGGTTACCATGCTAGCCTCTAGTTCCAGAGTGTTGTCTTCCATGGTGTAGTGGTTATGATGCTAGCCTCTAGTTCCAGAGTGTTGTCCTCCATGGTGTAGTGGTTTCGATGCTAGCCTCTAGTTCCAGAGTGTTGTCCTCCATGGTGTAGTGGTTACGATACTCGCCTGTAGTTCCAGAGTGTTGTACTCCATGGTGTAGTGGTTACGTTGCTAGCCTCTAGTTCCAGAGTGTTGTCCTCCATGGTGTAGTGGTTACGATGCTAGCCTCTAGTTCCAGAGTGTTGTCCTCCATGGTGTAGTGGTTACGATGCTAGCCTCTAGTTCCAGAGTGTTGTCCTCCATGGTGTACTGGTTACCATGCTAGCCTCTAGTTCCAGATTGTTGTCCTCCATGGTGTAGTGGTTACGATGCTAGCCTCTAGTTCCAGAGTGTTGTCGTCCATGGTGTAGTGGTTACGATGCTAGCCTCTAGTTCCAGATTGTTGTCCTACATGGTGTAGTGGTTACGATGCTAGCCTCTAGTTCCAGATTGTTGTCCTCCATGGTGTAGTGATTACGATGCTAGCCTGTAGTTCCAGATGGTTGTCCTCCATGGTGTAGCGGTTACGATGCTAGCCTCTAGTTCCAGAGTGTTGTCCTCCATGGTGTAGTGGTTACGATGCTAGCCTCTAGTTCCAGAGTGTTGTCCTCCATGGTCAAGTGGTTACCATGCTAGCCTCTAGTAACAGAGTGTTGTCCTCCATGGTGTAGTGGTTACGATGCTAGCCTCTAGTTCCAGAGTGTTGTCCTCCATGGTGTAGTGGTTACCATGCTAGCCTCTAGTTCCAGAGTGTTGTCCTCCATGGTGTAGTGGTTACCATGCTAGCCTCTAGTTCCAGAGTGTTGTCGTCCATGGTGTAGTGGTTACCATGCTAGCCTCTAGTTCCAGAGTGTTGTCCTCCATGGTGTAGTGGTTACGATGCTAGCCTCTAGTTCCAGAGTGTGGTCCTCCATGGTGTAGTTGTTACCATGCTAGCCTCTAGTTCCAGAGTGTCGTCCTCCATGGTGTAGTGGTTACGATGCTGGCCTCTAGTTCCAGAGTGTCGTCACCCATGTTGTAGTGGTTACCATGCTAGCCTCTAGTTCCAGAGTGTTGTCCTCCATGGTGTAGTGGTTACCATGCTAGCCTCTAGTTCCAGAGTGTTGTCCTCCATGGTGTAGTGGTTACCATGCTAGCCTCTAGTTCCAGAGTGTTTTCCTCCATGGTGTAGTGGTTACCATGCTAGCCTCTAGTTCCAGAGTGTTGTCCTCCATGGTGTAGTGGTTACCATGCTAGCCTCTAGTTCCAGATTGTTGTCCTCCATGGTGTAGTGGTTACCATGCTAGCCTCTAGTTCCAGAGTGTTGTCCTCCATGGTGTAGTGCTTACCATGCTAGCCTCTAGTTCCAGATTGTTGTCCTCCATGGTGTAGTGGTTACGATGCTAGCCTCTAGTTCCAGAGTGTTGTCCTCCATGGTGTAGTGGTTACGATGCTAGCCTCTAGTTCCAGAGTGTTGTCCTCCATGTTGTAGTGGTTACCATGCTAGCCTCTAGTTCCAGAGTTGTGTCCTCCATGGTGTAGTGGTTACGATGCTAGCCTCTAGTCCCAGAGTGTTTCCTCCATGTTGTAGTGGTTACGTTGCTTGCCTCTAGTTCCAGAGTGTTGTCCTCCATCTTGTAGTGGTTACGATTCTAGCCTCTAGTTCCAGAGTGTTGTCCTCCATGGTGTAGTGGTTACGATATTAGCCTCTAGTTCCAGAGTGTTGTCCTCCATGTTGTAGTAGTTACGATGCTAGCCTCTAGTTCCAGAGTGTTGTCCTCCATGGTGTAGTGGTTACCATGCTAGCCTCTAGTTCCAGATTGTTGTCCTCCATGGTCAAGTGGTTACCATGCTAGCCTTTAGTAACAGAGTGTTGTCCTCCATGGTGTAGTGGTTACGATGCTAGCCTCTAGTTCCAGAGTGTTGTCCTCCATGGTGTAGTGGTTACCATGCTAGCCTCTAGTTCCAGAGTGTTGTCCACCATGGTGTAGTGGTTACCATGCTAGCCTCTAGTTCCAGAGTGTTGTCGTCCATGGTGTAGTGGTTACCATGCTAGCCTCTAGTTCCAGAGTGTTGTCCTACATGGTGTAGTGGTTACGATGCTAGCCTCTAGTTCCAGAGTGTGGTCCTCCATGGTGTAGTTGTTATCATGCTAGCCTCTAGTTCCAGAGTGTCGTCCTCCATGGTGTAGTGGTTACGATGCTAGTCTCTAGTTCCAGAGTGTTGTCCTCCATGATGTAGTGGTTACCATGGTAGCCTCTAGTTCCAGAGTGTTGTCCTCCATGGTGTAGTGGTTACGTTGCTAGCCTCTAGTTCCAGAGTGTTGTCCTCCATGTTGTAGTGGTTACGTCGCTAGCGTCTAGTTCCAGAGTGTTGTCCTCCATGGTGTAGTGGTTACGATGCTAGCCTCTAGTTCCAGAGTGTTGTCCTCCATGGTGTAGTGGTTACCATGCTAGCCTCTAGTTCCAGATTGTTGTCCTCTATGGTGTAGTGGTTACCATGCTAGCCTCTAGTTCAAGAGTGTTGTCCTCCATGGTGTAGTGGTTACCATGCTAGCCTCTAGTTCCAGAGTGTTGTCCTCCATCTTGTAGTATTTAGGATGCTAGCCTCTAGTTCCAGAGTGTTGTCCTCCATGGTGTAGTGGTTATCATGCTAGCCTCTAGTTCCAGATTGTTGTCCTCCATGGTGTAGTGGTTACCATGCTAGCCTCTAGTTCCAGAGTGTTGTCCCCTATGGTGTATTGGTTACCATGCTAGCCTCTAGTTCCAGAGTGTTGTTCTCCATGATGTAGTGGTTACCATGCTAGCCTCTAGTTCCAGAGTGTTGTCCTCCATGGTGTAGTGGTTACGATGCTAGCCTCTAGTTCCAGAGTGTTTTCCTCCATGGTGTAGTGGTTACCATGCTAGCCTCTAGTTCCAGAGTGTTGTCCTCCGTGATGTAGTGGTTACCATGCTAGCCTCTAGTTTCAGAGTGTTGTCCTCCATGGTGTAGTGGTTACGATGCTAGCCTCTAGTTCCAGAGTGTTGTCCTCCATGGTGTAGTGGTTACGATGCTAGCCTCTAGTTCCAGAGTGTTGTCCTCCATGGTGTAGTGGTTACGATGCTAGCCTGTAGTTCCAGAGTGTTGTACTCCATGGTGTAGTGGTTACGTTGCTAGCCTCCAGTTCCAGAGTGTTGTCCTACATGGTGTAGTGGTTACGATGCTAGCCTCTAGTTCCAGAGTGTTGTCCTCCATGGTGTAGTGGTTACGATGCTAGCCTCTAGTTCCAGAGTGTTGTCCTCCATGTTGTAGTGGTTACCATGCTAGCCTCTAGTTCCAGATTGTTGTCCTGCATGGTGTAGTGGTTACGATGCTAGCCTCTATTTCCAGAGTGTTGTCCTCCATGGTGTAGTGGTTACGATGCTAGCCTCTAGTTCCAGATTGTTGTCCTCCATGGTGTACTGGTTACGATGCTAGCCTCTAGTTCCAGATTGTTGTCCTCCATGGTGTAGTGGTTACGATGCTAGCCTCTAGTTCCAGATGGTTGTCCTCCATGTTGTAGTGGTTACGATGCTAGCCTCTAGTTCCAGAGTGTTGTGCTCCATGGTGTAGTGGTTACGATGCTAGCCTCTAGTTCCAGAGTGTTGTCCTCCATGGTGTAGTGGTTACCATGCTAGCCTCTAGTTCCAGAGTGTTGTCCTCCATGGTGTAGTGGTTACCATGCTAGCCTCTAGTTCCAGAGTTTTGTCGTCCATGGTGTAGTGGTTACCATGCTAGCCTCTAGTTCCAGATTGTTGTCCTGCATGGTGTAGTGGTTACGATGCTAGCCTCTATTTCCAGAGTGTTGCCCTCCATGGTGTAGTGGTTACGATGCTAGCCTCTATTTCCAGAGTGTTGTCCTCCATGTTGTAGTGGTTACGTTGCTAGCCTCTAGTTCCAGAGTGTTGTCCTCCATGTTGTAGAGGTTACGATGCTAGCCTCTAGTTCCAGATTGTTGTCCTCCATGGTGTAGTGGTTACGATGCTAGCCTCTAGTTCCAGATGGTTGTCCTCCGTGGCGTAGTGGTTACGATGCTAGCCTCTAGTTCCAGAGTGTATTCCTCCATGGTGTAGTGGTTACCATGCTAGCCTCTAGTTCCAGAGTGTTGTCCTCCGTGATGTAGTGGTTACCATGCTAGCCTCTAGTTCCAGAGTGTTGTCCTCCATGGTGTAGTGGTTACCATGATAGCCTCTAGTTCCAGAGTGTTGTCCTCCATGGTGTAGTGGTTACCATGCTAGCCTCTAGTTCCAGAGTGTTGTCCTCCATGTTGTAGTGGTTACGTTGCTAGCCTCTAGTTCCAGAGTGTTGTCCTCCATGGTGTAGTGGTTATCATGCTAGCCTCTAGTTCCAGATTGTTGTCCTCCATGGTGTAGTGGTTACCATGCTAGCCTCTAGTTCCAGAGTGTTGTCCTCCATGGTGTATTGGTTACCATGCTAGCCTCTAGTTCCAGAGTGTTGTCCTCCATGGTGTAGTGGTTACGATGCTAGCCTCTAGTTCCAGAGTGTTGTCCTCCATGGTCAAGTGGTTACCATGCTAGCCTCTAGTAACAGAGTGTTGTCCTCCATGGTGTAGTGGTTACGATGCTAGCCTCTAGTTCCAGAGTGTTGTCCTCCATGGTGTAGTGGTTACCATGCTAGCCTCTAGTTCCAGAGTGTTGTCCTCCATGGTGTAGTGGTTACCATGCTAGCCTCTAGTTCCAGAGTGTTGTCGTCCATGGTGTAGTGGTTACCATGCTAGCCTCTAGTTCCAGAGTGTTGTCCTCCATGGTGTAGTGGTTACGATGCTAGCCTCTAGTTCCAGAGTGTGGTCCTCCATGGTGTAGTTGTTACCATGCTAGCCTCTAGTTCCAGAGTGTCGTCCTCCATGGTGTAGTGGTTACGATGCTGGCCTCTAGTTCCAGAGTGTCGTCACCCATGTTGTAGTGGTTACCATGCTAGCCTCTAGTTCCAGAGTGTTGTCCTCCATGGTGTAGTGGTTACCATGCTAGCCTCTAGTTCCAGAGTGTTGTCCTCCATGGTGTAGTGGTTACCATGCTAGCCTCTAGTTCCAGAGTGTTTTCCTCCATGGTGTAGTGGTTACCATGCTAGCCTCTAGTTCCAGAGTGTTGTCCTCCATGGTGTAGTGGTTACCATGCTAGCCTCTAGTTCCAGATTGTTGTCCTCCATGGTGTAGTGGTTACCATGCTAGCCTCTAGTTCCAGAGTGTTGTCCTCCATGGTGTAGTGCTTACCATGCTAGCCTCTAGTTCCAGATTGTTGTCCTCCATGGTGTAGTGGTTACGATGCTAGCCTCTAGTTCCAGAGTGTTGTCCTCCATGGTGTAGTGGTTACGATGCTAGCCTCTAGTTCCAGAGTGTTGTCCTCCATGTTGTAGTGGTTACCACGCTAGCCTCTAGTTCCAGAGTTGTGTCCTCCATGGTGTAGTGGTTACGATGCTAGCCTCTAGTCCCAGAGTGTTTCCTCCATGTTGTAGTGGTTACGTTGCTTGCCTCTAGTTCCAGAGTGTTGTCCTCCATCTTGTAGTGGTTACGATTCTAGCCTCTAGTTCAGAGTGTAGTCCTCCATGGTGTAGTGGTTACGATATTAGCCTCTAGTTCCAGAGTGTTGTCCTCTATGTTGTAGTAGTTACGATGCTAGCCTCTAGTTCCAGAGTGTTGTCCTCCATGGTGTAGTGGTTACCATGCTAGCCTCTAGTTCCAGATTGTTGTCCTCCATGGTCAAGTGGTTACCATGCTAGCCTTTAGTAACAGAGTGTTGTCCTCCATGGTGTAGTGGTTACGATGCTAGCCTCTAGTTCCAGAGTGTTGTCCTCCATGGTGTAGTGGTTACCATGCTAGCCTCTAGTTCCAGAGTGTTGTCCACCATGGTGTAGTGGTTACCATGCTAGCCTCTAGTTCCAGAGTGTTGTCGTCCATGGTGTAGTGGTTACCATGCTAGCCTCTAGTTCCAGAGTGTTGTCCTACATGGTGTAGTGGTTACGATGCTAGCCTCTAGTTCCAGAGTGTGGTCCTCCATGGTGTAGTTGTTATCATGCTAGCCTCTAGTTCCAGAGTGTCGTCCTCCATGGTGTAGTGGTTACGATGCTAGCCTCTAGTTCCAGAGTGTTGTCCTCCATGATGTAGTGGTTACCATGGTAGCCTCTAGTTCCAGAGTGTTGTCCTCCATGGTGTAGTGGTTACGTTGCTAGCCTCTAGTTCCAGAGTGTTGTCCTCCATGTTGTAGTGGTTACGTCGCTAGCGTCTAGTTCCAGAGTGTTGTCCTCCATGGTGTAGTGGTTACGATGCTAGCCTCTAGTTCCAGAGTGTTGTCCTCCATGGTGTAGTGGTTACCATGCTAGCCTCTAGTTCCAGATTGTTGTCCTCTATGGTGTAGTGGTTACCATGCTAGCCTCTAGTTCAAGAGTGTTGTCCTCCATGTTTTAGTGGTTACCATGCTAGCCTCTAGTTCCAGAGTGTTGTCCTCCATCTTGTAGTATTTAGGATGCTAGCCTCTAGTTCCAGAGTGTTGTCCTCCATGGTGTAGTGGTTATCATGCTAGCCTCTAGTTCCAGATTGTTGTCCTCCATGGTGTAGTGGTTACCATGCTAGCCTCTAGTTCCAGAGTGTTGTCCTCCATGGTGTATTGGTTACCATGCTAGCCTCTAGTTCCAGAGTGTTGTTCTCCATGATGTAGTGGTTACCATGCTAGCCTCTAGTTCCAGAGTGTTGTCCTCCATGGTGTAGTGGTTACGATGCTAGCCTCTAGTTCCAGAGTGTTGTCCTCCATGGTGTAGTGGTTACCATGCTAGCCTCTAGTTCCAGAGTGTTGTCCTCCGTGATGTAGTGGTTACAATGCTAGCCTCTAGTTTCAGAGTGTTGTCCTCCATGGTGTAGTGGTTACGATGCTAGCCTCTAGTTCCAGAGTGTTGTCCTCCATGGTGTAGTGGTTACGATGCTAGCCTCTAGTTCCAGAGTGTTGTCCTCCATGGTGTAGTGGTTACGATGCTAGCCTGTAGTTCCAGAGTGTTGTACTCCATGGTGTAGTGGTTACGTTGCTAGCCTCCAGTTCCAGAGTGTTGTCCTACATGGTGTAGTGGTTACGATGCTAGCCTCTAGTTCCAGAGTGTTGTCCTCCATGGTGTAGTGGTTACGATGCTAGCCTCTAGTTCCAGAGTGTTGTCCTCCATGTTGTAGTGGTTACCATGCTAGCCTCTAGTTCCAGATTGTTGTCCTGCATGGTGTAGTGGTTACGATGCTAGCCTCTATTTCCAGAGTGTTGTCCTCCATGGTGTAGTGGTTACGATGCTAGCCTCTAGTTCCAGATTGTTGTCCTCCATGGTGTACTGGTTACGATGCTAGCCTCTAGTTCCAGATTGTTGTCCTCCATGGTGTAGTGGTTACGATGCTAGCCTCTAGTTCCAGATGGTTGTCCTCCATGTTGTAGTGGTTACGATGCTAGCCTCTAGTTCCAGAGTGTTGTGCTCCATGGTGTAGTGGTTACGATGCTAGCCTCTAGTTCCAGAGTGTTGTCCTCCATGGTGTAGTGGTTACCATGCTAGCCTCTAGTTCCAGAGTGTTGTCCTCCATGGTGTAGTGGTTACCATGCTAGCCTCTAGTTCCAGAGTTTTGTCGTCCATGGTGTAGTGGTTACCATGCTAGCCTCTAGTTCCAGATTGTTGTCCTGCATGGTGTAGTGGTTACGATGCTAGCCTCTATTTCCAGAGTGTTGCCCTCCATGGTGTAGTGGTTACGATGCTAGCCTCTATTTCCAGAGTGTTGTCCTCCATGTTGTAGTGGTTACGTTGCTAGCCTCTAGTTCCAGAGTGTTGTCCTCCATGTTGTAGAGGTTACGATGCTAGCCTCTAGTTCCAGATTGTTGTCCTCCATGGTGTAGTGGTTACGATGCTAGCCTCTAGTTCCAGATGGTTGTCCTCCGTGGCGTAGTGGTTACGATGCTAGCCTCTAGTTCCAGAGTGTATTCCTCCATGGTGTAGTGGTTACCATGCTAGCCTCAAGTTCCAGAGTGTTGTCCTCCGTGATGTAGTGGTTACCATGCTAGCCTCTAGTTCCAGAGTGTTGTCCTCCATGGTGTAGTGGTTACCATGATAGCCTCTAGTTCCAGAGTGTTGTCCTCCATGGTGTAGTGGTTACCATGCTAGCCTCTAGTTCCAGAGTGTTGTCCTCCATGTTGTAGTGGTTACGTTGCTAGCCTCTAGTTCCAGAGTGTTGTCCTCCATGGTGTAGTGGTTATCATGCTAGCCTCTAGTTCCAGATTGTTGTCCTCCATGGTGTAGTGGTTACCATGCTAGCCTCTAGTTCCAGAGTGTTGTCCTCCATGGTGTATTGGTTACCATGCTAGCCTCTAGTTCCAGAGTGTTGTCCTCCATGATGTAGTGGTTACCATGCTAGCCTCTAGTTCCAGAGTGTTGTCCTCCATGGTGTAGTGGTTACGATGCTAGCCTCTAGTTCCAGAGTGTTGTCCTCCATGTTGTAGTGGTTACGTTGCTAGCCTCTAGTTCCAGAGTGTTGTCCTCCATGGTGTAGTGGTTACGATGCTAGCCTCTGGTTCCAGAGTGTTGTTCTCCATGGTGTAGTGGTTAAGATGCTAGCCTCTAGTCCCAGAGTGTTGTCCTCCATGGTGTAGTGGTTACAATGCTAGCCTCTAGTTCCAGAGTGTTGTCCTCCATGTTGTAGTGGTTACGTTGCTAGCCTCTAGTTCCAGAGTGTTGTCCTCCATGGTGTAGTGGTTACCATGCTAGCCTCTAGTTCCAGAGTGTTGTCCTCCATGATGTAGTGGTTACCATGCTAGCCTCTAGTTCCAGAGTGTTGTCCTCCATTGTGTAGTGGTTACGATGCTAGCCTCTAGTTCCAGAGTGTTGTCCTCCATGTTGTAGTGGTTACGTTGCTAGCCTCTAGTTCCAGAGTGTTGTCCTCCATGGTGTAGTGGTTACGATGCTAGCCTCTAGTTCCAGAGTGTTGTTCTCCATGGTGTAGTGGTTAGGATGCTAGCCTCTAGTCCCAGAGTGTTGTCCTCCATGGTGTAGTCGTTACGATGCTAGCCTCTAGTTCCAGAGTGTTGTCCTCCATGGTGTAGTGGTTACGATGCTAGCCTCTAGTTCCAGAGTGTTGTCCTCCATGGTGTAGTGGTTACCATGCTAGCCTCTAGTTCCAGATTGTTGTCCTGCATGGTGTAGTGGTTACGATGCTAGCCTCTATTTCCAGAGTGTTGTCCTCCATGGAGTAGTGGTTACGATGCTAGCCTCTAGTTCCAGATTGTTGTCCTCCATGGTGTACCGGTTACGATGCTAGCCTCTAGTTTCAGATTGTTGTCCTCCATGGTTTAGTGGTTACGATGCTAGCCTCTAGTTCCAGATGGTTGTCCTCCATGGTGTAGTGGTTACGATGCTAGCCTCTAGTTCCAGAGTGTTGTCCTCCATGGTGTAGTGGTTACCATGCTAGCCTCTAGTTCCAGATTGTTGTCCTCCATGGTCAAGTGGTTACCATGCTAGCCTTTAGTAACAGAGTGTTGTCCTCCATGGTGTAGTGGTTACGATGCTAGCCTCTAGTTCCAGAGTGTTGTCCTCCATGGTGTAGTGGTTACCATGCTAGCCTCTAGTTCCAGAGTGTTGTCCACCATGGTGTAGTGGTTACCATGCTAGCCTCTAGTTCCAGAGTGTTGTCGTCCATGGTGTAGTGGTTACCATGCTAGCCTCTAGTTCCAGAGTGTTGTCCTACATGGTGTAGTGGTTACGATGCTAGCCTCTAGTTCCAGAGTGTGGTCCTCCATGGTGTAGTTGTTATCATGCTAGCCTCTAGTTCCAGAGTGTCGTCCTCCATGGTGTAGTGGTTACGATGCTAGTCTCTAGTTCCAGAGTGTTGTCCTCCATGATGTAGTGGTTACCATGGTAGCCTCTAGTTCCAGAGTGTTGTCCTCCATGGTGTAGTGGTTACGTTGCTAGCCTCTAGTTCCAGAGTGTTGTCCTCCATGTTGTAGTGGTTACGTCGCTAGCGTCTAGTTCCAGAGTGTTGTCCTCCATGGTGTAGTGGTTACGATGCTAGCCTCTAGTTCCAGAGTGTTGTCCTCCATGGTGTAGTGGTTACCATGCTAGCCTCTAGTTCCAGATTGTTGTCCTCTATGGTGTAGTGGTTACCATGCTAGCCTCTAGTTCAAGAGTGTTGTCCTCCATGGTGTAGTGGTTACCATGCTAGCCTCTAGTTCCAGAGTGTTGTCCTCCATCTTGTAGTATTTAGGATGCTAGCCTCTAGTTCCAGAGTGTTGTCCTCCATGGTGTAGTGGTTATCATGCTAGCCTCTAGTTCCAGATTGTTGTCCTCCATGGTGTAGTGGTTACCATGCTAGCCTCTAGTTCCAGAGTGTTGTCCTCCATGGTGTATTGGTTACCATGCTAGCCTCTAGTTCCAGAGTGTTGTTCTCCATGATGTAGTGGTTACCATGCTAGCCTCTAGTTCCAGAGTGTTGTCCTCCATGGTGTAGTGGTTACGATGCTAGCCTCTAGTTCCAGAGTGTTGTCCTCCATGGTGTAGTGGTTACCATGCTAGCCTCTAGTTCCAGAGTGTTGTCCTCCGTGATGTAGTGGTTACCATGCTAGCCTCTAGTTTCAGAGTGTTGTCCTCCATGGTGTAGTGGTTACGATGCTAGCCTCTAGTTCCAGAGTGTTGTCCTCCATGGTGTAGTGGTTACGATGCTAGCCTCTAGTTCCAGAGTGTTGTCCTCCATGGTGTAGTGGTTACGATGCTAGCCTGTAGTTCCAGAGTGTTGTACTCCATGGTGTAGTGGTTACGTTGCTAGCCTCCAGTTCCAGAGTGTTGTCCTACATGGTGTAGTGGTTACGATGCTAGCCTCTAGTTCCAGAGTGTTGTCCTCCATGGTGTAGTGGTTACGATGCTAGCCTCTAGTTCCAGAGTGTTGTCCTCCATGTTGTAGTGGTTACCATGCTAGCCTCTAGTTCCAGATTGTTGTCCTGCATGGTGTAGTGGTTACGATGCTAGCCTCTATTTCCAGAGTGTTGTCCTCCATGGTGTAGTGGTTACGATGCTAGCCTCTAGTTCCAGATTGTTGTCCTCCATGGTGTACTGGTTACGATGCTAGCCTCTAGTTCCAGATTGTTGTCCTCCATGGTGTAGTGGTTACGATGCTAGCCTCTAGTTCCAGATGGTTGTCCTCCATGTTGTAGTGGTTACGATGCTAGCCTCTAGTTCCAGAGTGTTGTGCTCCATGGTGTAGTGGTTACGATGCTAGCCTCTAGTTCCAGAGTGTTGTCCTCCATGGTGTAGTGGTTACGATGCTAGCCTCTAGTTCCAGAGTGTATTCCTCCATGGTGTAGTGGTTACCATGCTAGCCTCTAGTTCCAGAGTGTTGTCCTCCGTGATGTAGTGGTTACCATGCTAGCCTCTAGTTCCAGAGTGTTGTCCTCCATGGTGTAGTGGTTACCATGATAGCCTCTAGTTCCAGAGTGTTGTCCTCCATGGTGTAGTGGTTACCATGCTAGCCTCTAGTTCCAGAGTGTTGTCCTCCATGTTGTAGTGGTTACGTTGCTAGCCTCTAGTTCCAGAGTGTTGTCCTCCATGGTGTAGTGGTTATCATGCTAGCCTCTAGTTCCAGATTGTTGTCCTCCATGGTGTAGTGGTTACCATGCTAGCCTCTAGTTCCAGAGTGTTGTCCTCCATGGTGTATTGGTTACCATGCTAGCCTCTAGTTCCAGAGTGTTGTCCTCCATGGTGTAGTGGTTACGATGCTAGCCTCTAGTTCCAGAGTGTTGTCCTCCATGGTCAAGTGGTTACCATGCTAGCCTCTAGTAACAGAGTGTTGTCCTCCATGGTGTAGTGGTTACGATGCTAGCCTCTAGTTCCAGAGTGTTGTCCTCCATGGTGTAGTGGTTACCATGCTAGCCTCTAGTTCCAGAGTGTTGTCCTCCATGGTGTAGTGGTTACCATGCTAGCCTCTAGTTCCAGAGTGTTGTCGTCCATGGTGTAGTGGTTACCATGCTAGCCTCTAGTTCCAGAGTGTTGTCCTCCATGGTGTAGTGGTTACGATGCTAGCCTCTAGTTCCAGAGTGTGGTCCTCCATGGTGTAGTTGTTACCATGCTAGCCTCTAGTTCCAGAGTGTCGTCCTCCATGGTGTAGTGGTTACGATGCTGGCCTCTAGTTCCAGAGTGTCGTCACCCATGTTGTAGTGGTTACCATGCTAGCCTCTAGTTCCAGAGTGTTGTCCTCCATGGTGTAGTGGTTACCATGCTAGCCTCTAGTTCCAGAGTGTTGTCCTCCATGGTGTAGTGGTTACCATGCTAGCCTCTAGTTCCAGAGTGTTTTCCTCCATGGTGTAGTGGTTACCATGCTAGCCTCTAGTTCCAGAGTGTTGTCCTCCATGGTGTAGTGGTTACCATGCTAGCCTCTAGTTCCAGATTGTTGTCCTCCATGGTGTAGTGGTTACCATGCTAGCCTCTAGTTCCAGAGTGTTGTCCTATATGGTGTAGTGCTTACCATGCTAGCCTCTAGTTCCAGATTGTTGTCCTCCATGGTGTAGTGGTTACGATGCTAGCCTCTAGCTCCAGAGTGTTGTCCTCCATGGTGTAGTGGTTACGATGCTAGCCTCTAGTTCCAGAGTGTTGTCCTCCATGTTGTAGTGGTTACCACGCTAGCCTCTAGTTCCAGAGTTGTGTCCTCCATGGTGTAGTGGTTACGATGCTAGCCTCTAGTCCCAGAGTGTTTCCTCCATGTTGTAGTGGTTACGTTGCTTGCCTCTAGTTCCAGAGTGTTGTCCTCCATCTTGTAGTGGTTACGATTCTAGCCTCTAGTTCAGAGTGTAGTCCTCCATGGTGTAGTGGTTACGATATTAGCCTCTAGTTCCAGAGTGTTGTCCTCTATGTTGTAGTAGTTACGATGCTAGCCTCTAGTTCGAGAGTGTTGTCCTCCATGGTGTAGTGGTTACCATGCTAGCCTCTAGTTCCAGATTGTTGTCCTCCATGGTCAAGTGGTTACCATGCTAGCCTTTAGTAACAGAGTGTTGTCCTCCATGGTGTAGTGGTTACGATGCTAGCCTCTAGTTCCAGAGTGTTGTCCTCCATGGTGTAGTGGTTACCATGCTAGCCTCTAGTTCCAGAGTGTTGTCCACCATGGTGTAGTGGTTACCATGCTAGCCTCTAGTTCCAGAGTGTTGTCGTCCATGGTGTAGTGGTTACCATGCTAGCCTCTAGTTCCAGAGTGTTGTCCTACATGGTGTAGTGGTTACGATGCTAGCCTCTAGTTCCAGAGTGTGGTCCTCCATGGTGTAGTTGTTATCATGCTAGCCTCTAGTTCCAGAGTGTCGTCCTCCATGGTGTAGTGGTTACGATGCTAGCCTCTAGTTCCAGAGTGTTGTCCTCCATGATGTAGTGGTTACCATGCTAGCCTCTAGTTCCAGATTGTTGTCCTCCATGGTCAAGTGGTTACCATGCTAGCCTTTAGTAACAGAGTGTTGTCCTCCATGGTGTAGTGGTTACGATGCTAGCCTCTAGTTCCAGAGTGTTGTCCTCCATGGTGTAGTGGTTACGATGCTAGCCTCTAGTTCCAGAGTGTTGTCCTCCATGGTGTAGTGGTTACCATGCTAGCCTCTAGTTCCAGATTGTTGTCCTCTATGGTGTAGTGGTTACCATGCTAGCCTCTAGTTCAAGAGTGTTGTCCTCCATGTTTTAGTGGTTACCATGCTAGCCTCTAGTTCCAGAGTGTTGTCCTCCATCTTGTAGTATTTAGGATGCTAGCCTCTAGTTCCAGAGTGTTGTCCTCCATGGTGTAGTGGTTATCATGCTAGCCTCTAGTTCCAGATTGTTGTCCTCCATGGTGTAGTGGTTACCATGCTAGCCTCTAGTTCCAGAGTGTTGTCCTCCATGGTGTATTGGTTACCATGCTAGCCTCTAGTTCCAGAGTGTTGTTCTCCATGATGTAGTGGTTACCATGCTAGCCTCTAGTTCCAGAGTGTTGTCCTCCATGGTGTAGTGGTTACGATGCTAGCCTCTTGTTCCAGAGTGTTGTCCTCCATGGTGTAGTGGTTACCATGCTAGCCTCTAGTTCCAGAGTGTTGTCCTCCGTGATGTAGTGGTTACAATGCTAGCCTCTAGTTTCAGAGTGTTGTCCTCCATGGTGTAGTGGTTACGATGCTAGCCTCTAGTTCCAGAGTGTTGTCCTCCATGGTGTAGTGGTTACGATGCTAGCCTCTAGTTCCAGAGTGTTGTCCTCCATGGTGTAGTGGTTACGATGCTAGCCTGTAGTTCCAGAGTGTTGTACTCCATGGTGTAGTGGTTACGTTGCTAGCCTCCAGTTCCAGAGTGTTGTCCTACATGGTGTAGTGGTTACGATGCTAGCCTCTAGTTCCAGAGTGTTGTCCTCCATGGTGTAGTGGTTACGATGCTAGCCTCTAGTTCCAGAGTGTTGTCCTCCATGTTGTAGTGGTTACCATGCTAGCCTCTAGTTCCAGATTGTTGTCCTGCATGGTGTAGTGGTTACGATGCTAGCCTCTATTTCCAGAGTGTTGTCCTCCATGGTGTAGTGGTTACGATGCTAGCCTCTAGTTCCAGATTGTTGTCCTCCATGGTGTACTGGTTACGATGCTAGCCTCTAGTTCCAGATTGTTGTCCTCCATGGTGTAGTGGTTACGATGCTAGCCTCTAGTTCCAGATGGTTGTCCTCCATGTTGTAGTGGTTACGATGCTAGCCTCTAGTTCCAGAGTGTTGTGCTCCATGGTGTAGTGGTTACGATGCTAGCCTCTAGTTCCAGAGTGTTGTCCTCCATGGTGTAGTGGTTACCATGCTAGCCTCTAGTTCCAGAGTGTTGTCCTCCATGGTGTAGTGGTTACCATGCTAGCCTCTAGTTCCAGAGTTTTGTCGTCCATGGTGTAGTGGTTACCATGCTAGCCTCTAGTTCCAGATTGTTGTCCTGCATGGTGTAGTGGTTACGATGCTAGCCTCTATTTCCAGAGTGTTGCCCTCCATGGTGTAGTGGTTACGATGCTAGCCTCTATTTCCAGAGTGTTGTCCTCCATGTTGTAGTGGTTACGTTGCTAGCCTCTAGTTCCAGAGTGTTGTCCTCCATGTTGTAGAGGTTACGATGCTAGCCTCTAGTTCCAGATTGTTGTCCTCCATGGTGTAGTGGTTACGATGCTAGCCTCTAGTTCCAGATGGTTGTCCTCCGTGGCGTAGTGGTTACGATGCTAGCCTCTAGTTCCAGAGTGTATTCCTCCATGGTGTAGTGGTTACCATGCTAGCCTCTAGTTCCAGAGTGTTGTCCTCCGTGATGTAGTGGTTACCATGCTAGCCTCTAGTTCCAGAGTGTTGTCCTCCATGGTGTAGTGGTTACCATGATAGCCTCTAGTTCCAGAGTGTTGTCCTCCATGGTGTAGTCGTTACCATGCTAGCCTCTAGTTCCAGAGTGTTGTCCTCCATGTTGTAGTGGTTACGTTGCTAGCCTCTAGTTCCAGAGTGTTGTCCTCCATGGTGTAGTGGTTATCATGCTAGCCTCTAGTTCCAGATTGTTGTCCTCCATGGTGTAGTGGTTACCATGCTAGCCTCTAGTT
The DNA here is from genome assembly GCA_030765065.1 of Deroplatys truncata. Lineage (NCBI taxonomy): Eukaryota > Metazoa > Arthropoda > Insecta > Mantodea > Mantidae > Deroplatys > Deroplatys truncata. The sequence goes on along the minus strand of CM060977.1, from coordinate 2,170,256 downwards.
CCAGAGTGTTGTCCTCCATGGTGTATTGGTTACCATGCTAGCCTCTAGTTCCAGAGTGTTGTCCTCCATGATGTAGTGGTTACCATGCTAGCCTCTAGTTCCAGAGTGTTGTCCTCCATGGTGTAGTGGTTACGATGCTAGCCTCTAGTTCCAGAGTGTTGTCCTCCATGTTGTAGTGGTTACGTTGCTAGCCTCTAGTTCCAGAGTGTTGTCCTCCATGGTGTAGTGGTTACGATGCTAGCCTCTGGTTCCAGAGTGTTGTTCTCCATGGTGTAGTGGTTAAGATGCTAGCCTCTAGTCCCAGAGTGTTGTCCTCCATGGTGTAGTGGTTACAATGCTAGCCTCTAGTTCCAGAGTGTTGTCCTCCATGTTGTAGTGGTTACGTTGCTAGCCTCTAGTTCCAGAGTGTTGTCCTCCATGGTGTAGTGGTTACCATGCTAGCCTCTAGTTCCAGAGTGTTGTCCTCCATGATGTAGTGGTTACCATGCTAGCCTCTAGTTCCAGAGTGTTGTCCTCCATTGTGTAGTGGTTACGATGCTAGCCTCTAGTTCCAGAGTGTTGTCCTCCATGTTGTAGTGGTTACGTTGCTAGCCTCTAGTTCCAGAGTGTTGTCCTCCATGGTGTAGTGGTTACGATGCTAGCCTCTAGTTCCAGAGTGTTGTTCTCCATGGTGTAGTGGTTAGGATGCTAGCCTCTAGTCCCAGAGTGTTGTCCTCCATGGTGTAGTCGTTACGATGCTAGCCTCTAGTTCCAGAGTGTTGTCCTCCATGGTGTAGTGGTTACGATGCTAGCCTCTAGTTCCAGAGTGTTGTCCTCCATGGTGTAGTGGTTACCATGCTAGCCTCTAGTTCCAGATTGTTGTCCTGCATGGTGTAGTGGTTACGATGCTAGCCTCTATTTCCAGAGTGTTGTCCTCCATGGAGTAGTGGTTACGATGCTAGCCTCTAGTTCCAGATTGTTGTCCTCCATGGTGTACCGGTTACGATGCTAGCCTCTAGTTTCAGATTGTTGTCCTCCATGGTTTAGTGGTTACGATGCTAGCCTCTAGTTCCAGATGGTTGTCCTCCATGGTGTAGTGGTTACGATGCTAGCCTCTAGTTCCAGAGTGTTGTCCTCCATGGTGTAGTGGTTACCATGCTAGCCTCTAGTTCCAGATTGTTGTCCTCCATGGTCAAGTGGTTACCATGCTAGCCTTTAGTAACAGAGTGTTGTCCTCCATGGTGTAGTGGTTACGATGCTAGCCTCTAGTTCCAGAGTGTTGTCCTCCATGGTGTAGTGGTTACCATGCTAGCCTCTAGTTCCAGAGTGTTGTCCACCATGGTGTAGTGGTTACCATGCTAGCCTCTAGTTCCAGAGTGTTGTCGTCCATGGTGTAGTGGTTACCATGCTAGCCTCTAGTTCCAGAGTGTTGTCCTACATGGTGTAGTGGTTACGATGCTAGCCTCTAGTTCCAGAGTGTGGTCCTCCATGGTGTAGTTGTTATCATGCTAGCCTCTAGTTCCAGAGTGTCGTCCTCCATGGTGTAGTGGTTACGATGCTAGTCTCTAGTTCCAGAGTGTTGTCCTCCATGATGTAGTGGTTACCATGGTAGCCTCTAGTTCCAGAGTGTTGTCCTCCATGGTGTAGTGGTTACGTTGCTAGCCTCTAGTTCCAGAGTGTTGTCCTCCATGTTGTAGTGGTTACGTCGCTAGCGTCTAGTTCCAGAGTGTTGTCCTCCATGGTGTAGTGGTTACGATGCTAGCCTCTAGTTCCAGAGTGTTGTCCTCCATGGTGTAGTGGTTACCATGCTAGCCTCTAGTTCCAGATTGTTGTCCTCTATGGTGTAGTGGTTACCATGCTAGCCTCTAGTTCAAGAGTGTTGTCCTCCATGGTGTAGTGGTTACCATGCTAGCCTCTAGTTCCAGAGTGTTGTCCTCCATCTTGTAGTATTTAGGATGCTAGCCTCTAGTTCCAGAGTGTTGTCCTCCATGGTGTAGTGGTTATCATGCTAGCCTCTAGTTCCAGATTGTTGTCCTCCATGGTGTAGTGGTTACCATGCTAGCCTCTAGTTCCAGAGTGTTGTCCTCCATGGTGTATTGGTTACCATGCTAGCCTCTAGTTCCAGAGTGTTGTTCTCCATGATGTAGTGGTTACCATGCTAGCCTCTAGTTCCAGAGTGTTGTCCTCCATGGTGTAGTGGTTACGATGCTAGCCTCTAGTTCCAGAGTGTTGTCCTCCATGGTGTAGTGGTTACCATGCTAGCCTCTAGTTCCAGAGTGTTGTCCTCCGTGATGTAGTGGTTACCATGCTAGCCTCTAGTTTCAGAGTGTTGTCCTCCATGGTGTAGTGGTTACGATGCTAGCCTCTAGTTCCAGAGTGTTGTCCTCCATGGTGTAGTGGTTACGATGCTAGCCTCTAGTTCCAGAGTGTTGTCCTCCATGGTGTAGTGGTTACGATGCTAGCCTGTAGTTCCAGAGTGTTGTACTCCATGGTGTAGTGGTTACGTTGCTAGCCTCCAGTTCCAGAGTGTTGTCCTACATGGTGTAGTGGTTACGATGCTAGCCTCTAGTTCCAGAGTGTTGTCCTCCATGGTGTAGTGGTTACGATGCTAGCCTCTAGTTCCAGAGTGTTGTCCTCCATGTTGTAGTGGTTACCATGCTAGCCTCTAGTTCCAGATTGTTGTCCTGCATGGTGTAGTGGTTACGATGCTAGCCTCTATTTCCAGAGTGTTGTCCTCCATGGTGTAGTGGTTACGATGCTAGCCTCTAGTTCCAGATTGTTGTCCTCCATGGTGTACTGGTTACGATGCTAGCCTCTAGTTCCAGATTGTTGTCCTCCATGGTGTAGTGGTTACGATGCTAGCCTCTAGTTCCAGATGGTTGTCCTCCATGTTGTAGTGGTTACGATGCTAGCCTCTAGTTCCAGAGTGTTGTGCTCCATGGTGTAGTGGTTACGATGCTAGCCTCTAGTTCCAGAGTGTTGTCCTCCATGGTGTAGTGGTTACCATGCTAGCCTCTAGTTCCAGAGTGTTGTCCTCCATGGTGTAGTGGTTACCATGCTAGCCTCTAGTTCCAGAGTTTTGTCGTCCATGGTGTAGTGGTTACCATGCTAGCCTCTAGTTCCAGATTGTTGTCCTGCATGGTGTAGTGGTTACGATGCTAGCCTCTATTTCCAGAGTGTTGCCCTCCATGGTGTAGTGGTTACGATGCTAGCCTCTATTTCCAGAGTGTTGTCCTCCATGTTGTAGTGGTTACGTTGCTAGCCTCTAGTTCCAGAGTGTTGTCCTCCATGTTGTAGAGGTTACGATGCTAGCTTCTAGTTCCAGATTGTTGTCCTCCATGGTGTAGTGGTTACGATGCTAGCCTCTAGTTCCAGATGGTTGTCCTCCGTGGCGTAGTGGTTACGATGCTAGCCTCTAGTTCCAGAGTGTATTCCTCCATGGTGTAGTGGTTACCATGCTAGCCTCTAGTTCCAGAGTGTTGTCCTCCGTGATGTAGTGGTTACCATGCTAGCCTCTAGTTCCAGAGTGTTGTCCTCCATGGTGTAGTGGTTACCATGATAGCCTCTAGTTCCAGAGTGTTGTCCTCCATGGTGTAGTGGTTACCATGCTAGCCTCTAGTTCCAGAGTGTTGTCCTCCATGTTGTAGTGGTTACGTTGCTAGCCTCTAGTTCCAGAGTGTTGTCCTCCATGGTGTAGTGGTTATCATGCTAGCCTCTAGTTCCAGATTGTTGTCCTCCATGGAGTAGTGGTTACCATGCTAGCCTCTAGTTCCAGAGTGTTGTCCTCCATGGTGTATTGGTTACCATGCTAGCCTCTAGTTCCAGAGTGTTGTCCTCCATGGTGTAGTGGTTACGATGCTAGCCTCTAGTTCCAGAGTGTTGTCCTCCATGGTCAAGTGGTTACCATGCTAGCCTCTAGTAACAGAGTGTTGTCCTCCATGGTGTAGTGGTTACGATGCTAGCCTCTAGTTCCAGAGTGTTGTCCTCCATGGTGTAGTGGTTACCATGCTAGCCTCTAGTTCCAGAGTGTTGTCCTCCATGGTGTAGTGGTTACCATGCTAGCCTCTAGTTCCAGAGTGTTGTCGTCCATGGTGTAGTGGTTACCATGCTAGCCTCTAGTTCCAGAGTGTTGTCCTCCATGGTGTAGTGGTTACGATGCTAGCCTCTAGTTCCAGAGTGTGGTCCTCCATGGTGTAGTTGTTACCATGCTAGCCTCTAGTTCCAGAGTGTCGTCCTCCATGGTGTAGTGGTTACGATGCTGGCCTCTAGTCCCAGAGTGTCGTCACCCATGTTGTAGAGGTTACCATGCTAGCCTCTAGTTCCAGAGTGTTGTCCTCCATGGTGTAGTGGTTACCATGCTAGCCTCTAGTTCCAGAGTGTTGTCCTCCATGGTGTAGTGGTTACCATGCTAGCCTCTAGTTCCAGAGTGTTTTCCTCCATGGTGTAGTGGTTACCATGCTAGCCTCTAGTTCCAGAGTGTTTTCCTCCATGGTGTAGTGGTTACCATGCTAGCCTCTAGTTCCAGATTGTTGTCCTCCATGGTGTAGTGGTTACCATGCTAGCCTCTAGTTCCAGAGTGTTGTCCTCCATGGTGTAGTGCTTACCATGCTAGCCTCTAGTTCCAGATTGTTGTCCTCCATGGTGTAGTGGTTACGATGCTAGCCTCTAGTTCCAGAGTGTTGTCCTCCATGGTGTAGTGGTTACGATGCTAGCCTCTAGTTCCAGAGTGTTGTCCTCCATGTTGTAGTGGTTACCATGCTAGCCTCTAGTTCCAGAGTTGTGTCCTCCATGGTGTAGTGGTTACGATGCTAGCCTCTAGTCCCAGAGTGTTTCCTCCATGTTGTAGTGGTTACGTTGCTTGCCTCTAGTTCCAGAGTGTTGTCCTCCATCTTGTAGTGGTTACGATTCTAGCCTCTAGTTCCAGAGTGTTGTCCTCCATGGTGTAGTGGTTACGATATTAGCCTCTAGTTCCAGAGTGTTGTCCTCCATGTTGTAGTAGTTACGATGCTAGCCTCTAGTTCCAGAGTGTTGTCCTCCATGGTGTAGTGGTTACCATGCTAGCCTCTAGTTCCAGATTGTTGTCCTCCATGGTCAAGTGGTTACCATGCTAGCCTTTAGTAACAGAGTGTTGTCCTCCATGGTGTAGTGGTTACGATGCTAGCCTCTAGTTCCAGAGTGTTGTCCTCCATGGTGTAGTGGTTACCATGCTAGCCTCTAGTTCCAGAGTGTTGTCCACCATGGTGTAGTGGTTACCATGCTAGCCTCTAGTTCCAGAGTGTTGTCGTCCATGGTGTAGTGGTTACCATGCTAGCCTCTAGTTCCAGAGTGTTGTCCTACATGGTGTAGTGGTTACGATGCTAGCCTCTAGTTCCAGAGTGTGGTCCTCCATGGTGTAGTTGTTATCATGCTAGCCTCTAGTTCCAGAGTGTCGTCCTCCATGGTGTAGTGGTTACGATGCTAGCCTCTAGTTCCAGAGTGTTGTCCTCCATGATGTAGTGGTTACCATGGTAGCCTCTAGTTCCAGAGTGTTGTCCTCCATGGTGTAGTGGTTACGTTGCTAGCCTCTAGTTCCAGAGTGTTGTACTCCATGTTGTAGTGGTTACGTCGCTAGCGTCTAGTTCCAGAGTGTTGTCCTCCATGGTGTAGTGGTTACGATGCTAGCCTCTATTTCCAGAGTGTTGTCCTCCATGGTGTAGTGGTTACGATGCTAGCCTCTAGTTCCAGATTGTTGTCCTCTATGGTGTAGTGGTTACCATGCTAGCCTCTAGTTCAAGAGTGTTGTCCTCCATGTTTTAGTGGTTACCATGCTAGCCTCTAGTTCCAGAGTGTTGTCCTCCATCTTGTAGTATTTAGGATGCTAGCCTCTAGTTCCAGAGTGTTGTCCTCCATGGTGTAGTGGTTATCATGCTAGCCTCTAGTTCCAGATTGTTGTCCTCCATGGTGTAGTGGTTACCATGCTAGCCTCTAGTTCCAGAGTGTTGTCCTCCATGGTGTATTGGTTACCATGCTAGCCTCTAGTTCCAGAGTGTTGTTCTCCATGATGTAGTGGTTACCATGCTAGCCTCTAGTTCCAGAGTGTTGTCCTCCATGGTGTAGTGGTTACGATGCTAGCCTCTAGTTCCAGAGTGTTGTCCTCCATGGTGTAGTGGTTACCATGCTAGCCTCTAGTTCCAGAGTGTTGTCCTCCGTGATGTAGTGGTTACAATGCTAGCCTCTAGTTTCAGAGTGTTGTCCTCCATGGTGTAGTGGTTACGATGCCAGCCTCTAGTTCCAGAGTGTTGTCCTCCATGGTGTAGTGGTTACGATGCTAGCCTCTAGTTCCAGAGTGTTGTCCTCCATGGTGTAGTGTTTACGATGCTAGCCTGTAGTTCCAGAGTGTTGTACTCCATGGTGTAGTGGTTACGTTGCTAGCCTCCAGTTCCAGAGTGTTGTCCTACATGGTGTAGTGGTTACGATGCTAGCCTCTAGTTCCAGAGTGTTGTCCTCCATGGTGTAGTGGTTACGATGCTAGCCTCTAGTTCCAGAGTGTTGTCCTCCATGTTGTAGTGGTTACCATGCTAGCCTCTAGTTCCAGATTGTTGTCCTGCATGGTGTAGTGGTTACGATGCTAGCCTCTATTTCCAGAGTGTTGTCCTCCATGGTGTAGTGGTTACGATGCTAGCCTCTAGTTCCAGATTGTTGTCCTCCATGGTGTACTGGTTACGATGCTAGCCTCTAGTTCCAGATTGTTGTCCTCCATGGTGTAGTGGTTACGATGCTAGCCTCTAGTTCCAGATGGTTGTCCTCCATGTTGTAGTGGTTACGATGCTAGCCTCTAGTTCCAGAGTGTTGTGCTCCATGGTGTAGTGGTTACGATGCTAGCCTCTAGTTCCAGAGTGTTGTCCTCCATGGTGTAGTGGTTACCATGCTAGCCTCTAGTTCCAGAGTGTTGTCCTCCATGGTGTAGTGGTTACCATGCTAGCCTCTAGTTCCAGAGTTTTGTCGTCCATGGTGTAGTGGTTACCATGCTAGCCTCTAGTTCCAGATTGTTGTCCTGCATGGTGTAGTGGTTACGATGCTAGCCTCTATTTCCAGAGTGTTGCCCTCCATGGTGTAGTGGTTACGATGCTAGCCTCTATTTCCAGAGTGTTGTCCTCCATGTTGTAGTGGTTACGTTGCTAGCCTCTAGTTCCAGAGTGTTGTCCTCCATGTTGTAGAGGTTACGATGCTAGCCTCTAGTTCCAGATTGTTGTCCTCCATGGTGTAGTGGTTACGATGCTAGCCTCTAGTTCCAGATGGTTGTCCTCCGTGGCGTAGTGGTTACGATGCTAGCCTCTAGTTCCAGAGTGTATTCCTCCATGGTGTAGTGGTTACCATGCTAGCCTCTAGTTCCAGAGTGTTGTCCTCCGTGATGTAGTGGTTACCATGCTAGCCTCTAGTTCCAGAGTGTTGTCCTCCATGGTGTAGTGGTTACCATGATAGCCTCTAGTTCCAGAGTGTTGTCCTCCATGGTGTAGTGGTTACCATGCTAGCCTCTAGTTCCAGAGTGTTGTCCTCCATGTTGTAGTGGTTACGTTGCTAGCCTCTAGTTCCAGAGTGTTGTCCTCCATGGTGTAGTGGTTATCATGCTAGCCTCTAGTTCCAGATTGTTGTCCTCCATGGTGTAGTGGTTACCATGCTAGCCTCTAGTTCCAGAGTGTTGTCCTCCATGGTGTATTGGTTACCATGCTAGCCTCTAGTTCCAGAGTGTTGTCCTCCATGATGTAGTGGTTACCATGCTAGCCTCTAGTTCCAGAGTGTTGTCCTCCATGGTGTAGTGGTTACGATGCTAGCCTCTAGTTCCAGAGTGTTGTCCTCCATGTTGTAGTGGTTACGTTGCTAGCCTCTAGTTCCAGAGTGTTGTCCTCCATGGTGTAGTGGTTACGATGCTAGCCTCTGGTTCCAGAGTGTTGTTCTCCATGGTGTAGTGGTTAAGATGCTAGCCTCTAGTCCCAGAGTGTTGTCCTCCATGGTGTAGTGGTTACAATGCTAGCCTCTAGTTCCAGAGTGTTGTCCTCCATGTTGTAGTGGTTACGTTGCTAGCCTCTAGTTCCAGAGTGTTGTCCTCCATGGTGTAGTGGTTACCATGCTAGCCTCTAGTTCCAGAGTGTTGTCCTCCATGATGTAGTGGTTACCATGCTAGCCTCTAGTTCCAGAGTGTTGTCCTCCATTGTGTAGTGGTTACGATGCTAGCCTCTAGTTCCAGAGTGTTGTCCTCCATGTTGTAGTGGTTACGTTGCTAGCCTCTAGTTCCAGAGTGTTGTCCTCCATGGTGTAGTGGTTACGATGCTAGCCTCTAGTTCCAGAGTGTTGTTCTCCATGGTGTAGTGGTTAGGATGCTAGCCTCTAGTCCCAGAGTGTTGTCCTCCATGGTGTAGTCGTTACGATGCTAGCCTCTAGTTCCAGAGTGTTGTCCTCCATGGTGTAGTGGTTACGATGCTAGCCTCTAGTTCCAGAGTGTTGTCCTCCATGGTGTAGTGGTTACCATGCTAGCCTCTAGTTCCAGATTGTTGTCCTGCATGGTGTAGTGGTTACGATGCTAGCCTCTATTTCCAGAGTGTTGTCCTCCATGGAGTAGTGGTTACGATGCTAGCCTCTAGTTCCAGATTGTTGTCCTCCATGGTGTACTGGTTACGATGCTAGCCTCTAGTTTCAGATTGTTGTCCTCCATGGTTTAGTGGTTACGATGCTAGCCTCTAGTTCCAGATGGTTGTCCTCCATGGTGTAGTGGTTACGATGCTAGCCTCTAGTTCCAGAGTGTTGTCCTCCATGGTGTAGTGGTTACGATGCTAGCCTCTAGTTCCAGAGTGTTGTCCTCCATGGTCAAGTGGTTACCATGCTAGCCTCTAGTACAGAGTGTTGTCCTCCATGGTGTAGTGGTTACGTTGCTAGCCTCTAGTTCCAGAGTGTTGTCCTCCATGGTGTAGTGGTTACCATGCTAGCCTCTAGTTCCAGAGTGTTGTCCTCCATGGTGTAGTGGTTACCATGCTAGCCTCTAGTTCCAGAGTGTTGTCGTCCATGGTGTAGTGGTTACCATGCTAGCCTCTAGTTCTAGATTGTTGTCCTGCATGGTGTAGTGGTTACGATGCTAGCCTCTATTTCCAGAGTGTTGTTCTCCATGGTGTAGTGGTTACGATGCTAGCCTCTATTTCCAGAGTGTTGTCCTCCATGGTGTAGTGGTTACGATGCTAGCCTCTAGTTCCAGATTGTTGTCCTCCATGGTGTACTGGTTACGATGCTAGCCTCTAGTTCCAGATTGTTGTCCTCCATGGTGTAGTGGTTACGATGCTAGCCTCTAGTTCCAGATGGTTGTCCTCCATGGTGTAGTGGTTACGATGCTAGCCTCTAGTTCCAGAGTGTATTCCTCCATGGTGTAGTGGTTACCATGCTAGCCTCTAGTTCCAGAGTGTTGTCCTCCGTGATGTAGTGGTTACCATGCTAGCCTCTAGTTCCAGAGTGTTGTCCTCCATGGTGTAGTGGTTACCATGCTAGCCTCTAGTTCCAGAGTGTTGTCCTCCATGGTGTAGTGGTTACCATGCTAGCCTCTAGTTCCAGAGTGTTGTCCTCCATGGTGTAGTGGTTACCATGCTAGCCTCTAGTTCCAGAGTGTTGTCCTCCATGGTGTAGTGATTACGATGCTAGCCTCTAGCTCCAGAGTGTGGTCCTCCATGGTGTAGTTGTTACCATGCTAGCCTCTAGTTCCAGAGTGTCGTCCTCCATGGTGTAGTGGTTACGATGCTAGCCTCTAGTTCCAGAGTGTCGTCACCCATGTTGTAGTGGTTACCATGCTAGCCTCTAGTTCCAGAGTGTTGTCCTCCATGGTGTAGTGGTTACCATGCTAGCCTCTAGTTCCAGAGTGTTGTCCTCCATGGTGTAGTGGTTACCATGCTAGCCTCTAGTTCCAGAGTGTTTTCCTCCATGGTGTAGTGGTAACCATGCTAGCCTCTAGTTCCAGAGTGTTGTCCTCCATGGTGTAGTGGTTACCATGCTAGCCTCTAGTTCCAGATTGTTGTCCTCCATGGTGTAGTGGTTACCATGCTAGCCTCTAGTTCCAGAGTGTTGTCCTCCATGGTGTAGTGGTTACCATGCTAGCCTCTAGTTCCAGAGTGTTGTCGTCCATGGTGTAGTGGTTACCATGCTAGCCTCTAGTTCCAGAGTGTTGTCCTCCATGGTGTAGTGGTTACGATGCTAGCCTCTAGTTCCAGAGTGTGGTCCTCCATGGTGTAGTTGTTACCATGCTAGCCTCTAGTTCCAGAGTGTCGTCCTCCATGGTGTAGTGGTTACGATGCTGGCCTCTAGTTCCAGAGTGTCGTCACCCATGTTGTAGTGGTTACCATGCTAGCCTCTAGTTCCAGAGTGTTGTCCTCCATGGTGTAGTGGTTACCATGCTAGCCTCTAGTTCCAGAGTGTTGTCCTCCATGGTGTAGTGGTTACCATGCTAGCCTCTAGTTCCAGAGTGTTTTCCTCCATGGTGTAGTGGTTACCATGCTAGCCTCTAGTTCCAGAGTGTTGTCCTCCATGGTGTAGTGGTTACCATGCTAGCCTCTAGTTCCAGATTGTTGTCCTCCATGGTGTAGTGGTTACCATGCTAGCCTCTAGTTCCAGAGTGTTGTCCTCCATGGTGTAGTGCTTACCATGCTAGCCTCTAGTTCCAGATTGTTGTCCTCCATGGTGTAGTGGTTACGATGCTAGCCTCTAGTTCCAGAGTGTTGTCCTCCATGGTGTAGTGGTTACGATGCTAGCCTCTAGTTCCAGAGTGTTGTCCTCCATGTTGTAGTGGTTACCATGCTAGCCTCTAGTTCCAGAGTTGTGTCCTCCATGGTGTAGTGGTTACGATGCTAGCCTCTAGTCCCAGAGTGTTTCCTCCATGTTGTAGTGGTTACGTTGCTTGCCTCTAGTTCCAGAGTGTTGTCCTCCATCTTGTAGTGGTTACGATTCTAGCCTCTAGTTCCAGAGTGTTGTCCTCCATGGTGTAGTGGTTACGATATTAGCCTCTAGTTCCAGAGTGTTGTCCTCCATGTTGTAGTAGTTACGATGCTAGCCTCTAGTTCCAGAGTGTTGTCCTCCATGGTGTAGTGGTTACCATGCTAGCCTCTAGTTCCAGATTGTTGTCCTCCATGGTCAAGTGGTTACCATGCTAGCCTTTAGTAACAGAGTGTTGTCCTCCATGGTGTAGTGGTTACGATGCTAGCCTCTAGTTCCAGAGTGTTGTCCTCCATGGTGTAGTGGTTACCATGCTAGCCGATAGTTCCAGAGTGTTGTCCACCATGGTGTAGTGGTTACCATGCTAGCCTCTAGTTCCAGAGTGTTGTCGTCCATGGTGTAGTGGTTACCATGCTAGCCTCTAGTTCCAGAGTGTTGTCCTACATGGTGTAGTGGTTACGATGCTAGCCTCTAGTTCCAGAGTGTGGTCCTCCATGGTGTAGTTGTTATCATGCTAGCCTCTAGTTCCAGAGTGTCGTCCTCCATGGTGTAGTGGTTACGATGCTAGTCTCTAGTTCCAGAGTGTTGTCCTCCATGATGTAGTGGTTACCATGGTAGCCTCTAGTTCCAGAGTGTTGTCCTCCATGGTGTAGTGGTTACGTTGCTAGCCTCTAGTTCCAGAGTGTTGTCCTCCATGTTGTAGTGGTTACGTCGCTAGCGTCTAGTTCCAGAGTGTTGTCCTCCATGGTGTAGTGGTTACGATGCTAGCCTCTAGTTCCAGAGTGTTGTCCTCCATGGTGTAGTGGTTACCATGCTAGCCTCTAGTTCCAGATTGTTGTCCTCTATGGTGTAGTGGTTACCATGCTAGCCTCTAGTTCAAGAGTGTTGTCCTCCATGGTGTAGTGGTTACCATGCTAGCCTCTAGTTCCAGAGTGTTGTCCTCCATCTTGTAGTATTTAGGATGCTAGCCTCTAGTTCCAGAGTGTTGTTCTCCATGGTGTAGTGGTTATCATGCTAGCCTCTAGTTCCAGATTGTTGTCCTCCATGGTGTAGTGGTTACCATGCTAGCCTCTAGTTCCAGAGTGTTGTCCCCTATGGTGTATTGGTTACCATGCTAGCCTCTAGTTCCAGAGTGTTGTTCTCCATGATGTAGTGGTTACCATGCTAGCCTCTAGTTCCAGAGTGTTGTCCTCCATGGTGTAGTGGTTACGATGCTAGCCTCTAGTTCCAGAGTGTTTTCCTCCATGGTGTAGTGGTTACCATGCTAGCCTCTAGTTCCAGAGTGTTGTCCTCCGTGATGTAGTGGTTACCATGCTAGCCTCTAGTTTCAGAGTGTTGTCCTCCATGGTGTAGTGGTTACGATGCTAGCCTCTAGTTCCAGAGTGTTGTCCTCCATGGTGTAGTGGTTACGATGCTAGCCTCTAGTTCCAGAGTGTTGTCCTCCATGGTGTAGTGGTTACGATGCTAGCCTGTAGTTCCAGAGTGTTGTACTCCATGGTGTAGTGGTTACGTTGCTAGCCTCCAGTTCCAGAGTGTTGTCCTACATGGTGTAGTGGTTACGATGCTAGCCTCTAGTTCCAGAGTGTTGTCCTCCATGGTGTAGTGGTTACGATGCTAGCCTCTATTTCCAGAGTGTTGTCCTCCATGGTGTAGTGGTTACGATGCTAGCCTCTAGTTCCAGATTGTTGTCCTCCATGGTGTACTGGTTACGATGCTAGCCTCTAGTTCCAGATTGTTGTCCTCCATGGTGTAGTGGTTACGATGCTAGCCTCTAGTTCCAGATGGTTGTCCTCCATGTTGTAGTGGTTACGATGCTAGCCTCTAGTTCCAGAGTGTTGTGCTCCATGGTGTAGTGGTTACGATGCTAGCCTCTAGTTCCAGAGTGTTGTCCTCCATGGTGTAGTGGTTACCATGCTAGCCTCTAGTTCCAGAGTGTTGTCCTCCATGGTGTAGTGGTTACCATGCTAGCCTCTAGTTCCAGAGTTTTGTCGTCCATGGTGTAGTGGTTACCATGCTAGCCTCTAGTTCCAGATTGTTGTCCTGCATGGTGTAGTGGTTACGATGCTAGCCTCTATTTCCAGAGTGTTGCCCTCCATGGTGTAGTGGTTACGATGCTAGCCTCTATTTCCAGAGTGTTGTCCTCCATGTTGTAGTGGTTACGTTGCTAGCCTCTAGTTCCAGAGTGTTGTCCTCCATGTTGTAGAGGTTACGATGCTAGCCTCTAGTTCCAGATTGTTGTCCTCCATGGTGTAGTGGTTACGATGCTAGCCTCTAGTTCCAGATGGTTGTCCTCCGTGGCGTAGTGGTTACGATGCTAGCCTCTAGTTCCAGAGTGTATTCCTCCATGGTGTAGTGGTTACCATGCTAGCCTCTAGTTCCAGAGTGTTGTCCTCCGTGATGTAGTGGTTACCATGCTAGCCTCTAGTTCCAGAGTGTTGTCCTCCATGGTGTAGTGGTTACCATGATAGCCTCTAGTTCCAGAGTGTTGTCCTCCATGGTGTAGTGGTTACCATGCTAGCCTCTAGTTCCAGAGTGTTGTCCTCCATGTTGTAGTGGTTACGTTGCTAGCCTCTAGTTCCAGAGTGTTGTCCTCCATGGTGTAGTGGTTATCATGCTAGCCTCTAGTTCCAGATTGTTGTCCTCCATGGTGTAGTGGTTACCATGCTAGCCTCTAGTTCCAGAGTGTTGTCCTCCATGGTGTATTGGTTACCATGCTAGCCTCTAGTTCCAGAGTGTTGTCCTCCATGGTGTAGTGGTTACGATGCTAGCCTCTAGTTCCAGAGTGTTGTCCTCCATGGTCAAGTGGTTACCATGCTAGCCTCTAGTAACAGAGTGTTGTCCTCCATGGTGTAGTGGTTACGATGCTAGCCTCTAGTTCCAGAGTGTTGTCCTCCATGGTGTAGTGGTTACCATGCTAGCCTCTAGTTCCAGAGTGTTGTCCTCCATGGTGTAGTGGTTACCATGCTAGCCTCTAGTTACAGAGTGTTGTCGTCCATGGTGTAGTGGTTACCATGCTAGCCTCTAGTTCCAGAGTGTTGTCCTCCATGGTGTAGTGGTTACGATGCTAGCCTCTAGTTCCAGAGTGTGGTCCTCCATGGTGTAGTTGTTACCATGCTAGCCTCTAGTTCCAGAGTGTCGTCCTCCATGGTGTAGTGGTTACGATGCTGGCCTCTAGTTCCAGAGTGTCGTCACCCATGTTGTAGTGGTTACCATGCTAGCCTCTAGTTCCAGAGTGTTGTCCTCCATGGTGTAGTGGTTACCATGCTAGCCTCTAGTTCCAGAGTGTTGTCCTCCATGGTGTAGTGGTTACCATGCTAGCCTCTAGTTCCAGAGTGTTTTCCTCCATGGTGTAGTGGTTACCATGCTAGCCTCTGGTTCCAGAGTGTTGTCCTCCATGGTGTAGTGGTTACCATGCTAGCCTCTAGTTCCAGATTGTTGTCCTCCATGGTGTAGTGGTTACCATGCTAGCCTCTAGTTCCAGAGTGTTGTCCTCCATGGTGTAGTGCTTACCATGCTAGCCTCTAGTTCCAGATTGTTGTCCTCCATGGTGTAGTGGTTACGATGCTAGCCTCTAGTTCCAGAGTGTTGTCCTCCATGGTGTAGTGGTTACGATGCTAGCCTCTAGTTCCAGAGTGTTGTCCTCCATGTTGTAGTGGTTACCACGCTAGCCTCTAGTTCCAGAGTTGTGTCCTCCATGGTGTAGTGGTTACGATGCTAGCCTCTAGTCCCAGAGTGTTTCCTCCATGTTGTAGTGGTTACGTTGCTTGCCTCTAGTTCCAGAGTGTTGTCCTCCATCTTGTAGTGGTTACGATTCTAGCCTCTAGTTCAGAGTGTAGTCCTCCATGGTGTAGTGGTTACGATATTAGCCTCTAGTTCCAGAGTGTTGTCCTCTATGTTGTAGTAGTTACGATGCTAGCCTCTAGTTCCAGAGTGTTGTCCTCCATGGTGTAGTGGTTACCATGCTAGCCTCTAGTTCCAGATTGTTGTCCTCCATGGTCAAGTGGTTACCATGCTAGCCTTTAGTAACAGAGTGTTGTCCTCCATGGTGTAGTGGTTACGATGCTAGCCTCTAGTTCCAGAGTGTTGTCCTCCATGGTGTAGTGGTTA
This sequence comes from Deroplatys truncata, assembly GCA_030765065.1. Classification (NCBI taxonomy): domain Eukaryota; kingdom Metazoa; phylum Arthropoda; class Insecta; order Mantodea; family Mantidae; genus Deroplatys; species Deroplatys truncata. The sequence goes on along the minus strand of CM060977.1, from coordinate 2,155,229 downwards.
CCATGCTAGCCTCTAGTTCCAGAGTGTTGTCCACCATGGTGTAGTGGTTACCATGCTAGCCTCTAGTTCCAGAGTGTTGTCGTCCATGGTGTAGTGGTTACCATGCTAGCCTCTAGTTCCAGAGTGTTGTCCTACATGGTGTAGTGGTTACGATGCTAGCCTCTAGTTCCAGAGTGTGGTCCTCCATGGTGTAGTTGTTATCATGCTAGCCTCTAGTTCCAGAGTGTCGTCCTCCATGGTGTAGTGGTTACGATGCTAGCCTCTAGTTCCAGAGTGTTGTCCTCCATGATGTAGTGGTTACCATGGTAGCCTCTAGTTCCAGAGTGTTGTCCTCCATGGTGTAGTGGTTACGTTGCTAGCCTCTAGTTCCAGAGTGTTGTCCTCCATGTTGTAGTGGTTACGTCGCTAGCGTCTAGTTCCAGAGTGTTGTCCTCCATGGTGTAGTGGTTACGATGCTAGCCTCTAGTTCCAGAGTGTTGTCCTCCATGGTGTAGTGGTTACCATGCTAGCCTCTAGTTCCAGATTGTTGTCCTCTATGGTGTAGTGGTTACCATGCTAGCCTCTAGTTCAAGAGTGTTGTCCTCCATGTTTTAGTGGTTACCATGCTAGCCTCTAGTTCCAGAGTGTTGTCCTCCATCTTGTAGTATTTAGGATGCTAGCCTCTAGTTCCAGAGTGTTGTCCTCCATGGTGTAGTGGTTATCATGCTAGCCTCTAGTTCCAGATTGTTGTCCTCCATGGTGTAGTGGTTACCATGCTAGCCTCTAGTTCCAGAGTGTTGTCCTCCATGGTGTATTGGTTACCATGCTAGCCTCTAGTTCCAGAGTGTTGTTCTCCATGATGTAGTGGTTACCATGCTAGCCTCTAGTTCCAGAGTGTTGTCCTCCATGGTGTAGTGGTTACGATGCTAGCCTCTAGTTCCAGAGTGTTGTCCTCCATGGTGTAGTGGTTACCATGCTAGCCTCTAGTTCCAGAGTGTTGTCCTCCGTGATGTAGTGGTTACAATGCTAGCCTCTAGTTTCAGAGTGTTGTCCTCCATGGTGTAGTGGTTACGATGCTAGCCTCTAGTTCCAGAGTGTTGTCCTCCATGGTGTAGTGGTTACGATGCTAGCCTCTAGTTCCAGAGTGTTGTCCTCCATGGTGTAGTGGTTACGATGCTAGCCTGTAGTTCCAGAGTGTTGTACTCCATGGTGTAGTGGTTACGTTGCTAGCCTCCAGTTCCAGAGTGTTGTCCTACATGGTGTAGTGGTTACGATGCTAGCCTCTAGTTCCAGAGTGTTGTCCTCCATGGTGTAGTGGTTACGATGCTAGCCTCTAGTTCCAGAGTGTTGTCCTCCATGTTGTAGTGGTTACCATGCTAGCCTCTAGTTCCAGATTGTTGTCCTGCATGGTGTAGTGGTTACGATGCTAGCCTCTATTTCCAGAGTGTTGTCCTCCATGGTGTAGTGGTTACGATGCTAGCCTCTAGTTCCAGAGTGTTGTCCTCCATGGTGTAGTGGTTACGATGCTAGCCTCTATTTCCAGAGTGTTGTCCTCCATGGTGTAGTGGTTACGATGCTAGCCTCTAGTTCCAGATTGTTGTCCTCCATGGTGTACTGGTTACGATGCTAGCCTCTAGTTCCAGATTGTTGTCCTCCATGGTGTAGTGGTTACGATGCTAGCCTCTAGTTCCAGATGGTTGTCCTCCATGTTGTAGTGGTTACGATGCTAGCCTCTAGTTCCAGAGTGTTGTGCTCCATGGTGTAGTGGTTACGATGCTAGCCTCTAGTTCCAGAGTGTTGTCCTCCATGGTGTAGTGGTTACCATGCTAGCCTCTAGTTCCAGAGTGTTGTCCTCCATGGTGTAGTGGTTACCATGCTAGCCTCTAGTTCCAGAGTTTTGTCGTCCATGGTGTAGTGGTTACCATGCTAGCCTCTAGTTCCAGATTGTTGTCCTGCATGGTGTAGTGGTTACGATGCTAGCCTCTATTTCCAGAGTGTTGCCCTCCATGGTGTAGTGGTTACGATGCTAGCCTCTATTTCCAGAGTGTTGTCCTCCATGTTGTAGTGGTTACGTTGCTAGCCTCTAGTTCCAGAGTGTTGTCCTCCATGTTGTAGAGGTTACGATGCTAGCCTCTAGTTCCAGATTGTTGTCCTCCATGGTGTAGTGGTTACGATGCTAGCCTCTAGTTCCAGATGGTTGTCCTCCGTGGCGTAGTGGTTACGATGCTAGCCTCTAGTTCCAGAGTGTATTCCTCCATGGTGTAGTGGTTACCATGCTAGCCTCTAGTTCCAGAGTGTTGTCCTCCGTGATGTAGTGGTTACCATGCTAGCCTCTAGTTCCAGAGTGTTGTCCTCCATGGTGTAGTGGTTACCATGATAGCCTCTAGTTCCAGAGTGTTGTCCTCCATGGTGTAGTGGTTACCATGCTAGCCTCTAGTTCCAGAGTGTTGTCCTCCATGTTGTAGTGGTTACGTTGCTAGCCTCTAGTTCCAGAGTGTTGTCCTCCATGGTGTAGTGGTTATCATGCTAGCCTCTAGTTCCAGATTGTTGTCCTCCATGGTGTAGTGGTTACCATGCTAGCCTCTAGTTCCAGAGTGTTGTCCTCCATGGTGTATTGGTTACCATGCTAGCCTCTAGTTCCAGAGTGTTGTCCTCCATGGTGTAGTGGTTACGATGCTAGCCTCTAGTTCCAGAGTGTTGTCCTCCATGGTCAAGTGGTTACCATGCTAGCCTCTAGTAACAGAGTGTTGTCCTCCATGGTGTAGTGGTTACGATGCTAGCCTCTAGTTCCAGAGTGTTGTCCTCCATGGTGTAGTGGTTACCATGCTAGCCTCTAGTTCCAGAGTGTTGTCCTCCATGGTGTAGTGGTTACCATGCTAGCCTCTAGTTCCAGAGTGTTGTCGTCCATGGTGTAGTGGTTACCATGCTAGCCTCTAGTTCCAGAGTGTTGTCCTCCATGGTGTAGTGGTTACGATGCTAGCCTCTAGTTCCAGAGTGTGGTCCTCCATGGTGTAGTTGTTACCATGCTAGCCTCTAGTTCCAGAGTGTCGTCCTCCATGGTGTAGTGGTTACGATGCTGGCCTCTAGTTCCAGAGTGTCGTCACCCATGTTGTAGTGGTTACCATGCTAGCCTCTAGTTCCAGAGTGTTGTCCTCCATGGTGTAGTGGTTACCATGCTAGCCTCTAGTTCCAGAGTGTTGTCCTCCATGGTGTAGTGGTTACCATGCTAGCCTCTAGTTCCAGAGTGTTTTCCTCCATGGTGTAGTGGTTACCATGCTAGCCTCTGGTTCCAGAGTGTTGTCCTCCATGGTGTAGTGGTTACCATGCTAGCCTCTAGTTCCAGATTGTTGTCCTCCATGGTGTAGTGGTTACCATGCTAGCCTCTAGTTCCAGAGTGTTGTCCTCCATGGTGTAGTGCTTACCATGCTAGCCTCTAGTTCCAGATTGTTGTCCTCCATGGTGTAGTGGTTACGATGCTAGCCTCTAGTTCCAGAGTGTTGTCCTCCATGGTGTAGTGGTTACGATGCTAGCCTCTAGTTCCAGAGTGTTGTCCTCCATGTTGTAGTGGTTACCACGCTAGCCTCTAGTTCCAGAGTTGTGTCCTCCATGGTGTAGTGGTTACGATGCTAGCCTCTAGTCCCAGAGTGTTTCCTCCATGTTGTAGTGGTTACGTTGCTTGCCTCTAGTTCCAGAGTGTTGTCCTCCATCTTGTAGTGGTTACGATTCTAGCCTCTAGTTCAGAGTGTAGTCCTCCATGGTGTAGTGGTTACGATATTAGCCTCTAGTTCCAGAGTGTTGTCCTCTATGTTGTAGTAGTTACGATGCTAGCCTCTAGTTCCAGAGTGTTGTCCTCCATGGTGTAGTGGTTACCATGCTAGCCTCTAGTTCCAGATTGTTGTCCTCCATGGTCAAGTGGTTACCATGCTAGCCTTTAGTAACAGAGTGTTGTCCTCCATGGTGTAGTGGTTACGATGCTAGCCTCTAGTTCCAGAGTGTTGTCCTCCATGGTGTAGTGGTTACCATGCTAGCCTCTAGTTCCAGAGTGTTGTCCACCATGGTGTAGTGGTTACCATGCTAGCCTCTAGTTCCAGAGTGTTGTCGTCCATGGTGTAGTGGTTACCATGCTAGCCTCTAGTTCCAGAGTGTTGTCCTACATGGTGTAGTGGTTACGATGCTAGCCTCTAGTTCCAGAGTGTGGTCCTCCATGGTGTAGTTGTTATCATGCTAGCCTCTAGTTCCAGAGTGTCGTCCTCCATGGTGTAGTGGTTACGATGCTAGCCTCTAGTTCCAGAGTGTTGTCCTCCATGATGTAGTGGTTACCATGGTAGCCTCTAGTTCCAGAGTGTTGTCCTCCATGGTGTAGTGGTTACGTTGCTAGCCTCTAGTTCCAGAGTGTTGTCCTCCATGTTGTAGTGGTTACGTCGCTAGCGTCTAGTTCCAGAGTGTTGTCCTCCATGGTGTAGTGGTTACGATGCTAGCCTCTAGTTCCAGAGTGTTGTCCTCCATGGTGTAGTGGTTACCATGCTAGCCTCTAGTTCCAGATTGTTGTCCTCTATGGTGTAGTGGTTACCATGCTAGCCTCTAGTTCAAGAGTGTTGTCCTCCATGTTTTAGTGGTTACCATGCTAGCCTCTAGTTCCAGAGTGTTGTCCTCCATCTTGTAGTATTTAGGATGCTAGCCTCTAGTTCCAGAGTGTTGTCCTCCATGGTGTAGTGGTTATCATGCTAGCCTCTAGTTCCAGATTGTTGTCCTCCATGGTGTAGTGGTTACCATGCTAGCCTCTAGTTCCAGAGTGTTGTCCTCCATGGTGTATTGGTTACCATGCTAGCCTCTAGTTCCAGAGTGTTGTTCTCCATGATGTAGTGGTTACCATGCTAGCCTCTAGTTCCAGAGTGTTGTCCTCCATGGTGTAGTGGTTACGATGCTAGCCTCTAGTTCCAGAGTGTTGTCCTCCATGGTGTAGTGGTTACCATGCTAGCCTCTAGTTCCAGAGTGTTGTCCTCCGTGATGTAGTGGTTACAATGCTAGCCTCTAGTTTCAGAGTGTTGTCCTCCATGGTGTAGTGGTTACGATGCTAGCCTCTAGTTCCAGAGTGTTGTCCTCCATGGTGTAGTGGTTACGATGCTAGCCTCTAGTTCCAGAGTGTTGTCCTCCATGGTGTAGTGGTTACGATGCTAGCCTGTAGTTCCAGAGTGTTGTACTCCATGGTGTAGTGGTTACGTTGCTAGCCTCCAGTTCCAGAGTGTTGTCCTACATGGTGTAGTGGTTACGATGCTAGCCTCTAGTTCCAGAGTGTTGTCCTCCATGGTGTAGTGGTTACGATGCTAGCCTCTAGTTCCAGAGTGTTGTCCTCCATGTTGTAGTGGTTACCATGCTAGCCTCTAGTTCCAGATTGTTGTCCTGCATGGTGTAGTGGTTACGATGCTAGCCTCTATTTCCAGAGTGTTGTCCTCCATGGTGTAGTGGTTACGATGCTAGCCTCTAGTTCCAGATTGTTGTCCTCCATGGTGTACTGGTTACGATGCTAGCCTCTAGTTCCAGATTGTTGTCCTCCATGGTGTAGTGGTTACGATGCTAGCCTCTAGTTCCAGATGGTTGTCCTCCATGTTGTAGTGGTTACGATGCTAGCCTCTAGTTCCAGAGTGTTGTGCTCCATGGTGTAGTGGTTACGATGCTAGCCTCTAGTTCCAGAGTGTTGTCCTCCATGGTGTAGTGGTTACCATGCTAGCCTCTAGTTCCAGAGTGTTGTCCTCCATGGTGTAGTGGTTACCATGCTAGCCTCTAGTTCCAGAGTTTTGTCGTCCATGGTGTAGTGGTTACCATGCTAGTTTCTAGTTCCAGATTGTTGTCCTGCATGGTGTAGTGGTTACGATGCTAGCCTCTATTTCCAGAGTGTTGCCCTCCATGGTGTAGTGGTTACGATGCTAGCCTCTATTTCCAGAGTGTTGTCCTCCATGTTGTAGTGGTTACGTTGCTAGCCTCTAGTTCCAGAGTGTTGTCCTCCATGTTGTAGAGGTTACGATGCTAGCCTCTAGTTCCAGATTGTTGTCCTCCATGGTGTAGTGGTTACGATGCTAGCCTCTAGTTCCAGATGGTTGTCCTCCGTGGCGTAGTGGTTACGATGCTAGCCTCTAGTTCCAGAGTGTATTCCTCCATGGTGTAGTGGTTACCATGCTAGCCTCTAGTTCCAGAGTGTTGTCCTCCGTGATGTAGTGGTTACCATGCTAGCCTCTAGTTCCAGAGTGTTGTCCTCCATGGTGTAGTGGTTACCATGATAGCCTCTAGTTCCAGAGTGTTGTCCTCCATGGTGTAGTGGTTACCATGCTAGCCTCTAGTTCCAGAGTGTTGTCCTCCATGTTGTAGTGGTTACGTTGCTAGCCTCTAGTTCCAGAGTGTTGTCCTCCATGGTGTAGTGGTTATCATGCTAGCCTCTAGTTCCAGATTGTTGTCCTCCATGGTGTAGTGGTTACCATGCTAGCCTCTAGTTCCAGAGTGTTGTCCTCCATGGTGTATTGGTTACCATGCTAGCCTCTAGTTCCAGAGTGTTGTCCTCCATGATGTAGTGGTTACCATGCTAGCCTCTAGTTCCAGAGTGTTGTCCTCCATGGTGTAGTGGTTACGATGCTAGCCTCTAGTTCCAGAGTGTTGTCCTCCATGTTGTAGTGGTTACGTTGCTAGCCTCTAGTTCCAGAGTGTTGTCCTCCATGGTGTAGTGGTTACGATGCTAGCCTCTGGTTCCAGAGTGTTGTTCTCCATGGTGTAGTGGTTAAGATGCTAGCCTCTAGTCCCAGAGTGTTGTCCTCCATGGTGTAGTGGTTACAATGCTAGCCTCTAGTTCCAGAGTGTTGTCCTCCATGTTGTAGTGGTTACGTTGCTAGCCTCTAGTTCCAGAGTGTTGTCCTCCATGGTGTAGTGGTTACCATGCTAGCCTCTAGTTCCAGAGTGTTGTCCTCCATGATGTAGTGGTTACCATGCTAGCCTCTAGTTCCAGAGTGTTGTCCTCCATTGTGTAGTGGTTACGATGCTAGCCTCTAGTTCCAGAGTGTTGTCCTCCATGTTGTAGTGGTTACGTTGCTAGCCTCTAGTTCCAGAGTGTTGTCCTCCATGGTGTAGTGGTTACGATGCTAGCCTCTAGTTCCAGAGTGTTGTTCTCCATGGTGTAGTGGTTAGGATGCTAGCCTCTAGTCCCAGAGTGTTGTCCTCCATGGTGTAGTCGTTACGATGCTAGCCTCTAGTTCCAGAGTGTTGTCCTCCATGGTGTAGTGGTTACGATGCTAGCCTCTAGTTCCAGAGTGTTGTCCTCCATGGTGTAGTGGTTACCATGCTAGCCTCTAGTTCCAGATTGTTGTCCTGCATGGTGTAGTGGTTACGATGCTAGCCTCTATTTCCAGAGTGTTGTCCTCCATGGAGTAGTGGTTACGATGCTAGCCTCTAGTTCCAGATTGTTGTCCTCCATGGTGTACCGGTTACGATGCTAGCCTCTAGTTTCAGATTGTTGTCCTCCATGGTTTAGTGGTTACGATGCTAGCCTCTAGTTCCAGATGGTTGTCCTCCATGGTGTAGTGGTTACGATGCTAGCCTCTAGTTCCAGAGTGTTGTCCTCCATGGTGTAGTGGTTACCATGCTAGCCTCTAGTTCCAGATTGTTGTCCTCCATGGTCAAGTGGTTACCATGCTAGCCTTTAGTAACAGAGTGTTGTCCTCCATGGTGTAGTGGTTACGATGCTAGCCTCTAGTTCCAGAGTGTTGTCCTCCATGGTGTAGTGGTTACCATGCTAGCCTCTAGTTCCAGAGTGTTGTCCACCATGGTGTAGTGGTTACCATGCTAGCCTCTAGTTCCAGAGTGTTGTCGTCCATGGTGTAGTGGTTACCATGCTAGCCTCTAGTTCCAGAGTGTTGTCCTACATGGTGTAGTGGTTACGATGCTAGCCTCTAGTTCCAGAGTGTGGTCCTCCATGGTGTAGTTGTTATCATGCTAGCCTCTAGTTCCAGAGTGTCGTCCTCCATGGTGTAGTGGTTACGATGCTAGTCTCTAGTTCCAGAGTGTTGTCCTCCATGATGTAGTGGTTACCATGGTAGCCTCTAGTTCCAGAGTGTTGTCCTCCATGGTGTAGTGGTTACGTTGCTAGCCTCTAGTTCCAGAGTGTTGTCCTCCATGTTGTAGTGGTTACGTCGCTAGCGTCTAGTTCCAGAGTGTTGTCCTCCATGGTGTAGTGGTTACGATGCTAGCCTCTAGTTCCAGAGTGTTGTCCTCCATGGTGTAGTGGTTACCATGCTAGCCTCTAGTTCCAGATTGTTGTCCTCTATGGTGTAGTGGTTACCATGCTAGCCTCTAGTTCAAGAGTGTTGTCCTCCATGGTGTAGTGGTTACCATGCTAGCCTCTAGTTCCAGAGTGTTGTCCTCCATCTTGTAGTATTTAGGATGCTAGCCTCTAGTTCCAGAGTGTTGTCCTCCATGGTGTAGTGGTTATCATGCTAGCCTCTAGTTCCAGATTGTTGTCCTCCATGGTGTAGTGGTTACCATGCTAGCCTCTAGTTCCAGAGTGTTGTCCTCCATGGTGTATTGGTTACCATGCTAGCCTCTAGTTCCAGAGTGTTGTTCTCCATGATGTAGTGGTTACCATGCTAGCCTCTAGTTCCAGAGTGTTGTCCTCCATGGTGTAGTGGTTACGATGCTAGCCTCTAGTTCCAGAGTGTTGTCCTCCATGGTGTAGTGGTTACCATGCTAGCCTCTAGTTCCAGAGTGTTGTCCTCCGTGATGTAGTGGTTACCATGCTAGCCTCTAGTTTCAGAGTGTTGTCCTCCATGGTGTAGTGGTTACGATGCTAGCCTCTAGTTCCAGAGTGTTGTCCTCCATGGTGTAGTGGTTACGATGCTAGCCTCTAGTTCCAGAGTGTTGTCCTCCATGGTGTAGTGGTTACGATGCTAGCCTGTAGTTCCAGAGTGTTGTACTCCATGGTGTAGTGGTTACGTTGCTAGCCTCCAGTTCCAGAGTGTTGTCCTACATGGTGTAGTGGTTACGATGCTAGCCTCTAGTTCCAGAGTGTTGTCCTCCATGGTGTAGTGGTTACGATGCTAGCCTCTAGTTCCAGAGTGTTGTCCTCCATGTTGTAGTGGTTACCATGCTAGCCTCTAGTTCCAGATTGTTGTCCTGCATGGTGTAGTGGTTACGATGCTAGCCTCTATTTCCAGAGTGTTGTCCTCCATGGTGTAGTGGTTACGATGCTAGCCTCTAGTTCCAGATTGTTGTCCTCCATGGTGTACTGGTTACGATGCTAGCCTCTAGTTCCAGATTGTTGTCCTCCATGGTGTAGTGGTTACGATGCTAGCCTCTAGTTCCAGATGGTTGTCCTCCATGTTGTAGTGGTTACGATGCTAGCCTCTAGTTCCAGAGTGTTGTGCTCCATGGTGTAGTGGTTACGATGCTAGCCTCTAGTTCCAGAGTGTTGTCCTCCATGGTGTAGTGGTTACCATGCTAGCCTCTAGTTCCAGAGTGTTGTCCTCCATGGTGTAGTGGTTACCATGCTAGCCTCTAGTTCCAGAGTTTTGTCGTCCATGGTGTAGTGGTTACCATGCTAGCCTCTAGTTCCAGATTGTTGTCCTGCATGGTGTAGTGGTTACGATGCTAGCCTCTATTTCCAGAGTGTTGCCCTCCATGGTGTAGTGGTTACGATGCTAGCCTCTATTTCCAGAGTGTTGTCCTCCATGTTGTAGTGGTTACGTTGCTAGCCTCTAGTTCCAGAGTGTTGTCCTCCATGTTGTAGAGGTTACGATGCTAGCTTCTAGTTCCAGATTGTTGTCCTCCATGGTGTAGTGGTTACGATGCTAGCCTCTAGTTCCAGATGGTTGTCCTCCGTGGCGTAGTGGTTACGATGCTAGCCTCTAGTTCCAGAGTGTATTCCTCCATGGTGTAGTGGTTACCATGCTAGCCTCTAGTTCCAGAGTGTTGTCCTCCGTGATGTAGTGGTTACCATGCTAGCCTCTAGTTCCAGAGTGTTGTCCTCCATGGTGTAGTGGTTACCATGATAGCCTCTAGTTCCAGAGTGTTGTCCTCCATGGTGTAGTGGTTACCATGCTAGCCTCTAGTTCCAGAGTGTTGTCCTCCATGTTGTAGTGGTTACGTTGCTAGCCTCTAGTTCCAGAGTGTTGTCCTCCATGGTGTAGTGGTTATCATGCTAGCCTCTAGTTCCAGATTGTTGTCCTCCATGGAGTAGTGGTTACCATGCTAGCCTCTAGTTCCAGAGTGTTGTCCTCCATGGTGTATTGGTTACCATGCTAGCCTCTAGTTCCAGAGTGTTGTCCTCCATGGTGTAGTGGTTACGATGCTAGCCTCTAGTTCCAGAGTGTTGTCCTCCATGGTCAAGTGGTTACCATGCTAGCCTCTAGTAACAGAGTGTTGTCCTCCATGGTGTAGTGGTTACGATGCTAGCCTCTAGTTCCAGAGTGTTGTCCTCCATGGTGTAGTGGTTACCATGCTAGCCTCTAGTTCCAGAGTGTTGTCCTCCATGGTGTAGTGGTTACCATGCTAGCCTCTAGTTCCAGAGTGTTGTCGTCCATGGTGTAGTGGTTACCATGCTAGCCTCTAGTTCCAGAGTGTTGTCCTCCATGGTGTAGTGGTTACGATGCTAGCCTCTAGTTCCAGAGTGTGGTCCTCCATGGTGTAGTTGTTACCATGCTAGCCTCTAGTTCCAGAGTGTCGTCCTCCATGGTGTAGTGGTTACGATGCTGGCCTCTAGTCCCAGAGTGTCGTCACCCATGTTGTAGAGGTTACCATGCTAGCCTCTAGTTCCAGAGTGTTGTCCTCCATGGTGTAGTGGTTACCATGCTAGCCTCTAGTTCCAGAGTGTTGTCCTCCATGGTGTAGTGGTTACCATGCTAGCCTCTAGTTCCAGAGTGTTTTCCTCCATGGTGTAGTGGTTACCATGCTAGCCTCTAGTTCCAGAGTGTTTTCCTCCATGGTGTAGTGGTTACCATGCTAGCCTCTAGTTCCAGATTGTTGTCCTCCATGGTGTAGTGGTTACCATGCTAGCCTCTAGTTCCAGAGTGTTGTCCTCCATGGTGTAGTGCTTACCATGCTAGCCTCTAGTTCCAGATTGTTGTCCTCCATGGTGTAGTGGTTACGATGCTAGCCTCTAGTTCCAGAGTGTTGTCCTCCATGGTGTAGTGGTTACGATGCTAGCCTCTAGTTCCAGAGTGTTGTCCTCCATGTTGTAGTGGTTACCATGCTAGCCTCTAGTTCCAGAGTTGTGTCCTCCATGGTGTAGTGGTTACGATGCTAGCCTCTAGTCCCAGAGTGTTTCCTCCATGTTGTAGTGGTTACGTTGCTTGCCTCTAGTTCCAGAGTGTTGTCCTCCATCTTGTAGTGGTTACGATTCTAGCCTCTAGTTCCAGAGTGTTGTCCTCCATGGTGTAGTGGTTACGATATTAGCCTCTAGTTCCAGAGTGTTGTCCTCCATGTTGTAGTAGTTACGATGCTAGCCTCTAGTTCCAGAGTGTTGTCCTCCATGGTGTAGTGGTTACCATGCTAGCCTCTAGTTCCAGATTGTTGTCCTCCATGGTCAAGTGGTTACCATGCTAGCCTTTAGTAACAGAGTGTTGTCCTCCATGGTGTAGTGGTTACGATGCTAGCCTCTAGTTCCAGAGTGTTGTCCTCCATGGTGTAGTGGTTACCATGCTAGCCTCTAGTTCCAGAGTGTTGTCCACCATGGTGTAGTGGTTACCATGCTAGCCTCTAGTTCCAGAGTGTTGTCGTCCATGGTGTAGTGGTTACCATGCTAGCCTCTAGTTCCAGAGTGTTGTCCTACATGGTGTAGTGGTTACGATGCTAGCCTCTAGTTCCAGAGTGTGGTCCTCCATGGTGTAGTTGTTATCATGCTAGCCTCTAGTTCCAGAGTGTCGTCCTCCATGGTGTAGTGGTTACGATGCTAGCCTCTAGTTCCAGAGTGTTGTCCTCCATGATGTAGTGGTTACCATGGTAGCCTCTAGTTCCAGAGTGTTGTCCTCCATGGTGTAGTGGTTACGTTGCTAGCCTCTAGTTCCAGAGTGTTGTACTCCATGTTGTAGTGGTTACGTCGCTAGCGTCTAGTTCCAGAGTGTTGTCCTCCATGGTGTAGTGGTTACGATGCTAGCCTCTATTTCCAGAGTGTTGTCCTCCATGGTGTAGTGGTTACGATGCTAGCCTCTAGTTCCAGATTGTTGTCCTCTATGGTGTAGTGGTTACCATGCTAGCCTCTAGTTCAAGAGTGTTGTCCTCCATGTTTTAGTGGTTACCATGCTAGCCTCTAGTTCCAGAGTGTTGTCCTCCATCTTGTAGTATTTAGGATGCTAGCCTCTAGTTCCAGAGTGTTGTCCTCCATGGTGTAGTGGTTATCATGCTAGCCTCTAGTTCCAGATTGTTGTCCTCCATGGTGTAGTGGTTACCATGCTAGCCTCTAGTTCCAGAGTGTTGTCCTCCATGGTGTATTGGTTACCATGCTAGCCTCTAGTTCCAGAGTGTTGTTCTCCATGATGTAGTGGTTACCATGCTAGCCTCTAGTTCCAGAGTGTTGTCCTCCATGGTGTAGTGGTTACGATGCTAGCCTCTAGTTCCAGAGTGTTGTCCTCCATGGTGTAGTGGTTACCATGCTAGCCTCTAGTTCCAGAGTGTTGTCCTCCGTGATGTAGTGGTTACAATGCTAGCCTCTAGTTTCAGAGTGTTGTCCTCCATGGTGTAGTGGTTACGATGCCAGCCTCTAGTTCCAGAGTGTTGTCCTCCATGGTGTAGTGGTTACGATGCTAGCCTCTAGTTCCAGAGTGTTGTCCTCCATGGTGTAGTGTTTACGATGCTAGCCTGTAGTTCCAGAGTGTTGTACTCCATGGTGTAGTGGTTACGTTGCTAGCCTCCAGTTCCAGAGTGTTGTCCTACATGGTGTAGTGGTTACGATGCTAGCCTCTAGTTCCAGAGTGTTGTCCTCCATGGTGTAGTGGTTACGATGCTAGCCTCTAGTTCCAGAGTGTTGTCCTCCATGTTGTAGTGGTTACCATGCTAGCCTCTAGTTCCAGATTGTTGTCCTGCATGGTGTAGTGGTTACGATGCTAGCCTCTATTTCCAGAGTGTTGTCCTCCATGGTGTAGTGGTTACGATGCTAGCCTCTAGTTCCAGATTGTTGTCCTCCATGGTGTACTGGTTACGATGCTAGCCTCTAGTTCCAGATTGTTGTCCTCCATGGTGTAGTGGTTACGATGCTAGCCTCTAGTTCCAGATGGTTGTCCTCCATGTTGTAGTGGTTACGATGCTAGCCTCTAGTTCCAGAGTGTTGTGCTCCATGGTGTAGTGGTTACGATGCTAGCCTCTAGTTCCAGAGTGTTGTCCTCCATGGTGTAGTGGTTACCATGCTAGCCTCTAGTTCCAGAGTGTTGTCCTCCATGGTGTAGTGGTTACCATGCTAGCCTCTAGTTCCAGAGTTTTGTCGTCCATGGTGTAGTGGTTACCATGCTAGCCTCTAGTTCCAGATTGTTGTCCTGCATGGTGTAGTGGTTACGATGCTAGCCTCTATTTCCAGAGTGTTGCCCTCCATGGTGTAGTGGTTACGATGCTAGCCTCTATTTCCAGAGTGTTGTCCTCCATGTTGTAGTGGTTACGTTGCTAGCCTCTAGTTCCAGAGTGTTGTCCTCCATGTTGTAGAGGTTACGATGCTAGCCTCTAGTTCCAGATTGTTGTCCTCCATGGTGTAGTGGTTACGATGCTAGCCTCTAGTTCCAGATGGTTGTCCTCCGTGGCGTAGTGGTTACGATGCTAGCCTCTAGTTCCAGAGTGTATTCCTCCATGGTGTAGTGGTTACCATGCTAGCCTCTAGTTCCAGAGTGTTGTCCTCCGTGATGTAGTGGTTACCATGCTAGCCTCTAGTTCCAGAGTGTTGTCCTCCATGGTGTAGTGGTTACCATGATAGCCTCTAGTTCCAGAGTGTTGTCCTCCATGGTGTAGTGGTTACCATGCTAGCCTCTAGTTCCAGAGTGTTGTCCTCCATGTTGTAGTGGTTACGTTGCTAGCCTCTAGTTCCAGAGTGTTGTCCTCCATGGTGTAGTGGTTATCATGCTAGCCTCTAGTTCCAGATTGTTGTCCTCCATGGTGTAGTGGTTACCATGCTAGCCTCTAGTTCCAGAGTGTTGTCCTCCATGGTGTATTGGTTACCATGCTAGCCTCTAGTTCCAGAGTGTTGTCCTCCATGATGTAGTGGTTACCATGCTAGCCTCTAGTTCCAGAGTGTTGTCCTCCATGGTGTAGTGGTTACGATGCTAGCCTCTAGTTCCAGAGTGTTGTCCTCCATGTTGTAGTGGTTACGTTGCTAGCCTCTAGTTCCAGAGTGTTGTCCTCCATGGTGTAGTGGTTACGATGCTAGCCTCTGGTTCCAGAGTGTTGTTCTCCATGGTGTAGTGGTTAAGATGCTAGCCTCTAGTCCCAGAGTGTTGTCCTCCATGGTGTAGTGGTTACAATGCTAGCCTCTAGTTCCAGAGTGTTGTCCTCCATGTTGTAGTGGTTACGTTGCTAGCCTCTAGTTCCAGAGTGTTGTCCTCCATGGTGTAGTGGTTACCATGCTAGCCTCTAGTTCCAGAGTGTTGTCCTCCATGATGTAGTGGTTACCATGCTAGCCTCTAGTTCCAGAGTGTTGTCCTCCATTGTGTAGTGGTTACGATGCTAGCCTCTAGTTCCAGAGTGTTGTCCTCCATGTTGTAGTGGTTACGTTGCTAGCCTCTAGTTCCAGAGTGTTGTCCTCCATGGTGTAGTGGTTACGATGCTAGCCTCTAGTTCCAGAGTGTTGTTCTCCATGGTGTAGTGGTTAGGATGCTAGCCTCTAGTCCCAGAGTGTTGTCCTCCATGGTGTAGTCGTTACGATGCTAGCCTCTAGTTCCAGAGTGTTGTCCTCCATGGTGTAGTGGTTACGATGCTAGCCTCTAGTTCCAGAGTGTTGTCCTCCATGGTGTAGTGGTTACCATGCTAGCCTCTAGTTCCAGATTGTTGTCCTGCATGGTGTAGTGGTTACGATGCTAGCCTCTATTTCCAGAGTGTTGTCCTCCATGGAGTAGTGGTTACGATGCTAGCCTCTAGTTCCAGATTGTTGTCCTCCATGGTGTACTGGTTACGATGCTAGCCTCTAGTTTCAGATTGTTGTCCTCCATGGTTTAGTGGTTACGATGCTAGCCTCTAGTTCCAGATGGTTGTCCTCCATGGTGTAGTGGTTACGATGCTAGCCTCTAGTTCCAGAGTGTTGTCCTCCATGGTGTAGTGGTTACGATGCTAGCCTCTAGTTCCAGAGTGTTGTCCTCCATGGTCAAGTGGTTACCATGCTAGCCTCTAGTACAGAGTGTTGTCCTCCATGGTGTAGTGGTTACGTTGCTAGCCTCTAGTTCCAGAGTGTTGTCCTCCATGGTGTAGTGGTTACCATGCTAGCCTCTAGTTCCAGAGTGTTGTCCTCCATGGTGTAGTGGTTACCATGCTAGCCTCTAGTTCCAGAGTGTTGTCGTCCATGGTGTAGTGGTTACCATGCTAGCCTCTAGTTCTAGATTGTTGTCCTGCATGGTGTAGTGGTTACGATGCTAGCCTCTATTTCCAGAGTGTTGTTCTCCATGGTGTAGTGGTTACGATGCTAGCCTCTATTTCCAGAGTGTTGTCCTCCATGGTGTAGTGGTTACGATGCTAGCCTCTAGTTCCAGATTGTTGTCCTCCATGGTGTACTGGTTACGATGCTAGCCTCTAGTTCCAGATTGTTGTCCTCCATGGTGTAGTGGTTACGATGCTAGCCTCTAGTTCCAGATGGTTGTCCTCCATGGTGTAGTGGTTACGATGCTAGCCTCTAGTTCCAGAGTGTATTCCTCCATGGTGTAGTGGTTACCATGCTAGCCTCTAGTTCCAGAGTGTTGTCCTCCGTGATGTAGTGGTTACCATGCTAGCCTCTAGTTCCAGAGTGTTGTCCTCCATGGTGTAGTGGTTACCATGCTAGCCTCTAGTTCCAGAGTGTTGTCCTCCATGGTGTAGTGGTTACCATGCTAGCCTCTAGTTCCAGAGTGTTGTCCTCCATGGTGTAGTGGTTACCATGCTAGCCTCTAGTTCCAGAGTGTTGTCCTCCATGGTGTAGTGATTACGATGCTAGCCTCTAGCTCCAGAGTGTGGTCCTCCATGGTGTAGTTGTTACCATGCTAGCCTCTAGTTCCAGAGTGTCGTCCTCCATGGTGTAGTGGTTACGATGCTAGCCTCTAGTTCCAGAGTGTCGTCACCCATGTTGTAGTGGTTACCATGCTAGCCTCTAGTTCCAGAGTGTTGTCCTCCATGGTGTAGTGGTTACCATGCTAGCCTCTAGTTCCAGAGTGTTGTCCTCCATGGTGTAGTGGTTACCATGCTAGCCTCTAGTTCCAGAGTGTTTTCCTCCATGGTGTAGTGGTAACCATGCTAGCCTCTAGTTCCAGAGTGTTGTCCTCCATGGTGTAGTGGTTACCATGCTAGCCTCTAGTTCCAGATTGTTGTCCTCCATGGTGTAGTGGTTACCATGCTAGCCTCTAGTTCCAGAGTGTTGTCCTCCATGGTGTAGTGGTTACCATGCTAGCCTCTAGTTCCAGAGTGTTGTCGTCCATGGTGTAGTGGTTACCATGCTAGCCTCTAGTTCCAGAGTGTTGTCCTCCATGGTGTAGTGGTTACGATGCTAGCCTCTAGTTCCAGAGTGTGGTCCTCCATGGTGTAGTTGTTACCATGCTAGCCTCTAGTTCCAGAGTGTCGTCCTCCATGGTGTAGTGGTTACGATGCTGGCCTCTAGTTCCAGAGTGTCGTCACCCATGTTGTAGTGGTTACCATGCTAGCCTCTAGTTCCAGAGTGTTGTCCTCCATGGTGTAGTGGTTACCATGCTAGCCTCTAGTTCCAGAGTGTTGTCCTCCATGGTGTAGTGGTTACCATGCTAGCCTCTAGTTCCAGAGTGTTTTCCTCCATGGTGTAGTGGTTACCATGCTAGCCTCTAGTTCCAGAGTGTTGTCCTCCATGGTGTAGTGGTTACCATGCTAGCCTCTAGTTCCAGATTGTTGTCCTCCATGGTGTAGTGGTTACCATGCTAGCCTCTAGTTCCAGAGTGTTGTCCTCCATGGTGTAGTGCTTACCATGCTAGCCTCTAGTTCCAGATTGTTGTCCTCCATGGTGTAGTGGTTACGATGCTAGCCTCTAGTTCCAGAGTGTTGTCCTCCATGGTGTAGTGGTTACGATGCTAGCCTCTAGTTCCAGAGTGTTGTCCTCCATGTTGTAGTGGTTACCATGCTAGCCTCTAGTTCCAGAGTTGTGTCCTCCATGGTGTAGTGGTTACGATGCTAGCCTCTAGTCCCAGAGTGTTTCCTCCATGTTGTAGTGGTTACGTTGCTTGCCTCTAGTTCCAGAGTGTTGTCCTCCATCTTGTAGTGGTTACGATTCTAGCCTCTAGTTCCAGAGTGTTGTCCTCCATGGTGTAGTGGTTACGATATTAGCCTCTAGTTCCAGAGTGTTGTCCTCCATGTTGTAGTAGTTACGATGCTAGCCTCTAGTTCCAGAGTGTTGTCCTCCATGGTGTAGTGGTTACCATGCTAGCCTCTAGTTCCAGATTGTTGTCCTCCATGGTCAAGTGGTTACCATGCTAGCCTTTAGTAACAGAGTGTTGTCCTCCATGGTGTAGTGGTTACGATGCTAGCCTCTAGTTCCAGAGTGTTGTCCTCCATGGTGTAGTGGTTACCATGCTAGCCGATAGTTCCAGAGTGTTGTCCACCATGGTGTAGTGGTTACCATGCTAGCCTCTAGTTCCAGAGTGTTGTCGTCCATGGTGTAGTGGTTACCATGCTAGCCTCTAGTTCCAGAGTGTTGTCCTACATGGTGTAGTGGTTACGATGCTAGCCTCTAGTTCCAGAGTGTGGTCCTCCATGGTGTAGTTGTTATCATGCTAGCCTCTAGTTCCAGAGTGTCGTCCTCCATGGTGTAGTGGTTACGATGCTAGTCTCTAGTTCCAGAGTGTTGTCCTCCATGATGTAGTGGTTACCATGGTAGCCTCTAGTTCCAGAGTGTTGTCCTCCATGGTGTAGTGGTTACGTTGCTAGCCTCTAGTTCCAGAGTGTTGTCCTCCATGTTGTAGTGGTTACGTCGCTAGCGTCTAGTTCCAGAGTGTTGTCCTCCATGGTGTAGTGGTTACGATGCTAGCCTCTAGTTCCAGAGTGTTGTCCTCCATGGTGTAGTGGTTACCATGCTAGCCTCTAGTTCCAGATTGTTGTCCTCTATGGTGTAGTGGTTACCATGCTAGCCTCTAGTTCAAGAGTGTTGTCCTCCATGGTGTAGTGGTTACCATGCTAGCCTCTAGTTCCAGAGTGTTGTCCTCCATCTTGTAGTATTTAGGATGCTAGCCTCTAGTTCCAGAGTGTTGTTCTCCATGGTGTAGTGGTTATCATGCTAGCCTCTAGTTCCAGATTGTTGTCCTCCATGGTGTAGTGGTTACCATGCTAGCCTCTAGTTCCAGAGTGTTGTCCCCTATGGTGTATTGGTTACCATGCTAGCCTCTAGTTCCAGAGTGTTGTTCTCCATGATGTAGTGGTTACCATGCTAGCCTCTAGTTCCAGAGTGTTGTCCTCCATGGTGTAGTGGTTACGATGCTAGCCTCTAGTTCCAGAGTGTTTTCCTCCATGGTGTAGTGGTTACCATGCTAGCCTCTAGTTCCAGAGTGTTGTCCTCCGTGATGTAGTGGTTACCATGCTAGCCTCTAGTTTCAGAGTGTTGTCCTCCATGGTGTAGTGGTTACGATGCTAGCCTCTAGTTCCAGAGTGTTGTCCTCCATGGTGTAGTGGTTACGATGCTAGCCTCTAGTTCCAGAGTGTTGTCCTCCATGGTGTAGTGGTTACGATGCTAGCCTGTAGTTCCAGAGTGTTGTACTCCATGGTGTAGTGGTTACGTTGCTAGCCTCCAGTTCCAGAGTGTTGTCCTACATGGTGTAGTGGTTACGATGCTAGCCTCTAGTTCCAGAGTGTTGTCCTCCATGGTGTAGTGGTTACGATGCTAGCCTCTATTTCCAGAGTGTTGTCCTCCATGGTGTAGTGGTTACGATGCTAGCCTCTAGTTCCAGATTGTTGTCCTCCATGGTGTACTGGTTACGATGCTAGCCTCTAGTTCCAGATTGTTGTCCTCCATGGTGTAGTGGTTACGATGCTAGCCTCTAGTTCCAGATGGTTGTCCTCCATGTTGTAGTGGTTACGATGCTAGCCTCTAGTTCCAGAGTGTTGTGCTCCATGGTGTAGTGGTTACGATGCTAGCCTCTAGTTCCAGAGTGTTGTCCTCCATGGTGTAGTGGTTACCATGCTAGCCTCTAGTTCCAGAGTGTTGTCCTCCATGGTGTAGTGGTTACCATGCTAGCCTCTAGTTCCAGAGTTTTGTCGTCCATGGTGTAGTGGTTACCATGCTAGCCTCTAGTTCCAGATTGTTGTCCTGCATGGTGTAGTGGTTACGATGCTAGCCTCTATTTCCAGAGTGTTGCCCTCCATGGTGTAGTGGTTACGATGCTAGCCTCTATTTCCAGAGTGTTGTCCTCCATGTTGTAGTGGTTACGTTGCTAGCCTCTAGTTCCAGAGTGTTGTCCTCCATGTTGTAGAGGTTACGATGCTAGCCTCTAGTTCCAGATTGTTGTCCTCCATGGTGTAGTGGTTACGATGCTAGCCTCTAGTTCCAGATGGTTGTCCTCCGTGGCGTAGTGGTTACGATGCTAGCCTCTAGTTCCAGAGTGTATTCCTCCATGGTGTAGTGGTTACCATGCTAGCCTCTAGTTCCAGAGTGTTGTCCTCCGTGATGTAGTGGTTACCATGCTAGCCTCTAGTTCCAGAGTGTTGTCCTCCATGGTGTAGTGGTTACCATGATAGCCTCTAGTTCCAGAGTGTTGTCCTCCATGGTGTAGTGGTTACCATGCTAGCCTCTAGTTCCAGAGTGTTGTCCTCCATGTTGTAGTGGTTACGTTGCTAGCCTCTAGTTCCAGAGTGTTGTCCTCCATGGTGTAGTGGTTATCATGCTAGCCTCTAGTTCCAGATTGTTGTCCTCCATGGTGTAGTGGTTACCATGCTAGCCTCTAGTTCCAGAGTGTTGTCCTCCATGGTGTATTGGTTACCATGCTAGCCTCTAGTTCCAGAGTGTTGTCCTCCATGGTGTAGTGGTTACGATGCTAGCCTCTAGTTCCAGAGTGTTGTCCTCCATGGTCAAGTGGTTACCATGCTAGCCTCTAGTAACAGAGTGTTGTCCTCCATGGTGTAGTGGTTACGATGCTAGCCTCTAGTTCCAGAGTGTTGTCCTCCATGGTGTAGTGGTTACCATGCTAGCCTCTAGTTCCAGAGTGTTGTCCTCCATGGTGTAGTGGTTACCATGCTAGCCTCTAGTTACAGAGTGTTGTCGTCCATGGTGTAGTGGTTACCATGCTAGCCTCTAGTTCCAGAGTGTTGTCCTCCATGGTGTAGTGGTTACGATGCTAGCCTCTAGTTCCAGAGTGTGGTCCTCCATGGTGTAGTTGTTACCATGCTAGCCTCTAGTTCCAGAGTGTCGTCCTCCATGGTGTAGTGGTTACGATGCTGGCCTCTAGTTCCAGAGTGTCGTCACCCATGTTGTAGTGGTTACCATGCTAGCCTCTAGTTCCAGAGTGTTGTCCTCCATGGTGTAGTGGTTACCATGCTAGCCTCTAGTTCCAGAGTGTTGTCCTCCATGGTGTAGTGGTTACCATGCTAGCCTCTAGTTCCAGAGTGTTTTCCTCCATGGTGTAGTGGTTACCATGCTAGCCTCTGGTTCCAGAGTGTTGTCCTCCATGGTGTAGTGGTTACCATGCTAGCCTCTAGTTCCAGATTGTTGTCCTCCATGGTGTAGTGGTTACCATGCTAGCCTCTAGTTCCAGAGTGTTGTCCTCCATGGTGTAGTGCTTACCATGCTAGCCTCTAGTTCCAGATTGTTGTCCTCCATGGTGTAGTGGTTACGATGCTAGCCTCTAGTTCCAGAGTGTTGTCCTCCATGGTGTAGTGGTTACGATGCTAGCCTCTAGTTCCAGAGTGTTGTCCTCCATGTTGTAGTGGTTACCACGCTAGCCTCTAGTTCCAGAGTTGTGTCCTCCATGGTGTAGTGGTTACGATGCTAGCCTCTAGTCCCAGAGTGTTTCCTCCATGTTGTAGTGGTTACGTTGCTTGCCTCTAGTTCCAGAGTGTTGTCCTCCATCTTGTAGTGGTTACGATTCTAGCCTCTAGTTCAGAGTGTAGTCCTCCATGGTGTAGTGGTTACGATATTAGCCTCTAGTTCCAGAGTGTTGTCCTCTATGTTGTAGTAGTTACGATGCTAGCCTCTAGTTCCAGAGTGTTGTCCTCCATGGTGTAGTGGTTACCATGCTAGCCTCTAGTTCCAGATTGTTGTCCTCCATGGTCAAGTGGTTACCATGCTAGCCTTTAGTAACAGAGTGTTGTCCTCCATGGTGTAGTGGTTACGATGCTAGCCTCTAGTTCCAGAGTGTTGTCCTCCATGGTGTAGTGGTTACCATGCTAGCCTCTAGTTCCAGAGTGTTGTCCACCATGGTGTAGTGGTTACCATGCTAGCCTCTAGTTCCAGAGTGTTGTCGTCCATGGTGTAGTGGTTACCATGCTAGCCTCTAGTTCCAGAGTGTTGTCCTACATGGTGTAGTGGTTACGATGCTAGCCTCTAGTTCCAGAGTGTGGTCCTCCATGGTGTAGTTGTTATCATGCTAGCCTCTAGTTCCAGAGTGTCGTCCTCCATGGTGTAGTGGTTACGATGCTAGCCTCTAGTTCCAGAGTGTTGTCCTCCATGATGTAGTGGTTACCATGGTAGCCTCTAGTTCCAGAGTGTTGTCCTCCATGGTGTAGTGGTTACGTTGCTAGCCTCTAGTTCCAGAGTGTTGTCCTCCATGTTGTAGTGGTTACGTCGCTAGCGTCTAGTTCCAGAGTGTTGTCCTCCATGGTGTAGTGGTTACGATGCTAGCCTCTAGTTCCAGAGTGTTGTCCTCCATGGTGTAGTGGTTACCATGCTAGCCTCTAGTTCCAGATTGTTGTCCTCTATGGTGTAGTGGTTACCATGCTAGCCTCTAGTTCAAGAGTGTTGTCCTCCATGTTTTAGTGGTTACCATGCTAGCCTCTAGTTCCAGAGTGTTGTCCTCCATCTTGTAGTATTTAGGATGCTAGCCTCTAGTTCCAGAGTGTTGTCCTCCATGGTGTAGTGGTTATCATGCTAGCCTCTAGTTCCAGATTGTTGTCCTCCATGGTGTAGTGGTTACCATGCTAGCCTCTAGTTCCAGAGTGTTGTCCTCCATGGTGTATTGGTTACCATGCTAGCCTCTAGTTCCAGAGTGTTGTTCTCCATGATGTAGTGGTTACCATGCTAGCCTCTAGTTCCAGAGTGTTGTCCTCCATGGTGTAGTGGTTACGATGCTAGCCTCTAGTTCCAGAGTGTTGTCCTCCATGGTGTAGTGGTTACCATGCTAGCCTCTAGTTCCAGAGTGTTGTCCTCCGTGATGTAGTGGTTACAATGCTAGCCTCTAGTTTCAGAGTGTTGTCCTCCATGGTGTAGTGGTTACGATGCTAGCCTCTAGTTCCAGAGTGTTGTCCTCCATGGTGTAGTGGTTACGATGCTAGCCTCTAGTTCCAGAGTGTTGTCCTCCATGGTGTAGTGGTTACGATGCTAGCCTGTAGTTCCAGAGTGTTGTACTCCATGGTGTAGTGGTTACGTTGCTAGCCTCCAGTTCCAGAGTGTTGTCCTACATGGTGTAGTGGTTACGATGCTAGCCTCTAGTTCCAGAGTGTTGTCCTCCATGGTGTAGTGGTTACGATGCTAGCCTCTAGTTCCAGAGTGTTGTCCTCCATGTTGTAGTGGTTACCATGCTAGCCTCTAGTTCCAGATTGTTGTCCTGCATGGTGTAGTGGTTACGATGCTAGCCTCTATTTCCAGAGTGTTGTCCTCCATGGTGTAGTGGTTACGATGCTAGCCTCTAGTTCCAGAGTGTTGTCCTCCATGGTGTAGTGGTTACGATGCTAGCCTCTATTTCCAGAGTGTTGTCCTCCATGGTGTAGTGGTTACGATGCTAGCCTCTAGTTCCAGATTGTTGTCCTCCATGGTGTACTGGTTACGATGCTAGCCTCTAGTTCCAGATTGTTGTCCTCCATGGTGTAGTGGTTACGATGCTAGCCTCTAGTTCCAGATGGTTGTCCTCCATGTTGTAGTGGTTACGATGCTAGCCTCTAGTTCCAGAGTGTTGTGCTCCATGGTGTAGTGGTTACGATGCTAGCCTCTAGTTCCAGAGTGTTGTCCTCCATGGTGTAGTGGTTACCATGCTAGCCTCTAGTTCCAGAGTGTTGTCCTCCATGGTGTAGTGGTTACCATGCTAGCCTCTAGTTCCAGAGTTTTGTCGTCCATGGTGTAGTGGTTACCATGCTAGCCTCTAGTTCCAGATTGTTGTCCTGCATGGTGTAGTGGTTACGATGCTAGCCTCTATTTCCAGAGTGTTGCCCTCCATGGTGTAGTGGTTACGATGCTAGCCTCTATTTCCAGAGTGTTGTCCTCCATGTTGTAGTGGTTACGTTGCTAGCCTCTAGTTCCAGAGTGTTGTCCTCCATGTTGTAGAGGTTACGATGCTAGCCTCTAGTTCCAGATTGTTGTCCTCCATGGTGTAGTGGTTACGATGCTAGCCTCTAGTTCCAGATGGTTGTCCTCCGTGGCGTAGTGGTTACGATGCTAGCCTCTAGTTCCAGAGTGTATTCCTCCATGGTGTAGTGGTTACCATGCTAGCCTCTAGTTCCAGAGTGTTGTCCTCCGTGATGTAGTGGTTACCATGCTAGCCTCTAGTTCCAGAGTGTTGTCCTCCATGGTGTAGTGGTTACCATGATAGCCTCTAGTTCCAGAGTGTTGTCCTCCATGGTGTAGTGGTTACCATGCTAGCCTCTAGTTCCAGAGTGTTGTCCTCCATGTTGTAGTGGTTACGTTGCTAGCCTCTAGTTCCAGAGTGTTGTCCTCCATGGTGTAGTGGTTATCATGCTAGCCTCTAGTTCCAGATTGTTGTCCTCCATGGTGTAGTGGTTACCATGCTAGCCTCTAGTTCCAGAGTGTTGTCCTCCATGGTGTATTGGTTACCATGCTAGCCTCTAGTTCCAGAGTGTTGTCCTCCATGGTGTAGTGGTTACGATGCTAGCCTCTAGTTCCAGAGTGTTGTCCTCCATGGTCAAGTGGTTACCATGCTAGCCTCTAGTAACAGAGTGTTGTCCTCCATGGTGTAGTGGTTACGATGCTAGCCTCTAGTTCCAGAGTGTTGTCCTCCATGGTGTAGTGGTTACCATGCTAGCCTCTAGTTCCAGAGTGTTGTCCTCCATGGTGTAGTGGTTACCATGCTAGCCTCTAGTTCCAGAGTGTTGTCGTCCATGGTGTAGTGGTTACCATGCTAGCCTCTAGTTCCAGAGTGTTGTCCTCCATGGTGTAGTGGTTACGATGCTAGCCTCTAGTTCCAGAGTGTGGTCCTCCATGGTGTAGTTGTTACCATGCTAGCCTCTAGTTCCAGAGTGTCGTCCTCCATGGTGTAGTGGTTACGATGCTGGCCTCTAGTTCCAGAGTGTCGTCACCCATGTTGTAGTGGTTACCATGCTAGCCTCTAGTTCCAGAGTGTTGTCCTCCATGGTGTAGTGGTTACCATGCTAGCCTCTAGTTCCAGAGTGTTGTCCTCCATGGTGTAGTGGTTACCATGCTAGCCTCTAGTTCCAGAGTGTTTTCCTCCATGGTGTAGTGGTTACCATGCTAGCCTCTGGTTCCAGAGTGTTGTCCTCCATGGTGTAGTGGTTACCATGCTAGCCTCTAGTTCCAGATTGTTGTCCTCCATGGTGTAGTGGTTACCATGCTAGCCTCTAGTTCCAGAGTGTTGTCCTCCATGGTGTAGTGCTTACCATGCTAGCCTCTAGTTCCAGATTGTTGTCCTCCATGGTGTAGTGGTTACGATGCTAGCCTCTAGTTCCAGAGTGTTGTCCTCCATGGTGTAGTGGTTACGATGCTAGCCTCTAGTTCCAGAGTGTTGTCCTCCATGTTGTAGTGGTTACCACGCTAGCCTCTAGTTCCAGAGTTGTGTCCTCCATGGTGTAGTGGTTACGATGCTAGCCTCTAGTCCCAGAGTGTTTCCTCCATGTTGTAGTGGTTACGTTGCTTGCCTCTAGTTCCAGAGTGTTGTCCTCCATCTTGTAGTGGTTACGATTCTAGCCTCTAGTTCAGAGTGTAGTCCTCCATGGTGTAGTGGTTACGATATTAGCCTCTAGTTCCAGAGTGTTGTCCTCTATGTTGTAGTAGTTACGATGCTAGCCTCTAGTTCCAGAGTGTTGTCCTCCATGGTGTAGTGGTTACCATGCTAGCCTCTAGTTCCAGATTGTTGTCCTCCATGGTCAAGTGGTTACCATGCTAGCCTTTAGTAACAGAGTGTTGTCCTCCATGGTGTAGTGGTTACGATGCTAGCCTCTAGTTCCAGAGTGTTGTCCTCCATGGTGTAGTGGTTACCATGCTAGCCTCTAGTTCCAGAGTGTTGTCCACCATGGTGTAGTGGTTACCATGCTAGCCTCTAGTTCCAGAGTGTTGTCGTCCATGGTGTAGTGGTTACCATGCTAGCCTCTAGTTCCAGAGTGTTGTCCTACATGGTGTAGTGGTTACGATGCTAGCCTCTAGTTCCAGAGTGTGGTCCTCCATGGTGTAGTTGTTATCATGCTAGCCTCTAGTTCCAGAGTGTCGTCCTCCATGGTGTAGTGGTTACGATGCTAGCCTCTAGTTCCAGAGTGTTGTCCTCCATGATGTAGTGGTTACCATGGTAGCCTCTAGTTCCAGAGTGTTGTCCTCCATGGTGTAGTGGTTACGTTGCTAGCCTCTAGTTCCAGAGTGTTGTCCTCCATGTTGTAGTGGTTACGTCGCTAGCGTCTAGTTCCAGAGTGTTGTCCTCCATGGTGTAGTGGTTACGATGCTAGCCTCTAGTTCCAGAGTGTTGTCCTCCATGGTGTAGTGGTTACCATGCTAGCCTCTAGTTCCAGATTGTTGTCCTCTATGGTGTAGTGGTTACCATGCTAGCCTCTAGTTCAAGAGTGTTGTCCTCCATGTTTTAGTGGTTACCATGCTAGCCTCTAGTTCCAGAGTGTTGTCCTCCATCTTGTAGTATTTAGGATGCTAGCCTCTAGTTCCAGAGTGTTGTCCTCCATGGTGTAGTGGTTATCATGCTAGCCTCTAGTTCCAGATTGTTGTCCTCCATGGTGTAGTGGTTACCATGCTAGCCTCTAGTTCCAGAGTGTTGTCCTCCATGGTGTATTGGTTACCATGCTAGCCTCTAGTTCCAGAGTGTTGTTCTCCATGATGTAGTGGTTACCATGCTAGCCTCTAGTTCCAGAGTGTTGTCCTCCATGGTGTAGTGGTTACGATGCTAGCCTCTAGTTCCAGAGTGTTGTCCTCCATGGTGTAGTGGTTACCATGCTAGCCTCTAGTTCCAGAGTGTTGTCCTCCGTGATGTAGTGGTTACAATGCTAGCCTCTAGTTTCAGAGTGTTGTCCTCCATGGTGTAGTGGTTACGATGCTAGCCTCTAGTTCCAGAGTGTTGTCCTCCATGGTGTAGTGGTTACGATGCTAGCCTCTAGTTCCAGAGTGTTGTCCTCCATGGTGTAGTGGTTACGATGCTAGCCTGTAGTTCCAGAGTGTTGTACTCCATGGTGTAGTGGTTACGTTGCTAGCCTCCAGTTCCAGAGTGTTGTCCTACATGGTGTAGTGGTTACGATGCTAGCCTCTAGTTCCAGAGTGTTGTCCTCCATGGTGTAGTGGTTACGATGCTAGCCTCTAGTTCCAGAGTGTTGTCCTCCATGTTGTAGTGGTTACCATGCTAGCCTCTAGTTCCAGATTGTTGTCCTGCATGGTGTAGTGGTTACGATGCTAGCCTCTATTTCCAGAGTGTTGTCCTCCATGGTGTAGTGGTTACGATGCTAGCCTCTAGTTCCAGATTGTTGTCCTCCATGGTGTACTGGTTACGATGCTAGCCTCTAGTTCCAGATTGTTGTCCTCCATGGTGTAGTGGTTACGATGCTAGCCTCTAGTTCCAGATGGTTGTCCTCCATGTTGTAGTGGTTACGATGCTAGCCTCTAGTTCCAGAGTGTTGTGCTCCATGGTGTAGTGGTTACGATGCTAGCCTCTAGTTCCAGAGTGTTGTCCTCCATGGTGTAGTGGTTACCATGCTAGCCTCTAGTTCCAGAGTGTTGTCCTCCATGGTGTAGTGGTTACCATGCTAGCCTCTAGTTCCAGAGTTTTGTCGTCCATGGTGTAGTGGTTACCATGCTAGTTTCTAGTTCCAGATTGTTGTCCTGCATGGTGTAGTGGTTACGATGCTAGCCTCTATTTCCAGAGTGTTGCCCTCCATGGTGTAGTGGTTACGATGCTAGCCTCTATTTCCAGAGTGTTGTCCTCCATGTTGTAGTGGTTACGTTGCTAGCCTCTAGTTCCAGAGTGTTGTCCTCCATGTTGTAGAGGTTACGATGCTAGCCTCTAGTTCCAGATTGTTGTCCTCCATGGTGTAGTGGTTACGATGCTAGCCTCTAGTTCCAGATGGTTGTCCTCCGTGGCGTAGTGGTTACGATGCTAGCCTCTAGTTCCAGAGTGTATTCCTCCATGGTGTAGTGGTTACCATGCTAGCCTCTAGTTCCAGAGTGTTGTCCTCCGTGATGTAGTGGTTACCATGCTAGCCTCTAGTTCCAGAGTGTTGTCCTCCATGGTGTAGTGGTTACCATGATAGCCTCTAGTTCCAGAGTGTTGTCCTCCATGGTGTAGTGGTTACCATGCTAGCCTCTAGTTCCAGAGTGTTGTCCTCCATGTTGTAGTGGTTACGTTGCTAGCCTCTAGTTCCAGAGTGTTGTCCTCCATGGTGTAGTGGTTATCATGCTAGCCTCTAGTTCCAGATTGTTGTCCTCCATGGTGTAGTGGTTACCATGCTAGCCTCTAGTTCCAGAGTGTTGTCCTCCATGGTGTATTGGTTACCATGCTAGCCTCTAGTTCCAGAGTGTTGTCCTCCATGATGTAGTGGTTACCATGCTAGCCTCTAGTTCCAGAGTGTTGTCCTCCATGGTGTAGTGGTTACGATGCTAGCCTCTAGTTCCAGAGTGTTGTCCTCCATGTTGTAGTGGTTACGTTGCTAGCCTCTAGTTCCAGAGTGTTGTCCTCCATGGTGTAGTGGTTACGATGCTAGCCTCTGGTTCCAGAGTGTTGTTCTCCATGGTGTAGTGGTTAAGATGCTAGCCTCTAGTCCCAGAGTGTTGTCCTCCATGGTGTAGTGGTTACAATGCTAGCCTCTAGTTCCAGAGTGTTGTCCTCCATGTTGTAGTGGTTACGTTGCTAGCCTCTAGTTCCAGAGTGTTGTCCTCCATGGTGTAGTGGTTACCATGCTAGCCTCTAGTTCCAGAGTGTTGTCCTCCATGATGTAGTGGTTACCATGCTAGCCTCTAGTTCCAGAGTGTTGTCCTCCATTGTGTAGTGGTTACGATGCTAGCCTCTAGTTCCAGAGTGTTGTCCTCCATGTTGTAGTGGTTACGTTGCTAGCCTCTAGTTCCAGAGTGTTGTCCTCCATGGTGTAGTGGTTACGATGCTAGCCTCTAGTTCCAGAGTGTTGTTCTCCATGGTGTAGTGGTTAGGATGCTAGCCTCTAGTCCCAGAGTGTTGTCCTCCATGGTGTAGTCGTTACGATGCTAGCCTCTAGTTCCAGAGTGTTGTCCTCCATGGTGTAGTGGTTACGATGCTAGCCTCTAGTTCCAGAGTGTTGTCCTCCATGGTGTAGTGGTTACCATGCTAGCCTCTAGTTCCAGATTGTTGTCCTGCATGGTGTAGTGGTTACGATGCTAGTCTCTATTTCCAGAGTGTTGTCCTCCATGGAGTAGTGGTTACGATGCTAGCCTCTAGTTCCAGATTGTTGTCCTCCATGGTGTACTGGTTACGATGCTAGCCTCTAGTTTCAGATTGTTGTCCTCCATGGTTTAGTGGTTACGATGCTAGCCTCTAGTTCCAGATGGTTGTCCTCCATGGTGTAGTGGTTACGATGCTAGCCTCTAGTTCCAGAGTGTTGTCCTCCATGGTGTAGTGGTTACGATGCTAGCCTCTAGTTCCAGAGTGTTGTCCTCCATGGTCAAGTGGTTACCATGCTAGCCTCTAGTAACAGAGTGTTGTCCTCCATGGTGTAGTGGTTACGTTGCTAGCCTCTAGTTCCAGAGTGTTGTCCTCCATGGTGTAGTGGTTACCATGCTAGCCTCTAGTTCCAGAGTGTTGTCCTCCATGGTGTAGTGGTTACCATGCTAGCCTCTAGTTCCAGAGTGTTGTCGTCCATGGTGTAGTGGTTACCATGCTAGCCTCTAGTTCTAGATTGTTGTCCTGCATGGTGTAGTGGTTACGATGCTAGCCTCTATTTCCAGAGTGTTGTTCTCCATGGTGTAGTGGTTACGATGCTAGCCTCTATTTCCAGAGTGTTGTCCTCCATGGTGTAGTGGTTACGATGCTAGCCTCTAGTTCCAGATTGTTGTCCTCCATGGTGTACTGGTTACGATGCTAGCCTCTAGTTCCAGATTGTTGTCCTCCATGGTGTAGTGGTTACGATGCTAGCCTCTAGTTCCAGATGGTTGTCCTCCATGGTGTAGTGGTTACGATGCTAGCCTCTAGTTCCAGAGTGTATTCCTCCATGGTGTAGTGGTTACCATGCTAGCCTCTAGTTCCAGAGTGTTGTCCTCCGTGATGTAGTGGTTACCATGCTAGCCTCTAGTTCCAGAGTGTTGTCCTCCATGGTGTAGTGGTTACCATGCTAGCCTCTAGTTCCAGAGTGTTGTCCTCCATGGTGTAGTGGTTACCATGCTAGCCTCTAGTTCCAGAGTGTTGTCCTCCATGGTGTAGTGGTTACCATGCTAGCCTCTAGTTCCAGAGTGTTGTCGTCCATGGTGTAGTGGTTACCATGCTAGCCTCTAGTTCCAGAGTGTTGTCCTCCATGGTGTAGTGATTACGATGCTAGCCTCTAGCTCCAGAGTGTGGTCCTCCATGGTGTAGTTGTTACCATGCTAGCCTCTAGTTCCAGAGTGTCGTCCTCCATGGTGTAGTGGTTACGATGCTAGCCTCTAGTTCCAGAGTGTCGTCACCCATGTTGTAGTGGTTACCATGCTAGCCTCTAGTTCCAGAGTGTTGTCCTCCATGGTGTAGTGGTTACCATGCTAGCCTCTAGTTCCAGAGTGTTGTCCTCCATGGTGTAGTGGTTACCATGCTAGCCTCTAGTTCCAGAGTGTTTTCCTCCATGGTGTAGTGGTAACCATGCTAGCCTCTAGTTCCAGAGTGTTGTCCTCCATGGTGTAGTGGTTACCATGCTAGCCTCTAGTTCCAGATTGTTGTCCTCCATGGTGTAGTGGTTACCATGCTAGCCTCTAGTTCCAGAGTGTTGTCCTCCATGGTGTAGTGGTTACCATGCTAGCCTCTAGTTCCAGAGTGTTGTCGTCCATGGTGTAGTGGTTACCATGCTAGCCTCTAGTTCCAGAGTGTTGTCCTCCATGGTGTAGTGGTTACGATGCTAGCCTCTAGTTCCAGAGTGTGGTCCTCCATGGTGTAGTTGTTACCATGCTAGCCTCTAGTTCCAGAGTGTCGTCCTCCATGGTGTAGTGGTTACGATGCTGGCCTCTAGTTCCAGAGTGTCGTCACCCATGTTGTAGTGGTTACCATGCTAGCCTCTAGTTCCAGAGTGTTGTCCTCCATGGTGTAGTGGTTACCATGCTAGCCTCTAGTTCCAGAGTGTTGTCCTCCATGGTGTAGTGGTTACCATGCTAGCCTCTAGTTCCAGAGTGTTTTCCTCCATGGTGTAGTGGTTACCATGCTAGCCTCTAGTTCCAGAGTGTTGTCCTCCATGGTGTAGTGGTTACCATGCTAGCCTCTAGTTCCAGATTGTTGTCCTCCATGGTGTAGTGGTTACCATGCTAGCCTCTAGTTCCAGAGTGTTGTCCTCCATGGTGTAGTGCTTACCATGCTAGCCTCTAGTTCCAGATTGTTGTCCTCCATGGTGTAGTGGTTACGATGCTAGCCTCTAGTTCCAGAGTGTTGTCCTCCATGGTGTAGTGGTTACGATGCTAGCCTCTAGTTCCAGAGTGTTGTCCTCCATGTTGTAGTGGTTACCATGCTAGCCTCTAGTTCCAGAGTTGTGTCCTCCATGGTGTAGTGGTTACGATGCTAGCCTCTAGTCCCAGAGTGTTTCCTCCATGTTGTAGTGGTTACGTTGCTTGCCTCTAGTTCCAGAGTGTTGTCCTCCATCTTGTAGTGGTTACGATTCTAGCCTCTAGTTCCAGAGTGTTGTCCTCCATGGTGTAGTGGTTACGATATTAGCCTCTAGTTCCAGAGTGTTGTCCTCCATGTTGTAGTAGTTACGATGCTAGCCTCTAGTTCCAGAGTGTTGTCCTCCATGGTGTAGTGGTTACCATGCTAGCCTCTAGTTCCAGATTGTTGTCCTCCATGGTCAAGTGGTTACCATGCTAGCCTTTAGTAACAGAGTGTTGTCCTCCATGGTGTAGTGGTTACGATGCTAGCCTCTAGTTCCAGAGTGTTGTCCTCCATGGTGTAGTGGTTACCATGCTAGCCTCTAGTTCCAGAGTGTTGTCCACCATGGTGTAGTGGTTACCATGCTAGCCTCTAGTTCCAGAGTGTTGTCGTCCATGGTGTAGTGGTTACCATGCTAGCCTCTAGTTCCAGAGTGTTGTCCTACATGGTGTAGTGGTTACGATGCTAGCCTCTAGTTCCAGAGTGTGGTCCTCCATGGTGTAGTTGTTATCATGCTAGCCTCTAGTTCCAGAGTGTCGTCCTCCATGGTGTAGTGGTTACGATGCTAGTCTCTAGTTCCAGAGTGTTGTCCTCCATGATGTAGTGGTTACCATGGTAGCCTCTAGTTCCAGAGTGTTGTCCTCCATGGTGTAGTGGTTACGTTGCTAGCCTCTAGTTCCAGAGTGTTGTCCTCCATGTTGTAGTGGTTACGTCGCTAGCGTCTAGTTCCAGAGTGTTGTCCTCCATGGTGTAGTGGTTACGATGCTAGCCTCTAGTTCCAGAGTGTTGTCCTCCATGGTGTAGTGGTTACCATGCTAGCCTCTAGTTCCAGATTGTTGTCCTCTATGGTGTAGTGGTTACCATGCTAGCCTCTAGTTCAAGAGTGTTGTCCTCCATGGTGTAGTGGTTACCATGCTAGCCTCTAGTTCCAGAGTGTTGTCCTCCATCTTGTAGTATTTAGGATGCTAGCCTCTAGTTCCAGAGTGTTGTTCTCCATGGTGTAGTGGTTATCATGCTAGCCTCTAGTTCCAGATTGTTGTCCTCCATGGTGTAGTGGTTACCATGCTAGCCTCTAGTTCCAGAGTGTTGTCCCCTATGGTGTATTGGTTACCATGCTAGCCTCTAGTTCCAGAGTGTTGTTCTCCATGATGTAGTGGTTACCATGCTAGCCTCTAGTTCCAGAGTGTTGTCCTCCATGGTGTAGTGGTTACGATGCTAGCCTCTAGTTCCAGAGTGTTTTCCTCCATGGTGTAGTGGTTACCATGCTAGCCTCTAGTTCCAGAGTGTTGTCCTCCGTGATGTAGTGGTTACCATGCTAGCCTCTAGTTTCAGAGTGTTGTCCTCCATGGTGTAGTGGTTACGATGCTAGCCTCTAGTTCCAGAGTGTTGTCCTCCATGGTGTAGTGGTTACGATGCTAGCCTCTAGTTCCAGAGTGTTGTCCTCCATGGTGTAGTGGTTACGATGCTAGCCTGTAGTTCCAGAGTGTTGTACTCCATGGTGTAGTGGTTACGTTGCTAGCCTCCAGTTCCAGAGTGTTGTCCTACATGGTGTAGTGGTTACGATGCTAGCCTCTAGTTCCAGAGTGTTGTCCTCCATGGTGTAGTGGTTACGATGCTAGCCTCTAGTTCCAGAGTGTTGTCCTCCATGTTGTAGTGGTTACCATGCTAGCCTCTAGTTCCAGATTGTTGTCCTGCATGGTGTAGTGGTTACGATGCTAGCCTCTATTTCCAGAGTGTTGTCCTCCATGGTGTAGTGGTTACGATGCTAGCCTCTAGTTCCAGATTGTTGTCCTCCATGGTGTACTGGTTACGATGCTAGCCTCTAGTTCCAGATTGTTGTCCTCCATGGTGTAGTGGTTACGATGCTAGCCTCTAGTTCCAGATGGTTGTCCTCCATGTTGTAGTGGTTACGATGCTAGCCTCTAGTTCCAGAGTGTTGTGCTCCATGGTGTAGTGGTTACGATGCTAGCCTCTAGTTCCAGAGTGTTGTCCTCCATGGTGTAGTGGTTACCATGCTAGCCTCTAGTTCCAGAGTGTTGTCCTCCATGGTGTAGTGGTTACCATGCTAGCCTCTAGTTCCAGAGTTTTGTCGTCCATGGTGTAGTGGTTACCATGCTAGCCTCTAGTTCCAGATTGTTGTCCTGCATGGTGTAGTGGTTACGATGCTAGCCTCTATTTCCAGAGTGTTGCCCTCCATGGTGTAGTGGTTACGATGCTAGCCTCTATTTCCAGAGTGTTGTCCTCCATGTTGTAGTGGTTACGTTGCTAGCCTCTAGTTCCAGAGTGTTGTCCTCCATGTTGTAGAGGTTACGATGCTAGCCTCTAGTTCCAGATTGTTGTCCTCCATGGTGTAGTGGTTACGATGCTAGCCTCTAGTTCCAGATGGTTGTCCTCCGTGGCGTAGTGGTTACGATGCTAGCCTCTAGTTCCAGAGTGTATTCCTCCATGGTGTAGTGGTTACCATGCTAGCCTCTAGTTCCAGAGTGTTGTCCTCCGTGATGTAGTGGTTACCATGCTAGCCTCTAGTTCCAGAGTGTTGTCCTCCATGGTGTAGTGGTTACCATGATAGCCTCTAGTTCCAGAGTGTTGTCCTCCATGGTGTAGTGGTTACCATGCTAGCCTCTAGTTCCAGAGTGTTGTCCTCCATGTTGTAGTGGTTACGTTGCTAGCCTCTAGTTCCAGAGTGTTGTCCTCCATGGTGTAGTGGTTATCATGCTAGCCTCTAGTTCCAGATTGTTGTCCTCCATGGTGTAGTGGTTACCATGCTAGCCTCTAGTTCCAGAGTGTTGTCCTCCATGGTGTATTGGTTACCATGCTAGCCTCTAGTTCCAGAGTGTTGTCCTCCATGGTGTAGTGGTTACCATGCTAGCCTCTAGTTCCAGAGTGTTGTCCTCCATGGTGTATTGGTTACCATGCTAGCCTCTAGTTCCAGAGTGTTGTCCTCCATGGTGTAGTGGTTACGATGCTAGCCTCTAGTTCCAGAGTGTTGTCCTCCATGGTGTAGTGGTTACCATGCTAGCCTCTAGTTCCAGAGTGTTGTCCTCCATGGTGTAGTGGTTACCATGCTAGCCTCTAGTTCCAGAGTGTTGTCGTCCATGGTGTAGTGGTTACCATGCTAGCCTCTAGTTCCAGAGTGTTGTCCTCCATGGTGTAGTGGTTACGATGCTAGCCTCTAGTTCCAGAGTGTGGTCCTCCATGGTGTAGTTGTTACCATGCTAGCCTCTAGTTCCAGAGTGTCGTCCTCCATGGTGTAGTGGTTACGATGCTGGCCTCTAGTTCCAGAGTGTCGTCACCCATGTTGTAGTGGTTACCATGCTAGCCTCTAGTTCCAGAGTGTTGTCCTCCATGGTGTAGTGGTTACCATGCTAGCCTCTAGTTCCAGAGTGTTGTCCTCCATGGTGTAGTGGTTACCATGCTAGCCTCTAGTTCCAGAGTGTTTTCCTCCATGGTGTAGTGGTTACCATGCTAGCCTCTAGTTCCAGAGTGTTGTCCTCCATGGTGTAGTGGTTACCATGCTAGCCTCTAGTTCCAGATTGTTGTCCTCCATGGTGTAGTGGTTACCATGCTAGCCTCTAGTTCCAGAGTGTTGTCCTCCATGGTGTAGTGCTTACCATGCTAGCCTCTAGTTCCAGATTGTTGTCCTCCATGGTGTAGTGGTTACGATGCTAGCCTCTAGTTCCAGAGTGTTGTCCTCCATGGTGTAGTGGTTACGATGCTAGCCTCTAGTTCCAGAGTGTTGTCCTCCATGTTGTAGTGGTTACCACGCTAGCCTCTAGTTCCAGAGTTGTGTCCTCCATGGTGTAGTGGTTACGATGCTAGCCTCTAGTCCCAGAGTGTTTCCTCCATGTTGTAGTGGTTACGTTGCTTGCCTCTAGTTCCAGAGTGTTGTCCTCCATCTTGTAGTGGTTACGATTCTAGCCTCTAGTTCAGAGTGTAGTCCTCCATGGTGTAGTGGTTACGATATTAGCCTCTAGTTCCAGAGTGTTGTCCTCTATGTTGTAGTAGTTACGATGCTAGCCTCTAGTTCCAGAGTGTTGTCCTCCATGGTGTAGTGGTTACCATGCTAGCCTCTAGTTCCAGATTGTTGTCCTCCATGGTCAAGTGGTTACCATGCTAGCCTTTAGTAACAGAGTGTTGTCCTCCATGGTGTAGTGGTTACGATGCTAGCCTCTAGTTCCAGAGTGTTGTCCTCCATGGTGTAGTGGTTACCATGCTAGCCTCTAGTTCCAGAGTGTTGTCCACCATGGTGTAGTGGTTACCATGCTAGCCTCTAGTTCCAGAGTGTTGTCGTCCATGGTGTAGTGGTTACCATGCTAGCCTCTAGTTCCAGAGTGTTGTCCTACATGGTGTAGTGGTTACGATGCTAGCCTCTAGTTCCAGAGTGTCGTCCTCCATGGTGTAGTGGTTACGATGCTAGCCTCTAGTTCCAGAGTGTTGTCCTCCATGATGTAGTGGTTACCATGGTAGCCTCTAGTTCCAGAGTGTTGTCCTCCATGGTGTAGTGGTTACGTTGCTAGCCTCTAGTTCCAGAGTGTTGTCCTCCATGTTGTAGTGGTTACGTCGCTAGCGTCTAGTTCCAGAGTGTTGTCCTCCATGGTGTAGTGGTTACGATGCTAGCCTCTAGTTCCAGAGTGTTGTCCTCCATGGTGTAGTGGTTACCATGCTAGCCTCTAGTTCCAGATTGTTGTCCTCTATGGTGTAGTGGTTACCATGCTAGCCTCTAGTTCAAGAGTGTTGTCCTCCATGTTTTAGTGGTTACCATGCTAGCCTCTAGTTCCAGAGTGTTGTCCTCCATCTTGTAGTATTTAGGATGCTAGCCTCTAGTTCCAGAGTGTTGTCCTCCATGGTGTAGTGGTTATCATGCTAGCCTCTAGTTCCAGATTGTTGTCCTCCATGGTGTAGTGGTTACCATGCTAGCCTCTAGTTCCAGAGTGTTGTCCTCCATGGTGTATTGGTTACCATGCTAGCCTCTAGTTCCAGAGTGTTGTTCTCCATGATGTAGTGGTTACCATGCTAGCCTCTAGTTCCAGAGTGTTGTCCTCCATGGTGTAGTGGTTACGATGCTAGCCTCTAGTTCCAGAGTGTTGTCCTCCATGGTGTAGTGGTTACCATGCTAGCCTCTAGTTCCAGAGTGTTGTCCTCCGTGATGTAGTGGTTACAATGCTAGCCTCTAGTTTCAGAGTGTTGTCCTCCATGGTGTAGTGGTTACGATGCTAGCCTCTAGTTCCAGAGTGTTGTCCTCCATGGTGTAGTGGTTACGATGCTAGCCTCTAGTTCCAGAGTGTTGTCCTCCATGGTGTAGTGGTTACGATGCTAGCCTGTAGTTCCAGAGTGTTGTACTCCATGGTGTAGTGGTTACGTTGCTAGCCTCCAGTTCCAGAGTGTTGTCCTACATGGTGTAGTGGTTACGATGCTAGCCTCTAGTTCCAGAGTGTTGTCCTCCATGGTGTAGTGGTTACGATGCTAGCCTCTAGTTCCAGAGTGTTGTCCTCCATGTTGTAGTGGTTACCATGCTAGCCTCTAGTTCCAGATTGTTGTCCTGCATGGTGTAGTGGTTACGATGCTAGCCTCTATTTCCAGAGTGTTGTCCTCCATGGTGTAGTGGTTACGATGCTAGCCTCTAGTTCCAGATTGTTGTCCTCCATGGTGTACTGGTTACGATGCTAGCCTCTAGTTCCAGATTGTTGTCCTCCATGGTGTAGTGGTTACGATGCTAGCCTCTAGTTCCAGATGGTTGTCCTCCATGTTGTAGTGGTTACGATGCTAGCCTCTAGTTCCAGAGTGTTGTGCTCCATGGTGTAGTGGTTACGATGCTAGCCTCTAGTTCCAGAGTGTTGTCCTCCATGGTGTAGTGGTTACCATGCTAGCCTCTAGTTCCAGAGTGTTGTCCTCCATGGTGTAGTGGTTACCATGCTAGCCTCTAGTTCCAGAGTTTTGTCGTCCATGGTGTAGTGGTTACCATGCTAGCCTCTAGTTCCAGATTGTTGTCCTGCATGGTGTAGTGGTTACGATGCTAGCCTCTATTTCCAGAGTGTTGCCCTCCATGGTGTAGTGGTTACGATGCTAGCCTCTATTTCCAGAGTGTTGTCCTCCATGTTGTAGTGGTTACGTTGCTAGCCTCTAGTTCCAGAGTGTTGTCCTCCATGTTGTAGAGGTTACGATGCTAGCCTCTAGTTCCAGATTGTTGTCCTCCATGTTGTAGTGGTTACCACGCTAGCCTCTAGTTCCAGAGTTGTGTCCTCCATGGTGTAGTGGTTACGATGCTAGCCTCTAGTCCCAGAGTGTTTCCTCCATGTTGTAGTGGTTACGTTGCTTGCCTCTAGTTCCAGAGTGTTGTCCTCCATCTTGTAGTGGTTACGATTCTAGCCTCTAGTTCAGAGTGTAGTCCTCCATGGTGTAGTGGTTACGATATTAGCCTCTAGTTCCAGAGTGTTGTCCTCTATGTTGTAGTAGTTACGATGCTAGCCTCTAGTTCCAGAGTGTTGTCCTCCATGGTGTAGTGGTTACCATGCTAGCCTCTAGTTCCAGATTGTTGTCCTCCATGGTCAAGTGGTTACCATGCTAGCCTTTAGTAACAGAGTGTTGTCCTCCATGGTGTAGTGGTTACGATGCTAGCCTCTAGTTCCAGAGTGTTGTCCTCCATGGTGTAGTGGTTACCATGCTAGCCTCTAGTTCCAGAGTGTTGTCCACCATGGTGTAGTGGTTACCATGCTA
Organism: Deroplatys truncata; assembly: GCA_030765065.1. NCBI lineage: Eukaryota > Metazoa > Arthropoda > Insecta > Mantodea > Mantidae > Deroplatys > Deroplatys truncata. The sequence continues at coordinate 2,117,235 of CM060977.1, read as the reverse complement.
GCCTCTAGTTCCAGAGTGTTGTCGTCCATGGTGTAGTGGTTACCATGCTAGCCTCTAGTTCCAGAGTGTTGTCCTACATGGTGTAGTGGTTACGATGCTAGCCTCTAGTTCCAGAGTGTCGTCCTCCATGGTGTAGTGGTTACGATGCTAGCCTCTAGTTCCAGAGTGTTGTCCTCCATGATGTAGTGGTTACCATGGTAGCCTCTAGTTCCAGAGTGTTGTCCTCCATGGTGTAGTGGTTACGTTGCTAGCCTCTAGTTCCAGAGTGTTGTCCTCCATGTTGTAGTGGTTACGTCGCTAGCGTCTAGTTCCAGAGTGTTGTCCTCCATGGTGTAGTGGTTACGATGCTAGCCTCTAGTTCCAGAGTGTTGTCCTCCATGGTGTAGTGGTTACCATGCTAGCCTCTAGTTCCAGATTGTTGTCCTCTATGGTGTAGTGGTTACCATGCTAGCCTCTAGTTCAAGAGTGTTGTCCTCCATGTTTTAGTGGTTACCATGCTAGCCTCTAGTTCCAGAGTGTTGTCCTCCATCTTGTAGTATTTAGGATGCTAGCCTCTAGTTCCAGAGTGTTGTCCTCCATGGTGTAGTGGTTATCATGCTAGCCTCTAGTTCCAGATTGTTGTCCTCCATGTTGTAGTGGTTACCACGCTAGCCTCTAGTTCCAGAGTTGTGTCCTCCATGGTGTAGTGGTTACGATGCTAGCCTCTAGTCCCAGAGTGTTTCCTCCATGTTGTAGTGGTTACGTTGCTTGCCTCTAGTTCCAGAGTGTTGTCCTCCATCTTGTAGTGGTTACGATTCTAGCCTCTAGTTCAGAGTGTAGTCCTCCATGGTGTAGTGGTTACGATATTAGCCTCTAGTTCCAGAGTGTTGTCCTCTATGTTGTAGTAGTTACGATGCTAGCCTCTAGTTCCAGAGTGTTGTCCTCCATGGTGTAGTGGTTACCATGCTAGCCTCTAGTTCCAGATTGTTGTCCTCCATGGTCAAGTGGTTACCATGCTAGCCTTTAGTAACAGAGTGTTGTCCTCCATGGTGTAGTGGTTACGATGCTAGCCTCTAGTTCCAGAGTGTTGTCCTCCATGGTGTAGTGGTTACCATGCTAGCCTCTAGTTCCAGAGTGTTGTCCACCATGGTGTAGTGGTTACCATGCTAGCCTCTAGTTCCAGAGTGTTGTCGTCCATGGTGTAGTGGTTACCATGCTAGCCTCTAGTTCCAGAGTGTTGTCCTACATGGTGTAGTGGTTACGATGCTAGCCTCTAGTTCCAGAGTGTCGTCCTCCATGGTGTAGTGGTTACGATGCTAGCCTCTAGTTCCAGAGTGTTGTCCTCCATGATGTAGTGGTTACCATGGTAGCCTCTAGTTCCAGAGTGTTGTCCTCCATGGTGTAGTGGTTACGTTGCTAGCCTCTAGTTCCAGAGTGTTGTCCTCCATGTTGTAGTGGTTACGTCGCTAGCGTCTAGTTCCAGAGTGTTGTCCTCCATGGTGTAGTGGTTACGATGCTAGCCTCTAGTTCCAGAGTGTTGTCCTCCATGGTGTAGTGGTTACCATGCTAGCCTCTAGTTCCAGATTGTTGTCCTCTATGGTGTAGTGGTTACCATGCTAGCCTCTAGTTCAAGAGTGTTGTCCTCCATGTTTTAGTGGTTACCATGCTAGCCTCTAGTTCCAGAGTGTTGTCCTCCATCTTGTAGTATTTAGGATGCTAGCCTCTAGTTCCAGAGTGTTGTCCTCCATGGTGTAGTGGTTATCATGCTAGCCTCTAGTTCCAGATTGTTGTCCTCCATGGTGTAGTGGTTACCATGCTAGCCTCTAGTTCCAGAGTGTTGTCCTCCATGGTGTATTGGTTACCATGCTAGCCTCTAGTTCCAGAGTGTTGTTCTCCATGATGTAGTGGTTACCATGCTAGCCTCTAGTTCCAGAGTGTTGTCCTCCATGGTGTAGTGGTTACGATGCTAGCCTCTAGTTCCAGAGTGTTGTCCTCCATGGTGTAGTGGTTACCATGCTAGCCTCTAGTTCCAGAGTGTTGTCCTCCGTGATGTAGTGGTTACAATGCTAGCCTCTAGTTTCAGAGTGTTGTCCTCCATGGTGTAGTGGTTACGATGCTAGCCTCTAGTTCCAGAGTGTTGTCCTCCATGGTGTAGTGGTTACGATGCTAGCCTCTAGTTCCAGAGTGTTGTCCTCCATGGTGTAGTGGTTACGATGCTAGCCTGTAGTTCCAGAGTGTTGTACTCCATGGTGTAGTGGTTACGTTGCTAGCCTCCAGTTCCAGAGTGTTGTCCTACATGGTGTAGTGGTTACGATGCTAGCCTCTAGTTCCAGAGTGTTGTCCTCCATGGTGTAGTGGTTACGATGCTAGCCTCTAGTTCCAGAGTGTTGTCCTCCATGTTGTAGTGGTTACCATGCTAGCCTCTAGTTCCAGATTGTTGTCCTGCATGGTGTAGTGGTTACGATGCTAGCCTCTATTTCCAGAGTGTTGTCCTCCATGGTGTAGTGGTTACGATGCTAGCCTCTAGTTCCAGATTGTTGTCCTCCATGGTGTACTGGTTACGATGCTAGCCTCTAGTTCCAGATTGTTGTCCTCCATGGTGTAGTGGTTACGATGCTAGCCTCTAGTTCCAGATGGTTGTCCTCCATGTTGTAGTGGTTACGATGCTAGCCTCTAGTTCCAGAGTGTTGTGCTCCATGGTGTAGTGGTTACGATGCTAGCCTCTAGTTCCAGAGTGTTGTCCTTCATGGTGTAGTGGTTACCATGCTAGCCTCTAGTTCCAGAGTGTTGTCCTCCATGGTGTAGTGGTTACCATGCTAGCCTCTAGTTCCAGAGTTTTGTCGTCCATGGTGTAGTGGTTACCATGCTAGCCTCTAGTTCCAGATTGTTGTCCTGCATGGTGTAGTGGTTACGATGCTAGCCTCTATTTCCAGAGTGTTGCCCTCCATGGTGTAGTGGTTACGATGCTAGCCTCTATTTCCAGAGTGTTGTCCTCCATGTTGTAGTGGTTACGTTGCTAGCCTCTAGTTCCAGAGTGTTGTCCTCCATGTTGTAGAGGTTACGATGCTAGCCTCTAGTTCCAGATTGTTGTCCTCCATGGTGTAGTGGTTACGATGCTAGCCTCTAGTTCCAGATGGTTGTCCTCCGTGGCGTAGTGGTTACGATGCTAGCCTCTAGTTCCAGAGTGTATTCCTCCATGGTGTAGTGGTTACCATGCTAGCCTCTAGTTCCAGAGTGTTGTCCTCCGTGATGTAGTGGTTACCATGCTAGCCTCTAGTTCCAGAGTGTTGTCCTCCATGGTGTAGTGGTTACCATGATAGCCTCTAGTTCCAGAGTGTTGTCCTCCATGGTGTAGTGGTTACCATGCTAGCCTCTAGTTCCAGAGTGTTGTCCTCCATGTTGTAGTGGTTACGTTGCTAGCCTCTAGTTCCAGAGTGTTGTCCTCCATGGTGTAGTGGTTATCATGCTAGCCTCTAGTTCCAGATTGTTGTCCTCCATGGTGTAGTGGTTACCATGCTAGCCTCTAGTTCCAGAGTGTTGTCCTCCATGGTGTATTGGTTACCATGCTAGCCTCTAGTTCCAGAGTGTTGTCCTCCATGATGTAGTGGTTACCATGCTAGCCTCTAGTTCCAGAGTGTTGTCCTCCATGGTGTAGTGGTTACGATGCTAGCCTCTAGTTCCAGAGTGTTGTCCTCCATGTTGTAGTGGTTACGTTGCTAGCCTCTAGTTCCAGAGTGTTGTCCTCCATGGTGTAGTGGTTACGATGCTAGCCTCTGGTTCCAGAGTGTTGTTCTCCATGGTGTAGTGGTTAAGATGCTAGCCTCTAGTCCCAGAGTGTTGTCCTCCATGGTGTAGTGGTTACAATGCTAGCCTCTAGTTCCAGAGTGTTGTCCTCCATGTTGTAGTGGTTACGTTGCTAGCCTCTAGTTCCAGAGTGTTGTCCTCCATGGTGTAGTGGTTACCATGCTAGCCTCTAGTTCCAGAGTGTTGTCCTCCATGATGTAGTGGTTACCATGCTAGCCTCTAGTTCCAGAGTGTTGTCCTCCATTGTGTAGTGGTTACGATGCTAGCCTCTAGTTCCAGAGTGTTGTCCTCCATGTTGTAGTGGTTACGTTGCTAGCCTCTAGTTCCAGAGTGTTGTCCTCCATGGTGTAGTGGTTACGATGCTAGCCTCTAGTTCCAGAGTGTTGTTCTCCATGGTGTAGTGGTTAGGATGCTAGCCTCTAGTCCCAGAGTGTTGTCCTCCATGGTGTAGTCGTTACGATGCTAGCCTCTAGTTCCAGAGTGTTGTCCTCCATGGTGTAGTGGTTACGATGCTAGCCTCTAGTTCCAGAGTGTTGTCCTCCATGGTGTAGTGGTTACCATGCTAGCCTCTAGTTCCAGATTGTTGTCCTGCATGGTGTAGTGGTTACGATGCTAGCCTCTATTTCCAGAGTGTTGTCCTCCATGGAGTAGTGGTTACGATGCTAGCCTCTAGTTCCAGATTGTTGTCCTCCATGGTGTACCGGTTACGATGCTAGCCTCTAGTTTCAGATTGTTGTCCTCCATGGTTTAGTGGTTACGATGCTAGCCTCTAGTTCCAGATGGTTGTCCTCCATGGTGTAGTGGTTACGATGCTAGCCTCTAGTTCCAGAGTGTTGTCCTCCATGGTGTAGTGGTTACCATGCTAGCCTCTAGTTCCAGATTGTTGTCCTCCATGGTCAAGTGGTTACCATGCTAGCCTTTAGTAACAGAGTGTTGTCCTCCATGGTGTAGTGGTTACGATGCTAGCCTCTAGTTCCAGAGTGTTGTCCTCCATGGTGTAGTGGTTACCATGCTAGCCTCTAGTTCCAGAGTGTTGTCCACCATGGTGTAGTGGTTACCATGCTAGCCTCTAGTTCCAGAGTGTTGTCGTCCATGGTGTAGTGGTTACCATGCTAGCCTCTAGTTCCAGAGTGTTGTCCTACATGGTGTAGTGGTTACGATGCTAGCCTCTAGTTCCAGAGTGTGGTCCTCCATGGTGTAGTTGTTATCATGCTAGCCTCTAGTTCCAGAGTGTCGTCCTCCATGGTGTAGTGGTTACGATGCTAGTCTCTAGTTCCAGAGTGTTGTCCTCCATGATGTAGTGGTTACCATGGTAGCCTCTAGTTCCAGAGTGTTGTCCTCCATGGTGTAGTGGTTACGTTGCTAGCCTCTAGTTCCAGAGTGTTGTCCTCCATGTTGTAGTGGTTACGTCGCTAGCGTCTAGTTCCAGAGTGTTGTCCTCCATGGTGTAGTGGTTACGATGCTAGCCTCTAGTTCCAGAGTGTTGTCCTCCATGGTGTAGTGGTTACCATGCTAGCCTCTAGTTCCAGATTGTTGTCCTCTATGGTGTAGTGGTTACCATGCTAGCCTCTAGTTCAAGAGTGTTGTCCTCCATGGTGTAGTGGTTACCATGCTAGCCTCTAGTTACAGAGTGTTGTCCTCCATCTTGTAGTATTTAGGATGCTAGCCTCTAGTTCCAGAGTGTTGTCCTCCATGGTGTAGTGGTTATCATGCTAGCCTCTAGTTCCAGATTGTTGTCCTCCATGGTGTAGTGGTTACCATGCTAGCCTCTAGTTCCAGAGTGTTGTCCTCCATGGTGTATTGGTTACCATGCTAGCCTCTAGTTCCAGAGTGTTGTTCTCCATGATGTAGTGGTTACCATGCTAGCCTCTAGTTCCAGAGTGTTGTCCTCCATGGTGTAGTGGTTACGATGCTAGCCTCTAGTTCCAGAGTGTTGTCCTCCATGGTGTAGTGGTTACCATGCTAGCCTCTAGTTCCAGAGTGTTGTCCTCCGTGATGTAGTGGTTACCATGCTAGCCTCTAGTTTCAGAGTGTTGTCCTCCATGGTGTAGTGGTTACGATGCTAGCCTCTAGTTCCAGAGTGTTGTCCTCCATGGTGTAGTGGTTACGATGCTAGCCTCTAGTTCCAGAGTGTTGTCCTCCATGGTGTAGTGGTTACGATGCTAGCCTGTAGTTCCAGAGTGTTGTACTCCATGGTGTAGTGGTTACGTTCTAGCCTCCAGTTCCAGAGTGTTGTCCTACATGGTGTAGTGGTTACGATGCTAGCCTCTAGTTCCAGAGTGTTGTCCTCCATGTTGTAGAGGTTACGATGCTAGCCTCTAGTTCCAGATTGTTGTCCTCCATGGTGTAGTGGTTACGATGCTAGCCTCTAGTTCCAGATGGTTGTCCTCCGTGGCGTAGTGGTTACGATGCTAGCCTCTAGTTCCAGAGTGTATTCCTCCATGGTGTAGTGGTTACCATGCTAGCCTCTAGTTCCAGAGTGTTGTCCTCCGTGATGTAGTGGTTACCATGCTAGCCTCTAGTTCCAGAGTGTTGTCCTCCATGGTGTAGTGGTTACCATGATAGCCTCTAGTTCCAGAGTGTTGTCCTCCATGGTGTAGTGGTTACCATGCTAGCCTCTAGTTCCAGAGTGTTGTCCTCCATGTTGTAGTGGTTACGTTGCTAGCCTCTAGTTCCAGAGTGTTGTCCTCCATGGTGTAGTGGTTATCATGCTAGCCTCTAGTTCCAGATTGTTGTCCTCCATGGTGTAGTGGTTACCATGCTAGCCTCTAGTTCCAGAGTGTTGTCCTCCATGGTGTATTGGTTACCATGCTAGCCTCTAGTTCCAGAGTGTTGTCCTCCATGGTGTAGTGGTTACGATGCTAGCCTCTAGTTCCAGAGTGTTGTCCTCCATGGTCAAGTGGTTACCATGCTAGCCTCTAGTAACAGAGTGTTGTCCTCCATGGTGTAGTGGTTACGATGCTAGCCTCTAGTTCCAGAGTGTTGTCCTCCATGGTGTAGTGGTTACCATGCTAGCCTCTAGTTCCAGAGTGTTGTCCTCCATGGTGTAGTGGTTACCATGCTAGCCTCTAGTTCCAGAGTGTTGTCGTCCATGGTGTAGTGGTTACCATGCTAGCCTCTAGTTCCAGAGTGTTGTCCTCCATGGTGTAGTGGTTACGATGCTAGCCTCTAGTTCCAGAGTGTGGTCCTCCATGGTGTAGTTGTTACCATGCTAGCCTCTAGTTCCAGAGTGTCGTCCTCCATGGTGTAGTGGTTACGATGCTGGCCTCTAGTCCCAGAGTGTCGTCACCCATGTTGTAGAGGTTACCATGCTAGCCTCTAGTTCCAGAGTGTTGTCCTCCATGGTGTAGTGGTTACCATGCTAGCCTCTAGTTCCAGAGTGTTGTCCTCCATGGTGTAGTGGTTACCATGCTAACCTCTAGTTCCAGAGTGTTTTCCTCCATGGTGTAGTGGTTACCATGCTAGCCTCTAGTTCCAGAGTGTTGTCCTCCATGGTGTAGTGGTTACCATGCTAGCCTCTAGTTCCAGATTGTTGTCCTCCATGGTGTAGTGGTTACCATGCTAGCCTCTAGTTCCAGAGTGTTGTCCTCCATGGTGTAGTGCTTACCATGCTAGCCTCTAGTTCCAGATTGTTGTCCTCCATGGTGTAGTGGTTACGATGCTAGCCTCTAGTTCCAGAGTGTTGTCCTCCATGGTGTAGTGGTTACGATGCTAGCCTCTAGTTCCAGAGTGTTGTCCTCCATGTTGTAGTGGTTACCATGCTAGCCTCTAGTTCCAGAGTTGTGTCCTCCATGGTGTAGTGGTTACGATGCTAGCCTCTAGTCCCAGAGTGTTTCCTCCATGTTGTAGTGGTTACGTTGCTTGCCTCTAGTTCCAGAGTGTTGTCCTCCATCTTGTAGTGGTTACGATTCTAGCCTCTAGTTCCAGAGTGTTGTCCTCCATGGTGTAGTGGTTACGATATTAGCCTCTAGTTCCAGAGTGTTGTCCTCCATGTTGTAGTAGTTACGATGCTAGCCTCTAGTTCCAGAGTGTTGTCCTCCATGGTGTAGTGGTTACCATGCTAGCCTCTAGTTCCAGATTGTTGTCCTCCATGGTCAAGTGGTTACCATGCTAGCCTTTAGTAACAGAGTGTTGTCCTCCATGGTGTAGTGGTTACGATGCTAGCCTCTAGTTCCAGAGTGTTGTCCTCCATGGTGTAGTGGTTACCATGCTAGCCTCTAGTTCCAGAGTGTTGTCCACCATGGTGTAGTGGTTACCATGCTAGCCTCTAGTTCCAGAGTGTTGTCGTCCATGGTGTAGTGGTTACCATGCTAGCCTCTAGTTCCAGAGTGTTGTCCTACATGGTGTAGTGGTTACGATGCTAGCCTCTAGTTCCAGAGTGTGGTCCTCCATGGTGTAGTTGTTATCATGCTAGCCTCTAGTTCCAGAGTGTCGTCCTCCATGGTGTAGTGGTTACGATGCTAGCCTCTAGTTCCAGAGTGTTGTCCTCCATGATGTAGTGGTTACCATGGTAGCCTCTAGTTCCAGAGTGTTGTCCTCCATGGTGTAGTGGTTACGTTGCTAGCCTCTAGTTCCAGAGTGTTGTCCTCCATGTTGTAGTGGTTACGTCGCTAGCGTCTAGTTCCAGAGTGTTGTCCTCCATGGTGTAGTGGTTACGATGCTAGCCTCTAGTTCCAGAGTGTTGTCCTCCATGGTGTAGTGGTTACCATGCTAGCCTCTAGTTCCAGATTGTTGTCCTCTATGGTGTAGTGGTTACCATGCTAGCCTCTAGTTCAAGAGTGTTGTCCTCCATGTTTTAGTGGTTACCATGCTAGCCTCTAGTTCCAGAGTGTTGTCCTCCATCTTGTAGTATTTAGGATGCTAGCCTCTAGTTCCAGAGTGTTGTCCTCCATGGTGTAGTGGTTATCATGCTAGCCTCTAGTTCCAGATTGTTGTCCTCCATGGTGTAGTGGTTACCATGCTAGCCTCTAGTTCCAGAGTGTTGTCCTCCATGGTGTATTGGTTACCATGCTAGCCTCTAGTTCCAGAGTGTTGTTCTCCATGATGTAGTGGTTACCATGCTAGCCTCTAGTTCCAGAGTGTTGTCCTCCATGGTGTAGTGGTTACGATGCTAGCCTCTAGTTCCAGAGTGTTGTCCTCCATGGTGTAGTGGTTACCATGCTAGCCTCTAGTTCCAGAGTGTTGTCCTCCGTGATGTAGTGGTTACAATGCTAGCCTCTAGTTTCAGAGTGTTGTCCTCCATGGTGTAGTGGTTACGATGCTAGCCTCTAGTTCCAGAGTGTTGTCCTCCATGGTGTAGTGGTTACGATGCTAGCCTCTAGTTCCAGAGTGTTGTCCTCCATGGTGTAGTGGTTACGATGCTAGCCTGTAGTTCCAGAGTGTTGTACTCCATGGTGTAGTGGTTACGTTGCTAGCCTCCAGTTCCAGAGTGTTGTCCTACATGGTGTAGTGGTTACGATGCTAGCCTCTAGTTCCAGAGTGTTGTCCTCCATGGTGTAGTGGTTACGATGCTAGCCTCTAGTTCCAGAGTGTTGTCCTCCATGTTGTAGTGGTTACCATGCTAGCCTCTAGTTCCAGATTGTTGTCCTGCATGGTGTAGTGGTTACGATGCTAGCCTCTATTTCCAGAGTGTTGTCCTCCATGGTGTAGTGGTTACGATGCTAGCCTCTAGTTCCAGATTGTTGTCCTCCATGGTGTACTGGTTACGATGCTAGCCTCTAGTTCCAGATTGTTGTCCTCCATGGTGTAGTGGTTACGATGCTAGCCTCTAGTTCCAGATGGTTGTCCTCCATGTTGTAGTGGTTACGATGCTAGCCTCTAGTTCCAGAGTGTTGTGCTCCATGGTGTAGTGGTTACGATGCTAGCCTCTAGTTCCAGAGTGTTGTCCTCCATGGTGTAGTGGTTACCATGCTAGCCTCTAGTTCCAGAGTGTTGTCCTCCATGGTGTAGTGGTTACCATGCTAGCCTCTAGTTCCAGAGTTTTGTCGTCCATGGTGTAGTGGTTACCATGCTAGCCTCTAGTTCCAGATTGTTGTCCTGCATGGTGTAGTGGTTACGATGCTAGCCTCTATTTCCAGAGTGTTGCCCTCCATGGTGTAGTGGTTACGATGCTAGCCTCTATTTCCAGAGTGTTGTCCTCCATGTTGTAGTGGTTACGTTGCTAGCCTCTAGTTCCAGAGTGTTGTCCTCCATGTTGTAGAGGTTACGATGCTAGCCTCTAGTTCCAGATTGTTGTCCTCCATGGTGTAGTGGTTACGATGCTAGCCTCTAGTTCCAGATGGTTGTCCTCCGTGGCGTAGTGGTTACGATGCTAGCCTCTAGTTCCAGAGTGTATTCCTCCATGGTGTAGTGGTTACCATGCTAGCCTCTAGTTCCAGAGTGTTGTCCTCCGTGATGTAGTGGTTACCATGCTAGCCTCTAGTTCCAGAGTGTTGTCCTCCATGGTGTAGTGGTTACCATGATAGCCTCTAGTTCCAGAGTGTTGTCCTCCATGGTGTAGTGGTTACCATGCTAGCCTCTAGTTCCAGAGTGTTGTCCTCCATGTTGTAGTGGTTACGTTGCTAGCCTCTAGTTCCAGAGTGTTGTCCTCCATGGTGTAGTGGTTATCATGCTAGCCTCTAGTTCCAGATTGTTGTCCTCCATGGTGTAGTGGTTACCATGCTAGCCTCTAGTTCCAGAGTGTTGTCCTCCATGGTGTATTGGTTACCATGCTAGCCTCTAGTTCCAGAATGTTGTCCTCCATGATGTAGTGGTTACCATGCTAGCCTCTAGTTCCAGAGTGTTGTCCTCCATGGTGTAGTGGTTACGATGCTAGCCTCTAGTTCCAGAGTGTTGTCCTCCATGTTGTAGTGGTTACGTTGCTAGCCTCTAGTTCCAGAGTGTTGTCCTCCATGGTGTAGTGGTTACGATGCTAGCCTCTGGTTCCAGAGTGTTGTTCTCCATGGTGTAGTGGTTAAGATGCTAGCCTCTAGTCCCAGAGTGTTGTCCTCCATGGTGTAGTGGTTACAATGCTAGCCTCTAGTTCCAGAGTGTTGTCCTCCATGTTGTAGTGGTTACGTTGCTAGCCTCTAGTTCCAGAGTGTTGTCCTCCATGGTGTAGTGGTTACCATGCTAGCCTCTAGTTCCAGAGTGTTGTCCTCCATGATGTAGTGGTTACCATGCTAGCCTCTAGTTCCAGAGTGTTGTCCTCCATTGTGTAGTGGTTACGATGCTAGCCTCTAGTTCCAGAGTGTTGTCCTCCATGTTGTAGTGGTTACGTTGCTAGCCTCTAGTTCCAGAGTGTTGTCCTCCATGGTGTAATGGTTACGATGCTAGCCTCTAGTTCCAGAGTGTTGTTCTCCATGGTGTAGTGGTTAGGATGCTAGCCTCTAGCCCCAGAGTGTTGTCCTCCATGGTGTAGTCGTTACGATGCTAGCCTCTAGTTCCAGAGTGTTGTCCTCCATGGTGTAGTGGTTACGATGCTAGCCTCTAGTTCCAGAGTGTTGTCCTCCATGGTGTAGTGGTTACCATGCTAGCCTCTAGTTCCAGATTGTTGTCCTGCATGGTGTAGTGGTTACGATGCTAGCCTCTATTTCCAGAGTGTTGTCCTCCATGGAGTAGTGGTTACGATGCTAGCCTCTAGTTCCAGATTGTTGTCCTCCATGGTGTACTGGTTACGATGCTAGCCTCTAGTTTCAGATTGTTGTCCTCCATGGTTTAGTGGTTACGATGCTAGCCTCTAGTTCCAGATGGTTGTCCTCCATGGTGTAGTGGTTACGATGCTAGCCTCTAGTTCCAGAGTGTTGTCCTCCATGGTGTAGTGGTTACGATGCTAGCCTCTAGTTCCAGAGTGTTGTCCTCCATGGTCAAGTGGTTACCATGCTAGCCTCTAGTAACAGAGTGTTGTCCTCCATGGTGTAGTGGTTACGTTGCTAGCCTCTAGTTCCAGAGTGTTGTCCTCCATGGTGTAGTGGTTACCATGCTAGCCTCTAGTTCCAGAGTGTTGTCCTCCATGGTGTAGTGGTTACCATGCTAGCCTCTAGTTCCAGAGTGTTGTCGTCCATGGTGTAGTGGTTACCATGCTAGCCTCTAGTTCTAGATTGTTGTCCTGCATGGTGTAGTGGTTACGATGCTAGCCTCTATTTCCAGAGTGTTGTTCTCCATGGTGTAGTGGTTACGATGCTAGCCTCTATTTCCAGAGTGTTGTCCTCCATGGTGTAGTGGTTACGATGCTAGCCTCTAGTTCCAGATTGTTGTCCTCCATGGTGTACTGGTTACGATGCTAGCCTCTAGTTCCAGATTGTTGTCCTCCATGGTGTAGTGGTTACGATGCTAGCCTCTAGTTCCAGATGGTTGTCCTCCATGGTGTAGTGGTTACGATGCTAGCCTCTAGTTCCAGAGTGTATTCCTCCATGGTGTAGTGGTTACCATGCTAGCCTCTAGTTCCAGAGTGTTGTCCTCCGTGATGTAGTGGTTACCATGCTAGCCTCTAGTTCCAGAGTGTTGTCCTCCATGGTGTAGTGGTTACCATGCTAGCCTCTAGTTCCAGAGTGTTGTCCTCCATGGTGTAGTGGTTACCATGCTAGCCTCTAGTTCCAGAGTGTTGTCCTCCATGGTGTAGTGGTTACCATGCTAGCCTCTAGTTCCAGAGTGTTGTCGTCCATGGTGTAGTGGTTACCATGCTAGCCTCTAGTTCCAGAGTGTTGTCCTCCATGGTGTAGTGATTACGATGCTAGCCTCTAGCTCCAGAGTGTGGTCCTCCATGGTGTAGTTGTTACCATGCTAGCCTCTAGTTCCAGAGTGTCGTCCTCCATGGTGTAGTGGTTACGATGCTAGCCTCTAGTTCCAGAGTGTCGTCACCCATGTTGTAGTGGTTACCATGCTAGCCTCTAGTTCCAGAGTGTTGTCCTCCATGGTGTAGTGGTTACCATGCTAGCCTCTAGTTCCAGAGTGTTGTCCTCCATGGTGTAGTGGTTACCATGCTAGCCTCTAGTTCCAGAGTGTTTTCCTCCATGGTGTAGTGGTAACCATGCTAGCCTCTAGTTCCAGAGTGTTGTCCTCCATGGTGTAGTGGTTACCATGCTAGCCTCTAGTTCCAGATTGTTGTCCTCCATGGTGTAGTGGTTACCATGCTAGCCTCTAGTTCCAGAGTGTTGTCCTCCATGGTGTAGTGGTTACCATGCTAGCCTCTAGTTCCAGATTGTTGTCCTCCATGGTGTAGTGGTTACGATGCTAGCCTCTAGTTCCAGAGTGTTGTCCTCCATGGTGTAGTGGTTACGATGCTAGCCTCTAGTTCCAGAGTGTTGTCCCCATGTTGTAGTGGTTACCATGCTAGCCTCTAGTTCCAGAGTTGTGTCCTCCATGGTGTAGTGGTTTCGATGCTAGCCTCTAGTCCCAGAGTGTTTCCTCCATGTTGTAGTGGTTACGTTGCTTGCCTCTAGTTCCAGAGTGTTGTCCTCCATCTTGTAGTGGTTACGATGCTAGCCTCTAGTTCCAGATTGTTGTCCTCCATGGTCAAGTGGTTACCATGCTAGCCTCTAGTAACAGAGTGTTGTCCTCCATGGTGTAGTGGTTACGATGCTAGCCTCTAGTTCCAGAGTGTTGTCCTCCATGGTGTAGTGGTTACCATGCTAGCCTCTAGTTCCAGAGTGTTGTCCTCCATGGTGTAGTGGTTACCATGCTAGCCTCTAGTTCCAGAGTGTTGTCGTCCATGGTGTAGTGGTTACCATGCTAGCCTCTAGTTCCAGAGTGTTGTCCTACATGGTGTAGTGGTTACGATGCTAGCCTCTAGTTCCAGAGTGTGGTCCTCCATGGTGTAGTTGTTATCATGCTAGCCTCTAGTTCCAGAGTGTCGTCCTCCATGTTGTAGTGGTTACGATGCTAGCCTCTAGTTCCAGAGTGTTGTCCTCCATGATGTAGTGGTTACCATGGTAGCCTATAGTTCCAGAGTGTTGTCCTCCATGGTGTAGTGGTTACGTTGCTAGCCTCTAGTTCCAGAGTGTTGTCCTCCATGGTGTAGTGGTTACGATGCTAGCCTCTAGTTCCAGAGTGTTGTCCTCCATGTTGTAGTGGTTACGTCGCTAGCGTCTAGTTCCAGAGTGTTGTCCTCCATGGTGTAGTGGTTACGATGCTAGCCTCTAGTTCCTGAGTGTTGTCCTCCATGGTGTAGTGATTACGATGCTAGCCTCTAGTTCCAGAGTGTTGTCATCCATGGTGTAGTGGTTACCATGCTAGCCTCTAGTTCCAGAGTGTTGTCCTCCATGTTGTAGTGGTTACGTTGCTAGCCTCTAGTTCCAGAGTGTTGTCCTCCATGGTGTAGTGGTTACCATGCTAGCCTCTAGTTCCAGAGTGTTGTCCTCCATGGTGTAGTGGTTACCATGCTAGCCTCTAGTTCCGGATTGTTGTCCTCCATGGTGTAGTGGTTACCATGCTAGCCTCTAGTTCAAGAGTGTTGTCCTCCATGGTGTAGTGGTTACCATGCTAGCCTCTAGTTTCAGAGTGTTGTCCTCCATCTTGTAGTAGTTAGGATGCTAGCCTCTAGTTCCAGAGTGTTGTCCTCCATGGTGTAGTGGTTATCATGCTAGCCTCTAGTTCCAGATTGTGTCCTCCATGGTGTAGTGGTTACCATGCTAGCCTCTAGTTCCAGAGTGTTGTCCTCCATGGTGTATTGGTTACCATGCTAGCCTCTAGTTCCAGAGTGTTGTCCTCCATGATGTAGTGGTTACCATGCTAGCCTCTAGTTCCAGAGTGTTGTCCTCCATGGTGTAGTGGTTACGATGCTAGCCTCTAGTTCCAGAGTGTTGTCCTCCATGTTGTAGTGGTTACGTTGCTAGCCTCTAGTTCCAGAGTGTTGTCCTCCAAGGTGTAGTGGTTACGATGCTAGCCTCTAGTTCCAGAGTGTTGTCCTCCATGGTGTAGTGGTTAAGATGCTAGCCTCTAGTCCCAGAGTGTTGTCCTCCATGGTGTAGTGGTTACAATGCTAGCCTCTAGTTCCAGAGTGTTGTCCTCCATGTTGTAGTGGTTACGTTGCTAGCCTCTAGTTCCAGAGTGTTGTCCTCCATGGTGTAGTGGTTACCATGCTAGCTTCTAGTTCCAGAGTGTTGTCGTCCATGGTGTAGTGGTTACCATGCTAGCCTCTAGTTCCAGAGTGTTGTCCTCCATGGTGTAGTGGTTACGATGCTAGCCTCTAGTTCCAGAGTGTGGTCCTCCATGGTGTAGTTTTTACCATGCTAGCCTCTAGTTCCAGAGTGTCGTCCTCCATGGTGTAGTGGTTACGATGCTAGCCTCTAGTTCCAGAGTGTCGTCACCCATTATTGTAGTGGTTACCATGCTAGCCTCTAGTTCCAGAGTGTTGTCCTCCATGGTGTAGTGGTTACCGTGCTAGCCACTAGTTCCAGAGTGTTGTTCTCCATGGTGCAGTGGTTACCATGCTAGCCTCTAGTTCCAGAGTGTTTTCCTCCATGGTGTAGTGGTTACCATGCTAGCCTCTAGTTCCAGAGTGTTGTCCTCCATGTTGTAGTGGTTACCATGCTAGCCTCTAGTTTCAGAGTGTTATCCTCCATGATGTAGTGGTTACCATGCTAGCCTCTAGTTCCAGAGTGTTGTCCTCCATGGTGTAGTGGTTGCGATGCTAGCCTCTAGTCCCAGAGTGTTGTCCTCCATGGTGTAGTGGTTACGATGCTAGCCTCTAGTTCCAGAGTGTTGTCGTCCATGGTGTAGTGGTTACCATGCTAGCCTCTAGTTCCAGAGTGTTGTCCTCCATGGTTTAGTGGTTACCATGCTAGCCTCTAGTTCCAGATTGTTCTCCTCCATGGTGTAGTGGTTACCATGCTAGCCTCTAGTTCCAGAGTGTTGTCCTCCATGGTGTAGTGGTTACCATGCTAGCCTCTAGTTCCAGATTGTTGTACTCCATGGTGTAGTGGTTACGATGCTAGCCTCTAGTTCCAGAGTGTTGTCCTCCATGGTGTAGTGGTTACGATGCTAGCCTCTAGTTCCAGAGTGTTGTCCTCCATGTTGTAGTGGTTACCATGCTAGCCTCTAGTTCCAGAGTGTTGTCCTCCATGGTGTAGTGGTTACCATGCTACCCTCTAGTTCCAGAGTGTTGTCCTCCATGTTGTAGTGGTTACCATGCTAGCCTCTAGTTTCAGAGTGTTATCCTCCATGATGTAGTGGTTACCATGCTAGCCTCTAGTTCCAGAGTGTTGTCCTCCATGGTGTAGTGGTTGCGATGCTAGCCTCTAGTCCCAGAGTGTTGTCCTCCATGTTGTAGTGGTTACGTTGCTAGCCTCTAGTTCCAGAGTGTTGTCCTCCATGTTGTAGTATTTACGATGCTAGCCTCTAGTTCCAGAGTGTTGTCCTCCATGTTGTAGTATTTACGATGCTAGCCTCTAGTTCCAGAGTGTTGTCCTCCATGGTGTAGTAGTTACGATGCTAGCCTCTAGTTCCAGAGTGTTGTCCTCCATGTTGTAGTGGTTACGTTGCTAGCCTCTAGTTCCAGAGTGTTGTCCTCCATGGTGTAGTGGTTACGATGCTAGCCTCTAGTTCCAGAGTGTTGTCCTCCATGGTGTAGTGGTTACCATGCTAGCCTCTAGTTCCAGATTGTTGTCCTGCATGGTGTAGTGGTTACGATGCTAGCCTCTATTTCCAGAGTGTTGTCCTCCATGGAGTAGTGGTTACGATGCTAGCCTCTGGTTCCAGAGTGTTGTTCTCCATGGTGTAGTGGTTAAGATGCTAGCCTCTAGTCCCAGAGTGTTGTCCTCAATGGTGTAGTGGTTACAATGCTAGCCTCTAGTTCCAGAGTGTTGTCCTCCATGTTGTAGTGGTTACGTTGCTAGCCTCTAGTTCCAGAGTGTTGTCCTCCATGGTGTAGTGGTTACCATGCTAGCCTCTAGTTCCAGAGTGTTGTCCTCCATGATGTAGTGGTTACCATGCTAGCCTCTAGTTCCAGAGTGTTGTCCTCCATTGTGTAGTGGTTACGATGCTAGCCTCTAGTTCCAGAGTGTTGTCCTCCATGTTGTAGTGGTTACGTTGCTAGCCTCTAGTTCCAGAGTGTTGTCCTCCATGGTGTAGTGGTTACGATGCTAGCCTCTAGTTCCAGAGTGTTGTTCTCCATGGTGAAGTGGTTAGGATGCTAGCCTCTAGTCCCAGAGTGTTGTCCTCCATGGTGTAGTCGTTACGATGCTAGCCTCTAGTTCCAGAGTGTTGTCCTCCATGGTGTAGTGGTTACGATGCTAGCCTCTAGTTCCAGAGTGTTGTCCTCCATGGTGTAGTGGTTACCATGCTAGCCTCTAGTTCCAGATTGTTGTCCTGCATGGTGTAGTGGTTACGATGCTAGCCTCTATTTCCAGAGTGTTGTCCTCCATGGAGTAGTGGTTACGATGCTAGCCTCTAGTTCCAGATTGTTGTCCTCCATGGTGTACTGGTTACGATGCTAGCCTCTAGTTTCAGATTGTTGTCCTCCATGGTTTAGTGGTTACGATGCTAGCCTCTAGTTCCAGATGGTTGTCCTCCATGGTGTAGTGGTTACGATGCTAGCCTCTAGTTCCAGAGTGTTGTCCTCCATGGTGTAGTGGTTACGATGCTAGCCTCTAGTTCCAGAGTGTTGTCCTCCATGGTCAAGTGGTTACCATGCTAGCCTCTAGTAACAGAGTGTTGTCCTCCATGGTGTAGTGGTTACGTTGCTAGCCTCTAGTTCCAGAGTGTTGTCCTCCATGGTGTAGTGGTTACCATGCTAGCCTCTAGTTCCAGAGTGTTGTCCTCCATGGTGTAGTGGTTACCATGCTAGCCTCTAGTTCCAGAGTGTTGTCGTCCATGGTGTAGTGGTTACCATGCTAGCCTCTAGTTCTAGATTGTTGTCCTGCATGGTGTAGTGGTTACGATGCTAGCCTCTATTTCCAGAGTGTTGTTCTCCATGGTGTAGTGGTTACGATGCTAGCCTCTATTTCCAGAGTGTTGTCCTCCATGGTGTAGTGGTTACGATGCTAGCCTCTAGTTCCAGATTGTTGTCCTCCATGGTGTACTGGTTACGATGCTAGCCTCTAGTTCCAGATTGTTGTCCTCCATGGTGTAGTGGTTACGATGCTAGCCTCTAGTTCCAGATGGTTGTCCTCCATGGTGTAGTGGTTACGATGCTAGCCTCTAGTTCCAGAGTGTATTCCTCCATGGTGTAGTGGTTACCATGCTAGCCTCTAGTTCCAGAGTGTTGTCCTCCGTGATGTAGTGGTTACCATGCTAGCCTCTAGTTCCAGAGTGTTGTCCTCCATGGTGTAGTGGTTACCATGCTAGCCTCTAGTTCCAGAGTGTTGTCCTCCATGGTGTAGTGGTTACCATGCTAGCCTCTAGTTCCAGAGTGTTGTCCTCCATGGTGTAGTGGTTACCATGCTAGCCTCTAGTTCCAGAGTGTTGTCGTCCATGGTGTAGTGGTTACCATGCTAGCCTCTAGTTCCAGAGTGTTGTCCTCCATGGTGTAGTGATTACGATGCTAGCCTCTAGCTCCAGAGTGTGGTCCTCCATGGTGTAGTTGTTACCATGCTAGCCTCTAGTTCCAGAGTGTCGTCCTCCATGGTGTAGTGGTTACGATGCTAGCCTCTAGTTCCAGAGTGTCGTCACCCATGTTGTAGTGGTTACCATGCTAGCCTCTAGTTCCAGAGTGTTGTCCTCCATGGTGTAGTGGTTACCATGCTAGCCTCTAGTTCCAGAGTGTTGTCCTCCATGGTGTAGTGGTTACCATGCTAGCCTCTAGTTCCAGAGTGTTTTCCTCCATGGTGTAGTGGTAACCATGCTAGCCTCTAGTTCCAGAGTGTTGTCCTCCATGGTGTAGTGGTTACCATGCTAGCCTCTAGTTCCGGATTGTTGTCCTCCATGGTGTAGTGGTTACCATGCTAGCCTCTAGTTCCAGAGTGTTGTCCTCCATGGTGTAGTGGTTACCATGCTAGCCTCTAGTTCCAGAGTGTTGTCGTCCATGGTGTAGTGGTTACCATGCTAGCCTCTAGTTCCAGAGTGTTGTCCTCCATGGTGTAGTGGTTACGATGCTAGCCTCTAGTTCCAGAGTGTGGTCCTCCATGGTGTAGTTGTTACCATGCTAGCCTCTAGTTCCAGAGTGTCGTCCTCCATGGTGTAGTGGTTACGATGCTGGCCTCTAGTTCCAGAGTGTCGTCACCCATGTTGTAGTGGTTACCATGCTAGCCTCTAGTTCCAGAGTGTTGTCCTCCATGGTGTAGTGGTTACCATGCTAGCCTCTAGTTCCAGAGTGTTGTCCTCCATGGTGTAGTGGTTACCATGCTAGCCTCTAGTTCCAGAGTGTTTTCCTCCATGGTGTAGTGGTTACCATGCTAGCCTCTAGTTCCAGAGTGTTGTCCTCCATGGTGTAGTGGTTACCATGCTAGCCTCTAGTTCCAGATTGTTGTCCTCCATGGTGTAGTGGTTACCATGCTAGCCTCTAGTTCCAGAGTGTTGTCCTCCATGGTGTAGTGCTTACCATGCTAGCCTCTAGTTCCAGATTGTTGTCCTCCATGGTGTAGTGGTTACGATGCTAGCCTCTAGTTCCAGAGTGTTGTCCTCCATGGTGTAGTGGTTACGATGCTAGCCTCTAGTTCCAGAGTGTTGTCCTCCATGTTGTAGTGGTTACCATGCTAGCCTCTAGTTCCAGAGTTGTGTCCTCCATGGTGTAGTGGTTACGATGCTAGCCTCTAGTCCCAGAGTGTTTCCTCCATGTTGTAGTGGTTACGTTGCTTGCCTCTAGTTCCAGAGTGTTGTCCTCCATCTTGTAGTGGTTACGATTCTAGCCTCTAGTTCCAGAGTGTTGTCCTCCATGGTGTAGTGGTTACGATATTAGCCTCTAGTTCCAGAGTGTTGTCCTCCATGTTGTAGTAGTTACGATGCTAGCCTCTAGTTCCAGAGTGTTGTCCTCCATGGTGTAGTGGTTACCATGCTAGCCTCTAGTTCCAGATTGTTGTCCTCCATGGTCAAGTGGTTACCATGCTAGCCTTTAGTAACAGAGTGTTGTCCTCCATGGTGTAGTGGTTACGATGCTAGCCTCTAGTTCCAGAGTGTTGTCCTCCATGGTGTAGTGGTTACCATGCTAGCCGATAGTTCCAGAGTGTTGTCCACCATGGTGTAGTGGTTACCATGCTAGCCTCTAGTTCCAGAGTGTTGTCGTCCATGGTGTAGTGGTTACCATGCTAGCCTCTAGTTCCAGAGTGTTGTCCTACATGGTGTAGTGGTTACGATGCTAGCCTCTAGTTCCAGAGTGTGGTCCTCCATGGTGTAGTTGTTATCATGCTAGCCTCTAGTTCCAGAGTGTCGTCCTCCATGGTGTAGTGGTTACGATGCTAGTCTCTAGTTCCAGAGTGTTGTCCTCCATGATGTAGTGGTTACCATGGTAGCCTCTAGTTCCAGAGTGTTGTCCTCCATGGTGTAGTGGTTACGTTGCTAGCCTCTAGTTCCAGAGTGTTGTCCTCCATGTTGTAGTGGTTACGTCGCTAGCGTCTAGTTCCAGAGTGTTGTCCTCCATGGTGTAGTGGTTACGATGCTAGCCTCTAGTTCCAGAGTGTTGTCCTCCATGGTGTAGTGGTTACCATGCTAGCCTCTAGTTCCAGATTGTTGTCCTCTATGGTGTAGTGGTTACCATGCTAGCCTCTAGTTCAAGAGTGTTGTCCTCCATGGTGTAGTGGTTACCATGCTAGCCTCTAGTTCCAGAGTGTTGTCCTCCATCTTGTAGTATTTAGGATGCTAGCCTCTAGTTCCAGAGTGTTGTTCTCCATGGTGTAGTGGTTATCATGCTAGCCTCTAGTTCCAGATTGTTGTCCTCCATGGTGTAGTGGTTACCATGCTAGCCTCTAGTTCCAGAGTGTTGTCCCCTATGGTGTATTGGTTACCATGCTAGCCTCTAGTTCCAGAGTGTTGTTCTCCATGATGTAGTGGTTACCATGCTAGCCTCTAGTTCCAGAGTGTTGTCCTCCATGGTGTAGTGGTTACGATGCTAGCCTCTAGTTCCAGAGTGTTTTCCTCCATGGTGTAGTGGTTACCATGCTAGCCTCTAGTTCCAGAGTGTTGTCCTCCGTGATGTAGTGGTTACCATGCTAGCCTCTAGTTTCAGAGTGTTGTCCTCCATGGTGTAGTGGTTACGATGCTAGCCTCTAGTTCCAGAGTGTTGTCCTCCATGGTGTAGTGGTTACGATGCTAGCCTCTAGTTCCAGAGTGTTGTCCTCCATGGTGTAGTGGTTACGATGCTAGCCTGTAGTTCCAGAGTGTTGTACTCCATGGTGTAGTGGTTACGTTGCTAGCCTCCAGTTCCAGAGTGTTGTCCTACATGGTGTAGTGGTTACGATGCTAGCCTCTAGTTCCAGAGTGTTGTCCTCCATGGTGTAGTGGTTACGATGCTAGCCTCTATTTCCAGAGTGTTGTCCTCCATGGTGTAGTGGTTACGATGCTAGCCTCTAGTTCCAGATTGTTGTCCTCCATGGTGTACTGGTTACGATGCTAGCCTCTAGTTCCAGATTGTTGTCCTCCATGGTGTAGTGGTTACGATGCTAGCCTCTAGTTCCAGATGGTTGTCCTCCATGTTGTAGTGGTTACGATGCTAGCCTCTAGTTCCAGAGTGTTGTGCTCCATGGTGTAGTGGTTACGATGCTAGCCTCTAGTTCCAGAGTGTTGTCCTCCATGGTGTAGTGGTTACCATGCTAGCCTCTAGTTCCAGAGTGTTGTCCTCCATGGTGTAGTGGTTACCATGCTAGCCTCTAGTTCCAGAGTTTTGTCGTCCATGGTGTAGTGGTTACCATGCTAGCCTCTAGTTCCAGATTGTTGTCCTGCATGGTGTAGTGGTTACGATGCTAGCCTCTATTTCCAGAGTGTTGCCCTCCATGGTGTAGTGGTTACGATGCTAGCCTCTATTTCCAGAGTGTTGTCCTCCATGTTGTAGTGGTTACGTTGCTAGCCTCTAGTTCCAGAGTGTTGTCCTCCATGTTGTAGAGGTTACGATGCTAGCCTCTAGTTCCAGATTGTTGTCCTCCATGGTGTAGTGGTTACGATGCTAGCCTCTAGTTCCAGATGGTTGTCCTCCGTGGCGTAGTGGTTACGATGCTAGCCTCTAGTTCCAGAGTGTATTCCTCCATGGTGTAGTGGTTACCATGCTAGCCTCTAGTTCCAGAGTGTTGTCCTCCGTGATGTAGTGGTTACCATGCTAGCCTCTAGTTCCAGAGTGTTGTCCTCCATGGTGTAGTGGTTACCATGATAGCCTCTAGTTCCAGAGTGTTGTCCTCCATGGTGTAGTGGTTACCATGCTAGCCTCTAGTTCCAGAGTGTTGTCCTCCATGTTGTAGTGGTTACGTTGCTAGCCTCTAGTTCCAGAGTGTTGTCCTCCATGGTGTAGTGGTTATCATGCTAGCCTCTAGTTCCAGATTGTTGTCCTCCATGGTGTAGTGGTTACCATGCTAGCCTCTAGTTCCAGAGTGTTGTCCTCCATGGTGTATTGGTTACCATGCTAGCCTCTAGTTCCAGAGTGTTGTCCTCCATGGTGTAGTGGTTACGATGCTAGCCTCTAGTTCCAGAGTGTTGTCCTCCATGGTCAAGTGGTTACCATGCTAGCCTCTAGTAACAGAGTGTTGTCCTCCATGGTGTAGTGGTTACGATGCTAGCCTCTAGTTCCAGAGTGTTGTCCTCCATGGTGTAGTGGTTACCATGCTAGCCTCTAGTTCCAGAGTGTTGTCCTCCATGGTGTAGTGGTTACCATGCTAGCCTCTAGTTCCAGAGTGTTGTCGTCCATGGTGTAGTGGTTACCATGCTAGCCTCTAGTTCCAGAGTGTTGTCCTCCATGGTGTAGTGGTTACGATGCTAGCCTCTAGTTCCAGAGTGTGGTCCTCCATGGTGTAGTTGTTACCATGCTAGCCTCTAGTTCCAGAGTGTCGTCCTCCATGGTGTAGTGGTTACGATGCTGGCCTCTAGTTCCAGAGTGTCGTCACCCATGTTGTAGTGGTTACCATGCTAGCCTCTAGTTCCAGAGTGTTGTCCTCCATGGTGTAGTGGTTACCATGCTAGCCTCTAGTTCCAGAGTGTTGTCCTCCATGGTGTAGTGGTTACCATGCTAGCCTCTAGTTCCAGAGTGTTTTCCTCCATGGTGTAGTGGTTACCATGCTAGCCTCTGGTTCCAGAGTGTTGTCCTCCATGGTGTAGTGGTTACCATGCTAGCCTCTAGTTCCAGATTGTTGTCCTCCATGGTGTAGTGGTTACCATGCTAGCCTCTAGTTCCAGAGTGTTGTCCTCCATGGTGTAGTGCTTACCATGCTAGCCTCTAGTTCCAGATTGTTGTCCTCCATGGTGTAGTGGTTACGATGCTAGCCTCTAGTTCCAGAGTGTTGTCCTCCATGGTGTAGTGGTTACGATGCTAGCCTCTAGTTCCAGAGTGTTGTCCTCCATGTTGTAGTGGTTACCACGCTAGCCTCTAGTTCCAGAGTTGTGTCCTCCATGGTGTAGTGGTTACGATGCTAGCCTCTAGTCCCAGAGTGTTTCCTCCATGTTGTAGTGGTTACGTTGCTTGCCTCTAGTTCCAGAGTGTTGTCCTCCATCTTGTAGTGGTTACGATTCTAGCCTCTAGTTCAGAGTGTAGTCCTCCATGGTGTAGTGGTTACGATATTAGCCTCTAGTTCCAGAGTGTTGTCCTCTATGTTGTAGTAGTTACGATGCTAGCCTCTAGTTCCAGAGTGTTGTCCTCCATGGTGTAGTGGTTACCATGCTAGCCTCTAGTTCCAGATTGTTGTCCTCCATGGTCAAGTGGTTACCATGCTAGCCTTTAGTAACAGAGTGTTGTCCTCCATGGTGTAGTGGTTACGATGCTAGCCTCTAGTTCCAGAGTGTTGTCCTCCATGGTGTAGTGGTTACCATGCTAGCCTCTAGTTCCAGAGTGTTGTCCACCATGGTGTAGTGGTTACCATGCTAGCCTCTAGTTCCAGAGTGTTGTCGTCCATGGTGTAGTGGTTACCATGCTAGCCTCTAGTTCCAGAGTGTTGTCCTACATGGTGTAGTGGTTACGATGCTAGCCTCTAGTTCCAGAGTGTGGTCCTCCATGGTGTAGTTGTTATCATGCTAGCCTCTAGTTCCAGAGTGTCGTCCTCCATGGTGTAGTGGTTACGATGCTAGCCTCTAGTTCCAGAGTGTTGTCCTCCATGATGTAGTGGTTACCATGGTAGCCTCTAGTTCCAGAGTGTTGTCCTCCATGGTGTAGTGGTTACGTTGCTAGCCTCTAGTTCCAGAGTGTTGTCCTCCATGTTGTAGTGGTTACGTCGCTAGCGTCTAGTTCCAGAGTGTTGTCCTCCATGGTGTAGTGGTTACGATGCTAGCCTCTAGTTCCAGAGTGTTGTCCTCCATGGTGTAGTGGTTACCATGCTAGCCTCTAGTTCCAGATTGTTGTCCTCTATGGTGTAGTGGTTACCATGCTAGCCTCTAGTTCAAGAGTGTTGTCCTCCATGTTTTAGTGGTTACCATGCTAGCCTCTAGTTCCAGAGTGTTGTCCTCCATCTTGTAGTATTTAGGATGCTAGCCTCTAGTTCCAGAGTGTTGTCCTCCATGGTGTAGTGGTTATCATGCTAGCCTCTAGTTCCAGATTGTTGTCCTCCATGGTGTAGTGGTTACCATGCTAGCCTCTAGTTCCAGAGTGTTGTCCTCCATGGTGTATTGGTTACCATGCTAGCCTCTAGTTCCAGAGTGTTGTTCTCCATGATGTAGTGGTTACCATGCTAGCCTCTAGTTCCAGAGTGTTGTCCTCCATGGTGTAGTGGTTACGATGCTAGCCTCTAGTTCCAGAGTGTTGTCCTCCATGGTGTAGTGGTTACCATGCTAGCCTCTAGTTCCAGAGTGTTGTCCTCCGTGATGTAGTGGTTACAATGCTAGCCTCTAGTTTCAGAGTGTTGTCCTCCATGGTGTAGTGGTTACGATGCTAGCCTCTAGTTCCAGAGTGTTGTCCTCCATGGTGTAGTGGTTACGATGCTAGCCTCTAGTTCCAGAGTGTTGTCCTCCATGGTGTAGTGGTTACGATGCTAGCCTGTAGTTCCAGAGTGTTGTACTCCATGGTGTAGTGGTTACGTTGCTAGCCTCCAGTTCCAGAGTGTTGTCCTACATGGTGTAGTGGTTACGATGCTAGCCTCTAGTTCCAGAGTGTTGTCCTCCATGGTGTAGTGGTTACGATGCTAGCCTCTAGTTCCAGAGTGTTGTCCTCCATGTTGTAGTGGTTACCATGCTAGCCTCTAGTTCCAGATTGTTGTCCTGCATGGTGTAGTGGTTACGATGCTAGCCTCTATTTCCAGAATGTTGTCCTCCATGGTGTAGTGGTTACGATGCTAGCCTCTAGTTCCAGAGTGTTGTCCTCCATGGTGTAGTGGTTACGATGCTAGCCTCTATTTCCAGAGTGTTGTCCTCCATGGTGTAGTGGTTACGATGCTAGCCTCTAGTTCCAGATTGTTGTCCTCCATGGTGTACTGGTTACGATGCTAGCCTCTAGTTCCAGATTGTTGTCCTCCATGGTGTAGTGGTTACGATGCTAGCCTCTAGTTCCAGATGGTTGTCCTCCATGTTGTAGTGGTTACGATGCTAGCCTCTAGTTCCAGAGTGTTGTGCTCCATGGTGTAGTGGTTACGATGCTAGCCTCTAGTTCCAGAGTGTTGTCCTCCATGGTGTAGTGGTTACCATGCTAGCCTCTAGTTCCAGAGTGTTGTCCTCCATGGTGTAGTGGTTACCATGCTAGCCTCTAGTTCCAGAGTTTTGTCGTCCATGGTGTAGTGGTTACCATGCTAGCCTCTAGTTCCAGATTGTTGTCCTGCATGGTGTAGTGGTTACGATGCTAGCCTCTATTTCCAGAGTGTTGCCCTCCATGGTGTAGTGGTTACGATGCTAGCCTCTATTTCCAGAGTGTTGTCCTCCATGTTGTAGTGGTTACGTTGCTAGCCTCTAGTTCCAGAGTGTTGTCCTCCATGTTGTAGAGGTTACGATGCTAGCCTCTAGTTCCAGATTGTTGTCCTCCATGGTGTAGTGGTTACGATGCTAGCCTCTAGTTCCAGATGGTTGTCCTCCGTGGCGTAGTGGTTACGATGCTAGCCTCTAGTTCCAGAGTGTATTCCTCCATGGTGTAGTGGTTACCATGCTAGCCTCTAGTTCCAGAGTGTTGTCCTCCGTGATGTAGTGGTTACCATGCTAGCCTCTAGTTCCAGAGTGTTGTCCTCCATTGTGTAGTGGTTACCATGATAGCCTCTAGTTCCAGAGTGTTGTCCTCCATGGTGTAGTGGTTACCATGCTAGCCTCTAGTTCCAGAGTGTTGTCCTCCATGTTGTAGTGGTTACGTTGCTAGCCTCTAGTTCCAGAGTGTTGTCCTCCATGGTGTAGTGGTTATCATGCTAGCCTCTAGTTCCAGATTGTTGTCCTCCATGGTGTAGTGG
This sequence comes from Deroplatys truncata, assembly GCA_030765065.1. NCBI lineage: Eukaryota > Metazoa > Arthropoda > Insecta > Mantodea > Mantidae > Deroplatys > Deroplatys truncata. The sequence goes on along the minus strand of CM060977.1, from coordinate 2,091,055 downwards.
TTACCATGCTAGCCTCTAGTTCCAGAGTGTTGTCCTCCATGGTGTATTGGTTACCATGCTAGCCTCTAGTTCCAGAGTGTTGTCCTCCATGGTGTAGTGGTTACGATGCTAGCCTCTAGTTCCAGAGTGTTGTCCTCCATGGTCAAGTGGTTACCATGCTAGCCTCTAGTAACAGAGTGTTGTCCTCCATGGTGTAGTGGTTACGATGCTAGCCTCTAGTTCCAGAGTGTTGTCCTCCATGGTGTAGTGGTTACCATGCTAGCCTCTAGTTCCAGAGTGTTGTCCTCCATGGTGTAGTGGTTACCATGCTAGCCTCTAGTTCCAGAGTGTTGTCGTCCATGGTGTAGTGGTTACCATGCTAGCCTCTAGTTCCAGAGTGTTGTCCTCCATGGTGTAGTGGTTACGATGCTAGCCTCTAGTTCCAGAGTGTGGTCCTCCATGGTGTAGTTGTTACCATGCTAGCCTCTAGTTCCAGAGTGTCGTCCTCCATGGTGTAGTGGTTACGATGCTGGCCTCTAGTTCCAGAGTGTCGTCACCCATGTTGTAGTGGTTACCATGCTAGCCTCTAGTTCCAGAGTGTTGTCCTCCATGGTGTAGTGGTTACCATGCTAGCCTCTAGTTCCAGAGTGTTGTCCTCCATGGTGTAGTGGTTACCATGCTAGCCTCTAGTTCCAGAGTGTTTTCCTCCATGGTGTAGTGGTTACCATGCTAGCCTCTGGTTCCAGAGTGTTGTCCTCCATGGTGTAGTGGTTACCATGCTAGCCTCTAGTTCCAGATTGTTGTCCTCCATGGTGTAGTGGTTACCATGCTAGCCTCTAGTTCCAGAGTGTTGTCCTCCATGGTGTAGTGCTTACCATGCTAGCCTCTAGTTCCAGATTGTTGTCCTCCATGGTGTAGTGGTTACGATGCTAGCCTCTAGTTCCAGAGTGTTGTCCTCCATGGTGTAGTGGTTACGATGCTAGCCTCTAGTTCCAGAGTGTTGTCCTCCATGTTGTAGTGGTTACCACGCTAGCCTCTAGTTCCAGAGTTGTGTCCTCCATGGTGTAGTGGTTACGATGCTAGCCTCTAGTCCCAGAGTGTTTCCTCCATGTTGTAGTGGTTACGTTGCTTGCCTCTAGTTCCAGAGTGTTGTCCTCCATCTTGTAGTGGTTACGATTCTAGCCTCTAGTTCAGAGTGTAGTCCTCCATGGTGTAGTGGTTACGATATTAGCCTCTAGTTCCAGAGTGTTGTCTTCTATGTTGTAGTAGTTACGATGCTAGCCTCTAGTTCCAGAGTGTTGTCCTCCATGGTGTAGTGGTTACCATGCTAGCCTCTAGTTCCAGATTGTTGTCCTCCATGGTCAAGTGGTTACCATGCTAGCCTTTAGTAACAGAGTGTTGTCCTCCATGGTGTAGTGGTTACGATGCTAGCCTCTAGTTCCAGAGTGTTGTCCTCCATGGTGTAGTGGTTACCATGCTAGCCTCTAGTTCCAGAGTGTTGTCCACCATGGTGTAGTGGTTACCATGCTAGCCTCTAGTTCCAGAGTGTTGTCGTCCATGGTGTAGTGGTTACCATGCTAGCCTCTAGTTCCAGAGTGTTGTCCTACATGGTGTAGTGGTTACGATGCTAGCCTCTAGTTCCAGAGTGTGGTCCTCCATGGTGTAGTTGTTATCATGCTAGCCTCTAGTTCCAGAGTGTCGTCCTCCATGGTGTAGTGGTTACGATGCTAGCCTCTAGTTCCAGAGTGTTGTCCTCCATGATGTAGTGGTTACCATGGTAGCCTCTAGTTCCAGAGTGTTGTCCTCCATGGTGTAGTGGTTACGTTGCTAGCCTCTAGTTCCAGAGTGTTGTCCTCCATGTTGTAGTGGTTACGTCGCTAGCGTCTAGTTCCAGAGTGTTGTCCTCCATGGTGTAGTGGTTACGATGCTAGCCTCTAGTTCCAGAGTGTTGTCCTCCATGGTGTAGTGGTTACCATGCTAGCCTCTAGTTCCAGATTGTTGTCCTCTATGGTGTAGTGGTTACCATGCTAGCCTCTAGTTCAAGAGTGTTGTCCTCCATGTTTTAGTGGTTACCATGCTAGCCTCTAGTTCCAGAGTGTTGTCCTCCATCTTGTAGTATTTAGGATGCTAGCCTCTAGTTCCAGAGTGTTGTCCTCCATGGTGTAGTGGTTATCATGCTAGCCTCTAGTTCCAGATTGTTGTCCTCCATGGTGTAGTGGTTACCATGCTAGCCTCTAGTTCCAGAGTGTTGTCCTCCATGGTGTATTGGTTACCATGCTAGCCTCTAGTTCCAGAGTGTTGTTCTCCATGATGTAGTGGTTACCATGCTAGCCTCTAGTTCCAGAGTGTTGTCCTCCATGGTGTAGTGGTTACGATGCTAGCCTCTAGTTCCAGAGTGTTGTCCTCCATGGTGTAGTGGTTACCATGCTAGCCTCTAGTTCCAGAGTGTTGTCCTCCGTGATGTAGTGGTTACAATGCTAGCCTCTAGTTTCAGAGTGTTGTCCTCCATGGTGTAGTGGTTACGATGCTAGCCTCTAGTTCCAGAGTGTTGTCCTCCATGGTGTAGTGGTTACGATGCTAGCCTCTAGTTCCAGAGTGTTGTCCTCCATGGTGTAGTGGTTACGATGCTAGCCTGTAGTTCCAGAGTGTTGTACTCCATGGTGTAGTGGTTACGTTGCTAGCCTCCAGTTCCAGAGTGTTGTCCTACATGGTGTAGTGGTTACGATGCTAGCCTCTAGTTCCAGAGTGTTGTCCTCCATGGTGTAGTGGTTACGATGCTAGCCTCTAGTTCCAGAGTGTTGTCCTCCATGTTGTAGTGGTTACCATGCTAGCCTCTAGTTCCAGATTGTTGTCCTGCATGGTGTAGTGGTTACGATGCTAGCCTCTATTTCCAGAGTGTTGTCCTCCATGGTGTAGTGGTTACGATGCTAGCCTCTAGTTCCAGATTGTTGTCCTCCATGGTGTACTGGTTACGATGCTAGCCTCTAGTTCCAGATTGTTGTCCTCCATGGTGTAGTGGTTACGATGCTAGCCTCTAGTTCCAGATGGTTGTCCTCCATGTTGTAGTGGTTACGATGCTAGCCTCTAGTTCCAGAGTGTTGTGCTCCATGGTGTAGTGGTTACGATGCTAGCCTCTAGTTCCAGAGTGTTGTCCTCCATGGTGTAGTGGTTACCATGCTAGCCTCTAGTTCCAGAGTGTTGTCCTCCATGGTGTAGTGGTTACCATGCTAGCCTCTAGTTCCAGAGTTTTGTCGTCCATGGTGTAGTGGTTACCATGCTAGTTTCTAGTTCCAGATTGTTGTCCTGCATGGTGTAGTGGTTACGATGCTAGCCTCTATTTCCAGAGTGTTGCCCTCCATGGTGTAGTGGTTACGATGCTAGCCTCTATTTCCAGAGTGTTGTCCTCCATTTTGTAGTGGTTACGTTGCTAGCCTCTAGTTCCAGAGTGTTGTCCTCCATGTTGTAGAGGTTACGATGCTAGCCTCTAGTTCCAGATTGTTGTCCTCCATGGTGTAGTGGTTACGATGCTAGCCTCTAGTTCCAGATGGTTGTCCTCCGTGGCGTAGTGGTTACGATGCTAGCCTCTAGTTCCAGAGTGTATTCCTCCATGGTGTAGTGGTTACCATGCTAGCCTCTAGTTCCAGAGTGTTGTCCTCCGTGATGTAGTGGTTACCATGCTAGCCTCTAGTTCCAGAGTGTTGTCCTCCATGGTGTAGTGGTTACCATGATAGCCTCTAGTTCCAGAGTGTTGTCCTCCATGGTGTAGTGGTTACCATGCTAGCCTCTAGTTCCAGAGTGTTGTCCTCCATGTTGTAGTGGTTACGTTGCTAGCCTCTAGTTCCAGAGTGTTGTCCTCCATGGTGTAGTGGTTATCATGCTAGCCTCTAGTTCCAGATTGTTGTCCTCCATGGTGTAGTGGTTACCATGCTAGCCTCTAGTTCCAGAGTGTTGTCCTCCATGGTGTATTGGTTACCATGCTAGCCTCTAGTTCCAGAGTGTTGTCCTCCATGATGTAGTGGTTACCATGCTAGCCTCTAGTTCCAGAGTGTTGTCCTCCATGGTGTAGTGGTTACGATGCTAGCCTCTAGTTCCAGAGTGTTGTCCTCCATGTTGTAGTGGTTACGTTGCTAGCCTCTAGTTCCAGAGTGTTCTCCTCCATGGTGTAGTGGTTACGATGCTAGCCTCTGGTTCCAGAGTGTTGTTCTCCATGGTGTAGTGGTTAAGATGCTAGCCTCTAGTCCCAGAGTGTTGTCCTCCATGGTGTAGTGGTTACAATGCTAGCCTCTAGTTCCAGAGTGTTGTCCTCCATGTTGTAGTGGTTACGTTGCTAGCCTCTAGTTCCAGAGTGTTGTCCTCCATGGTGTAGTGGTTACCATGCTAGCCTCTAGTTCCAGAGTGTTGTCCTCCATGATGTAGTGGTTACCATGCTAGCCTCTAGTTCCAGAGTGTTGTCCTCCATTGTGTAGTGGTTACGATGCTAGCCTCTAGTTCCAGAGTGTTGTCCTCCATGTTGTAGTGGTTACGTTGCTAGCCTCTAGTTCCAGAGTGTTGTCCTCCATGGTGTAGTGGTTACGATGCTAGCCTCTAGTTCCAGAGTGTTGTTCTCCATGGTGTAGTGGTTAGGATGCTAGCCTCTAGTCCCAGAGTGTTGTCCTCCATGGTGTAGTCGTTACGATGCTAGCCTCTAGTTCCAGAGTGTTGTCCTCCATGGTGTAGTGGTTACGATGCTAGCCTCTAGTTCCAGAGTGTTGTCCTCCATGGTGTAGTGGTTACCATGCTAGCCTCTAGTTCCAGATTGTTGTCCTGCATGGTGTAGTGGTTACGATGCTAGTCTCTATTTCCAGAGTGTTGTCCTCCATGGAGTAGTGGTTACGATGCTAGCCTCTAGTTCCAGATTGTTGTCCTCCATGGTGTACTGGTTACGATGCTAGCCTCTAGTTTCAGATTGTTGTCCTCCATGGTTTAGTGGTTACGATGCTAGCCTCTAGTTCCAGATGGTTGTCCTCCATGGTGTAGTGGTTACGATGCTAGCCTCTAGTTCCAGAGTGTTGTCCTCCATGGTGTAGTGGTTACGATGCTAGCCTCTAGTTCCAGAGTGTTGTCCTCCATGGTCAAGTGGTTACCATGCTAGCCTCTAGTAACAGAGTGTTGTCCTCCATGGTGTAGTGGTTACGTTGCTAGCCTCTAGTTCCAGAGTGTTGTCCTCCATGGTGTAGTGGTTACCATGCTAGCCTCTAGTTCCAGAGTGTTGTCCTCCATGGTGTAGTGGTTACCATGCTAGCCTCTAGTTCCAGAGTGTTGTCGTCCATGGTGTAGTGGTTACCATGCTAGCCTCTAGTTCTAGATTGTTGTCCTGCATGGTGTAGTGGTTACGATGCTAGCCTCTATTTCCAGAGTGTTGTTCTCCAAGGTGTAGTGGTTACGATGCTAGCCTCTATTTCCAGAGTGTTGTCCTCCATGGTGTAGTGGTTACGATGCTAGCCTCTAGTTCCAGATTGTTGTCCTCCATGGTGTACTGGTTACGATGCTAGCCTCTAGTTCCAGATTGTTGTCCTCCATGGTGTAGTGGTTACGATGCTAGCCTCTAGTTCCAGATGGTTGTCCTCCATGGTGTAGTGGTTACGATGCTAGCCTCTAGTTCCAGAGTGTATTCCTCCATGGTGTAGTGGTTACCATGCTAGCCTCTAGTTCCAGAGTGTTGTCCTCCGTGATGTAGTGGTTACCATGCTAGCCTCTAGTTCCAGAGTGTTGTCCTCCATGGTGTAGTGGTTACCATGCTAGCCTCTAGTTCCAGAGTGTTGTCCTCCATGGTGTAGTGGTTACCATGCTAGCCTCTAGTTCCAGAGTGTTGTCCTCCATGGTGTAGTGGTTACCATGCTAGCCTCTAGTTCCAGAGTGTTGTCGTCCATGGTGTAGTGGTTACCATGCTAGCCTCTAGTTCCAGAGTGTTGTCCTCCATGGTGTAGTGATTACGATGCTAGCCTCTAGCTCCAGAGTGTGGTCCTCCATGGTGTAGTTGTTACCATGCTAGCCTCTAGTTCCAGAGTGTCGTCCTCCATGGTGTAGTGGTTACGATGCTAGCCTCTAGTTCCAGAGTGTCGTCACCCATGTTGTAGTGGTTACCATGCTAGCCTCTAGTTCCAGAGTGTTGTCCTCCATGGTGTAGTGGTTACCATGCTAGCCTCTAGTTCCAGAGTGTTGTCCTCCATGGTGTAGTGGTTACCATGCTAGCCTCTAGTTCCAGAGTGTTTTCCTCCATGGTGTAGTGGTAACCATGCTAGCCTCTAGTTCCAGAGTGTTGTCCTCCATGGTGTAGTGGTTACCATGCTAGCCTCTAGTTCCAGATTGTTGTCCTCCATGGTGTAGTGGTTACCATGCTAGCCTCTAGTTCCAGAGTGTTGTCCTCCATGGTGTAGTGGTTACCATGCTAGCCTCTAGTTCCAGAGTGTTGTCGTCCATGGTGTAGTGGTTACCATGCTAGCCTCTAGTTCCAGAGTGTTGTCCTCCATGGTGTAGTGGTTACGATGCTAGCCTCTAGTTCCAGAGTGTGGTCCTCCATGGTGTAGTTGTTACCATGCTAGCCTCTAGTTCCAGAGTGTCGTCCTCCATGGTGTAGTGGTTACGATGCTGGCCTCTAGTTCCAGAGTGTCGTCACCCATGTTGTAGTGGTTACCATGCTAGCCTCTAGTTCCAGAGTGTTGTCCTCCATGGTGTAGTGGTTACCATGCTAGCCTCTAGTTCCAGAGTGTTGTCCTCCATGGTGTAGTGGTTACCATGCTAGCCTCTAGTTCCAGAGTGTTTTCCTCCATGGTGTAGTGGTTACCATGCTAGCCTCTAGTTCCAGAGTGTTGTCCTCCATGGTGTAGTGGTTACCATGCTAGCCTCTAGTTCCAGATTGTTGTCCTCCATGGTGTAGTGGTTACCATGCTAGCCTCTAGTTCCAGAGTGTTGTCCTCCATGGTGTAGTGCTTACCATGCTAGCCTCTAGTTCCAGATTGTTGTCCTCCATGGTGTAGTGGTTACGATGCTAGCCTCTAGTTCCAGAGTGTTGTCCTCCATGGTGTAGTGGTTACGATGCTAGCCTCTAGTTCCAGAGTGTTGTCCTCCATGTTGTAGTGGTTACCATGCTAGCCTCTAGTTCCAGAGTTGTGTCCTCCATGGTGTAGTGGTTACGATGCTAGCCTCTAGTCCCAGAGTGTTTCCTCCATGTTGTAGTGGTTACGTTGCTTGCCTCTAGTTCCAGAGTGTTGTCCTCCATCTTGTAGTGGTTACGATTCTAGCCTCTAGTTCCAGAGTGTTGTCCTCCATGGTGTAGTGGTTACGATATTAGCCTCTAGTTCCAGAGTGTTGTCCTCCATGTTGTAGTAGTTACGATGCTAGCCTCTAGTTCCAGAGTGTTGTCCTCCATGGTGTAGTGGTTACCATGCTAGCCTCTAGTTCCAGATTGTTGTCCTCCATGGTCAAGTGGTTACCATGCTAGCCTTTAGTAACAGAGTGTTGTCCTCCATGGTGTAGTGGTTACGATGCTAGCCTCTAGTTCCAGAGTGTTGTCCTCCATGGTGTAGTGGTTACCATGCTAGCCTCTAGTTCCAGAGTGTTGTCCACCATGGTGTAGTGGTTACCATGCTAGCCTCTAGTTCCAGAGTGTTGTCGTCCATGGTGTAGTGGTTACCATGCTAGCCTCTAGTTCCAGAGTGTTGTCCTACATGGTGTAGTGGTTACGATGCTAGCCTCTAGTTCCAGAGTGTGGTCCTCCATGGTGTAGTTGTTATCATGCTAGCCTCTAGTTCCAGAGTGTCGTCCTCCATGGTGTAGTGGTTACGATGCTAGTCTCTAGTTCCAGAGTGTTGTCCTCCATGATGTAGTGGTTACCATGGTAGCCTCTAGTTCCAGAGTGTTGTCCTCCATGGTGTAGTGGTTACGTTGCTAGCCTCTAGTTCCAGAGTGTTGTCCTCCATGTTGTAGTGGTTACGTCGCTAGCGTCTAGTTCCAGAGTGTTGTCCTCCATGGTGTAGTGGTTACGATGCTAGCCTCTAGTTCCAGAGTGTTGTCCTCCATGGTGTAGTGGTTACCATGCTAGCCTCTAGTTCCAGATTGTTGTCCTCTATGGTGTAGTGGTTACCATGCTAGCCTCTAGTTCAAGAGTGTTGTCCTCCATGGTGTAGTGGTTACCATGCTAGCCTCTAGTTCCAGAGTGTTGTCCTCCATCTTGTAGTATTTAGGATGCTAGCCTCTAGTTCCAGAGTGTTGTTCTCCATGGTGTAGTGGTTATCATGCTAGCCTCTAGTTCCAGATTGTTGTCCTCCATGGTGTAGTGGTTACCATGCTAGCCTCTAGTTCCAGAGTGTTGTCCCCTATGGTGTATTGGTTACCATGCTAGCCTCTAGTTCCAGAGTGTTGTTCTCCATGATGTAGTGGTTACCATGCTAGCCTCTAGTTCCAGAGTGTTGTCCTCCATGGTGTAGTGGTTACGATGCTAGCCTCTAGTTCCAGAGTGTTTTCCTCCATGGTGTAGTGGTTACCATGCTAGCCTCTAGTTCCAGAGTGTTGTCCTCCGTGATGTAGTGGTTAACATGCTAGCCTCTAGTTTCAGAGTGTTGTCCTCCATGGTGTAGTGGTTACGATGCTAGCCTCTAGTTCCAGAGTGTTGTCCTCCATGGTGTAGTGGTTACGATGCTAGCCTCTAGTTCCAGAGTGTTGTCCTCCATGGTGTAGTGGTTACGATGCTAGCCTGTAGTTCCAGAGTGTTGTACTCCATGGTGTAGTGGTTACGTTGCTAGCCTCCAGTTCCAGAGTGTTGTCCTACATGGTGTAGTGGTTACGATGCTAGCCTCTAGTTCCAGAGTGTTGTCCTCCATGGTGTAGTGGTTACGATGCTAGCCTCTAGTTCCAGAGTGTTGTCCTCCATGTTGTAGTGGTTACCATGCTAGCCTCTAGTTCCAGATTGTTGTCCTGCATGGTGTAGTGGTTACGATGCTAGCCTCTATTTCCAGAGTGTTGTCCTCCATGGTGTAGTGGTTACGATGCTAGCCTCTAGTTCCAGATTGTTGTCCTCCATGGTGTACTGGTTACGATGCTAGCCTCTAGTTCCAGATTGTTGTCCTCCATGGTGTAGTGGTTACGATGCTAGCCTCTAGTTCCAGATGGTTGTCCTCCATGTTGTAGTGGTTACGATGCTAGCCTCTAGTTCCAGAGTGTTGTGCTCCATGGTGTAGTGGTTACGATGCTAGCCTCTAGTTCCAGAGTGTTGTCCTCCATGGTGTAGTGGTTACCATGCTAGCCTCTAGTTCCAGAGTGTTGTCCTCCATGGTGTAGTGGTTACCATGCTAGCCTCTAGTTCCAGAGTTTTGTCGTCCATGGTGTAGTGGTTACCATGCTAGCCTCTAGTTCCAGATTGTTGTCCTGCATGGTGTAGTGGTTACGATGCTAGCCTCTATTTCCAGAGTGTTGCCCTCCATGGTGTAGTGGTTACGATGCTAGCCTCTATTTCCAGAGTGTTGTCCTCCATGTTGTAGTGGTTACGTTGCTAGCCTCTAGTTCCAGAGTGTTGTCCTCCATGTTGTAGAGGTTACGATGCTAGCCTCTAGTTCCAGATTGTTGTCCTCCATGGTGTAGTGGTTACGATGCTAGCCTCTAGTTCCAGATGGTTGTCCTCCGTGGCGTAGTGGTTACGATGCTAGCCTCTAGTTCCAGAGTGTATTCCTCCATGGTGTAGTGGTTACCATGCTAGCCTCTAGTTCCAGAGTGTTGTCCTCCGTGATGTAGTGGTTACCATGCTAGCCTCTAGTTCCAGAGTGTTGTCCTCCATGGTGTAGTGGTTACCATGATAGCCTCTAGTTCCAGAGTGTTGTCCTCCATGGTGTAGTGGTTACCATGCTAGCCTCTAGTTCCAGAGTGTTGTCCTCCATGTTGTAGTGGTTACGTTGCTAGCCTCTAGTTCCAGAGTGTTGTCCTCCATGGTGTAGTGGTTATCATGCTAGCCTCTAGTTCCAGATTGTTGTCCTCCATGGTGTAGTGGTTACCATGCTAGCCTCTAGTTCCAGAGTGTTGTCCTCCATGGTGTATTGGTTACCATGCTAGCCTCTAGTTCCAGAGTGTTGTCCTCCATGGTGTAGTGGTTACGATGCTAGCCTCTAGTTCCAGAGTGTTGTCCTCCATGGTCAAGTGGTTACCATGCTAGCCTCTAGTAACAGAGTGTTGTCCTCCATGGTGTAGTGGTTACGATGCTAGCCTCTAGTTCCAGAGTGTTGTCCTCCATGGTGTAGTGGTTACCATGCTAGCCTCTAGTTCCAGAGTGTTGTCCTCCATGGTGTAGTGGTTACCATGCTAGCCTCTAGTTCCAGAGTGTTGTCGTCCATGGTGTAGTGGTTACCATGCTAGCCTCTAGTTCCAGAGTGTTGTCCTCCATGGTGTAGTGGTTACGATGCTAGCCTCTAGTTCCAGAGTGTGGTCCTCCATGGTGTAGTTGTTACCATGCTAGCCTCTAGTTCCAGAGTGTCGTCCTCCATGGTGTAGTGGTTACGATGCTGGCCTCTAGTTCCAGAGTGTCGTCACCCATGTTGTAGTGGTTACCATGCTAGCCTCTAGTTCCAGAGTGTTGTCCTCCATGGTGTAGTGGTTACCATGTTAGCCTCTAGTTCCAGAGTGTTGTCCTCCATGGTGTAGTGGTTACCATGCTAGCCTCTAGTTCCAGAGTGTTTTCCTCCATGGTGTAGTGGTTACCATGCTAGCCTCTAGTTCCAGAGTGTTGTCCTCCATGGTGTAGTGGTTACCATGCTAGCCTCTAGTTCCAGATTGTTGTCCTCCATGGTGTAGTGGTTACCATGCTAGCCTCTAGTTCCAGAGTGTTGTCCTCCATGGTGTAGTGCTTACCATGCTAGCCTCTAGTTCCAGATTGTTGTCCTCCATGGTGTAGTGGTTACGATGCTAGCCTCTAGTTCCAGAGTGTTGTCCTCCATGGTGTAGTGGTTACGATGCTAGCCTCTAGTTCCAGAGTGTTGTCCTCCATGTTGTAGTGGTTACCACGCTAGCCTCTAGTTCCAGAGTTGTGTCCTCCATGGTGTAGTGGTTACGATGCTAGCCTCTAGTCCCAGAGTGTTTCCTCCATGTTGTAGTGGTTACGTTGCTTGCCTCTAGTTCCAGAGTGTTGTCCTCCATCTTGTAGTGGTTACGATTCTAGCCTCTAGTTCAGAGTGTAGTCCTCCATGGTGTAGTGGTTACGATATTAGCCTCTAGTTCCAGAGTGTTGTCCTCTATGTTGTAGTAGTTACGATGCTAGCCTCTAGTTCCAGAGTGTTGTCCTCCATGGTGTAGTGGTTACCATGCTAGCCTCTAGTTCCAGATTGTTGTCCTCCATGGTCAAGTGGTTACCATGCTAGCCTTTAGTAACAGAGTGTTGTCCTCCATGGTGTAGTGGTTACGATGCTAGCCTCTAGTTCCAGAGTGTTGTCCTCCATGGTGTAGTGGTTACCATGCTAGCCTCTAGTTCCAGAGTGTTGTCCACCATGGTGTAGTGGTTACCATGCTAGCCTCTAGTTCCAGAGTGTTGTCGTCCATGGTGTAGTGGTTACCATGCTAGCCTCTAGTTCCAGAGTGTTGTCCTACATGGTGTAGTGGTTACGATGCTAGCCTCTAGTTCCAGAGTGTGGTCCTCCATGGTGTAGTTGTTATCATGCTAGCCTCTAGTTCCAGAGTGTCGTCCTCCATGGTGTAGTGGTTACGATGCTAGCCTCTAGTTCCAGAGTGTTGTCCTCCATGATGTAGTGGTTACCATGGTAGCCTCTAGTTCCAGAGTGTTGTCCTCCATGGTGTAGTGGTTACGTTGCTAGCCTCTAGTTCCAGAGTGTTGTCCTCCATGTTGTAGTGGTTACGTCGCTAGCGTCTAGTTCCAGAGTGTTGTCCTCCATGGTGTAGTGGTTACGATGCTAGCCTCTAGTTCCAGAGTGTTGTCCTCCATGGTGTAGTGGTTACCATGCTAGCCTCTAGTTCCAGATTGTTGTCCTCTATGGTGTACTGGTTACCATGTTAGCCTCTAGTTCAAGAGTGTTGTCCTCCATGTTTTAATGGTTACCATGCTAGCCTCTAGTTCCAGAGTGTTGTCCTCCATCTTGTAGTATTTAGGATGCTAGCCTCTAGTTCCAGAGTGTTGTCCTCCATGGTGTAGTGGTTATCATGCTAGCCTCTAGTTCCAGATTGTTGTCCTCCATGGTGTAGTGGTTACCATGCTAGCCTCTAGTTCCAGAGTGTTGTCCTCCATGGTGTATTGGTTACCATGCTAGCCTCTAGTTCCAGAGTGTTGTTCTCCATGATGTAGTGGTTACCATGCTAGCCTCTAGTTCCAGAGTGTTGTCCTCCATGGTGTAGTGGTTACGATGCTAGCCTCTAGTTCCAGAGTGTTGTCCTCCATGGTGTAGTGGTTACCATGCTAGCCTCTAGTTCCAGAGTGTTGTCCTCCGTGATGTAGTGGTTACAATGCTAGCCTCTAGTTTCAGAGTGTTGTCCTCCATGGTGTAGTGGTTACGATGCTAGCCTCTAGTTCCAGAGTGTTGTCCTCCATGGTGTAGTGGTTACGATGCTAGCCTCTAGTTCCAGAGTGTTGTCCTCCATGGTGTAGTGGTTACGATGCTAGCCTGTAGTTCCAGAGTGTTGTACTCCATGGTGTAGTGGTTACGTTGCTAGCCTCCAGTTCCAGAGTGTTGTCCTACATGGTGTAGTGGTTACGATGCTAGCCTCTAGTTCCAGAGTGTTGTCCTCCATGGTGTAGTGGTTACGATGCTAGCCTCTAGTTCCAGAGTGTTGTCCTCCATGTTGTAGTGGTTACCATGCTAGCCTCTAGTTCCAGATTGTTGTCCTGCATGGTGTAGTGGTTACGATGCTAGCCTCTATTTCCAGAGTGTTGTCCTCCATGGTGTAGTGGTTACGATGCTAGCCTCTAGTTCCAGATTGTTGTCCTCCATGGTGTACTGGTTACGATGCTAGCCTCTAGTTCCAGATTGTTGTCCTCCATGGTGTAGTGGTTACGATGCTAGCCTCTAGTTCCAGATGGTTGTCCTCCATGTTGTAGTGGTTACGATGCTAGCCTCTAGTTCCAGAGTGTTGTGCTCCATGGTGTAGTGGTTACGATGCTAGCCTCTAGTTCCAGAGTGTTGTCCTCCATGGTGTAGTGGTTACCATGCTAGCCTCTAGTTCCAGAGTGTTGTCCTCCATGGTGTAGTGGTTACCATGCTAGCCTCTAGTTCCAGAGTTTTGTCGTCCATGGTGTAGTGGTTACCATGCTAGCCTCTAGTTCCAGATTGTTGTCCTGCATGGTGTAGTGGTTACGATGCTAGCCTCTATTTCCAGAGTGTTGCCCTCCATGGTGTAGTGGTTACGATGCTAGCCTCTATTTCCAGAGTGTTGTCCTCCATGTTGTAGTGGTTACGTTGCTAGCCTCTAGTTCCAGAGTGTTGTCCTCCATGTTGTAGAGGTTACGATGCTAGCCTCTAGTTCCAGATTGTTGTCCTCCATGGTGTAGTGGTTACGATGCTAGCCTCTAGTTCCAGATGGTTGTCCTCCGTGGCGTAGTGGTTACGATGCTAGCCTCTAGTTCCAGAGTGTATTCCTCCATGGTGTAGTGGTTACCATGCTAGCCTCTAGTTCCAGAGTGTTGTCCTCCGTGATGTAGTGGTTACCATGCTAGCCTCTAGTTCCAGAGTGTTGTCCTCCATGGTGTAGTGGTTACCATGATAGCCTCTAGTTCCAGAGTGTTGTCCTCCATGGTGTAGTGGTTACCATGCTAGCCTCTAGTTCCAGAGTGTTGTCCTCCATGTTGTAGTGGTTACGTTGCTAGCCTCTAGTTCCAGAGTGTTGTCCTCCATGGTGTAGTGGTTATCATGCTAGCCTCTAGTTCCAGATTGTTGTCCTCCATGGTGTAGTGGTTACCATGCTAGCCTCTAGTTCCAGAGTGTTGTCCTCCATGGTGTATTGGTTACCATGCTAGCCTCTAGTTCCAGAGTGTTGTCCTCCATGATGTAGTGGTTACCATGCTAGCCTCTAGTTCCAGAGTGTTGTCCTCCATGGTGTAGTGGTTACGATGCTAGCCTCTAGTTCCAGAGTGTTGTCCTCCATGTTGTAGTGGTTACGTTGCTAGCCTCTAGTTCCAGAGTGTTGTCCTCCATGGTGTAGTGGTTACGATGCTAGCCTCTGGTTCCAGAGTGTTGTTCTCCATGGTGTAGTGGTTAAGATGCTAGCCTCTAGTCCCAGAGTGTTGTCCTCCATGGTGTAGTGGTTACAATGCTAGCCTCTAGTTCCAGAGTGTTGTCCTCCATGTTGTAGTGGTTACGTTGCTAGCCTCTAGTTCCAGAGTGTTGTCCTCCATTGTGTAGTGGTTACGATGCTAGCCTCTAGTTCCAGAGTGTTGTCCTCCATGTTGTAGTGGTTACGTTGCTAGCCTCTTGTTCCAGAGTGTTGTCCTCCATGGTGTAGTGGTTACGATGCTAGCCTCTAGTTCCAGAATGTTGTTCTCCATGGTGTAGTGGTTAGGATGCTAGCCTCTAGTCCCATAGTGTTGTCCTCCATGGTGTAGTCGTTACGATGCTAGCCTCTAGTTCCAGAGTGTTGTCCTCCATGGTGTAGTGGTTACGATGCTAGCCTCTAGTTCCAGAGTGTTGTCCTCCATGGTGTAGTGGTTACCATGCTAGCCTCTAGTTCCAGATTGTTGTCCTGCATGGTGTAGTGGTTACGATGCTAGCCTCTATTTCCAGAGTGTTGTCCTCCATGGAGTAGTGGTTACGATGCTAGCCTCTAGTTCCAGATTGTTGTCCTCCATGGTGTACCGGTTACGATGCTAGCCTCTAGTTTCAGATTGTTGTCCTCCATGGTTTAGTGGTTACGATGCTAGCCTCTAGTTCCAGATGGTTGTCCTCCATGGTGTAGTGGTTACGATGCTAGCCTCTAGTTCCAGAGTGTTGTCCTCCATGGTGTAGTGGTTACCATGCTAGCCTCTAGTTCCAGATTGTTGTCCTCCATGGTCAAGTGGTTACCATGCTAGCCTTTAGTAACAGAGTGTTGTCCTCCATGGTGTAGTGGTTACGATGCTAGCCTCTAGTTCCAGAGTGTTGTCCTCCATGGTGTAGTGGTTACCATGCTAGCCTCTAGTTCCAGAGTGTTGTCCACCATGGTGTAGTGGTTACCATGCTAGCCTCTAGTTCCAGAGTGTTGTCGTCCATGGTGTAGTGGTTACCATGCTAGCCTCTAGTTCCAGAGTGTTGTCCTACATGGTGTAGTGGTTACGATGCTAGCCTCTAGTTCCAGAGTGTGGTCCTCCATGGTGTAGTTGTTATCATGCTAGCCTCTAGTTCCAGAGTGTCGTCCTCCATGGTGTAGTGGTTACGATGCTAGTCTCTAGTTCCAGAGTGTTGTCCTCCATGATGTAGTGGTTACCATGGTAGCCTCTAGTTCCAGAGTGTTGTCCTCCATGGTGTAGTGGTTACGTTGCTAGCCTCTAGTTCCAGAGTGTTGTCCTCCATGTTGTAGTGGTTACGTCGCTAGCGTCTAGTTCCAGAGTGTTGTCCTCCATGGTGTAGTGGTTACGATGCTAGCCTCTAGTTCCAGAGTGTTGTCCTCCATGGTGTAGTGGTTACCATGCTAGCCTCTAGTTCCAGATTGTTGTCCTCTATGGTGTAGTGGTTACCATGCTAGCCTCTAGTTCAAGAGTGTTGTCCTCCATGGTGTAGTGGTTACCATGCTAGCCTCTAGTTACAGAGTGTTGTCCTCCATCTTGTAGTATTTAGGATGCTAGCCTCTAGTTCCAGAGTGTTGTCCTCCATGGTGTAGTGGTTATCATGCTAGCCTCTAGTTCCAGATTGTTGTCCTCCATGGTGTAGTGGTTACCATGCTAGCCTCTAGTTCCAGAGTGTTGTCCTCCATGGTGTATTGGTTACCATGCTAGCCTCTAGTTCCAGAGTGTTGTTCTCCATGATGTAGTGGTTACCATGCTAGCCTCTAGTTCCAGAGTGTTGTCCTCCATGGTGTAGTGGTTACGATGCTAGCCTCTAGTTCCAGAGTGTTGTCCTCCATGGTGTAGTGGTTACCATGCTAGCCTCTAGTTCCAGAGTGTTGTCCTCCGTGATGTAGTGGTTACCATGCTAGCCTCTAGTTTCAAAGTGTTGTACTCCATGGTGTAGTGGTTACGATGCTAGCCTCTAGTTCCAGAGTGTTGTCCTCCATGGTGTAGTGGTTACGATGCTAGCCTCTAGTTCCAGAGTGTTGTCCTCCATGGTGTAGTGGTTACGATGCTAGCCTGTAGTTCCAGAGTGTTGTACTCCATGGTGTAGTGGTTACGTTGCTAGCCTCCAGTTCCAGAGTGTTGTCCTACATGGTGTAGTGGTTACGATGCTAGCCTCTAGTTCCAGAGTGTTGTCCTCCATGTTGTAGAGGTTACGATGCTAGCCTCTAGTTCCAGATTGTTGTCCTCCATGGTGTAGTGGTTACGATGCTAGCCTCTAGTTCCAGATGGTTGTCCTCCGTGGCGTAGTGGTTACGATGCTAGCCTCTAGTTCCAGAGTGTATTCCTCCATGGTGTAGTGGTTACCATGCTAGCCTCTAGTTCCAGAGTGTTGTCCTCCGTGATGTAGTGGTTACCATGCTAGCCTCTAGTTCCAGAGTGTTGTCCTCCATGGTGTAGTGGTTACCATGATAGCCTCTAGTTCCAGAGTGTTGTCCTCCATGGTGTAGTGGTTACCATGCTAGCCTCTAGTTCCAGAGTGTTGTCCTCCATGTTGTAGTGGTTACGTTGCTAGCCTCTAGTTCCAGAGTGTTGTCCTCCATGGTGTAGTGGTTATCATGCTAGCCTCTAGTTCCAGATTGTTGTCCTCCATGGTGTAGTGGTTACCATGCTAGCCTCTAGTTCCAGAGTGTTGTCCTCCATGGTGTATTGGTTACCATGCTAGCCTCTAGTTCCAGAGTGTTGTCCTCCATGGTGTAGTGGTTACGATGCTAGCCTCTAGTTCCAGAGTGTTGTCCTCCATGGTCAAGTGGTTACCATGCTAGCCTCTAGTAACAGAGTGTTGTCCTCCATGGTGTAGTGGTTACGATGCTAGCCTCTAGTTCCAGAGTGTTGTCCTCCATGGTGTAGTGGTTACCATGCTAGCCTCTAGTTCCAGAGTGTTGTCCTCCATGGTGTAGTGGTTACCATGCTAGCCTCTAGTTCCAGAGTGTTGTCGTCCATGGTGTAGTGGTTACCATGCTAGCCTCTAGTTCCAGAGTGTTGTCCTCCATGGTGTAGTGGTTACGATGCTAGCCTCTAGTTCCAGAGTGTGGTCCTCCATGGTGTAGTTGTTACCATGCTAGCCTCTAGTTCCAGAGTGTCGTCCTCCATGGTGTAGTGGTTACGATGCTGGCCTCTAGTCCCAGAGTGTCGTCACCCATGTTGTAGAGGTTACCATGCTAGCCTCTAGTTCCAGAGTGTTGTCCTCCATGGTGTAGTGGTTACCATGCTAGCCTCTAGTTCCAGAGTGTTGTCCTCCATGGTGTAGTGGTTACCATGCTAACCTCTAGTTCCAGAGTGTTTTCCTCCATGGTGTAGTGGTTACCATGCTAGCCTCTAGTTCCAGAGTGTTGTCCTCCATGGTGTAGTGGTTACCATGCTAGCCTCTAGTTCCAGATTGTTGTCCTCCATGGTGTAGTGGTTACCATGCTAGCCTCTAGTTCCAGAGTGTTGTCCTCCATGGTGTAGTGCTTACCATGCTAGCCTCTAGTTCCAGATTGTTGTCCTCCATGGTGTAGTGGTTACGATGCTAGCCTCTAGTTCCAGAGTGTTGTCCTCCATGGTGTAGTGGTTACGATGCTAGCCTCTAGTTCCAGAGTGTTGTCCTCCATGTTGTAGTGGTTACCATGCTAGCCTCTAGTTCCAGAGTTGTGTCCTCCATGGTGTAGTGGTTACGATGCTAGCCTCTAGTCCCAGAGTGTTTCCTCCATGTTGTAGTGGTTACGTTGCTTGCCTCTAGTTCCAGAGTGTTGTCCTCCATCTTGTAGTGGTTACGATTCTAGCCTCTAGTTCCAGAGTGTTGTCCTCCATGGTGTAGTGGTTACGATATTAGCCTCTAGTTCCAGAGTGTTGTCCTCCATGTTGTAGTAGTTACGATGCTAGCCTCTAGTTCCAGAGTGTTGTCCTCCATGGTGTAGTGGTTACCATGCTAGCCTCTAGTTCCAGATTGTTGTCCTCCATGGTCAAGTGGTTACCATGCTAGCCTTTAGTAACAGAGTGTTGTCCTCCATGGTGTAGTGGTTACGATGCTAGCCTCTAGTTCCAGAGTGTTGTCCTCCATGGTGTAGTGGTTACCATGCTAGCCTCTAGTTCCAGAGTGTTGTCCACCATGGTGTAGTGGTTACCATGCTAGCCTCTAGTTCCAGAGTGTTGTCGTCCATGGTGTAGTGGTTACCATGCTAGCCTCTAGTTCCAGAGTGTTGTCCTACATGGTGTAGTGGTTACGATGCTAGCCTCTAGTTCCAGAGTGTGGTCCTCCATGGTGTAGTTGTTATCATGCTAGCCTCTAGTTCCAGAGTGTCGTCCTCCATGGTGTAGTGGTTACGATGCTAGCCTCTAGTTCCAGAGTGTTGTCCTCCATGATGTAGTGGTTACCATGGTAGCCTCTAGTTCCAGAGTGTTGTCCTCCATGGTGTAGTGGTTACGTTGCTAGCCTCTAGTTCCAGAGTGTTGTCCTCCATGTTGTAGTGGTTACGTCGCTAGCGTCTAGTTCCAGAGTGTTGTCCTCCATGGTGTAGTGGTTACGATGCTAGCCTCTAGTTCCAGAGTGTTGTCCTCCATGGTGTAGTGGTTACCATGCTAGCCTCTAGTTCCAGATTGTTGTCCTCTATGGTGTAGTGGTTACCATGCTAGCCTCTAGTTCAAGAGTGTTGTCCTCCATGTTTTAGTGGTTACCATGCTAGCCTCTAGTTCCAGAGTGTTGTCCTCCATCTTGTAGTATTTAGGATGCTAGCCTCTAGTTCCAGAGTGTTGTCCTCCATGGTGTAGTGGTTATCATGCTAGCCTCTAGTTCCAGATTGTTGTCCTCCATGGTGTAGTGGTTACCATGCTAGCCTCTAGTTCCAGAGTGTTGTCCTCCATGGTGTATTGGTTACCATGCTAGCCTCTAGTTCCAGAGTGTTGTTCTCCATGATGTAGTGGTTACCATGCTAGCCTCTAGTTCCAGAGTGTTGTCCTCCATGGTGTAGTGGTTACGATGCTAGCCTCTAGTTCCAGAGTGTTGTCCTCCATGGTGTAGTGGTTACCATGCTAGCCTCTAGTTCCAGAGTGTTGTCCTCCGTGATGTAGTGGTTACAATGCTAGCCTCTAGTTTCAGAGTGTTGTCCTCCATGGTGTAGTGGTTACGATGCTAGCCTCTAGTTCCAGAGTGTTGTCCTCCATG
This sequence comes from Deroplatys truncata, assembly GCA_030765065.1. Classification (NCBI taxonomy): domain Eukaryota; kingdom Metazoa; phylum Arthropoda; class Insecta; order Mantodea; family Mantidae; genus Deroplatys; species Deroplatys truncata. The sequence continues at coordinate 2,071,670 of CM060977.1, read as the reverse complement.
GTGTAGTGGTTACGATGCTAGCCTCTAGTTCCAGAGTGTTGTCCTCCATGGTGTAGTGGTTACGATGCTAGCCTGTAGTTCCAGAGTGTTGTACTCCATGGTGTAGTGGTTACGTTGCTAGCCTCCAGTTCCAGAGTGTTGTCCTACATGGTGTAGTGGTTACGATGCTAGCCTCTAGTTCCAGAGTGTTGTCCTCCATGGTGTAGTGGTTACGATGCTAGCCTCTAGTTCCAGAGTGTTGTCCTCCATGTTGTAGTGGTTACCATGCTAGCCTCTAGTTCCAGATTGTTGTTTTGCATGGTGTAGTGGTTACGATGCTAGCCTCTATTTCCAGAGTGTTGTCCTCCATGGTGTAGTGGTTACGATGCTAGCCTCTAGTTCCAGATTGTTGTCCTCCATGGTGTACTGGTTACGATGCTAGCCTCTAGTTCCAGATTGTTGTCCTCCATGGTGTAGTGGTTACGATGCTAGCCTCTAGTTCCAGATGGTTGTCCTCCATGTTGTAGTGGTTACGATGCTAGCCTCTAGTTCCAGAGTGTTGTGCTCCATGGTGTAGTGGTTACGATGCTAGCCTCTAGTTCCAGAGTGTTGTCCTCCATGGTGTAGTGGTTACCATGCTAGCCTCTAGTTCCAGAGTGTTGTCCTCCATGGTGTAGTGGTTACCATGCTAGCCTCTAGTTCCAGAGTTTTGTCGTCCATGGTGTAGTGGTTACCATGCTAGCCTCTAGTTCCAGATTGTTGTCCTGCATGGTGTAGTGGTTACGATGCTAGCCTCTATTTCCAGAGTGTTGCCCTCCATGGTGTAGTGGTTACGATGCTAGCCTCTATTTCCAGAGTGTTGTCCTCCATGTTGTAGTGGTTACGTTGCTAGCCTCTAGTTCCAGAGTGTTGTCCTCCATGTTGTAGAGGTTACGATGCTAGCCTCTAGTTCCAGATTGTTGTCCTCCATGGTGTAGTGGTTACGATGCTAGCCTCTAGTTCCAGATGGTTGTCCTCCGTGGCGTAGTGGTTACGATGCTAGCCTCTAGTTCCAGAGTGTATTCCTCCATGGTGTAGTGGTTACCATGCTAGCCTCTAGTTCCAGAGTGTTGTCCTCCGTGATGTAGTGGTTACCATGCTAGCCTCTAGTTCCAGAGTGTTGTCCTCCATGGTGTAGTGGTTACCATGATAGCCTCTAGTTCCAGAGTGTTGTCCTCCATGGTGTAGTGGTTACCATGCTAGCCTCTAGTTCCAGAGTGTTGTCCTCCATGTTGTAGTGGTTACGTTGCTAGCCTCTAGTTCCAGAGTGTTGTCCTCCATGGTGTAGTGGTTATCATGCTAGCCTCTAGTTCCAGATTGTTGTCCTCCATGGTGTAGTGGTTACCATGCTAGCCTCTAGTTCCAGAGTGTTGTCCTCCATGGTGTATTGGTTACCATGCTAGCCTCTAGTTCCAGAATGTTGTCCTCCATGATGTAGTGGTTACCATGCTAGCCTCTAGTTCCAGAGTGTTGTCCTCCATGGTGTAGTGGTTACGATGCTAGCCTCTAGTTCCAGAGTGTTGTCCTCCATGTTGTAGTGGTTACGTTGCTAGCCTCTAGTTCCAGAGTGTTGTCCTCCATGGTGTAGTGGTTACGATGCTAGCCTCTGGTTCCAGAGTGTTGTTCTCCATGGTGTAGTGGTTAAGATGCTAGCCTCTAGTCCCAGAGTGTTGTCCTCCATGGTGTAGTGGTTACAATGCTAGCCTCTAGTTCCAGAGTGTTGTCCTCCATGTTGTAGTGGTTACGTTGCTAGCCTCTAGTTCCAGAGTGTTGTCCTCCATGGTGTAGTGGTTACCATGCTAGCCTCTAGTTCCAGAGTGTTGTCCTCCATGATGTAGTGGTTACCATGCTAGCCTCTAGTTCCAGAGTGTTGTCCTCCATTGTGTAGTGGTTACGATGCTAGCCTCTAGTTCCAGAGTGTTGTCCTCCATGTTGTAGTGGTTACGTTGCTAGCCTCTAGTTCCAGAGTGTTGTCCTCCATGGTGTAATGGTTACGATGCTAGCCTCTAGTTCCAGAGTGTTGTTCTCCATGGTGTAGTGGTTAGGATGCTAGCCTCTAGTCCCAGAGTGTTGTCCTCCATGGTGTAGTCGTTACGATGCTAGCCTCTAGTTCCAGAGTGTTGTCCTCCATGGTGTAGTGGTTACGATGCTAGCCTCTAGTTCCAGAGTGTTGTCCTCCATGGTGTAGTGGTTACCATGCTAGCCTCTAGTTCCAGATTGTTGTCCTGCATGTTGTAGTGGTTACGATGCTAGCCTCTATTTCCAGAGTGTTGTCCTCCATGGAGTAGTGGTTACGATGCTAGCCTCTAGTTCCAGATTGTTGTCCTCCATGGTGTACTGGTTACGATGCTAGCCTCTAGTTTCAGATTGTTGTCCTCCATGGTTTAGTGGTTACGATGCTAGCCTCTAGTTCCAGATGGTTGTCCTCCATGGTGTAGTGGTTACGATGCTAGCCTCTAGTTCCAGAGTGTTGTCCTCCATGGTGTAGTGGTTACGATGCTAGCCTCTAGTTCCAGAGTGTTGTCCTCCATGGTCAAGTGGTTACCATGCTAGCCTCTAGTAACAGAGTGTTGTCCTCCATGGTGTAGTGGTTACGTTGCTAGCCTCTAGTTCCAGAGTGTTGTCCTCCATGGTGTAGTGGTTACCATGCTAGCCTCTAGTTCCAGAGTGTTGTCCTCCATGGTGTAGTGGTTACCATGCTAGCCTCTAGTTCCAGAGTGTTGTCGTCCATGGTGTAGTGGTTACCATGCTAGCCTCTAGTTCTAGATTGTTGTCCTGCATGGTGTAGTGGTTACGATGCTAGCCTCTATTTCCAGAGTGTTGTTCTCCATGGTGTAGTGGTTACGATGCTAGCCTCTATTTCCAGAGTGTTGTCCTCCATGGTGTAGTGGTTACGATGCTAGCCTCTAGTTCCAGATTGTTGTCCTCCATGGTGTACTGGTTACGATGCTAGCCTCTAGTTCCAGATTGTTGTCCTCCATGGTGTAGTGGTTACGATGCTAGCCTCTAGTTCCAGATGGTTGTCCTCCATGGTGTAGTGGTTACGATGCTAGCCTCTAGTTCCAGAGTGTATTCCTCCATGGTGTAGTGGTTACCATGCTAGCCTCTAGTTCCAGAGTGTTGTCCTCCGTGATGTAGTGGTTACCATGCTAGCCTCTAGTTCCAGAGTGTTGTCCTCCATGGTGTAGTGGTTACCATGCTAGCCTCTAGTTCCAGAGTGTTGTCCTCCATGGTGTAGTGGTTACCATGCTAGCCTCTAGTTCCAGAGTGTTGTCCTCCATGGTGTAGTGGTTACCATGCTAGCCTCTAGTTCCAGAGTGTTGTCGTCCATGGTGTAGTGGTTACCATGCTAGCCTCTAGTTCCAGAGTGTTGTCCTCCATGGTGTAGTGATTACGATGCTAGCCTCTAGCTCCAGAGTGTGGTCCTCCATGGTGTAGTTGTTACCATGCTAGCCTCTAGTTCCAGAGTGTCGTCCTCCATGGTGTAGTGGTTACGATGCTAGCCTCTAGTTCCAGAGTGTCGTCACCCATGTTGTAGTGGTTACCATGCTAGCCTCTAGTTCCAGAGTGTTGTCCTCCATGGTGTAGTGGTTACCATGCTAGCCTCTAGTTCCAGAGTGTTGTCCTCCATGGTGTAGTGGTTACCATGCTAGCCTCTAGTTCCAGAGTGTTTTCCTCCATGGTGTAGTGGTAACCATGCTAGCCTCTAGTTCCAGAGTGTTGTCCTCCATGGTGTAGTGGTTACCATGCTAGCCTCTAGTTCCAGATTGTTGTCCTCCATGGTGTAGTGGTTACCATGCTAGCCTCTAGTTCCAGAGTGTTGTCCTCCATGGTGTAGTGGTTACCATGCTAGCCTCTAGTTCCAGATTGTTGTCCTCCATGGTGTAGTGGTTACGATGCTAGCCTCTAGTTCCAGAGTGTTGTCCTCCATGGTGTAGTGGTTACGATGCTAGCCTCTAGTTCCAGAGTGTTGTCCCCATGTTGTAGTGGTTACCATGCTAGCCTCTAGTTCCAGAGTTGTGTCCTCCATGGTGTAGTGGTTTCGATGCTAGCCTCTAGTCCCAGAGTGTTTCCTCCATGTTGTAGTGGTTACGTTGCTTGCCTCTAGTTCCAGAGTGTTGTCCTCCATCTTGTAGTGGTTACGATGCTAGCCTCTAGTTCCAGATTGTTGTCCTCCATGGTCAAGTGGTTACCATGCTAGCCTCTAGTAACAGAGTGTTGTCCTCCATGGTGTAGTGGTTACGATGCTAGCCTCTAGTTCCAGAGTGTTGTCCTCCATGGTGTAGTGGTTACCATGCTAGCCTCTAGTTCCAGAGTGTTGTCCTCCATGGTGTAGTGGTTACCATGCTAGCCTCTAGTTCCAGAGTGTTGTCGTCCATGGTGTAGTGGTTACCATGCTAGCCTCTAGTTCCAGAGTGTTGTCCTACATGGTGTAGTGGTTACGATGCTAGCCTCTAGTTCCAGAGTGTGGTCCTCCATGGTGTAGTTGTTATCATGCTAGCCTCTAGTTCCAGAGTGTCGTCCTCCATGTTGTAGTGGTTACGATGCTAGCCTCTAGTTCCAGAGTGTTGTCCTCCATGATGTAGTGGTTACCATGGTAGCCTATAGTTCCAGAGTGTTGTCCTCCATGGTGTAGTGGTTACGTTGCTAGCCTCTAGTTCCAGAGTGTTGTCCTCCATGGTGTAGTGGTTACGATGCTAGCCTCTAGTTCCAGAGTGTTGTCCTCCATGTTGTAGTGGTTACGTCGCTAGCGTCTAGTTCCAGAGTGTTGTCCTCCATGGTGTAGTGGTTACGATGCTAGCCTCTAGTTCCTGAGTGTTGTCCTCCATGGTGTAGTGATTACGATGCTAGCCTCTAGTTCCAGAGTGTTGTCATCCATGGTGTAGTGGTTACCATGCTAGCCTCTAGTTCCAGAGTGTTGTCCTCCATGTTGTAGTGGTTACGTTGCTAGCCTCTAGTTCCAGAGTGTTGTCCTCCATGGTGTAGTGGTTACCATGCTAGCCTCTAGTTCCAGAGTGTTGTCCTCCATGGTGTAGTGGTTACCATGCTAGCCTCTAGTTCCGGATTGTTGTCCTCCATGGTGTAGTGGTTACCATGCTAGCCTCTAGTTCAAGAGTGTTGTCCTCCATGGTGTAGTGGTTACCATGCTAGCCTCTAGTTTCAGAGTGTTGTCCTCCATCTTGTAGTAGTTAGGATGCTAGCCTCTAGTTCCAGAGTGTTGTCCTCCATGGTGTAGTGGTTATCATGCTAGCCTCTAGTTCCAGATTGTGTCCTCCATGGTGTAGTGGTTACCATGCTAGCCTCTAGTTCCAGAGTGTTGTCCTCCATGGTGTATTGGTTACCATGCTAGCCTCTAGTTCCAGAGTGTTGTCCTCCATGATGTAGTGGTTACCATGCTAGCCTCTAGTTCCAGAGTGTTGTCCTCCATGGTGTAGTGGTTACGATGCTAGCCTCTAGTTCCAGAGTGTTGTCCTCCATGTTGTAGTGGTTACGTTGCTAGCCTCTAGTTCCAGAGTGTTGTCCTCCAAGGTGTAGTGGTTACGATGCTAGCCTCTAGTTCCAGAGTGTTGTCCTCCATGGTGTAGTGGTTAAGATGCTAGCCTCTAGTCCCAGAGTGTTGTCCTCCATGGTGTAGTGGTTACAATGCTAGCCTCTAGTTCCAGAGTGTTGTCCTCCATGTTGTAGTGGTTACGTTGCTAGCCTCTAGTTCCAGAGTGTTGTCCTCCATGGTGTAGTGGTTACCATGCTAGCTTCTAGTTCCAGAGTGTTGTCGTCCATGGTGTAGTGGTTACCATGCTAGCCTCTAGTTCCAGAGTGTTGTCCTCCATGGTGTAGTGGTTACGATGCTAGCCTCTAGTTCCAGAGTGTGGTCCTCCATGGTGTAGTTTTTACCATGCTAGCCTCTAGTTCCAGAGTGTCGTCCTCCATGGTGTAGTGGTTACGATGCTAGCCTCTAGTTCCAGAGTGTCGTCACCCATTATTGTAGTGGTTACCATGCTAGCCTCTAGTTCCAGAGTGTTGTCCTCCATGGTGTAGTGGTTACCGTGCTAGCCACTAGTTCCAGAGTGTTGTTCTCCATGGTGCAGTGGTTACCATGCTAGCCTCTAGTTCCAGAGTGTTTTCCTCCATGGTGTAGTGGTTACCATGCTAGCCTCTAGTTCCAGAGTGTTGTCCTCCATGTTGTAGTGGTTACCATGCTAGCCTCTAGTTTCAGAGTGTTATCCTCCATGATGTAGTGGTTACCATGCTAGCCTCTAGTTCCAGAGTGTTGTCCTCCATGGTGTAGTGGTTGCGATGCTAGCCTCTAGTCCCAGAGTGTTGTCCTCCATGGTGTAGTGGTTACGATGCTAGCCTCTAGTTCCAGAGTGTTGTCGTCCATGGTGTAGTGGTTACCATGCTAGCCTCTAGTTCCAGAGTGTTGTCCTCCATGGTTTAGTGGTTACCATGCTAGCCTCTAGTTCCAGATTGTTCTCCTCCATGGTGTAGTGGTTACCATGCTAGCCTCTAGTTCCAGAGTGTTGTCCTCCATGGTGTAGTGGTTACCATGCTAGCCTCTAGTTCCAGATTGTTGTACTCCATGGTGTAGTGGTTACGATGCTAGCCTCTAGTTCCAGAGTGTTGTCCTCCATGGTGTAGTGGTTACGATGCTAGCCTCTAGTTCCAGAGTGTTGTCCTCCATGTTGTAGTGGTTACCATGCTAGCCTCTAGTTCCAGAGTGTTGTCCTCCATGTTGTAGTGGTTACCATGCTAGCCTCTAGTTCCAGAGTGTTGTCCTCCATGTTGTAGTGGTTACCATGCTAGCCTCTAGTTTCAGAGTGTTATCCTCCATGTTGTAGTGGTTACCATGCTAGCCTCTAGTTCCAGAGTGTTGTCCTCCATGTTGTAGTGGTTACCATGCTAGCCTCTAGTTTCAGAGTGTTATCCTCCATGATGTAGTGGTTACCATGCTAGCCTCTAGTTCCAGAGTGTTGTCCTCCATGGTGTAGTGGTTGCGATGCTAGCCTCTAGTCCCAGAGTGTTGTCCTCCATGTTGTAGTGGTTACGTTGCTAGCCTCTAGTTCCAGAGTGTTGTCCTCCATGTTGTAGTATTTACGATGCTAGCCTCTAGTTCCAGAGTGTTGTCCTCCATGTTGTAGTATTTACGATGCTAGCCTCTAGTTCCAGAGTGTTGTCCTCCATGGTGTAGTAGTTACGATGCTAGCCTCTAGTTCCAGAGTGTTGTCCTCCATGTTGTAGTGGTTACGTTGCTAGCCTCTAGTTCCAGAGTGTTGTCCTCCATGGTGTAGTAGTTACGATGCTAGCTTCTAGTTCCAGAGTGTTGTCCTCCATGTTGTAGTGGTTACGATGCTAGCCTCTAGTTCCAGAGTGTTGTCCTCCATGTTGTAGCAGTTACGATGCTAGCTTCTAGTTCCAGAGTGTTGTCCTCCATGGTGTAGTGGTTGCGATGCTAGCCTCTAGTCCCAGAGTGTTGTCCTCCATGTTGTAGTGGTTACGTTGCTAGCCTCTAGTTCCAGAGTGTTGTCCTCCATGTTGTAGTATTTACGATGCTAGCCTCTAGTTCCAGAGTGTTGTCCTCCATGTTGTAGTAGTTACGATGCTAGCCTCTAGTTCCAGAGTGTTGTCCTCCATGTTGTAGTAGTTACGATGCTAGCCTCTAGTTCCAGAGTGTTGTCCTCCATGTTGTAGTGGTTACGATGCTAGCCTCTAGTTCCAGAGTGTTGTCCTCCATGTTGTAGCAGTTACGATGCTAGCCTCTAGTTCCAGAGTGTTGTCCTCCATGTTGTAGTGGTTACGATGCTAGCCTCTAGTTCCAGAGTGTTGTCCTCCATGTTGTAGTAGCTACGATGCTAGCCTCTAGTTCCAGAGTGTTGTCCTCCATGGTGTAGTGGTTACCATGCTAGCCTCTAGTTCCAGAGTATATTCCTCTATGGTGTAGTGGTTACCATGCTAGCCTCTAGTTCCAGAGTGTTGTCCTCCGTGATATAGTGGTTACCATGCTAGCCTCTAGTTCCAGAGTGTTGTCCTCCATGGTGTAGTGGTTACCATGCTAGCCTCTAGTTCCAGAGTGTTGTCCTCCATGGTGTAGTGGTTACCATGCTAGCCTCTAGTTCCAGAGTGTTGTCCTCCATGTTGTAGTGGTTACGTTGCTAGCCTCTAGTTCCAGAGTGTTGTCCTCCATGGTGTAGTGGTTACGATGCTAGCCTCTAGTTCCAGAGTGTTGTCCTCCATGGTGTAGTGGTTACGATGCTAGCCTCTAGTTCCAGAGTGTTGTCCTCCATGGTGTAGTGGTTACCACGCTAGCCTCTAGTTCCAGAGTGTTGTCCTCCATGTTGTAGTGGTTACGTTGCTAGCCTCTAGTTCCAGAGTGTTGTCCTCCATGGTGTAGTGGTTACCATGCTAGCCTCTAGTTCCAGAGTGTTGTCCTCCATGGTGTAGTGGTTACCATACTAGCCTCTAGTTCCAGAGTGTTGTCCTCCATGGTGTAGTGGTTACCATGCTAGCCTCTAGTTCCAGAGTGTTGTCCTCCGTGATGTAGTGGTTACCATGCTAGCCTCTAGTTCCAGAGTGTTGTCCTCCATGTTGTAGTGGTTACGATGCTAGCCTCTAGTTCCAGAGTGTTGTCCTCCATGGTGTAGTGGTTACGATGCTAGCCTCTAGTTCCAGAGTGTTGTCCTCCATGGTGTAGTGGTTACGATACTAGCCTGTAGTTCCATAGTGTTGTACTCCATGGTGTAGTGGTTACGTTGCTAGCCTCTAGTTCCAGAGTGTTGTCCTCCATGGTGTAGTGGTTACGATGCTAGCCTCTAGTTCCAGAGTGTTGTCCTCCATGGTGTAGTGGTTACGATGCTAGCCTCTAGTTCCAGAGTGTTGTCCTCCATGGTGTAGTGGTTACCATGCTAGCCTCTAGTTCCAGATTGTTGTCCTCCATGGTGTAGTGGTTACGATGCTAGCCTCTAGTTCCAGAGTGTTGTCGTCCATGGTGTAGTGGTTACGATGCTAGCCTCTAGTTCCAGATTGTTGTCCTCCATGGTGTAGTGGTTACGATGCTAGCCTCTAGTTCCAGATTGATGTCCTCCATGGTGTAGTGGTTACGATGCTAGCCTCTAGTTCCAGATGGTTGTCCTCCATGGTGTAGTGGTTACGATGCTAGCCTCTAGTTCCAGAGTGTTGTCCTCCATGGTGTAGTGGTTACGATGCTAGCCTCTAGTTCCAGAGTGTTGTCCTCCATGGTCAAGTGGTTACCATGCTAGCCTCTAGTAACAGAGTGTTGTCCTCCATGGTGTAGTGGTTACCATGCTAGCCTCTAGTTCCAGAGTGTTGTCCTCCATGGTGTAGTGGTTACGATGCTAGCCTCTAGTTCCAGAGTGTTGTCCTCCATGGTGTAGTGGTTACGATGCTAGCCTCTAGTTCCAGAGTGTTGTCCTCCATGGTGTAGTGGTTACCATGCTAGCCTCTAGTTCCAGAGTGTTGTCGTCCATGGTGTAGTGGTTACCATGCTAGCCTCTAGTTCCAGAGTGTTGTCCTCCATGGTGTAGTGGTTACGATGCTAGCCTCTAGTTCCAGAGTGTGGTCCTCCATGGTGTAGTTGTTACCATGCTAGCCTCTAGTTCCAGAGTGTCGTCCGCCATGGTGTAGTGGTTACGATGCTAGCCTCTAGTTCCAGAGTGTCGTCACCCATGTTGTAGTGGTTACGATGCTAGCCTCTAGTTCCAGAGTGTTGTCCTCCATGGTGTTGTGGTTACCATGCTAGCCTCTAGTTCCAGAGTGTTGTCCTCCATGGTGTTGTGGTTACCATGCTAGCCTCTAGTTCCAGAGTGTTTTCCTCCATGGTGTAGTGGTTACCATGCTAGCCTCTAGTTCCAGAGTGTTGTCCTCCATGGTGTAGTGGTTACCATGCTTGCCTCTACTTCCAGATTGTTGTCCTCCATGGTGTAGTGGTTACCATGCTAGCCTCTAGTTCCAGAGTGTTGTCTTCCATGGTGTAGTGGTTACCATGCTAGCCTCAAGTTCCAGATTGTTGTCCTCCATGGTGTAGTGGTTACGATGCTAGCCTCTAGTTCCAGAGTGTTGTCCTCCATGGTGTAGTGGTTACGATGCTAGCCTCTAGTTCCAGAGTGTTGTCCTCCATGTTGTAGTGGTTACCATGCTAGCCTCTAGTTCCAGAGTTGTGTCCTCCATGGTGTAGTGGTTACGATGCTTGCCTCTAGTCCCAGAGTGTTTCCTCCATGTTGTAGTGGTTACGTTGCTTGCCTCTAGTTCCAGAGTGTTGTCCTCCATCTTGTAGTGGTTACGATGCTAGCCTCTAGTTCCAGAGTGTTGTCCTCCATGGTGTAGTGGTTACGATGCTAGCCTCTAGTTCCAGAGTGTTGTCCTCCTAGTTGTAGTAGTTACGATGCTAGCCTCTAGTTCCAGAGTGTTGTCCTCCATGGTGTAGTGGTTACCATGCTAGCCTCTAGTTCCAGATTGTTGTCCTCCATGGTTTAGTGGTTACCATGCTAGCCTCTAGTTCCAGAGTGTTGTCCTCAATGGTGTATTGGTTACCATGCTAGCCTCTAGTTCCAGAGTGTTGTCCTCCATGGTGTAGTGGTTACGATGATAGCCTCTAGTTCCAGAGTGTTGTTCTCCATGGTGTAGTGGTAACCATGCTAGCCTCTAGTTCCAGATTTTTTTCCTCCATGGTGTAGTGGTTACCATGCTAGCCTCTAGTTCCGAGTGTTGTCCTCCATGGTGTATTGGTTACCATGCTAGCCTCTAGTTCCAGAGTGTTGTCCTCCATGATGTAGTGGTTACCATGCTAGCCTCTAGTTCCAGAGTGTTGTCCTCCATGGTGTAGTGGTTACGATGCTAGCCTCTAGTTCCAGAGTGTTGTCCTCCATGGTGTAGTGGTTACGATGCTAGCCTCTATTTCCAGAGTGTTGACCTCCATGATGTAGTGGTTACGATGCTAGCCTCTAGTTCCAGAGTGTTGTCCTCCATGATGTAGTGGTTACGATGCTAGCCTCTAGTTCCAGAGTGTTGTCCTCCATGATGTAGTGGTTACGATGCTAGCCTCTAGATCCAGAGTGTTGTCCTCCATGGTGTAGTGGTTACCATGCTAGCCTCTAGTTCCAGAGTGTCATCCTCTATGGTAGTGGTTACCATGCTAGCCTGTAGTTCCAGAGTGTTGTCCTCCATGGTGTAGTGGTTACGTGTCTAGCCTCTATTTCCAGAGTGTTGTCCTCTATGGTGTAGTGGTTACCATGCTAGCCTCTAGTTCCAGAGTGTTGTCCTCCATGGTGAAGTGGTTACCATGCTAGCCTCTAGTTTCAGAGTGTTGTCCTCCATGGTGTAGTGGTTACCATGCTAGCCTCTAGTTCCAGAGTGTTGTCCTCCATGGTGTAGTGGTTACGATGCTAGCCTCTAGTTCCAGAGTGTTGTCCTCCATGGTGTAGTGGTTACCATGCTAGCCTCTAGTTCCAGAGTGTTGTCCTCCATGGTGTAGTGGTTACCATGCTAGCCTCTAGTTCCAGAGTGTTGTCCTCCATGGTGTAGTGGTTACCATGCTAGCCTCTAGTTCCAGAGTGTTGTCCTCCATGTTGTAGTGGTTACAATGCTAGCCTCTAGTTCCAGAGTGTTGTCCTCCATGATGTAGTGGTTACCATGCTAGCCTCTAGTTCCAGAGTGTTGTCCTCCATGTTGTAGTGGTTACGATGCTAGCCTCTAGTTCCAGAGTGTTGTCCTCAATGTTGTAGTGGTTACGATGCTAGCCTCTAGTTCCAGAGTGTTGTCCTCCATGGTGTAGTGGTTACGATGCTAGCCTCTAGTTCCAGAGTGTTGTCCTCCATGGTGTATTGGTTACCATGCTAGCCTGTAGTTCCAGAGTGTTGTCCTCCATGTTGTAGTGGTTACAATGCTAGCCTCTAGTTTCAGAGTGTTGTCCTCCATGGTGTAGTGGTTACGATGCTAGCCTCTAGTTCCAGAGTGTTGTCCTCCATGGTGTAGTGGTTACCATGCTAGCCTCTAGTTCCAGAGTGTTATCCCCCATGGTGTAGTGGTTACCATGCTAGCCTCTAGTTCCAGAGTGTTGACCTCCATGGTGTAGTGGTTACCATGCTAGCCTCTAGTTCCAGAGTGTTGACCTCCATGGTGTAGTGGTTACCATGCTAGCCTCTAGTTCCAGAGTGTTATCCTCCATGATGTAGTGGTTACCATGCTAGCCTCTAGTTCCAGAGTGTCGACCTCCATGGTGTAGTGGTTACCATGGTAGCCTCTAGTTCCAGAGTGTTATCCTCCATGATATAGTGGTTATCATGCTAGCCTCTAGTTCCAGAGTGTTATCCTCCATGATGTAGTGGTTACCATGCTAGCCTCTAGTTCCAGAGTGTTATTCTCCATGATGTAGTGGTTACCATGCTAGCCTCTAGTTCCAGATTGTTGTCCTCCATGTTGTAGTGGTTACCATGCTAGCCTCTAGTTCCAGTGTTATCCTCCATGATGTAGTGGTTACCATGCTAGCCTCTAGTTCCAGAGTGTTGTCCTCCATGATGTAGTGGTTACCATGCTAGCCTCTAGTTCCAGAGTGTCGACCTCCATGATGTAGTGGTTACCATGCTAGCCTGTAGTTCCAGAGTGTCGACCTCCATGGTGTAGTGTTTACGTTGCTAGCCTCTAGTTCCAGATTTTTGTCCTACATGGTGTAGTGGTTACGTTGCTAGCCTCTAGTTCCAGAGTGTCGACCTCCATGGTGTAGTGGTTACGTTGCTAGCCTCTAGTTCCAGATTTTTGTCCTACATGGTGTAGTGGTTATGATGCTAGCCTCTAGTTCCAGAGTGTCGACCTCCATGGTGTAGTGGTTACGTTGCTAGCCTGTAGTTCCAGAGGTTGCAGATTCATACCTGGCGGAGGGTAATGGATTTTTTCAGGCGTGAAAATCCTTAGCATGGCTTCCTTCAGAAGGGAAGTAAAGCTGCTGGTCCCGTGTCATAGATTTATGGCACGTAAAAGAACCTCAAGCCTGATAAAGAGGCCTCTGAGTAAAATTACCAGTCTTTCACACCCAATATAGAAAGGGACGCTAAGGACCACAGCAGTTAAAGAGTGTCCATAAATAAAACTCAATTCAATTTAATTTCATCTTAATTGTTTACCTAGGATCACCCTTAAACTTTGTTTACATTATTTGCACTTACATTTGAGATGTTTTGTGTGTTACATGAAGTCATAAATTGAATAAAGTTGGTTTTTGTGTCTTGAATATTCATGTGTTTCATAGTTATGGTTGTGTTGTCAGATATAGGATTGAACTGTAAATTGTATTTAAAGCTAGATCATTTGTGTAAAGTGTGTATAATAAATATCTTAGCACTCATCCTTGAGGGACCCCTGATACGATCTGCCTCCAGTGGGAATGAATATAATGTGATTTGCCTTCAACAATAATCTTTTGTTTTGGATTACTAAGATAAGACTCAAAACCATTTCAAACTATTGCCTCTTACCCCATAATATTCCAACTTTTTGAGCAAAATTTCATGATTGACACAATCAAAAGCCGTGGAAGTAACACATGTTTTAGCAGCAGTAAAATTATCTTCATCTAAACTTTTTGATACTTATTTACAAGGTTGATTAGGACAGAGGTTATTGAATAATTTTTCCTGAAACATGTTGACATTTATTTAATACATTGTGATTATCTAAGTAGACTATTAAATGGGAATATACGAGTTTTTCAAGTATCATAGAGAAACTAGTCAAAATTGATATTGTTCTTTAGTTTGCCTTAATTAAGTATATTTCATTCTATCTGAGAAGTTGCTAGTTGTGAATGATTGATTGAAAATTGATTTTTTACTTCTTTTATTGTGAAAGAGGTATTTCATCCATCCTGCAGATGTCTTAGGTTTTGAGGAAGTTATCATTTGTTTTATATCTTTTGTAGTAACTATACCTAAATTGAATTTGGGGGAATTGTGATAAATTGAGATGAAAGTTTATACATGGAGAATTGAACAGACAGTGGGAATTCTTGTAATTATCTGGATATGTTAATAAAATCTTATTTAAGAATTGTATTCTATTTAAAGTCTCATCATCAGTTTTATAATTTCTTTGTATAGTTTTTCCAGATATAGCCGTAAGTCCAAGTTCACTTTTATTATCTTCCAGGCAGCCCTACTTTTATGGTTTGAGTTATTCATAAATTTATCAACAGCCGTGGCTTTTGTTTTCTTTATAGTCATTTTGTGTATTTTATAATACTGTGCTATAGCTGGAGTTAAATTAATTTTTAATTGGTTATAAAGCTCTTGCCTTCTAAAGCTGGACACCTTTATCAAGTGCAATGAAATTTTATTTAATATATGCCAATATGCTATTTTAGGAAATATTTGTAAAAAATTATTACAATTCTTGACTACAGAGTTTTGAGGATCAAAGAGCCAATCTATATTGCTTAATCCATATTTAATTCTTTGATATTTTCATCACTATATATCCGAGTTGTCCTATACTCTCTGTAATTTTATTATGAGGATGATCTGATAGTCCTGTCTCAATTGTAGTACACTCACCAAGACAGTAAGTATTTGTAAAGCTAGTATTAGTTATTATGGTGCGTCCTTTTATGTGGAGGGTCATGCCATATGTTTATACTAAATTTGAGAGCTGAAGGGCAGTCATTATATCAATGTTACTGTCCTTTTTCTTTACTAACCTTACCTATCAGCATCTTTAACTAATGATTGCAGTGTTGATAGTAAGGCACCACATATAGAGAGATTACAATAGTTTTCAAGCCAATTAGCGGAATTTTAGTGGTCATGTTTAAATCTTTTTAGGAGGATACAAGAACCGCCATGATTTGAGGTTTCTCTTGACTAATTTGACACTATAAGTTTATTTAGTATATGTACTTCATTATTGAAAGAGGAAGGAATTCTAGCAAATGCATCCTGATTCTCAGATCCATTGAGAATTGGTTCTTCTAGTGAAAGTGTTTATATGTAACTCAAAACTGCCTATTACCTAAGAAATAATAGCGAAAACTACAAAGAACACCAAAAACTGGTACAAATTACCAAAGTACCACAAACAACTTTAATGTATGCTGATAATAAAGGATTGAATCTTGGAACAGCTAGAGGAATCAGAAATGTCATCCTCTGTGGTGTAGTGGCCTCCAGTTCCCGAGGTTGCGGGTTCAAACCGGTGGAGGGCAATGGATTTTTTTGGGCGTAAAAATCCTTAGCATGGCTTGCTTCAGAAGGGAAATAAAGCCGGTGGTCCCATGTTGTAGATTTATGGCACGTAAAAATACCTCAAGCCTAGTAAGGAGGCCTTTGAGCAAAATTACCAGCCTTTCACGCCCAATATAGAATGGGATGTTAAGGACCACAGTAGTTAAAGAGCATCCATAAATAAAAAAAACAAAAGAAAAGAAGTCAGAAATAGACCTGCATTTAGAAAATGTTTATTGAATTTTGACGTTGACTAACCTGTATTATGTTGGCTAACCTGTATTGTGTTGGCTGAATTGGAACCAGATGAAAAAGTATTGTTGGTAGTTACAAACAAATGATGTTCCAATGCGCAAAATTAACTTTCCACTTTGCTACTAATATGCATTTCTGTTCTCATTCTCGAGTAATTGAGTGTTGCATGTTGTTTTGCTTCCTATTCTTGGGTTATAAAGTCCCAAATTGATTGTATCTGTTTACTTGCAAAGTTTCACATTGGAATATTAAATGCAAGGCCGTACTTCTTTTAAGGCATCATTAGCTTACCATGTCTTTGATCTTGGATATTTTTCTAGTAATGTATATGGTAAAACCCAATATGGCCTGGTACCTGTGCCATTCTCGACAGCCCTTGATCTCGTTAAGGATGTGGTCTGAGATGACATATATACTGTGGGCTGTCTTCCAGCCTGTCTTGTAATCAGTTGAATTTTAACATTAAAGGATCTATTCAAGCATAAAGTGTCCTGGCCTCTCTGATCTGACATGGAGGCTAGTGCAAAATGACATTTATTTTTTCACAAATATGTACATTGGTATAGCTACAGAGAATGCTTTTTTTTCAGCTTGAAGAGGAAAAGGTTCACCTTAATGAAATAATACACCTCAAAGATATGGAGAAGGCAAATAAGGACGAAGAAACTCGCTTGCAGGCAAAGGTGGAAGAAAAGGAGATAGAGAAAAGGCAACAAATTTTAGAAGTTCATTTGGTGAGTTTATTTATATTGGTTTTATTAAAAGGTTAGCGAGATGAAACAAACCATCTGTTGTATATGCAACATCCCCAGCCTAGTGTAATAAACTTTGCTGGTCCAACTGCAGCAGGAGTGGCTATAAAAATAAGAGAACAACTCTCTCAATATAAGTTACTCTTACATCCATGAATATATGTTATTATTTAAATAGGAACTGATATATCAGTGTATACCTACATGAGTGTGACAGGAACTGAAGGGCACCCCCACACCCCACATCTCACTTGCCATCCTGAAACATGATAAGGATATGGGGGATAACAAAATTTGCTGCATTATATAATCCATCCCAGCTTACATCTACCAACTAGGAAAAATCACAACAAAAAAGAAGTCAGAGTTGCCAGGAGCTCCTGAATGTGTTGGGTAATGGAGGTGCTTCAGAAAACATGGCACTTGCCAATCAACCTAAGATATTTATCCTGGTGAGAAATGAAAGCCCAGGCATCCAATTAAATGTTTTAACTGGACATTTTTCACTTCTAAGGACAATACAGTGCATCTATATCTGATCACAATTTTATTTTACATAGCCTTGGTTCACAAATATTGCTTTGATGATGTAATATAAACAGATTTTTTACACTAAATACATCTTTTGAAGCCCCCTGAATAAAAAATATCAATAATTTAGAAAAAAAGCTGTGTGTGTCTATGTATGTCCCTAGTTCCCAAGGTTGTGGGTTCACACGCAGCGGAGGGTGATGGATTTTTTCAGACGTAAAAATCCTTCGGAAGGGAAGTAAAGCTGATAGTACTGTGTCGTAGATTTACAGCACGTAAAAGAACCTCAGGCCCAATATAGAATGGGACACTAAGGACCACAGCAGTAAAAGAGCGTCCATAAATAAAATTCAATCCAATAACTCAAAATCTGATGTGATACATTGACATGACTTTCTCTACCCTCTATTGTTTGTTAATGGGTATACAGAGTATTCTTACTAAAGCTTAATTTTCTGTCTACTACATTTTAATCTAAATAAACCTTTACAGAAATAGCTATATTACACATTTTGTTATAAATGCAAAGAGGACAGCGATAGTCAAATGTTTAAAAAAAATGTAATTTGAGTTTTATTTATGGATGCTCTTTAACTGCTGTGATTCTTAGCATCATATTCTATATTTGGAGTGAAAGACTGGTAATATTGCTCAGAGGCCTCTTTATCAGGCTTGAGGTCGTTTTATGTGCCGTAAATCTACAACAGGGATTTACTTCCCTTCTGAAGGAAGCCCTACTAAGGATTTTTCGCCCAAAAAAATCCATCGCCCTCCGCCGGGTTTCAACCCATGACCTTGGGAACTAGAAGTCAAATGTTTAAGAACAAGACACTATATGCTGACCTTAAAATTCCATACTGTTTCCATGACATCGCGGGAAACAAGTGAATGTTGACATGACTTAAAGAGAATGGCCAAGTAATGAAAATTTGAACCATTACTAACGGATGTCTCAGAAATAACTTATGCTACAAAAACGCTTATTTTAAATAAATTGTGAGTTTTTGAAAGAGACCTACATTTTTAGTGAAGTACGTTTTCGTCTATCACTTAATGTTTAGTGGTTATACAAAATTCCTTCAGAATGAAAGCTATTCCCAAAAAATTCAAGACATACATTTTATTTGTTAGGTCCTCTTCATTCTTTTATACACAAAACATGTACATCTCAGTTTATGTCATATAAAATGTTTTTGTTTAAATCATGAATTAAATTTAACAGGAGATGTTTCATAATCCATTTGATTGCATCAGTTTTCTTTGTTGACTCATTTATTTACGTTGTTATTGTATAAACAAATAAATAATGAGCCAATAAAGAGAAATAAAGCTGAAGATGCAATCAAATGGATTATAAAGCATGTTCTGTTTTAAAAAGATAAGTGAGGAATTGTTTCAAATAGTTAATGTATTTGTGTGTGCATCACTGTTAATAGCTTCATTTATGTGTGTTACTGGTATGTTTTTGAAGTGATAGCTTGCTATTTGTTTCTTCTCATGGTCATATTCAAAGCGACACACTGTATGTGCAATGAAAGTTTATCTTGTCCCCACAACCACTGCCTTCGTCCCCTCCAGTATAACACTGTTGACGGATTCATTTATACTGGTGCATGTGCTAATACATATGTTTTGCTCTTGTGAACCCTGCAAGGATTGCATGCACTTATAAAAAATAGACAAAGCCTTCACATGATAAACGGTATACAGGTGTTATTAGAAATAATAATAATAATAATAATAATAATAATAATAATAATAATAATAATAATAATAATAATAATAATAATAATAATAATGATCATGATGATGATGACGATGATGATGATGTTATCCACAAGTGTGCAAGGAAGAAACAAATCTTTAGTTTCCAACACTGATTTTGAGCACTTAGTGCAGTATAGCACATAATATTTGTCATACTTCAGTTCACAGGGTTTATAAATTCATTAATGCATTACTAAATGAAAATTAAATTTCTATGGAACACATTTTATGCACAGCTCATTACGGCATTTCTTATGGTAGAATTTAAACAATATGAGGCTTCTGACATTTCTTGGAGAGGTATGTTTCCATGGCAACGTCCTCTCTGCTGTTGCTCTAGCCAGTAAGGTGCCACCACCCCCCTTTCCCTTCGCCTACAAGCTGAACTTAGAGGGGTAACATGTTACCATGTCATATTACATTATAGCACGTGGTTTACTATGGCTTATTAGCATTCATTTGTATTCCCTTTATTTTTGTTATTTACTGCTTGTTGTTGAGTGTTTGGAGAGAATAACAATTATATTATCATAAACAACAGTTATTAATAGCCCATAACACACAATAAGTTAAGAGTAGTGCTGCACAAAATCCAGGTATTGCAGCAGTTGTAATACTGTCTTAAAATATCTCAACCATCATGCAAACGAGAAAGACACGTTAGAATGCAAGATTCTCCCGAGAGTCTCAAAGTGTGAATGTTGTGTGATCTAATGTATAAAACCCAAAGTTTACAAGAAACCCAACAACAAGCGAAAACATCATTGCCTATAGGCAATATGTTCCAAAAGGCCGCTGATAAGACCATTGCACTTAAAAGTGGCATATAAAAAATATGTACAAGATTACATGGCTGAAAACAATAAAAGTTGATGATCACCAAAATGGAGCAGCTAACAATGCAAGTAATAAAACAAATGATGTCAGAAAATTGGACGGTATCACATAGCAAGACTAATTGTTGAAGAAGAAATTTTAAATGAGTACGTAGATATTAATGAACATCTCCATCAGCGGTTTGTCTTCTCCTGTCATCGCCATCAATGTGAAGAATTTAATTATTGTAGTAGTAAGTCACTGTAACTATAAAGTAATTTAAGCTAAATTGGTTCCTAGTATAGTTTATGAAAGTTGGTTATTTTCTACATATTTTGCACACTGCATAAATTAGACATAGCAGAGCAGTCAAATGTATTATAAACATAAAGCTCAGTATTTTAAATGCAAAATGTTAGGAATAAAACACAGATGTCGGAGTCATAAGCTTCTTTATGTGCTGAACAAGTAGGAATTTAGTTTATGATCCTAGCTCTAACCACATCAGACTTATTAATGGTAAATCCCTGAGAGGTGTTTGCTCTCCCACTTCTCCGCCTCGAGTGAGCTGTCAGGAATCTCAGGCTGTTTAAATGGCACTGTATACATTGTTTTGGTTCTGTTGTCAGAAATAACAAACATGTAACCTTCCTTTCTCACCTCGCACTGCTATAATTATAATAGCTGTAGTTAATAATAGCACATTAATCTTCTTTTGTTAGCAGTCTGAGAAAGACAATTTATTTAGACATGTATGTGCAGTAATAAATCAAGTATTAGCATTGTCAAGTGAGCATGCCAGGTAGCATTTTGCCCTCCCATTCCCCTCCCTATAAACGGTTGCAACATAGCTCTCCCTCCACTTCGCTCATGCCAGAGCTGTCTCAAGGGACCAGTTATAACACAGCAATTATAAATAGACAGAAGAATAAGCTTTTGTAAGTAGATAAACTAATTTGAATGTAACACATCAGATTTTTATTTTAACAATAAGTTTGATTCATTCATATGGGGATTTTGTAATAGTTGCTAGTTTAATTTGGGTCCGTTTCTTTGCCAGCTTTGTTGTTATGAGATGTAATGTGCTATCTCTCAAGATTTAATGTTGGATATGATTTAGGGCTGTTTGACACTTTGTTTGCTAACATTATGTTAAAATTTGTGTTTCATCAAGCTTTTACAGAAAATCATTAGTTAAAATGTTGTTGATGTCAAAGACAACTGCAGACATCAGCTTGTGAAAAGATGGTGACCAAACGGCATGTCTTCTGAAAATTTGTTTATGCATTGCATTGCTCTCTGTGTCTGTAGCAGACAACTAGTTACATTCATACACAATCGCCATGTGATTGTTTTAGGTTAGAATGTTTCTTGTTCAAAAAGATTAATTGTACAACTTGTTTCTAAGTATAGAGTGCAGACTTACAATAAGGATAAGAAAGAAAACCACAAATAATTTAATGGAAGCCACGTGTAGCACCAAAATGCCAGTTACAACTGGTAGTGGACAAAACTATGTTATCACTGATTAAGGATAAAGCAGACTCAACAAAAATACTGTTTGCTTCAGAAACCCTCCAGATAAACCCACAAATGATAGCTTTGCAAATTCCAAAACTATCACCTACCAATAGATGAAGTGTGCGAGTAGAGCGATAATACTTGTAGCATAGGAGAAAAAGGCATGATTCTGTTGGTAGTATTGTAATTTCTCGTATTTCCTATAAAACACTGCTCATGACACTTTGGACAGTCTGTTTCACTGTAAAATTCCTCTTTTTGAAAGTTTGCAAATTTATTATGATGCGTTGTCTCCCTTTCATTAGGAATGGCATTCAAAAACACTAAATAAAGCGTGCAGCCCTTTTCCAACTTCTAACATTTGTTAAATGCCTGGACACAAGGGTATGGCAATACTAACTTAACACAATGTTAAAACCAACATTGTTTGATGAAACAGAATATGTGTTAACTTCAGTATTAAATCAGTTTAACATTATGTTAAAATATACCCTAGTTGATGAAAGCAGCCCTTAAGGTTTCTACTGTAAGGGTCTTAGCTACATAAGAATAGACAATTTCACACTGGCATACTTTTATGGTTTAATCATACAATTTATAGGAATAGAGACTTTTTATGATTTTACAGCACTGATTGCCTTTTTCCAGTTTTTATGGTACTGTTGTAAAGTTCTATCATAGACATGCAAAAACATTAATTTCTAGTGCATTATATTGCCATTTTTTATGATACTAATGTACGACATCGTATTAATGTATGATTACACCTAAAAATCATGCTATGCTAATAATATACAGTGCTATGACAAGCCAGAGCTCATCTGTGTGTCTGTGTGCTTCATGGTCCCCATTCGCTGGGCTGCAGCATCTCTAGCGACTTCTAGTAAATTGCATACAGTGCATAGGTCACAGCTCATCTGTGTGTGTGTCTGTGCGTCATGGTCCCCATTCACTGGGCTGCAGCATCACAGGCAACTTCTAGTAAATTGTATACAGTGCATAAGTCAGAGCTCATCTGTGTGTGTGTGTGCGCGCGCGTCATGGTCCCCATTCATTGCGCTGCAGCTTCACTAGCATTTTTGGGTAAATTGTATACAGTGCATAGGTCAGAGCTAGTCTGTGTGTCTGTGCTTCATGGTCCCCATTCACTGGGCTGCAGTATCACTCGTGACTTCTAATAAATTTTATACAATGCATAGGTCGGAGCTAGTCTGAGTGTCTGTGCTTTATGGTCCCCATTCACTGGGCTGCAGTATCACTCGTGACTTCTAATAAATTTTATACAATGCATAGGTCAGAGCTAGTCTGTGTCTCTGTGCTTCTGGTCCCCATTCACTGGGCTGCAGTATCACTCGTGACTTCTAGTAAATTTTATACAATGCATAGGTCAGAGCCAGTCTGAGTGTCTGTGCTTCATGGTCCCTATTCACTGGGCTGCAGTATCACTCGTGACTTCTAGTAAATTTTATACAATGCATAGGTCAGTGCTAGTCTGAGTGTCTGAGCTTCATGGTCCCCATTCACTGGGCTGCAGTATCACTCGTGACTTCTAGTAAATTTTATACAATGCATAGGTCAGTGCTAGTCTGAGTGTCTGGGCTTCATGGTCCATATTCATTGGGCTGCAGTATCTCTGGTAACTTCTAGTAAATTGTATACAGTACATAGGTCAGTGCTAGTCTGTGTCTCTGTGCTTCATGGTCCATATTCATTGGGCTGCAGTATCTCTGGTAACTTCCAGTAAATTGTATACAGTACATAGGTCAGTGCTAGTCTGTGTCTCTGTGCTTCATGGTCCATATTCATTGGGCTGCAGCATCTCTGGTAACTTTCAGTAAATTGTATACAGTACATAGGTCAGTGCTAGTCTGTGTCTCCGTGCTTGATGGTCCATATTCATTGGGCTGCAGTATCTCTGGTAACTTCCAGTAAACTGTATACAGTACATAGGTCAGTGCTAGTCTGTGTCTCCGTGCTTGATGGTCCATATTCATTGGGCTGCAGTATCTCTGGTAACTTCCAGTAAACTGTATACAGTACATAGGTCAGTGTTAGTCTGTGTGTCTGTGCTTCATGGTCCATATTCATTGGGCTGCAGTATCTCTGGTAACTTCTAGTAAAATGCATACAGCACATAGGTCAGTGCTAGACTGTGTCTCCGTGCGTCATGGTCCATATTCATTGGGCTGCAGTATTTCTGGTAACTTCTAGTAAATTGTATACAGTACATAGGTCAGTGCTAGTCTGAGTGTCTGTGCTTCATGGTCCATATTCATTGGGCTGCAGTATCTCTGGTAACTTCTAGTAAATTGTATAGAGTACATACGTCAGGGCTCATCTGTGTCTCTGTGCTTCATGGTCCCCATTCTCGGGGCTGCAGCATCACTAGCGACTTCAAGTAAATTTTATACAGTTCATAGGTCAGAGTTAGTCTGTGTCGGTGCTTCATGGTCCCAATTCACTGGGCTGCAGCAGCACTAGCGAGTTTTAGTAAATTGTATACCGTGCTTAGGTAAAATTTAGTCTGTGTGTTTGTTCTTCACGGTCCCCTTTCACTGGGCTCCAGCATCACTAGCGACTTCTAGTAAATTGTATACAATGTATAATTTAGAGCTAGTCTGTGTGTCTGTGCTACATGGTACCCATTCACCGGGCTGTAGCATCACTAGCGACATTTAGCAAATTGTATGCAGTGCATAGGTCAGAGCTAATCTGTGTGTCTGTGCTCCATGGGCCCCATTAACTGGGCTGCAGTATCACTAATTACTTCTAGTAATATGTATACAGTGCATAGGGCATAGCTCTTCTGTGTGACTGTGCTTTATGGTCCCCATTCACTGGTCTGCAGCTTCACTAGCGACCTTTAGTAAGTTGTATAGAGTGCGTAGGTCAGAGCTCATCTGTGTGTCTGGGCTTCATGGTCCCCATTCACTGGGCTGCAGCATCACTAGCGACTTTCAGTAAGTCGTATAGAGTGCGTAGTTCAGAGGTCATCTGTGTAACTGTGCTATATGCTCTCCATTCACTGGGCTGCAGTGCCACTGGTGACTTCTAGTAAAATGTATACAGTGCATAGGTCAGAGCTCATCTGCGTGTCTTGTGTTCTTTATGGTCCCCATTCACTGGGCTGCAGTATCATAAGTGACCTCTAGTAAATTGTATACACAGCGTAGGCCAGAATGTGTGTCTCTGTACTTCATGGTCCAGATACACTGGGCTGCAGCATCACTAATGACTTCTAGTAAATTATATACAGTGCATAGGTCAGAGCTAGT
This sequence comes from Deroplatys truncata, assembly GCA_030765065.1. Classification (NCBI taxonomy): domain Eukaryota; kingdom Metazoa; phylum Arthropoda; class Insecta; order Mantodea; family Mantidae; genus Deroplatys; species Deroplatys truncata. Next base: position 2,047,517 of record CM060977.1, on the reverse strand, counting down.
TTGTGTGTCTGTTTGCTTCTCGGTCCCCATTCACTGGGCTGCAGCATCACTAATGACTTCTAGTAAATTATATACGGTGCATAGGTCAGATGTAGTCTGTGTGTCTGTTTGCTTCTCGGTCCCCATTCACTGGGCTGCAGCATCACTAATGACTTCTAGTAAATTATATACAGTTAATAGGTCAGAGCTAGTTTGTGTGTCTGTACTTCATGGTCCCCATTCACTGGGCAGCAGTATCCCCTGTGACATCTGGTAAATTGTATACAATGCTTAGGTCAGAACTAGTCTGTGTGTCTGTGCTGCATGGTCTCTATTCACTTGGCTGCAGTATCACTGCTTACTTCTAGTAAATTGTCTACAGCCCATAGGTCAGAGCTAGTCTATGTGTCTTGGTTCATGGGCCCCATTCATTGGGCAGCAGTATCCCTTGTGACATCTGGTAAACTGTATACAATGGTTAGGTCAGATCTCGTCTGTGTGTCTGTGCTGCATGGTCCCTATTCACTGGGCTGCAGTATCACTGGTTACTTCTAGTAAATTGTCTACAGCGCATAGGTCAGAGCTCATTTGTATGTCTCGGATTAATGGCCCCCATTCACTGGGCTGATGCATAACTGGTGACTTCTAGTAAATTGTATGCAGTGTATTGGCTCAGAGCTATTCTGTGTGTCTGTCCTTCATGGTCCCCGTTCATTGGGCTGCAGCATCGTTAATGATCTCCAGTCAATTTTATACAGTGCATTGGTCAGAGTTCATCTGTGTGTCTGTGTTTCATGGTACCCATTCACTGGCCTGTAGCATCACTGGTGACCTCTAGTCAATTGTATAAAATGCATTGGTCAGAACGCAACTGTGTGTTTGTGTTTCATTGTCCCCATTCACTTGGCTGCAGCGTCAGTGTTGACTTCTAGTAAATGTTATACAGTGCATTGGTCAGAGCTAGTCTGTGTGTCTGTGCTTCATGGTCCCAAATCTTTGGGTTGCAGCATCACTAGTGACTTTTAGTAAATTGTATACCGTGCAAAGTCAAAGCTAGTCTGTGTGTTTGTGCTTCTTAGTCCCCATTCACTGGACTGCAGTATCACTGGCGACGTCTAGTAAATTGTATACAATGCATTTGTAAGAATTCATCTGTGTGTCTATGTTTCATCGTCCCCATTCACAGGGCTGCAGCATCAGTGGTGACTTACAGTAAATTTTATACAGTGCATTGGTCAGAACTAGTCTGTGTGACTGTGCTTCATGGTTCCCATTCACTGGGCTCCAGTATCCCTAGCGACGTCTAGTAAATTGTATACAGTGCATAGGTCAGTGCTAGTCTGTGTCTCTGTGCTTCATGGTCCCCATTCTCTGGGCTGCAGCATCACTAGCCACATCTAGTAAGCTTTATACAGTTCATAGGTCAGAGCTGGTTTGTGCTTCATGGGACTAATTCACTGGGCTGCAGTATCACTAATGACTTCTAGTAAATTATATACGGTGCATAGGTCAGATGTAGTCTGTGTGCTCATGGTCCCCATTCACTGGGCTGCAGTATCACTAGTGATTTCTAGTAAATTGTATACAATGCATAATTTAGAGCTAGTGTGTGTGTCTGTGCTACATGGTCCTAATTCACTGGGCTGTAGCATCACTAGCGACATTTAGCAAATTGTATGCAGTGCATAGGTCAGAGCTAATCTGTGTGTCTGTGCTCCATGGTCCCCATTAACTGGTCTGCAGTATCACTAATTACTTCTAGGAATATGTATACAGTGCATAGGGCATAGCTCTTCTGTGTGACTGTGCTTTATGGTCCCCATTCACTGGACTGCTGTATCACTGGTGATTTCTAGTATATTATATACAGTGCACAGGCCAGTGCTAGTCTGTATGACTCTGCTTCATGGTCCCAATTCGCAGGACTGCTTTTTCACTAGCGACTTCTAGTAAATTGTATACAGTGCATTGGTCAGAGCTAGTCTGTGTGACTGTGCATCATGGTCCCCATTCACAGGGCCGCAGTATCACTAGTGATTCCTAGTAAATTGTATACAGTGCGTAGGTCAGAGCTCACCTGTGTGACTGCTTTAGGTCCCAGTTCACTGTGCTACAGCGTAACTAGTAACTTCCAGTAAATTGCATACAGTGCATAGGTCAGTGCTAGTCTGAGTGTCTGTGCTTCATGGACCCCATTCACTGGGCTGCGGTATCACTCGTGACTTCTAATAAATTTTATACATTGCATAGGTCAGAGCTAGTCTGTGTCTCTGTGCTTCACGGTCTCCATTCACTGGGCTGCAGTACAACTCGTGACTTCTAGTAAATTTTTATACAATGCATAGGTCAGAGCTAGTCTGTGTGTCTGTGCTTCATGGTCCCCATTCACTGGCTGGAGTATCACTCGTGACTTCTAGTAAATTTTATACAATGCATAGGTCAGTGCTAGTCTGAGTGTTTGGGCTTCATGGTCCCCATTCACTGGGCTGCAGTATCACTCGTGACTTCTAGTAAATTTTATACAATGCATAGGTCAGTGCTAGTCTGAGTGTCTGGGCTTCATGGTCCCCATTCACTGGCTGCAGTATCACTCGTGACTTCTAGTAAATTTTATACAATGCATAGGTCAGTGCTAGTCTGAGTGTTTGGGCTTCATGGTCCCCATTCACTGGGCTGCAGTATCACTCGTGACTTCTAGTAAATTTTATACAATGCATAGGTCAGTGCTAGTCTGAGTGTCTGGGCTTCATGGTCCCCATTCACTGGGCTGCAGTATCACTCGTGACTTCTAGTAAATTTCATACAATGCATAGGTCAGTGCTAGTCTGAGTGTCTGGGCTTCATGGTCCCCATTTACTGGGCTGCAGTATCACTCGTGACTTCTAGTAAATTTTATACAATGCACAGGTCAGTGCTAGTCTGAGTGTCTGGGCTTCATGGTCCATATTCATTGGAATGCAGTATCTCTGGTAACTTCCAGTAAATTGGATACAGTGCATAGTTCAGTGCCAGTTTGATTGTCTGGGCTTCATGGTCCATATTCATTGGGCTGCAGTATCTCTGGTAACTTCCAGCAAATTGCATACAGTACATAGGTCAGTGCTAGTCTGAGTGTCTGGGCTTCATGGTCCGTATTAAGGGGGCTGCAGTATCTCTGATAACTTCTAGTAAATTGTATACAGTACATAGGTCAGTGCTAGTCTTTGTCTCTTAGCTTCATGGTCCATATTCATTGGGCTGCAGTATTTCTGGTAGCTTCTAGTAAATTGTATACAGTGCATAGATCAGTGCTAGTCTGAGTGTCTGGGCTTCATGGTCCATATTCATTGGGCTGCATTATCTCTGGTAACTTCTGGTAAATTGTATACAGTACATAGGTCAGTGCTAGTCTGTGTGTGTGTGCTTCATGGTCTATATTCATTGGGCTGCAGTATGTCTGGTAACTTCCAGTAAATTGTATACAGTACATAGGTCAGTGCTAGTCTGTGTGTCTGTGCTTCATGGTCCATATTCATTGGGCTGCAGTATCTCTGGTAACTTCTGGTAAATTGTATACAGTACATAGGTCAGTGCTAGTCTGTGTCTCTGTGCTTCATGGTCAATATTCATTGGGCTGCAGTATCTCTGGTAACTTCTAGTAAATTGCATACAGTACATAGGTCAGTGCTAGTCTGTGTCTCTGTGCCTCATGGTCAATATTCATTGGGCTGCAGTATCTCTGGTAACTTCTAGTAAATTGCATACAGTACGTAGGTCAGTGCTAGTCTGTGTCTCTGTGCTTCATGCTCCATATTCATTGGGCTGCATTATCTCTGGTAACTTCTAGTAAATTGTATAGAGTACTTAGGTCACGGCTCATCTGTGCCTCTGTGCTTCATGGTCCCCATTCTCGGGGCTGCAGCATCACTAGCGACTTCTAGTAAATTTTATACAGTTCATAGGTCAGAGTTAGTCTGTGTCTGTGCTTCATGGTCCCAATTCACTGGGCTGCAGCAGCACTAGCGAGTTTTAGTAAATTGTATACCGTGCTTAGGTCAAATTTAGTCTGTGTGTTTGTTCTTCACGGTCCCCTTTCACTGGGCTCCAGCATCACTAGCGACTTCTAGTAAATTGTATACAATGCATAATTTAGAGCTAGTCTGTGTGTCTGTTCCACATGGTACCCATTCACCGGGCTGTAGCATCACTAGCGACATTTAGCAAATTGTATGCAGTGCATAGGTCAGAGCTAATCTGTGTGTCTGTGCTGCATGGGCCCCATTAACTGGGCTGCAGTATCACTAATTACTTCTAGTAATATGTATACAGTGCATAGGGTATAGCTCTTCTGTGTGACTGTGCTTTATGGTCCCGATTCACTGGCCTGCAGCTTCACTAGCGACCTTTAGTAAGTCGTATAGACTGCGTAGGTCAGAGGTCATCTGTGTAACTGTGCTATATGCTCTCCATTCACTAGGCTGCAGTGCTACTGGTGACTTTTAGTAAAATGTATACAGTGCATAGGTCAGAGCTCATCTGCGTGTCTTGTGTTCTTCATGGTCACCTTTCACTGGGCTGCAGTATCATAAGTGACCTCTAGTAAATTGTAAACACAGCGTAGGCCAGAATGTGTGTCTCTGTGCTTCATGGTCCAGATACACTGGGCTGCAGCATCACTAATGACTTCTAGTAAATTATATACGGTGCATAGGTCAGATGTAGTCTTTGTGTCTAATTGCTTCTCAGTCCCCATTCACTGGGCTGCAGCATCACTAATGACTTCTAGTAAATTATATACCGTTAATAGGTCAGAGCTGGTCTGTGTGTCTGTTTGCTTCATGGTCCCCATTCACTGTGCTGCAGTATCACTAGTGGCTTCTATTAAGTTAAATACACTGCGTAAGTCAGAGCTAGTTTGTGTGTCTGTGCTTCATGGTCCCCATTCACTGGGCAGCAGTATCCCTTGTGACATCTGGTAAATTGTATACAATGCTTAGGTCAGAACTAGTCTGTGTGTCTGTGCTGCATGGTCTCTATTCACTTGGCTGCAGTATCACTGCTTACTTCTAGTAAATTGTCACAGCCCTTAGGTCAGAGCTAGCCTATGTGTCTTGGTTCATGGGCCCCATTCATTAGGCAGCAGTATCCCTTGTGACATCTTGTAAACTGTATACAATGGTTAGGTCAGAACTAGTCTGTGTGTCTGTGCTGCATGGTCCCTATTCACTGGGCTGCAGTATCACTGGTTACGTCTAGTAAATTGTCTACAGCGCATAGGTCAGAGCTCATCTGTATGTCTCGGCTTAATGGCCCCCATTCACTGGGCTGATGCATAACTGGTGACTTCTAGTAAATTGTATGCAGTGTATTGGCTCAGAGCTATTCTGTGTGTCTGTCCTTCATGGTCCCCGTTCACTGGGCTGCAGCATCGCTAATGATCTCCAGTCAATTTTATACAGTGCATTGGTCAGAACGCATCTGCATGTTTGTGTTTCATTGTCCCCATTCACTAGGCTTCAGCGTCAGTGGTGACTTCTAGTAAATGTTATACAGTGCATTGGTCAGAGCTAGTCTGTGTGACTTTGCTTCATGCTTCCCATTCACTGGGCTGCAGAATCACTAGCGACTTCTAGTAAATTGTATACAGTGCATAGGTCAGAGCACATCTTTGTGTCTGTGCTTCATGGTACCCATTTCTGGGCTACAGCAACACTAGCCACTTGTAGTAAATTGTATACAGTGCATAGGTCAGAGCTATTCTGTGTGTCTGTGCTTCATGGTCCCAATTCATTGGGTTGCAGCATCACTAGTGGCTTTTAGTAAATTGTATACCGTGTAGAGGTCAAAGCTAGTCTGTGTGTTTGTGCTTCTTGGTCCCCATTCACTGGACTGCAGTATCACTGGCGACGTCTAGTAAATTGTATACAATGCATTTGTCAGAATTCATCTGTGTGTCTGTGTTTCATCGTCCCCATTCACTGGGCTGCAGCATCAGTGGTGACTTATAGTAAATTTTATACAGTGCATTGGTCAGAACTGGTCTGTGTGGCTGTGCTTCATGGTTCCCATTCACTGGGCTCCAGTATCCCTGGCGACGACTAGTAAATTGTATACAGTGCATTTGTCAGAGGTCATCTGCGTGAATGTTCTTCATTGTCACCATTCACTGGGCTGCAGCATTACTAGCGAATTCTTGAAAATTGTATGCAGTGCATAGTTTAGAGCTAGTCTGTGTGGCTGTGCTTCATGGTCCCAATTCACTGGGCTGCAGTATCACTAGTGACTTCTAGTAAATTATATACTGTGCATAGGTCAGAGCTAGTCTGTAAGCCTTTGCTTCATGGTCCCCATTCACTGTGCTCCAGTTTCACTGGTTACTTCTGGTAATTTGTATACAGTGCATAGGTCAGTGCTAGTCTTTGTCTGAGTGCTTAATGATCCCCGCTCACTGGGCTGCAATAGTTACTTCCAGTAATATATATACAGTGCATAGGCCAGAGCTCTACTGTGTGTCTGTGCTTCATGGCTCCCATTCACTGGACTGCAGTATCACTGGTGATTTCTAGTAAATTATATACAGTGCATAGGTCAGAGCTCAACTGTGTGACAGCTTTAGGTCCCCGTTCACTGTGCTACAGCGTAACTAGTAACTTCCAGTAAATTGCATACAGTGCATAGGTCAGAGTTAGTCTGTGTGTCTGTGCTTCATGGTCCCCATTCACTGGGCGTAAGTATCACTCGTGACTTCTAGTAAATTTTATACAATGCATACGTCAGTGCTAGTCTGTGTGTCTGTGCTTCATGGTCCCAATTTACTGGTCTGCAGTATCACTCGTGACTTCTAGTATGTTTTATACAGTGCATAGGTCAGAGCTAGTCTGAGTATCTGGGCTTCATGGTCCCCATTCACTGGGCTGCAGTATCACTCGTGACTTCTAGTAAATTTTATACAATGCATAGGTCAGTGCTAGTCTGAGTGTCTGGGCTTCATTGTCCCCATTCCCTGGGCTGCAGTATCACTCGTGACGTCTAGTAAATTTTATACAACGCATAGGTCAGTGCTAGTCTAAGTGTCTGGGCTTCATGGTCCCCAATCACTGGGCTGCAGTATCACTCGTGACTTCTAGTAAATTTTATACAATGCATTGGTCAGTGCTAGTCTGAGTGTCTGGGCTTCATGGTACATATTCATTGGGCTGCAGTATAACTCGTGACTTCTAGTAAATTTTATAAAATGCATAGGTCAGTGCTAGTCTGAGTGTCTGGGCTTCATGGTACATATTCATTGGGCTGCAGTATCACTCGTGACTTCTAGTAAATTTTATACAATGCATAGGTGAGTGCTAGTCTGAGTGTCTGGGCTTCATGGTCCCCATTCACTGGGCTGCAGTATAACTCGTGACTTCTAGTAAATTTTATACAATGCGTAGGTCAGTGCTAGTCTGAGTGTCTAGGCTTCATGGTCCCCATTCACTGGGCTGCAGTATAACTGGTGACTTCTAGTATATTTTATACAATGCATAGGTCAGTGCTAGTCTGAGTGTCTGGGCTTCATGGTCCCCATTCACTGAGCTGCAGTATCACTCGTGACCTCTAGTAAATTTTATACAGTGCATAGGTCAGTGCTAGTCTGAGTGTGTGAGCTTCATGGTCCCCATTCACTAGGCTGCAGTATCACTCGTGACTTCTAGTAAATTTTATACAATGCATAGGTCAGTGCTTGTCTGAGTGTCTGGTCTTCATGGTCCATATTAATTGGATTGCAGTATCTCTGGTAACTTCCAGTAAATTGCATACAGTACATAGGTCAGTGCTAGTCTGAGTGTCTGGGTTTTATGGTCCATATTCATTGTGCTGCAGTATCTCTGGTAACTTCTAGTAAATTGTATACAGTACATAGGTCAGTGCTAGTCTTTGTCTCTGAGCTTCATGGTCCATATTCATTGGGCTGCAGTATCTCTGGTAACTTCCATTAAATTGCAAACAGTGCATAGGTCAGTGCCAGTCTGAGTGTCTGAGCTTCATGGTCCATATTCATTGGGCTGCAGTATCTCTGGTAACTTCTAGTAAATTGTATACAGTACATAGGTCAGTGCTAGTCTGAGTGTCTGGGCTTCAAGGTCCATATTCATTGGAATGCAGTATCTCTGGTAACTTCCAGTAAATTGCATACAGTGCATAGGTCACTGCCAATCTGAGTGTCTGGGCTTCATGGTCCATATTCATTGGGCTGCAGTATCTCTGGTAACTTCCAGTAAATTGCATACAGTACGTAGGTCAGTGCTAGTCTGAGTGTCTGCGCTTCATGGTCCATATTCATTGGGCTGCAGTATCTCTGGTAACTTCTAGTAAATTGTATACAGTACATAGGTCAGTGCTAGTCTTTGTCTGTGAGCTTCATGGTCCATATTCATTGGGCTGCAGTATCTCTGGTAACTTCCAGTAAATTGTATACAGTAAATAGGTCAGTGCTAGTCTGAGTGTCTGGGCTTCGTGGTCCATATTAATTGGAATGCAGTATCTCTGGTAACTTCTAGTAAATTGTATACAGTACATAGGTCAGTGCTAGTCTGCGTGTCTGGGCTTCATGGTTCATATTCATTGGGCTGCAGTATCTCTGGTAACTTCCAGTAAATTATATACAGTACATAGGTCAGTGCTAGTCTGAAGTCTGGGCTTCATGGTCCATATTCATTGGGCTGCAGTATCTCTGGTAACTTCCAGTAAATTGTATACAGTACATAGGTCAGTGCTAGTCTGAGTGTCTGGGCTTCATGGTCCATATTCATTGGAATGCAGTATCTCTGATAACTTCCAGTAAATTGCATACAGTGCATAGTTCAGTGCCAGTTTGAGTGTCTGGGCTTCATGGTCCATATTCATTGCGCTGCAGTACCCCTGGTAATTTCCAGCAAATTGCATACAGTAAATAGGTCAGTGCTAGTCTGAGTGTCTGGGCTTCATGGTCCATATTCATTGGGCTGCAGTATCTCTGGTAACTTCTAGTAAATTGTATACAGTACATAGGTCAGTGCTAGTCTTTGTCTCTGAGTTTCATGGTCCATATTCATTGGGCTGCAGGATTTCTGGTAGCTTCTAGTAAACTGTATACAGTACATAGGTCAGTGCTAGTCTGAGTGTCTGGGCTTCAAGGTCCATATTCATTGGGCTGCATTATCTCTGGTAACTTCTAGTAAATTGTATACAGTACATAGGTCAGTGCTAGTCTGTGTGTGTGTGCTTCATGGTCCATATTCATTGGGCTGCAGTATGTCTGGTAACTTCCAGTACATTGTATACAGTACATAGGTCAGTGCTAGTCTGTGTGTCTGTGCTTCATGGTCCATATTCATTGGGCTGCAGTATCTCTGGTAACTTCAAGTAAATTGTATACAGTACATAGGTCAGTGCTATTCTGTGTGTCTGTGCTTCATGGTCCATATTCATTGGGCTGCATTATCTCTGGTAACTTCTAGTAAATTGTATACAGTACATAGGTCAGTGCTAGTTTTGTGTGTGTGCTTCATGGTCTATATTCATTGGGCTGCAGTATGTCTGGTAACTTCCAGTAAATTGTATACAGTACATAGGTCAGTGCTAGTCTGTGTGTCTGTGCTTCATGGTCCATATTCATTGGGCTGCAGTATCTCTGGTAACTTCTAGTAAATTGTATACAGTACATAGGTCAGTGCTAGTCTGTGTCTCTGTGCTTCATGGTCAATATTCATTGGGCTGCAGTATCTCTGGTAACTTCTAGTAAATTGCATACAGTACATAGGTCAGTGCTAGTCTGTGTCTCTGTGCCTCATGGTCAATATTCATTGGGCTGCAGTATCTCTGGTAACTTCTAGTAAATTGCATACAGTACGTAGGTCAGTGCTAGTCTGTGTCTCTGTGCTTCATGCTCCATATTCATTGGGCTGCATTATCTCTGGTAACTTCTAGTAAATTGTATAGAGTACTTAGGTCACGGCTCATCTGTGCCTCTGTGCTTCATGGTCCCCATTCTCGGGGCTGCAGCATCACTAGCGACTTCTAGTAAATTTTATACAGTTCATAGGTCAGAGTTAGTCTGTGTCTGTGCTTCATGGTCCCAATTCACTGGGATGCAGCAGCACTAGCGAGTTTTAGTAAATTGTATACCGTGCTTAGGTCAAATTTAGTCTGTGTGTTTGTTCTTCACGGTCCCCTTTCACTGGGCTCCAGCATCACTAGCGACTTCTAGTAAATTGTATACAATGCATAATTTAGAGCTAGTCTGTGTGTCTGTTCCACATGGTACCCATTCACCGGGCTGTAGCATCACTAGCGACATTTAGCAAATTGTATGCAGTGCATAGGTCAGAGCTAATCTGTGTGTCTGTGCTGCATGGGCCCCATTAACTGGGCTGCAGTATCACTAATTACTTCTAGTAATATGTATACAGTGCATAGGGTATAGCTCTTCTGTGTGACTGTGCTTTATGGTCCCGATTCACTGGCCTGCAGCTTCACTAGCGACCTTTAGTAAGTCGTATAGACTGCGTAGGTCAGAGGTCATCTGTGTAACTGTGCTATATGCTCTCCATTCACTAGGCTGCAGTGCTACTGGTGACTTTTAGTAAAATGTATACAGTGCATAGGTCAGAGCTCATCTGCGTGTCTTGTGTTCTTCATGGTCACCTTTCACTGGGCTGCAGTATCATAAGTGACCTCTAGTAAATTGTAAACACAGCGTAGGCCAGAATGTGTGTCTCTGTGCTTCATGGTCCAGATACACTGGGCTGCAGCATCACTAATGACTTCTAGTAAATTATATACGGTGCATAGGTCAGATGTAGTCTTTGTGTCTAATTGCTTCTCAGTCCCCATTCACTGGGCTGCAGCATCACTAATGACTTCTAGTAAATTATATACCGTTAATAGGTCAGAGCTGGTCTGTGTGTCTGTTTGCTTCATGGTCCCCATTCACTGTGCTGCAGTATCACTAGTGGCTTCTATTAAGTTAAATACACTGCGTAAGTCAGAGCTAGTTTGTGTGTCTGTGCTTCATGGTCCCCATTCACTGGGCAGCAGTATCCCTTGTGACATCTGGTAAATTGTATACAATGCTTAGGTCAGAACTAGTCTGTGTGTCTGTGCTGCATGGTCTCTATTCACTTGGCTGCAGTATCACTGCTTACTTCTAGTAAATTGTCACAGCCCTTAGGTCAGAGCTAGCCTATGTGTCTTGGTTCATGGGCCCCATTCATTAGGCAGCAGTATCCCTTGTGACATCTTGTAAACTGTATACAATGGTTAGGTCAGAACTAGTCTGTGTGTCTGTGCTGCATGGTCCCTATTCACTGGGCTGCAGTATCACTGGTTACGTCTAGTAAATTGTCTACAGCGCATAGGTCAGAGCTCATCTGTATGTCTCGGCTTAATGGCCCCCATTCACTGGGCTGATGCATAACTGGTGACTTCTAGTAAATTGTATGCAGTGTATTGGCTCAGAGCTATTCTGTGTGTCTGTCCTTCATGGTCCCCGTTCACTGGGCTGCAGCATCGCTAATGATCTCCAGTCAATTTTATACAGTGCATTGGTCAGAACGCATCTGCATGTTTGTGTTTCATTGTCCCCATTCACTAGGCTTCAGCGTCAGTGGTGACTTCTAGTAAATGTTATACAGTGCATTGGTCAGAGCTAGTCTGTGTGACTTTGTTTCATGCTTCCCATTCACTGGGCTGCAGAATCACTAGCGACTTCTAGTAAATTGTATACAGTGCATAGGTCAGAGCACATCTTTGTGTCTGTGCTTCATGGTACCCATTTCTGGGCTACAGCAACACTAGCCACTTGTAGTAAATTGTATACAGTGCATAGGTCAGAGCTATTCTGTGTGTCTGTGCTTCATGGTCCCAATTCATTGGGTTGCAGCATCACTAGTGGCTTTTAGTAAATTGTATACCGTGTAGAGGTCAAAGCTAGTCTGTGTGTTTGTGCTTCTTGGTCCCCATTCACTGGACTGCAGTATCACTGGCGACGTCTAGTAAATTGTATACAATGCATTTGTCAGAATTCATCTGTGTGTCTGTGTTTCATCGTCCCCATTCACTGTGCTACAGCGTAACTAGTAACTTCCAGTAAATTGCATACAGTGCATAGGTCAGAGTTAGTCTGTGTGTCTGTGCTTCATGGTCCCCATTCACTGGGCGTAAGTATCACTCGTGACTTCTAGTAAATTTTATACAATGCATACGTCAGTGCTAGTCTGTGTGTCTATGCTTCATGGTCCCAATTTACTGGTCTGCAGTATCACTCGTGACTTCTAGTAAGTTTTATACAGTGCATAGGTCAGAGCTAGTCTGAGTATCTGGGCTTCATGGTCCCCATTCACTGGGCTGCAGTATCACTCGTGACTTCTAGTAAATTTTATACAATGCATAGGTCAGTGCTAGTCTGAGTGTCTGGGCTTCATTGTCCCCATTCCCTGGGCTGGAGTATCACTCGTGACGTCTAGTAAATTTTATACAACGCATAGGTCAGTGCTAGTCTAAGTGTCTGGGCTTCATGGTCCCCAATCACTGGGCTGCAGTATCACTCGTGACTTCTAGTAAATTTTATACAATGCATTGGTCAGTGCTAGTCTGAGTGTCTGGGCTTCATGGTACATATTCATTGGGCTGCAGTATAACTCGTGACTTCTAGTAAATTTTATAAAATGCATAGGTCAGTGCTAGTCTGAGTGTCTGGGCTTCATGGTACATATTCATTGGGCTGCAGTATCACTCGTGACTTCTAGTAAATTTTATACAATGCATTGGTGAGTGCTAGTCTGAGTGTCTGGGCTTCATGGTCCCCATTCACTGGGCTGCAGTATAACTCGTGACTTCTAGTAAATTTTATACAATGCGTAGGTCAGTGCTAGTCTGAGTGTCTAGGCTTCATGGTCCCCATTCACTGGGCTGCAGTATAACTCGTGACTTCTAGTATATTTTTTACAATGCATAGGTCAGTGCTAGTCTGAGTGTCTGGGCTTCATGGTCCCCATTCACTGAGCTGCAGTATCACTCGTGACCTCTAGTAAATTTTATACAGTGCATAGGTCAGTGCTATCTGAGTGTGTGAGCTTCATGGTCCCCATTCACTAGGCTGCAGTATCACTCGTGACTTCTAGTAAATTTTATACAATGCATAGGTCAGTGCTTGTCTGAGTGTCTGGTCTTCATGGTCCATATTCATTGGAATGCAGTATCTCTGGTAACTTCCAGTAAATTGCATACAGTACATAGGTCAGTGCTAGTCTGAGTGTCTGGGTTTTATGGTCCATATTCATTGTGCTGCAGTATCTCTGGTAACTTCTAGTAAATTATATACAGTACATAGGTCAGTGCTAGTCTTTGTCTCTGAGCTTCATGGTCCATATTCATTGGGCTGCAGTATCTCTGGTAACTTCCATTAAATTGCAAACAGTGCATAGGTCAGTGCCAGTCTGAGTGTCTGAGCTTCATGGTCCATATTCATTGGGCTGCAGTATCTCTGGTAACTTCTAGTAAATTGTATACAGTACATAGGTCAGTGCTAGTCTGAGTGTCTGGGCTTCATGGTCCATATTCATTGGAATGCAGTATCTCTGGTAACTTCCAGTAAATTGCATACAGTGCATAGGTCACTGCCAGTCTGAGTGTCTGGGCTTCATAATCCATATTCATTGGGCTGCAGTATCTCTGGTAACTTCCAGTAAATTGCATACAGTACGTAGGTCAGTGCTAGTCTGAGTGTCTGCGCTTCATGGTCCATATTCATTGGGCTGCAGTATCTCTGGTAACTTCTAGTAAATTGTATACAGTACATAGGTCAGTGCTAGTCTTTGTCTGTGAGCTTCATGGTCCATATTCATTGGGCTGCAGTATCTCTGGTAACTTCCAGTAAATTGTATACAGTAAATAGGTCAGTGCTAGTCTGAGTGTCTGGGCTTCATGGTCCATATTAATTGGAATGCAGTATCTCTGGTAACTTCTGGTAAATTGTATACAGTACATAGGTCAGTGCTAGTCTGCGTGTCTGGGCTTCATGGTCCATATGCATTGGGCTGCAGTATCTCTGGTAACTTCTAGTAAATTGTATACAGTACATATGTCAGTGCTAGTCTTTGTCTCTGAGTTTCATGGTCCATATTCATTGGGCTGCAGGATTTCTGGTAGCTTCTAGTAAACTGTATACAGTACATAGGTCAGTGCTAGTCTGAGTGTCTGGGCTTCAAGGTCCATATTCATTGGGCTGCATTATCTCTGGTAACTTCTAGTAAATTGTATACAGTACATAGGTCTGTGCTAGTCTGTGTGTGTGTGCTTCATGGTCCATATTCATTGGGCTGCAGTATGTCTGGTAACTTCCAGTAAATTGTATACAGTACATAGGTCAGTGCTAGTCTGTGTGTCTGTGCTTCATGGTCCATATTCATTGGGCTGCAGTATCTCTGGTAACTTCAAGTAAATTGTATACAGTACATAGGTCAGTGCTATTCTGTGTGTCTGTGCTTCATGGTCCATATTCATTGGGCTGCAGTATCTCTGGTCTTCCAGTAAATTGTATACAGTACATAGGTCAGTGCTAGTCTGAGTGTCTGGCCTAAATGGTCCATATTCATTGGGCTGCAGTATCTCTGGTAACTTCTAGTAAATTGTATACAGTACATAGGTCAAGTCTAGTCTGAGTGTCTGGGCTTCATGATACATATTCATTGTGCTGCAGTATCTCTGGTAACTTCTAGTAAATTGTATACAGTAAATAGGTCAGTGCTAGTCTGAGTGTCTGGGCTTCATGGTCCATATTCATTGGAATGCAGTATCTCTGGTAACTTCTAGTAAATTGTATACAGTACATAGGTCAGTGCTAGTCTGCGTGTCTGGGCTTCATGGTCCATATTCATTGGGCTGCAGTGTCTCTGGTAACTTCCAGTAAATTGTATACAGTACATAGGTCAGTGCTAGTCTGAGTGTCTGGGCTTCATGGTCCATATTCAATGGGCTGCAGTATCCCTGGTAACTTCCAGTAAATTGTATACAGTACATAGGTCAGTGCTAGTCTGAGTGTCTGGGCTTCATGGTCCATATTCATTGGAATGCAGTATCTCTGGTCACTTCCAGTAAATTGCATACAGTGCATAGTTCAGTGCCAGTTTGAGTGTCTGGGCTTCATGGTCCATATTCATTGGGCTGCAGTATATCTGGTAACTTCCAGTAAATTGTATACAGTACATAGGTCGGTGCTAGTCTGTGTGTCTGTGCTTCATGGTCCATATTCATTGGGCTGCAGTATCTCTGGTAACTTCCAGTAAATTGTATACAGTACATAGGTCAGTGCTTCTCTGAGTGTCTGGGCTAAATGGTCCATATTCATTGGGCTGCAGTATCTCTGGTAACTTCTAGTAAATTGTATACAGTACATACGTCAGTGCTAGTCTGAGTGTATGGGCTTCATGGTCCATATTTATTGGGCTGCAGTATCTCTGGTAACTTCTAGTAAATTGTATACAGTAAATAGGTCAGTGCTAGTCTGTGTGTCTGTGCTTCATGGTCCATATTCATTGGGCTGCAGTATCCCTGGTAACTTCCAGTAAATTGTATACAGTACATAGGTCAGTGCTAGTCTGTGTGTCTGTGCTTCATTGTCCATATTCATTGGGCTGCAGTATCTCTGGTGACTTCTAGTAAATTGTATACAGTACATAGGTCAGTGCTAGTTTGAGTGTCTGGGCTTCATGGTCCATATTCATTGGGCTGCAGTATTTTTGGTAACTTCTAGTAAATTGGATACAGTATATAGGTCAGTGCTAGTCTGTGTCTCTGTGCTGCATGGTCCCTATTCATTGGGCTGCAGTATCACTGGTTACTTCCAGTAAATTGTCTACAGCGCTTTGGTCAGAGCTCATCTGTGTGTCTCGGCTTAATGGCCCCCATTCACTGGGCTGTTGCATAACTGGTGACTTCTAGTAAATTGTATGCAGTGCATTGGCTCAGAGCTTTTCTGTGTGTCTGTCCTTCATGGTCCCCGTTCGCTGGGCTGCAGCACCGCTAGTGATCACCAGTCAGTTTTATACAGTGCATTGGTCAGAGCTCATCTGCGTGTCTGTGTTTCATAGTACCCATTCACTCAGCTGTAGCATCACTGGTGACTTCTAGTCAATTGTATACAACGCATTGGTCAGAATGCATCTGTGTGTCTGTGTTTCATTGTCCCCATTCACTGCGCTGCAGCGTCAGTGTTGACTTCAAGTAATTGTTATACAGTGCATTGGTCAGAACTAGTCTGTGTGACTTTGCTTAATGGTTCCCATTCACTGGGCTGCAGAATCACTAGCGACCTTTAGTAAATATTATACAGTGCATAGGTCAGAGCTCATCTTTGTGTCTGTGCTTCATGGTACCCATTCCTGGGCTACAGCAACACTAGCAACTTGTAGTAAATTGTATACAGTGCATAGGTCAGAGCTAGTTTTTGAGTCTGTGCTTCATGGTCCCAATTCATTGGGTTGCAGCATCACTAGTAACTTTTAGTAAATTGTATACCGTGCAAAGGTCAGACCTAGTCTGTGTGTTTGTGCTTCTTGGTCCCCATTCACTGGACTGCAGTATCACTAGTGACTTCTAGTAAATTGTATACAGTGCATAGGTCAGAGCTCATCTGTGCGTCTGTGCTTCATGGTCCCCATTCACTGGGCTGCAGTATCGTTAGTGACTTCTAGTAAATTGTATACAGTGCATGGATCAGAGCTAGTCTGTGTGTCTGTGCTTCATGGTCACCATTCACTGTGCTGCAGCGTCACTAGTAACCTCTAGTAAATTGCATATAGTGCATAGGTCAGAGGTAGTCTGTGTGTATGTGCTTCATGGTCCCCATTCACTGGGCTGCAGTATCACTGGTGACTTCTAGTAAATTTTATATAATGCATAGGTCAGAGCTAGTCTGTGTGTCCGTGCCTCATGGTCCCCATTCATTGGGCTGCAGTATCAATACTGACTTCTAGTAAATTGTATACAGTGCATAAGTCAGAGCTCATCTGTGTGTCCTTGCTTCATGGTCCCCATTCACTGGGTTGCAATATCACTAGTGACTTCTAGTAAATTGTATAAAGTGCATAGGTCAGAGCTCACCTGTGTGTCTTTACATAATGGTCCCCATTCACTGGGCTGCGGTATCACTAGTGACTTCTAGCAAATTGTATACAGTGCATTGTTCAGAGTTCGTCTGTGCTAAATGGTCCCCATTCACTGGGCTGCAGCATCACTAGCGACTTCTTGGAAATTGTATACAGTGCATTGGTCTGAGCTAGTCTTATAGTCTGTACTTCATGGTCCCCTTTCATTGGGCTGTAGCATCACAGGTGACTTCTAGTAAATTGTATACAGTGTATTGTTCAGAGCTCATCTGTGTGTCTGTGTTAAATTGTCCCCATACACTGGGCTGCAGCATCACTAGCGACTTCTCTTAATTTGTATACAGTGCATAGGTCATACTTCATCTGTGTGTCTGTGCTTCATGCTTCGCATTCACAAGGCTGCAGTATCACTGGTCACTTCTAGTAAATTGTATACAATGCATAGGTCAGAGCTAGTCTGTGTCTGAGTGCTTAATGATCCCCGTTCACTGGGCTGCAATAGTTACTTCCAGTAATATGTATACAGTGCATAGGCCAGAGCTGTACTGTGTGTCTGTGCTTCATGGTCCCCATTCACTGGACTGCAGTATCACTGGTCATTTCTAGTAAATTATATACAGTGCACAGGGCAGTGCTAGTCTGTATGACTCTGCTTCATGGTCTCCATTCGCAGGACTGCTTTTTCACTAGCGATTTCTAGTAAATTGTATACAGTGCATTAGTTAGAGCTAGTCTGTGTGACTATGCATCATGGTCCCCATTTACAGGGCCGCAGTATCACTAGTGATTTCTAGTAAATTGTATACAGTGCATAGGTCAGAGCTCAACTGTGTGACTGCTTTAGGTCCCCGTTCAATGTGCTACAGCGTAACTAGTAACTTCCAGGAAATTGCATACAGTGCATGCGTCAGTGCTAGTGTGTGTGTCTGTCTGTGCCTAATGGTCCCCATTCACCGGGTTGCACTATCACTCGTGACTTCTAATAAATTTTATACAATGCATAGTTCAGAGCTAGTCTGTGTCTCTGTGCCTCATGGTCCCCATTCACTGGGCTGCAGTATCACGTGACTTCTAGTAAATTTTATACAATGCATAGGTCAGAGTTAGTCTGTGTGTCTATGCTTCATGGTCCCCATTCACTGGATTGCAGTATCACTCGTGACTTCTAGTAAATTTTATACAATGCATAGGTCAGAGCTAGTCTGTGTCTCTGTGCTTCATGGTCCCCATTCACTGGGCTGCAGTATCACTCGTGACTTCTAATTAATTTTATACAGTGCATAGGTCAGACCTAGTCTGAGTGTCTGGGCTTCATGGTCCCCATTCACTGGGCTGCAGTATCCCTCGTGACTTCTAGTAAATTTTATACAGCCAATAGGTCAGACCTAGTCTGAGTGTCTGGGATTCATGGTCCCCATTCACTGGGCTGCAGTATCTCTGGTAACTTCTAGTAAATTGTATACAGTACATAGGTCAGTGCTAGTCTGTGTGTCTGTGCTTCATGGTCCATATTCATTGGGCTGCAGTATCTCTGGTAACTTCTAGTAAATTGGATACAGTACATGGATCAGTGCTAGTCTGTGTCTCTGTGCTTCATGGTCCATATTCATTGGGCTGCAGTATCCGTGGTAGCTTCTAGTAAATTGTATACAGTCCATTTGTCAGTGCTAGTCTGAGTGTCTGGGCTTCATGGTCCATATTCATTGGGCTACAGTATCTCTGGTAACTTCCAGTAAATTGTATACAGTACATAGGTCAGTGCTAGTCTGTGTCTCTGTGCTTCATGGTCCATATTGATTGGGCTGCAGTATTTCTGGTAAGTTCTAGTAAATTATATGCAGTACATAGGTCAGTGCTAGTCTGAGTGTCTGGGCTTCATGGTCCATATTCATTGGGCTGCAGTATCTCTGGTAACTTCTAGTAAATTGTATACAGTACATAGGTCAGGGCTCATCTGTGTCTCTGTGCTTCATGGTCCCCATTTTCGGGGCTGCAGCATCACTAGCGACTTCTAGTAAATTTTATACAGTTCATACGTCAGAGTTAGACTGTTTTTGTGCTTCATGGTCCCAATTCACTGGGCTGCAGCAGCACTAGCGAGTTTTAGTAAATTGTATACCTTGCTTAGGTCAAATTTAGTCTGTGTGTTTGTGCTTCATGGTCCCCTTTCACTAGGCTCCAGCATCACTAGCGACTTCTAGTAAATTGTATACAACGCATAATTTAGAGCTAGTCGGTGTGGCTGTGCTACATGGTACCCATTCACTGGGCTGTAACATCACTAGCGACATTTAGCAAATTTTATGCAGTGCATAGGTCAGAGCTAATCTGTGTGTCTGTGTGTCTGTGTCCCATGGTCCCCATTAACTGGGCTGCAGTATCACTAATTACTTCTAGTAATATGTATACAGTACATAGGGCACAGCTCTTCTGTGTGACTGTGCTTTATGGTCCCCATTCACTGGCCTGCATCTTCACTAGCGACCTTTAGTAAGTTGTATAGAGTGCGTAGGTCAGAGCTCATGTGTGTGTCTGGGCTTCATGGTCCCCATTCACTGGGCTGCAGCATCAGTAGCGACTTTCAGTAAGTCGTATAGAGCGCGTAGGTCAGAGCTCATCTGTGTAACTGAGCTTTATGCTCTCCATTCACTGGGCTGCAGTGCCACTGGTGACTTCTAGTTAAATGTATACAGTGCATTGTTCAGAGCTCATCTGCGTGTCTTATGTTTTTCATGGTCCCCATTCACAGGGTTGCAGTATCATAACTGACCTCTAGTAAATTGTATACACAGCGTAGGCCAGAATGTGTGTCTCTGTGCTTCATGGTCCAGATACACTGGGCTGCAGCATCACTAATGACTTCTAGTAAATTATATACGGTGCATAGGTCAGATGTAGTCTTTGTGTCTAATTGCTTCTCAGTCCCCATTCACTGGGCTGCAGCATCACTAATGACTTCTAGTAAATTATATACCGTTAATAGGTCAGAGCTGGTCTGTATGTCTGTTTGCTTCATGGTCCCCATTCACTGTGCTGCAGTATCACTAGTGGCTTCTATTAAGTTAAATACACTGCGTAAGTCAGAGCTAGTTTGTGTGTCTGTGCTTCATGGTCCCCATTCACTGGGCAGCAGTATCCCTTGTGACATCTGGTAAATTGTATACAATGCTTAGGTCAGAACTAGTCTGTGTGTCTGTGCTGCATGGTCTCTATTCACTTGGCTGCAGTATCACTGCTTACTTCTAGTAAATTGTCACAGCCCATAGGTCAGAGCTAGCCTATGTGTCTTGGTTCATGGGCCCCATTCATTAGGCAGCAGTATCCCTTGTGACATCTTGTAAACTGTATACAATGGTTAGGTCAGAACTAGTCTGTGTGTCTGTGCTGCATGGTCCCTATTCACTGGGCTGCAGTATCACTGGTTACGTCTAGTAAATTGTCTACAGCGCATAGGTCAGAGCTCATCTGTATGTCTCGGCTTAATGGCCCCCATTCACTGGGCTGATGCATAACTGGTGACTTCTAGTAAATTGTATGCAGTGTATTGGCTCAGAGCTATTCTGTGTGTCTGTCCTTCATGGTCCCCGTTCACTGGGCTGCAGCATCGCTAATGATCTCCAGTCAATTTTATACAGTGCATTGGTCAGAACGCATCTGCATGTTTGTGTTTCATTGTCCCCATTCACTAGGCTTCAGCGTCAGTGGTGACTTCTAGTAAATGTTATACAGTGCATTGGTCAGAGCTAGTCTGTGTGACTTTGCTTCATGCTTCCCATTCACTGGGCTGCAGAATCACTAGCGACTTCTAGTAAATTGTATACAGTGCATAGGTCAGAGCACATCTTTGTGTCTGTGCTTCATGGTACCCATTTCTGGGCTACAGCAACACTAGCCACTTGTAGTAAATTGTATACAGTGCATAGGTCAGAGCTATTCTGTGTGTCTGTGCTTCATGGTCCCAATTCATTGGGTTGCAGCATCACTAGTGGCTTTTAGTAAATTGTATACCGTGTAGAGGTCAAAGCTAGTCTGTGTGTTTGTGCTTCTTGGTCCCCATTCACTGGACTGCAGTATCACTGGCGACGTCTAGTAAATTGTATACAATGCATTTGTCAGAATTCATCTGTGTGTCTGTGTTTCATCGTCCCCATTCACTGGGCTGCAGCATCAGTGGTGACTTATAGTAAATTTTATACAGTGCATTGGTCAGAACTGGTCTGTGTGGCTGTGCTTCATGGTTCCCATTCACTGGGCTCCAGTATCCCTGGCGACGACTAGTAAATTGTATACAGTGCATTTGTCAGAGGTCATCTGCGTGAATGTTCTTCATTGTCACCATTCACTGGGCTGCAGCATTACTAGCGAATTCTTGAAAATTGTATGCAGTGCATAGTTTAGAGCTAGTCTGTGTGGCTGTGCTTCATGGTCCCAATTCACTGGGCTGCAGTATCACTAGTGACTTCTAGTAAATTATATACTGTGCATAGGTCAGAGCTAGTCTGTAAGCCTTTGCTTCATGGTCCCCATTCACTGTGCTCCAGTTTCACTGGTTACTTCTGGTAATTTGTATACAGTGCATAGGTCAGTGCTAGTCTCTGTCTGAGTGCTTAATGATCCCCGCTCACTGGGCTGCAATAGTTACTTCCAGTAATATATATACAGTGCATAGGCCAGAGCTCTACTGTGTGTCTGTGCTTCATGGCTCCCATTCACTGGACTGCAGTATCACTGGTGATTTCTAGTAAATTATATACAGTGCATAGGTCAGAGCTCAACTGTGTGACAGCTTTAGGTCCCCGTTCACTGTGCTACAGCGTAACTAGTAACTTCCAGTAAATTGCATACAGTGCATAGGTCAGAGTTAGTCTGTGTGTCTGTGCTTCATGGTCCCCATTCACTGGGCGTAAGTATCACTCGTGACTTCTAGTAAATTTTATACAATGCATACGTCAGTGCTAGTCTGTGTGTCTATGCTTCATGGTCCCAATTTACTGGTCTGCAGTATCACTCGTGACTTCTAGTAAGTTTTATACAGTGCATAGGTCAGAGCTAGTCTGAGTATCTGGGCTTCATGGTCCCCATTCACTGGGCTGCAGTATCACTCGTGACTTCTAGTAAATTTTATACAATGCATAGGTCAGTGCTAGTCTGAGTGTCTGGGCTTCATTGTCCCCATTCCCTGGGCTGGAGTATCACTCGTGACGTCTAGTAAATTTTATACAACGCATAGGTCAGTGCTAGTCTAAGTGTCTGGGCTTCATGGTCCCCAATCACTGGGCTGCAGTATCACTCGTGACTTCTAGTAAATTTTATACAATGCATTGGTCAGTGCTAGTCTGAGTGTCTGGGCTTCATGGTACATATTCATTGGGCTGCAGTATAACTCGTGACTTCTAGTAAATTTTATAAAATGCATAGGTCAGTGCTAGTCTGAGTGTCTGGGCTTCATGGTACATATTCATTGGGCTGCAGTATCACTCGTGACTTCTAGTAAATTTTATACAATGCATTGGTGAGTGCTAGTCTGAGTGTCTGGGCTTCATGGTCCCCATTCACTGGGCTGCAGTATAACTCGTGACTTCTAGTAAATTTTATACAATGCGTAGGTCAGTGCTAGTCTGAGTGTCTAGGCTTCATGGTCCCCATTCACTGGGCTGCAGTATAACTCGTGACTTCTAGTATATTTTTTACAATGCATAGGTCAGTGCTAGTCTGAGTGTCTGGGCTTCATGGTCCCCATTCACTGAGCTGCAGTATCACTCGTGACCTCTAGTAAATTTTATACAGTGCATAGGTCAGTGCTATCTGAGTGTGTGAGCTTCATGGTCCCCATTCACTAGGCTGCAGTATCACTCGTGACTTCTAGTAAATTTTATACAATGCATAGGTCAGTGCTTGTCTGAGTGTCTGGTCTTCATGGTCCATATTCATTGGAATGCAGTATCTCTGGTAACTTCCAGTAAATTGCATACAGTACATAGGTCAGTGCTAGTCTGAGTGTCTGGGTTTTATGGTCCATATTCATTGTGCTGCAGTATCTCTGGTAACTTCTAGTAAATTATATACAGTACATAGGTCAGTGCTAGTCTTTGTCTCTGAGCTTCATGGTCCATATTCATTGGGCTGCAGTATCTCTGGTAACTTCCATTAAATTGCAAACAGTGCATAGGTCAGTGCCAGTCTGAGTGTCTGAGCTTCATGGTCCATATTCATTGGGCTGCAGTATCTCTGGTAACTTCTAGTAAATTGTATACAGTACATAGGTCAGTGCTAGTCTGAGTGTCTGGGCTTCATGGTCCATATTCATTGGAATGCAGTATCTCTGGTAACTTCCAGTAAATTGCATACAGTGCATAGGTCACTGCCAGTCTGAGTGTCTGGGCTTCATAATCCATATTCATTGGGCTGCAGTATCTCTGGTAACTTCCAGTAAATTGCATACAGTACGTAGGTCAGTGCTAGTCTGAGTGTCTGCGCTTCATGGTCCATATTCATTGGGCTGCAGTATCTCTGGTAACTTCTAGTAAATTGTATACAGTACATAGGTCAGTGCTAGTCTTTGTCTGTGAGCTTCATGGTCCATATTCATTGGGCTGCAGTATCTCTGGTAACTTCCAGTAAATTGTATACAGTAAATAGGTCAGTGCTAGTCTGAGTGTCTGGGCTTCATGGTCCATATTAATTGGAATGCAGTATCTCTGGTAACTTCTGGTAAATTGTATACAGTACATAGGTCAGTGCTAGTCTGCGTGTCTGGGCTTCATGGTCCATATGCATTGGGCTGCAGTATCTCTGGTAACTTCTAGTAAATTGTATACAGTACATATGTCAGTGCTAGTCTTTGTCTCTGAGTTTCATGGTCCATATTCATTGGGCTGCAGGATTTCTGGTAGCTTCTAGTAAACTGTATACAGTACATAGGTCAGTGCTAGTCTGAGTGTCTGGGCTTCAAGGTCCATATTCATTGGGCTGCATTATCTCTGGTAACTTCTAGTAAATTGTATACAGTACATAGGTCTGTGCTAGTCTGTGTGTGTGTGCTTCATGGTCCATATTCATTGGGCTGCAGTATGTCTGGTAACTTCCAGTAAATTGTATACAGTACATAGGTCAGTGCTAGTCTGTGTGTCTGTGCTTCATGGTCCATATTCATTGGGCTGCAGTATCTCTGGTAACTTCAAGTAAATTGTATACAGTACATAGGTCAGTGCTATTCTGTGTGTCTGTGCTTCATGGTCCATATTCATTGGGCTGCAGTATCTCTGGTCTTCCAGTAAATTGTATACAGTACATAGGTCAGTGCTAGTCTGAGTGTCTGGCCTAAATGGTCCATATTCATTGGGCTGCAGTATCTCTGGTAACTTCTAGTAAATTGTATACAGTACATAGGTCAAGTCTAGTCTGAGTGTCTGGGCTTCATGATACATATTCATTGTGCTGCAGTATCTCTGGTAACTTCTAGTAAATTGTATACAGTAAATAGGTCAGTGCTAGTCTGAGTGTCTGGGCTTCATGGTCCATATTCATTGGAATGCAGTATCTCTGGTAACTTCTAGTAAATTGTATACAGTACATAGGTCAGTGCTAGTCTGCGTGTCTGGGCTTCATGGTCCATATTCATTGGGCTGCAGTGTCTCTGGTAACTTCCAGTAAATTGTATACAGTACATAGGTCAGTGCTAGTCTGAGTGTCTGGGCTTCATGGTCCATATTCAATGGGCTGCAGTATCCCTGGTAACTTCCAGTAAATTGTATACAGTACATAGGTCAGTGCTAGTCTGAGTGTCTGGGCTTCATGGTCCATATTCATTGGAATGCAGTATCTCTGGTCACTTCCAGTAAATTGCATACAGTGCATAGTTCAGTGCCAGTTTGAGTGTCTGGGCTTCATGGTCCATATTCATTGGGCTGCAGTATATCTGGTAACTTCCAGTAAATTGTATACAGTACATAGGTCGGTGCTAGTCTGTGTGTCTGTGCTTCATGGTCCATATTCATTGGGCTGCAGTATCTCTGGTAACTTCCAGTAAATTGTATACAGTACATAGGTCAGTGCTTCTCTGAGTGTCTGGGCTAAATGGTCCATATTCATTGGGCTGCAGTATCTCTGGTAACTTCTAGTAAATTGTATACAGTACATACGTCAGTGCTAGTCTGAGTGTATGGGCTTCATGGTCCATATTTATTGGGCTGCAGTATCTCTGGTAACTTCTAGTAAATTGTATACAGTAAATAGGTCAGTGCTAGTCTGTGTGTCTGTGCTTCATGGTCCATATTCATTGGGCTGCAGTATCCCTGGTAACTTCCAGTAAATTGTATACAGTACATAGGTCAGTGCTAGTCTGTGTGTCTGTGCTTCATTGTCCATATTCATTGGGCTGCAGTATCTCTGGTGACTTCTAGTAAATTGTATACAGTACATAGGTCAGTGCTAGTTTGAGTGTCTGGGCTTCATGGTCCATATTCATTGGGCTGCAGTATTTTTGGTAACTTCTAGTAAATTGGATACAGTATATAGGTCAGTGCTAGTCTGTGTCTCTGTGCTGCATGGTCCCTATTCATTGGGCTGCAGTATCACTGGTTACTTCCAGTAAATTGTCTACAGCGCTTTGGTCAGAGCTCATCTGTGTGTCTCGGCTTAATGGCCCCCATTCACTGGGCTGTTGCATAACTGGTGACTTCTAGTAAATTGTATGCAGTGCATTGGCTCAGAGCTTTTCTGTGTGTCTGTCCTTCATGGTCCCCGTTCGCTGGGCTGCAGCACCGCTAGTGATCTCCAGTCAGTTTTATACAGTGCATTGGTCAGAGCTCATCTGCGTGTCTGTGTTTCATAGTACCCATTCACTCAGCTGTAGCATCACTGGTGACTTCTAGTCAATTGTATACAACGCATTGGTCAGAATGCATCTGTGTGTCTGTGTTTCATTGTCCCCATTCACTGCGCTGCAGCGTCAGTGTTGACTTCAAGTAATTGTTATACAGTGCATTGGTCAGAACTAGTCTGTGTGACTTTGCTTAATGGTTCCCATTCACTGGGCTGCAGAATCACTAGCGACCTTTAGTAAATATTATACAGTGCATAGGTCAGAGCTCATCTTTGTGTCTGTGCTTCATGGTACCCATTCCTGGGCTACAGCAACACTAGCAACTTGTAGTAAATTGTATACAGTGCATAGGTCAGAGCTAGTTTTTGAGTCTGTGCTTCATGGTCCCAATTCATTGGGTTGCAGCATCACTAGTAACTTTTAGTAAATTGTATACCGTGCAAAGGTCAGACCTAGTCTGTGTGTTTGTGCTTCTTGGTCCCCATTCACTGGACTGCAGTATCACTAGTGACTTCTAGTAAATTGTATACAGTGCATAGGTCAGAGCTCATCTGTGCGTCTGTGCTTCATGGTCCCCATTCACTGGGCTGCAGTATCGTTAGTGACTTCTAGTAAATTGTATACAGTGCATGGATCAGAGCTAGTCTGTGTGTCTGTGCTTCATGGTCACCATTCACTGTGCTGCAGCGTCACTAGTAACCTCTAGTAAATTGCATATAGTGCATAGGTCAGAGGTAGTCTGTGTGTATGTGCTTCATGGTCCCCATTCACTGGGCTGCAGTATCACTGGTGACTTCTAGTAAATTTTATATAATGCATAGGTCAGAGCTAGTCTGTGTGTCCGTGCCTCATGGTCCCCATTCATTGGGCTGCAGTATCAATACTGACTTCTAGTAAATTGTATACAGTGCATAAGTCAGAGCTCATCTGTGTGTCCTTGCTTCATGGTCCCCATTCACTGGGTTGCAATATCACTAGTGACTTCTAGTAAATTGTATAAAGTGCATAGGTCAGAGCTCACCCGTGTGTCTTTACATAATGGTCCCCATTCACTGGGCTGCGGTATCACTAGTGACTTCTAGCAAATTGTATACAGTGCATTGTTCAGAGTTCGTCTGTGCTAAATGGTCCCCATTCACTGGGCTGCAGCATCACTAGCGACTTCTTGGAAAATGTATACAGTGCATTGGTCTGAGCTAGTCTTATAGTCTGTACTTCATGGTCCCCTTTCATTGGGCTGTAGCATCACAGGTGACTTCTAGTAAATTGTATACAGTGTATTGTTCAGAGCTCATCTGTGTGTCTGTGTTAAATTGTCCCCATACACTGGGCTGCAGCATCACTAGCGACTTCTCTTAATTTGTATACAGTGCATAGGTCATACTTCATCTGTGTGTCTGTGCTTCATGCTTCGCATTCACAAGGCTGCAGTATCACTGGTCACTTCTAGTAAATTGTATACAATGCATAGGTCAGAGCTAGTCTGTGTCTGAGTGCTTAATGATCCCCGTTCACTGGGCTCCAATAGTTACTTCCAGTAATATGTATACAGTGCATAGGCCAGAGCTGTACTGTGTGTCTGTGCTTCATGGTCCCCATTCACTGGACTGCAGTATCACTGGTCATTTCTAGTAAATTATATACAGTGCACAGGGCAGTGCTAGTCTGTATGACTCTGCTTCATGGTCTCCATTCGCAGGACTGCTTTTTCACTAGCGATTTCTAGTAAATTGTATACAGTGCATTAGTTAGAGCTAGTCTGTGTGACTATGCATCATGGTCCCCATTTACAGGGCCGCAGTATCACTAGTGATTTCTAGTAAATTGTATACAGTGCATAGGTCAGAGCTCAACTGTGTGACTGCTTTAGGTCCCCGTTCAATGTGCTACAGCGTAACTAGTAACTTCCAGGAAATTGCATACAGTGCATGCGTCAGTGCTAGTGTGTGTGTCTGTCTGTGCCTAATGGTCCCCATTCACCGGGTTGCACTATCACTCGTGACTTCTAATAAATTTTATACAATGCATAGTTCAGAGCTAGTCTGTGTCTCTGTGCTTCATGGTCCCCATTCACTGGGCTGCAGTATCACGTGACTTCTAGTAAATTTTATACAATGCATAGGTCAGAGTTAGTCTGTGTGTCTATGCTTCATGGTCCCCATTCACTGGATTGCAGTATCACTCGTGACTTCTAGTAAATTTTATACAATGCATAGGTCAGAGCTAGTCTGTGTCTCTGTGCTTCATGGTCCCCATTCACTGGGCTGCAGTATCACTCGTGACTTCTAATTAATTTTATACAGTGCATAGGTCAGACCTAGTCTGAGTGTCTGGGCTTCATGGTCCCCATTCACTGGGCTGCAGTATCCCTCGTGACTTCTAGTAAATTTTATACAGCCAATAGGTCAGACCTAGTCTGAGTGTCTGGGATTCATGGTCCCCATTCACTGGGCTGCAGTATCTCTGGTAACTTCTAGTAAATTGTATACAGTACATAGGTCAGTGCTAGTCTGTGTGTCTGTGCTTCATGGTCCATATTCATTGGGCTGCAGTATCTCTGGTAACTTCTAGTAAATTGGATACAGTACATGGATCAGTGCTAGTCTGTGTCTCTGTGCTTCATGGTCCATATTCATTGGGCTGCAGTATCCGTGGTAGCTTCTAGTAAATTGTATACAGTCCATTTGTCAGTGCTAGTCTGAGTGTCTGGGCTTCATGGTCCATATTCATTGGGCTACAGTATCTCTGGTAACTTCCAGTAAATTGTATACAGTACATAGGTCAGTGCTAGTCTGTGTCTCTGTGCTTCATGGTCCATATTGATTGGGCTGCAGTATTTCTGGTAAGTTCTAGTAAATTATATGCAGTACATAGGTCAGTGCTAGTCTGAGTGTCTGGGCTTCATGGTCCATATTCATTGGGCTGCAGTATCTCTGGTAACTTCTAGTAAATTGTATACAGTACATAGGTCAGGGCTCATCTGTGTCTCTGTGCTTCATGGTCCCCATTTTCGGGGCTGCAGCATCACTAGCGACTTCTAGTAAATTTTATACAGTTCATACGTCAGAGTTAGACTGTTTTTGTGCTTCATGGTCCCAATTCACTGGGCTGCAGCAGCACTAGCGAGTTTTAGTAAATTGTATACCTTGCTTAGGTCAAATTTAGTCTGTGTGTTTGTGCTTCATGGTCCCCTTTCACTAGGCTCCAGCATCACTAGCGACTTCTAGTAAATTGTATACAACGCATAATTTAGAGCTAGTCGGTGTGGCTGTGCTACATGGTACCCATTCACTGGGCTGTAACATCACTAGCGACATTTAGCAAATTTTATGCAGTGCATAGGTCAGAGCTAATCTGTGTGTCTGTGTGTCTGTGTCCCATGGTCCCCATTAACTGGGCTGCAGTATCACTAATTACTTCTAGTAATATGTATACAGTACATAGGGCACAGCTCTTCTGTGTGACTGTGCTTTATGGTCCCCATTCACTGGCCTGCATCTTCACTAGCGACCTTTAGTAAGTTGTATAGAGTGCGTAGGTCAGAGCTCATGTGTGTGTCTGGGCTTCATGGTCCCCATTCACTGGGCTGCAGCATCAGTAGCGACTTTCAGTAAGTCGTATAGAGCGCGTAGGTCAGAGCTCATCTGTGTAACTGAGCTTTATGCTCTCCATTCACTGGGCTGCAGTGCCACTGGTGACTTCTAGTTAAATGTATACAGTGCATTGTTCAGAGCTCATCTGCGTGTCTTATGTTTTTCATGGTCCCCATTCACAGGGTTGCAGTATCATAACTGACCTCTAGTAAATTGTATACACAGCGTAGGCCAGAATGTGTGTCTCTGTGCTTCATGGTCCAGATACACTGGGCTGCAGCATCACTAATGACTTCTAGTAAATTATATACGGTGCATAGGTCAGATGTAGTCTTTGTGTCTAATTGCTTCTCAGTCCCCATTCACTGGGCTGCAGCATCACTAATGACTTCTAGTAAATTATATACCGTTAATAGGTCAGAGCTGGTCTGTGTGTCTGTTTGCTTCATGGTCCCCATTCACTGTGCTGCAGTATCACTAGTGGCTTCTATTAAGTTAAATACACTGCGTAAGTCAGAGCTAGTTTGTGTGTCTGTGCTTCATGGTCCCCATTCACTGGGCAGCAGTATCCCTTGTGACATCTGGTAAATTGTATACAATGCTTAGGTCAGAACTAGTCTGTGTGTCTGTGCTGCATGGTCTCTATTCACTTGGCTGCAGTATCACTGCTTACTTCTGGTAAATTGTCACAGCCCATAGGTCAGAGCTAGCCTATGTGTCTTGGTTCATGGGCCCCATTCATTAGGCAGCAGTATCCCTTGTGACATCTTGTAAACTGTATACAATGGTTAGGTCAGAACTAGTCTGTGTGTCTGTGCTGCATGGTCCCTATTCACTGGGCTGCAGTATCACTGGTTACGTCTAGTAAATTGTCTACAGCGCATAGGTCAGAGCTCATCTGTATGTCTCGGCTTAATGGCCCCCATTCACTGGGCTGATGCATAACTGGTGACTTCTAGTAAATTGTATGCAGTGTATTGGCTCAGAGCTATTCTGTGTGTCTGTCCTTCATGGTCCCCGTTCACTGGGCTGCAGCATCGCTAATGATCTCCAGTCAATTTTATACAGTGCATTGGTCAGAACGCATCTGCATGTTTGTGTTTCATTGTCCCCATTCACTAGGCTTCAGCGTCAGTGGTGACTTCTAGTAAATGTTATACAGTGCATTGGTCAGAGCTAGTCTGTGTGACTTTGCTTCATGCTTCCCACTCACTGGGCTGCAGAATCACTAGCGACTTCTAGTAAATTGTATACAGTGCATAGGTCAGAGCACATCTTTGTGTCTGTGCTTCATGGTACCCATTTCTGGGCTACAGCAACACTAGCCACTTGTAGTGAATTGTATACAGTGCATAGGTCAGAGCTATTCTGTGTGTCTGTGCTTCATGGTCCCAATTCATTGGGTTGCAGCATCACTAGTGGCTTTTAGTAAATTGTATTCCGTGTAAAGGTCAAAGCTAGTCTGTGTGTTTGTGCTTCTTGGTCCCCATTCACTGGACTGCAGTATCACTGGCGACGTCTAGTAAATTGTATACAATGCATTTGTCAGAATTCATCTGTGTGTCTGTGTTTCATCGTCCCCATTCACTGGGCTGCAGCATCAGTGGTGACTTATAGTAAATTTTATACAGTGCATTGGTCAGAACTGGTCTGTGTGGCTGTGCTTCATGGTTCCCATTCACTGGGCTCCAGTATCCCTGGCGACGACTAGTAAATTGTATACAGTGCATTTGTCAGAGGTCATCTGCGTGAATGTTCTTCATTGTCACATTTCACTGGGCTGCAGCATTACTAGCGAATTCTTGAAAATTGTATGCAGTGCATAGTTTAGAGCTAGTCTGTGTGGCTGTGCTTCATGGTCCCAATTCACTGGGCTGCAGTATCACTAGTGACTTCTAGTAAATTATATACTGTGCATAGGTCAGAGCTAGTCTGTAAGCCTTTGCTTCATGGTCCCCATTCACTGTGCTCCAGTTTCACTGGTTACTTCTGGTAATTTGTATACAGTGCATAGGTCAGTGCTAGTCTCTGTCTGAGTGCTTAATGATCCCCGCTCACTGGGCTGCAATAGTTACTTCCAGTAATATATATACAGTGCATAGGCCAGAGCTCTACTGTGTGTCTGTGCTTCATGGCTCCCATTCACTGGACTGCAGTATCACTGGTGATTTCTAGTAAATTATATACAGTGCATAGGTCAGAGCTCAACTGTGTGACAGCTTTAGGTCCCCGTTCACTGTGCTACAGCGTAACTAGTAACTTCCAGTAAATTGCATACAGTGCATAGGTCAGAGTTAGTCTGTGTGTCTGTGCTTCATGGTCCCCATTCACTGGGCGTCAGTATCACTCGTGACTTCTAGTAAATTTTATACAGTGCATAGGTCAGAGCTAGTCTGAGTATCTGGGCTTCATGGTCCCCGTTCACTGGGCTGCAGTATCACTCGTGACTTCTAGTAAATTTTATACAATGCATAGGTCAGTGCTATTCTGAGTGTCTGGGCTTCATTGTCCCCATTCCCTGGGCTGCAGTATCACTCGTGACGTCTAGTAAATTTTATACAACGCATAGGTCAGTGCTAGTCTAAGTGTCTGGGCTTCATGGTCCCCAATCACTGGGCTGCAGTATCACTCGTGACTTCTAGTAAATTTTATACAATGCATAGGTCAGTGCTAGTCTGAGTGTCTGGGCTTCATGGTACATATTCATTGGGCTGCAGTATAACTCGTGACTTCTAGTAAATTTTATAAAATGCATAGGTCAGTGCTAGTCTCAGTGTCTGGGCTTCATGGTACATATTCATTGGGCTGCAGTATCACTCGTGACTTCTAGTAAATTTTATACAATGCATAGGTGAGTGCTAGTCTGAGTGTCTGGGCTTCATGGTCCCCATTCACTGGGCTGCAGTATAACTCGTGACTTCTAGTAAATTTTATACAATGCGTAGGTCAGTGCTAGTCTGAGTGTCTGGGCTTCATGGTCCCCATTCACTGGGCTGCAGTATAACTCGTGACTTCTAGTATATTTTATACAATGCATAGGTCAGTGCTAGTCTGAGTGTCTGGGCTTCATGGTCCCCATTCACTGAGCTGCAGTATCACTCGTGACCTCTAGTAAATTTTATACAGTGCATAGGTCAGTGCTAGTCTAAGTGTCTGGGCTTCATGGTCCCCAATCACTGGGCTGCACTATCACTCGTGACTTCTAGTAAATTTTATACAATGCATTGGTCAGTGCTAGTCTGAGTGTCTGGGCTTCATGGTACATATTCATTGGGCTGCAGTATAACTCGTGACTTCTAGTAAATTTTATACAATGCATAGGTGAGTGCTAGTCTGAGTGTCTGGGCTTCATGGTCCCCATTCACTGGGCTGCAGTATAACTCGTGACTTCTAGTAAATTTTATACAATGCGTAGGTCAGTGCTAGTCTGAGTGTCTAGGCTTCATGGTCCCCATTCACTGGGCTGCAGTATAACTCGTGACTTCTAGTATATTTTTTACAATGCATAGGTCAGTGCTAGTCTGAGTGTCTGGGCTTCATGGTCCCCATTCACTGAGCTGCAG
Source organism: Deroplatys truncata (assembly GCA_030765065.1). NCBI lineage: Eukaryota > Metazoa > Arthropoda > Insecta > Mantodea > Mantidae > Deroplatys > Deroplatys truncata. Next base: position 2,014,456 of record CM060977.1, on the reverse strand, counting down.
TATCACTCGTGACCTCTAGTAAATTTTATACAGTGCATAGGTCAGTGCTATCTGAGTGTGTGAGCTTCATGGTCCCCATTCACGAGGCTGCAGTATCACTCGTGACTTCTAGTAAATTTTATACAATGCATAGGTCAGTGCTTGTCTGAGTGTCTGGTCTTCATGGTCCATATTCATTGGAATGCAGTATCTCTGGTAACTTCCAGTAAATTGCATACAGTACATAGGTCAGTGCTAGTCTGAGTGTCTGGGTTTTATGGTCCATATTCATTGTGCTGCAGTATCTCTGGTAACTTCTAGTAAATTGTATACAGTACATAGGTCAGTGCTAGTCTTTGTCTCTGAGCTTCATGGTCCATATTCATTGGGCTGCAGTATCTCTGGTAACTTCCATTAAATTGCAAACAGTGCATAGGTCAGTGCCAGTCTGAGTGTCTGAGCTTCATGGTCCATATTCATTGGGCTGCAGTATCTCTGGTAACTTCTAGTAAATTGTATACAGTACATAGGTCAGTGCTAGTCTGAGTGTCTGGGCTTCATGTTCCATATTCATTGGAATGCAGTATCTCTGGTAACTTCCAGTAAATTGCATACAGTGCATAGGTCACTGCCAGTCTGAGTGTCTGGGCTTCATGGTCCATATTCATTGGGCTGCAGTATCTCTGGTAACTTCCAGTAAATTGCATACAGTACGTAGGTCAGTGCTAGTCTGAGTGTCTGCGCTTCATGATCCATATTCATTGGGCTGCAGTATCTCTGGTAACTTCTAGTAAATTGTATACAGTACATAGGTCAGTGCTAGTCTTTGTCTGTGAGCTTCATGGTCCATATTCATTGGGCTGCAGTATCTCTGGTAACTTCCAGTAAATTGTATACAGTAAATAGGTCAGTGCTAGTCTGAGTGTCTGGGCTTCATGGTCCATATTAATTGGAATGCAGTATCTCTGGTAACTTCTCGTAAATTGTATATAGTACATAGGTCAGTGCTAGTCTGCGTGTCTGGGCTTCATGGTTCATATTCATTGGGCTGCAGTATCTCTGGTAACTTCCAGTAAATTATATACAGTACATAGGTCAGTGCTAGTCTGAGTGTCTGGGCTTCATGGTCCATATTCATTGGGCTGCAGTATCTCTGGTAACTTCCAGTAAATTGTATACAGTACATAGGTCAGTGCTAGTCTGAGTGTCTGGGCTTCATGGTCCATATGCATTGGGCTGCAGTATCCCTGGTAACTTCTAGTAAATTGTATACAGTACATAGGTCAGTGCTAGTCTTTGTCTCTGAGTTTCATGGTCTATATTCATTGGGCTGCAGGATTTCTGGTAGCTTCTAGTAAACTGTATACAGTACATAGGTCAGTGCTAGTCTGAGTGTCTGGGCTTCAAGGTCCATATTCATTGGGCTGCATTATCTCTGGTAACTTCTAGTAAATTGTATACAGTACATAGGTCTGTGCTAGTCTGTGTGTGTGTGCTTCATGGTCCATATTCATTGGGCTGCAGTATGTCTGGTAACTTCCAGTAAATTGTATACAGTACATAGGTCAGTGCTAGTCTGTGTGTCTGTGCTTCATGGTCCATATTCATTGGGCTGCAGTATCTCTGGTAACTTCAAGTAAATTGTATACAGTACATAGGTCAGTGCTATTCTGTGTGTCTGTGCTTCATGGTCCATATTCATTGGGCTGCAGTATCTCTGGTCTTCCAGTAAATTGTATACAGTACATAGGTCAGTGCTAGTCTGAGTGTCTGGCCTAAATGGTCCATATTCATTGGGCTGCAGTATCTCTGGTAACTTCTAGTAAATTGTATACAGTACATAGGTCAAGTCTAGTCTGAGTGTCTGGGCTTCATGATACATATTCATTGTGCTGCAGTATCTCTGGTAACTTCTAGTAAATTGTATACAGTAAATAGGTCAGTGCTAGTCTGAGTGTCTGGGCTTCATGGTCCATATTCATTGGAATGCAGTATCTCTGGTAACTTCTAGTAAATTGTATACAGTACATAGGTCAGTGCTAGTCTGCGTGTCTGGGCTTCATGGTCCATATTCATTGGGCTGCAGTGTCTCTGGTAACTTCCAGTAAATTGTATACAGTACATAGGTCAGTGCTAGTCTGAGTGTCTGGGCTTCATGGTCCATATTCAATGGGCTGCAGTATCCCTGGTAACTTCCAGTAAATTGTATACAGTACATAGGTCAGTGCTAGTCTGAGTGTCTGGGCTTCATGGTCCATATTCATTGGAATGCAGTATCTCTGGTCACTTCCAGTAAATTGCATACAGTGCATAGTTCAGTGCCAGTTTGAGTGTCTGGGCTTCATGGTCCATATTCATTGGGCTGCAGTATATCTGGTAACTTCCAGTAAATTGTATACAGTACATAGGTCGGTGCTAGTCTGTGTGTCTGTGCTTCATGGTCCATATTCATTGGGCTGCAGTATCTCTGGTAACTTCCAGTAAATTGTATACAGTACATAGGTCAGTGCTTCTCTGAGTGTCTGGGCTAAATGGTCCATATTCATTGGGCTGCAGTATCTCTGGTAACTTCTAGTAAATTGTATACAGTACATACGTCAGTGCTAGTCTGAGTGTATGGGCTTCATGGTCCATATTTATTGGGCTGCAGTATCTCTGGTAACTTCTAGTAAATTGTATACAGTAAATAGGTCAGTGCTAGTCTGTGTGTCTGTGCTTCATGGTCCATATTCATTGGGCTGCAGTATCCCTGGTAACTTCCAGTAAATTGTATACAGTACATAGGTCAGTGCTAGTCTGTGTGTCTGTGCTTCATTGTCCATATTCATTGGGCTGCAGTATCTCTGGTGACTTCTAGTAAATTGTATACAGTACATAGGTCAGTGCTAGTTTGAGTGTCTGGGCTTCATGGTCCATATTCATTGGGCTGCAGTATTTTTGGTAACTTCTAGTAAATTGGATACAGTATATAGGTCAGTGCTAGTCTGTGTCTCTGTGCTGCATGGTCCCTATTCATTGGGCTGCAGTATCACTGGTTACTTCCAGTAAATTGTCTGCAGCGCTTTGGTCAGAGCTCATCTGTGTGTCTCGGCTTAATGGCCCCCATTCACTGGGCTGTTGCATAACTGGTGACTTCTAGTAAATTGTATGCAGTGCATTGGCTCAGAGCTATTCTGTGTGTCTGTCCTTCATGGTCCCCGTTCGCTGGGCTGCAGCACCGCTAGTGATCTCCAGTCAGTTTTATACAGTGCATTGGTCAGAGCTCATCTGCGTGTCTGTGTTTCATAGTACCCATTCACTCAGCTGTAGCATCACTGGTGACTTCTAGTCAATTGTATACAACGCATTGGTCAGAATGCATCTGTGTGTCTGTGTTTCATTGTCCCCATTCACTGCGCTGCAGCGTCAGTGTTGACTTCAAGTAATTGTTATACAGTGCATTGGTCAGAACTAGTCTGTGTGACTTTGCTTAATGGTTCCCATTCACTGGGCTGCAGAATCACTAGCGACCTTTAGTAAATATTATACAGTGCATAGGTCAGAGCTCATCTTTGTGTCTGTGCTTCATGGTACCCATTCCTGGGCTACAGCAACACTAGCAACTTGTAGTAAATTGTATACAGTGCATAGGTCAGAGCTAGTTTTTGAGTCTGTGCTTCATGGTCCCAATTCATTGGGTTGCAGCATCACTAGTAACTTTTAGTAAATTGTATACCGTGCAAAGGTCAGACCTAGTCTGTGTGTTTGTGCTTCTTGGTCCCCATTCACTGGACTGCAGTATCACTAGTGACTTCTAGTAAATTGTATACAGTGCATAGGTCAGAGCTCATCTGTGCGTCTGTGCTTCATGGTCCCCATTCACTGGGCTGCAGTATCGTTAGTGACTTCTAGTAAATTGTATACAGTGCATGGATCAGAGCTAGTCTGTGTGTCTGTGCTTCATGGTCACCATTCACTGTGCTGCAGCGTCACTAGTAACCTCTAGTAAATTGCATATAGTGCATAGGTCAGAGGTAGTCTGTGTGTATGTGCTTCATGGTCCCCATTCACTGGGCTGCAGTATCACTGGTGACTTCTAGTAAATTTTATATAATGCATAGGTCAGAGCTAGTCTGTGTGTCCGTGCCTCATGGTCCCCATTCATTGGGCTGCAGTATCAATACTGGCTTCTAGTAAATTGTATACAGTGCATAAGTCAGAGCTCATCTGTGTGTCCTTGCTTCATGGTCCCCATTCACTGGGTTGCAATATCACTAGTGACTTCTAGTAAATTGTATAAAGTGCATAGGTCAGAGCTCACCCGTGTGTCTTTACATAATGGTCCCCATTCACTGGGCTGCGGTATCACTAGTGACTTCTAGCAAATTGTATACAGTGCATTGTTCAGAGTTCGTCTGTGCTAAATGGTCCCCATTCACTGGGCTGCAGCATCACTAGCGACTTCTTGGAAATTGTATACAGTGCATTGGTCTGAGCTAGTCTTATAGTCTGTACTTCATGGTCCCCTTTCATTGGGCTGTAGCATCACAGGTGACTTCTAGTAAATTGTATACAGTGTATTGTTCAGAGCTCATCTGTGTGTCTGTGTTAAATTGTCCCCATACACTGGGCTGCAGCATCACTAGCGACTTCTCTTAATTTGTATACAGTGCATAGGTCATACTTCATCTGTGTGTCTGTGCTTCATGCTTCGCATTCACAAGGCTGCAGTATCACTGGTCACTTCTAGTAAATTGTATACAATGCATAGGTCAGAGCTAGTCTGTGTCTGAGTGCTTAATGATCCCCGTTCACTGGGCTGCAATAGTTACTTCCAGTAATATGTATACAGTGCATAGGCCAGAGCTGTACTGTGTGTCTGTGCTTCATGGTCCCCATTCACTGGACTGCAGTATCACTGATCATTTCTAGTAAATTATATACAGTGCACAGGGCAGTGCTAGTCTGTATGACTCTGCTTCATGGTCCCCATTCGCAGGACTGCTTTTTCACTAGCGATTTCTAGTAAATTGTATACAGTGCATTAGTTAGAGCTAGTCTGTGTGACTATGCATCATGGTCCCCATTTACAGGGCCGCAGTATCACTAGTGATTTCTAGTAAATTGTATACAGTGCATAGGTCAGAGCTCAACTGTGTGACTGCTTTAGGTCCCCGTTCAATGTGCTACAGCGTAACTAGTAACTTCCAGGAAATTGCATACAGTGCATGCGTCAGTGCTAGTGTGTGTGTCTGTCTGTGCCTAATGGTCTCCATTCACCGGGTTGCACTATCACTCGTGACTTCTAATAAATTTTATACAATGCATAGTTCAGAGCTAGTCTGTGTCTCTGTGCTTCATGGTCCCCATTCACTGGGCTGCAGTATCACGTGACTTCTAGTAAATTTTATACAATGCATAGGTCAGAGCTAGTCTGTGTGACTTTGCTTCATGGTTCCCATTCACTGGGCTGCAGAATCACTAGCGACTTCTAGTAAATTGTATACAGTGCATAGGTCAGAGCACATCTTTGTGTCTGTGCTTCGTGGTACCCATTCCTGGGCTACAGTAACACTAGCAACTTGTAAATTGTATACAGTGCATAGGTCAGAGCTAGTCTGTGTGTCTGTGCTTCATGGTCCCAAATCATTGGGTTGCAGCATCACTAGTGACTTTTAGTAAATTGTATACCGTGCAAAGTCAAAGCTAGTCTGTGTGTTTGTGCTTCTTAGTCCCCATTCACTGGACTGCAGTATCACTGGCGACGTCTAGTAAATTGTATACAATGCATTTGTAAGAATTCATCTGTGTGTCTATGTTTCATCGTCCCCATTCACAGGGCTGCAGCATCAGTGGTGACTTACAGTAAATTTTATACAGTGCATTGGTCAGAACTAGTCTGTGTGACTGTGCTTCATGGTTCCCATTCACTGGGCTCCAGTGTCCCTAGCGACGTCTAGTAAATTGTATACAGTGCATAGGTCAGTGCTAGTCTGTGTCTCTGTGCTTCATGGTCCCCATTCTCTGGGCTGCAGCATCACTAGCCACTTCTAGTAAGCTTTATACAGTTCATAGGTCAGAGCTGGTTTGTGCTTCATGGGACTAATTCACTGGGCTGCAGTATCACTAATGACTTCTAGTAAATTATATACGGTGCATAGGTCAGATGTAGTCTGTGTGCTCATGGTCCCCATTCACTGGGCTGCAGTATCACTAGTGATTTCTAGTAAATTGTATACAATGCATAATTTAGAGCTAGTGTGTGTGTCTGTGCTACATGGTCCTAATTCACTGGGCTGTAGCATCACTAGCGACATTTAGCAAATTGTATGCAGTGCATAGGTCAGAGCTAATCTGTGTGTCTGTGCTCCATGGTCCCCATTAACTGGTCTGCAGTATCACTAATTACCTCTAGGAATATGTATACAGTGCATAGGGCATAGCTCTTCTGTGTGACTGTGCTTTATGGTCCCCATTCACTGGTCTGCAGCTTCACTAGCGACCTTTAGTAAGTTGTATAGAGTGCGTAGGTCAGAGCTCATCTGTGTGTCTGGGCTTCATGGTCCTCATTCACTGGGCTGCAGCATCACTAGCGACTTTCAGTAAGTCGTATAGAGTGCGTAGGTCAGAGCTCATCTCTGTAACAGTGCTTTATGCTCTCCATTCGCTGGGTTGCAGTGCCACTGGTGACTTCTAGTAAAATGTATACAGTGCATAGGTCAGAGCTCATCTGCGTGTCTTGTGTGCTTCATGGTCCCCATTCACTGGGCTGCAGCATCACTAGCGACTTTCAGTAAGTCGTATAGAGTGCGTAGGTCAGAGCTCATCTCTGTAACAGTGCTTTATGCTCTCCATTCGCTGGGTTGCAGTGCCACTGGTGACTTCTAGTAAAATGTATACAGTGCATAGGTCAGAGCTCATCTGTGTGTCTGGGCTTCATGGTCCCCATTCACAGGGCTGCAGTATCATAAGTGACCTCTAGTAAATTGTATACACAGCGTAGGCCAGAATGTGTGTCTCTGTGCTTCATGGTCCAGATACACTGGGCTGCAGCATCACTAATGACTTCTAGTAAATTATATACGGTGCATAGGTCAGATGTAGTCTGTGTTTCTGTGTGCTTCATGGTCCCCATTCACTGGGCTGCAGCATCACTAATGACTTTTAGTAAATTATATACAGTGCATAGGTCAGAGCTGGTCTGTGTGTCTGTGCCTCATTATCCCCATTCACTGGGATGCAGCATCACTAGCATTTTATAGTCAAATGTATACAGTGCATAGGTTAGAGCTCATCTGTGTGTCTGTGCTTCATGGTCCCCATTCACTGGGCTGCAGTATCACTAGTGACTTCTAGTAAATTGTATACAGTGCATAGGTCAGAGCTAGTCTGTGTGTCTGTGCTTCATGGTCACCATTCACTGTGCTGCAGCGTCACTAGTGACCTCCAGTAAATTGCATACAGTGCATAGGTCAGAGGTAGTCTGTGTGTATGTGCTTCATGGTCCCCATTCACTGGGCTGCATTATCACTGGTGACTTCTAGTAAATTTTATATAATGCATAGGTCAGAGCTAGTCTGTCTGTCTGTGCCTCATGGTCCCCATTCATTGGACTGCAGTATCAATACTGACTTCTAGTAAATTGTATACAGTGCATAAGTCAGAGCTCATCTGTGTGTCCTTGCTTCATGGTCCCCATTCACTGGGCTGCAGTATCACTAGTGACTTCTAGTAAATTGTATGAAGTGCATAGGTCAGAGCTCATCTCTGTGTCTTTGCACACTGGTCCCCATTCACTGGGCTGCAGTATCACTAGTGACTTCTAGTAAATTGTATACAGTGCATTGTTCAGAGTTCGTCTGTGTTAAATGGTCCCCATTCACTGGGCTGCAGCATCACTAGCGACTTCTTGGAAATTGTATACAGTGCATTGGTCTGAGCTAGTCTTATAGTCTGTACTTCACGGTCCCCTTTCATTGGGCTGTAGCATCACTGGTGACTTCTAGTAAACTGTATACAGTGTATTGTTCAGAGCTCATCTGTGTGTCTGTGTTAAATGGTCCCCATACACTGGGCTGCAGCATCACTAGCGACTTCTTGTAATTTGTATACAGTGCGTAGGTCATACTTCATCTGTGTGTCTGTGCTTCATGCTTCGCATTCACAAGGCTGCAGTATCACTGGTCACTTCTAGTAAATTGTATACAATGCATAGGTCAGAGCTAGTCTCTGTCTGAGTGCTTAATGATCCCCGTTCACTGGGTTGCAATAGTTACTTCCAGTAATATGTATACAGTGCATAGGCCAGAGCTCTACTGTGTGTCTGTGCTTCATGGTCCCCATTCACTGGACTGCTGTATCACTGGTGATTTCTAGTATATTATATACAGTGCACAGGCCAGTGCTAGTCTGTATGACTCTGCTTCATGGTCCCAATTCGCAGGACTGCTTTTTCACTAGCGACTTCTAGTAAATTGTATACAGTGCATTGGTCAGAGCTAGTCTGTGTGACTGTGCATCGTGGTCCCCATTCACAGGGCCGCAGTATCACTAGTGATTCCTAGTAAATTGTATACAGTGCGTAGGTCAGAGCTCAACTGTGTGACTGCTTTAGGTCCCAGTTCACTGTGCTACAGCGTAACTAGTAACTTCCAGTAAATTGCATACAGTGCATAGATCAGTGCTAGTCTGAGTGTCTGTGCTTCATGGACCCCATTCACTGGGCTGCGGTATCACTCGTGACTTCTAATAAATTTTATACATTGCATAGGTCAGAGCTAGTCTGTGTCTCTGTGCTTCACGGTCTCCATTCACTGGGCTGCAGTACAACTCGTTACTTCTAGTAAATTTTTATACAATGCATAGGTCAGAGCTAGTCTGTGTGTCTGTGCTTCATGGTCCCCATTAACTGGCTGGAGTATCACTCGTGACTTCTAGTAAATTTTATACAATGCATAGGTCAGTGCTAGTCTGAGTGTTTGGGCTTCATGGTCCCCATTCACTGGGCTGCAGTATCACTCGTGACTTCTAGTAAATTTTATACAATGCATAGGTCAGTGCTAGTCTGAGTGTCTGGGCTTCATGGTCCCCATTCACTGGGCTGCAGTATCACTCGTGACTTCTAGTAAATTTCATACAATGCATAGGTCAGTGCTAGTCTGAGTGTCTGGGCTTCATGGTCCCCATTTACTGGGCTGCAGTATCACTCGTGACTTCTAGTAAATTTTATACAATGCACAGGTCAGTGCTAGTCTGAGTGTCTGGGCTTCATGGTCCATATTTATTGGGCTGCAGTATCTCTGGTAAGTTCCAGTAAATTGCATACAGTGCATGGGTCAGTGCTAGTCTGAGTGTCTGGGCTTCATGGTCCATATTCATTGGGCTGCAGTATCTCTGGTAACTTCCAGTAAATTGCATACAGTACATAGGTCAGTGCTAGTCTGAGTGTCTGGGCTTCATGGTCCATATTCATTGGAATGCAGTATCTCTGGTAACTTCCAGTAAATTGCATACAGTGCATAGTTCAGTGCCAGTTTGATTGTCTGGGCTTCATGGTCCATATTCATTGGGCTGCAGTATCTCTGGTAACTTCCAGCAAATTGCATACAGTACATAGGTCAGTGCTAGTCTGAGTGTCTGGGCTTCATGGTCCATATTAAGGGGGCTGCAGTATCTCTGATAACTTCTAGTAAATTGTATACAGTACATAGGTCAGTGCTAGTCTTTGTCTCTGAGCTTCATGGTCCATATTCATTGGGCTGCAGTATTTCTGGTAGCTTCTAGTAAATTGTATACAGTGCATAGATCAGTGCTAGTCTGAGTGTCTGGGCTTCATGGTCCATATTCATTGGGCTGCATTATCTCTGGTAACTTCTAGTAAATTGTATACAGTACATAGGTCAGTGCTAGTCTGTGTGTGTGTGCTTCATGGTCTATATTCATTGGGCTGCAGTATGTCTGGTAACTTCCAGTAAATTGTATACAGTACATAGGTCAGTGCTAGTCTGTGTGTCTGTGCTTCATGGTCCATATTCATTGGGCTGCAGTATCTCTGGTAACTTCTAGTAAATTGGATACAGTACATAGGTCAGTGCTAGTCTGTGTCTCTGTGCTTCATGGTCAATATTCATTGGGCTGCAGTATCTCTGGTAACTTCAAGTAAATTGCATACAGTACATAGGTCAGTGCTAGTCTGTGTCTCTGTGCCTCATGGTCAATATTCATTGGGCTGGAGTATCTCTGGTAACTTCTAGTAAATTGCATACAGTACGTAGGTCAGTGCTAGTCTGTGTCTCTATGCTTCATGCTCCATATTCATTGGGCTGCATTATCTCTGGTAACTTCTAGTAAATTGTATAGAGTACTTAGGTCACGGCTCATCTGTGCCTCTGTGCTTCATGGTCCCCATTCTCGAGGTTGCAGCTTCACTAGCGACTTCTAGTAAATTTTATACAGTTCATAGGTCAGAATTAGTCTGTGTCTGTGCTTCATGGTCCCAATTCACTGGGCTGCAGCAGCACTAGCGAGTTTTAGTAAATTGTATACCGTGCTTAGGTCAAATTTAGTCTGTGTGTTTGTTCTTCACGGTCCCCTTTCACTGGGCTCCAGCATCACTAGCGACTTCTAGTAAATTGTATACAATGCATAATTTAGAGCTAGTCTGTGTGTCTGTTCCACATGGTACCCATTCACCGGGCTGTAGCATCACTAGCGACATTTAGCAAATTGTATGCAGTGCATAGGTCAGAGCTAATCTGTGTGTCTGTGCTGCATGGGCCCCATTAACTGGGCTGCAGTATCACTAATTACTTCTAGTAATATGTATACAGTGCATAGGGTATAGCTCTTCTGTGTGACTGTGCTTTATGGTCCCGATTCACTGGCCTGCAGCTTCACTAGCGACCTTTAGTAAGTCGTATAGACTGCGTAGGTCAGAGGTCATCTGTGTAACTGTGCTATATGCTCTCCATTCACTAGGCTGCATTGCTACTGGTGACTTTTAGTAAAATGTATACAGTGCATAGGTCAGAGCTCATCTGCGTGTCTTGTGTTCTTCATGGTCACCTTTCACTGGGCTGCAGTATCATAAGTGACCTCTAGTAAATTGTAAACACAGCGTAGGCCAGAATGTGTGTCTCTGTGCTTCATGGTCCAGATACACTGGGCTGCAGCATCACTAATGACTTCTAGTAAATTATATACGGTGCATAGGTCAGATGTAGTCTTTGTGTCTAATTGCTTCTCAGTCCCCATTCACTGGGCTGCAGCATCACTAATGACTTCTAGTAAATTATATACCGTTAATAGGTCAGAGCTGGTCTGTGTGTCTGTTTGCTTCATGGTCGCCCATTCACTGTGCTGCAGTATCACTAGTGGCTTCTATTAAGTTAAATACACTGCGTAAGTCAGAGCTAGTTTGTGTGTCTGTGCTTCATGGTCCCCATTCACTGGGCAGCAGTATCCCTTGTGACATCTGGTAAATTGTATACAATGCTTAGGTCAGAACTAGTCTGTGTGTCTGTGCTGCATGGTCTCTATTCACTTGGCTGCAGTATCACTGCTTACTTCTAGTAAATTGTCACAGCCCATAGGTCAGAGCTAGCCTATGTGTCTTGGTTCATGGGCCCCATTCATTAGGCAGCAGTATCCCTTGTGACATCTTGTAAACTGTATACAATGGTTAGGTCAGAACTAGTCTGTGTGTCTGTGCTGCATGGTCCCTATTCTCTGGGCTGCAGTATCACTGGTTACGTCTAGTAAATTGTCTACAGCGCATAGGTCAGAGCTCATCTGTATGTCTCGGCTTAATGGCCCCCATTCACTGGGCTGATGCATAACTGGTGACTTCTAGTAAATTGTATGCAGTGTATTGGCTCAGAGCTATTCTGTGTGTCTGTCCTTCATGGTCCCCGTTCACTGGGCTGCAGCATCGCTAATGATCTCCAGTCAATTTTATACAGTGCATTGGTCAGAACGCATCTGCATGTTTGTGTTTCATTGTCCCCATTCACTAGGCTTCAGCGTCAGTGGTGACTTCTAGTAAATGTTATACAGTGCATTGGTCAGAGCTAGTCTGTGTGACTTTGCTTCATGCTTCCCATTCACTGGGCTGCAGAATCACTAGCGACTTCTAGTAAATTGTATACAGTGCATAGGTCAGAGCACATCTTTGTGTCTGTGATTCATGGTACCCATTTCTGGGCTACAGCAACACTAGCCACTTGTAGTAAATTGTATACAGTGCATAGGTCAGAGCTATTCTGTGTGTCTGTGCTTCATGGTCCCAATTCATTGGGTTGCAGCATCACTAGTGGCTTTTAGTAAATTGTATACCGTGTAAAGGTCAAAGCTAGTCTGTGTGTTTGTGCTTCTTGGTCCCCATTCACTGGACTGCAGTATCACTGGCGACGTCTAGTAAATTGTATACAATGCATTTGTCAGAATTCATCTGTGTGTCTGTGTTTCATCGTCCCCATTCACTGGGCTGCAGCATCAGTGGTGACTTATAGTAAATTTTATACAGTGCATTGGTCAGAACTGGTCTGTGTGGCTGTGCTTCATGGTTCCCATTCACTGGGCTCCAGTATCCCTGGCGACGACTAGTAAATTGTATACAGTGCATTTGTCAGAGGTCATCTGCGTGAATGTTCTTCATTGTCACATTTCACTGGGCTGCAGCATTACTAGCGAATTCTTGAAAATTGTATGCAGTGCATAGTTTAGAGCTAGTCTGTGTGGCTGTGCTTCATGGTCCCAATTCACTGGGCTGCAGTATCACTAGTGACTTCTAGTAAATTATATACTGTGCATAGGTCAGAGCTAGTCTGTAAGCCTTTGCTTCATGGTCCCCATTCACTGTGCTCCAGTTTCACTGGTTACTTCTGGTAATTTGTATACAGTGCATAGGTCAGTGCTAGTCTCTGTCTGAGTGCTTAATGATCCCCGCTCACTGGGCTGCAATAGTTACTTCCAGTAATATATATACAGTGCATAGGCCAGAGCTCTACTGTGTGTCTGTGCTTCATGGCTCCCATTCACTGGACTGCAGTATCACTGGTGATTTCTAGTAAATTATATACAGTGCATAGGTCAGAGCTCAACTGTGTGACAGCTTTAGGTCCCCGTTCACTGTGCTACAGCGTAACTAGTAACTTCCAGTAAATTGCACACAGTGCATAGGTCAGAGTTAGTCTGTGTGTCTGTGCTTCATGGTCCCCATTCACTGGGCGTCAGTATCACTCGTGACTTCTAGTAAATTTTATACAATCCATACGTCAGTGCTAGTCTGTGTGTCTGTGCTTCATGGTCCCAATTTACTGGGCTGCAGTATCACTCGTGACTTCTAGTAAGTTTTATACAGTGCATAGGTCAGAGCTAGTCTGAGTATCTGGGCTTCATGGTCCCCGTTCACTGGGCTGCAGTATCACTCGTGACTTCTAGTAAATTTTATACAATGCATAGGTCAGTGCTAGTCTGAGTGTCTGGGCTTCATTGTCCCCATTCCCTGGGCTGCAGTATCACTCGTGACGTCTAGTATATTTTATACAACGCATAGGTCAGTGCTAGTCTAAGTGTCTGGGCTTCATGGTCCCCAATCACTGGGCTGCAGTATCACTCGTGACTTCTAGTAAATTTTATACAATGCATTGGTCAGTGCTAGTCTGAGTGTCTGGGCTTCATGGTACATATTCATTGGGCTGCAGTATAACTCGTGACTTCTAGTAAATTTTATAAAATGCATAGGTCAGTGCTAGTCTCAGTGTCTGGGCTTCATGGTACATATTCATTGGGCTGCAGTATCACTCGTGACTTCTAGTAAATTTTATACAATGCATAGGTGAGTGCTAGTCTGAGTGTCTGGGCTTCATGGTCCCCATTCACTGGGCTGCAGTATAACTCGTGACTTCTAGTAAATTTTATACAATGCGTAGGTCAGTGCTAGTCTGAGTGTCTGGGCTTCATGGTCCCCATTCACTGGGCTGCAGTATAACTCGTGACTTCTAGTATATTTTATACAATGCATAGGTCAGTGCTAGTCTGAGTGTCTGGGCTTCATGGTCCTCATTCACTGAGCTGCAGTATCACTCGTGACCTCTAGTAAATTTTATACAGTGCATAGGTCAGTGCTAGTCTGAGTGTGTGAGCTTCATGGTCCCCATTCACTAGGCTGCAGTATCACTCGTGACTTCTAGTAAATTTTATACAATGCATAGGTCAGTGCTTGTTTGAGTGTCTGGTCTTCATGGTCCATATTCATTGGAATGCAGTATCTCTGGTAACTTCCAGTAAATTGCATACAGTACATAGGTCAGTGCTAGTCTGAGTGTCTGGGTTTTATGGTCCATATTCATTGTGCTGCAGTATCTCTGGTAACTTCTAGTAAATTGTATACAGTACATAGGTCAGTGCTAGTCTTTGTGTCTGAGCTTCATGGTCCATATTCATTGGGCTGCAGTATCTCTGGTAACTTCCATTAAATTGCAAACAGTGCATAGGTCAGTGCCAGTCTGAGTGTCTGAGCTTCATGGTCCATATTCATTGGGCTGCAGTATCTCTGGTAACTTCTAGTAAATTGTATACAGTACATAGGTCAGTGCTAGTCTGAGTGTCTGGGCTTCATGGTCCATATTCATTGGAATGCAGTATCTCTGGTAACTTCCAGTAAATTGCATACAGTGCATAGGTAACTGCCAGTCTGAGTGTCTGGGCTTCATGGTCCATATTCATTGGGCTGCAGTATCTCTGGTAACTTCCAGTAAATTGCATACAGTACGTAGGTCAGTGCTAGTCTGAGTGTCTGCGCTTCATGGTCCATATTCATTGGGCTGCAGTATCTCTGGTAACTTCTAGTAAATTGTATACAGTACATAGGTCAGTGCTAGTCTTTGTCTGTGAGCTTCATGGTCCATATTCATTGGGCTGCAGTATCTCTGGTAACTTCCAGTAAATTGTATACAGTAAATAGGTCAGTGCTAGTCTGAGTGTCTGGGCTTCATGGTCCATATTAATTGGAATGCAGTATCTCTGGTAACTTCTAGTAAATTGTATACAGTACATAGGTCAGTGCTAGTCTGCGTGTCTGGGCTTCATGGTTCATATTCATTGGGCTGCAGTATCTCTGGTAACGTCCAGTAAATTATATACAGTACATAGGTCAGTGCTAGTCTGAGTGTCTGGGCTTCATGGTCCATATTCATTGGAATGCAGTATCTCTGATAACTTCCAGTAAATTGCATACAGTGCATAGTTCAGTGCCAGTTTGAGTGTCTGGGCTTCATGGTCCATATTCATTGCGCTGCAGTACCCCTGGTAATTTCCAGCAAATTGCATACAGTAAATAGGTCAGTGCTAGTCTGAGTGTCTGGGCTTCATGGTCCATATTCATTGGGCTGCAGTATCTCTGGTAACTTCTAGTAAATTGTATACAGTACATAGGTCAGTGCTAGTCTTTGTCTCTGAGTTTCATGGTCCATATTCATTGGGCTGCAGGATTTCTGGTAGCTTCTAGTAAACTGTATACAGTACATAGGTCAGTGCTAGTCTGAGTGTCTGGGCTTCAAGGTCCATATTCATTGCGCTGCATTATCTCTGGTAACTTCTAGTAAATTGTATACAGTACATAGGTCAGTGCTAGTCTGTGTGTGTGTGCTTCATGGTCCATATTCATTGGGCTGCAGTATGTCTGGTAACTTCCAGTAAATTGTATACAGTACATAGGTCAGTGCTAGTCTGTGTGTCTGTGCTTCATGGTCCATATTCATTGGGCTGCAGTATCTCTGGTAACTTCAAGTAAATTGTATACAGTACATAGGTCAGTGCTATTCTGTGTGTCTGTGCTTCATGGTCCATATTCATTGGGGTTCAGTATCTCTGGTAACTTCCAGTAAATTGTATACAGTACATAGGTCAGTGCTAGTCTGAGTGTCTGGGCTAAATGGTCCATATTCATTGGGCTGCAGTATCTCTGGTAACTTCTAGTAAATTGTATACAGTACATAGGTCAAGTCTAGTCTGAGTGTCTGGGCTTCATGATACATATTCATTGTGCTGCAGTATCTCTGGTAACTTCTAGTAAATTGTATACAGTAAATAGGTCAGTGCTAGTCTGAGTGTCTGGGCTTCATGGTCCATATTCATTGGAATGCAGTATCTCTGGTAACTTCTAGTAAATTGTATACAGTACATAGGTCAGTGCTAGTCTGTGTGTCTGTGCTTCATGGTCCATATTCATTGGGCTGCAGTATCTCTGGTAACTTCCAGTAAATTGTATACAGTACATAGGTCAGTGCTAGTCTGAGTGTCTGGGCTTCATGGTCCATATTCAATGGGCTGCAGTATCTCTGGTAACTTCTAGTAAATTGTATACAGTAAATAGGTCAGTGCTAGTCTGTGTGTCTGTGCTTCATGGTCCATATTCATTGGGCTGCAGTATCTCTGGTAACTTCCAGTAAATTGTATACAGTACATAGGTCAGTGCTAGTCTGAGTGTCTGGGCTTCATGGTCCATATTTATTGGGCTGCAGTATCTCTGGTAACTTCTAGTAAATTGTATACAGTACATAGGTCAGTGCTAGTTTGAGTGTCTGGGCTTCATGGTCCATATTCATTGGGCTGCAGTATTTTTGGTAACTTCTAGTAAATTGGATACAGTATATAGGTCAGTGCTAGTCTGTGTCTCTGTGCTGCATGGTCCCTATTCATTGGGCTGCAGTATCACTGGTTACTTCCAGTAAATTGTCTACAGCGCTTTGGTCAGAGCTCATTTGTGTGTCTCGGCTTAATGGCCCCCATTCACTGGGCTGTTGCATAACTGGTGACTTCTAGTAAATTGTGTGCAGTGCATTGGCTCAGAGGTATTCTGTGTGTCTGTCCTTCATGGTCCCCGTTCGCTGGGCTGCAGCACCGCTAGTGATCTCCAGTCAGTTTTATACAGTGCATTGGTCAGAGCTCATCTGCGTGTCTGTGTTTCATAGTACCCATTCACTCAGCTGTAGCATCACTGGTGACTTCTAGTCAATTTTATACAACGCATTGGTCAGAATGCATCTGTGAGTCTGTGTTTCATTGTCCCCATTCACTGCGCTGCAGCGTCAGTGTTGACTTCAAGTAAATGTTATACAGTGCATTGGTCAGAACTAGTCTGTGTGACTTTGCTTAATGGTTCCCATTCACTGGGCTGCAGAATCACTAGCGACCTTTAGTAAATATTATACAGTGCATAGGTCAGAGCTCATCTTTGTGTCTGTGCTTCATGGTACCCATTCCTGGGCTACAGCAACACTAGCAACTTGTAGTAAATTGTATACAGTGCATAGGTCAGAGCTAGTTTTTGAGTCTGTGCTTCATGGTCCCAATTCATTGGGTTGCAGCATCACTAGTAACTTTTAGTAAATTGTATACCGTGCAAAGGTCAAACCTAGTCTGTGTGTTTGTGCTTCTTGGTCCCCCATTCACTGGACTGCAGTATCACTAGTGACTTCTAGTAAATTGTATACAGTGCATAGGTCAGTGCTCATCTGTGCGTCTGTGCTTCATGGTCCCCATTCACTGGGCTGCAGTATCGTTAGTGACTTCTAGTAAATTGTATACAGTGCATGGATCAGAGCTAGTCTGTGTGTCTGTGCTTCATGGTCACCATTCACTGTGCTGCAGCGTCACTAGTGACCTCTAGTAAATTGCATATAGTGCATAGGTCAGAGGTAGTCTGTGTGTATGTGCTTCATGGTCCCCATTCACTGGGCTGCAGTATCACTGGTGACTTCTAGTAAATTTTATATAATGCATAGGTAAGAGCTAGTCTGTGTGTCCGTGCCTCATGGTCCCCATTCATTGGGCTGCAGTATCAATACTGACTTCTAGTAAATTGTATACAGTGCATAAGTCAGAGCTCATCTGTGTGTCCTTGCTTCATGGTCCCCATTCACTGGGTTGCAATATCACTAGTGACTTCTAGTAAATTGTATAAAGTGCATAGGTCAGAGCTCACCCGTGTGTCTTTACATAATGGTCCCCATTCACTGGGCTGCGGTATCACTAGTGACTTCTAGTAAATTGTATACAGTGCATTGTTCAGAGTTCGTCTGTGCTAAATGGTCCCCATTCACTGGGCTGCAGCATCACTAGCGACTTCTTGGAAATTGTATACAGTGCATTGGTCTGAGCTAGTCTTATAGTCTGTACTTCATGGTCCCCTTTCATTGGGCTGTAGCATCACTGGTGACTTCTAGTAAATTGTATACAGTGTATTGTTCAGAGCTCATCTGTGTGTCTGTGTTAAATGGTCCCCATACACTGGGCTGCAGCATCACTAGCGACTTCTTGTAATTTGTATACAGTGCGTAGGTCATACTTCATCTGTGTGTCTGTGCTTCATGCTTCGCATTCACAAGGCTGCAGTATCACTGGTCACTTCTAGTAAATTGTATACAATGCATAGGTCAGAGCTAGTCTGTGTCTGAGTGCTTAATGATCCCCGTTCACTGGGCTGCAATAGTTACTTCCAGTAATATGTATACAGTGCATAGGCCAGAGCTCTACTGTGTGTCTGTGCTTCATGGTCCCCATTCACTGGACTGCTGTATCACTGGTGATTTTTAGTAAATTATATACAGTGCACAGGCCAGTGCTAGTCTGTATGACTCTGCTTCATGGTCCCAATTCGCAGGACTGCTTTTTCACTAGCGACTTCTAGTAAATTGTATACAGTGCATTGGTCAGAGCTAGTCTGTGTGACTGTGCATCATGGTCCCCATTCACAGGGCCGCAGTATCACTAGTGATTCCTAGTAAATTGTATACAGTGCGTAGGTCAGAGCTCAACTGTGTGACTGCTTTAGGTCCCCGTTCACTGTGCTACAGCGTAACTAGTAACTTCCAGTAAATTGCATACAGTGCATAGGTCAGTGCTAGTCTGAGTGTCTGTGCTTCATGGACCCCATTCACTGGGCTGCGGTATCACTCGTGACTTCTAATAAATTTTATACATTGCATAGGTCAGAGCTAGTCTGTGTCTCTGTGCTTCACGGTCTCCATTCACTGGGCTGCAGTACAACTCGTGACTTCTAGTAAATTTTTATACAATGCATAGGTCAGAGCTAGTCTGTGTGTCTGTGCTTCATGGTCCCCATTCACTGGCTGGAGTATCACTCGTGACTTCTAGTAAATTTTATACAATGCATAGGTCAGTGCTAGTCTGAGTGTTTGGGCTTCATGGTCCCCATTCACTGGGCTGCAGTATCACTCGTGACTTCTAGTAAATTTTATACAATGCATAGGTCAGTGCTAGTCTGAGTGTCTGGGCTTCATGGTCCCCATTCACTGGGCTGCAGTATCACTCGTGACTTCTAGTAAATTTCATACAATGCATAGGTCAGTGCTAGTCTGAGTGTCTGGGCTTCATGGTCCCCATTTACTGGGCTGCAGTATCACTCGTGACTTCTAGTAAATTTTATACAATGCACAGGTCAGTGCTAGTCTGAGTGTCTGGGCTTCATGGTCCATATTTATTGGGCTGCAGTATCTCTGGTAAGTTCCAGTAAATTGCATACAGTGCATGGGTCAGTGCTAGTCTGAGTGTCTGGGCTTCATGGTCCATATTCATTGGGCTGCAGTATCTCTGGTAACTTCCAGTAAATTGCATACAGTACATAGGTCAGTGCTAGTCTGAGTGTCTGGGCTTCATGGTCCATATTCATTGGAATGCAGTATCTCTGGTAACTTCCAGTAAATTGCATACAGTGCATAGTTCAGTGCCAGCTTGATTGTCTGGGCTTCATGGTCCATATTCATTGGGCTGCAGTATCTCTGGTAACTTCCAGCAAATTGCATACAGTACATAGATCAGTGCTAGTCTGAGTGTCTGGGCTTCATGGTCCATATTAAGGGGGCTGCAGTATCTCTGATAACTTCTAGTAAATTGTATACAGTACATAGGTCAGTGCTAGTCTTTGTCTCTGAGCTTCATGGTCCATATTCATTGGGCTGCAGTATTTCTGGTAGCTTCTAGTAAATTGTATACAGTGCATAGATCAGTGCTAGTCTGAGTGTCTGGGCTTCATGGTCCATATTCATTGGGCTGCATTATCTCTGGTAACTTCTAGTAAATTGTATACAGTACATAGGTCAGTGCTAGTCTGTGTGTGTGTGCTTCATGGTCTATATTCATTGGGCTGCAGTATGTCTGGTAACTTCCAGTAAATTGTATACAGTACATAGGTCAGTGCTAGTCTGTGTGTCTGTGCTTCATGGTCCATATTCATTGGGCTGCAGTATCTCTGGTAACTTCTAGTAAATTGTATACAGTACATAGGTCAGTGCTAGTCTATGTCTCTGTGCTTCATGGTCAATATTCATTGGGCTGCAGTATCTCTGGTAACTTCTAGTAAATTGCATACAGTACATAGGTCAGTGCTAGTCTGTGTCTCTGTGCCTCATGGTCAATATTCATTGGGCTGCAGTATCTCTGGTAACTTCTAGTAAATTGCATACAGTACGTAGGTCAGTGCTAGTCTGTGTCTCTGTGCTTCATGCTCCATATTCATTGGGCTGCATTATCTCTGGTAACTTCTAGTAAATTGTATAGAGTACTTAGGTCACGGCTCATCTGTGCCTCTGTGCTTCATGGTCCCCATTCTCGGGGCTGCAGCATCACTAGCGACTTCTAGTAAATTTTATACAGTTCATAGGTCAGAGTTAGTCTGTGTCTGTGCTTCATGGTCCCAATTCACTGGGCTGCAGCAGCACTAGCGAGTTTTAGTAAATTGTATACCGTGCTTAGGTCAAATTTAGTCTGTGTGTTTGTTCTTCACGGTCCCCTTTCACTGGGCTCCAGCATCACTAGCGACTTCTAGTAAATTGTATACAATGCATAATTTAGAGCTAGTCTGTGTGTCTGTTCCACATGGTACCCATTCACCGGGCTGTAGCATCACTAGCGACATTTAGCAAATTGTATGCAGTGCATAGGTCAGAGCTAATCTGTGTGTCTGTGCTGCATGGGCCCCATTAACTGGGCTGCAGTATCACTAATTACTTCTAGTAATATGTATACAGTGCATAGGGTATAGCTCTTCTGTGTGACTGTGCTTTATGGTCCCGATTCACTGGCCTGCAGCTTCACTAGCGACCTTTAGTAAGTCGTATAGACTGCGTAGGTCAGAGGTCATCTGTGTAACTGTGCTATATGCTCTCCATTCACTAGGCTGCAGTGCTACTGGTGACTTTTAGTAAAATGTATACAGTGCATAGGTCAGAGCACATCTGCGTGTCTTGTGTTCTTCATGGTCACCTTTCACTGGGCTGCAGTATCATAAGTGACCTCTAGTAAATTGTAAACACAGCGTAGGCCAGAATGTGTGTCTCTGTGCTTCATGGTCCAGATACACTGGGCTGCAGCATCACTAATGACTTCTAGTAAATTATATACGGTGCATAGGTCAGATGTAGTCTTTGTGTCTAATTGCTTCTCAGTCCCCATTCACTGGGCTGCAGCATCACTAATGACTTCTAGTAAATTATATACCGTTAATAGGTCAGAGCTGGTCTGTGTGTCTGTTTGCTTCATGGTCCCCATTCACTGTGCTGCAGTATCACTAGTGGCTTCTATTAAGTTAAATACACTGCGTAAGTCAGAGCTAGTTTGTGTGTCTGTGCTTCATGGTCCCCATTCACTGGGCAGCAGTATCCCTTGTGACATCTGGTAAATTGTATACAATGCTTAGGTCAGAACTAGTCTGTGTGTCTGTGCTGCATGGTCTCTATTCACTTGGCTGCAGTATCACTGCTTACTTCTAGTAAATTGTCACAGCCCATAGGTCAGAGCTAGCCTATGTGTCTTGGTTCATGGGCCCCATTCATTAGGCAGCACTATCCCTTGTGACATCTTGTAAACTGTATACAATGGTTAGGTCAGAACTAGTCTGTGTGTCTGTGCTGCATGGTCCCTATTCACTGGGCTGCAGTATCACTGGTTACGTCTAGTAAATTGTCTACAGCGCATAGGTCAGAGCTCATCTGTATGTCTCGGCTTAATGGCCCCCATTCACTGGGCTGATGCATAACTGGTGACTTCTAGTAAATTGTATGCAGTGTATTGGCTCAGAGCTATTCTGTGTGTCTGTCCTTCATGGTCCCCGTTCACTGGGCTGCAGCATCGCTAATGATCTCCAGTCAATTTTATACAGTGCATTGGTCAGAACGCATCTGCATGTTTGTGTTTCATTGTCCCCATTCACTAGGCTTCAGCGTCAGTGGTGACTTCTAGTAAATGTTATACAGTGCATTGGTCAGAGCTAGTCTGTGTGACTTTACTTCATGCTTCCCATTCACTGGGCTGCAGAATCACTAGCGACTTCTAGTAAATTGTATACAGTGCATAGGTCAGAGCACATCTTTGTGTCTGTGCTTCATGGTACCCATTTCTGGGCTACAGCAACACTAGCCACTTGTAGTAAATTGTATACAGTGCATAGGTCAGAGCTATTCTGTGTGTCTGTGCTTCATGGTCCCAATTCATTGGGTTGCAGCATCACTAGTGGCTTTTAGTAAATTGTATACCGTGTAAAGGTCAAAGCTAGTCTGTGTGTTTGTGCTTCTTGGTCCCCATTCACTGGACTGCAGTATCACTGGCGACGTCTAGTAAATTGTATACAATGCATTTGTCAGAATTCATCTGTGTGTCTGTGTTTCATCGTCCCCATTCACTGGGCTGCAGCATCAGTGGTGACTTATAGTAAATTTTATACAGTGCATTGGTCAGAACTGGTCTGTGTGGCTGTGCTTCATGGTTCCCATTCACTGGGCTCCAGTATCCCTGGCGACGACTAGTAAATTGTATACAGTGCATTTGTCAGAGGTCACCTGCGTAAATGTTCTTCATTGTCACCATTCACTGGGCTGCAGCATTACTAGCGAATTCTTGAAAATTGTATGCAGTGCATAGTTTAGAGCTAGTCTGTGTGGCTGTGCTTCATGGTCCCAATTCACTGGGCTGCAGTATCACTAGTGACTTCTAGTAAATTATATACTGTGCATAGGTCAGAGCTAGTCTGTAAGCCTTTGCTTCATGGTCCCCATTCACTGTGCTCCAGTTTCACTGGTTACTTCTGGTAATTTGTATACAGTGCATAGGTCAGTGCTAGTCTCTGTCTGAGTGCTTAATGATCCCCGCTCACTGGGCTGCAATAGTTACTTCCAGTAATATATATACAGTGCATAGGCCAGAGCTCTACTGTGTGTCTGTGCTTCATGGCTCCCATTCACTGGACTGCAGTATCACTGGTGATTTCTAGTAAATTATATACAGTGCATAGGTCAGAGCTCAACTGTGTGACAGCTTTAGGTCCCCGTTCACTGTGCTACAGCGTAACTGGTAACTTCCAGTAAATTGCATACAGTGCATAGGTCAGAGTTAGTCTGTGTGTCTGTGCTTCATGGTCCCCATTCACTGGGCGTAAGTATCACTCGTGACTTCTAGTAAATTTTATACAATGCATACGTCAGTGCTAGTCTGTGTGTCTGTGCTTCATGGTCCCAATTTACTGGTCTGCAGTATCACTCGTGACTTCTAGTAAGTTTTATACAATGCATAGGTCAGTGCTAGTCTGAGTGTCTGGGCTTCGTTGTCCCCATTCCCTGGGCTGCAGTATCACTCGTGACGTCTAGTAAATTTTATACAACGCATAGGTCAGTGCTAGTCTAAGTGTCTGGGCTTCATGGTCCCCAATCACTGGGCTGCAGTATCACTCGTGACTTCTAGTAAATTTTATACAATGCATTGGTCAGTGCTAGTCTGAGTGTCTGGGCTTCATGGTACATATTCATTGGGCTGCAGTATAACTCGTGACTTCTAGTAAATTTTATAAAATGCATAGGTCAGTGCTAGTCTGAGTGTCTGGGCTTCATGGTACATATTCATTGGGCTGCAGTATCACTCGTGACTTCTAGTAAATTTTATACAATGCATAGGTGAGTGCTAGTCTGAGTGTCTGGGCTTCATGGTCCCCATTCACTGGGCTGCAGTATAACTCGTGACTTCTAGTAAATTTTATACAATGCGTAGGTCAGTGCTAGTCTGAGTGTCTAGGCTTCATGGTCCCCATTCACTGGGCTGCAGTATAACTCGTGACTTCTAGTATATTTTATACAATGCATAGGTCAGTGCTAGTCTGAGTGTCTGGGCTTCATGGTCCCCATTCACTGAGCTGCAGTATCACTCGTGACCTCTAGTAAATTTTATACAGTGCATACGTCAGTGCTAGTCTGAGTGTGTGAGCTTCATGGTCCCCATTCACTAGGCTGCAGTATCACTCGTGACTTCTAGTAAATTTTATACAATGCATAGGTCAGTGCTTGTCTGAGTGTCTGGTCTTCATGGTCCATATTCATTGGAATGCAGTATCTCTGGTAACTTCCAGTAAATTGCATACAGTACATAGGTCAGTGCTAGTCTGAGTGTCTGGGGTTTATGGTCCATATTCATTGTGCTGCAGTATCTCTGGTAACTTCTAGTAAATTGTATACAGTACATAGGTCAGTGCTAGTCTTTGTCCCTGAGCTTCATGGTCCATATTCATTGGGCTGCAGTATCTCTGGTAACTTCCATTAAATTGCAAACAGTGCATAGGTCAGTGCCAGTCTGAGTGTCTGAGCTTCATGGTCCATATTCATTGGGCTGCAGTATCTCTGGTAACTTCTAGTAAATTGTATACAGTACATAGGTCAGTGCTAGTCTGAGTGTCTGGGCTTCATGGTCCATATTCATTGGAATGCAGTATCTCTGGTAACTTCCAGTAAATTGCATACAGTGCATAGGTCACTGCCAGTCTGAGTGTCTGGGCTTCATGGTCCATATTCATTGGGCTGCAGTATCTCTGGTAACTTCCAGTAAATTGCATACAGTACGTAGGTCAGTGCTAGTCTGAGTGTCTGCGCTTCATGGTCCATATTCATTGGGCTGCAGTATCTCTGGTAACTTCTAGTAAATTGTATACAGTACATAGGTCAGTGCTAGTCTTTGTCTGTGAGCTTCATGGTCCATATTCATTGGGCTGCAGTATCTCTGGTAACTTCCAGTAAATTGTATACAGTAAATAGGTCAGTGCTAGTCTGAGTGTCTGGGCTTCATGGTCCATATTAATTGGAATGCAGTATCTCTGGTAACTTCTAGTAAATTGTATACAGTACATAGGTCAGTGCTAGTCTGCGTGTCTGGGCTTCATGGTCCATATTCATTGGGCTGCAGTATCTCTGGTAACTTCCAGTAAATTATATACAGTACATAGGTCAGTGCTATTCTGTGTGTCTGTGCTTCATGGTCCATATTCATTGGGCTGCAGTATCTCTGGTAACTTCCAGTAAATTGTATACAGTACATAGGTCAGTCCTAGTCTGAGTGTCTGGGCTAAATGGTCCATATTCATTGGGCTGCAGTATCTCTGGTAACTTCTAGTAAATTGTATACAGTACATAGGTCAAGTCTAGTCTGAGTGTCTGGGCTTCATGATACATATTCATTGTGCTGCAGTATCTCTGGTAACTTCTAGTAAATTGTATACAGTAAATAGGTCAGTGCTAGTCTGAGTGTCTGGGCTTCATGGTCCATATTCATTGGAATGCAGTATCTCTGGTAACTTCTAGTAAATTGTATACAGTACATAGGTCAGTGCTAGTCTGCGTGTCTGGGCTTCATGGTCCATATTCATTGGGCTGCAGTGTCTCTGGTAACTTCCAGTAAATTGTATACAGTACATAGGTCAGTGCTAGTCTGAGTGTCTGGGCTTCATGGTCCATATTCAATGGGCTGCAGTATCCCTGGTAACTTCCAGTAAATTGTATACAGTACATAGGTCAGTGCTAGTCTGAGTGTCTGGGCTTCATGGTCCATATTCATTGGAATGCAGTATCTCTGGTCACTTCCAGTAAATTGCATACAGTGCATAGTTCAGTGCCAGTTTGAGTGTCTGGGCTTCATGGTCCATATTCATTGGGCTGCAGTATATCTGGTAACTTCCAGTAAATTGTATACAGTACATAGGTCGGTGCTAGTCTGTGTGTCTGTGCTTCATGGTCCATATTCATTGGGCTGCAGTATCTCTGGTAACTTCAAGTAAATTGTATACAGTACATAGGTTAGTGCTAGTCTGTGTGTCTGTTCTTCATGGTCCATATTCATTGGGCTGCAGTATCTCTGGTAACTTCCAGTAAATTGTATACAGTACATAGGTCAGTGCTTCTCTGAGTGTCTGGGCTAAATGGTCCATATTCATTGGGCTGCAGTATCTCTGGTAACTTCTAGTAAATTGTATACAGTACATACGTCAGTGCTAGTCTGAGTGTATGGGCTTCATGGTCCATATTTATTGGGCTGCAGTATCTCTGGTAACTTCTAGTAAATTGTATACAGTAAATAGGTCAGTGCTAGTCTGTGTGTCTGTGCTTCATGGTCCATATTCATTGGGCTGCAGTATCCCTGGTAACTTCCAGTAAATTGTATACAGTACATAGGTCAGTGCTAGTCTGTGTGTCTGTGCTTCATTGTCCATATTCATTGGGCTGCAGTATCTCTGGTGACTTCTAGTAAATTGTATACAGTACATAGGTCAGTGCTAGTTTGAGTGTCTGGGCTTCATGGTCCATATTCATTGGGCTGCAGTATTTTTGGTAACTTCTAGTAAATTGGATACAGTATATAGGTCAGTGCTAGTCTGTGTCTTTGTGCTGCATGGTCCCTATTCATTGGGCTGCAGTATCACTGGTTACTTCCAGTAAATTGTCTACAGCGCTTTGGTCAGAGCTCATCTGTGTGTCTCGGCTTAATGGCCCCCATTCACTGGGCTGTTGCATAACTGGTGACTTCTAGTAAATTGTATGCAGTGCATTGGCTCAGAGCTATTCTGTGTGTCTGTCCTTCATGGTCCCCGTTCGCTGGGCTGCAGCACCGCTAGTGATCTCCAGTCAGTTTTATACAGTGCATTGGTCAGAGCTCATCTGCGTGTCTGTGTTTCATAGTACCCATTCACTCAGCTGTAGCATCACTGGTGACTTCTAGTCAATTGTATACAACGCATTGGTCAGAATGCATCTGTGTGTCTGTGTTTCATTGTCCCCATTCACTGCGCTGCAGCGTCAGTGTTGACTTCAAGTAATTGTTATACAGTGCATTGGTCAGAACTAGTCTGTGTGACTTTGCTTAATGGTTCCCATTCACTGGGCTGCAGAATCACTAGCGACCTTTAGTAAATATTATACAGTGCATAGGTCAGAGCTCATCTTTGTGTCTGTGCTTCATGCTACCCATTCCTGGGCTACAGCAACACTAGCAACTTGTAGTAAATTGTATACAGTGCATAGGTCAGAGCTAGTTTTTGAGTCTGTGCTTCATGGTCCCAATTCATTGGGTTGCAGCATCACTAGTAACTTTTAGTAAATTGTATACCGTGCAAAGGTCAGACCTAGTCTGTGTGTTTGTGCTTCTTGGTCCCCATTCACTGGACTGCAGTATCACTAGTGACTTCTAGTAAATTGTATACAGTGCATAGGTCAGAGCTCATCTGTGCGTCTGTGCTTCATGGTCCCCATTCACTGGGCTGCAGTATCGTTAGTGACTTCTAGTAAATTGTATACAGTGCATGGATCAGAGCTAATCTGTGTGTCTGTGCTTCATGGTCACCATTCACTGTGCTGCAGCGTCACTAGTAACCTCTAGTAAATTGCATATAGTGCATAGGTCAGAGGTAGTCTGTGTGTATGTGCTTCATGGTCCCCATTCACTGGGCTGCAGTATCACTGGTGACTTCTAGTAAATTTTATATAATGCATAGGTCAGAGCTAGTCTGTGTGTCCGTGCCTCATGGTCCCCTTTCATTGGGCTGCAGTATCAATACTGACTTCTAGTAAATTGTATACAGTGCATAAGTCAGAGCTCATCTGTGTGTCCTTGCTTCATGGTCCCCATTCACTGGGTTGCAATATCACTAGTGACTTCTAGTAAATTGTATAAAGTGCATAGGTCAGAGCTCACCCGTGTGTCTTTACATAATGGTCCCCATTCACTGGGCTGCGGTATCACTAGTGACTTCTAGCAAATTGTATACAGTGCATTGTTCAGAGTTCGTCTGTGCTAAATGGTCCCCATTCACTGGGCTGCAGCATCACTAGCGACTTCTTGGAAATTGTATACAGTGCATTGGTCTGAGCTAGTCTTATAGTCTGTACTTCATGGTCCCCTTTCATTGGGCTGTAGCATCACAGGTGACTTCTAGTAAATTGTATACAGTGTATTGTTCAGAGCTCATCTGTGTGTCTGTGTTAAATTGTCCCCATACACTGGGCTGCAGCATCCCTAGCGACTTCTCTTAATTTGTATACAGTGCATAGGTCATACTTCATCTGTGTGTCTGTGCTTCATGCTTCGCATTCACAAGGCTGCAGTATCACTGGTCACTTCTAGTAAATTGTATACAATGCATAGGTCAGAGCTAGTCTGTGTCTGAGTGCTTAATGATCCCCGTTCACTGGGCTGCAATAGTTACTTCCAGTAATATGTATACAGTGCATAGGCCAGAGCTGTACTGTGTGTCTGTGCTTCATGGTCCCCATTCACTGGACTGCAGTATCACTGGTCATTTCTAGTAAATTATATACAGTGCACAGGGCAGTGCTAGTCTGTATGACTCTGCTTCATGGTCCCCATTCGCAGGACTGCTTTTTCACTAGCGATTTCTAGTAAATTGTATACAGTGCATTAGTTAGAGCTAGTCTGTGTGACTATGCATCATGGTCCCCATTTACAGGGCCGCAGTATCACTAGTGATTTCTAGTAAATTGTATACAGTGCATAGGTCAGAGCTCAACTGTGTGACTGCTTTAGGTCCCCGTTCAATGTGCTACAGCGTAACTAGTAACTTCCAGGAAATTGCATACAGTGCATGCGTCAGTGCTAGTGTGTGTGTCTGTCTGTGCCTAATGGTCCCCATTCACCGGGTTGCACTATCACTCGTGACTTCTAATAAATTTTATACAATGCATAGTTCAGAGCTAGTCTGTGTCTCTGTGCTTCATGGTCCCCATTCACTGGGCTGCAGTATCACGTGACTTCTAGTAAATTTTATACAATGCATAGGTCAGAGCTAGTCTGTGTGTCTGTGCTTCATGGTCCCCATTCACTGGATTGCAGTATCACTCGTGACTTCTAGTAAATTTTATACAATGCATAGGTCAGAGCTAGTCTGTGTCTCTGTGCTTCATGGTCCCCATTCACTGGGCTGCAGTATCACTCGTGACTTCTAATTAATTTTATACAGTGCATAGGTCAGACCTAGTCTGAGTGTCTGGGCTTCATGGTCCCCATTCACTGGGCTGCAGTATCCCTCGTGACTTCTAGTAAATTTTATACAGCCAATAGGTCAGACCTAGTCTGAGTGTCTGGGATTCATGGTCCCCATTCACTGGGCTGCAGTATCTCTGGTAACTTCTAGTAAATTGTATACAGTACATAGGTCAGTGCTAGTCTGTGTGTCTGTGCTTCATGGTCCATATTCATTGGGCTGCAGTATCTCTGGTAACTTCTAGTAAATTGGATACAGTACATAGATCAGTGCTAGTCTGTGTCTCTGTGCTTCATGGTCCATATTCATTGGGCTGCAGTATCCGTGGTAGCTTCTAGTAAATTGTATACAGTCCATTTGTCAGTGCTAGTCTGAGTGTCTGGGCTTCATGGTCCATATTCATTGGGCTACAGTATCTCTGGTAACTTCCAGTAAATTGTATACAGTACATAGGTCAGTGCTAGTCTGTGTCTCTGTGCTTCATGGTCCATATTCATTGGGCTGCAGTATTTCTGGTAAGTTCTAGTAAATTATATGCAGTACATAGGTCAGTGCTAGTCTGAGTGTCTGGGCTTCATGGTCCATATTCATTGGGCTGCAGTATCTCTGGTAACTTCTATTAAATTGTATACAGTACATAGGTCAGGGCTCATCTGTGTCTCTGTGCTTCATGGTCCCCATTTTCGGGGCTGCAGCATCACTAGCGACTTCTAGTAAATTTTATACAGTTCATACGTCAGAGTTAGTCTGTTTTTGTGCTTCATGGTCCCAATTCACTGGGCTGCAGCAGCACTAGCGAGTTTTAGTAAATTGTATACCTTGCTTAGGTCAAATTTAGTCTGTGTGTTTGTGCTTCATGGTCCCCTTTCACTAGGCTCCAGCATCACTAGCGACTTCTAGTAAATTGTATACAACGCATAATTTAGAGCTAGTCGGTGTGGCTGTGCTACATGGTACCCATTCACTGGGCTGTAACATCACTAGCGACATTTAGAGCAAATTTTATGCAGTGCATAGGTCAGAGCTAATCTGTGTGTCTGTGTGTCTGTGTCCCATGGTCCCCTTTAACTGGGCTGCAGTATCACTAATTACTTCTAGTAATATGTATACAGTACATAGGGCACAGCTCTTCTGTGTGACTGTGCTTTATGGTCCCCATTCACTGCCCTGCATCTTCACTAGCGACCTTTAGTAAGTTGTATAGAGTGCGTAGGTCAGAGCTCATGTGTGTGTCTGGGCTTCATGGTCCCCATTCACTGGGCTACAGCATCAGTAGCGACTTTCAGTAAGTCGTATAGAGCGCGTAGGTCAGAGCTCATCTGTGTAACTGAGCTTTATGCTCTCCATTCACTGGGCTGCAGTGCCACTGGTGACTTCTAGTGAAATGTATACAGTGCATAGTTCAGAGCTCATCTGCGTGTCTTATGTTTTTCATGGTCCCCATTCACAGGGTTGCAGTATCATAAGTGACCTCTAGTAAATTGTATACACAGCGTAGGCCAGAATGTGTGTCTCTGTGCTTCATGGTCCAGATACACTGGGCTGCAGCATCACTAATGACTTCTAGTAATTTATATACGGTGCATAGGTCAGATGTAGTCTGTGTGTCTGTTTGCTTCTCGGTCCCCATTCACTGGGCTGCAGCATCACTAATGACTTCTAGTAAATTATATACAGTTAATAGGTCAGAGCTGGTCTGTGTGTCTGTTTGCTTCATGGTCCCCATTCACTGTGCTGCAGTATCACTAGTAGCTTCTAGTAAGTTAAATACACTGCGTAAGTCAGAGCTAGTTTTTGTGTCTGAGCTTCATGGTCCCCATTCACTGGGCAGCAGTATCCCTTGTGACATCTGGTAAATTGTATACAATGCTTAGGTCAGAACTAGTCTGTGTTTCTGTGCTGCATGTTCCCTATTCACTTGGCTGCAGTATCACTGCTTACTTCTAGTAAATTGGCTACAGCCCATAGGTCAGAGCTAGTCTGTGTGTCTTGGTTCATGGGCCCCATTCATTGGGCAGCAGTATCCCTTGTGACATCTGGTAAATTGTATACAATGGTTAGGTCAGAACTAGTCTGTGTGTCTGTGCTGCATGGTCCCTATTCACTGGGCTGCAGCATCACTGGTTACTTCTAGTAAATTGTCTACAGCGCATAGGTCAGAGCTCATCTGTATGTCCTGGCTTAATGGCCCCCATGCACTGGGCTGATGCATAACTGGTGACTTCTAGTAAATTGTATGCAGTGTATTGGCTCAGAGCTATTCTGTGTGTCTGTCCTTCATGGTCCCCGTTCACTGGGCTGCAGCATCGCTAATGATCTCCAGTCAATTTTATACAGTGCATTGGTCAGAACGCATCTGCATGTTTGTGTTTCATTGTCCCCATTCACTAGGCTGCAGCGTCAGTGGTGACTTCTAGTAAATGTTATACAGTGCATTGGTCAGAGCTAGTCTGTGTGACTTTGCTTCATGGTTCCCATTTACTGGGCTCAGAATCACTAGCGACTTCTAGTAAATTGTATACAGTGCATAGGTCAGAGCACATCTTTGTGTCTGTGCTTCATGGTACCCATTCCTGGGCTACAGCAACACTAGCAACTTGTAGTAAATTGTATACAGTGCATAGGTCAGAGCTAGTCTGTGTGTCTGTGCTTCATGGTCCCAATTCATTGGGTTGCAGCATCACTAGTGACTTTTAGTAAATTGTATACCGTGCAAAGGTCAAAGCTAGTCTCTGTGTTTGTGCTTCTTGGTCCCCATTCACTGGACTGCAGTATCACTGGCGACGTCTAGTAAATTGTATACAATGCATTTGTCAGAATTCATCTGTGTGTCTGTGTTTCATCGTCCCCATTCACTGGGATGCAGCATCAGTGGTGACTTATAGTAAATTTTATACAGTGCATTGGTCAGAACTAGTCTATGTGACTGTGCTTCATGGTTCCCATTCACTGGACTCCAGTATCCCTAGCGACAACTAGTAAATTGTATACAGTGCATTGGTCAGAGCTCATCTGTGTGACTGTGCTTCATTGTCACCATTCACTGGGCTGCAGCATTACTATCGAATTCTTGAAAATTGTATGCAGTGCATAGTTTAGAGCTAGTCTGTGTGGCTGTGCTTCATGGTACCAATTCACTGGACTGCAGTATCACTAGTGACTTGTAGTAAATTATATACTGTGCATAGGTCAGAGCTAGTCTGTAAGTCTTTGCTTCATGGTCCCCATTCACTGTGCTCCAAAATCACTGGTTACTTCTGGTAATTTGTATACAGTGCATAGGTCAGTGCTAGTCTGTGTCTGAGTGCTTAATGATCCCCGCTCACTGGGCTGCAATAGTTACTTCCAGTAATATGTATACAGTGCATAGGCCAGAGCTCTACTGTGTGTCTGTGCTTCATGGTTCCCATTCACTGGACTGCAGTATCACTGGTGATTTCTAGTAAATTATATACAGTGCATACGTCAGAGCTCAACTGTGTGACAGCTTTAGGTCAGCGTTCACTGTGCTACAGCGTAACTAGTAACTTCCAGTAAATTGCATACAGTGCATAGGTCAGAGTTAGTCTGTGTGTCTGTGCTTCATGGTCCCCATTCACTGGGCTGCAGTATCACTCGTGACTTCTAGTAAATTTTTTACAATGCATACGGCAGTGCTAGTCTGTGTGTCTGTGCTTCATGATCCCCATTCACTGGGCTGCAGTATCGCTCGTGACTTCTAGTAAATTTTATACAGTGCATAGGTCAGAGCTAGTCTGAGTATCTGGGCTTCATGGTCCCCATTCACTGGGTTGCAGTATCACTCGTGACTTCTAGTAAATTTTATACAATGCATAGGTCAGTGCTAGTCTGAGTGTCTGGGCTTCATGGTACATATTCATTGGGCTGCAGTATAACTCGTGACTTCTAGTAAATTTTATACAATGCATAGGTCAGTGGTAGTCTGAGTGTCTGGGCTTAATGGTACATATTCATTGGGCTGCAGTATCACTCGTGACTTCTAGTAAATTTTATATAATGCATAGGTGAGTGCTAGTCTGAGTGTCTGGGCTTCATGGTCCCCATTCACTGGGCTGCAGTATAACTCGTGACTTCTAGTAAATTTTATACAATGCATAGGTCAGTGCTAGTCTGAGTGTCTGGGTTTCATGGTCCCCATTCACTGGGCTGCAGTATAACTCGTGACTTCTAGTATATTTTATACAATGCATAGGTCACTGCTAGTCTGAGTGTTGGGCTTCATGGTCCCCATTCACTGGGCTGCAGTATCACTCGTGACTTCTAGTAAATTTTATACAATACATAGGTCAGTGCTTGTCTGAGTGTCTGGGCTTCATGGTTCATATTCATTGGAATGCAGTATCTTTGGTAACTTCCAGTAAATTGCATACAGTACATAGGTCAGTGCTAGTCTGAGTGTCTGGGTTTCATGGTCCATATTTATTGTGCTGCAGTATCTCTGGTAACTTCTACTAAATTGTATACAGTACATAGGTCAGTGCTAGTCTTTGTCTCTGAGTTCATGGTCCATATTCCTTGGGCTGCAGTATCTCTGGTAACTTCTAGTAAATTGTATACAGTACATAGGTCAGTGCTAGTCTGAGTGTCTGGGCTTCATGGTCCATATTCATTGGAATGCAGTATCTCTGGTAACTTCCAGTAAATTGCATACAGTGCATAGGTCACTGCCAGTCTGAGTGTCTGGGCTTCATGGTCCATATTCATTGGGCTGAGGTATCTCTGGTAACTTCTAGTAAATTGTATACAGTACATAGGTCAGTGCTAGTCTTTCTCACTGAGCTTCATGGTCCATATTCATTGGGCTGCAGTATCTCAGGTAACTTCCAGTAAATTGTATACAGTACATAGGTCAGTGCTAGTCTGAGTGTCTGGGCTTCATGGTCCATATTCATTGGGCTGCAGTATCTCTGGTAACTTCCAGTAAATTGTATACAGTACATAGGTCAGTGCTAGTCTGAGTGTCTGGGCTTCATGGTCCATATTCATTGGTATGCAGTATCTCTGGTAACTTCCAGTAAATAGCATACAGTGCATAGTTCAGTGCCAGTTTGAGTGTCTGGGCTTCATGGTCCATATTCATTGGGTTGCAGTATCTCTGGTAACTTCCAGCAAATTGCATACAGTACATAGGTCAGTGCTAGACTGAGTGTCTGGGCTTCATGGTCCATATTCAGTGGGCTGCAGCATCTCTGGTAACTTCTAGTAAATTGTATACAGTACATAGCTCAGTGCTAGTCTTTGTCTCTGAGCTTAATGGTCCATATTCATTGGGCTGCAGTATTTCTGGTAGCTTCTAGTAAATTGTATACAGTACATAGGTCAGTGCTAGTCTGAGTGTCTGGGCTTCATGGTCCATATTCATTGGGCTGCATTATCTCTGGTAACTTCTAGTAAATTGTATACAGTACATAGGTCAGTGCTAGTCTGTGTGTGTGCTTCATGGTCCATATTCATTGGGCTGCAGTATGTCTGGTAACTTCCAGTAAATTGTATACAGTACATAGGTCAGTGCTAGTCTGTGTGTCTGTGCTTCATGGTCCATATTCATTGGGCTGCAGTATCTCTGGTAACTACTAGTAAATTGTATACAGTACATAGCTCAGTGCTAGTCTTTGTCTCTGAGCTTAATGGTCCATATTCATTGGGCTGCAGTATTTCTGGTAGCTTCTAGTAAATTGTATACAGTACATAGGTCAGTGCTAGTCTGAGTGTCTGGGCTTCATGGTCCATATTCATTGGGCTGCATTATCTCTGGTAACTTCTAGTAAATTGTATACAGTACATAGGTCAGTGCTAGTCTGTGTGTGTGCTTCATGGTCCATATTCATTGGGCTGCAGTATGTCTGGTAACTTCCAGTAAATTGTATACAGTACATAGGTCAGTGCTAGTCTGTGTGTCTGTGCTGCATGGTCTCTATTCACTTGGCTGCAGTATCACTGCTTACTTCTAGTAAATTGTCTACAGCCCATAGGTCAGAGCTAGTCTATGTGTCTTGGTTCATGGGCCCCATTCATTGGGCAGCAGTATCCCTTGTGACATCTGGTAAACTGTATACAATGGTTAGGTCAGATCTCGTCTGTGTGTCTGTGCTGCATGGTCCCTATTCACTGGGCTGCAGTATCACTGGTTACTTCTGGTAAATTGTCTACAGCGCATAGCTCAGAGCTCATTTGTATGTCTCGGATTAATGGCCCCCATTCACTGGGCTGATGCATAACTGGTGACTTCTAGTAAATTGTATGCAGTGTATTGGCTCAGAGCTATTCTGTGTGTCTGTCCTTCATGGTCCCCGTTCATTGGGCTGCAGCATCGTTAATGATCTCCAGTCAATTTTATACAGTGCATTGGTCAGAGTTCATCTGTGTGTCTGTGTTTCATGGTACCCATTCACTGGCCTGTAGCATCACTGGTGACCTCTAGTCAATTGTATAAAATGCATTGGTCAGAACGCAACTGTGTGTTTGTGTTTCATTGTCCCCATTCACTTGGCTGCAGCGTCAGTGTTGACTTCTAGTAAATGTTATACAGTGCATTGGTCAGAGCTAGTCTGGGTGACTTTGCTTCATGGTTCCCATTCACTGGGCTGCAGAATCACTAGCGACTTCTAGTAAATTGTATACAGTGCATAGGTCAGAGCACATCTTTGTGTCTGTGCTTCGTGGTACCCATTCCTGGGCTACAGTAACACTAGCAACTTGTAAATTGTATACAGTGCATAGGTCAGAGCTAGTCTGTGTGTCTGTGCTTCATGGTCCCAAATCATTGGGTTGCAGCATCACTAGTGACTTTTAGTAAATTGTATACCGTGCAAAGTCAAAGCTAGTCTGTGTGTTTGTGCTTCTTAGTCCCCATTCACTGGACTGCAGTATCACTGGCGACGTCTAGTAAATTGTATACAATGCATTTGTAAGAATTCATCTGTGTGTCTATGTTTCATCGTCCCCATTCACAGGGCTGCAGCATCAGTGGTGACTTACAGTAAATTTTATACAGTGCATTGGTCAGAACTAGTCTGTGTGACTGTGCTTCATGGTCCATATTCATTGGGCTGCAGTATCTCTGGTAACTTCTAGTAAATTGTATACAGTACATAGGTCAGTGCTAGTCTGAGTCTCTGGGCTAAATGGTCCATATTCATTGGGCTGCAGTATCTCTGGTAACTTCTAGTAAATTGTATACAGTGCATAGGTCAGTGCTAGTCTGAGTGTCTGGGCTTCATGGTCCATATTCATTGGAATGCAGTATCTCTGGTAACTTCTAGTAAATTGTATACAGTACATAGGTCAGTGCTAGTCTGCGTGTCTGGGCTTCATGGTCCTTATTCATTGGGCTGCAGTATCTCTGGTAGCTTCCAGTAAATTGTATACAGTACATAGGTCAGTGCTAGTCTGAGTGTCTGGGCTTCATGGTCCATATTCATTGGGCTGCAGTATCTCTGGTAACTTCCAGTAAATTGTATACAGTACATAGGTCAGTGCTAGTCTGAGTGTCTGGGCTTCATGGTCCATATTCATTGGAATGCAGTATCTCTGGTAACTTCCAGTAAATTGCATACAGTGCATAGTTCAGTGCCAGTTTGATTGTCTGGGCTTCATGGTCCATATTCATTGGGCTGCAGTATCTCTGGTAACTTCCAGCAAATTGCATACAGTACATAGGTCAGTGCTAGTCTGAGTGTCTGGGCTTCATGGTCCATATTAAGGGGGCTGCAGTATCTCTGATAACTTCTAGTAAATTGTATACAGTACATAGGTCAGTGCTAGTCTTTGTCTCTGAGCTTCATGGTCCATATTCATTGGGCTGCAGTATTTCTGGTAGCTTCTAGTAAATTGTATACAGTGCATAGATCAGTGCTAGTCTGAGTGTCTGGGCTTCATGGTCCATATTCATTGGGCTGCATTATCTCTGGTAACTTCTAGTAAATTGTATACAGTACATAGGTCAGTGCTAGTCTGTGTGTGTGCTTCATGGTCTATATTCATTGGGCTGCAGTATGTCTGGTAACTTCCAGTAAATTGTATACAGTACATAGGTCAGTGCTAGTCTGTGTGTCTGTGCTTCATGGTCCATATTCATTGGGCTGCAGTATCTCTGGTAACTTCTAGTAAATTGTATACAGTACATAGGTCAGTGCTAGTCTGTGTGTCTGTGCTTCATGGTCCATACTCATTGGGCTGCAGTATCTCTGGTAACTTCCAGTAAATTGTATACAGTACATAGGTCAGTGCTAGTCTGAGTGTCTGGGCTAAATGGTCCGTTTTCATTGGGCTGCAGTATCTCTGGTATCTTCTAGTAAATTGTATACAGTACATAGGTCAGTGCTAGTCTGAGTGTCTGGGCTTCATGGTCCATATTCATTGTGCTGCAGTATCTCTGGTAACTTCTAGTAAATTGTATACAGTAAATAGGTCAGTGGTAGTCTGAGTGTCTGGGCTTCATGGTCCATATTCATTGGAATGCAGTATCTCTGGTAACTTCTAGTAAATTTTATACACTACATAGGTCAGTGCTAGTCTGCGTGTCTGGGCTTCATGGTCCATATTCATTGGGCTGCAGTATCTCTGGTAACTTCCAGCAAATTGTATACAGCACATAGGTCAGTGCTAGTCTGAGTGTCTGGGCTTCATGGTCCATAGTCATTGGGCTGCAGTATCTCTGGTAACTTCCAGTAAATTGCATACAGTGCATAGTTCAGTGCCAGTTTGAGTGTCTGGGCTTCATGGTCCATATTCATTGGGCTGCAGTATCTCTGGTAACTTCTAGTAAATTGTATACAGTACATAGGTCAGTGCTAGTCTTTGTCTCTGAGCATCGTGGTCCATATTCATTGGGCTGCAGTATTTCTGGTAGCTTGTAGTAAATTGAATACAGTACATAGGTCAGTGCTAGTCTGAGTGTCTGGGCTTCATGGTCCATATTCATTGGGCTGCAGTATCTCTGGTAACTTCTGGTAAATTGTATACAGTAAATAGGTCAGTGCTAGTCTGTGTGTCTGTGCTTCATGGTCCATATTCATTGGGCTGCAGTATCTCTGGTAACTTCCAGTAAATTGTATACAGTACATAGGTCAGTGCTAGTCTGTGTGTCTGTGCTTCATGGTCCATATTCATTGGGCTGCAGTATCTCTGGTAACTTCTAGTAAATTGTATACAGTACATAGGTCGGTGCTAGTTTGAGTGTCTGGGCTTCATGGTCCATATTCATTGGGCTGCAGTATTTTTGGTAACTTCTAGTAAATTGGATACAGTATATAGGTCAGTGGTAGTCTGTGTCTCTGTGCTTCATGGTCCATATTCATTGGGCTGCAGTATCTCTGGTAACTTCTAATAAATTGTATACAGTACATAGGTCAGTGCTAGTCTGAGTGTCTGGGTTTCATGTTCCATATTCATTGGGCTGCAGTATCTCTGGTAACTTCTAGTAAATTGTATACAGTACATTGGTCAGTGCTAGTCTATGTCTCTGTGCTTCATGGTCCATATTCATTGGGCTGCAGTATCTCTGGTAACTTCTAGTAAATTGTATACAGTACATAGGTCAGTGCTAGTCTGTGTCTCTGTGCTTCATGGTCCATATTCATTGGGCTGCAGTATCTCTGGTAACTTCTAGTAAATTGTATACAGTACATTGGTCAGTGCTAGTCTGTGTCTCTGTGCTTCATGGTCCATATTCATTGGGGTGCAGTATCTCTGGTAACGTCTAGTAAATTGTATACAGTACATAGATCAGTGCTAGTCTGTGTGTCTGTGCTTCATGGTCCGTATTCATTGGGCTGCAGTATCCCTGGTAACTTCAATAAATTGTATACAGTTCATATGTCAGTGCTAGTCTTAGTGTCTGGGCTTCATGTTCCATATTCATTGGGCTGCAGTATCTCTGGTAACTTCTAGTAAATTGTATACAGTACATTGGTCAGTGCTAGTCTGTGTCTCTGTGCTTCGTGGTCCGTATTCATTGGGCTGCAGTATCTCTGGTAACTTCTAGTAAATTGTATACAGTACATAAGTCAGTGCTAGTCTGAGTGTCTGAGCTTCATGGTCCATATTCATTGCGCTGCAGTATCTCTGGTAACTTCTAGTAAATTGTATACAGTACATAGCTCAGGGCTCATCTGTGTCTCTGTGCTTCATGGTCACCATTCTCGGGGCTGCAGCATCTTTAGCGACTTCTAGTAAATTTTATACAGCTCATAGGTCAGAGTTAGTCTGTGTTTGTGCTTCATGGTCCCAATTCACTGGGCTGCAGCAGCACTAGCTAGTTTTAGTAAATTGTATACCGTGCTTAGGTCAAATTCAGTCTGTGTGTTTGTGCTTCATGGTCCCCTTTCACTGGGCTCCAGAATCACTAGCGACTTCTAGTAAATTGTATACAATGCATAATTTAGAGCTAGGCTGTGTGTCTGTGCTACATGGTCCCCATTCACTGGGCTGTAGCATCACTAGCGACATTTAGCAAATTGTATGCAGTGCATAGGTCAGAGCTAATCTCTGTGTCTGTGCTACATGGTCCCCATTCACTGGGCTGTAGCATCACTACCGACATTTAGCAACTTGTATGCAGTGCATAGGTCAGAGCTAATCTGTGTGTTTTGCTCCGTGATCCCCATTAACTGGGCTGCAGTATCACTAATTACTTCAAGTAATATGTATACAGTGCATAGGGCATAGCTCTTCTTTGTGACTGTGCTTTATGGTCCCCATTCACTGGCCTGCAGCTTCACTACCGACCTTAAGTAAGTTGTATAGAGTGCGAAGGTCAGAGCTTATCTGTGTGTCTGGGCTTCATGGTGCCCAGTCACTGGGCTGCAGCATCAGTAGCGACTTTCAGTGAGTCGTATAGAGCGCGTAGGTCAGAGCTCATCTGTGTAACTGAGCTTTATGCTCTCCATTCACTGGGCTGCAGTGCCACTGGTGACTTCTAGTAAAATGTATACAGTGCATAGGTCAGAGCTCATCTGCGTGTCTTGTGTTTTTCATGGTCCCCATTCACAGGGCTGCAGTATCATAAGTGACCTCTGGTAAATTGTATACACAGCGTAGGCCAGATTGTGTGTCTCTGTGCTTCATGGTCCAGATACACTGGGCTGCAGCATCACTAATAACTTCTAGTAAATTATATACGGTGCATAGGTCAGATGTAGTCTGTGTGTCTGTTTGCTTCTCGGTCCCCATTCACTGGGCTGCAGCATCATTAATGACTTCTAGTAAATTATATACAGTTAAAAGGTCAGAGCTGGTCTGTGTGTCTGTTTGCTTCATGGTCCCCATTCACTGTGCTGCAGTATCACTAGTAGCTTCTAGTAAGTTAAATACACTGCGTAAGTCAGAGCTAGTTTTTGTGTCTGAGCTTCATGGTCACCATTTACTGGGCAGCAGTATCCCTTGTGACATCTGGTAAATTGTATACAATGCTTAGGTCAGAACTAGTCTGTGTTTCTGTGCTGCATGTTCCCTATTCACTTGGCTGCAGTATCACTGCTTACTTCTAGTAAATTGTCTACAGCCCATAGGTCAGAGCTAGTCTGTGTGTCTTGGTTCATGGGCCCCATTCATTGGGCAGCAGTATCCCTTGTGACATCTGGTAAATTGTATACAATGGTTAGGTCAGAACTAGTCTGTGTGTCTGTGCTGCATGGTCCCTATTCACTGGGCTGCAGTATCACTGGTTACTTCTAGTAAATTGTCTACAGCGCATAGGTCAGAGCTCATCTGTATGTCCTGGCTTAATGGCCCCCATTCACTGGGCTGATGCATAACTGGTGACTTCTAGTAAATTGTATGCAGTGTATTGGCTCAGAGCTATTCTGTGTGTCTGTCCTTCATAGTCCCCGTTCACTGGGCTGCAGCATCGCTAATGATCTCCAGTCAATTTTATACAGTGCATTGGTAAGAACGCATCTGCATGTTTGTGTTTCATTGTCCCCATTCACTAGGCTGCAGCGTCAGTGGTGACTTCTAGTAAATGTTATACAGTGCATTGGTCAGAGCTAGTCTGTGTGTATTTGCTTCATGCTTCCCATTCACTGGGCTGCAGAATCACTAGCGACTTCTAGTAAATTGTATACAGTGCATAGGTCAGAGCACATCTTTGTGTCTGTGCTTCATGGTACCCATTTCTGGGCTACAGCAACACTAGCCACTTGTAGTAAATTGTATACAGTGCATAGGTCAGAGCTATTCTGTGTGTCTGTGCTTCATGGTCCCAATTCATTGGGTTGCAGCATCACTAGTGACTTTTATTAAATTGTATACCGTGCAAAGGTCAAAGCTAGTCTGTGTGTTTGTGCTTCTTGGTCCCCATTCACTGGACTGCAGTATCACTGGCGACGTCTAGTAAATTGTATACAATGCATTTGTCAGAATTCATCTGTGTGTCTGTGTTTCATCGTCCTCATTCACTCGGCTGCAGCATCAGTGGTGACTTATAGTAAATTTTATACAGTGCATTGGTCAGAACTAGTCTGTGTGGCTGTGCTTCATGGTTCCCATTCACTGGGCTCCAGTATTTCTGGTGACGACTAGTAAATCGTATACAGTGCATTGGTCAGAGGTCATCTGCGTGACTGTGCTTCATTGTCACCATTCAATGGGCTGCAGCATTACTAGCGAATTCTTGAAAATTGTATGCAGTGCATACTTTAGAGCTAGTCTGTGTGGCTGTGCTTCATGGTCCCAATTCACTGGGCTGCAGTATCACTAGTGACTTCTAGTAAATTATATACTGTGCATAGGTCAGAGCTGGTCTGTAAGTCTTTGCTTCATGGTCCCCATTCACTGTGCTCCAGTTTCACTGGTTACTTCTGGTAATTTGTATACAGTGCATAGGTCAGTGCTAGTCTGTGTCTGAGTGCTTAATGATCCCCGCTCACTGGGCTGCAATAGTTACTTCCAGTAATATGTATACAGTGCATAGGCCAGAGCTCTACTGTGTGTCTGTGCTTCATGGTTCCCATTCACTGGACTGCAGTATCACTGGTGATTTCTAGTAAATTATATACAGTGCATACGTCAGAGCTCAACTGTGTGACAGCTTTAGGTCAGCGTTCACTGTGCTACAGCGTAACTAGTAACTTCCAGTAAATTGCATACAGTGCATAGGTCAGAGTTAGTCTGTGTGTCTGTGCTTCATGGTCCCCATTCACTGGGCTGCAGTATCACTCGTGACTTCTAGTAAATTTTATACAATGCATACGTCAGTGCTAGTCTGTGTGTCTGTGCTTCATGGTCCCCATTACTGGGCTGCAGTATCACTCGTGACTTCTAGTAAATTTTATACAGTGCATAGGTCAGAGCTAGTCTGAGTATCTAGGCTTCATGGTCCCCATTCACTGGGCTGCAGTATCACTGGTGACTTCTAGTAAATTTTATACAATGCATAGGTCAGTGCTAGTCTGAGTGTCTGGGCTTTATTGTCCCCATTCACTGGGCTGCAGTATCACTCGTGACGTCTAGTAAATTTTATACAATGCATAGGTCAGTGCTAGTCTGAGTGTCTGGGCTTCATGGTCCCCAATCACTGGGCTGCAGTATCACTCCTGACTTCTAGTAAATTTTATACAATGCATAGGTCAGTGCTAGTCTGAGTGTCTGGGCTTCATGGTACATATTCATTGGGCTGCAGTATAACTCGTGACTTCTAGTAAATTTTATACAATGCATAGGTCAGTGCTAGTCTGAGTGTCTTGGCTTCATGGTACATATTCATTGGGCTGCAGTATCACTCGTGACTTCTAGTAAATTTTATACAATGCATAGGTGAGTGCTAGTCTGAGTGTCTGGGCTTCATGGTCCCCATTCACTGGTCTGCAGTATAACTCGTGACTTCTAGTAAATTTTATACAATGCATAGGTCAGTGCTAGTCTGAGTGTCTGGGCTTCATGGTCCCCATTCACTGGGCTGCAGTATCACTCGTGACTTCTAGTAAATTTTATACAGTGCATAGGTCAGTGCTAGTCTGAGTGTGTGAGCTTCATGGTCCCCA
Organism: Deroplatys truncata; assembly: GCA_030765065.1. Taxonomy (NCBI): domain Eukaryota; kingdom Metazoa; phylum Arthropoda; class Insecta; order Mantodea; family Mantidae; genus Deroplatys; species Deroplatys truncata. The sequence continues at coordinate 1,971,172 of CM060977.1, read as the reverse complement.
TTCACTGGGCTGCAGTATCACTCGTGACTTCTAGTAAATTTTATACAATGCATAAGTCAGTTGCCTTCTGAGTGTCTGGGCTTCATGGTCCATATTCATTGGAATGCAGTATCTCTGGTAACTTCCAGTAAATTGCATACAGTACATAGGTCAGTGCCAGTCTGAGTGTCTGGGTTTCATGGTCCATATTCATTGTGCTGCAGTATCTCTGGTAACTTCTAGTAAATTGTATACAGTGCATAGGTCAGTGCTAGTCTTTGTCTCTGAGCTTCATGGTCCATATTCATTGGGCTGCAGTATCTCTGGTAAGTTCTAGTAAATTGTATACAGTACATAGGTCAGTGCTAGTCTTGAGTGTCTGGGCTTCATGGTCCATATTCATTGGAATGCAGTATCTCTGGTAACTTCCAGTAAATTGCATACAGTGCATAGGTCACTGCCAGTCTGAGTGTCTGGGCTTCATGGTCCATATTCATTGGGCTGCAGTATCTCTGGTAACTTCCAGTAAATTGCATACAGTACATAGGTCAGTGCTAGTCTGAGTGCCTGCGCTTCATGGTCCATATTCATTGGGCTGCAGTATCTCTGGTAACTTCTAGTAAATTGTATACAGTACATATGTCAGTGCTAGTCTTTGTCTGTGAGCTTCGTGTTCCATATTCATTGGGCTGCAGTATTTCTGGTAGCTTCTAGTAAATTGTATACAGTACATAGGTCAGTGCTAGTCTGAGTGTCTGGGCTTCATGGTCCATATTCATTAGGATGCAGTATCTCTGGTAACTTCTAGTAAATTGTATACAGTACATAGGTCAGTGCTAGTCTGAGTGTCTGGGCTTCATGGTCCATATTTATTGGGCTGCAGTATCTCTGGTAACTTCTAGTAAATTGTATACAGTAAATAGGTCAGTGCTAGTCTGTGTGTCTGTGCTTCATGGTCCATATTCATTGGGCTGCAGTATTTTTGGTAACTTCTAGTAAATTGGATACAGTATATAGGTCAGTGCTAGTCTGTGTCTCTGTGCTTCATGGTCCATATTCATTGGGCTGCAGTATCCCTGGTAACTTCTAGTAAATTGTAAACAGTACATTGGTCAGTTCTAGTCTGTGTCTCTGTGCTTCATGGTCCATATTCATTGGGCTGCAGTATCTCTGGTAACTACTAGTAAATTGTATACAGTACATAGGTCAGTGCTAGTCTGTGTGTCTGTGCTTCATGGTCCATATTCATTGGGCTGCAGTATGTCTGGTAACTTCCAGTAAATTGTATACAGTACATAGGTCAGTGCTAGTTTGAGTGTCTGGGCTTCATGGTTCATATTCATTGGGCTGCAGTATTTTTGGTAACTTCTAGTAAATTGGATACAGTATATAGGTCAGTGCTAGTCTGTGTCTCTGTGCTTCATGGTCCATATCTATTGGGCTGCAGTATCTCTGGTAACTTCTAGTAAATTGTATACAGTACATAGGTCAGTGCTAGTCTGTGTCTCTGTGCTTCATGGTCCATATTCATTGGGCTGCAGTATCTCTGGTAACTTCCAGTAAATTGTATACAGTACATAGGTCAGTGCTGGTCTGTGTGTCTGTGCTTCATGGTCCGTATTCATTGGGCTGCAGTATCTCTGGTAACTTCTAGTAAATTGTATACAGTATATAGGTCAGTGCTAGTCTGTGTGTCTGTGCTTCATGGTCCATATTCATTGGGCTGCAGTATCCCTGGTAACTTCTAGTAAATTGTATACAGTACATATGTCAGTGCTAGTCTGAGTGTCTGGGCTTCATGTTCCATATTCATTGGGCAGCAGTATCTCTGGTAACTTCTAGTAAATTGTATACAGTACATTGGTCAGTGCTAGTCTGTGTCTCTGTGCTTCGTGGTCCGTATTCGTTGGGTTGCAGTATCTCTGGTAACTTCTAGTAAATTGTATACAGTACATAGTTCAGTGCTAGTCTGAGTGTCTGAGCTTCATGGTCCATATTCATTGGGGATCAGTATCTCTGGTAACTTCTAGTAAATTGTATACAGTACATAGTTCAGGGCTCATCTGTGTCTCTGTGCTTCATGGTCCCCATTCTCGGGGCTGCAGCATCTTTAGCAACTTCTAGTAAGTTTTATACAGTTCATAGGTTAGAGTTAGTCTGTGTTTGTGCTTCATGGTCCCAATTCACTGGGCTGTAGCAGCACTAGCGAGTTTTAGTAAATTGTATACCGTGCTTAGGTCAAATTTAGTCTGTGTGTTTGTGCTTCATGGTCCCCTTTCACTGGGCTCCAGCATCACTAGCGACTTCTAGTAAATTGTATACAATGCATAATTTAGAGCTAGGCTGTGTGTCTGTGCTACATGGTCCCCATTCACTGGGCTGTAGCATCGCCAGCGACATTTAGAAAATTGTATGCAGTGCATAGGTCAGAGCTAATCTCTGTGTTCTGTGCTACATGGTCCCCATTCACTGGGCTGTATCATCACTAGCGACATTTAGCAAATTGTATGCAGTGCATAGATTCAGAGCTAATCTGTGTGTCTTTGCTCCATGGTCCCCATTAACTGGGCTGCAGTATCACTAATTACTTCTAGTAATATGTATACAGTGCATAGGGCATAGCTCTTCTTTGTGACTCTGCTTTATGGTCCCCATTCACTGGCCTGCAGCTTCACTACCGACCTTAAGTAAGTTGTATAGAGTGCGAAGGTCAGAGCTCATCTGTGTGTCTGGGCTTCATGGTCCCCATTCACTGGGCTGCAGCATCACTAGCGACTTTCGGTAAGTCGTATAGAGTGCGTAGGTCAGAGCTCATCTGTTTAACTGTGCTTTATGCTCTCCATTCACTGGGCTGCAGTGCCACTGGTAGACTTCTAGTAAAATGTATACAGTGCATAGGTCAGAGCTCATCTGCGTGTCTTGTGTGCTTCATGGTCCCCTTTCACTGGGCTGCAGTATCATAAGTGACCTTTAGTAAATTGTATACATAGCGTAGGCTAGAATGTGTGTCTCTGTGCTTCATGGTCCAGATACACTGGGCTGCGACATCACTAATGTCTTCTAGTAAATTATATACGGTGCATATGTCAGATGTAGTCTGTGTGTCTGTTTGCTTCATGGTCCCCATTCACTGGGCTGCAGCATCACTAATGACTTCTAGTAAATTATGTACAGTGCATAGGTCAGAGCTGGTCTGTGTGTCTGTTTGTTTCATGGTCCCCATTCACTGTGCTGCAATATCACTAGTGGCTTCTAGTAAGTTAAATACACTGCGTAAGTCAGAGCTAGTTTGTGTGTTTGTGCTTCATGGTCCCCATTCACTGGGCAACAGTATCCCTTGTGACATCTGGTAAATTGTATACAATGCTTAGGCAGAACTAGTTTGTTTGTCTGTGCTGCATGGTCCCTATTCACTGGGCTGCAGTATCACTGGTTACTTCCAGTAAATTGTCTACAGCGCATTGGTCAGAGCTCATCTGTGTGTCTCGGCTTAATGGCCCCCATTCACTGGGCTGTTGCATAACTGGTGACTTCTAGTAAATTGTATGCAGTGCATTGGCTCAGAGCTATTCTGTGTGTCTGTCCTTCATGGTCCCCGTTCACTGGGCTGCAGCACCGCTAGTGATCTCCAGTCAGTTTTATACAGTGCATTGGTCAGAGCTCATCTGCGTGTCTGTGTTTCATGGTACCCATTCACTGGGCTGCAGCGTCAGTTTTGACTTCAAGTAAATGTTATACAGTGCATTGGTCAGAGCTAGTCTGTGTGACTTTGCTTAATGGTTCCCATTCACTGGGCTGCAGAATCACTAGCGACCTTTAGTAAATATTATACAGTGCATAGGTCAGAGCTCATCTTTGTGTCTGTGCTTCATGGTACCCATTCCTGGGCTACAGCAACGCTAGCAACTTGTAGTAAATTGTATACAGTGCATAGTTCAGAGCTAGTTTTTGAGTCTGTGCTTCATGGTCCCAATTCATTGGGTTGCAGCATCACTAGTGACTTTTAGTAAATTGTATACCGTGCTAAGGTCAAACCTAGTCTGTGTGTTTGTGCTTCTTGGTCCCCATTCACTGGACTGCAGTATTGCTAGTGACTTCTAGTAAATTGTATACAGTGCATAGGTCAGAGCTCATTTGTGCGTCTGTGCTTCATGGTCTCCATTCACTGGGCTGCAGTATCACTAGTGACTTCTAGTAAATTGTATACAGTGCATAGGTCAGAGCTAGTCTGTGTGTCTGTGCTTCATGGTCACCATTCACTGTGCGTCAGCGTCACTAGTGACCTCCAGTAAATTGCATATAGTGCATAGGTCAGAGGTAGTCTGTGTGTATGTGCTTCATGGTCCCCATTCACTGGGCTGCAGTATCACTGGTGACTTCTAGTAAATTTTATATAATGCATAGGTCAGAGCTAGTCTGTGTGTCTGTGCCTCATGGTCCCCATTCATTGGGCTGCAGTATCAATACTGACTTCTAGTAAATTGTATACAGTGCATAAGTCAGAGCTCATCTGTGTGTCCTTGCTTCATGGTCCCCATTCACTGGGCTGCAATATCACTAGTGACTTCTAGTAAATTGTATAAAGTGCATAGGTCAGAGCTCACCCGTGTGTCTTTACATAATGGTCCCCATTCACTGGGCTGCGGTATCACTAGTGACTTCTAGTAAATTGTATACAGTGCATTGTTCAGAGTTCGTCCGTGCTAAATGGTCCCCATTCACTGGGCTGCAGCATCACTAGCGACTTCTTGGAAATTGTATACAGTGCATTGGTCTGAGCTAGTCTTATAATCTGTACTTCATGGTCCCCTTTCATTGGGCTGTAGCATCACTGGTGACTTCTAGTAAATTGTATACAGTGTATTGTTCAGAGCTCATCTGTGTGTCTGTGTTAAATGGTCCCCATACACTGGGCTGCAGCATCACTAGCGACTTCTTTTAATTTGTATACAGTGCATAGGTCATACTTCATCTGTGTGTCTGTGCTTCATGCTTTGCATTCACAAGGCTGCAGTATCACTGGTCACTTCAAGTAAATTGTATACAATGCATAGGTCAGAGCTAGTCTGTGTCTGAGTGCTTAATGATCCCCGTTCACTGGGCTGCAATAGTTACTTCCAGTAATATGTATACAGTGCATAGGCCAGAGCTGTACTGTGTGTCTGTGCTTCATGGTCCCCATTCACTGGACTGCAGTATCACTGGTGATTTCTAGTAAATTATATACAGTGCACAGGCGAGTGCTAGTCTGTATGACTCTGCTTCATGGTCCCCATTCGCAGGACTGCTTTTTCACTAGCGACTTCTAGTAAATTGTATACAGTGCATTAGTCAGAGCTAGTCTGTGTGACTATGCATCATGGTCCCCATTCACAGGGCCGCAGTATCACTAGTGATTTCTAGTAAATTGTATACAGTGCATAGGTCAGAGCTCAACTGTGTGACTGCTTTAGGTCCCCGTTCACTGTGCTACAGCGTAACTAGTAACTTCCAGTAAATTGCATACAGTGCATAGGTCAGTGCTAGTGTGTGTGTCTGTGCATAATGGTCCCCATTCACTGGGCTGCACTATCACTCGTGACTTCTAATAAATTTTATACAATGCATAGGTCAGAGCTAGTCTGTGTCTCTGTGCTTCATGGTCCCCATTCACTGGGCTGCAGTATCACACGTGACTTCTAGGAAATTTTATACAATGCATAGGTCAGAGCTAGTCTGTGTCTCTGTGCTTCATGGTCCCCATTCACTGGATTGCAGTATCACTCGTGACTTCTAGTAAATTTTATACAATGCATAGGTCAGAGCTAGTCTGTGTCTCTGTGCTTCATGGTCCCCATTCACTGGGCTGCAGTATCACTCGTGACTTCTAGTAAATTTTATACAACGCATAGCTCAGAGCTAATCTGGCTCTCTGTGCTTCATGGTCCCCATTCACTGGGCTGCAGTATCACTCGTGACTTCTAGTAAATTTTATACAGTGCATAGGTCAGACCTAGTCTGAGTGTCTGGGCTTCATGGTCCCCATTCACTGGGCTGCAGTATCCCTCGTGACTTCTAGTAAATTTTATACAGTCCATAGGTCAGACCTAGTCTGAGTGTCTGGGCTTCATGGTACCCATTCACTGGGCTGCAGTATCTCTGGTAACTTCTAGTAAATTGTATACAGTACATAGGCCAGTGCTAGTCTGTGTCTCTGTGCTTCATGGTCCATATTCATTGGGCTGCAGTATCCCTGGTAACTTCTAGTAAATTGTATACAGTCCATATGTCAGTGCTAGTCTGAGTGTCTGGGCTTCATGGTCCATATTCATTGGGCTGCAGTATTTCTGGTAACTTCTAGTAAATTATATGCAGTACATAGGTCAGTGCTACTCTGTGTCTCTGTGCTTCATGGTCCATATTCTTTGGGCTGCAGTATATCTCTGGTAACTTCTAGTAAATTGTATACAGTACATAGGTCAGTGCTAGTCTGAGTGTCTGGGCTTCATGGTCCATATTCATTGGGCTGCAGTATCTCTGGTAACTTCTAGTAAATTGTATACAGTACATAGGTCAGGGCTCATCTGTGTCTCTGTGCTTCATGGTCCCCATTCCCGGGGCTGCAGCATCACTAGCGACTTCTAGTAAATTTTATACAGTTCATAGGTCAGAGTTAGTCTGTGTTTGTGCTTCATGGTCCCAATTCACTGGGCTGCAGCAGCACTAGCGAGCTTTAGTAAATTGTATACCGTGCTTAGGTCAAATTTAGTCTGTGTGTTTGTGCTTCACGGTCCCCTTTCACTAGGCTCCAGCATCACTAGCGACTTCTAGTAAATTGTATACAACGCATAATTTACAGCTAGTCTGTGTGGCTGTGCTACATGGTACCCATTCACTTGGCTGTAACATCACTAGCGACATTTAGCTAATTTTATGCAGTGCATAGGTCAGAGCTAATCTGTGTGTCTGTGTCCCATGGTCTCCATTAACTGGGCTGCAGTATCACTAATTACTTCTAGTAATATGTATACAGTACATAGGGCATAGCTCTTCTGTGTGACTGTGCTTTATGGTCCCCATTCACTGGCCTGCATCTTCACTAGCGACCTTTAGTAAGTTGTATAGAGTGCGTAGGTCAGAGCTCATGTGTGTGTCTGGGCTTCATGGTCCCCATTCATTGGGCTGCAGCATCAGTAGCAACTTTCAGTAAGTCTTATAGAGTGCGTAGGTCAGAGCTCATCTGTGTGACTGAGCTTTATGCTCTCCATTCACTGGGCTGCAGTGCCACTGGTGACTTCTAGTAAAATGTATACAGTGCATAGGTCAGAGCTCATCTGCGTGTCTTGTGTTTTTCATGGTCCCCATTCACAGGGCTGCAGTATCATAAGTGACCTCTAGTAAATTGTATACACAGCGTAGGCCAGAATGTGTGTCTCTGTGCTTCATGGTCCAGATACACTGGCCTGCAGCATCACTAATGACTTCTAGTAAATTATATACGGTGCATAGGTCAGATGTAGTCTGTGTGTCTGTTTGCTTCTCGGTCCCCATTCACTGGGCTGCAGCATCACTAATGACTTCTAGTAAATTATATACAGTTAATAGGTCAGAGCTGGTCTGTGTGTCTGTTTGCTTCATGGTCCCCATTCACTGTGCTGCAGTATCACTAGTAGCTTCTAGTAAGTTAAATACACTGCGTAAGTCAGAGCTAGTTTTTGTGTCTGAGCTTCATGGTCCCCATTCACTGGGCAGCAGTATCCCTTGTGACATCTGGTAAATTGTATACAATGCTTAGTTTAGAACTAGTCTGTGTTTCTGTGCTGCATGGTCCCTATTCACTTGGCTGCAGTATCACTGCTTACTTCTAGTAAATTGTCTACAGCCCATAGGTCAGAGCTAGTCTGTGTGTCTTGCTTCATGGGCCCCATTCATTGGGCAGCAGTATCCCTTGTGACATCTGGTAAATTGTATACAGTGGTAAGGTCAGAACTAGTCTGTGTGTCTGTGCTGCATGGTCCCTATTCACTGGGCTGCAGTATCACTGGTTACTTCTAGTAAATTGTCTACAGCGCATAGATCAGAGCTCATCTGTTTGTCTCGGCTTAATGGCCCCTATTCACTGGGCTGATGCATAACTGGTGACTTCTAGTAAATTGTATGCAGTGTATTGACTCAGAGCTATTGTGTGTGCCTGTCCTTCATGGTCCCCGTTCACTGGGCTGCAGCATCGCTAATGATCTCCAGTCAATTTTGTACAGTGGATTGGTCAGAGCTCATCTGTGTGTCTGTGTTTCATGGTACCCATTCACTGGACTGTAGCATCACTGGTGACTTCTAGTCAATTGTATACAATGCATTGGTCAGAATGCATCTGTATGTTTGTGTTTCATTGTCCCCATTCACTGGGCTGCAGCGTCAGTGGTGACTTCTAGTAAATGTTATACAGTGCATTGGCCATAGCTAGTCTGTGTGACTTTGCTTCATGGTTCCCATTCACTGGGCTGTAGAATCACTAGCGACTTTGTAGTGGTTTTAGTTATGTATGTTTGTGTATTTGTGTTTACTTCACGCGTTGAAGCCATCTTGTTACGTCATTCATTTGTTAGGTTTGTTAGCTCCATCTGGTGTTAGCAATTTTTGCGGTAGTATTAGTGTTTGTTTGAAAGAATGCGACTGTTATTTGATTTAATTTTTGTTTACTGTCCTCCGGCTAGCTATTATTTCTCGGTCGAACATATCTCTTGATCAGGGTGTGTAAACGGAAAGGAATCTTTTATCCAAGGATAACACTGATGAAGAAATTTGTTTTACACTTTTATTGTCGAACATGTTAATTATCACATTTACACATTGATCTTAACACTCGCCAAACTGAAACTGTTATAATAACTTCTTACTGATCACTTTTAATCCACGTACTTCAACCTTTTGTATAATTAACTTTACAACACTTTAGATTTTTCATAATTCTGCTACGCGTAACTTGTGAATCTATAGCCGACGTGTAATATTTCTGCTGGACTGAAGGCGACGTGTATCATACAAAATATTTTCGACGAACTGACCGGAATGCGACGTGTAGTGTACAAAGAATTTTGATGAACTGACGGGGTCTACCTCTAACCTACTCTTTTTATACTCCTTCACCCAGATATGCCAAAAGATTATAACTGAGCTGCAATTGGCTCATTAGCGTCTATTTTTATATCCAATGAAAATTATGAATACATATGCTCTAGGGAAACGTTCCAGAATATTCTAAACGCGCCAGCATTACGTAACTTCCTCGTTAACAATAATGATAAACAGCTCACCCCCTCGCTGCATTATTGCATGCTATTATTGTCAGTTTCAGTGAGGCAGTATAAACTTACTTCTCAACAATAATTACAATCAATAAACATCTCAAATCAATGTCACATAAAAATGCATATTCATATTACAATCATTATTTACATTTAAGTAATTTGTGATACAAATTACTGCATCATATGCCCCACTAGAAACATAATTATGAATATTTACAACTTGTTTGGAAATTTTATAGTTGGGTTTTTAGTCTCCTAAATCTTGGAACACACGCTATCATTTCACTTAACACTTCACACGTATTTAACACAAGACATGTTTTTCCTCTATCTTGCCACTACTTACTGGCTCTGGTTTAATGTTTTTAGACATTAATCTGACATTTACAATTTTTATAGCAAATACTGTACCCTGAATTATTTAGTTACTGTTACAAAATTATTTACTTTCTTAAGTTGTTGACAAAAAGTTATACATTTAAGAATTTTTGTAATTATTAAACATATTTACCAAAAATATTCACCCTCTACATAAATATATTTACATATCTTAAATCTAGGCACTGTTTCACATGTTCTGTTTGCTACATAAATATTTGTTTTAATGACCTTTACCCCATTTTTGTTGTTTTGTACTGTATATTCACAATACTCTTGGAATTATATCTACATACTTTACTTTAATATAACATCATGCTTTATTTCAAATGCTGTTACAGTTACTAATAAAATGTTATTTTCCTTTTAAGGATTTAGTTATGTCCAAAATTTATTTCTCCTTTCTCATGACATACATACATAATTAACCCTCTTACGTTCCAATACATTGCTCTGCATTTCGTCTTTAACTATCCAGCATTTACTATATATCATCTTTGTCTTCTGTTTCACCTTTATCGTCATTGTTGTATGGTTTCAGCATCTCAATATGGAACTTTCCAATGCTTTTTCGAGTTGTTGGATTACATAACTCATATGTATTTGTTCCATATACTTCAACAACTTCATATGGTCCATGGTACTTGAGAAACATTCGCCAATAAAGTTTATTTGCTTTATCCGACAATTTCTTGGTTTTAACCAAAACTAAATCTCCTATTTTGAACCTCCATTCCTTTCTCTTCTTTTCTTCATGTTTAATTTTTCTTTTTATGGCCTTTTTCTTCATCCTCTCGAATGCTTTTCGGAATATCTCTTCTTCTTTTTGTGGTATTGAGTGCGCATCTGGAATGGCTTCTGGAATTTTCTTACACATTGTATTGATCTTCTTTCCTAACTTAAGTTCACATGGTTTGTATCCAGTCACATTGTTTACTGTCTCATTTAATAGATTCTGAACGAAATTCACGTATCCATACCATTGCGTTTGTTTTCAATGACACAGCACCCTTAAATAATTTGAAATTTCCTTAATTTCCCTCTCCACTGGGTTGGAGTTCGGTCTGTATCTTGACGAAAAATATTGTTTAATGCCATTTTCTTTCAGTCCGTCCATAAATTTTTTTCCTGTGAAGTACGAAGCATTATCGCTCAATACAGATTGGATAGGTCCTTCTTCTATCACATATGACTTGAGTAGTCTATTCAAACATGCTAAACCTGTAGGTTTTCTCAACGGGTAAATTCTTACATATTTGCTGAATATATCATAACAGACAAATATATATTTATTTCCAAATTGACTCGGAGGCATCGGACCATGAATATCAATACTAATTACGCATCTCGGCTTATCCCTTATAACCGAATTAGTCTCAAATGCATATGCTGCATTTATTTGCTTTGCCTTCTGACACAGGTTGCAGCACGATATAAATTTTCGAACTTTCTGACGCAATTTGGATATGTATAAATTCTCTAAAATCATAGAAGTTGTCCGGTCCGTCCCTGAGTGTGCTAACCCTTCGTGAAAATTCTTAATTAGTTCCTTTTCCATGCTTTTCGGAACCACTACCTTCCAACTAGGCACTTCTTTTCCATGCTTCTTGTATAATGTCCCATCCCGAATTGCTACAATTTCTTTCTTTGCCTCTTCAATTAGTGGTGCCTTTTCTTTAAGTTCTAATAATTTTGCGTCCTCATTTTGAATTTCCCCTATATTTTTCAATTTTCTAATCATTTCTTTGCTTAAAGGAATTTCAATTGTCAATATTTTGACTTCATTTCGAGGCCTTTCAATATTTTCGGGAATTTGTGGGTTGTAGTTCAATCTTGATAGCAAATCACTGAAGGTATTATTTTTGCCAGGAATGTGTATAATCTCAATATCGAATGCAGATATTGCATGAATGTATCTAGCAAGTTTTCCACTACATAATCTACACCGTTGTATGAAAGTTAAGCTGATGTGGTCTGAATATACTTTCACCTTTTGCTGATAAATATAGGTTTTAAAACGAATTAATGAGAAATATAGTCCTCCAATTTCTAGCTGAGTCACTGAAGAATTCCGCTCAATATTTGTAAGTCCTCTAGAAGCTGTACTAATGACGTGAAAGTCATTGTTGATGTCTCGCTGTCCTAAAATTCCGGCGTATCCTTGCATTGATGCGTCGACATAAATCTCATATTCCAAATCTTCTCTGGGCCTCTCGAGTAATATGGACTTGGCAAAGAGTTCTTTTACTCTCTCAAAACATTTTTGATGATCCTCTGTCCATTTCCACTTATTGTTCTTTCGGAGTAGCTGCCGCAGTGGTTCTATTTCAGCCGAATACCTTGGTACGAACTTACTCTGAAAGTTCAATACCCCTAAGAGACGTCTAATTTGTTTTACGTTCCTTGGTGGTGGAATTTTCATTATTGCTTCTATTCTCTTCTGATCAGGTCTTATACCTCGTTCATCCACTACATAACCCAGAAAATTTATTTCCTTGACACAAAATTTTGATTTTTTTATGTTCACAGTCATACCATGTTGTTGCAGTTTATTTAACACATAATGGACATTATTCATGTGTTCTTCAAATGTTTGACTAATGATTAGGAAGTCGTCAATATACTTTATTAAAAAGTCATCTGCAGAATTTCCAAAGATACTGTGAATGGCTCTCAAAAATCCACTTCCTGAGTTTTTTAAACCAAAAGGATTTACACAAAAACGATTTTGGATCCCCGAGTATTGAAATGAAGTGTAATCACGCACTTGTAGATCTAATTTCACTTGCCAATATGAAGCAGTGAGGTCAATGGATGTGAGAAATCTCCCTCTTGAAAGTTTCGTAATTAGTTGTTCAATTCCCTCACTTTGAAAATGATCTGGTTTCATATACTTGTTGACATATCTACCGTCTAATGTTAATCTCAAACTACCATCTCGTTTAATACTCCAACAGATTGAATATATGTATTGAGAATTACTTTGCTCAATAATCCCATTTTCTAACATGCTATTTATTAGTTGTCTAGCTTTGTCCCGAAGACTTATAGGTAAATTGTCATACTTGTGCCTATATGGTGGTACGTCTTCTACTTGAAATGTATGCTGATATACATTACATCTGCCTGGGCTATTACTAAATACTGAACTATTGTTCATCAAAACATCATGAAGGATTTCTTTTTGCGTTTTCGTAAGGTTATAAGCTTCTTCACACTTGTGTATTATTTCCTCATTTCTCTTCTCTTCCCAGCTGTTGTCTGTCTCGCTCACATGGTCGTCTTTTGTTTGGATTTTAAATTTCTCTACTTTCTCTGGCATTTCTATTAGCTGTTGAAAATATGGCGTGGTATTCCCTTCATATTCTGTAACTACCTGCTTTATCTGACTATTTGTATCAGTCTCTGTTAATTGTACAAAAAACTCTTGGTCACAAAGATTTTTCTCATCCTTTGTCATCTCAATCACAGAAACTTTCTCTTTTATAAAAGGTACCTTTATTTCTCTATCTTCTTTTGTTATTTTTAACTCTTCATGTTTAAAATCTATACGTGCTTCATATTCATGTAGGAAGTCACATCCTATAATTATGTCACAAATCAGATGGTTTACAATTAGAAACATAACCTCAAAATTCTCTCCGCCGATAAGTATGTTAAGTAGAGCTTGTGTTTTTATGACCTGTGTCGTTCTTCCGATTGCAACACGACAAACTAAATTACTAGTAGGAAGAGCCATAATTTTGTTACCTTCATTCATCAAATTTATGTAAAATTTCTGTGACAAATTGAAGCTGACGAACCAGAATCTATAGTTGCAATGATCTCTTTCTTCGCAATTTCCATCCTAACATGAGGTGACTCGAAATTTTCTCCTTTATCTTGTGTTGCTGCAATCTTATTACAGGGTGTGTGTGTAGGCATATTGTTTGTATTGGTAATGGATACTGAATTATTAAAGACGTCCTGAGAACCTACTGCACAGGAGTCTATTAACAGTTTTCCTGGTTACTTCCATGTTCACATACGGGACTGCCATTCCTAACAGGCGCTAAGTCTATCTCATTGTCGCTACCATTGTTTTCCCCTTCCTCGAGTTCGAAATCCTCGATTTCTGAAATTATGTCCCCTTGGCACATAATTTTCTTGCCGTTCCTCAGATCTTTCCCGGTTATTGTTTTCCCTCCAGTGAGTGAAAGTTCCCCTTTGTCTAATGTACCGCCTTCCATAATTTTGCCCTCTTTCAGGCAATCTTTCTGTCCTGACATAATTTATTTGTTCCTGTCGACCTGGTCTCCCATCTGTCCTTGATCTTTCAAATTGTGGAACGTATGATTAATACCGTTGTCTGGTATTATTTTCATGACGTCTCTCTTGTCCTCTACTTTGCTGATAACTACCTTCGTAATTTCGTCTATCTCGCACATCTAAAAATCTATGCTCCCACTCTCGAGATATATCTTCTTCCTGTTGTTCCAAAGCTGTCATTAATTCTGTCATCTCATAGATGCTACGTGGTTTTGCAATTAATAAGTAATTTTGTATCCTTAAAGGATAATGCCTTGTGAGCAAACTCACAAAATCTTCCTCATTGATTGGAGGTGACAAGTTCCTAACCTGACTTGCATGTTTCAGTAAATAATCAGTCATTGATATTCCCTCTCGTGGATCAAATTGACCATGACTAAGCATTGCTCGAATTCTGTGCTGTACCGTATCATTCCAAAATCTGTTCATGAATAACCGCTTAAAGGATTCATATGAAATTTCACCCCCTGATACCATTTGTAGCCAATCTAAAGTTTTCTGGTCCAAACATCTTTTGACAACTATCATTTTTAATGCTTCAGGTATCTTTTTAATTTGAAAATACTCTGATAAGTCTGCAATAAACTGTACTGGACTGGAGCTTTCATTAAATTTTGGAAGTGGAAAGTCACTTAAGATATGATTGTAATTTTGCAAATTCTCTACTCCCATATTTAAATTCTCTAGTGTTACTTGTGCACTCTGAGTTTCAGCATTAGCTATAGATGAAGCTGCCGCATCACTCACATTATTTGTCATACCTGAGGAACTACCTCTATCATTATTTTGTACATCTGATACATTCACATCACATATATTTGCCCTTGAATTCAATTCTAACCTATTTACAGTACCTTGCAGATTTTCTATTGTCTGTTCCAATTTTTTATTATTCTCATTTTGAACAGCTTGGTGTTTGTTAATTTCAGGAGTTAGCTTTTGATTCAAATCTTTAGACAAATCTTTAACTTCTTCAGACAATTTATTTCTCTGTGTTTCTGACTCCTTCTGAATTTCAGATATTTCCCCTCTGAAATTAACTTGCACCTGAATTAAATCTGCATTTGTAGCCTCCATCATCTCTCTTAACTCACTTGAAATGCTACTCATTCGGCTACCTAACTCTGTACATTTTACATCAACGTGCTCTATTTTATTATTAACCTCACTTTTTTGGTTAAATATTTCCCTGCTCATGTCCAACATTTTCTTTGAAACTTTCCCTATCTCATTTGCTATCATTTCCTGATTTTCATTTCTCATTCTAATCATACTACTATCTAGTTCCATGAATTTCTTTTCAATTTCTTCCCTATTTTGATCTAATTTATGCTCTAATTTCTCATTACTCTTACCAATTTCTTCCCTTAATTGATCTGTAATACTCTTATCAATATCTTCCCTTAATTTCTCATTATTCTGAGTTAGTTTTTGTTCTAAACTCCTATCAATATCTTCCCTCAAGTTCTCATTATTCTGAGTTAGTTTCTGTTCTAAACTCCTATCAATATCTTCCCTCAATTCCCTCTTATTCTTTTCCATATCTTCTCTCAATTCCCTATTATTCTTTTCCATATTCTCATTAGTCTTTTTCATATCTTCTCTCAATTCCCTATTATTCTTTTCCATATTCTCATTCATATTTCTCAGCATTTCCATCATCATACTAACATCAAAATTTACATTTCCTGCTGTTCTATTCTCACTTTCTGCACTAACATTTCCTCCCTCAAATACTACATTGTTTGAGCTATTTTCTGTAACCTGTATTGAATTACAGCTAACCGTTACACTATCCCCTTCCATCATTGTTTCTTCTGTATTATTAGTGGACATAGTTTTCTTTATCCTCTCGCTCCTAAGGAACATTTAAATTTTTATACCTTTTTTTTTAGAATAAAAATCACACGTTTCTAACCTTTCTGATGGTATCTGCTGATGTTGCTTTGATGTCCAGCTTTCTGCCCCTCTCTCCTAGATGTATATGTCGCCTCTGCGTTGTATTATGATGAATCTGCGTTGTCTCGATGTTTTTGTGTCCACTCATCCTCATCGTCTGTCGTTCCTCTAGTTGTTTCTGGAATCTGCGTCTTGTAGTTCAGTTTACTACTCCATTCGCTTCACGTCCTGGTTCCTTCGCCCCTTCCTGGTTATTTCACTCCTTTCCTGGTCACTCTGCCCCACGTTCTGTGCGCCAATTTGTAGTGGTTTTAGTTATGTGTATATATTTGTGTATTTGTGTTTACTTCACGCGTTGAAGCCATCTTGTGACGTCATTCATTTGTTAGGTTTGTTAGCTCCATCTGGTGTTAGCAATTTTTGCGGTAGTATTAGTGTTTGTTTGAAAGAATGCGACTGTTATTTGATTTAATTTTTGTTTACTGTCCTCCGGCTAGCTATTATTTCTCGGTCGAACATATCTCTTGATCAGGGTGTGTTTACGGAAAGGAATCTTTTATCCAAAGATAACACTGATGAAGAAATTTGTTTTACACTTTTATTGTCGAACACGTTAATTATCACATTTACACATTGATCTTAACACTCGCCAAACTGAAACTGTTATAATAACTTCTTACTGATCACTTTTAATCCACGTACTTCAACCTTTTGTATAATTAACTTTACAACACTTTAGATTTTTCATAATTCTGCTACGCGTAACTTATGAATCTATAGCCGACGTGTAATATTTCTGCTGGACTGAAGGCGACGTGTAAAATACAAAATATTTTCGACGAACTGACGGGAATGCGACGTGTAGTGTACAAGGAATTTTGATGAACTGACGGGGTCTACCTCTAACCTACTCTTTTTATACTCCTTCACCCAGATATGCCAAAAGATTATAACTGAGCTGCAATTGGCTAATAAAACGCGCCTACATTAGCGTCTATTTTTATATCGAATGAAAATTATAAATACATATGCTCTAGGGAAACGTTCCAGAACATTCTAAACGCGCCAGCATTACGTAACTTCCTCGTTTCCAATAATGATAAACAGCTCCCCCCCTCGCTGCATTATTGCACGCTATTATTGTCAGTTTGAGTAAGGCAGTATAAACTTACTTCTCAACAATAATTACAATCAATAAACATCTCAAATCAATGTCACATAAAAATGCATATTCATATTACAATCATTATTTACATTTAAGTAATTTGTGATACAAATTACTGCATCAACTTCTAGTAAATTGTATACAGTGCATAGGTCAGAGCTCATCTTTGTGTCTGTGCTTCATGGTACCCATTCCTGGGCTACAGTAACACTAGCAACTTGTAGTAAATTGTATACAGTGCATAGGTCAGAGCTAGTCTATGTGTCTGTGCTTCATGGTCCCAATTCATTGGGTTGCAGCATCACTAGTGACTTTTAGTAAATTGCATACCGTGCAAGGGTCAAGGCTAGTCTGTGTGTTTGTGCTTCTTGGTCCCCATTCACTGGACTGCAGTATCACTGGCGACGTCTAGTAAATTGTATACAATGCATTTGTCAGAATTCATCTGTGTGTCTGTGTTTCATCGTCCCCATTCACTGGGCTGGAGCATCAGTGGTGACTTATAGTAAATTTTATACAGTGCATTGGTCAGAGGTCATCTGTGTGACTGTGCTTCATTGTCACCATTCACTGGGCTGCAGCATTACCAGCGAATTCTTGAAAATTGTATGCAGTGCATAGTTCAGAGCTAGTCTGTGTGTCTGTGCTTCATGGTCCTAATTCACTGGGCTGCAGTATCACTAGTGATTTCTAGTAAATTATATACTGTGCATAGGTCAGAGCTAGTCTGTGAGTCTTTGCTTCATGGTCCCCATTCACTGTGCTCCAGTATCACTAGTTACTTCTGGTAAATTGTATATAGTGCATAGGTCAGTGCTAGTCAGAGTGTCTGGGATTCATGGTCCATATTCATTGGGTTGCAGTATCACTGGTAACTTCTAGTAAATTGTATACAGTGCATAGGTCAGAGCTAGTCTGTGAGTCTTTGCTTCATGGTCCCCATTCACTGTGCTCCAGTATCACTAGTTACTTCTGGTAAATTGTATATAGTGCATAGGTCAGTGCTAGTCAGAGTGTCTGGGATTCATGGTCCATATTCATTGGGTTGCAGTATCACTGGTAACTTCTAGTAAATTGTATACAGTGCATAGGTCAGTGCTAGTCTGTGTCTCTGTGCTTCATGGTCCCCATTCTCTGGGCTGCAGCATCACTAGCGACTTCTAGTAAGCTTTATACAGTTCATAGCTCAGAGCTGGTCTGTGCTTCATGGGACTAATTCACTGGGCTGCAGCATCACTAATGACTTCTAGTAAATTATATACGGTGAATAGGTCAGATGTAGTCTGTGTGTTCATGGTCCCCGTTCACTGGGCTGCAGTATCACTAGTGACTTCTAGTAAATTGTATACAATGCATAATTTAGAGCTAGTCTGTGTGTCTGTGCTACATGGTCCCCATTCACTGGGCTGTAGCATCACTAGCGACATTTAGCAAATTGTATGCAGTGCATAGGTCAGAGTTAATCTGTGTGTCTGTGCTCCATGGTCCCCATTAACTGGGCTGCAGTATCACTAATTACTTCTAGGAATATGTATACAGTGCATAGGGCATAGCTCTTCTGTGTGACTGTGCTTTATGGTCCCCATTCACTGGCCTGCAGCTTCACTAGCGACCTTTAGTAAGTTGTATAGAGTGCGTAGGTCAGAGCTCATCTGTGTGTCTGGGCTTCATGGTCCCCATTCACTGGGCTGCAGTATCATAAGTGACCTCTAGTAAATTGTATACACAGCGTAGGCCAGAATGTGTGTCTCTGTGCTTCATGGTCCAGATACACTGGGCTGCAGCATCACTAATGAGTTCTAGTAAATTATATACGGTGCATAGGTCAGATGTAGTCTGTGTGTCTGTTTGCTTCATGGTCCCCATTCACTGGGCTGCAGCATCACTAATGACTTCTAGTAAATTATATACAGTGCATAGGTCAGAGCTGGTCTGTGTGTCTGTTTGCTTCATGGTCCCCATTCACTGTGCTGCAGTATCACTAGTGGCTTCTAGTAAGTTAAATACACTGCGTAAGTCAGAGCTAGTTTGTGTGTCTGTGCTTCATGGTCCCCATTCACTGGGCAGCAGTATCCCTTGTGACATCTGGTAAATTGTATACAATGGTTAGGTCAGAACTAGTCTGTGTGTCTGTGCTGCATGGTCCCTATTCACTTGGCTGCAGTATCACTGCTTACGTCTAGTAAATTGTCTACAGACCATAGGTCAGAGCTAGTCTGTGTGTCTTGGTTCATGGGCCCCATTCATTGGGCAGCAGTATCCCTTGTGACATCTGGTAAATTGTATACAATGGTTAGGTCAGAACTAGTCTGTGTGTCTGTGCTGCATGGTCCCTATTCACTGGGCTGCAGTATCACTGGTTACTTCTAGTAAATTGTCTACAGCGCATAAGTCAGAGCTCATCTGTGTGTCTCGGCTTAATGGCCCCCATTCACTGGGCTGATGCATAACTGGTGACCTCTAGTAAATTGTATGCAGTGTATTGGCTCAGAGCTATTCTGTGTGTCTGTCCTTCATGGTCCCCGTTCACTGGGCTGCAGCATCGCTAATGATCTCCAGTCAATTTTATACAGTGCATTGGTCAGAGCTCATCTGTGTGTCGGTGTTTCATGGTACCCATTCACTGGGCTGTAGCATCACTGGTGACTTCTAGTAAATGTTATACAGTGCATTGGTCAGAGTTAGTCTGTGTGACTTTGCTTCATGGTTCCCATTCACTGGGCTGCAGAATCCCTAGCGACTTCTGGTAAATTGTATACAGTGCATAGGTCAGAGCTAGTCTGTGTGTCTGTGCTTCATGGTCCCAATTCATTGGGTTGCAGCATCACTAGTGATTTTAGTAAATTGTATACCGTGCAAAGGTTAAAGCTAGTCTCTGTGTTTGTGCTTCTTGGTCCCCATTCACTGGACTGCAGTATCACTGGCGACGTCTAGTAAATTGTATACAATGCATTTGTCAGAATTCATCTGTGTGTCTGTGTTTCATCGTCCCCATTCACTGGGATGCAGCATCATTGGTGACTTATAGTAAATTTTATACAGTGCATTGGTCAGAACTTGTCTGTGTGACTGTGCTTCATGGTTCCCATTCACTGGGATGCAGCATCAGTGGTGACTTATAGTAAATTTTATACAGTGCATTGGTCAGAGTTAGTCTGTGTGACTTTGCTTCATGGTTCCCATTCACTGGGCTGCAGAATCCCTAGCGAATTCTTGAAAATTGTATGCAGTGCATAGTTCAGAGCTAGTCTGTGTGTCTGTGCTTCATGGTCCTAATTCACTGGGCTGCAGTATCACTAGTGATTTCTAGTAAATTATACTCTGTGCATAGGTCAAAGCTATTCTGTAAGTCTTTGCTTCATGGTCCCCATTCACTGTGCTCCAGTATCATTAGTTACTTCTGGTAAATTGTATACAGTGCATAGGTCAGTGCTAGTCTGTGTGTCTGTGCTTCATGCTTCGCATTCACAAGGCTGGAGTATCACTGGTCACTTCTAGTAAATTGTACACAATGTATAGGTAAGAGCTAGTCTGTGTCTGAATGTTAATGATCCCCGTTCACTGGGCTACAATCGTTACTTCCAGTAATATGTATACAGTGCATAGGCCAGAGCTCTACTGTGTGTCTGTGCTTATGGTCCCCATTCACTGGACTGCTGTATCACTGGTGATTTCTAGTAAATTATATACAGTGCACAGGCCAGTGCTAGTCTGTATGACTCTACTTCATGGTCCCCATTCGTAGGACTGCTTTTTCACTAGCGACTTCTATTAAATTGTATACAGTGCATTCGTCACAGCTAGTCTGTGTGTCTGTGCTTCATGGTCCCTATTCACTGGGCTGCAGTATCACTGGTTACTTCTAGTAAATTGTCTACAGCGCATAAGTCAGAGCTCATCTGTGTGTCTCGGCTTAATGGCCCCCATTCACTGGGCTGATGCATAACTGGTGACCTCTAGTAAATTGTATGCAGTGTATTGGCTCAGGGCTATTCTGTGTGTCTGTCCTTCATGGTCCCCGTTTACTGGGCTGCAGCATCGCTAATGATCTCCAGTCAATTTTATACAGTGCATTGGTCAGAGCTCATCTGTGTGTCGGTGTTTCATGGTACCCATTCACTGGGCTGTAGCATCACTGGTGACTTCTAGACAATTGTATACAATGCATTGGTCAGAATGCATCTGTGTGTCTGTGTTTCATTGTCCCCATTTACTGGGCTGCAGCGTCAGTGGTGACTTCTAGTAAATGTTATACAGTGCATTGGTCAGAGCTAGTCTGTGTGACTTTGCTTCATGGTTCCCATTCACTGGGCTGCAGCATCCCTAGCGACTGCTGGTAAATTGTATACAGTATATAGGTCAGAGCTCATCTGTATGACTGTGCTTCATGGTCCCCATTCACTAGGCTGTAGTATCACTCATGACTTCTAGTAAATTGTATACAGTATATAGGTCAGAGCTCATCTGTGTGACTGTGCTTCATGGTCCATTCACTGGGCTGTAGTATCACTCATGACCTCTAGTAAATTGTATACAGTATATAGGTCAGAGCTCATCTGTATGACTGTGCTTCATGGTCCATTCACTGGGCTGTAGTATCACTCATGACCTCTAGTAAATTGTATACAGTATATAGGTCAGAGCTCATCTGTGTGACTGTGCTTCATGGTCCATTCACTGGGCTGTAGTATCACTCATGACTTCTAGTAAATTGTATACAGTATATAGGTCAGAGCTCATCTGTGTGACTGTGCTTCATGGTCCCCATTCACTGGGCTGTAGTATCACTGGTGACTTCTAGTAAATTGTATACAGTATATAGGTCAGAGCTCATCTGTATGACTGTGCTTCATGGTCCCCATTCACTAGGCTGTAGTATCACTCATGACTTCTAGTAAATTGTATACAGTATATAGGTCAGAGCTCATCTGTGTGACTGTGCTTTATGGTCCCCATTCACTAGGCTGTAGTATCACTGGAGACTTCTAGTATATTGTATAGAGTGCATTGGTCAGGGCTAGTCTGTGTGTCTGTGGTTCATGGTCCCCATTCACTGGGCTGTAGTATCACTCATGACTTCTAGTATATTGTATAGAGTGCATTGGTCAGGGCTAGTCTGTGTGTCTGTGGTTCATGGTCCCCATTCACTGGGTTGCAGCGTCACTGGTGACTTCTAGTAATTTTTATACAGTGCATAGGTCAGAACTCATCTGTGTGACTGTGCTTCATGGTTCCCATTCACTGGGCTGTAGTATCACTGGAGACTTCTAGTATATTGTATAGAGTGCATTGGTCAGGGCTAGTCTGTGTGTCTGTGGTTCATGGTCACCATTCACTGGGTTGCAGCGTCACTGGTGACTTCTAGTAATTTTTATACAGTGCATAGGTCAGAACTCATCTGTGTGACTGTGCTTCATGGTTCCCATTCACTGGGCTGTAGTATCACTGGAGACTTCTAGTATATTGTATAGAGTGCATTGGTCAGGGCTAGTCTGTGTGTCTGTGGTTCATGGTCCCCATTCACTGGGTTGCAGCGTCACTGGTGACTTCTAGTATATTGTATAGAGTGCATTGGTCAGGGCTAGTCTGTGTGTCTGTGGTTCATGGTTCCCATTCACTGGGCTGTAGTATCACTGGAGACTTCTAGTATATTGTATAGAGTGCATTGGTCAGGGCTAGTCTGTGTGACTGTGCTTCATGGTTCCCATTCACTGGGCTGTAGTATCCCTGGTGACCTCCAGTAAATTGTATACAGTATATAGGTCAGAACTCATCTGTGTGTCTGTGGTTCATGGTCCCCATTCACTGGGCTGTAGTATCACTGGAGACTTCTAGTATATTGTATAGAGTGCATTGGTCAGTGCTAGTCTGTGTGACTGTGCTTCATGGGTCCCATTCACTGGGCTGCAGTATCAATAGTGACTTCTAGTAAATTGTATTTTGTGCATAGGTCAGAACTCATCTGTGTGACTGTGCTTCATGGTTCCCATTCACTGGGCTGTAGTATCCCTGGTGACCTCCAGTAAATTGTATACAGTATATAGGTCAGAACTCATCTGTGTGACTGTGCTTCATGGTTCCCATTCACTGGGCTGTAGTATCCCTGGTGACCTCCAGTAAATTGTATACAGTAGATAGGTCAGAACTCATCTGTGTGACTGTGCTTCATGGTTCCCATTCACTGGGCTGTAGTATCACTGGAGACTTCTAGTATATTGTATAGAGTGCATTGGTCAGGGCTAGTCTGTGTGTCTGTGGTTCATGGTCCCCATTCACTGGGTTGCAGCGTCACTGGTGACTTCTAGTAATTTTTATACAGTGCATTGGTCAGTGCTAGTCTGTGTGACTGTGCTTCATGGGTCCCATTCACTGGGCTGCAGTATCAATAGTGACTTCTAGTAAATTGTATTTTGTGCATAGGTCAGAACTCATCTGTGTGACTGTGCTTCATGGTTCCCATTCACTGGGCTGTAGTATCCCTGGTGACCTCCAGTAAATTGTATACAGTATATAGGTCAGAACTCATCTGTGTGACTGTGCTTCATGGTTCCCATTCACTGGGCTGTAGTATCACTGGAGACTTCTAGTATATTGTATACAGTGCATAGATCAGATCTAATCTGTGTGTCTGTGCTTCATGGTTCCCATGCACTGGGCTGCAGCATCACTAATTTTCTTCAGTGGTAGCCAGTAGTAAGCAATGAATTGTGAATGGTGTATAGTGCTAAAATTGGCCAGAGCTAATGTGTGTGCCTATGCTTCATAGTCCCATACACTAGGCTGCAGCATCACTAGTGACGTTCAGTGATAGCCTGCAGTAACTGCTGAGTAATAATAGATGACGTAAATTATACAGTCAACCCCTTACGTAAAGTTTTTACCTTATTTGGTTTCTATGGCTGCAAGACTATGTCTCCTATTTTTTGTCACAGTTTTTTTTTTATAATTGATGTTATGAAGTGTAAAACATGGGATAGAAATCTGTATCTAGCCTGTGAAGTGGTATAATTTGCTTTATGTGTTTATAGTGGTACCAGCAAGAAGCGGTACCACTAGGCCGTCCAGCATTCTTATAAATTGGAATTAGCATTTTTGCATGGAATTTTTGTACATTTACTGCTCTGAGCACTTTACGCATAATAAATTTCATGTTATTGTAGAATTATTATGGTTTGCTGTATGATGAAAAGTTATATGTCTTTCATTTTCAGCAACTTGAAAAATATGCAATTTGTAATTTAAATTCAGGAGATGTAAAAGCATCAATGGGGTTATTGCAGGTTTTCTCTTTGACCTTTCTTTCAGTTTTTTGACTTCATGTATGAATTCTGACTGTGTTTTTAATTTAGAGCTTATGAAGTGTTGTTTCAGAAATCTTATCCCAGTGATTTTTAAAGTCTATGCACTTAAATAATACTAATACTAATAATAATAATAATTAACTGCATTTCCAACTAATATCAGAACATTAAGAAAGCAATTCTGTTACAGAGTTACCTGGAAGCCGAGAAAACCAAGCAGACGGAAATGATTGCAAAGCTTGAAGAAAAAAATGCTGAACTTGAGGCAAGATTAGACAAACTCACAGCAATAAACCAGAGTTTAGCTGAAGAGAAGACTTTCCTAAATGAGAAAAATATGTCAGATTGCAAACTGATTGAGGAAAAGTCTGAGAAATGGAAGGATCTGTAAGTTAATGTGTCATCATCAAAATTAAACAATGTTTATAATCCATGTAATCTATCCTTTTATTAAAATTGTTTTTAATTGTTCATTGTAAAGGATTCTACCCATTGTAATATATTCTGTGTGTAACAGTATTGTTTCATTTATATACTTGTGCGGTCTTTGACTTAATGATACTGTTATAGTTCGCTGAGCTGCAGGGTACTGGCTGTACTGCAGCGACCTCAGTTGAAGGTTATCTTTATCAGCTCTCAACACATTTGTCAGAGTGTTAATGTCTTGTTATTAATCCACTGCAATGCTCAGTAGAAGTGTCTGTGTAAGGGAATCGCTAAATGCCAAACCTAAGAATCAAAAACAAGATGTTCTAACAAAGGAAAAAATTGACTAAATTGGTGGATCTGTTTATAGGAACCCTAAGCAAGTATAGTTTATAGAAACAATCCCCACACCGTATACCATAGATGAAGTTAAGTACAATATAAAGACAGAAATTATGAACGCTATGCAAAAAATTAAATTAAACTAAGTTTTATTTATGGATGCTCTTTAACTACTATGGTCCTTATTGTCCCATTCAATATTGGGCATGAAAAACGGGTAATTTTGCTCAGAGGCCTCTTTATCAGGCTTGAGGTTCTTTTACGTGTCATAAATCTATGACCACCAGCTTTACTTCCCTTCTGAAGGAAAAAGAAGAACTTATGCATGTGAATGGAAATTTCATGTAAAGATATCAAGAATGTCACCATTTATAACAAGGTTAGTACTATTATAGTGCATGTTGTAATTAAGTAATGCAGTTTTATGAAGCAAAAAACT
The DNA here is from genome assembly GCA_030765065.1 of Deroplatys truncata. Classification (NCBI taxonomy): domain Eukaryota; kingdom Metazoa; phylum Arthropoda; class Insecta; order Mantodea; family Mantidae; genus Deroplatys; species Deroplatys truncata. The sequence continues at coordinate 1,945,648 of CM060977.1, read as the reverse complement.
CCCAGTGTAATAGAACATGCACACACACTGTATTAAACACCTGCTTATTCATACTTCCAGACACCATGGGGGATAGGGAATGCCTCAGCTGGGGCCTTAAGCCAGAGCACAGAGGCAGTTATTATGTGTTCTGTATGGTGTGTTTCTTACCTATTACAATATGATTCTCTGTAATGTGCTATCACATATTGCAAGTGAGAGTGAATTAATCCTAAATAAACTAACTTACGTATTTTTTGACATTTCTCAGTGATATTTATTTTCTTGCATAAGTGTTGAATATGGTATAAGAATGTCATGTTTTGATCTATAATTATTCCCAGGAATTTAGTACTCTTCAATTGCTCAATACTGTTGCCATTTTCACATTCAGAGTTTTATTTTTTCACCTATTAGTTTGGTGTATGAACATGACTGCTTTTGTTTTTTGAAGCTTTACGTTTAGGTTATTATGCTTTGAATAATGACAGATATTTTGTTGTACTACATATATCTTTATGTGTAAATAACATGGAGGTGTTACATTGTAATCTGTAGGTTTAGGTATGTCAGTGGTACAGGTTTGTATCTCTGTTTAGGTATGAGTCATGCATGGAGAAACTTGAGGATGTATCTGTATGTCTGGCAGAGATAAAGCAAGAAGAAGCTAATGCTACAAAAGTTGCCAGCGAAGAAAAAGAGAAACTCAAGCAGGAGTTGAGAGATATTATAGAAAAAATAGAAGATGCCAGACTTAAAGGTAGTGAGGATTGGCAGAACAAACTTCATGTAAGTACATTTTCTCTTCACTTAGCTTAAACACTTAACTGAGCAGCAACAGGCCAGGGGAGGTGAGGAACATCTTCCTCTCCACCCAACCATGCCTGCCCCAAGGCAAAGATATTGTTGCGAAATTTCTGTGGTCTTAATTCTTGGATTGAGTATGGAAATACACCAGTACACATCATGTGGTTTTCTTAAGAGACCAATGCACAGATATAATGTATTATGATTATGAATTTGTGAGGAAATGTGGGGAGAGAAGGGAGTACACACAAGGCCGTATCAGTATACATAGGCTAGGAGGCTAAACAAGATATCTGTTAATTACATCATCTTCAGGGGCCTACCCTTATTGTAATTCACAACCTGCATCATAGGAATGTATCTTACTCAGTGTGGGTTTGGAATGCTAACAAGTTTGTTGCTGTCTCAAAATGGACCACAAATCAATAACCAAATTTCCTACTCAGCAAGCAAATGAATACATAAAACAGTCTAGTTATCAGCACAAAATGCCAAGAAAGCATTGTGTGCTGGGATGTACATTTAAACTATTTCAAAATTCTGAAAAGTATATAACAGTGTTTTCATTCCAAAAAGATCCACACAAGTGACAGCATTGGGTACGTGCTATTCACAGAAATAGTTATGAACTATGTTTGTTATCTATTAATTCTTTTGAAAAAATATAGTGAATACATTTACTGTACACGAAATGCTGGCAGTGTTCTTGTAATACCCAATTTCCTAAACTTATTGTTATTGAAAACACTTCTCCCTCACTATTTTCTAGTTTCCCACCGTATCTGTCTTCAGAACTAGCACCCAAAATGCATGAAATTCATAAAATACAACAATATGCATTAGCTGAGATTTGAAGATCAGAAATTTTAAAGGCTGTAGCAAGGTTTCATACAAGACAATGTAATTAATAAACCCATGAAATTAGATATGTTGGCTAGCAAACTCACTCTAAATGAAATACTGGAACAAATTAAGAAACTGCCAAACATTAGATACCAACCTCTGATCACAATACTGGCATGGAGGAGAGCAGAAGTCTTCATTACACAACTTTAGATACCAACTTCTGATCACAATACTGGCAAGGAGGAGAGCGAGGGCTTCATTACCCAACTTTAGATACCAACCTCTGATCACAACACTGGCATGCAGGAGAACAAGGGCTTCATTACCCAACTTTAGATAACAAACTCTTATCACAATACTGGCATGCAGGAGAGCAGATGTCTTCATTACCCAACTTTAGATAACAAACTCTGATCACAGTACTGGCATGCAGGAGAGCAGATGTCTTCATTACCCAACTTTAGATACCAACCTCTGAACACAATACTGGCATGCAGGAGAGCAGATGTCTTCATTACCCAACTTTAGATACCAACCTCTGATCACAATACTGGCATGCAGGAGAGCGAGGGCTTCATTACCCAACTTTAGATAACAACCTCTGAACACAATACTGGCATGCAGGAGAGCAGATGTCTTCATTACCCAACTTTAGATACCAACCTCTGATCACAATACTGGCATGCAGGAGAGCAAGGGCTTCATTACCCAACTTTAGATAACAAACTCTGATCACAATATTGGCATGCAGGAGAGCAAGGGCTTCATTACCCAACTTTAGATAACAAACTCTGATCACAACACTGGCATGCAGGAGAGCAAGGGCTTCATTACCCAACTTTAGATAACAAACTCTGATCACAATATTGGCATGCAGGAGAGCAAGGGCTTCATTACCCAACTTTAGATAACAAACTCTGATCACAACACTGGCATGCAGGAGAGCGAGGGCTTCATTACCCAACTTGAGATAACAAACTCGGATCACAATACTGGCATGGAGGAGAGCAAGGGCTTCATTACCCAACTTGAGATAACAAACTCTGATCACAACACTGGCATGGAGGAGAGCAAGGGCTTCATTACCCAACTTGAGATAACAAACTCTGATCACAACACTGGCATGGAGGAGAGCAGATGTCTTCATTACCCAACTTTAGATACCAACCTCTGATCACAACACTGGCATGCAGGAGAGCAGATGTCTTCATTACCCAACTTTAGATAACAAACTCTGATCACAGTACTGGCATGCAGGAGAGCAGATGTCTTCATTACCCAACTTTAGATAACAAACTCTGATCACAATACTGGCATGCAGGAGAGCAGATGTCTTCATTACCCAACTTTAGATAACAAACTCTGATCACAGTACTGGCATGCAGGAGAGCGAGGGCTTCATTACCCAACTTTAAATAACAAACTCTGATCACAATACTGGCATGCAGGAGAACAGATGTCTTCATTACCCAACTTTAGATACCAACCTCTGATCACAATACTGGCATGGAGGAGAGCAGATGTCTTCATTACCCAACTTTAGATAACAAACTCTGATCACAATACTGGCATGCAGGAGAGCAGATGTCTTCATTACCCAACTTTAGATACCAACCTCTGATCACAATACTGGCATGCAGGAGAGCAGATGTCTTCATTACCCCACTTTAGATAACAAACTCTGATCACAATACTGGCATGCAGGAGAGCAAGGGCTTCATTACCCAACTTTAGATAACAAACTCTGATCACAACCCTGGCATGGAGGAGAGCGAGGGCTTCATTACCCAACTTTAGATACCAACCTCTGATCACAATACTGGCATGCAGGAGAGCAGATGTCTTCAATACCCAACTTTAGATAACAAACTCTGATCACAACACTGGCATGCAGGAGAGCAGATGTCATCATTACCCAACATTAAATAACAAACTCTGATCACAATACTGGCATGGAGGAGAGCACACGTCTTCATTACCCAACTTTAGATACCAACCTCTGATCACAATACTGGCATGCAGGAGAGCAGATGTCTTCATTATCCAACTTTAGATAACAAACTCTGATCACAACACTGGCATGCAGGAGAGCAGATGTCTTCATTACCCAACTTTAGATACCAACCTCTGATCACAAAACTGGCATGCAGGAGAGCAGATGTCTTCATTACCCAACTTTAGATAACAAACTCTGATCACAGTACTGGCATGCAGGAGAGCAAGGGCTTCATTACCCAACTTTAGATAACAAACTCTGATCACAATACTGGCATGCAGGAGAGCAAGGGCTTCATTACCCAACTTTAGATAACAAACTCTGATCACAACACTGGCATGGAGGAGAGCGAGGGCTTCATTACCCAACTTTAGATACCAACCTCTGATCACAATACTGGCATGCAGGAGAGCAGATGTCTTCATTACCCAACTTTAGATAACAAACTCTGATCACAACACTGGTATGCAGGAGAGCAGATGTCTTCATTACCCAACTTTAGATAACAAACTCTGATCACAATACTGGCATGGAGGAGAGCACACGTCTTCATTACCCAACTTTAGATACCAACGTCTGATCACAATACTGGCATGCAGGAGAGCAGATGTCTTCATTACCCAACTTTAGATAACAAACTCTGATCACAACACTGGCATGCAGGAGAGCAGATGTCTTCATTACCCAACTTTAGATAACAAACTCTGATCACAATACTGGCATGCAGGAGAACAGATGTCTTCATTACCCAACTTTAGATAACAAACTCTCATCACAATACTGGCATGCAGGAGAGCAGATGTCTTCATTACCCAACTTTAGATAACAAACTCTGATCACAATACTGGCATGCAGGAGAGCAGATGTCTTCATTACCCAACTTTAGATACCAACCTCTGATCACAATACTGGCATGCAGGAGAGCAGATGTCTTCATTACCCAACTTTAGATAACAAACTCTGATCACAGTACTGGCATGCAGGAGAGCGAAGGCTTCATTACCCAACTTTAGATACCAACCTCTGATCACAATACTGGCATGGAGGAGAGCAGATGTCTTCATTACCCAACTTTGGATAACAAACTCTGATCACAGTACTGGCATGGAGAAGAGTGAGGGCTTCTTTACCCAACTTTAGATACCAGCCTCTGATCACAATACTGGCATGGAGGAGAGCAGATGTCTTCATTACCCAACTTTAGATACCAACCTCTGATCACAATACAGGCATTGAGGAGAACGAGGGCTTCATTACCCAACTTTAGATACCAACCTCTGATCACAATACTGGCATGCAGGAGAGCAGATGTCTTCATTACCCAACTTTAGATACCAACCTTTGATCACAATACTGGCATGCAGGAGAGCGAGGGCTTCATTACCCAAATTTAGATACTCTGATCACATACTGGCATGCAGGAGAGCAGATGTCTTCATTATCCAACTTTAGATAACAAACTCTGATCACAATACTGGCATGCAGGAGAGCAGATGTCTTCTTTACCCAACTTTAGATAACAAACTCTGATCACAACACTGGCATGCAGGAGAGCAGATGTCTTCACTACCCAACTTTAGATAACAAACTCTGATCACAATACTGGCATGGAGGAGAGCACACGTCTTCATTACCCAACTTTAGATACCAACCTCTGATCACAATACTGGCATGCAGGAGTGCAGATGTCTTCATTACCCAACTTTAGATAACAAACTCTGATCACAACACTGGCATGCAGGAGAGCAGATGTCTTCATTACCCAACTTTAGATAAATAACTCTGATCACAATACTGGCATGCAGGAGAGCGAGGGCTTCATTACCCAACTTTAGATAACAAACTCTGATCACAATACTGGCATGCAGGAGAGCAGATGTCTTCATTACCCAACTTTAGATAACAAACTCTGATCACAGTACTGGCATGGAGAAGAGCGAGGGCTTCTTTACCCAACTTTAGATACCAGCCTCTGATCACAATACTGGCATGGAGGAGAGCAGATGTCTTCATTACCCAACTTTAGATACCAACCTCTGATCACAATACAGGCATTGAGGAGAGCGAGGGCTTCATTACCCAACTTTAGATACCAACCTGTGATCACAATACTGGCATGCAGTAGAGCAGATGTCTTCATTACCCAACTTTAGATACCAACCTTTGATCACAATAGTGGCATGCAGGAGAGCGAGGGCTTCATTACCCAAATTTAGATACTCTGATCACAATACTGGCATGCAGGAGAGCAGATGTCTTCATTATCCAACTTTAGATAACAAACTCTGATCACAATACTGGCATGCAGGAGAGCAAGGGCTTCATTACCCAACTTTAGATAACAAACTCTGATCACAATACTGGCATGCAGGACAGCAAGGGCTTCATTACCCAACTTTAGATAACAAACTCTGATCACAATACTGGCATGCAGAAGAGCAAGGGCTTCATTACCCAACTTTAGATAACAAACTCTGAACACAATACTGGCATGCAGGAGAGCACAGGTCTTCATTACCCAACTTTAGATAACAAACTCTGATCACAATACCGGCATGCAGGACAGCAAGGCCTTCATTACCCAACTTTAGATAACAAACTCTGATCACAATACTGGCATGCAGGAGAGCAAGGGCTTCATTACCCAACTTTAGAAAACAAACCCTGATCACAATATTGGCATGCAGGAGAGCGAGGGCTTCATTACCCAACTTTAGATAACAAACTCTGATCACAATACTGGCATGCAGGAGAGCAAGGGCTTCATTACCCAACTTTAGAAAACAAACCCTGATCACAATATTGGCATGCAGGAGAGCGAGGGCTTCATTACCCAACTTTAGAAAACAAACCCTGATCACAATACTGGCATGCAGGAGAGCAAGGGCTTCATTACCCAACTTTAGATAACAAACTCTGATCACAACACTGGCATGGAGGAGATAAAGGGCTTCATTACCCAACTTTAGATAACAAACTCTGATCACAACACTGGCATGGAGGAGATAAAGGACTTCATTACCCAACTTTAGATAACAAACTCTGATCACAACACTGGAATGCAGGAGAGCAAGGACTTCATTACCCAACTTTAGATAACAAACTCTGATCACAACACTGGAATGCAGGAGAGCGGGGGCTTCATTACCCTAAATTAGATAACAACCACTCATCACAATACTGCCATGAATAAGAGCGAGGGCTTTATTACCCTAAATTAGATACCAACCTCTGATCACATTTCTGGCATTCAGGAGAGCGAAAGCTTCATTACCCTAAATTTGATACCAACCTCTGATCACAATTCTGGCATGTAGGAGAGCGGGGGCTTCATTACCCTAAATTAGATAACAACCACTCATCACAATACTGGCATGCAGGAAAGCGAGGGCTTCATTACCCTAAATTAAATAACAACCACTCATCACAATACTGGCATGCAGGAGAGCGAATGTCTTCATTACCCTAAATTAGATAACAACCTCTGATCACAATTCTGGCATGAAGGAGAGCAGGGGCTTCATTACCCTAAATTAAATAAAACCACTCATCACAATACTGGCATGTGGGAGAGCGAGGGCTTCATTAGCCTAAATTAAATAACAACCACTCATCACAATACTGACATGTGGGAGAGCGAGGGCTTCATTAGCCTAAATTAAATAACAACCACTCATCACAATACTGACATGTGGGAGAGCGGGGGCTTCATTACCCTAAATTAAATAACAACCACTCATCACAATACTGACATTCAGGAGAGCGAGGGCTTCATTACCCTAAATTAAATAACAACCACTCATCACAATACTGGCATGTGGGAGAGCGGGGGCTTCATTACCCTAAATTAAATAACAACCACTCATCACAATACTGACATTCAGGAGAGCGAGGGCTTCATTACCCTAAATTAAATAAAACCACTCATCACAATACTGGCATGTGGAAGAGCGGGGGCTTCATTAGCCTAAATTAAATAACAACCACTCATCACAATACTGACATTCAGGAGAGCGAGGGCTTCATTACCCTAAATTAAATAACAACCACTCATTACAATACTGACATGCAGGAGAGCGAGGGCTTCATTAGCCTAAATTAAATAAAACCACTCATCACAATACTGACATTCAGGAGAGCGAGGGCTTCATTACCCTAAATTAAATAACAACCACTCATCACAATACTGACATTCAGGAGAGCGAGGGCTTCATTAGCCTAAATTAAATAAAACCACTCATCACAATACTGACATTCAGGAGAGCGAGGGCTTCATTACCCTAAATTAGATAACAACCACTCATCACAATACTAGCATGCAGGAGAGCGAGGGCTTCATTACCCTAAATTAGATAACAACCTCTGATCACAATACTAGCATGTAGGAGAGCGGGGGCTTCATTACCCTAAATTAAATAAAACCACTCATCACAATACTGACATGTTTGAGAGCGAGGGCTTCATTACCCTAAATTAGATAACAACCTCTGATCACAATACTGACATGCAGGAGAGCGAGGGCTTCATTACCCTAAATTAAATAACAACCACTCATCACAATACTGACATGCAGGACAGCGAGGGCTTCATTACCCTAAATTAGATAACAACCACTCATCACAATACTAGCATGCAGGAGAGCGAGGGCTTCATTACCCTAAATTAGATAACAACCACTCATCACAATACTGGCATGTAGGAGAGCGAGGGCTTCATTACCCTAAATTAGATAACAACCACTCATCACAATACTAGCATGCAGGAGAGCGAGGGCTTCATTACCCTAAATTAGATAACAACCACTCATCACAATACTAGCATGCAGGAGAGCGAGGGCTTCATTACCCTAAATTAGATAACAACCTCTGATCACAATTCTGGCATGTAGGAGAGCGGGGGCTTCATTACCCTAAATTAAATAACAACCACTCATCACAATACTGGCATGTGGGAGAGCGGGGGCTTCATTACCCTAAATTAAATAACAACCACTCATCACAATACTGACATGTGGGAGAGCGAGGGCTTCATTAGCCTAAATTAAATAACAACCACTCATCGCAATACTGACATTTAGGAGAGCGAGGGCTTCATTACCCTAAATTAAATAACAACCACTCATCACAATACTGACATGCAGGAGAGCGAGGGCTTCATAACCCTAAATTAAGTAACAACCACTCATCACAATACTGACATTTAGGACAGCGAGGGCTTCATTACCCTAAATTAGATAACTACCACTCATCACAATACGAGCATGCAGGAGAGCGAGGGCTTCATTACCCTAAATTAGATAACAACCACTAATCACAATACTGGCATGTAGGAGAGCGAGGGCTTCATTACCCTAAATTAGATAACAACCACTAATCACAATACTGGCATGTAGGAGAGCGGGGGGCTTCATTACCCTAAATTAGATAACAACCACTAATCACAATACTGGCATGTAGGAGAGCGGGGGCTTCATTACCCTAAATTAGATAAGAACCACTAATCACAATACTGGCATGTAGGAGAGCGAGGACTTCATTACCCTAAATTAGATAACAACCACTAATCACAATACTGGCATGGAGGAGAGCGGGGGTTTCATTACCCTAAATTAGATAACAACCACTAATCACAATACTGGCATGTAGGACAGCGAGGGCTTCATTACCCTAAATTAGATAACAACCACTCATAACAATACTGACATGTTTGAGAGCGAGGGCTTCATTACCCTAAATTAGATAACAACCACTCATAACAATACTGACATGTTGGAGAGCGAGGGCTTCATTACCCTAAATTAAATAACAACCACTCATAACAATACTGACATGTTTGAGAGCGAGGGCTTCATTACCCTCAATTAAATAACAACCACTCATCACAATACTGGCATGCAGGAGAGCGATGGGTTCATTACCCTAAATTAGATAACAACTACTAATCACAATACTGACATGCAGGAGACGGAGGGCTTCATTACCCTAAATTAGATAACAACCACTCATCACAACACTGGCATGCAGGAGAGCGTGGGCTTCATTACCCTAAATTAGATAACAACCACTCATCACAATACTGGCATGCAGGAGAGCGAGGGCTTCATTACCCTAAATTAGATAACAACCAACCATCACAATACTGACATGATTAAGAGCGAGGGCTTCATTACCCTAAATTAGATAACAACCACTCACCATAACACTGGCATGCAGGAGAGCGAGGGCTTCATTACCCTAAATAAGATAACAAACACTCATAACAATACTGGCATGAATAATAGTGAGAGATTTATTACCCTAAATTAGATAACAACCACTCACCACAATACTGGCATGCAGGAGAGCGAGGGCTCCATTACCCTAAATTAGATAACAACCACTCACCACAATACTGGCAAGCAGGAGAGCTGGGGCTTCATTACCCTAAATTATATAACAACCACTCATCACAATACTGGCATGCAGGAGAGCGAGGGCTTCAATACCCTAAAGTATATAACAACCACTCATCACAATACTGGCATGCAGGAGAGCGAGGGCTTCATTACCCTAAAGTATATAACAACCACTCATCACAATACTGGCATGCAGGAGAGCGAGGGCTTCATTACCCTAAAGTATATAACAACCACTCATCACAATACTGGCATGCAGGAGAGCGAGGGCTTCAATACCCTAAAGTATATAACAACCACTCATCACAATACTGGCATGCAGGAGAGCGAGGGCTTCATTACCCTAAAGTATATAACAACCACTCATCAGATTACTGGCATGCAGGAGAGCGGGGCTTCATTACCCTAAATTAGATAACAACTACTCATCACAATACTGGCATGCAGGAGAGCGGGGGTTTCATTACCCTAAATTAGATAACAACCACTGATCACAACACTGGCATGCAGGAGAGCGGGGGTTTCATTACCCTAAATTAGATAACAACCACTCATCACAACACTGGCATGCAGGAGAGCGGGGGTTTCATTACCCTAAATTAGATAACAACCACTGATCACAACACTGGCATGCAGGAGAGCGGGGGTTTCATTACCCTAAATTAGATAACAACCACTCATAACAATACTGGAATGTAGGAGGGCGAGGGCATCATTACCCTAAATTATCTAACAACCACTCATCACAACACTGGCATGCAGGAGAGCGTGGGCTTCATTACCCTAAATTAGATAACAACCACTGATCACAACACTGGCATGCAGGAGAGCGGGGGCTTCATTACCTTAAATTAGATAACAACCACTCATAACAATACTGGAATGTAGGAGGGCGAGGGCATCATTACCCTAAATTATCTAACAACCACTCATCACAACACTGGCATGTAGGAGAGCGGGGGCTTCATTACCCTAAATTAGATAACAACCACTGATCACAACACTGGCATGCAGGAGAGCGGGGGCTTCATTACCTTAAATTAGATAACAACCACTCATCACAACACTGGCATGTAGGAGAGCTGGGGCTTCATTACCCTAAATTAGATAACAACCACTCATCACAATACTGGCATGCAGGAGAGCGTGGGCTTCATTACCCTAAATTAGATAACAACCACTCATCACAACACTGGCATGTAGGAGAGCTGGGGCTTCATTACCCTAAATTAGATAACAACCACTCATCACAATACTGGCATGTAGGAGAGCTGGGGCTTCATTACCCTAAATTAGATAACAACCACTCATCACAATACTGGCATGCAGGAGAGCGGGGGCTTCATTACCCTAAATTAGATAACAACCACTCATCACAATACTGACATGTAGGAGAGCTGGGGCTTCATTACCCTAAATTTGATAACAACCACTCATCACAATACTGGCATGTAGGAGAGCTGGGGCTTCATTACCCTAAATTAGATAACAACCACTCATCACAATACTGGCATGTAGGAGAGCGTGGGCTTCATTACCCTAAATTAGATAACAACCACTCATCACAATACTGGCATGCAGGAGAGCGGGGGCTTCATTACCTTAAATTAGATAACAACCACTCATAACAATACTGGCATGCAGGAGAGCGGGGGCTTCATTACCCTAAATTAGATAACAACCACTCATCACAATACTGGCATGTAGGAGAGCGGGGGATTCATTACCTTAAATTAGATAACAACCACTCATCACAATACTGGCATGTAGGAGAGCGAGGGATTCATTACCTTAAATTAGATAACAACCACTCATCACAACACTGACATGTAGGAGAGCGGGGGATTCATTACCTTAAATTAGATAACAACCACTCATCACAACACTGACATGTAGGAGAGCGGGGGATTCATTACCTTAAATTAGATAACAACCACTCATCACAACACTGACATGTAGGAGAGCGAGGGATTCATTACCTTAAATTAGATAACAACCACTCATCACAACACTGACATGTAGGAGAGCGGGGGATTCATTACCTTAAATTAGATAACAACCACTCATCACAACACTGACATGTAGGAGAGCGGGGGATTCATTACCTTAAATTAGATAACAACCACTCATCACAATACTGGCATGTAGGAGAGCGGGGGCTTCATTACCCTAAATTAGATAACAACCACTCATTAAAATACTGGCATGTAGGAGAGCGGGGGATTCATTACCCTAAATTAGATAACAACCACTCATAACAATACTGACATGTAGGAGAGCGAGGGGCTTCATTACCTTAAATTAGATAACAACCACTCATAACAATACTGACATGTAGGAGAGCGAGGGGCTTCATTACCCTAAATTAGATAACAACCACTCATCACAATACTGACATGTAGGAGAGCGAGGGGCTTCATTACCCTAAATTAGATAACAACCACTCATAACAACACTGACATGTAGGAGAGCGGGGGATTCATTACCCTAAATTAGATAACAACCACTCATAACAATACTGACATGTAGGAGAGCGAGGGGCTTCATTACCTTAAATTAGATAACAACCACTCATAACAATACTGACATGTAGGAGAGCGAGGGGCTTCATTACCTTAAATTAGATAACAACCACTCATAACAATACTGGCATGTAGGAGAGCGGGGGCTTCATTACCTTAAATTAGATAACAACCACTCATAACAATACTGACATGTAGGAGAGCGAGGGGCTTCATTACCTTAAATTAGATAACAACCACTCATAACAATACTGACATGTAGGAGAGCGAGGGGCTTCATTACCCTAAATTAGATAACAACCACTCATCACAATACTGACATGTAGGAGAGCGAGGGGCTTCATTACCTTAAATTAGATAACAACCACTCATAACAATACTGGCATGTAGGAGAGCGAGGGGCTTCATTACCTTAAATTAGATAACAACCACTCATAACAATACTGACATGTAGGAGAGCGAGGGGCTTCATTACCTTAAATTAGATAACAACCACTCATAACAATACTGACATGTAGGAGAGCGGGGGCTTCATTACCCTAAATTAGATAACAACCACTCATCACAATACTGGCATGTAGGAGAGCGAGGGCTTCATTACCTTAAATTAGATAACAACCACTCATAACAATACTGACATGTAGGAGAGCGAGGGGCTTCATTACCTTAAATTAGATAACAACCACTCATAACAATACTGACATGTAGGAGAGCGGGGGCTTCATTACCTTAAATTAGATAACAACCACTCATAACAATACTGACATGTAGGAGAGCGAGGGCTTCATTACCTTAAATTAGATAACAACCACTCATAACAATACTGACATGTAGGAGAGCGAGGGGCTTCATTACCTTAAATTAGATAACAACCACTCATAACAATACTGACATGTAGGAGAGCGGGGGCTTCATTACCTTAAATTAGATAACAACCACTCATAACAATACTGACATGTAGGAGAGCGGGGGCTTCATTACCTTAAATTAGATAACAACCACTCATAACAATACTGACATGTAGGAGAGCGGGGGCTTCATTACCTTAAATTAGATAACAACCACTCATAACAATACTGACATGTAGGAGAGCTGGGGCTTCATTACCTTAAATTAGATAACAACCACTCATAACAATACTGACATGTAGGAGAGCGAGGGGCTTCATTACCCTAAATTAGATAACAACCACTCATAACAATACTGGCATGTAGGAGAGCTGGGGCTTCATTACCCTAAATAAGATAACAAACACTCATAACAATACTGGCATGAATAATAGCGGGGGCTTCATTACCTTAAATTAGATAACAACCACTCATAACAATACTGGCATGCAGGAGAGCGGGGGCTTCATTACCTTAAATTAGATAACAACCACTCATAACAATACTGGCATGCAGGAGAGCGGGGGCTTCATTACCCTAAATTAGATAACAACCACTCATCACAATACTGGCATGTAGGAGAGCGGGGGCTTCATTACCTTAAATTAGATAACAACCACTCATAACAATACTGGAATGCAGGAGAGCGAAGGCTTCATTACCTTAAATTAGATAACAACCACTCATAACAATACTGGAATGCAGGAGAGCGGGGGCTTCATTACCTTAAATTAGATAACAACCACTCATAACAATACTGGAATGCAGGAGAGCGGGGGCTTCATTACCTTAAATTAGATAACAACCACTCATAACAATACTGGAATGCAGGAGAGCGGGGGCTTCATTACCTTAAATTAGATAACACCCACTCATAACAATACTGGCATGTAGGAGAGCGAAGGCTTCATTACCTTAAATTAGATAACAACCACTCATAACAATACTGGCATGTAGGAGAGCTGGGGCTTCATTACCTTAAATTAGATAACAACCACTCATAACAATACTGGCATGTAGGAGAGCGAAGGCTTCATTACCTTAAATTAGATAACAACCACTCATAACAATACTGGCATGTAGGAGAGCGGGGGCTTCATTACCTTAAATTAGATAACAACCACTCATAACAATACTGGCATGTAGGAGAGCGGGGGCTTCATTACCCTAAATTAGAAAACAACCACTCATAACAATACTGGCATGTAGGAGAGCGGGGGCTTCATTACCTTAAATTAGATAACAACCACTCATAACAATACTGGCATGTAGGAGAGCGGGGGCTTCATTACCTTAAATTAGATAACAACCACTCATCACAATACTGGCATGCAGGAGAGCGAGGGCTTCATTACCCAACTTTAGATACCAACCTCTGATCACAATACTGGCATGGAGGAGAGCAGATGTCTTCATTACCTTAAATTAGATAACAACCACTCATCACAATACTGGCATGGAGGAAAGTGAGGGCTTCTTTACCCAACTTTAGATACCAACCTCTGATCACAATACTGGCATGGAGGAGAGCAGATGTCTTCATTACCCAACTTTAGATACCAACCTCTGATCACAATACAGGCATTGAGGAGAGCGAGGGCTTCATTACCCAACTTTAGATACCAACCTCTGATCACAATACTGGCATGCAGGAGAGCAGATGTCTTCATTACCCAACTTTAGATACCAACCTTTGATCACAATACTGGCATGCAGGAGAGCGAGGGCTTCATTACCCAAATTTAGATACTCTGATCACAATACTGGCATGCAGGAGAGCAGATGTCTTCATTATCCAAGTTTAGATAACAAACTCTGATCACAATACTGGCATGCAGGAGAGCAAGGGCTTCATTACCCAACTTTAGATAACAAACTCTGATCACAATACTGGCATGCAGGAGAGCAGATGTCTTCATTACCCAACTTTAGATAACAAACTCTGATCACAACACTGGCATGCAGGAGAGCAGATGTCTTCACTACCCAACTTTAGATAACAAACTCTGATCACAATACTGGCATGCAGGAGAGCACACGTCTTCATTACCCAACTTTAGATACCAACCTCTGATCACAATACTGGCATGCAGGAGTGCAGATGTCTTCATTACCCAACTTTAGATAACAAACTCTGATCACAACACTGGCATGCAGGAGAGCGAAGGCTTCATTACCCAACTTTAAATAACAAACTCTGATCACAATACTGGCATGCAGGAGAGCGAGGGCTTCATTACCCAACTTTAGATACCAACCTCTGATCACAATACTGGCATGTAGGAGAGCAGATGTCTTCATTACCCAACTTTAGATAACAAACTCTGATCACAGTACTGGCATGCAGGAAAGCGAGGGCTTCATTACCCAACTTTAGATACCAACCTCTGATCACAATACTGGCATGGAGGAGAGCAGATGTCTTCATTACCCAACTTTAGATAACAAACTCTGATCACAGTACTGGCATGGAGAAGAGCGAGGGCTTCTTTACCCAACTTTAGATACCAGCCTCTGATCACAATACTGGCATGGAGGAGAGCAGATGTCTTCATTACCCAACTTTAGATACCAACCTCTGATCACAATACAGGCATTGAGGAGAGCGAGGGCTTCTTTACCCAACTTTAGATACCAACCTGTGATCACAATACTGGCATGCAGGAGAGCAGATGTCTTCATTACCCAACTTTAGATACCAACCTTTGATCACAATACTGGCATGCAGGAGAGCGAGGGCTTCATTACCCTAAATTAGATAACAACCTCTGATCACAATACTGACATGTTTGAGAGCGAGGGCTTCATTACCCTAAATTAGATAACAACCTCTGATCACAATACTGACATGCAGGAGAGCGAGGGCTTCATTACCCTAAATTAGATAACAACCTCTGATCACAATACTGACATGTTTGAGAGCGAGGGCTTCATTACCCTAAATTAGATAACAACCTCTGATCACAATACTGGCATGCAGGAGAGCGAGGGCTTCATTACCCTAAATTAGATAACAACCTCTCATCACAATACTGACATGTTTGAGAGCGAGGGCTTCATTACCCTAAATTAGATAACAACCTCTGATCACAATACTGACATGCAGGAGAGCGAGGGCTTCATTACCCTAAATTAAATAACAACCACTCATCACAATACTGACATGGAGGACAGCGAGGGCTTCATTACCCTAAATTAGATAACAACCACTCATCACAATACTAGCATGCAGGAGAGCGAGGGCTTCATTACCCTAAATTAGATAAGAACCTCTGATCACAATTCTGGCATGTAGGAGAGCGGGGGCTTCATTACCCTAAATTAAATAAAACCACTCATCACAATACTGGCATGTGGGAGAGCGAGGGCTTCAATACCCTAAATTAGATAACAACCACTCATCACAATACTGGCATGTAGGAGAGCTGGGGCTTGATTACCCTAAATTAGATAACAACCACTCATCACAATACTGGCATGGAAGAGATCTGGGGCTTCATTACCCTAAATTAGATAACAACCACTCATGACAACACTGGTATGCAGGAGAGCGAGGGCTTCATTACCCTAAATTAGATAACAACCACTCATCACAATACTGGCATGGAGGAGAGCGAGGGCTTCAATACCCTAAATTAGATAACAACCACTCATCACAATACTGGCATGCAGGAGAGCGAGGGCTTCAATACCTTAAATTAGATAACAACCACTCATCACAATACTGGCATGCAGGAGAGCGAGGGCTTCAATACCCTAAATTAGATAACAACCACTCATCACAATACTGGCATGGAGGAGAGCGAGGGCTTCAATACCCTAAATTAGATAACAACCACTCATCACAATACTGGCATGCAGGAGAGCGAGGGCTTCAATACCCTTAATTAGATAACAACCACTCATCACAATACTGGCATGCAGGAGAGCGAGGGCTTCAATACCCTAAATTAGATAACAACCACTCATCACAATACTGGCATGGAGGAGAGCGAGGGCTTCAATACCCTAAATTAGATAACAACCACTCATCACAATACTGGCATGGAGGAGAGCGAGGGCTTCAATACCCTAAATTAGATAACAACCACTCATCACAATACTGGCATGGAGGAGAGCGAGGGCTTCAATACCCTTAATTAGATAACAACCACTCATCACAATACTGGCATGGAGGAGAGCGAGGGCTTCAATACCCTAAATTAGATAACAACCACTCATCACAATACTGGCATGGAGGAGAGCGAGGGCTTCAATACCCTAAATTAGATAACAACCACTCATCACAATACTGGCATGCAGGAGAGCGAGGGCTTCAATACCCTAAATTAGATAACAACCACTCTTCACAATACTGGCATGCAGGAGAGCGAGGGCTTCATTACCCTAAATTAGATAACAACCACTCATAACAATACTGGCATGCAGGAGAGCGAGGGCTTCAATACCCTTAATTAGATAACAACCACTCATCACAACACTGGAATGCAGAAGAGTGGGGGCTTCATTACTCTAAATTTGATAACAACCACTCATCACAATACTGGCATGTAGGAGAGCGGGGGCTTCATTACCCTAAATTAGATAAAAACCACTCATCACAATACTGGCATGGAGGAGAGCGAGGGCTTCATTACCCTAAATTAGATAACAACCACTCATCACAATACTGGCATGCAGGAGAGCGAGGGCTTCATTACCCTAAATTAGATAACAACCACTCATCACAATACTGGCATGCAGGAGAGCGAGGGCTTCATTACCCTAAATTAGATAACAACCACTCATCACAATACTGGCATGCAGGAGAGCGAGGGCTTCATTACCCTAAATTAGATAACAACCACTCATCACAATACTGGCATGCAGGAGAGCGAGGCTTCATTACCCTATATCAGATAACAACCACTCATCACAATACTGGCATGCAGGAGAGCGAGGGCTTCATTACCCTAAATTAGATAACAACCACTCATCACAATACTGGCATGCAGGAGAGCGAGGCTTCATTACCCTATATCAGATAACAACCACTCATCACAATACTGGCATGCAGGAGAGCGAGGCTTCATTACCCTATATCAGATAACAACCACTCATCACAATACTGGCATGCAGGAGAGCGAGGCTTCATTACCCTATATTAGATAACAACCACTCATAACAATACTGGCATGTAGGAGAGCTGGGGCTTCATTACCCTAAATTAGATAACAACCACTCATCACAACACTGGCATGGAGGAGAGCTGGGGCTTCATTACCCTAAAGTAGATAACAACCACTGATCACAATACTGGCATGCAGGAGAGCTGGGGCTTCATTACCCTAAATTAGATAAGAACCACTCAATAAAATACTGGCATGTTGGAGAGCGAGGGCTTCATTACCCTAAATTAGATAACAACCACTCATCACAATACTGGCATGCAGGAGAGCGAGGGCTTTATTACCCTAAATTAAATAACAACCACTCATCACAATATTGGCATGCAGAAGAGCGAATGTCTTCATTACCCTAAATTAGATAAATACCACTCATAGCAATACTGGCATGAAAAATTGCGAGTGCTATATTACCCTAAATTAGATAACAATCACTCACCACAATACTGGCAAGCAGGAGAGCTGGGGCTTCATTACCCTAAATTATATAACAACCACTCATCACAATACTGGCATGCAGGAGAGCGGGTGCTTCATTACCCTAAATTATATAACAACCACTCATCACAATACTGGCATGCAGGAGAGCGAGGGTTTCATTACCCTAAAATATATAACAACCACTCATCACAATACTGGCATGCAGGAGAGCGGGGCTTCATTACCCTAAATTTAATAACAACCACTCATCACAATACTGGCATGCAGGAGAGCGGGGGTTTCATTACCCTAAATTAGATAACAACTACTCATCACAACACTGGCATGCAGGAGAGCGGGGGTTTCATTACCCTAAATTAGATAACAACCACTCATCACAACACTGGCATGCAAGAGAGCGAGGGCATCATTACCCTAAATTATCTAACAACCACTCATCACAATACTGGCATGCAGGAGAGCGAGGGCTTCATTACCCTAAATTAGATAACAACCACTCATCACAACACTGGCATGCAGGAGAGCGAGGGCTTGATTACCCTAAATTAGATAACAACCACTCTTCACAATTCTGGCATGCAGGAGAGCGAGGACTTCATTACCCTAAATTAGATAACAACCACTCATCACAACACTGGAATGTAGAAGAGTGGGGGCTTCATTACCTTAAATTAGATAACAACCACTCATTACAACACTGGCATGCAGGAGAGCGAGGGCTTCATTACCCTAAATTAGATAACAACCACTCATCACAACACTGGCATGCAGGAGAGCGAGGGCTTGATTACCCTAAATTAGATAACAACCACTCTTCACAATTCTGGCATGCAGGAGAGCGAGGACTTCATTACCCTAAATTAGATAACAACCACTCATCACAACACGGGCATGCAGGAGAGCGAGGGCATCATTACCCTAAATTATCTAACAACCACTCTTCACTATTCTGGCATGCAGGAGAGCGAGGGCTTCATTACCTTAAATTAGATAACAACCACTCATCACAACACTGGAATGCAGGAGAGCGAGGGCTTCATTACCCTAAATTAGATAACAACCACTCTACACAACACTGGAATGTAGAAGAGTGGGGGCTTCATTACCCTAAATTAGATAACAACCACTCATCACAATACTGGCATGGAGGAGAGCGGGGGTTTCATTACCCTAAATTAGATAACAACCACTCATTAAAATACTGGCATGTAGGAGAGCTGGGGCTTCATTACCCTAAATTATATAACAACCACTCATCACAATACTGGCATGCAGGAGAGCGAGGGCTTCATTACCCTAAAGTATATAACAACCACTCATCAGAATACTGGCATGTAGGAGAGCGGGGCTATATTACCCTAAATTAGATAACAACTACTCATCACAACACTGGCATGCAGGAGAGCGGGGGTTTCATTACCCTAAATTAGATAACAACCACTCATCACAACACTGGCATGCAGGAGAGCGAGGGCATCATTACCCTAAATTATCTAACAACCACTCATACAATACTGGCATGCAGGAAAGCGAGGGCTTCATTACCCTAAATTAGATAACAACTACTCATCACAACACTGGCAGGCAGGAGAGCGGGGGTTTCATTACCCTAAATTAGATAACAACTTCTCATCACAACACTGGCATGCAGCAGAGCGGGGGTTTCATTACCCTAAATTAGATAACAACCACTCATCACTACACTGGCATGCAGGAGAGCGAGGGCATCATTACCCTAAATTATCTAACAACCACTCATCACAATACTGGCATGCAGGAGAGCGAGGGCTTCATTACCCTAAATTAGATAACAACCACTCATCACAACACTGGCATGCAGGAGATCGAGGGCTTAATTACCCTAAATTAGATAACAACCACTCATCACAACACTGGCATGCAGGAGAGCGAGGGCTTCATTACCCTAAATTAGATAACCACTCTTCACAATACTGGCATGCAGGAGAGCGAGCGCTTCATTACCCTAAATTAGATAACAACCACTCATCACAACACTGGAATGCAGAAGAGTGGGGGCTTCATTACCCTAAATTTGATAACAACCACTCATCACAATACTGGCATGTAGGAGAGCGGGGGCTTCATTACCTTAAATTAGATAACAACCACTCATCACAATCCTGGCATGTAGGAGAGCGGGGGCTTCATTACCTTAAATTTGATAACAACCACTCATCACAATACTAGCATGTAGGAGAGCGCGGGCTTGATTACCCTAAATTAGATAACAACCACTCATAACAATACTGGCATGGAAGAGATCTGGGGCTTCATTACCCTAAATTAGATAACAACCACTCATCACAATACTGGCATGTAGGAGAGCTGGGGCTTAATTAACCTAAATTAGATAACAACCACTCATAACAATACTGGCATGGAAGAGATCTGGGGCTTCATTACCCTAAATTAGATAACAACCACTCATCACAATACTGGCATGTAGGAGAGCTGGGGCTTGATTACCCTAAATTAGATAACAACCACTCATCACAACACTGGCATGCAGGAGAGCGGGGGTTTCATTACCTTAAATTAGATAACAACCACTCATAGCAATACTGGCATGAAAAATTGCGAGTGCTTCATTACCCTAAATTAGATAACAACCACTCATCACAACACTGGCATGCAGGAGAGCGGGGGTTTCATTACCTTAAATTAGATAACAACCACTCATCACAATACTGGCATGCACGAGATCGGGGGTTTTATTACTCTAAATTAGATAACAACCACTCATCACAACACTGGCATGCAGGAGAGCAAGGGCTTCATTACCCTAAATTAGATAACAACCACTCATCACAATATTGGCATGCAGGAGAGCTGGGGCTTCATTACCCTAAATTAGATAACAACCACTCATCACAATACTGGCATGCAGGAGAGCGAGGCTTCATTACCTTAAATTACATAACGACCACTCATCACAATACTGGCATGCAGAAGAGCGACGGCTTTATTACCCTAAATTAAATAACAACCACTCATCACAATATTGGCATGCAGAAGAGCGAATGTCTTCATTACCCTAAATTAGATAACAACCACTCATAGCAATACTGGCATGAAAAATTGCGAGTGCTTCATTACCCTAAATTAGATAACAACCACTCACCACAATACTGGCATGCAGGAGAGCGAGGGCTTCATTACCCTAAATTAGATAACAACCACTCATCACAACACTGGCATGCAGGAGAGCGAGGGCTTCATTACCCTAAATTAGATAACCACTCTTCACAATACTGGCATGCAGGAGAGCGAGGGCTTCAATACCCTAAATTAGATAACAACCACTCATCACAATACTAGCATGCAGGAGAGCGAGGGCTTCATTACCCTAAATTAGATAACCACTCTTCACAATACTAGCATGCAGGAGAGCGAGGGCTTCAATACCCTAAATTAGATAACAACCACTCATCACAATACTGGCATGCAGGAGAGCGAGGGCTTCATTACCCTAAATTAGATAACAACCACTCATCACAATACTGGCATGGAGGAGAGCGAGGGCTTCAATACCCTAAATTAGATAACAACCACTCATCACAATACTGGCATGCAGGAGAGCGAGGGCTTCAATACCCTAAATTAGATAACAACCACTCATCACAATACTGGCATGCAGGAGAGCGAGGGCTTCAATACCCTAAATTAGATAACAACCACTCTTCACAATACTGGCATGCAGGAGAGCGAGGGCTTCAATACCCTAAATTAGATAACAACCACTCATCACAACACTGGAATGCAGAAGAGTGGGGGCTTCATTACCCTAAATTTGATAACAACCACTCATCACAATACTGGCATGTAGGAGAGCGGGGGCTTCATTACCCTAAATTAGATAAAAACCACTCAGCACAATACTGGCATGCAGGAGAGCGAGGGCTTCATTACCCTAAATTAGATAACAACCACTCATCACAATACTGGCATGCATAAGAGCGAGGGCTTCATTACCCTAAATTAGATAACAACCACTCATCACAATACTGGCATGCAGGAGAGCGAGGGCTTCATTACCCTAAATTAGATAACAACCACTCATCACAATACTGGCATGCAGGAGAGCGAGGGCTTCATTACCCTAAATTAGATAACAACCACTCATCACAACACTGGAATGCAGAAGAGTGGGGGCTTCATTACCCTAAATTTGATAACAACCACTCATCACAATACTGGCATGTAGGAGAGCTGGGGCTTCATTACCCTAAATTTGATAACAACCACTCATCACAATACTGGCATGCAGGAGAGCGAGGGCTTCATTACCCTAAATTAGATAACAACCACTCATCACAACACTGGAATGCAGAAGAGTGGGGGCTTCATTACCCTAAATTAGATAACCACTCTTCACAATACTGGCATGCAGGAGAGCGAGGGCTTCATTACCCTAAATTAGATAACAACCATTCATCACAATACTGGCATGCAGGAGAGCGAGGCTTCATTACCCTATATTAGATAACAACCACTCATCACAATACTGGCATGCAGGAGAGCGAGGGCTTCATTACCCTATATTAGATAACAACCACTCATCACAATACTGGCATGCAGGAGAGCGAGGCTTCATTACCCTATATTAGATAACAACCACTCATCACAATACTGGCATGTAGGAGAGCTGGGGCTTCATTACCCTAAATTAGAAAACAACCACTCATAACAATACTGGCATGTAGGAGAGCTGGGGCTTCATTACCCTAAATTAGATAACAACCACTCATCACAATACTGGCATGTAGGAGAGCTGGGGCTTCATTACCCTATATTAGATAACAACCACTCATAACAACACTGGCATGGAGGAGAGCTGGGGCTTCATTACCCTAAATTAGATAACAACCACTCATGACAACACTGGTATGCAGGAGAGCAAGGGCTTTATTACCCTAAATTAGATAACAACCACTGATCACAATACTGGCATGCAGGAGAGCTGGGGCTTCATTACCCTAAATTAGATAAGAACCACTCAATAAAATACTGGCATGTTGGAGAGCGAGGGCTTCATTACCCTAAATTAGATAACAACCACTCATCACAATACTGGCATGCAGGAGAGCGAGGGCTTCATTACCCTAAATTAGATAACAACCACTCATCACAATACTGGCATGCAGAGGTGCGAGGGCTTTATTACCCTAAATTAAATAACAACCACTCATCACAATATTGGCATGCAGAAGAGCGAATGTCTTCATTACCCTAAATTAGATAAATACCACTCATAGCAATACTGGCATGAAAAATTGCGAGTGCTATATTACCCTAAATTAGATAACAACCACTCACCACAATACTGGCAAGCAGGAGAGCTGGGGCTTCATTACCCTAAATTATATAACAACCACTCATCACAATACTGGCATGCAGGAGAGCGAGGGTTTCATTACCCTAAAATATATAACAACCACTCATCACAATACTGGCGTGCAGGAGAGCGAGGGTTTCATTACCCTAAAATATATAACAACCACTCATCACAATACTGGCATGCAGGAGAGCGAGGGTTTCATTACCCTAAAATATATAACAACCACTCATCACAATACTGGCGTGCAGGAGAGCGGGGCTTCATTACCCTAAATTTAATAACAACCACTCATCACAATACTGGCATGCAGGAGAGCGAGGCGTCATTACCCTATATTAGATAACAACCACTCATCACAATACTGGCATGTAGGAGAGCTGGGGCTTCATTACCCTAAATTAGATAACAACCACTCATGACAACACTGGCATGGAGGAGAGCTGGGGCTTCATTACCTTAAATTAGATAACAACCACTCATCACAATACTGGCATGGAGGAGAGCTGGGGCTTGATTACCCTAAATTAGATAACAACCACTCATCACAACACTGGCATGGAGGAGAGCTGGGGCTTCATTACCCTAAATTAGATAACAACCACTCATGACAACACTGGTATGCAGGAGAGCAAGGGCTTTATTACCCTAAATTAGATAACAACCACTGATCACAATACTGGCATGCAGGAGAGCTGGGGCTTCATTACCCTAAATTAGATAAGAACCACTCAATAAAATACTGGCATGCAGGAGAGCGAGGGCTTCATTACCCTAAATTTGATAACAACCACTCATCACAATACTGGCATGTAGGAGAGCGAGGCTTCATTACCCTAAATTAGATAACAACCACTCATTACAATACTGGCATGTAGGAGAGCGGGGGCTTCATTACCTTAAATTAGATAACAAGCACTCATCACAATACTGGCATGCAGGAGATCGGGGGTTTTATTACCCTAAATTAGATAACAACCACTGATCACAATACTGCCATGTAGGAGAGCGGGGGCTTCATTACCCTAAATTAGATAACAACCACTCATTAAAATACTGGCATGTAGGAGAGCTGGGGCTTCATTACCCTAAATTAGAAAACAACCACTCATCACAACACTGGCATGCAGGAGAGCGAGGGCTTCATTACCCTAAATTAGATAACAACCACTCATCATAACACTGGCATGGAGGAGAGCTGGGGCTTCATTACCCTAAATTAGATAACAACCACTCATCACAACACTGGCATGCAGGAGAGCGAGGCTTCATTACCTTAAATTACATAACGACCACTCATCACAATACTGGCATGCAGAAGAGCGAGGGCTTTATTAAACTAAATTAAATAACAACCACTCATCACAATATTGGCATGCAGAAGAGCGAATGTCTTCATTACCCTAAATTAGATAACAACCACTCATAGCAATACTGGCATGAAAAATTGCGAGTGCTTCATTACCCTAAATTAGATAACAACCACTCACCACAATACTGGCATGCAGGAGAGCGAGGGCTTCATTACCCTAAATTAGATAACAACCACTCATCACAACACTGGCATGCAGGAGAGCGGGGGTTTCATTACCTTAAATTAGATAACAACCACTCATCACAATACTGGCATGCAGGAGACCGAGGGTTTTATTATCCTAAATTAGATAACAACCACTCATCACATCACTGGCATGCAGGAGAGCGAGGGCTTGATTACCCTAAATTAGATAACAACCACTCTTCACAATTCTGGCATGCAGGAGAGCTGGGGCTTCATTACCCTAAATTAGATAACAAACACTCATCACAACACTGGCATGGAGGAGAGCTGGGGCTTCATTACCCTAAATTAGATAACAACCACTCATGACAACACTGGTATGCAGGAGAGCAAGGGCTTTATTACCCTAAATTAGATAACAACCACTGATCACAATACTGGCATGCAGGAGAGCTGGGGCTTCATTACCCTAAATTAGATAAGAACCACTCAATAAAATACTGGCATGTTGGAGAGCGAGGGCTTCATTACCCTAAATTAGATAACAACCACTCATCACAATACTGGCATGCAGGAGAGCGAGGGCTTCATTACCCTAAATTAGATAACAACCACTCATCACAATACTGGCATGCAGAGGAGCGAGGGCTTTATTACCCTAAATTAAATAACAACCACTCATCACAATATTGGCATGCAGAAGAGCGAATGTCTTCATTACCCTAAATTAGATAAATACCACTCATAGCAATACTGGCATGAAAAATTGCGAGTGCTATATTACCCTAAATTAGATAACAACCACTCACCACAATACTGGCAAGCAGGAGAGCTGGGGCTTCATTACCCTAAATTATATAACAACCACTCATCACAATACTGGCATGCAGGAGAGCGGGTGCTTCATTACCCTAAATTATATAACAACCACTCATCACAATACTGGCATGCAGGAGAGCGAGGGTTTCATTACCCTAAAATATATAACAACCACTCATCACAATACTGGCGTGCAGGAGAGCGGGGCTTCATTACCCTAAATTTAATAACAACCACTCATCACAATACTGGCATGCAGGAGAGCGAGGCGTCATTACCCTATATTAGATAACAACCACTCATCACAACACTGGCATGCAGGAGAGCGAGGGCTTCATTACCCTAAATTAGATAACCACTCTTCACAATACTGGCATGCAGGAGAGCGAGGGCTTCAATACCCTAAATTAGATAACAACCACTCATCACAATACTAGCATGCAGGAGAGCGAGGGCTTCATTACCCTAAATTAGATAACCACTCTTCACAATACTAGCATGCAGGAGAGCGAGGGCTTCAATACCCTAAATTAGATAACAACCACTCATCACAATACTGGCATGCAGGAGAGCGAGGGCTTCATTACCCTAAATTAGATAACAACCACTCATCACAATACTGGCATGGAGGAGAGCGAGGGCTTCAATACCCTAAATTAGATAACAACCACTCATCACAATACTGGCATGCAGGAGAGCGAGGGCTTCAATACCCTAAATTAGATAACAACCACTCATCACAATACTGGCATGCAGGAGAGCGAGGGCTTCAATACCCTAAATTAGATAACAACCACTCTTCACAATACTGGCATGCAGGAGAGCGAGGGCTTCAATACCCTAAATTAGATAACAACCACTCATCACAACACTGGAATGCAGAAGAGTGGGGGCTTCATTACCCTAAATTTGATAACAACCACTCATCACAATACTGGCATGTAGGAGAGCGGGGGCTTCATTACCCTAAATTAGATAAAAACCACTCAGCACAATACTGGCATGCAGGAGAGCGAGGGCTTCATTACCCTAAATTAGATAACAACCACTCATCACAATACTGGCATGCATAAGAGCGAGGGCTTCATTACCCTAAATTAGATAACAACCACTCATCACAATACTGGCATGCAGGAGAGCGAGGGCTTCATTACCCTAAATTAGATAACAACCACTCATCACAATACTGGCATGCAGGAGAGCGAGGGCTTCATTACCCTAAATTAGATAACAACCACTCATCACAACACTGGAATGCAGAAGAGTGGGGGCTTCATTACCCTAAATTTGATAACAACCACTCATCACAATACTGGCATGTAGGAGAGCTGGGGCTTCATTACCCTAAATTTGATAACAACCACTCATCACAATACTGGCATGCAGGAGAGCGAGGGCTTCATTACCCTAAATTAGATAACAACCACTCATCACAACACTGGAATGCAGAAGAGTGGGGGCTTCATTACCCTAAATTAGATAACCACTCTTCACAATACTGGCATGCAGGAGAGCGAGGGCTTCATTACCCTAAATTAGATAACAACCACTCATTAAAATACTGGAATGTAGGAGAGCGAGGCTTCATTACCCTATATTAGATAACAACCATTCATCACAATACTGGCATGCAGGAGAGCGAGGCTTCATTACCCTATATTAGATAACAACCATTCATTAAAATACTGGAATGTAGGAGAGCGAGGGCTTCATTACCCTATATTAGATAACAACCATTCATCACAATACTGGCATGCAGGAGAGCGAGGCTTCATTACCCTAAATTAGATAACAACCACTCATTAAAATACTGGAATGTAGGAGAGCGAGGGCTTCATTACCCTATATTAGATAACAACCATTCATCACAATACTGGCATGCAGGAGAGCGAGGCTTCATTACCCTATATTAGATAACAACCACTCATCACAATACTGGCATGCAGGAGAGCGAGGGCTTCATTACCCTATATTAGATAACAACCACTCATCACAATACTGGCATGCAGGAGAGCGAGGCTTCATTACCCTATATTAGATAACAACCACTCATCACAATACTGGCATGTAGGAGAGCTGGGGCTTCATTACCCTAAATTAGAAAACAACCACTCATAACAATACTGGCATGTAGGAGAGCTGGGGCTTCATTACCCTAAATTAGATAACAAACACTCATCACAACACTGGCATGGAGGAGAGCTGGGGCTTCATTACCCTAAATTAGATAACAACCACTCATGACAACACTGGTATGCAGGAGAGCAAGGGCTTTATTACCCTAAATTAGATAACAACCACTGATCACAATACTGGCATGCAGGAGAGCTGGGGCTTCATTACCCTAAATTAGATAAGAACCACTCAATAAAATACTGGCATGTTGGAGAGCGAGGGCTTCATTACCCTAAATTAGATAACAACCACTCATCACAATACTGGCATGCAGGAGAGCGAGGGCTTCATTACCCTAAATTAGATAACAACCACTCATCACAATACTGGCATGCAGAGGTGCGAGGGCTTTATTACCCTAAATTAAATAACAACCACTCATCACAATATTGGCATGCAGAAGAGCGAATGTCTTCATTACCCTAAATTAGATAAATACCACTCATAGCAATACTGGCATGAAAAATTGCGAGTGCTATATTACCCTAAATTAGATAACAACCACTCACCACAATACTGGCAAGCAGGACAGCTGGGGCTTCATTACCCTAAATTATATAACAACCACTCATCACAATACTGGCATGCAGGAGAGCGGGTGCTTCATTACCCTAAATTATATAACAACCACTCATCACAATACTGGCATGCAGGAGAGCGAGGGTTTCATTACCCTAAAATATATAACAACCACTCATCACAATACTGGCGTGCAGGAGAGCGGGGTTTCATTACCCTAAATTTAATAACAACCACTCATCACAATACTGGCATGCAGGAGAGCGAGGCGTCATTACCCTATATTAGATAACAACCACTCATCACAATACTGGCATGTAGGAGAGCTGGGGCTTCATTACCCTAAATTAGATAACAACCACTCATGACAACACTGGCATGGAGGAGAGCTGGGGCTTCATTACCTTAAATTAGATAACAACCACTCATCACAATACTGGCATGGAGGAGAGCTGGGGCTTGATTACCCTAAATTAGATAACAACCACTCATCACAACACTGGCATGGAGGAGAGCTGGGGCTTCATTACCCTAAATTAGATAACAACCACTCATGACAACACTGGTATGCAGGAGAGCAAGGGCTTTATTACCCTAAATTAGATAACAACCACTGATCACAATACTGGCATGCAGGAGAGCTGGGGCTTCATTACCCTAAATTAGATAAGAACCACTCAATAAAATACTGGCATGCAGGAGAGCGAGGGCTTCATTACCCTAAATTTGATAACAACCACTCATCACAATACTGGCATGTAGGAGAGCGAGGCTTCATTACCCTAAATTAGATAACAACCACTCATTACAATACTGGCATGTAGGAGAGCGGGGGCTTCATTACCTTAAATTAGATAACAAGCACTCATTACAATACTGGCATGTAGGAGAGCGGGGGCTTCATTACCCTAAATTAGATAACAACCACTCATTACAATACTGGCATGTAGGAGAGCGGGGGCTTCATTACCCTAAATTAGATAACAACCACTCATTACAATACTGGCATGCAGGAGATCGGGGGTTTTATTACCCTAAATTAGATAACAACCACTGATCACAATACTGCCATGTAGGAGAGCGGGGGCTTCATTACCCTAAATTAGATAACAACCACTCATTAAAATACTGGCATGTAGGAGAGCTGGGGCTTCATTACCCTAAATTAGAAAACAACCACTCATAACAATACTGGCATGTAGGAGAGCGAGGGCTTCATTACCCTAAATTAGATAACAACCACTCATCACAATACTGGCATGTAGGAGAGCGAGGGCTTCATTACCCTAAATTAGATAACAACTTCTCATCACAACACTGGCATGCAGGAGAGCGAGGGCTTCATTACCCTAAATTAGATAACAACCACTCATCATAACACTGGCATGGAGGAGAGCTGGGGCTTCATTACCCTAAATTAGATAACAACCACTCATCACAACACTGGCATGCAGGAGAGCGAGGCTTCATTACCTTAAATTACATAACGACCACTCATCACAATACTGGCATGCAGAAGAGCGAGGGCTTTATTAAACTAAATTAAATAACAACCACTCATCACAATATTGGCATGCAGAAGAGCGAATGTCTTCATTACCCTAAATTAGATAACAACCACTCATAGCAATACTGGCATGAAAAATTGCGAGTGCTTCATTACCCTAAATTAGATAACAACCACTCACCACAATACTGGCATGCAGGAGAGCGAGGGCTTCATTACCCTAAATTAGATAACAACCACTCATCACAACACTGGCATGCAGGAGAGCGGGGGTTTCATTACCTTAAATTAGATAACAACCACTCATCACAATACTGGCATGCAGGAGACCGAGGGTTTTATTATCCTAAATTAGATAACAACCACTCATCACATCACTGGCATGCAGGAGAGCGAGGGCTTGATTACCCTAAATTAGATAACAACCACTCTTCACAATTCTGGCATGCAGGAGAGCTGGGGCTTCATTACCCTAAATTAGATAACAAACACTCATCACAACACTGGCATGGAGGAGAGCTGGGGCTTCATTACCCTAAATTAGATAACAACCACTCATGACAACACTGGTATGCAGG
The DNA here is from genome assembly GCA_030765065.1 of Deroplatys truncata. Taxonomy (NCBI): domain Eukaryota; kingdom Metazoa; phylum Arthropoda; class Insecta; order Mantodea; family Mantidae; genus Deroplatys; species Deroplatys truncata. Next base: position 1,914,156 of record CM060977.1, on the reverse strand, counting down.
AGAGCAAGGGCTTTATTACCCTAAATTAGATAACAACCACTGATCACAATACTGGCATGCAGGAGAGCTGGGGCTTCATTACCCTAAATTAGATAAGAACCACTCAATAAAATACTGGCATGTTGGAGAGCGAGGGCTTCATTACCCTAAATTAGATAACAACCACTCATCACAATACTGGCATGCAGGAGAGCGAGGGCTTCATTACCCTAAATTAGATAACAACCACTCATCACAATACTGGCATGCAGAGGAGCGAGGGCTTTATTACCCTAAATTAAATAACAACCACTCATCACAATATTGGCATGCAGAAGAGCGAATGTCTTCATTACCCTAAATTAGATAAATACCACTCATAGCAATACTGGCATGAAAAATTGCGAGTGCTATATTACCCTAAATTAGATAACAACCACTCACCACAATACTGGCAAGCAGGAGAGCTGGGGCTTCATTACCCTAAATTATATAACAACCACTCATCACAATACTGGCATGCAGGAGAGCGGGTGCTTCATTACCCTAAATTATATAACAACCACTCATCACAATACTGGCATGCAGGAGAGCGAGGGTTTCATTACCCTAAAATATATAACAACCACTCATCACAATACTGGCGTGCAGGAGAGCGGGGCTTCATTACCCTAAATTTAATAACAACCACTCATCACAATACTGGCATGCAGGAGAGCGAGGCGTCATTACCCTATATTAGATAACAACCACTCATCACAATACTGGCATGTAGGAGAGCTGGGGCTTCATTACCCTAAATTAGATAACAACCACTCATCACAATACTGGCATGTAGGAGAGCTGGGGCTTCATTACCCTATATTAGATAACAACCACTCATCACAATACTGGCATGTAGGAGAGCTGGGGCTTCGTTACCCTAAATTAGATAACAACCACTCATGACAACACTGGCATGGAGGAGAGCTGGGGCTTCATTACCTTAAATTAGATAACAACCACTCATCACAATACTGGCATGGAGGAGAGCTGGGGCTTCATTACCCTAAATTAGATAACAACCACTCATCACAACACTGGCATGGAGGAGAGCTGGGGCTTCATTACCCTAAATTAGATAACAACCACTCATGACAACACTGGTATGCAGGAGAGCAAGGGCTTTATTACCCTAAATTAGATAACAACCACTGATCACAATACTGGCATGCAGGAGAGCTGGGGCTTCATTACCCTAAATTAGATAAGAACCACTCATGACAATACTGGCATGTAGGAGAGCGAGGACTTCATTACCCTAAATTAGATAACAACCACTCATAACAATACTGGCATGCAGGAGAGCGAGGGCTTCATTACCCTAAATTTGATAACAACCACTCATCACAATACTGGCATGCAGGAGAGCGAGGCTTCATTACCCTATATTAGATAAGAACCACTCATGACAATACTGGCATGTAGGTGAGCGAGGACTTCATTACCCTAAATTAGATAACAACCACTCATAACAATACTGGCATGCAGGAGAGCGAGGGCTTCATTACCCTAAATTTGATAACAACCACTCATCACAATACTGGCATGCAGGAGAGCGAGGCTTCATTACCCTAAATTAGATAAGAACCACTCATGACAATACTGGCATGTAGGTGAGCGAGGACTTCATTACCCTAAATTAGATAACAACCACTCATAACAATACTGGCATGCAGGAGAGCGAGGGCTTCATTACCCTAAATTTGATAACAACCACTCATCACAATACTGGCATGTAGGAGAGCGAGGCTTCATTACCCTATATTAGATAACAACCACTCATCACAATACTGGCATGTAGGAGAGCGAGGCTTCATTACCCTAAATTAGATAACAACCACTCATCACAATACTGGCATGTAGGAGAGCGAGGCTTCATTACCCTAAATTAGATAACAACCACTCATTACAATACTGGCATGCAGGAGAGCGGGGGCTTCATTACCTTAAATTAGATAACAAGCACTCATCACAATACTGGCATGCAGGAGAGCGGGGGCTTCATTACCTTAAATTAGATAACAACCACTCATCACAATACTGACATGTAGGAGAGCGGGGGCTTCATTACCTTAAATTAGATAACAACCACTCATTACAATACTGGCATGTAGGAGAGCGGGGGCTTCATTACCTTAAATTAGATAACAACCACTCATTACAATACTGACATGTAGGAGAGCGGGGGCTTCATTACCTTAAATTAGATAACAACCACTCATTACAATACTGGCATGTAGGAGAGCGGGGGCTTCATTACCTTAAATTAGATAACAACCACTCATTACAATACTGACATGTAGGAGAGCGGGGGCTTCATTACCTTAAATTAGATAACAACCACTCATTACAATACTGGCATGTAGGAGAGCGGGGGCTTCATTACCTTAAATTAGATAACAACCACTCATTACAATACTGACATGTAGGAGAGCGGGGGCTTCATTACCTTAAATTAGATAACAACCACTCATTACAATACTGGCATGTAGGAGAGCGGGGGCTTCATTACCTTAAATTAGATAACAACCACTCATTACAATACTGACATGTAGGAGAGCGGGGGCTTCATTACCTTAAATTAGATAACAACCACTCATTACAATACTGGCATGTAGGAGAGGGGGTGCTTCATTACCTTAAATTAGATAACAACCACTCATAACAATACTGACATGTAGGAGAGCGGGGGCTTCATTACCTTAAATTAGATAACAACCACTCATTACAATACTGGCATGCAGGAGAGCGGGGGCTTCATTACCTTAAATTAGATAACAACCACTCATTACAATACTGGCATGTAGGAGAGCGGGGGCTTCATTACCTTAAATTAGATAACAAGCACTCATCACAATACTGGCATGCAGGAGATCGGGGGCTTCATTACCCTAAATTAGATAACAACCACTGATCACAATACTGCCATGTAGGAGAGCGGGGGCTTCATTACCCTAAATTAGATAACAACCACTCATTAAAATACTGGCATGTAGGAGAGCTGGGGCTTCATTACCTTAAATTAGATAACAACCACTCATTAAAATACTGGCATGTAGGAGAGCGGGGGCTTCATTACCCTAAATTAGATAACAACCACTCATAACAATACTGACATGTAGGAGAGCTGGGGCTTCATTACCTTAAATTAGATAACAACCACTCATCACAATACTGACATGTAGGAGAGCTGGGGCTTCATTACCTTAAATTAGATAACAACCACTCATAACAATACTGGCATGTAGGAGAGCTGGGGCTTCATTACCTTAAATTAGATAACAACCACTCATAACAATACTGGCATGTAGGAGAGCGGGGGCTTCATTACCTTAAATTAGAAAACAACCACTCATAACAATACTGGCATGTAGGAGAGCTGGGGCTTCATTACCTTAAATTAGATAACAACCACTCATAACAATACTGGCATGTAGGAGAGCTGGGGCTTCATTACCCTAAATTAGAAAACAACCACTCATAACAATACTGGCATGTAGGAGAGCTGGGGCTTCATTACCTTAAATTAGATAACAACCACTCATAACAATACTGGCATGTAGGAGAGCTGGGGCTTCATTACCTTAAATTAGATAACAACCACTCATAACAATACTGGCATGTAGGAGAGCGGGGGCTTCATTACCCTAAATTAGATAACAACCACTCATAACAATACTGGCATGTAGGAGAGCTGGGGCTTCATTACCTTAAATTAGATAACAACCACTCATAACAATACTGGCATGTAGGAGAGCTGGGGCTTCATTACCTTAAATTAGATAACAACCACTCATAACAATACTGGCATGTAGGAGAGCGGGGGCTTCATTACCCTAAATTAGATAACAACCACTCATAACAATACTGGCATGTAGGAGAGCTGGGGCTTCATTACCTTAAATTAGATAACAACCACTCATAACAATACTGGCATGTAGGAGAGCTGGGGCTTCATTACCTTAAATTAGATAACAACCACTCATAACAATACTGGCATGTAGGAGAGCGGGGGCTTCATTACCCTAAATTAGATAACAACCACTCATAACAATACTGGCATGTAGGAGAGCTGGGGCTTCATTACCTTAAATTAGATAACAACCACTCATAACAATACTGGCATGTAGGAGAGCTGGGGCTTCATTACCCTAAATTAGAAAACAACCACTCATAACAATACTGGCATGTAGGAGAGCTGGGGCTTCATTACCTTAAATTAGATAACAACCACTCATAACAATACTGGCATGTAGGAGAGCGGGGGCTTCATTACCCTAAATTAGATAACAACCACTCATAACAATACTGGCATGTAGGAGAGCTGGGGCTTCATTACCTTAAATTAGATAACAACCACTCATAACAATACTGGCATGTAGGAGAGCGGGGGCTTCATTACCCTAAATTAGATAACAACCACTCATAACAATACTGGCATGTAGGAGAGCTGGGGCTTCATTACCTTAAATTAGATAACAACCACTCATAACAATACTGGCATGTAGGAGAGCTGGGGCTTCATTACCTTAAATTAGATAACAACCACTCATAACAATACTGGCATGTAGGAGAGCGGGGGCTTCATTACCCTAAATTAGATAACAACCACTCATAACAATACTGGCATGTAGGAGAGCTGGGGCTTCATTACCTTAAATTAGATAACAACCACTCATAACAATACTGGCATGTAGGAGAGCTGGGGCTTCATTACCCTAAATTAGAAAACAACCACTCATAACAATACTGGCATGTAGGAGAGCTGGGGCTTCATTACCTTAAATTAGATAACAACCACTCATAACAATACTGGCATGTAGGAGAGCTGGGGCTTCATTACCTTAAATTAGATAACAACCACTCATAACAATACTGGCATGTAGGAGAGCGGGGGCTTCATTACCCTAAATTAGATAACAACCACTCATAACAATACTGGCATGTAGGAGAGCGGGGGCTTCATTACCCTAAATTAGAAAACAACCACTCATAACAATACTGGCATGTAGGAGAGCTGGGGCTTCATTACCCTAAATTAGAAAACAACCACTCATAACAATACTGGCATGTAGGAGAGCTGGGGCTTCATTACCTTAAATTAGATAACAACCACTCATAACAATACTGACATGTAGGAGAGCTGGGGCTTCATTACCTTAAATTAGATAACAACCACTCATAACAATACTGACATGTAGGAGAGCTGGGGCTTCATTACCCTAAATTAGATAACAACCACTCATCACAATACTGGCATGCAGGAGAGCGAGGGCTTCATTACCCTAAATTAGATAACAACCACTCATAACAATACTGGCATGTAGGAGAGCGAGGGCTTCATTACCCTAAATTAGATAACAACCACTGATCACAATACTGGCATGTAGGAGAGCTGGGGCTTCATTACCCTAAATTAGATAACAACCACTCATAACAATACTGGCATGTAGGAGAGCTGGGGCTTCATTACCCTAAATTAGATAACAACCACTGATCACAATACTGGCATGTAGGAGAGCTGGGGCTTCATTACCCTAAATTAGAAAACAACCACTCATAACAATACTGGCATGTAGGAGAGCGAGGGCTTCATTACCCTAAATTAGATAACAACCACTCATCACAATACTGGCATGTAGGAGAGCGAGGGCTTCATTACCCTAAATTAGATAACAACCACTCATCATAACACTGGCATGGAGGAGAGCTGGGGCTTCATTACCCTAAATTAGATAACGACCACTCATCACAACACTGGCATGCAGGAGAGCGAGGCTTCATTACCTTAAATTACATAACGACCACTCATCACAATACTGGCATGCAGAAGAGCGAGGGCTTTATTAAACTAAATTAAATAACAACCACTCATCACAATATTGGCATGCAGAAGAGCGAATGTCTTCATTACCCTAAATTAGATAACAACCACTCATAGCAATACTGGCATGAAAAATTGCGAGTGCTTCATTACCCTAAATTAGATAACAACCACTCACCACAATACTGGCATGCAGGAGAGCGAGGGCTTCATTACCCTAAATTAGATAACAACCACTCATCACAACACTGGCATGCAGGAGAGCGGGGGTTTCATTACCTTAAATTAGATAACAACCACTCATCACAATACTGGCATGCAGGAGACCGAGGGTTTTATTATCCTAAATTAGATAACAACCACTCATCACATCACTGGCATGCAGGAGAGCGACGGCTTGATTACCCTAAATTAGATAACAACCACTCTTCACAATTCTGGCATGCAGGAGAGCGAGGACTTCATTACCCTAAATTAGATAACAACCACTCATCACAACACTGGAATGTAGAAGAGTGGGGGCTTCATTACCTTAAATTAGATAACAACCACTCATTACAACACTGGCATGCAGGAGAGCGAGGGCTTCATTACCCTAAATTAGATAACAACCACTCTTCACAATTCTGGCATGCAGGAGAGCGAGGACTTCATTACCCTAAATTAGATAACAACCACTCATCACAACACTGGCATGCAGGAGAGCGAGGGCATCATTACCCTAAATTATCTAACAACCACTCATAACAATACTGGCATGTAGGAGAGCGGGGGCTTCATTACCTTAAATTAGATAACAACCACTCATAACAATACTGGCATGCAGGAGAGCGAGGGCTTCATTACCTTAAATTAGATAACAACCACTCATCACAACACTGGAATGCAGGAGAGCGAGGGCTTCATTACCCTAAATTAGATAACAACCACTCATCACAACACTGGAATGTAGAAGAGTGGGGGCTTCATTACCCTAAATTAGATAACAACCACTCATCACAATACTGGCATGGAGGAGAGCGGGGGCTTCATTACCCTAAATTAGATAACAACCACTCATTAAAATACTGGCATGCAGGAGAGCGAGGGCTTCATTACCCTAAAGTATATAACAACCACTCATCAGAATACTGGCATGTAGGAGAGCGGGGCTATATTACCCTAAATTAGATAACAACTACTCATCACAACACTGGCATGCAGGAGACCGGGGGTTTCATTACCCTAAATTAGATAACAACCACTCATCACAACACTGGCATGCAGGAGAGCGAGGGCATCATTACCCTAAATTATCTAACAACCACTCATACAATACTGGCATGCAGGAAAGCGAGGGCTTCATTAGCCTAAATTAGATAACAACTACTCATCACAACACTGGCATGCAGGAGAGCGGGGGTTTCATTACCCTAAATTAGATAACAACTTCTCATCACAACACTGGCATGCAGCAGAGCGGGGGTTTCATTACCCTAAATTAGATAACAACTTCTCATCACAACACTGGCATGCAGCAGAGCGGGGGTTTCATTACCCTAAATTAGATAACAACTTCTCATCACAACACTGGCATGCAGGAGAGCGGGGGTTTCATTACCCTAAATTAGATAACAACTTCTCATCACAACACTGGCATGCAGCAGAGCGGGGGTTTCATTACCCTAAATTAGATAACAACCACTCATCACTACACTGGCATGCAGGAGAGCGAGGGCATCATTACCCTAAATTAGATAACCACTCTTCACAATACTGGCATGCAGGAGAGCGAGCGCTTCATTACCCTAAATTAGATAACAACCACTCATCACAACACTGGAATGCAGAAGAGTGGGGGCTTCATTACCCTAAATTTGATAACAACCACTCATCACAATACTGGCATGTAGGAGAGCGGGGGCTTCATTACCTTAAATTAGATAACAACCACTCATCACAATACTGGCATGTAGGAGAGCGGGGGCTTCATTACCTTAAATTTGATAACAACCACTCATCACAATACTGGCATGTAGGAGAGCGCGGGCTTGATTACCCTAAATTAGATAACAACCACTCATAACAATACTGGCATGGAAGAGATCTGGGGCTTCATTACCCTAAATTAGATAACAACCACTCATCACAATACTGGCATGTAGGAGAGCTGGGGCTTAATTACCCTAAATTAGATAACAACCACTCATAACAATACTGGCATGGAAGAGATCTGGGGCTTCATTACCCTAAATTAGATAACAACCACTCATCACAATACTGGCATGTAGGAGAGCTGGGGCTTGATTACCCTAAATTAGATAACAACCACTCATCACAACACTGGCATGCAGGAGAGCGGGGGTTTGATTAGCTTAAATTAGATAACAACCACTCATAGCAATACTGGCATGAAAAATTGCGAGTGCTTCATTACCCTAAATTAGATAACAACCACTCACCACAATACTGGCATGCAGGAGAGCGAGGGCTTCATTACCCTAAATTAGATAACAACCACTCATCACAACACTGGCATGCAGGAGAGCGGGGGTTTCATTACCTTAAATTAGATAACAACCACTCATCACAATACTGGCATGCAGGAGACCGAGGGTTTTATTATCCTAAATTAGATAACAACCACTCATCACAACACTGGCATGCAGGAGAGCGAAGCTTCATTACCTTAAATTACATAACAATCACTCATCACAATACTGGCATGCAGAAGAGCGAGGGCTTTATTACCCTAAATTAAATAACAACAACTCATCACAATATTGGCATGCACAAGAGCGAATGTCTTCATTACCCTAAATTAGATAACAACCACTCATAGCAATACTGGCATGAAAAATTGCGAGTGCTTCATTACCCTAAATTAGATAACAACCACTCACCACAATACTGGCATGCAGGAGAGCGAGGGCTTCATTACCCTAAATTAGATAACAACCACTCATCACAACACTGGCATGCAGGAGAGCGAGGCCTTCATTACCCTAAATTAGATAACCACTCTTCACAATACTGGCATGCAGGAGAGCGAGGGCTTCAATACCCTAAATTAGATAACAACCACTCATCACAACACTGGAATGCGGAAGAGTGGGGGCTTCATTACCCTAAATTTGATAACAACCACTCATCACAATACTGGCATGCACGAGAGCGGGGGCTTCATTACCCTTAATTAGATAACAACCACTCATCACAATACTGGCATGCAGGAGAGCGAGGCTTCATTACCCTAAATTAGATAAGAACCACTCAATAAAATACCGGCATGCAGGAGAGCGAGGGCTTCATTACCCTAAATTAGATAACAACCACTCATCACAATACTGGCATGCAGGAGAGCGAGGGCTTTATTACCCTAAATTAAATAACAACCACTCATCACAATACTGGCATGTAGGAGAGCGGGGGCTTCATTACCCTAAATTAGAAAACAACCACTCATCACAATACTGGCATGCAGAAGAGCGAATGTCTTCATTACCCTAAATTAGATAACAACCACTGATCACAATACTGCCATGTAGGAGAGCGGGGGCTTCATTACCCTAAATTAAATAACAACCACTCATTAAAATACTGGCATGTAGGAGAGCTGGGGCTTCATTACCCTAAATTAGAAAACAACCACTCATCACAATACTGGCATGTAGGAGAGCGGGGGCTTCATTACCCTAAATTAGAAAACAACCACTCATCACAATACTGGCATGTAGGAGAGCTGGGGCATCATTACCCTAAATTAGATAACAACCACTCATCACAACACTGGCATGCAGGAGAGCTGGGGCTTCATTACCCTAAATTAGATAACAACCACTCATCACAACACTGGCATGCAGGAGAGCTGGGGCATCATTACCCTAAATTAGATAACAACCACTCATCACAACACTGGCATGTAGGAGAGCTGGGGCTTCATTACCCTAAATTAGAAAACAACCACTCATAACAATACTGGCATGGAGGAGAGCTGGCGCTTCATTACCCTAAATTAGATAACAACCACTCATGACAACACTGGTATGCAGGAGAGCAAGGGCTTCATCACCCTAAATTAGATAACAACCACTGATCACAATACTGGAATGCAGGAGAGCTGGGGCTTCATTACCCTAAATTAGATAACAACCACTCATTAAAATACTGGCATGTAGGAGAGCTGGGGCTTCATTACCCTAAATTAGATAACAACCACTCATAACAATACTGGCATGGAGGAGAGCTGGGGCTTCATTACCCTAAATTAGATAACAACCACTCATGACAACACTGGTATACAGGAGAGCAAGGGCTTCATCACCCTAAATTAGATAATAACCACTGATCACAATACTGGAATGCAGGAGAGCTGGGGCTTCATTACCCTAAATTAGATAACAACCACTCATAACAATACTGGCATGTAGGAGAGCTGGGGCTTCATTACCCTAAATTAGATAACAACCACTCATGTCAACACTGGTATGCAGGAGAGCAAGGGCTTCATCACCCTAAATTAGATAACAACCACTGATCACAATACTGGAATGCAGGAGAGCTGGGGCTTCATTACCCTAAATTAGATAACAACCACTCATCACAACACTGGCATGGAGGAGAGCTGGGGTTCATTACCCTAAATTAGATAACAACCACTCATGTCAACACTGGTATGCAGGAGAGCAAGGGCTTCATCACCCTAAATTAGATAACAACCACTGATCACAATACTGGAATGCAGGAGAGCTGGGGCTTCATTACCCTAAATTAGATAACAACCACTCATGACAACACTGGTATGCAGGAGAGCAAGGGCTTCATTACCCTAAATTAGATAACAACCACTGATCACAATACTGGAATGCAGGAGATCTGGGGCTTCATTACCCTAAATTAGATAACAACCACTCATGACAACACTGGTATGCAGGAGAGCAAGGGCTTCATTACCCTAAATTAGATAACAACCACTGATCACAATACTGGAATGCAGGAGAGCTGGGGCTTCATTACCCTAAATTAGATAACAACCACTCATGACAACACTGGTATGCAGGAGAGCAAGGGCTTCATTACCCTAAATTAGATAACAACCACTGATCACAATACTGGAATGCAGGAGAGCTGGGGCTTCATTACCCTAAATTAGATAACAACCACTCATCACAACACTGGTATGCAGGAGAGCAAGGGCTTCATTACCCTAAATTAGATAACAACCACTGATCACAATACTGGAATGCAGGAGAGCTGGGGCTTCATTACCCTAAATTAGATAACAACCACTCATGACAACACTGGGATGCAGGAGAGCAAGGGCTTCATTACCCTAAATTAGATAACAACCACTGATCACAATACTGGCATGCAGGAGAGCTGGGGCTTCATTACCCTAAATTAGATAAGAACCACTCAATAAAATACTGGCATGTTGGAGAGCGAGGGCTTCATTACCCTAAATTAGATAACAACCACTCATCACAAATCTGGCATGCAGGAGAGCGAGGGCTTCATTACCCTAAATTAGATAACAACCACTCATCACAATACTGGCATGCAGAAGAGCGAGGGCTTTATTATGCTAAATTATATAACAACCACTCATCACAATATTGGCATGCAGGAGAGCGAGGGCATCATTACCCTAAATTATCTAACAACCACTCATCACAATACTGGCATGCAGGAGAGCGAGGGCTTCATTACCCTAAATTAGATAACAACCACTCATCACAACACTGGCATGCAGGAGATCGAGGGCTTAATTACCCTAAATTAGATAACCACTCATCACAACACTGGCATGCAGGAGAGCGAGGGCTTCATTACCCTAAATTAGATAACCACTCTTCACAATACTGGCATGCAGGAGAGCGAGCGCTTCATTACCCTAAATTAGATAACAACCACTCATCACAACACTGGAATGCAGAAGAGTGGGGGCTTCATTACCCTAAATTTGATAACAACCACTCATCACAATACTGGCATGTAGGAGAGCGGGGGCTTCATTACCTTAAATTAGATAACAACCACTCATCACAATACTGGCATGTAGAAGAGCGCGGGCTTGATTACCCTAAATTAGATAACAACCACTCATAACAATACTGGCATGGAAGAGATCTGGGGCTTCATTACCCTAAATTAGATAACAACCACTCATCACAATACTGGCATGTAGGAGAGCTGGGGCTTCATTACCCTAAATTAGATAACAACCACTCATAACAATACTGGCATGGAAGAGATCTGGGGCTTCATTACCCTAAATTAGATAACAACCACTCATCACAATACTGGCATGTAGGAGAGCTGGGGCTTGATTACCCTAAATTAGATAACAACCACTCATCACAATACTGGCATGGAAGAGATCTGGGGCTTCATTACCCTAAATTAGATAACAACCACTCATGACAACACTGGTATGCAGGAGAGCGAGGGCTTCATTACCCTAAATTAGATAAGAACCACTCAATAAAATACTGGCATGTAGGAGAGCGAGGGCTTCATTACCCTAAATTAGATAACAACCACTCATCACAATACTGGCATGCAGGAGAGCGAGTGCTTCATTACCCTATATTAGATAACAACCAGTCATCACAATACTGGCATGCAGAAGAGCGAGGGCTTTATTACCCTAAATTAAATCACAACCACTCATCACAATATTGGCATGCAGAAGAGCGAATGTCATCGTTACCCTAAATTAGATAACAACCACTCATAGCAATACTGGCATGAAAAATTGCGAGTGCTATATTACCCTAAATTAGATAGCAACCACTCACCACAATACTGGCAAGCAGGAGAGCTGGGGCTTCATTATTCTAAATTATATAACAACCACTCATCACAATACTGGCATGCAGGAGAGCGGGTGCTTCATTACCCTAAATTATATAACAACCACTCATCACAATACTGGCATGCAGGAGAGCGAGGGTTTCATTACCCTAAAATATATAACAACCACTCATCACAATACTGGCATGCAGGAGAGCGGGGCTTCATTACCCTAAATTTAATAACAACCACTCATCACAATACTGGCATGCAGGAGAGCGGGGGTTTCATTACCCTAAATTAGATAACAACTACTCATCACAACACTGGCATGCAGGAGAGCGGGGGTTTCATTACTCTAAATTAGATAACAACCACTCATCACAACACTGGCATGCAGGAGAGCGAGGGCATCATTACCCTAAATTATCTAACAACCACTCATCACAATACTGGCATGCAGGAGAGCTGGGGCTTCATTACCCTAAATTAGATAAGAACCACTCAATAAAATACTGGCATGTAGGTGAGCGAGGACTTCATTACCCTAAATTAGATAACAACCACTCATCACAATACTGGCATGCAGGAGAGCGAGGGCTTCATTACCCTAAATTAGATAACAACCACTCATCACAATACTGGCATGCAGGAGAGCGAGGCTTCATTACCTTAAATTACATAACGACCACTCATCACAATACTGGCATGCAGAAGAGCGAGGGCTTTATTTAACTAAATTAAATAACAACCACTCATCACAATATTGGCATGCAGAAGAGCGAATGTCTTCATTACCCTAAATTAGATAACAACCACTCATAGCAATACTGGCATGAAAAATTGCGAGTGCTTCATTACCCTAAATTAGATAACAACCACTCACCACAATACTGACATGCAGGAGAGCGAGGGCTTCATTACCTTAAATTAGACAACAACCACTCATCACAACACTGGCATGCAGGAGAGCGAGGGTTTCATTACCTTAAATTAGATAACAACCACTCATAGCAATACTGGCATGAAAAATTGCGAGTGCTTCATTACCCTAAATTAGATAACAACCACTCATCACAACACTGGCATGCAGGAGAGCGGGGGTTTCATTACCTTAAATTAGATAACAACCACTCATCACAATACTGGCATGCAGGAGATCGGGGGTTTTATTACCCTAAATTAGATAACAACCACTCATCACAACACTGGCATGCAGGAGAGCAAGGGCTTCATTACCCTAAATTAGATAACAACCACTCATCACAATATTGGCATGCAGGAGAGCTGGGGCTTCATTACCCTAAATTAGATAACAACCACTCATCACAATACTGGCATGCAGGAGAGCGAGGCTTCATTACCTTAAATTACATAACGACCACTCATCACAATACTGGCATGCAGAAGAGCGAGGGCTTTATTACCCTAAATTAAATAACAACCACTCATCACAATACCGGCATGCAGAAGAGCGAGGGCTTTATTACCCTAAATTAGATAACAACCACTCATCACAATACTGGCATGCAGGAGAGCGAGGCTTCATTACCTTAAATTACATAACGACCACTCATCACAATACTGGCATGGAGAAGAGCGAATGTCTTCATTACCCTAAATTAGATAACAACCACTCATAGCAATACTGGCATGCAGGAGAGCGAGGCTTCATTACCTTAAATTACATAACGACCACTCATCACAATACTGGCATGGAGAAGAGCGAATGTCTTCATTACCCTAAATTAGATAACAACCACTCATAGCAATACTGGCATGCAGGAGAGCGAGGCTTCATTACCTTAAATTACATAACGACCACTCATCACAATACTGGCATGCAGAAGAGCGAATGTCTTCATTACCCTAAATTAGATAACAACCACTCATAGCAATACTGGCATGAAAAATTGCGAGTGCTTCATTACCCTAAATTAGATAACAACCACTCACCACAATACTGGCATGCAGAAGAGCGAATGTCTTCATTACCCTAAATTAAATAACAACCACTCATCACAATACTGGCATGCAGGAGAGCGAATGTCTTCATTACCCTAAATTAAATAACAACCACTCATCACAATATTGGCATGCAGAAGAGCGAATGTCTTCATTACCCTAAATTAAATAACAACCACTCATAGCAATACTGGCATGAAAAATTGCGAGTGCTTCATTACCCTAAATTAGATAACAACCACTCACCACAATACTGGCATGCAGGAGAGCGAGGGCTTCATTACCCTAAATTAGATAACAACCACTCATCACAACACTGGCATGCAGGAGAGCGAGGGCTTCATTACCCTAAATTAGATAACCACTCTTCACAATACTGGCATGCAGGAGAGCGAGGGCTTCAATACCCTAAATTAGATAACAACCACTCATCACAATACTGGCATGCAGGAGAGCGAGGGCTTCATTACCCTAAATTAGATAACAACCACTCATCACAATACTGGCATGCAGGAGAGCGAGGGCTTCAATACCCTAAATTAGATAACAACCACTCTTCACAATACTGGCATGCAGGAGAGCGAGGGCTTCAATACCCTAAATTAGATAACAACCACTCATCACAACACTGGAATGCAGAAGAGTGGGGGCTTCATTACCCTAAATTAGATAAAAACCACTCATCACAATACTGGCATGCAGGAGAGCGAGGCTTCATTACCCTAAATTAAATAAGAACCACTCAATAAAATACCGGCATGCAGGAGAGCGAGGGCTGCATTACCCTAAATTAGATAACAACCACTCATCACAATACTGGCATGCAGGAGAGCGAGGCTTCATTACCCTATATTAGATAACAACCACTCATCACAATACTGGCATGTAGGAGAGCTGGGACTTCATTACCCTAAATTAGATAACAACCACTCATCACAACACTGGCATGGAGGAGAGCTGGGGCTTCATTACCCTAAATTAGATAACAACCACTCATGACAACACTGTTATGCAGGACAGCAAGGGCTTCATTACCCTAAATTAGATAACAACCACTGATCACAATACTGGCATGCAGGAGAGCTGGGGCTTCATTACCCTAAATTAGATAAGAACCACTCAATGAAATACTGGCATGTTGGAGAGCGAGGGCTTCATTACCCTAAATTAGATAACAACCACTCATCACAATACTGGCATGCAGAGAAGCGAGGGCTTTATTACCCTAAATTAAATAACAACCACTCATCACAATATTGGCATGCAGAAGAGCAAATGTCTTCATTACCCTAAATTAGATAAATACCACTCATAGCAATACTGGCATGAAAAATTGCGAGTGCTATATTACCCTAAATTAGATAACAACCACTCACCACAATACTGGCAAGCAGGAGAGCTGGGGCTTCATTACCCTAAATTATATAACAACCACTCATCACAATACTGGCATGCAGGAGAGCGGGTGCTTCATTACCCTAAATTATATAACAACCACTCATCACAATACTGGCATGCAGGAGAGCGAGGGTTTCATTACCCTAAAATATATAACAACCACTCATCACAATACTGGCATGCAGGAGAGCGGGGCTTCATTACCCTAAATTTAATAACAACCACTCATCACAATACTGGCATGCAGGAGAGCGGGGGTTTCATTACCCTAAATTAGATAACAACTACTCATCACAACACTGGCATGCAGGAGAGCGGGGGTTTCATTACCCTAAATTAGATAACAACCAGTCATCACAACACTGGCATGCAGGAGAGCGAGGGCATCATTACCCTAAATTATCTAACAACCACTCATCACAATACTGGCATGCAGGAGAGCGAGGGCTTCATTACCCTAAATTAGATAACAACCACTCATCACAACACTGGCATGCAGGAGAGCGAGGGCTTAATTACCCTAAATTAGATAACAACCACTCATCACAACACTGGCATGCAGGAGAGCGAGGGCTTGATTACCCTAAATTAGATAACAACCACTCTTCACAATTCTGGCATGCAGGAGAGCGAGGACTTCATTACCCTAAATTAGATAACAACCACTCATCACAACACTGGAATGTAGAAGAGTGGGGGCTTCATTACCCTAAATTTGATAACAACCACTCATCACAACACTGGAATGTAGAAGAGTGGGGGCTTCATTACCCTAAATTTGATAACAACCACTCATCACAATACTGGCATGTAGGAGAGCGGGGGCTTCATTACCCTAAATTAGATAACAACCACTCATCACAACACTGGAATGTAGAAGAGTGGGGGCTTCATTACCCTAAATTAGATAACAACCACTCATCACAACACTGGAATGTAGAAGAGTGGGGGCTTCATTACCCTAAATTTGATAACAACCACTCATCACAACACTGGAATGTAGAAGAGTGGGGGCTTCATTACCCTAAATTAGATAACAACCACTCATCACAACACTGGAATGTAGAAGAGTGGGGGCTTCATTACCCTAAATTTGATAACAACCACTCATCACAACACTGGAATGTAGAAGAGTGGGGGCTTCATTACCCTAAATTAGATAACAACCACTCATCACAACACTGGAATGTAGAAGAGTGGGGGCTTCATTACCCTAAATTTGATAACAACCACTCATCACAACACTGGAATGTAGAAGAGTGGGGGCTTCATTACCCTAAATTAGATAACAACCACTCATCACAACACTGGAATGTAGAAGAGTGGGGGCTTCATTACCCTAAATTTGATAACAACCACTCATCACAACACTGGAATGTAGAAGAGTGGGGGCTTCATTACCCTAAATTAGATAACAACCACTCATCACAACACTGGAATGTAGAAGAGTGGGGGCTTCATTACCCTAAATTAGATAACAACCACTCATCACAACACTGGAATGTAGAAGAGTGGGGGCTTCATTACCCTAAATTTGATAACAACCACTCATCACAACACTGGAATGTAGAAGAGTGGGGGCTTCATTACCCTAAATTAGATAACAACCACTGATCACAATACTGCCATGTAGGAGAGCGGGGGCTTCATTACCCTAAATTAGATAACAACCACTCATTAAAATACTGGCATGTAGGAGAGCTGGGGCTTCATTACCCTAAATTATATAACAACCACTCATTAAAATACTGGCATGTAGGAGAGCGGGGCTATATTACCCTAAATTATATAACAACCACTCATCAGAATACTGGCATGTAGGAGAGCGGGGGCTTCATTACCCTAAATTAGATAACAACCACTCATTAAAATACTGGCATGTTGGAGAGCTGGGGCTTCATTACCCTAAATTATATAACAACCACTGATCACAATACTGCCATGTAGGAGAGCGGGGGCTTCATTACCCTAAATTAGATAACAACCACTCATTAAAATACTGGCATGTAGGAGAGCTGGGGCTTCATTACCCTAAATTATATAACAACCACTCATTAAAATACTGGCATGTAGGAGAGCGGGGCTATATTACCCTAAATTATATAACAACCACTCATTAAAATACTGGCATGTAGGAGAGCTGGGGCTTCATTACCCTAAATTATATAACAACCACTCATTAAAATACTGGCATGTAGGAGAGCGGGGCTATATTACCCTAAATTATATAACAACCACTCATTAAAATACTGGCATGTTGGAGAGCTGGGGCTTCATTACCCTAAATTATATAACAACCACTGATCACAATACTGCCATGTAGGAGAGCGGGGGCTTCATTACCCTAAATTAGATAACAACCACTCATTAAAATACTGGCATGTAGGAGAGCTGGGGCTTCATTACCCTAAATTATATAACAACCACTCATTAAAATACTGGCATGTAGGAGAGCGGGGGCTTCATTACCCTAAATTAGATAACAACCACTCATTAAAATACTGGCATGTAGGAGAGCTGGGGCTTCATTACCCTAAATTATATAACAACCACTCATTAAAATACTGGCATGTAGGAGAGCGGGGCTATATTACCCTAAATTATATAACAACCACTCATCAGAATACTGGCATGTAGGAGAGCGGGGGCTTCATTACCCTAAATTATATAACAACCACTCATTAAAATACTGGCATGTAGGAGAGCGGGGGCTTCATTACCCTAAATTAGATAACAACCACTCATTAAAATACTGGCATGTAGGAGAGCTGGGGCTTCATTACCCTAAATTATATAACAACCACTCATTAAAATACTGGCATGTAGGAGAGCTGGGGCTTCATTACCCTAAATTATATAACAACCACTCATTAAAATACTGGCATGTAGGAGAGCTGGGGCTTCATTACCCTAAATTATATAACAACCACTCATTAAAATACTGGCATGTAGGAGAGCTGGGGCTTCATTACCCTAAATTATATAACAACCACTCATTAAAATACTGGCATGTAGGAGAGCTGGGGCTTCATTACCCTAAATTATATAACAACCACTCATTAAAATACTGGCATGTAGGAGAGCGGGGGCTTCATTACCCTAAATTATATAACAACCACTCATTAAAATACTGGCATGTAGGAGAGCTGGGGCTTCATTACCCTAAATTATATAACAACCACTCATTAAAATACTGGCATGTAGGAGAGCGGGGGCTTCATTACCCTAAATTAGATAACAACCACTCATTAAAATACTGGCATGTAGGAGAGCGGGGGCTTCATTACCCTAAATTATATAACAACCACTCATTAAAATACTGGCATGTAGGAGAGCTGGGGCTTC
Organism: Deroplatys truncata; assembly: GCA_030765065.1. Lineage (NCBI taxonomy): Eukaryota > Metazoa > Arthropoda > Insecta > Mantodea > Mantidae > Deroplatys > Deroplatys truncata. Next base: position 1,894,829 of record CM060977.1, on the reverse strand, counting down.
ATTACCCTAAATTATATAACAACCACTCATTAAAATACTGGCATGTAGGAGAGCTGGGGCTTCATTACCCTAAATTAGATAACAACCACTCATTAAAATACTGGCATGTAGGAGAGCTGGGGCTTCATTACCCTAAATTATATAACAACCACTCATTAAAATACTGGCATGTAGGAGAGCGGGGGCTTCATTACCCTAAATTAGATAACAACCACTCATTAAAATACTGGCATGTAGGAGAGCTGGGGCTTCATTACCCTAAATTATATAACAACCACTCATTAAAATACTGGCATGTAGGAGAGCTGGGGCTTCATTACCCTAAATTAGATAACAACCACTCATTAAAATACTGGCATGTAGGAGAGCGGGGGCTTCATTACCCTAAATTATATAACAACCACTCATTAAAATACTGGCATGTAGGAGAGCTGGGGCTTCATTACCCTAAATTATATAACAACCACTCATTAAAATACTGGCATGTAGGAGAGCTGGGGCTTCATTACCCTAAATTAGATAACAACCACTCATTAAAATACTGGCATGTAGGAGAGCTGGGGCTTCATTACCCTAAATTAGATAACAACCACTCATTAAAATACTGGCATGTAGGAGAGCTGGGGCTTCATTACCCTAAATTATATAACAACCACTCATTAAAATACTGGCATGTAGGAGAGCTGGGGCTTCATTACCCTAAATTAGATAACAACCACTCATTAAAATACTGGCATGTAGGAGAGCGGGGGCTTCATTACCCTAAATTAGATAACAACCACTCATTAAAATACTGGCATGTAGGAGAGCTGGGGCTTCATTACCCTAAATTAGATAACAACCACTCATCACAACACTGGAATGCAGAAGAGTGGGGGCTTCATTACCCTAAATTTGATAACAACCACTCATCACAATACTGGCATGTAGGAGAGCGCGGGCTTGATTACCCTAAATTAGATAACAACCACTCATAACAATACTGGCATGGAAGAGATCTGGGGCTTCATTACCCTAAATTTGATAACAACCACTCATCACAATACTGGCATGTAGGAGAGCGGGGGCTTCATTACCTTAAATTAGATAACAACCACTCATCACAACACTGGCATGCAGGAGAGCGAGCGCTTCATTACCCTAAATTAGATAACAACCACTCATCACAACACTGGAATGCAGAAGAGTGGGGGCTTCATTACCCTAAATTTGATAACAACCACTCATCACAATACTGGCATGTAGGAGAGCGGGGGCTTCATTACCTTAAATTAGATAACAACCACTCATCACAATACTGGCATGTAGGAGAGCGCGGGCTTGATTACCCTAAATTAGATAACAACCACTCATAACAATACTGGCATGGAAGAGATCTGGGGCTTCATTACCCTAAATTAGATAACAACCACTCATCACAATACTGGCATGTAGGAGAGCTGGGGCTTCATTACCTTAAATTAGATAACATCCACTCATCACAATACTGGCATGGAAGAGATCTGGGGCTTCATTACCCTAAATTAGATAACAACCACTCATCACAATACTGGCATGGAAGAGATCTGGGGCTTTATTACCCTAAATTAGATAACATCCACTCATCACAATACTGGCATGGAAGAGATCTGGGGCTTCATTACCCTAAATTAGATAACAACCACTCATCACAATACTGGCATGTAGGAGAGCTGGGGCTTGATTACCCTAAATTAGATAACAACCACTCATCACAATACTGGCATGGAAGAGATCTGGGGCTTCATTACCCTAAATTAGATAAGAACCACTCAATAAAATACTGGCATGTAGGAGAGCGAGGGCTTCATTACCCTAAATTAGATAACAACCACTCATCACAATACTGGCATGCAGGAGAGCGAGTGCTTCATTACCCTATATTAGATAACAACCACTCATCACAATACTGGCATGCAGAAGAACGAGGGCTTTATTACCCTAAATTAAATCACAACCACTCATCACAATATTGGCATGCAGAACAGCGAATGTCATCGTTACCCTAAATTAGATAACAACAACTCATAGCAATACTGGCATGAAAAATTGCGAGTGCTATATTACCTTAAATTAGATAGCAACCACTCACCACAATACTGGCAAGCAGGAGAGCTGGGGCTTCATTATTCTAAATTATATAACAACCACTCATCACAATACTGGCATGCAGGAGAGCGGGTGCTTCATTACCCTAAATTATATAACAACCACTCATCACAATACTGGCATGCAGGAGAGCGAGGGTTTCATTACCCTAAAATATATAACAACCACTCATAACAATACTGGCATGCAGGAGAGCGGGGCTTCATTACCCTAAATTTAATAACAACCACTCATCACAATACTGGCATGCAGGAGAGCGGGGGTTTCATTACCCTAAATTAGATAACAACTACTCATCACAACACTGGCATGCAGGAGAGCGGGGGTTTCATTACCCTAAATTAGATAACAACCACTCATCACAACACTGGCATGCAGGAGAGCGAGGGCATCATTACCCTAAATTATCTAACAACCACTCATCACAATACTGGCATGCAGGAGAGCTGGGGCTTCATTACCCTAAATTAGATAAGAACCACTCAATAAAATACTGGCATGTAGGTGAGCGAGGACTTCATTACCCTAAATTAGATAACAACCACTTATCACAATACTGGCATGCAGGAGAGCGAGGGCTTCATTACCCTAAATTAGATAACAACCACTCATCACAATACTGGCATGCAGGAGAGCGAGGGTTTCATTACCCTAAAATATATAACAACCACTCATAACAATACTGGCATGCAGGAGAGCGGGGCTTCATTACCCTAAATTTAATAACAACCACTCATCACAATACTGGCATGCAGGAGAGCGGGGGTTTCATTACCCTAAATTAGATAACAACTACTCATCACAACACTGGCATGCAGGAGAGCGGGGGTTTCATTACCCTAAATTAGATAACAACCACTCATCACAACACTGGCATGCAGGAGAGCGAGGGCATCATTACCCTAAATTATCTAACAACCACTCATCACAATACTGGCATGCAGGAGAGCTGGGGCTTCATTACCTTAAATTAGATAAGAACCACTCAATAAAATACTGGCATGTAGGTGAGCGAGGACTTCATTACCCTAAATTAGATAACAACCACTTATCACAATACTGGCATGCAGGAGAGCTGGGGCTTCATTACCCTAAATTAGAAAACAACCACTCATAACAATACTGGCATGCAGGAGAGCTGGGGCTTCATTACCCTAAATTAGATAAGAACCACTCAATAAAATACTGGCATGTAGGTGAGCGAGGACTTCATTACCCTAAATTAGATAACAACCACTTATCACAATACTGGCATGCAGGAGAGCTGGGGCTTCATTACCTTAAATTAGATAACAACCACTCATCACAATACTGGCATGCAGGAGAGCTGGGGCTTCATTACCCTAAATTAGATAACAACCACTTATCACAATACTGGCATGCAGGAGAGCTGGGGCTTCATTACCTTAAATTAGATAACAACCACTTATCACAATACTGGCATGCAGGAGAGCTGGGGCTTCATTACCCTAAATTAGATAACAACCACTCATCACAATACTGGCATGTAGGAGAGCGGGGGCTTCATTACCCTAAATTAGATAACAACCACTCATCACAATACTGGCATGCAGGAGAGCGAGGCTTCATTACCTTAAATTACATAACGACCACTCATCACAATACTGGCATGCAGAAGAGCGAGTGCTTTATTTAACTAAATTAAATAACAACCACTCATCACAATATTGGCATGCAGAAGAGCGAATGTCTTCATTACCCTAAATTAGATAACAACCACTCATAGCAATACTGGCATGAAAAATTGCGCGTGCTTCATTACCCTAAATAAGATAACAACCACTCACCACAATACTGGCATGCAGGAGAGCGAGGGCTTCATTACCTTAAATTAGATAACAACCATTCATCACAACACTGGCATGCAGGAGAGCGGGGGTTTCATTACCCTAAATTAGATAACAACCACTCATAGCAATACTGGCATGAAAAATTGCGAGTGCTTCATTACCCTAAATTAGATAACAACCACTCATCACAACACTGGCATGCAGGAGAGCGGGGGTTTCATTACCTTAAATTAGATAACAACCACTCATCACAATACTGGCATGCAGGAGATCGGGGGTTTTATTACTCTAAATTAGATAACAACCACTCATCACAATACTGGCATGCAGGAGAGCGGGGGTTTCATTACCCTAAATTAGATAACAACCACTCATCACAACACTGGCATGCAGGAGAGCGAGGCTTCATTACCCTAAATTAGATAACAACCACTCATCACAATATTGGCATGCAGGAGATCGGGGGTTTTATTACTCTAAATTAGATAACAACCACTCATCACAATACTGGCATGCAGGAGATCGGGGGTTTTATTACTCTAAATTAGATAACAACCACTCATCACAACACTGGCATGCAGGAGAGCAAGGGCTTCATTACCCTAAATTAGATAACAACCACTCATCACAATATTGGCATGCAGGAGAGCTGGGGCATCATTACCCTAAATTAGATAACAACCACTCATCACAATACTGGCATGCAGGAGAGCGAGGCTTCATTACCTTAAATTACATAACGACCACTCATCACAATACTGGCATGCAGAAGAGCGAGGGCTTTATTACCCTAAATTAAATAACAACCACTCATCACAATATTGGCATGCAGAAGAGTGGGGGCTTCATTACCCTAAATTAGATAAAAACCACTCATCACAATACTGGCATGCAGGAGAGCGAGGCTTCATTACCCTAAATTAAATAAGAACCACTCAATAAAATACCGGCATGCAGGAGAGCGAGGGCTTCATTACCCTAAATTAGATAACAACCACTCATCACAATACTGGCATGCAGGAGAGCGAGGCTTCATTACCCTATATTAGATAACAACCAGTCATCACAATACTGGCATGTAGGAGAGCTGGGACTTCATTACCCTAAATTAGATAACAACCACTCATCACAACACTGGCATGGAGGAGAGCTGGGGCTTCATTACCCTAAATTAGATAACAACCACTCATGACAACACTGTTATGCAGGACAGCAAGGGCTTCATTACCCTAAATTAGATAACAACCACTGATCACAATACTGGCATGCAGGAGAGCTGGGGCTTCATTACCCTAAATTAGATAAGAACCACTCAATGAAATACTGGCATGTTGGAGAGCGAGGGCTTCATTACCCTAAATTAGATAACAACCACTCATCACAATACTGGCATGCAGAGAAGCGAGGGCTTTATTACCCTAAATTAAATAACAACCACTCATCACAATATTGGCATACAGAAGAGCGAATGTCTTCATTACCCTAAATTAGATAAATACCACTCATAGCAATACTGGCATGAAAAATTGCGAGTGCTATATTACCCTAAATTAGATAACAACCACTCACCACAATACTGGCAAGCAGGAGAGCTGGGGCTTCATTACCCTAAATTATATAACAACCACTCATCACAATACTGGCATGCAGGAGAGCGGGTGCTTCATTACCCTAAATTATATAACAACCACTCATCACAATACTGGCATGCAGGAGAGCGAGGGTTTCATTACCCTAAAATATATAACAACCACTCATCACAATACTGGCATGCAGGAGAGCGGGGCTTCATTACCCTAAATTTAATAACAACCACTCATCACAATACTGGCATGCAGGAGAGCGGGGGTTTCATTACCCTAAATTAGATAACAACTACTCATCACAACACTGGCATGCAGGAGAGCGGGGGTTTCATTACCCTAAATTAGATAACAACCACTCATCACAATACTGGCATGTAGGAGAGCTGGGGCTTCATTACCCTAAATTAGATAACATCCACTCATAACAATACTGGCATGGAAGAGATCTGGGGCTTCATTACCCTAAATTAGATAACAACCACTCATCACAATACTGGCATGTAGGAGAGCTGGGGCTTGATTACCCTAAATTAGATAACAACCACTCATCACAATACTGGCATGGAAGAGATCTGGGGCTTCATTACCCTAAATTAGATAACAACCACTCATGACAACACTGGTATGCAGGAGAGCGAGGGCTTCATTACCCTAAATTAGATAAGAACCACTCAATAAAATACTGGCATGCAGGAGAGCGGGGGTTTCATTACTCTAAATTAGATAACAACCACTCATCACAACACTGGCATGCAGGAGAGCGAGGGCATCATTACCCTAAATTATCTAACAACCACTCATCACAATACTGGCATGCAGGAGAGCTGGGGCTTCATTACCCTAAATTAGATAAGAACCACTCAATAAAATACTGGCATGTAGGTGAGCGAGGACTTCATTACCCTAAATTAGATAACAACCACTCATCACAATACTGGCATGCAGGAGAGCGAGGGCTTCATTACCCTAAATTAGATAACAACCACTCATCACAATACTGGCATGCAGGAGAGCGAGGCTTCATTACCTTAAATTACATAACGACCACTCATCACAATACTGGCATGCAGAAGAGCGAGGGCTTTATTTAACTAAATTAAATAACAACCACTCATCACAATATTGGCATGCAGAAGAGCGAATGTCTTCATTACCCTAAATTAGATAACAACCACTCATAGCAATACTGGCATGAAAAATTGCGAGTGCTTCATTACCCTAAATTAGATAACAACCACTCACCACAATACTGGCATGCAGGAGAGCGAGGGCTTCATTACCTTAAATTAGACAACAACCACTCATCACAACACTGGCATGCAGGAGAGCGAGGGTTTCATTACCTTAAATTAGATAACAACCACTCATAGCAATACTGGCATGAAAAATTGCGAGTGCTTCATTACCCTAAATTAGATAACAACCACTCATCACAACACTGGCATGCAGGAGAGCGGGGGTTTCATTACCTTAAATTAGATAACAACCACTCATCACAATACTGGCATGCAGGAGATCGGGGGTTTTATTACCCTAAATTAGATAACAACCACTCATCACAACACTGGCATGCAGGAGAGCAAGGGCTTCATTACCCTAAATTAGATAACAACCACTCATCACAATATTGGCATGCAGGAGAGCTGGGGCTTCATTACCCTAAATTAGATAACAACCACTCATCACAATACTGGCATGCAGGAGAGCGAGGCTTCATTACCTTAAATTACATAACGACCACTCATCACAATACTGGCATGCAGAAGAGCGAGGGCTTTATTACCCTAAATTAAATAACAACCACTCATCACAATACCGGCATGCAGAAGAGCGAGGGCTTTATTACCCTAAATTAGATAACAACCACTCATCACAATACTGGCATGCAGGAGAGCGAGGCTTCATTACCTTAAATTACATAACGACCACTCATCACAATACTGGCATGGAGAAGAGCGAATGTCTTCATTACCCTAAATTAGATAACAACCACTCATAGCAATACTGGCATGCAGGAGAGCGAGGCTTCATTACCTTAAATTACATAACGACCACTCATCACAATACTGGCATGCAGGTGAGCGAGGCTTCATTACCTTAAATTACATAACAACCACTCATCACAATACTGGCATGCAGAAGAGCGAATGTCTTCATTACCCTAAATTAGATAACAACCACTCATAGCAATACTGGCATGAAAAATTGCGAGTGCTTCATTACCCTAAATTAGATAACAACCACTCACCACAATACTGGCATGCAGAAGAGCGAATGTCTTCATTACCCTAAATTAAATAACAACCACTCATCACAATACTGGCATGCAGGAGAGCGAATGTCTTCATTACCCTAAATTAAATAACAACCACTCATCACAATATTGGCATGCAGAAGAGCGAATGTCTTCATTACCCTAAATTAAATAACAACCACTCATAGCAATACTGGCATGAAAAATTGCGAGTGCTTCATTACCCTAAATTAGATAACAACCACTCACCACAATACTGGCATGCAGGAGAGCGAGGGCTTCATTACCCTAAATTAGATAACAACCACTCATCACAACACTGGCATGCAGGAGAGCGAGGGCTTCATTACCCTAAATTAGATAACCACTCTTCACAATACTGGCATGCAGGAGAGCGAGGGCTTCAATACCCTAAATTAGATAACAACCACTCATCACAATACTGGCATGCAGGAGAGCGAGGGCTTCATTACCCTAAATTAGATAACAACCACTCATCACAATACTGGCATGCAGGAGAGCGAGGGCTTCAATACCCTAAATTAGATAACAACCACTCTTCACAATACTGGCATGCAGGAGAGCGAGGGCTTCAATACCCTAAATTAGATAACAACCACTCATCACAACAGTGGAATGCAGAAGAGTGGGGGCTTCATTACCCTAAATTAGATAAAAACCACTCATCACAATACTGGCATGCAGGAGAGCGAGGCTTCATTACCCTAAATTAAATAAGAACCACTCAATAAAATACCGGCATGCAGGAGAGCGAGGGCTGCATTACCCTAAATTAGATAACAACCACTCATCACAATACTGGCATGCAGGAGAGCGAGGCTTCATTACCCTATATTAGATAACAACCACTCATCACAATACTGGCATGTAGGAGAGCTGGGACTTCATTACCCTAAATTAGATAACAACCACTCATCACAACACTGGCATGGAGGAGAGCTGGGGCTTCATTACCCTAAATTAGATAACAACCACTCATGACAACACTGTTATGCAGGACAGCAAGGGCTTCATTACCCTAAATTAGATAACAACCACTGATCACAATACTGGCATGCAGGAGAGCTGGGGCTTCATTACCCTAAATTAGATAAGAACCACTCAATGAAATACTGGCATGTTGGAGAGCGAGGGCTTCATTACCCTAAATTAGATAACAACCACTCATCACAATACTGGCATGCAGAGAAGCGAGGGCTTTATTACCCTAAATTAAATAACAACCACTCATCACAATATTGGCATGCAGAAGAGCAAATGTCTTCATTACCCTAAATTAGATAAATACCACTCATAGCAATACTGGCATGAAAAATTGCGAGTGCTATATTACCCTAAATTAGATAACAACCACTCACCACAATACTGGCAAGCAGGAGAGCTGGGGCTTCATTACCCTAAATTATATAACAACCACTCATCACAATACTGGCATGCAGGAGAGCGGGTGCTTCATTACCCTAAATTATATAACAACCACTCATCACAATACTGGCATGCAGGAGAGCGAGGGTTTCATTACCCTAAAATATATAACAACCACTCATCACAATACTGGCATGCAGGAGAGCGGGGCTTCATTACCCTAAATTTAATAACAACCACTCATCACAATACTGGCATGCAGGAGAGCGGGGGTTTCATTACCCTAAATTAGATAACAACTACTCATCACAACACTGGCATGCAGGAGAGCGGGGGTTTCATTACCCTAAATTAGATAACAACCAGTCATCACAACACTGGCATGCAGGAGAGCGAGGGCATCATTACCCTAAATTATCTAACAACCACTCATCACAATACTGGCATGCAGGAGAGCGAGGGCTTCATTACCCTAAATTAGATAACAACCACTCATCACAACACTGGCATGCAGGAGAGCGAGGGCTTAATTACCCTAAATTAGATAACAACCACTCATCACAACACTGGCATGCAGGAGAGCGAGGGCTTGATTACCCTAAATTAGATAACAACCACTCTTCACAATTCTGGCATGCAGGAGAGCGAGGACTTCATTACCCTAAATTAGATAACAACCACTCATCACAACACTGGAATGTAGAAGAGTGGGGGCTTCATTACCCTAAATTTGATAACAACCACTCATCACAACACTGGAATGTAGAAGAGTGGGGGCTTCATTACCCTAAATTTGATAACAACCACTCATCACAATACTGGCATGTAGGAGAGCGGGGGCTTCATTACCTTAAATTAGATAACAACCACTCATCACAATACTGGCATGCAGGAGAGCGGGGGCTTCATTACCCTAAATTAGATAACAACCACTGATCACAATACTGCCATGTAGGAGAGCGGGGGCTTCATTACCCTAAATTAGATAACAACCACTCATTAAAATACTGGCATGTAGGAGAGCTGGGGCTTCATTACCCTAAATTATATAACAACCACTCATTAAAATACTGGCATGTAGGAGAGCGGGGCTATATTACCCTAAATTATATAACAACCACTCATTAAAATACTGGCATGTAGGAGAGCGGGGCTTCATTACCCTAAATTATATAACAACCACTCATTAAAATACTGGCATGTAGGAGAGCGGGGCTATATTACCCTAAATTATATAACAACCACTCATCAGAATACTGGCATGTAGGAGAGCGGGGCTATATTACCCTAAATTATATAACAACCACTGATCACAATACTGCCATGTAGGAGAGCGGGGGCTTCATTACCCTAAATTATATAACAACCACTCATTAAAATACTGGCATGTAGGAGAGCGGGGGCTTCATTACCCTAAATTATATAACAACCACTCATTAAAATACTGGCATGTAGGAGAGCTGGGGCTTCATTACCCTAAATTAGATAACAACCACTCATTAAAATACTGGCATGTAGGAGAGCTGGGGCTTCATTACCCTAAATTATATAACAACCACTCATTAAAATACTGGCATGTAGGAGAGCTGGGGCTTCATTACCCTAAATTAGATAACAACCACTCATTAAAATACTGGCATGTAGGAGAGCGGGGGCTTCATTACCCTAAATTAGATAACAACCACTCATTAAAATACTGGCAAGTAGGAGAGCTGGGGCTTCATTACCCTAAATTAGATAACAACCACTCATCACAACACTGGAATGCAGAAGAGTGGGGGCTTCATTACCCTAAATTTGATAACAACCACTCATCACAATACTGGCATGTAGGAGAGCGGGGGCTTCATTACCTTAAATTAGATAACAACCACTCATCACAATACTGGCATGTAGGAGAGCGCGGGCTTGATTACCCTAAATTAGATAACAACCACTCATAACAATACTGGCATGGAAGAGATCTGGGGCTTCATTACCCTAAATTTGATAACAACCACTCATCACAATACTGGCATGTAGGAGAGCGGGGGCTTCATTACCTTAAATTAGATAACAACCACTCATCACAACACTGGCATGCAGGAGAGCGAGCGCTTCATTACCCTAAATTAGATAACAACCACTCATCACAACACTGGAATGCAGAAGAGTGGGGGCTTCATTACCCTAAATTTGATAACAACCACTCATCACAATACTGGCATGTAGGAGAGCGGGGGCTTCATTACCTTAAATTAGATAACAACCACTCATCACAATACTGGCATGTAGGAGAGCGCGGGCTTGATTACCCTAAATTAGATAACAACCACTCATAACAATACTGGCATGGAAGAGATCTGGGGCTTCATTACCCTAAATTAGATAACAACCACTCATCACAATACTGGCATGTAGGAGAGCTGGGGCTTCATTACCCTAAATTAGATAACATCCACTCATCACAATACTGGCATGGAAGAGATCTGGGGCTTCATTACCCTAAATTAGATAACAACCACTCATCACAATACTGGCATGTAGGAGAGCTGGGGCTTGATTACCCTAAATTAGATAACAACCACTCATCACAATACTGGCATGGAAGAGATCTGGGGCTTCATTACCCTAAATTAGATAAGAACCACTCAATAAAATACTGGCATGTAGGAGAGCGAGGGCTTCATTACCCTAAATTAGATAACAACCACTCATCACAATACTGGCATGCAGGAGAGCGAGTGCTTCATTACCCTATATTAGATAACAACCACTCATCACAATACTGGCATGCAGAAGAACGAGGGCTTTATTACCCTAAATTAAATCACAACCACTCATCACAATATTGGCATGCAGAACAGCGAATGTCATCGTTACCCTAAATTAGATAACAACAACTCATAGCAATACTGGCATGAAAAATTGCGAGTGCTATATTACCCTAAATTAGATAGCAACCACTCACCACAATACTGGCAAGCAGGAGAGCTGGGGCTTCATTATTCTAAATTATATAACAACCACTCATCACAATACTGGCATGCAGGAGAGCGGGTGCTTCATTACCCTAAATTATATAACAACCACTCATCACAATACTGGCATGCAGGAGAGCGAGGGTTTCATTACCCTAAAATATATAACAACCACTCATAACAATACTGGCATGCAGGAGAGCGGGGCTTCATTACCCTAAATTTAATAACAACCACTCATCACAATACTGGCATGCAGGAGAGCGGGGGTTTCATTACCCTAAATTAGATAACAACTACTCATCACAACACTGGCATGCAGGAGAGCGGGGGTTTCATTACCCTAAATTAGATAACAACCACTCATCACAACACTGGCATGCAGGAGAGCGAGGGCATCATTACCCTAAATTATCTAACAACCACTCATCACAATACTGGCATGTAGGTGAGCGAGGACTTCATTACCCTAAATTAGATAACAACCACTTATCACAATACTGGCATGCAGGAGAGCGAGGGCTTCATTACCCTAAATTAGATAACAACCACTCATCACAATACTGGCATGCAGGAGAGCGAGGGTTTCATTACCCTAAAATATATAACAACCACTCATAACAATACTGGCATGCAGGAGAGCGGGGCTTCATTACCCTAAATTTAATAACAACCACTCATCACAATACTGGCATGCAGGAGAGCGGGGGTTTCATTACCCTAAATTAGATAACAACTACTCATCACAACACTGGCATGCAGGAGAGCGGGGGTTTCATTACCCTAAATTAGATAACAACCACTCATCACAACACTGGCATGCAGGAGAGCGAGGGCTTCATTACCCTAAATTATCTAACAACCACTCATCACAATACTGGCATGCAGGAGAGCTGGGGCTTCATTACCTTAAATTAGATAAGAACCACTCAATAAAATACTGGCATGTAGGTGAGCGAGGACTTCATTACCCTAAATTAGATAACAACCACTTATCACAATACTGGCATGCAGGAGAGCTGGGGCTTCATTACCCTAAATTAGAAAACAACCACTCATAACAATACTGGCATGCAGGAGAGCTGGGGCTTCATTACCTTAAATTAGATAAGAACCACTCAATAAAATACTGGCATGTAGGTGAGCGAGGACTTCATTACCCTAAATTAGATAAGAACCACTCAATAAAATACTGGCATGTAGGTGAGCGAGGACTTCATTACCCTAAATTAGATAACAACCACTTATCACAATACTGGCATGCAGGAGAGCTGGGGCTTCATTACCTTAAATTAGATAACAACCACTCATCACAATACTGGCATGCAGGAGAGCTGGGGCTTCATTACCCTAAATTAGATAACAACCACTTATCACAATACTGGCATGCAGGAGAGCTGGGGCTTCATTACCTTAAATTAGATAACAACCACTTATCACAATACTGGCATGCAGGAGAGCTGGGGCTTCATTACCCTAAATTAGATAACAACCACTCATCACAATACTGGCATGTAGGAGAGCGGGGGCTTCATTACCCTAAATTAGATAACAACCACTCATCACAATACTGGCATGCAGGAGAGCGAGGCTTCATTACCTTAAATTACATAACGACCACTCATCACAATACTGGCATGCAGAAGAGCGAGTGCTTTATTTAACTAAATTAAATAACAACCACTCATCACAATATTGGCATGCAGAAGAGCGAATGTCTTCATTACCCTAAATTAGATAACAACCACTCATAGCAATACTGGCATGAAAAATTGCGCGTGCTTCATTACCCTAAATAAGATAACAACCACTCACCACAATACTGGCATGCAGGAGAGCGAGGGCTTCATTACCTTAAATTAGATAACAACCATTCATCACAACACTGGCATGCAGGAGAGCGGGGGTTTCATTACCCTAAATTAGATAACAACCACTCATAGCAATACTGGCATGAAAAATTGCGAGTGCTTCATTACCCTAAATTAGATAACAACCACTCATCACAACACTGGCATGCAGGAGAGCGGGGGTTTCATTACCTTAAATTAGATAACAACCACTCATCACAATACTGGCATGCAGGAGATCGGGGGTTTTATTACTCTAAATTAGATAACAACCACTCATCACAACACTGGCATGCAGGAGAGCAAGGGCTTCATTACCCTAAATTAGATAACAACCAGTCATCACAATATTGGCATGCAGGAGAGCTGGGGCTTCATTACCCTAAATTAGATAACAACCACTCATCACAATACTGGCATGCAGGAGAGCGAGGCTTCATTACCTTAAATTACATAACGACCACTCATCACAATACTGGCATGCAGAAGAGCGAGGGCTTTATTACCCTAAATTAAATAACAACCACTCATCACAATATTGGCATGCAGAAGAGTGGGGGCTTCATTACCCTAAATTAGATAAAAACCACTCATCACAATACTGGCATGCAGGAGAGCGAGGCTTCATTACCCTAAATTAAATAAGAACCACTCAATAAAATACCGGCATGCAGGAGAGCGAGGGCTTCATTACCCTAAATTAGATAACAACCACTCATCACAATACTGGCATGCAGGAGAGCGAGGCTTCATTACCCTATATTAGATAACAACCACTCATCACAATACTGGCATGTAGGAGAGCTGGGACTTCATTACCCTAAATTAGATAACAACCACTCATCACAACACTGGCATGGAGGAGAGCTGGGGCTTCATTACCCTAAATTAGATAACAACCACTCATGACAACACTGTTATGCAGGACAGCAAGGGCTTCATTACCCTAAATTAGATAACAACCACTGATCACAATACTGGCATGCAGGAGAGCTGGGGCTTCATTACCCTAAATTAGATAAGAACCACTCAATGAAATACTGGCATGTTGGAGAGCGAGGGCTTCATTACCCTAAATTAGATAACAACCACTCATCACAATACTGGCATGCAGAGAAGCGAGGGCTTTATTACCCTAAATTAAATAACAACCACTCATCACAATATTGGCATACAGAAGAGCGAATGTCTTCATTACCCTAAATTAGATAAATACCACTCATAGCAATACTGGCATGAAAAATTGCGAGTGCTATATTACCCTAAATTAGATAACAACCACTCACCACAATACTGGCAAGCAGGAGAGCTGGGGCTTCATTACCCTAAATTATATAACAACCACTCATCACAATACTGGCATGCAGGAGAGCGGGTGCTTCATTACCCTAAATTATATAACAACCACTCATCACAATACTGGCATGCAGGAGAGCGAGGGTTTCATTACCCTAAAATATATAACAACCACTCATCACAATACTGGCATGCAGGAGAGCGGGGCTTCATTACCCTAAATTTAATAACAACCACTCATCACAATACTGGCATGCAGGAGAGCGGGGGTTTCATTACCCTAAATTAGATAACAACTACTCATCACAACACTGGCATGCAGGAGAGCGGGGGTTTCATTACCCTAAATTAGATAACAACCACTCATCACAATACTGGCATGTAGGAGAGCTGGGGCTTCATTACCCTAAATTAGATAACATCCACTCATAACAATACTGGCATGGAAGAGATCTGGGGCTTCATTACCCTAAATTAGATAACAACCACTCATCACAATACTGGCATGTAGGAGAGCTGGGGCTTGATTACCCTAAATTAGATAACAACCACTCATCACAATACTGGCATGGAAGAGATCTGGGGCTTCATTACCCTAAATTAGATAACAACCACTCATGACAACACTGGTATGCAGGAGAGCGAGGGCTTCATTACCCTAAATTAGATAAGAACCACTCAATAAAATACTGGCATGTAGGAGAGCGAGGGCTTCATTACCCTAAATTAGATAACAACCACTCATCACAATACTGGCATGCAGGAGAGCGAGTGCTTCATTACCCTATATTAGATAACAACCACTCATCACAATACTGGCATGCAGAAGAACGAGGGCTTTATTACCCTAAATTAAATCACAACCACTCATCACAATATTGGCATGCAGAAGAGCGAATGTCATCGTTACCCTAAATTAGATAACAACAACTCATAGCAATACTGGCATGAAAAATTGCGAGTGCTATATTACCCTAAATTAGATAGCAACCACTCACCACAATACTGGCAAGCAGGAGAGCTGGGGCTTCATTATTCTAAATTATATAACAACCACTCATCACAATACTGGCATGCAGGAGAGCGGGTGCTTCATTACCCTAAATTATATAACAACCACTCATCACAATACTGGCATGCAGGAGAGCGAGGGTTTCATTACCCTAAAATATATAACAACCACTCATAACAATACTGGCATGCAGGAGAGCGGGGCTTCATTACCCTAAATTTAATAACAACCACTCATCACAATACTGGCATGCAGGAGAGCGGGGGTTTCATTACCCTAAATTAGATAACAACTACTCATCACAACACTGGCATGCAGGAGAGCGGGGGTTTCATTACCCTAAATTAGATAACAACCACTCATCACAACACTGGCATGCAGGAGAGCGAGGGCATCATTACCCTAAATTATCTAACAACCACTCATCACAATACTGGCATGCAGGAGAGCTGGGGCTTCATTACCCTAAATTAGATAAGAACCACTCAATAAAATACTGGCATGTAGGTGAGCGAGGACTTCATTACCCTAAATTAGATAACAACCACTTATCACAATACTGGCATGCAGGAGAGCGAGGGCTTCATTACCCTAAATTAGATAACAACCACTCATCACAATACTGGCATGCAGGAGAGCGAGGGTTTCATTACCCTAAAATATATAACAACCACTCATAACAATACTGGCATGCAGGAGAGCGGGGCTTCATTACCCTAAATTTAATAACAACCACTCATCACAATACTGGCATGCAGGAGAGCGGGGGTTTCATTACCCTAAATTAGATAACAACTACTCATCACAACACTGGCATGCAGGAGAGCGGGGGTTTCATTACCCTAAATTAGATAACAACCACTCATCACAACACTGGCATGCAGGAGAGCGAGGGCATCATTACCCTAAATTATCTAACAACCACTCATCACAATACTGGCATGCAGGAGAGCTGGGGCTTCATTACCCTAAATTAGATAAGAACCACTCAATAAAATACTGGCATGTAGGTGAGCGAGGACTTCATTACCCTAAATTAGATAACAACCACTTATCACAATACTGGCATGCAGGAGAGCGAGGGCTTCATTACCCTAAATTAGATAACAACCACTCATCACAATACTGGCATGCAGGAGAGCGAGGCTTCATTACCTTAAATTACATAACGACCACTCATCACAATACTGGCATGCAGAAGAGCGAGTGCTTTATTTAACTAAATTAAATAACAACCACTCATCACAATATTGGCATGCAGAAGAGCGAATGTCTTCATTACCCTAAATTAGATAACAGCCACTCATAGCAATACTGGCATGAAAAATTGCGCGTGCTTCATTACCCTAAATAAGATAACAACCACTCACCACAATACTGGCATGCAGGAGAGCGAGGGCTTCATTACCTTAAATTAGATAACAACCACTCATCACAACACTGGCATGCAGGAGAGCGGGGGTTTCATTACCTTAAATTAGATAACAACCACTCATAGCAATACTGGCATGAAAAATTGCGAGTGCTTCATTACCCTAAATTAGATAACAACCACTCATCACAACACTGGCATGCAGGAGAGCGGGGGTTTCATTACCTTAAATTAGATAACAACCATTCATCACAATACTGGCATGCAGGAGATCGGGGGTTTTATTACTCTAAATTAGATAACAACCACTCATCACAACACTGGCATGCAGGAGAGCGGGGGTTTCATTACCTTAAATTAGATAACAACCACTCATCACAATACTGGCATGCAGGAGATCGGGGGTTTTATTACTCTAAATTAGATAACAACCACTCATCACAACACTGGCATGCAGGAGAGCAAGGGCTTCATTACCCTAAATTAGATAACAACCACTGATCACAATACTGGCATGCAGGAGAGCAAGGGCTTCATTACCCTAAATTAGATAACAACCACTCATCACAATATTGGCATGCAGGAGAGCAAGGGCTTCATTACCCTAAATTAGATAACAACCACTCATCACAATACTGGCATGCAGGAGAGCAAGGGCTTCATTACCCTAAATTAGATAACAACCACTCATCACAACACTGGCATGCAGGAGAGCAAGGGCTTCATTACCCTAAATTAGATAACAACCACTCATCACAATATTGGCATGCAGGAGAGCTGGGGCATCATTACCCTAAATTAGATAACAACCACTCATCACAATACTGGCATGCAGGAGAGCGAGGCTTCATTACCTTAAATTACATAACGACCACTCATCACAATACTGGCATGCAGAAGAGCGAGGGCTTTATTACCCTAAATTAAATAACAACCACTCATCACAATATTGGCATGCAGAAGAGTGGGGGCTTCATTACCCTAAATTAGATAACAACCACTCATCACAACACTGGAATGTAGAAGAGTGGGGGCTTCATTACCCTAAATTTGATAACAACCACTCATCACAACACTGGAATGTAGAAGAGTGGGGGCTTCATTACCCTAAATTAGATAACAACCACTCATCACAACACTGGAATGTAGAAGAGTGGGGGCTTCATTACCCTAAATTTGATAACAACCACTCATCACAACACTGGAATGTAGAAGAGTGGGGGCTTCATTACCCTAAATTAGATAACAACCACTCATCACAACACTGGAATGTAGAAGAGTGGGGGCTTCATTACCCTAAATTAGATAACAACCACTCATCACAACACTGGAATGTAGAAGAGTGGGGGCTTCATTACCCTAAATTTGATAACAACCACTCATCACAACACTGGAATGTAGAAGAGTGGGGGCTTCATTACCCTAAATTAGATAACAACCACTGATCACAATACTGCCATGTAGGAGAGCGGGGGCTTCATTACCCTAAATTAGATAACAACCACTCATTAAAATACTGGCATGTAGGAGAGCTGGGGCTTCATTACCCTAAATTATATAACAACCACTCATTAAAATACTGGCATGTAGGAGAGCGGGGCTATATTACCCTAAATTATATAACAACCACTCATTAAAATACTGGCATGTAGGAGAGCGGGGCTTCATTACCCTAAATTATATAACAACCACTCATTAAAATACTGGCATGTAGGAGAGCGGGGCTATATTACCCTAAATTATATAACAACCACTCATCAGAATACTGGCATGTAGGAGAGCGGGGGCTTCATTACCCTAAATTATATAACAACCACTCATTAAAATACTGGCATGTAGGAGAGCGGGGGCTTCATTACCCTAAATTATATAACAACCACTCATTAAAATACTGGCATGTAGGAGAGCTGGGGCTTCATTACCCTAAATTATATAACAACCACTCATTAAAATACTGGCATGTAGGAGAGCTGGGGCTTCATTACCCTAAATTATATAACAACCACTCATTAAAATACTGGCATGTAGGAGAGCGGGGGCTTCATTACCCTAAATTATATAACAACCACTCATTAAAATACTGGCATGTAGGAGAGCTGGGGCTTCATTACCCTAAATTATATAACAACCACTCATTAAAATACTGGCATGTAGGAGAGCTGGGGCTTCATTACCCTAAATTAGATAACAACCACTCATTAAAATACTGGCATGTAGGAGAGCTGGGGCTTCATTACCCTAAATTATATAACAACCACTCATTAAAATACTGGCATGTAGGAGAGCTGGGGCTTCATTACCCTAAATTAGATAACAACCACTCATTAAAATACTGGCATGTAGGAGAGCGGGGGCTTCATTACCCTAAATTAGATAACAACCACTCATTAAAATACTGGCATGTAGGAGAGCTGGGGCTTCATTACCCTAAATTAGATAACAACCACTCATCACAACACTGGAATGCAGAAGAGTGGGGGCTTCATTACCCTAAATTTGATAACAACCACTCATCACAATACTGGCATGTAGGAGAGCGCGGGCTTGATTACCCTAAATTAGATAACAACCACTCATAACAATACTGGCATGGAAGAGATCTGGGGCTTCATTACCCTAAATTTGATAACAACCACTCATCACAATACTGGCATGTAGGAGAGCGGGGGCTTCATTACCTTAAATTAGATAACAACCACTCATCACAACACTGGCATGCAGGAGAGCGAGCGCTTCATTACCCTAAATTAGATAACAACCACTCATCACAACACTGGAATGCAGAAGAGTGGGGGCTTCATTACCCTAAATTTGATAACAACCACTCATCACAATACTGGCATGTAGGAGAGCGGGGGCTTCATTACCTTAAATTAGATAACAACCACTCATCACAATACTGGCATGTAGGAGAGCGCGGGCTTGATTACCCTAAATTAGATAACAACCACTCATAACAATACTGGCATGGAAGAGATCTGGGGCTTCATTACCCTAAATTAGATAACAACCACTCATCACAATACTGGCATGTAGGAGAGCTGGGGCTTCATTACCTTAAATTAGATAACATCCACTCATCACAATACTGGCATGGAAGAGATCTGGGGCTTCATTACCCTAAATTAGATAACAACCACTCATCACAATACTGGCATGGAAGAGATCTGGGGCTTCATTACCCTAAATTAGATAACATCCACTCATCACAATACTGGCATGGAAGAGATCTGGGGCTTCATTACCCTAAATTAGATAACAACCACTCATCACAATACTGGCATGTAGGAGAGCTGGGGCTTGATTACCCTAAATTAGATAACAACCACTCATCACAATACTGGCATGGAAGAGATCTGGGGCTTCATTACCCTAAATTAGATAAGAACCACTCAATAAAATACTGGCATGTAGGAGAGCGAGGGCTTCATTACCCTAAATTAGATAACAACCACTCATCACAATACTGGCATGCAGGAGAGCGAGTGCTTCATTACCCTATATTAGATAACAACCACTCATCACAATACTGGCATGCAGAAGAACGAGGGCTTTATTACCCTAAATTAAATCACAACCACTCATCACAATATTGGCATGCAGAACAGCGAATGTCATCGTTACCCTAAATTAGATAACAACAACTCATAGCAATACTGGCATGAAAAATTGCGAGTGCTATATTACCCTAAATTAGATAGCAACCACTCACCACAATACTGGCAAGCAGGAGAGCTGGGGCTTCATTATTCTAAATTATATAACAACCACTCATCACAATACTGGCATGCAGGAGAGCGGGTGCTTCATTACCCTAAATTATATAACAACCACTCATCACAATACTGGCATGCAGGAGAGCGAGGGTTTCATTACCCTAAAATATATAACAACCACTCATAACAATACTGGCATGCAGGAGAGCGGGGCTTCATTACCCTAAATTTAATAACAACCACTCATCACAATACTGGCATGCAGGAGAGCGGGGGTTTCATTACCCTAAATTAGATAACAACTACTCATCACAACACTGGCATGCAGGAGAGCGGGGGTTTCATTACCCTAAATTAGATAACAACCACTCATCACAACACTGGCATGCAGGAGAGCGAGGGCATCATTACCCTAAATTATCTAACAACCACTCATCACAATACTGGCATGCAGGAGAGCTGGGGCTTCATTACCCTAAATTAGATAAGAACCACTCAATAAAATACTGGCATGTAGGTGAGCGAGGACTTCATTACCCTAAATTAGATAACAACCACTTATCACAATACTGGCATGCAGGAGAGCGAGGGCTTCATTACCCTAAATTAGATAACAACCACTCATCACAATACTGGCATGCAGGAGAGCGAGGGTTTCATTACCCTAAAATATATAACAACCACTCATAACAATACTGGCATGCAGGAGAGCGGGGCTTCATTACCCTAAATTTAATAACAACCACTCATCACAATACTGGCATGCAGGAGAGCGGGGGTTTCATTACCCTAAATTAGATAACAACTACTCATCACAACACTGGCATGCAGGAGAGCGGGGGTTTCATTACCCTAAATTAGATAACAACCACTCATCACAACACTGGCATGCAGGAGAGCGAGGGCATCATTACCCTAAATTATCTAACAACCACTCATCACAATACTGGCATGCAGGAGAGCTGGGGCTTCATTACCTTAAATTAGATAAGAACCACTCAATAAAATACTGGCATGTAGGTGAGCGAGGACTTCATTACCCTAAATTAGATAACAACCACTTATCACAATACTGGCATGCAGGAGAGCTGGGGCTTCATTACCCTAAATTAGAAAACAACCACTCATAACAATACTGGCATGCAGGAGAGCTGGGGCTTCATTACCCTAAATTAGATAAGAACCACTCAATAAAATACTGGCATGTAGGTGAGCGAGGACTTCATTACCCTAAATTAGATAACAACCACTTATCACAATACTGGCATGCAGGAGAGCTGGGGCTTCATTACCTTAAATTAGATAACAACCACTCATCACAATACTGGCATGCAGGAGAGCTGGGGCTTCATTACCCTAAATTAGATAACAACCACTTATCACAATACTGGCATGCAGGAGAGCTGGGGCTTCATTACCTTAAATTAGATAACAACAACTTATCACAATACTGGCATGCAGGAGAGCTGGGGCTTCATTACCCTAAATTAGATAACAACCACTCATCACAATACTGGCATGTAGGAGAGCGGGGGCTTCATTACCCTAAATTAGATAACAACCACTCATCACAATACTGGCATGCAGGAGAGCGAGGCTTCATTACCTTAAATTACATAACGACCACTCATCACAATACTGGCATGCAGAAGAGCGAGTGCTTTATTTAACTAAATTAAATAACAACCACTCATCACAATATTGGCATGCAGAAGAGCGAATGTCTTCATTACCCTAAATTAGATAACAACCACTCATAGCAATACTGGCATGAAAAATTGCGCGTGCTTCATTACCCTAAATAAGATAACAACCACTCACCACAATACTGGCATGCAGGAGAGCGAGGGCTTCATTACCTTAAATTAGATAACAACCATTCATCACAACACTGGCATGCAGGAGAGCGGGGGTTTCATTACCCTAAATTAGATAACAACCACTCATAGCAATACTGGCATGAAAAATTGCGAGTGCTTCATTACCCTAAATTAGATAACAACCACTCATCACAACACTGGCATGCAGGAGAGCGGGGGTTTCATTACCTTAAATTAGATAACAACCACTCATCACAATACTGGCATGCAGGAGATCGGGGGTTTTATTACTCTAAATTAGATAACAACCACTCATCACAACACTGGCATGCAGGAGAGCAAGGGCTTCATTACCCTAAATTAGATAACAACCACTCATCACAATATTGGCATGCAGGAGAGCTGGGGCATCATTACCCTAAATTAGATAACAACCACTCATCACAATACTGGCATGCAGGAGAGCGAGGCTTCATTACCTTAAATTACATAACGACCACTCATCACAATACTGGCATGCAGAAGAGCGAGGGCTTTATTACCCTAAATTAAATAACAACCACTCATCACAATATTGGCATGCAGAAGAGTGGGGGCTTCATTACCCTAAATTAGATAAAAACCACTCATCACAATACTGGCATGCAGGAGAGCGAGGCTTCATTACCCTAAATTAAATAAGAACCACTCAATAAAATACCGGCATGCAGGAGAGCGAGGGCTTCATTACCCTAAATTAGATAACAACCACTCATCACAATACTGGCATGCAGGAGAGCGAGGCTTCATTACCCTATATTAGATAACAACCAGTCATCACAATACTGGCATGTAGGAGAGCTGGGACTTCATTACCCTAAATTAGATAACAACCACTCATCACAACACTGGCATGGAGGAGAGCTGGGGCTTCATTACCCTAAATTAGATAACAACCACTCATGACAACACTGTTATGCAGGACAGCAAGGGCTTCATTACCCTAAATTAGATAACAACCACTGATCACAATACTGGCATGCAGGAGAGCTGGGGCTTCATTACCCTAAATTAGATAAGAACCACTCAATGAAATACTGGCATGTTGGAGAGCGAGGGCTTCATTACCCTAAATTAGATAACAACCACTCATCACAATACTGGCATGCAGAGAAGCGAGGGCTTTATTACCCTAAATTAAATAACAACCACTCATCACAATATTGGCATACAGAAGAGCGAATGTCTTCATTACCCTAAATTAGATAAATACCACTCATAGCAATACTGGCATGAAAAATTGCGAGTGCTATATTACCCTAAATTAGATAACAACCACTCACCACAATACTGGCAAGCAGGAGAGCTGGGGCTTCATTACCCTAAATTATATAACAACCACTCATCACAATACTGGCATGCAGGAGAGCGGGTGCTTCATTACCCTAAATTATATAACAACCACTCATCACAATACTGGCATGCAGGAGAGCGAGGGTTTCATTACCCTAAAATATATAACAACCACTCATCACAATACTGGCATGCAGGAGAGCGGGGCTTCATTACCCTAAATTTAATAACAACCACTCATCACAATACTGGCATGCAGGAGAGCGGGGGTTTCATTACCCTAAATTAGATAACAACTACTCATCACAACACTGGCATGCAGGAGAGCGGGGGTTTCATTACCCTAAATTAGATAACAACCACTCATCACAATACTGGCATGTAGGAGAGCTGGGGCTTCATTACCCTAAATTAGATAACATCCACTCATAACAATACTGGCATGGAAGAGATCTGGGGCTTCATTACCCTAAATTAGATAACAACCACTCATCACAATACTGGCATGTAGGAGAGCTGGGGCTTGATTACCCTAAATTAGATAACAACCACTCATCACAATACTGGCATGGAAGAGATCTGGGGCTTCATTACCCTAAATTAGATAACAACCACTCATGACAACACTGGTATGCAGGAGAGCGAGGGCTTCATTACCCTAAATTAGATAAGAACCACTCAATAAAATACTGGCATGCAGGAGAGCGGGGGTTTCATTACTCTAAATTAGATAACAACCACTCATCACAACACTGGCATGCAGGAGAGCGAGGGCATCATTACCCTAAATTATCTAACAACCACTCATCACAATACTGGCATGCAGGAGAGCTGGGGCTTCATTACCCTAAATTAGATAAGAACCACTCAATAAAATACTGGCATGTAGGTGAGCGAGGACTTCATTACCCTAAATTAGATAACAACCACTCATCACAATACTGGCATGCAGGAGAGCGAGGGCTTCATTACCCTAAATTAGATAACAACCACTCATCACAATACTGGCATGCAGGAGAGCGAGGCTTCATTACCTTAAATTACATAACGACCACTCATCACAATACTGGCATGCAGAAGAGCGAGGGCTTTATTTAACTAAATTAAATAACAACCACTCATCACAATATTGGCATGCAGAAGAGCGAATGTCTTCATTACCCTAAATTAGATAACAACCACTCATAGCAATACTGGCATGAAAAATTGCGAGTGCTTCATTACCCTAAATTAGATAACAACCACTCACCACAATACTGGCATGCAGGAGAGCGAGGGCTTCATTACCTTAAATTAGACAACAACCACTCATCACAACACTGGCATGCAGGAGAGCGAGGGTTTCATTACCTTAAATTAGATAACAACCACTCATAGCAATACTGGCATGAAAAATTGCGAGTGCTTCATTACCCTAAATTAGATAACAACCACTCATCACAACACTGGCATGCAGGAGAGCGGGGGTTTCATTACCTTAAATTAGATAACAACCACTCATCACAATACTGGCATGCAGGAGATCGGGGGTTTTATTACCCTAAATTAGATAACAACCACTCATCACAACACTGGCATGCAGGAGAGCAAGGGCTTCATTACCCTAAATTAGATAACAACCACTCATCACAATATTGGCATGCAGGAGAGCTGGGGCTTCATTACCCTAAATTAGATAACAACCACTCATCACAATACTGGCATGCAGGAGAGCGAGGCTTCATTACCTTAAATTACATAACGACCACTCATCACAATACTGGCATGCAGAAGAGCGAGGGCTTTATTACCCTAAATTAAATAACAACCACTCATCACAATACCGGCATGCAGAAGAGCGAGGGCTTTATTACCCTAAATTAGATAACAACCACTCATCACAATACTGGCATGCAGGAGAGCGAGGCTTCATTACCTTAAATTACATAACGACCACTCATCACAATACTGGCATGGAGAAGAGCGAATGTCTTCATTACCCTAAATTAGATAACAACCACTCATAGCAATACTGGCATGCAGGAGAGCGAGGCTTCATTACCTTAAATTACATAACGACCACTCATCACAATACTGGCATGCAGGTGAGCGAGGCTTCATTACCTTAAATTACATAACAACCACTCATCACAATACTGGCATGCAGAAGAGCGAATGTCTTCATTACCCTAAATTAGATAACAACCACTCATAGCAATACTGGCATGAAAAATTGCGAGTGCTTCATTACCCTAAATTAGATAACAACCACTCACCACAATACTGGCATGCAGAAGAGCGAATGTCTTCATTACCCTAAATTAAATAACAACCACTCATCACAATACTGGCATGCAGGAGAGCGAATGTCTTCATTACCCTAAATTAAATAACAACCACTCATCACAATATTGGCATGCAGAAGAGCGAATGTCTTCATTACCCTAAATTAAATAACAACCACTCATAGCAATACTGGCATGAAAAATTGCGAGTGCTTCATTACCCTAAATTAGATAACAACCACTCACCACAATACTGGCATGCAGGAGAGCGAGGGCTTCATTACCCTAAATTAGATAACAACCACTCATCACAACACTGGCATGCAGGAGAGCGAGGGCTTCATTACCCTAAATTAGATAACCACTCTTCACAATACTGGCATGCAGGAGAGCGAGGGCTTCAATACCCTAAATTAGATAACAACCACTCATCACAATACTGGCATGCAGGAGAGCGAGGGCTTCATTACCCTAAATTAGATAACAACCACTCATCACAATACTGGCATGCAGGAGAGCGAGGGCTTCAATACCCTAAATTAGATAACAACCACTCTTCACAATACTGGCATGCAGGAGAGCGAGGGCTTCAATACCCTAAATTAGATAACAACCACTCATCACAACAGTGGAATGCAGAAGAGTGGGGGCTTCATTACCCTAAATTAGATAAAAACCACTCATCACAATACTGGCATGCAGGAGAGCGAGGCTTCATTACCCTAAATTAAATAAGAACCACTCAATAAAATACCGGCATGCAGGAGAGCGAGGGCTGCATTACCCTAAATTAGATAACAACCACTCATCACAATACTGGCATGCAGGAGAGCGAGGCTTCATTACCCTATATTAGATAACAACCACTCATCACAATACTGGCATGTAGGAGAGCTGGGACTTCATTACCCTAAATTAGATAACAACCACTCATCACAACACTGGCATGGAGGAGAGCTGGGGCTTCATTACCCTAAATTAGATAACAACCACTCATGACAACACTGTTATGCAGGACAGCAAGGGCTTCATTACCCTAAATTAGATAACAACCACTGATCACAATACTGGCATGCAGGAGAGCTGGGGCTTCATTACCCTAAATTAGATAAGAACCACTCAATGAAATACTGGCATGTTGGAGAGCGAGGGCTTCATTACCCTAAATTAGATAACAACCACTCATCACAATACTGGCATGCAGAGAAGCGAGGGCTTTATTACCCTAAATTAAATAACAACCACTCATCACAATATTGGCATGCAGAAGAGCAAATGTCTTCATTACCCTAAATTAGATAAATACCACTCATAGCAATACTGGCATGAAAAATTGCGAGTGCTATATTACCCTAAATTAGATAACAACCACTCACCACAATACTGGCAAGCAGGAGAGCTGGGGCTTCATTACCCTAAATTATATAACAACCACTCATCACAATACTGGCATGCAGGAGAGCGGGTGCTTCATTACCCTAAATTATATAACAACCACTCATCACAATACTGGCATGCAGGAGAGCGAGGGTTTCATTACCCTAAAATATATAACAACCACTCATCACAATACTGGCATGCAGGAGAGCGGGGCTTCATTACCCTAAATTTAATAACAACCACTCATCACAATACTGGCATGCAGGAGAGCGGGGGTTTCATTACCCTAAATTAGATAACAACTACTCATCACAACACTGGCATGCAGGAGAGCGGGGGTTTCATTACCCTAAATTAGATAACAACCAGTCATCACAACACTGGCATGCAGGAGAGCGAGGGCATCATTACCCTAAATTATCTAACAACCACTCATCACAATACTGGCATGCAGGAGAGCGAGGGCTTCATTACCCTAAATTAGATAACAACCACTCATCACAACACTGGCATGCAGGAGAGCGAGGGCTTAATTACCCTAAATTAGATAACAACCACTCATCACAACACTGGCATGCAGGAGAGCGAGGGCTTGATTACCCTAAATTAGATAACAACCACTCTTCACAATTCTGGCATGCAGGAGAGCGAGGACTTCATTACCCTAAATTAGATAACAACCACTCATCACAACACTGGAATGTAGAAGAGTGGGGGCTTCATTACCCTAAATTTGATAACAACCACTCATCACAACACTGGAATGTAGAAGAGTGGGGGCTTCATTACCCTAAATTTGATAACAACCACTCATCACAATACTGGCATGTAGGAGAGCGGGGGCTTCATTACCTTAAATTAGATAACAACCACTCATCACAATACTGGCATGTAGGAGAGCGGGGGCTTCATTACCTTAAATTAGATAACAACCACTCATCACAATACTGGCATGCAGGAGAGCGGGGGCTTCATTACCCTAAATTAGATAACAACCACTGATCACAATACTGCCATGTAGGAGAGCGGGGGCTTCATTACCCTAAATTAGATAACAACCACTCATTAAAATACTGGCATGTAGGAGAGCTGGGGCTTCATTACCCTAAATTATATAACAACCACTCATTAAAATACTGGCATGTAGGAGAGCGGGGCTATATTACCCTAAATTATATAACAACCACTCATTAAAATACTGGCATGTAGGAGAGCGGGGCTTCATTACCCTAAATTATATAACAACCACTCATTAAAATACTGGCATGTAGGAGAGCGGGGCTATATTACCCTAAATTATATAACAACCACTCATCAGAATACTGGCATGTAGGAGAGCGGGGCTATATTACCCTAAATTATATAACAACCACTGATCACAATACTGCCATGTAGGAGAGCGGGGGCTTCATTACCCTAAATTATATAACAACCACTCATTAAAATACTGGCATGTAGGAGAGCGGGGGCTTCATTACCCTAAATTATATAACAACCACTCATTAAAATACTGGCATGTAGGAGAGCTGGGGCTTCATTACCCTAAATTAGATAACAACCACTCATTAAAATACTGGCATGTAGGAGAGCTGGGGCTTCATTACCCTAAATTATATAACAACCACTCATTAAAATACTGGCATGTAGGAGAGCTGGGGCTTCATTACCCTAAATTATATAACAACCACTCATCACAATACTGGCATGCAGGAGAGCTGGGGCTTCATTACCCTAAATTAGATAACAACCACTCATTAAAATACTGGCATGTAGGAGAGCGGGGGCTTCATTACCCTAAATTAGATAACAACCACTCATTAAAATACTGGCAAGTAGGAGAGCTGGGGCTTCATTACCCTAAATTAGATAACAACCACTCATCACAACACTGGAATGCAGAAGAGTGGGGGCTTCATTACCCTAAATTTGATAACAACCACTCATCACAATACTGGCATGTAGGAGAGCGGGGGCTTCATTACCTTAAATTAGATAACAACCACTCATCACAATACTGGCATGTAGGAGAGCGCGGGCTTGATTACCCTAAATTAGATAACAACCACTCATAACAATACTGGCATGGAAGAGATCTGGGGCTTCATTACCCTAAATTTGATAACAACCACTCATCACAATACTGGCATGTAGGAGAGCGGGGGCTTCATTACCTTAAATTAGATAACAACCACTCATCACAACACTGGCATGCAGGAGAGCGAGCGCTTCATTACCCTAAATTAGATAACAACCACTCTTCACAATACTGGCATGCAGGAGAGCGAGCGCTTCATTACCCTAAATTAGATAACAACCACTCATCACAACACTGGAATGCAGAAGAGTGGGGGCTTCATTACCCTAAATTTGATAACAACCACTCATCACAATACTGGCATGTAGGAGAGCGGGGGCTTCATTACCTTAAATTAGATAACAACCACTCATCACAATACTGGCATGTAGGAGAGCGCGGGCTTGATTACCCTAAATTAGATAACAACCACTCATAACAATACTGGCATGGAAGAGATCTGGGGCTTCATTACCCTAAATTAGATAACAACCACTCATCACAATACTGGCATGTAGGAGAGCTGGGGCTTCATTACCCTAAATTAGATAACATCCACTCATCACAATACTGGCATGGAAGAGATCTGGGGCTTCATTACCCTAAATTAGATAACAACCACTCATCACAATACTGGCATGTAGGAGAGCTGGGGCTTGATTACCCTAAATTAGATAACAACCACTCATCACAATACTGGCATGGAAGAGATCTGGGGCTTCATTACCCTAAATTAGATAAGAACCACTCAATAAAATACTGGCATGTAGGAGAGCGAGGGCTTCATTACCCTAAATTAGATAACAACCACTCATCACAATACTGGCATGCAGGAGAGCGAGTGCTTCATTACCCTATATTAGATAACAACCACTCATCACAATACTGGCATGCAGAAGAACGAGGGCTTTATTACCCTAAATTAAATCACAACCACTCATCACAATATTGGCATGCAGAACAGCGAATGTCATCGTTACCCTAAATTAGATAACAACAACTCATAGCAATACTGGCATGAAAAATTGCGAGTGCTATATTACCCTAAATTAGATAGCAACCACTCACCACAATACTGGCAAGCAGGAGAGCTGGGGCTTCATTATTCTAAATTATATAACAACCACTCATCACAATACTGGCATGCAGGAGAGCGGGTGCTTCATTACCCTAAATTATATAACAACCACTCATCACAATACTGGCATGCAGGAGAGCGAGGGTTTCATTACCCTAAAATATATAACAACCACTCATAACAATACTGGCATGCAGGAGAGCGGGGCTTCATTACCCTAAATTTAATAACAACCACTCATCACAATACTGGCATGCAGGAGAGCGGGGGTTTCATTACCCTAAATTAGATAACAACTACTCATCACAACACTGGCATGCAGGAGAGCGGGGGTTTCATTACCCTAAATTAGATAACAACCACTCATCACAACACTGGCATGCAGGAGAGCGAGGGCATCATTACCCTAAATTATCTAACAACCACTCATCACAATACTGGCATGCAGGAGAGCTGGGGCTTCATTACCCTAAATTAGATAAGAACCACTCAATAAAATACTGGCATGTAGGTGAGCGAGGACTTCATTACCCTAAATTAGATAACAACCACTTATCACAATACTGGCATGCAGGAGAGCGAGGGCTTCATTACCCTAAATTAGATAACAACCACTCATCACAATACTGGCATGCAGGAGAGCGAGGGTTTCATTACCCTAAAATATATAACAACCACTCATAACAATACTGGCATGCAGGAGAGCGGGGCTTCATTACCCTAAATTTAATAACAACCACTCATCACAATACTGGCATGCAGGAGAGCGGGGGTTTCATTACCCTAAATTAGATAACAACTACTCATCACAACACTGGCATGCAGGAGAGCGGGGGTTTCATTACCCTAAATTAGATAACAACCACTCATCACAACACTGGCATGCAGGAGAGCGAGGGCTTCATTACCCTAAATTATCTAACAACCACTCATCACAATACTGGCATGCAGGAGAGCTGGGGCTTCATTACCTTAAATTAGATAAGAACCACTCAATAAAATACTGGCATGTAGGTGAGCGAGGACTTCATTACCCTAAATTAGATAACAACCACTTATCACAATACTGGCATGCAGGAGAGCTGGGGTTTCATTACCCTAAATTAGAAAACAACCACTCATAACAATACTGGCATGCAGGAGAGCTGGGGCTTCATTACCTTAAATTAGATAAGAACCACTCAATAAAATACTGGCATGTAGGTGAGCGAGGACTTCATTACCCTAAATTAGATAAGAACCACTCAATAAAATACTGGCATGTAGGTGAGCGAGGACTTCATTACCCTAAATTAGATAACAACCACTTATCACAATACTGGCATGCAGGAGAGCTGGGGCTTCATTACCCTAAATTAGATAAGAACCACTCAATAAAATACTGGCATGTAGGTGAGCGAGGACTTCATTACCCTAAATTAGATAACAACCACTTATCACAATACTGGCATGCAGGAGAGCTGGGGCTTCATTACCTTAAATTAGATAACAACCACTCATCACAATACTGGCATGCAGGAGAGCTGGGGCTTCATTACCCTAAATTAGATAACAACCACTTATCACAATACTGGCATGCAGGAGAGCTGGGGCTTCATTACCTTAAATTAGATAACAACCACTTATCACAATACTGGCATGCAGGAGAGCTGGGGCTTCATTACCCTAAATTAGATAACAACCACTCATCACAATACTGGCATGTAGGAGAGCGGGGGCTTCATTACCCTAAATTAGATAACAACCACTCATCACAATACTGGCATGCAGGAGAGCGAGGCTTCATTACCTTAAATTACATAACGACCACTCATCACAATACTGGCATGCAGAAGAGCGAGTGCTTTATTTAACTAAATTAAATAACAACCACTCATCACAATATTGGCATGCAGAAGAGCGAATGTCTTCATTACCCTAAATTAGATAACAACCACTCATAGCAATACTGGCATGAAAAATTGCGCGTGCTTCATTACCCTAAATAAGATAACAACCACTCACCACAATACTGGCATGCAGGAGAGCGAGGGCTTCATTACCCTAAATTAGATAACAACCACTCATAGCAATACTGGCATGCAGGAGAGCGGGGGTTTCATTACCCTAAATTAGATAACAACCACTCATAGCAATACTGGCATGCAGGAGAGCGGGGGTTTCATTACCCTAAATTAGATAACAACCACTCATCACAATACTGGCATGCAGGAGAGCGAGGGCTTCATTACCCTAAATTAGATAACAACCATTCATCACAACACTGGCATGCAGGAGAGCGGGGGTTTCATTACCCTAAATTAGATAACAACCACTCATAGCAATACTGGCATGAAAAATTGCGAGTGCTTCATTACCCTAAATTAGATAACAACCACTCATCACAACACTGGCATGCAGGAGAGCGGGGGTTTCATTACCTTAAATTAGATAACAACCACTCATCACAATACTGGCATGCAGGAGATCGGGGGTTTTATTACTCTAAATTAGATAACAACCACTCATCACAACACTGGCATGCAGGAGAGCAAGGGCTTCATTACCCTAAATTAGATAACAACCACTCATCACAATATTGGCATGCAGGAGAGCTGGGGCATCATTACCCTAAATTAGATAACAACCACTCATCACAATACTGGCATGCAGGAGAGCGAGGCTTCATTACCTTAAATTACATAACGACCACTCATCACAATACTGGCATGCAGAAGAGCGAGGGCTTTATTACCCTAAATTAAATAACAACCACTCATCACAATATTGGCATGCAGAAGAGTGGGGGCTTCATTACCCTAAATTAGATAAAAACCACTCATCACAATACTGGCATGCAGGAGAGCGAGGCTTCATTACCCTAAATTAAATAAGAACCACTCAATAAAATACCGGCATGCAGGAGAGCGAGGGCTTCATTACCCTAAATTAGATAACAACCACTCATCACAATACTGGCATGCAGGAGAGCGAGGCTTCATTACCCTATATTAGATAACAACCACTCATCACAATACTGGCATGTAGGAGAGCTGGGACTTCATTACCCTAAATTAGATAACAACCACTCATCACAACACTGGCATGGAGGAGAGCTGGGGCTTCATTACCCTAAATTAGATAACAACCACTCATGACAACACTGTTATGCAGGACAGCAAGGGCTTCATTACCCTAAATTAGATAACAACCACTGATCACAATACTGGCAAGCAGGAGAGCTGGGGCTTCATTACCCTAAATTAGATAAGAACCACTCAATGAAATACTGGCATGTTGGAGAGCGAGGGCTTCATTACCCTAAATTAGATAACAACCACTCATCACAATACTGGCATGCAGAGAAGCGAGGGCTTTATTACCCTAAATTAAATAACAACCACTCATCACAATATTGGCATACAGAAGAGCGAATGTCTTCATTACCCTAAATTAGATAAATACCACTCATAGCAATACTGGCATGAAAAATTGCGAGTGCTATATTACCCTAAATTAGATAACAACCACTCACCACAATACTGGCAAGCAGGAGAGCTGGGGCTTCATTACCCTAAATTATATAACAACCACTCATCACAATACTGGCATGCAGGAGAGCGGGTGCTTCATTACCCTAAATTATATAACAACCACTCATCACAATACTGGCATGCAGGAGAGCGAGGGTTTCATTACCCTAAAATATATAACAACCACTCATCACAATACTGGCATGCAGGAGAGCGGGGCTTCATTACCCTAAATTTAATAACAACCACTCATCACAATACTGGCATGCAGGAGAGCGGGGGTTTCATTACCCTAAATTAGATAACAACTACTCATCACAACACTGGCATGCAGGAGAGCGGGGGTTTCATTACCCTAAATTAGATAACAACCACTCATCACAATACTGGCATGTAGGAGAGCTGGGGCTTCATTACCCTAAATTAGATAACATCCACTCATAACAATACTGGCATGGAAGAGATCTGGGGCTTCATTACCCTAAATTAGATAACAACCACTCATCACAATACTGGCATGTAGGAGAGCTGGGGCTTGATTACCCTAAATTAGATAACAACCACTCATCACAATACTGGCATGGAAGAGATCTGGGGCTTCATTACCCTAAATTAGATAACAACCACTCATGACAACACTGGTATGCAGGAGAGCGAGGGCTTCATTACCCTAAATTAGATAAGAACCACTCAATAAAATACTGGCATGTAGGAGAGCGAGGGCTTCATTACCCTAAATTAGATAACAACCACTCATCACAATACTGGCATGCAGGAGAGCGAGTGCTTCATTACCCTATATTAGATAACAACCACTCATCACAATACTGGCATGCAGAAGAACGAGGGCTTTATTACCCTAAATTAAATCACAACCACTCATCACAATATTGGCATGCAGAAGAGCGAATGTCATCGTTACCCTAAATTAGATAACAACAACTCATAGCAATACTGGCATGAAAAATTGCGAGTGCTATATTACCCTAAATTAGATAGCAACCACTCACCACAATACTGGCAAGCAGGAGAGCTGGGGCTTCATTATTCTAAATTATATAACAACCACTCATCACAATACTGGCATGCAGGAGAGCGGGTGCTTCATTACCCTAAATTATATAACAACCACTCATCACAATACTGGCATGCAGGAGAGCGAGGGTTTCATTACCCTAAAATATATAACAACCACTCATAACAATACTGGCATGCAGGAGAGCGGGGCTTCATTACCCTAAATTTAATAACAACCACTCATCACAATACTGGCATGCAGGAGAGCGGGGGTTTCATTACCCTAAATTAGATAACAACTACTCATCACAACACTGGCATGCAGGAGAGCGGGGGTTTCATTACCCTAAATTAGATAACAACCACTCATCACAACACTGGCATGCAGGAGAGCGAGGGCATCATTACCCTAAATTATCTAACAACCACTCATCACAATACTGGCATGCAGGAGAGCTGGGGCTTCATTACCCTAAATTAGATAAGAACCACTCAATAAAATACTGGCATGTAGGTGAGCGAGGACTTCATTACCCTAAATTAGATAACAACCACTTATCACAATACTGGCATGCAGGAGAGCGAGGGCTTCATTACCCTAAATTAGATAACAACCACTCATCACAATACTGGCATGCAGGAGAGCGAGGGTTTCATTACCCTAAAATATATAACAACCACTCATAACAATACTGGCATGCAGGAGAGCGGGGCTTCATTACCCTAAATTTAATAACAACCACTCATCACAATACTGGCATGCAGGAGAGCGGGGGTTTCATTACCCTAAATTAGATAACAACTACTCATCACAACACTGGCATGCAGGAGAGCGGGGGTTTCATTACCCTAAATTAGATAACAACCACTCATCACAACACTGGCATGCAGGAGAGCGAGGGCATCATTACCCTAAATTATCTAACAACCACTCATCACAATACTGGCATGCAGGAGAGCTGGGGCTTCATTACCTTAAATTAGATAACAACCACTTATCACAATACTGGCATGCAGGAGAGCGAGGGCTTCATTACCCTAAATTAGATAACAACCACTCATCACAATACTGGCATGCAGGAGAGCGAGGGTTTCATTACCCTAAAATATATAACAACCACTCATAACAATACTGGCATGCAGGAGAGCGGGGCTTCATTACCCTAAATTTAATAACAACCACTCATCACAATACTGGCATGCAGGAGAGCGGGGGTTTCATTACCCTAAATTAGATAACAACTACTCATCACAACACTGGCATGCAGGAGAGCGGGGGTTTCATTACCCTAAATTAGATAACAACCACTCATCACAACACTGGCATGCAGGAGAGCGAGGGCATCATTACCCTAAATTATCTAACAACCACTCATCACAATACTGGCATGCAGGAGAGCTGGGGCTTCATTACCCTAAATTAGATAAGAACCACTCAATAAAATACTGGCATGTAGGTGAGCGAGGACTTCATTACCCTAAATTAGATAACAACCACTTATCACAATACTGGCATGCAGGAGAGCGAGGGCTTCATTACCCTAAATTAGATAACAACCACTCATCACAATACTGGCATGCAGGAGAGCGAGGCTTCATTACCTTAAATTACATAACGACCACTCATCACAATACTGGCATGCAGAAGAGCGAGTGCTTTATTTAACTAAATTAAATAACAACCACTCATCACAATATTGGCATGCAGAAGAGCGAATGTCTTCATTACCCTAAATTAGATAACAACCACTCATAGCAATACTGGCATGAAAAATTGCGCGTGCTTCATTACCCTAAATAAGATAACAACCACTCACCACAATACTGGCATGCAGGAGAGCGAGGGCTTCATTACCTTAAATTAGATAACAACCACTCATCACAACACTGGCATGCAGGAGAGCGGGGGTTTCATTACCTTAAATTAGATAACAACCACTCATAGCAATACTGGCATGAAAAATTGCGAGTGCTTCATTACCCTAAATTAGATAACAACCACTCATCACAACACTGGCATGCAGGAGAGCGGGGGTTTCATTACCTTAAATTAGATAACAACCACTCATCACAATACTGGCATGCAGGAGATCGGGGGTTTTATTACTCTAAATTAGATAACAACCACTCATCACAACACTGGCATGCAGGAGAGCAAGGGCTTCATTACCCTAAATTAGATAACAACCACTCATCACAATATTGGCATGCAGGAGAGCTGGGGCATCATTACCCTAAATTAGATAACAACCACTCATCACAATACTGGCATGCAGGAGAGCGAGGCTTCATTACCTTAAATTACATAACGACCACTCATCACAATACTGGCATGCAGAAGAGCGAGGGCTTTATTACCCTAAATTAAATAACAACCACTCATCACAATATTGGCATGCAGAAGAGTGGGGGCTTCATTACCCTAAATTAGATAAAAACCACTCATCACAATACTGGCATGCAGGAGAGCGAGGCTTCATTACCCTAAATTAAATAAGAACCACTCAATAAAATACCGGCATGCAGGAGAGCGAGGGCTTCATTACCCTAATTTAGATAACAACCACTCATCACAATACTGGCATGCAGGAGAGCGAGGCTTCATTACCCTATATTAGATAACAACCACTCATCACAATACTGGCATGTAGGAGAGCTGGGACTTCATTACCCTAAATTAGATAACAACCACTCATCACAACACTGGCATGGAGGAGAGCTGGGGCTTCATTACCCTAAATTAGATAACAACCACTCATGACAACACTGTTATGCAGGACAGCAAGGGCTTCATTCCCCTAAATTAGATAACAACCACTGATCACAATACTGGCATGCAGGAGAGCTGGGGCTTCATTACCCTAAATTAGATAAGAACCACTCAATGAAATACTGGCATGTTGGAGAGCGAGGGCTTCATTACCCTAAATTAGATAACAACCACTCATCACAATACTGGCATGCAGAGAAGCGAGGGCTTTATTACCCTAAATTAAATAACAACCACTCATCACAATATTGGCATGCAGAAGAGCGAATGTCTTCATTACCCTAAATTAGATAAATACCACTCATAGCAATACTGGCATGAAAAATTGCGAGTGCTATATTACCCTAAATTAGATAACAACCACTCACCACAATACTGGCAAGCAGGAGAGCTGGGGCTTCATTACCCTAAATTATATAACAACCACTCATCACAATACTGGCATGCAGGAGAGCGGGTGCTTCATTACCCTAAATTATATAACAACCACTCATCACAATACTGGCATGCAGGAGAGCGAGGGTTTCATTACCCTAAAATATATAACAACCACTCATCACAATACTGGCATGCAGGAGAGCGGGGCTTCATTACCCTAAATTTAATAACAACCACTCATCACAATACTGGCATGCAGGAGAGCGGGGGTTTCATTACCCTAAATTAGATAACAACTACTCATCACAACACTGGCATGCAGGAGAGCGGGGCTTCATTACCCTAAATTAGATAACAACCACTCATCACAACACTGGCATGCAGGAGAGCGAGGGCATCATTACCCTAAATTATCTAACAACCACTCATCACAATACTGGCATGCAGGAGAGCGAGGGCTTCATTACCCTAAATTAGATAACAACCACTCATCACAACACTGGCATGCAGGAGAGCGAGGGCTTAATTACCCTAAATTAGATAACAACCACTCATCACAACACTGGCATGCAGGAGAGCGAGGGCTTGATTACCCTAAATTAGATAACAACCACTCTTCACAATTCTGGCATGCAGGAGAGCGAGGGCATCATTACCCTAAATTATCTAACAACCACTCATCACAATACTGGCATGCAGGAGAGCGAGGGCATCATTACCCTAAATTATCTAACAACCACTCATCACAATACTGGCATGCAGGAGAGCGAGGGCTTCATTACCCTAAATTAGATAACCACTCATCACAACACTGGCATGCAGGAGATCGAGGGCTTAATTACCCTAAATTAGATAACAACCACTCATCACAACACTGGCATGCAGGAGAGCGAGGGCTTCATTACCCTAAATTAGATAACCACTCTTCACAATACTGGCAAGCAGGAGAGCGAGCGCTTCATTACCCTAAATTAGATAACAACCACTCATCACAACACTGGAATGCAGAAGAGTGGGGGCTTCATTACCCTAAATTTGATAACAACCACTCATCACAATACTGGCATGTAGGAGAGCGGGGGCTTCATTACCTTAAATTAGATAACAACCACTCATCACAATACTGGCATGTAGGAGAGCGCGGGCTTGATTACCCTAAATTAGATAACAACCACTCATAACAATACTGGCATGGAAGAGATCTGGGGCTTCATTACCCTAAATTAGATAACAACCACTCATCACAATACTGGCATGTAGGAGAGCTGGGGCTTCATTACCCTAAATTAGATAACATCCACTCATAACAATACTGGCATGGAAGAGATCTGGGGCTTCATTACCCTAAATTAGATAACAACCACTCATCACAATACTGGCATGTAGGAGAGCTGGGGCTTGATTACCCTAAATTAGATAGATACCACTCATCACAATACTGGCATGGAAGAGATCTGGGGCTTCATTACCCTAAATTAGATAACAACCACTCATGACAACACTGGTATGCAGGAGAGCGAGGGCTTCATTACCCTAAATTAGATAAGAACCACTCAATAAAATACTGGCATGTAGGAGAGCGAGGGCTTCATTACCCTAAATTAGATAACAACCACTCATCACAATACTGGCATGCAGGAGAGCGAGTGCTTCATTACCCTATATTAGATAACAACCACTCATCACAATACTGGCATGCAGAAGAACGAGGGCTTTATTACCCTAAATTAAATCACAACCACTCATCACAATATTGGCATGCAGAAGAGCGAATGTCATCGTTACCCTAAATTAGATAACAACCACTCATAGCAATACTGGCATGAAAAATTGCGAGTGCTATATTACCCTAAATTAGATAGCAACCACTCACCACAATACTGGCAAGCAGGAGAGCTGGGGCTTCATTATTCTAAATTATATAACAACCACTCATCACAATACTGGCATGCAGGAGAGCGGGTGCTTCATTACCCTAAATTATATAACAACCACTCATCACAATACTGGCATGCAGGAGAGCGAGGGTTTCATTACCCTAAAATATATAACAACCACTCATAACA
Source organism: Deroplatys truncata (assembly GCA_030765065.1). NCBI lineage: Eukaryota > Metazoa > Arthropoda > Insecta > Mantodea > Mantidae > Deroplatys > Deroplatys truncata. The sequence continues at coordinate 1,853,768 of CM060977.1, read as the reverse complement.
ATACTGGCATGCAGGAGAGCGGGGCTTCATTACCCTAAATTTAATAACAACCACTCATCACAATACTGGCATGCAGGAGAGCGGGGGTTTCATTACCCTAAATTAGATAACAACTACTCATCACAACACTGGCATGCAGGAGAGCGGGGGTTTCATTACCCTAAATTAGATAACAACCACTCATCACAACACTGGCATGCAGGAGAGCGAGGGCATCATTACCCTAAATTATCTAACAACCACTCATCACAATACTGGCATGCAGGAGAGCTGGGGCTTCATTACCCTAAATTAGATAAGAACCACTCAATAAAATACTGGCATGTAGGTGAGCGAGGACTTCATTACCCTAAATTAGATAACAACCACTTATCACAATACTGGCATGCAGGAGAGCGAGGGCTTCATTACCCTAAATTAGATAACAACCACTCATCACAATACTGGCATGCAGGAGAGCGAGGGTTTCATTACCCTAAAATATATAACAACCACTCATAACAATACTGGCATGCAGGAGAGCGGGGCTTCATTACCCTAAATTTAATAACAACCACTCATCACAATACTGGCATGCAGGAGAGCGGGGGTTTCATTACCCTAAATTAGATAACAACTACTCATCACAACACTGGCATGCAGGAGAGCGGGGGTTTCATTACCCTAAATTAGATAACAACCACTCATCACAACACTGGCATGCAGGAGAGCGAGGGCATCATTACCCTAAATTATCTAACAACCACTCATCACAATACTGGCATGCAGGAGAGCTGGGGCTTCATTACCCTAAATTAGATAAGAACCACTCAATAAAATACTGGCATGTAGGTGAGCGAGGACTTCATTACCCTAAATTAGATAACAACCACTTATCACAATACTGGCATGCAGGAGAGCGAGGGCTTCATTACCCTAAATTAGATAACAACCACTCATCACAATACTGGCATGCAGGAGAGCGAGGCTTCATTACCTTAAATTACATAACGACCACTCATCACAATACTGGCATGCAGAAGAGCGAGTGCTTTATTTAACTAAATTAAATAACAACCACTCATTACAATATTGGCATGCAGAAGAGCGAATGTCTTCATTACCCTAAATTAGATAACAACCACTCATAGCAATACTGGCATGAAAAATTGCGCGTGCTTCATTACCCTAAATAAGATAAAAACCACTCACCACAATACTGGCATGCAGGAGAGCGAGGGCTTCATTACCTTAAATTAGATAACAACCACTCATCACAACACTGGCATGCAGGAGAGCGGGGGTTTCATTACCTTAAATTAGATAACAACCACTCATAGCAATACTGGCATGAAAAATTGCGAGTGCTTCATTACCCTAAATTAGATAACAACCACTCATCACAATACTGGCATGTAGGAGAGCGGGGGCTTCATTACCTTAAATTAGATAACAACCACTCATAACAATACTGGCATGCAGGAGAGCGGGGGTTTCATTACCTTAAATTAGATAACAACCACTCATCACAATACTGGCATGTAGGAGAGCGGGGGCTTCATTACCTTAAATTAGATAACAACCACTCATAACAATACTGGCATGCAGGAGAGCGGGGGTTTCATTACCTTAAATTAGATAACAACCACTCATCACAATACTGGCATGCAGGAGAGCAAGGGCTTCATTACCCTAAATTAAATAACAACCACTCATCACAACACTGGCATGCAGGAGAGCAAGGGCTTCATTACCCTAAATTAAATAACAACCACTCATCACAATACTGGCATGCAGGAGAGCAAGGGCTTCATTACCCTAAATTAGATAACAACCACTCATCACAACACTGGCATGCAGGAGAGCGGGGGTTTCATTACCTTAAATTAGATAACAACCACTCATCACAATACTGGCATGCAGGAGAGCGGGGGTTTCATTACCTTAAATTAGATAACAACCACTCATCACAACACTGGCATGCAGGAGAGCAAGGGCTTCATTACCCTAAATTAAATAACAACCACTCATAACAATACTGGCATGTAGGAGAGCGAGGGCTTCATTACCCTAAATTAAATAACAACCACTCATAACAACACTGGCATGTTGGAGAGCGAGGGCTTCATTACCCTAAATTAAATAACAACCACTCATAACAATACTGGCATGTTGGAGAGCGGGGGCTTCATTACCCTAAATTAAATAACAACCACTCATAACAACACTGGCATGTTGGAGAGCGGGGGCTTCATTACCTTAAATTAAATAACAACCACTCATAACAATACTGGCATGTAGGAGAGCGAGGGCTTCATTACCCTAAATTAAATAACAACCACTCATAACAACACTGGCATGTAGGAGAGCGAGGGCTTCATTACCCTAAATTAAATAACAACCACTCATCACAATACTGGCATGTAGGAGAGCGAGGGCTTCATTACCCTAAATTAAATAACAACCACTCATAACAACACTGGCATGTAGGAGAGCTGGGGCTTCATTACCCTAAATTAAATAACAACCACTCATAACAATACTGACATGCAGGAGAGCGAGGGCTTCATTACCCTAAATTAGATAACAACCACTCATAACAATACTGGCATGTAGGAGAACTGGGGCTTCATTACCTTAAATTAGATAACAACCACTCATAACAATACTGACATGTAGGAGAGCGAGGGCTTCATTACCCTAAATTAAATAACAACCACTCATAACAATACTGACATGTAGGAGAGCGAGGGCTTCATTACCCTAAATTAGATAACAACCACTCATAACAATACTGACATGCAGGAGAGCGAGGGCTTCATTACCCTAAATTAGATAACAACCACTCATCACAATACTGGCATGTAGGAGAGCGAGGCTTCATTACCCTAAATTAGATAACAACCACTCATCACAATACTGGCATGTAGGAGAACTGGGGCTTCATTACCTTAAATTAAATAACAACCACTCATAATAATACTGACATGTAGGAGAACTGGGGCTTCATTACCTTAAATTAAATAACAACCACTCATAACAATACTGACATGTAGGAGAGCGAGGGCTTCATTACCCTAAATTAGATAACAACCACTCATCACAATACTGGCATGTAGGAGAACTGGGGCTTCATTACCTTAAATTAAATAACAACCACTCATAATAATACTGACATGTAGGAGAACTGGGGCTTCATTACCTTAAATTAAATAACAACCACTCATAATAATACTGACATGTAGGAGAACTGGGGCTTCATTACCTTAAATTAAATAACAACCACTCATAACAATACTGACATGTAGGAGAGCGAGGGCTTCATTACCCTAAATTAGATAACAACCACTCATCACAATACTGGCATGTAGGAGAACTGGGGCTTCATTACCTTAAATTAAATAACAACCACTCATAATAATACTGACATGTAGGAGAACTGGGGCTTCATTACCTTAAATTAAATAACAACCACTCATAATAATACTGACATGTAGGAGAACTGGGGCTTCATTACCTTAAATTAAATAACAACCACTCATAATAATACTGACATGTGGGAGAGCTGGGGCTTCATTACCTTAAATTAAATAACAACCACTCATAACAATACTGGCATGTAGGAGAGCTGGGGCTTCATTACCTTAAATTAGATAACAACCACTCATAACAATACTGACATGTAGGAGAGCGAGGGCTTCATTACCTTAAATTAGATAACAACCACTCATAACAATACTGACATGTAGGAGAGCGAGGGCTTCATTACCTTAAATTAGATAACAACCACTCATAACAATACTGGCATGTAGGAGAGCTGGGGCTTCATTACCTTAAATTAGATAACAACCACTCATAATAATACTGACATGTAGGAGAACTGGGGCTTCATTACCTTAAATTAAATAACAACCACTCATAATAATACTGACATGTAGGAGAGCGAGGGCTTCATTACCCTAAATTAGATAACAACCACTCATAATAATACTGACATGTAGGAGAACTGGGGCTTCATTACCCTAAATTAGATAACAACCACTCATAATAATACTGACATGTAGGAGAGCGAGGGCTTCATTACCTTAAATTAAATAACAACCACTCATAACAATACTGGCATGTTGGAGAGCGAGGGCTTCATTACCCTAAATTAGATAACAACCACTCATGACAATACTGACATGTAGGAGAGCGAGGGCTTCATTACCTTAAATTAAATAACAACCACTCATAACAATACTGGCATGTTGGAGAGCGAGGGCTTCATTACCCTAAATTAGATAACAACCACTCATGACAATACTGACATGTAGGAGAGCGAGGGCTTCATTACCCTAAATTAGATAACAACCACTCATCACAATACTGGCATGTTGGAGAGCGGGGGCTTCATTACCTTAAATTAGATAACAACCACTCATAATAATACTGACATGTAGGAGAGCGAGGGCTTCATTACCCTAAATTAGATAACAACCACTCATAATAATACTGACATGTAGGAGAGCGAGGGCTTCATTACCTTAAATTAAATAACAACCACTCATAACAATACTGGCATGTAGGAGAGCGAGGGCTTCATTACCTTAAATTAAATAACAACCACTCATAACAATACTGGCATGTAGGAGAGCGAGGGCTTCATTACCTTAAATTAAATAACAACCACTCATAACAATACTGGCATGTAGGAGAGCGGGGGCTTCATTACCTTAAATTAGATAACAACCACTCATCACAATACTGGCATGTAGGAGAGCGAGGGCTTCATTACCTTAAATTAAATAACAACCACTCATAACAATACTGGCATGTAGGAGAGCGAGGGCTTCATTACCTTAAATTAAATAACAACCACTCATAATAATACTGACATGTAGGAGAGCGAGGGCTTCATTACCTTAAATTAAATAACAACCACTCATAACAATACTGACATGCAGGAGAGCGGGGGCTTCATTACCCTAAATTAGATAACAACCACTCATCACAATACTGACATGCAGGAGAGCGGGGGCTTCATTACCCTAAATTAGATAACAACCACTCATCACAATACTGACATGTAGGAGAGCGAGTGCTTCATTACCCTAAATTAGATAAGAACCACTCATAACAATACTGACATGTAGGAGAGCGGGGGCTTCATTACCCTAAATTAGATAACAACCACTCATAACAATACTGACATGTAGGAGAGCGGGGGCTTCATTACCCTAAATTAGATAACAACCACTCATAACAATACTGACATGTAGGAGAGCGGGGGCTTCATTACCCTAAATTAGATAACAACCACTCATAACAATACTGACATGTAGGAGAGCGAGTGCTTCATTACCCTAAATTAGATAACAACCACTCATAACAATACTGACATGTAGGAGAGCGGGGGCTTCATTACCCTAAATTAGATAACAACCACTCATAACAATACTGACATGTAGGAGAGCGGGGGCTTCATTACCCTAAATTAGATAACAACCACTCATAACAATACTGACATGTAGGAGAGCGAGTGCTTCATTACCCTAAATTAGATAACAACCACTCATAACAATACTGACATGTAGGAGAGCGGGGGCTTCATTACCCTAAATTAGATAACAACCACTCATAACAATACTGACATGTAGGAGAGCGGGGGCTTCATTACCCTAAATTAGATAACAACCACTCATAACAATACTGACATGTAGGAGAGCGGGGGCTTCATTACCCTAAATTAGATAACAACCACTCATAACAATACTGACATGCAGGAGAGCTGGGGCTTCATTACCCTAAATTAGATAACAACCACTCATAACAATACTGGCATGTAGGAGAACTGGGGCTTCATTACCCTAAATTAGATAACAACCACTCATCACAATACTGACATGCAGGAGAGCGGGGGCTTCATTACCCTAAATTAGATAACAACCACTCATCACAATACTGACATGCAGGAGAGCGAGGGCTTCATTACCCTAAATTAGATAACAACCACTCATCACAATACTGGCATGTAGGAGAGCGAGGGCTTCATTACCCTAAATTAGATAACAACCACTCATCACAATACTGACATGCAGGAGAGCGAGGGCTTCATTACCCTAAATTAGATAACAACCACTCATCACAATACTGACATGCAGGAGAGCGAGGGCTTCATTACCCTAAATTAGATAACAACCACTCATCACAATACTGGCATGTAGGAGAGCGAGGGCTTCATTACCCTAAATTAGATAACAACCACTCATCACAATACTGACATGCAGGAGAGCGGGGGCTTCATTACCCTAAATAAGATAACAAACACTCATAACAATACTGGCATGAATAATAGCGAGGGCTTCATTACCCTAAATAAGATAACAAACACTCATAACAATACTGGCATGAATAATAGCGGGGGCTTCATTACCCTAAATAAGATAACAAACACTCATAACAATACTGGCATGAATAATAGCGGGGGCTTCATTACCCTAAATTAGATAACAACCACTCATAACAATACTGGCATGAATAATAGCGAGGGCTTCATTACCCTAAATAAGATAACAAACACTCATAACAATACTGGCATGAATAATAGCGGGGGCTTCATTACCCTAAATTAGATAACAACCACTCATCACAATACTGGCAAGCAGGAGAGCGAGGGCTTCATTACCCTAAATTATATAACAACCACTCATCACAATACTGGCATGCAGGAGAGCGAGGGCTTCATTACCCTAAATAAGATAACAAACACTCATCACAATACTGGCATGCAGGAGAGCGGGGGCTTCATTACCCTTAATTAAATACCAACCACTGATCACAATACTGGCATGCAGGAGAGCGAGGGCTTCATTACCCTAAATTAGATAACAACCACTCATCACAACACTGGCATGCAGGAGAGTGGGGGTTTCATTACCCTAAATTAGATAACAACCACTCATCACAACACAGGCATGCAGGAGAGCGGGGGTTTCATTACCCTAAATTAGATAACCACTCATCACAATACTGGCATGCAGGAGAGCGAGGGCTTCATTACCCTAAATTAGATAACAACCACTCATCACAATACTGGCATGCAGGAGAGCGAGGGCTTCATTACCCTAAATTAGATAACAACCACTCATCACAATACTGGCATGCAGGAGAGCGGGGGTTTCATTACCCTAAATTAGATAACAACCACTCATCACAATACTGGCATGCAGGAGAGCGAGGGCTTCATTACCCTAAATTAGATAACCACTCATCACAATACTGGCATGCAGGACAGCGAGGGCTTCATTACCCTAAATTAGATAACAACCTCTGATCACAATACTGGCATGCAGGATAACGAGGGCTTTATTACCCTAAATGAGATAACAACCACTCATCACAATACTGGCATGCAGGAGAGTGAGGGCTTCATTACCCTAAATTATATAACAACCACTCATCACAAAACTGGCATGCAGGAGAGCGAGGGCTTCATTACCCTAAATTATATAGCAACTACTGATCACAATACTGGCATGCAGGAGAGCGAATGTCTTCATTATTCTAAATTAGATAACAACCTCTTCACACTATAGTGGCATGTAGAAGAGCAGATGTCTTCATTAGGCTACATTAGATAACAACTTCTGATCACAATACTGGCATGCAGGAGAGCAGATGTCTTCATTACCCTACGTTAGATAACACCCTCTTAGCACTATACTGGCATGCAGGAGAGCGAATCTCTTCATTACTCTACATTAGACAACAACCTCTGAATACAATACTGACATGCAGGATAGCGAATGTCTTCATTACCTACATTAGTTAATAACGTCTGTTCACAGTACTGACATGCAGGAGAGCGAATGTCTTCATTATCTACATTAGATAACATCTGTTCACAGTACTGACATGCAGGAGAGCGAATGTCTTCATTATCTACATTGGATAACATCTGATCACAGTACTGACATGCAGGAGAGCGAATGTCTTCATTACCTACATTAGTTAACAACGTCTGATCACAATACTCGCATGCAGGAGAGCGAATGTCTTCATTACCTACATTAGTTAACAACGTCTGATCACAGTACTGGCATGCAGGAGAGCGAAGGTCTTCATTACCGACATTGGTTAACAATGTCTGATCACAATACTCGCATGCAGGAGAGCGAATGTCTTCATTACCTACATTAGTTAACAACGTCTGATCACAATACTCGCATGCAGGAGAGCGAATGTCTTCATTACCTACATTAGTTAACAATGTCTGATCACAATACTCGCATGCAGGAGAGCGAATGTCTTCATTACCTACATTAGTTAACAACGTCTGATCACAGTACTGACATGCAGGAGAGCGAATGTCTTCATTACCGACATTGGTTAACAATGTCTGATCACAATACTCGCATGCAGGAGAGCGAATGTCGTCATTACCACATTAGTTAACAACGTCTGATCACAATACTCGCATGCAGGAGAGCGAATGTCTTCATTACCTTTATTTGATAACATCTGATCACAATACTCGCATGCAGGAGAGAGAATGTCGTCATTACCACATTAGTTAACAACGTCTGATCACAATACTGACATGCAGGAGAGCGAATATCTTCATTACCTTTATTTGATAACATCTGATCACAATACTCGCATGCAGGAGAGCGAATGTCTTCATTACCTACATTAGTTAACAACGTCTGATCACAGTACTGACATGCAGGAGAGCGAATGTCTTCATTACCGACATTGGTTAACAATGTCTGATCACAATACTCGCATGCAGGAGAGCGAATGTCATCATTACCACATTAGTTAACAACGTCTGATCACAATACTCGCATGCAGGAGAGCGAATGCCTTCATTACCTTTATTTGATAACATCTGATCACAATACTCGCATGCAGGAGAGAGAATGTCTTCATTACCTTTATTTGATAACATCTGATCACAATACTCGCATGCAGGAGAGAGAATGTCTTCATTACCTTTATTTGATAACATCTGATCACAATACTCGCATGCAGGAGAGCGAATGCCTTCATTACCTTTATTTGATAACATCTGATCACAATACTCGCATGCAGGAGAGAGAATGTCTTCATTACCTTTATTTGATAACATCTGATCACAATACTCGCATGCAGGAGAGCGAATGCCTTCATTACCTTTATTTGATAACATCTGATCACAATACTCGCATGCAGGAGAGTGAATGTCTTCATTACCCTAAATTAGATTACAACGTCTGATCACAATACTGGCATGCAGATGAGCGAATGGCTTCATTACCCTAAATTAGATTACAGCGTCTGATCACAATACTGTCATGCAGATGAGCGAATGGCTTCATTACCCTAAATTAGATTACAGCGTCTGATCACAATACTGTCATGCAGATGAGCGAATGGCTTCATTACCCTAAATTATATTACAACGTCTGATCACAATACTGGCATGCTGATGAGCGAATGTCTTCATTACCTACATTAGATAACAAACTCTGATCACAATAGTGGCATGCAGCAGAGTGAATGTCTTCATTAACCTACATTAGATAACAAACTCTGATCACAATACTGGCATGCAGATGAGCGAATATCTTCATTACCTACATTAGATTACAACATCTGATCACAATACTGGCATGCAGCAGAGTGAATGTCTTCATTAACCTACATTAGATACCAAACTCTGATCACAATACTGGCATGCAGAAGAGTGAATGTCTTCATTAACCTACATTAGATACCAAACTCTGATCACAATACTGGCATGCAGCAGAGTGAATGTCTTCATTAACCTACATTAGATACCAAACTCTGATCACAATACTCGCATGCAGGAGAGTGAATGTCTTCATTAACCTACATTAGATACCAAACTCTGATCACAATACTGGCATGCAGGAGAGTGAATGTCTTCATTAACCTACATTAGATACCAAACTCTGATCACAATACTCGCATGCAGCAGAGTGAATGTCTTCATTAACCTACATTAGATACCAACCTCTGATCACAATACTCGCATGCAGGAGAGTGAATGTCTTCATTAACCTACATTAGATACCAACCTCTGATCACAATACTCGCATGCAGGAGATTGAATGTCTTCATTAACCTACATTAGATACCAACCTCTGATCACAATACTCGCATGCAGGAGAGTGAATGTCTTCATTAACCTACATTAGATACCAAACTCTGATCACAATACTGGCATGCAGCAGAGTGAATGTCTTCATTACCCTAAATTAGAAAAACAACCACTCATAACAATACTGGCATGTAGGAGAGCTGGGGCTTCATTACCCTAAATTAGATAACAACCACTCATCACAACACTGGCATGGAGGAGAGCTGGGGCTTCATTACCCTAAATTAGATAACAACCACTCATGACAACACTAGTATGCAGGAGAGCAAGGGCTTCATTACCCTAAATTAGATAACAACCACTCATCACAACACTGGCATGCAGGAGAGCGGGGGTTTCATTACCCTAAATTAGATAAGAACCACTCAATAAAATACTGGCATGTAGGAGAGCGAGGGCTTCATTACCCTAAATTAGATAAGAACCACTCAATAAAATACTGGCATGTAGGAGAGCTGGGGCTTCATTACCCTAAATTAGATAACAACCACTCATCACAATACTGGCATGTAGGAGAGCGAGGGCTTCATTACCCTAAATTAGATAACAACCACTCATCACAATACTGGCATGTAGGAGAGCGAGGGCTTCATTACCCTAAATTAGATAAGAACCACTCAATAAAATACTGGCATGTAGGAGAGCTGGGGCTTCATTACCCTAAATTAGATAACAACCACTCATCACAATACTGGCATGCAGGAGAGCTGGGGCTTCATTACCCTAAATTAGATAACAACCACTCATCACAATACTGGCATGCAGGAGAGCTGGGGCTTCATTACCCTAAATTAGATAACAACCACTCATCACAACACTGGCATGTAGGAGAGCGAGGGCTTCATTACCCTAAATTAGATAAGAACCACTCAATAAAATACTGGCATGTAGGAGAGCTGGGGCTTCATTACCCTAAATTAGATAACAACCACTCATCACAATACTGGCATGCAGGAGAGCTGGGGCTTCATTACCCTAAATTAGATAAGAACCACTCAATAAAATACTGGCATGTAGGAGAGCGAGGGCTTCATTACCCTAAATTAGATAACAACCACTCATCACAATACTGGCATGTAGGAGAGCGAGGCTTCATTACCCTAAATTAGATAACAACCACTCATAACAATACTGGCATGCAGGAGAGCGAAGCTTTATTACCCTAAATTAGATAACAACCACTCATCACAATATTGGCATGCAGGAGAGCGAGGGCTTCATTACCCTAAATTAGATAACAACCACTCATCACAATACTGGCATGCAGGAGAGCGAGGCTTCATTACCTTAAATTACATAACGACCACTCATCACAATACTGGCATGCACAAGAGCGAGGGCTTTATTACCTTAAATTACATAACAACCACTCATCACAATACTGGCATGCAGGAGAGCGAAGCTTTATTACCCTAAATTAGATAACAACCACTCATCACAATACTGGCATGCAGAAGAGCGAGGGCTTTATTACCTTAAATTACATAACGACCACTCATCACAATACTGGCATGCAGGAGAGCGAAGCTTTATTACCCTAAATTAGATAACAACCACTCATCACAATACTGGCATGCAGGAGAGCGAGGGCTTCATTACCCTAAATTAGATAACAACCACTCATCACAATACTGGCATGCAGGAGAGCGAGGCTTCATTACCTTAAATTACATAACGACCACTCATCACAATACTGGCATGCAGGAGAGCGAGGCTTCATTACCTTAAATTACATAACGACCACTCATCACAATACTGGCATGCAGAAGAGCGAGGGCTTTATTACCCTGTATTAAATAACAACGACTCATCACAATATTGGCATGCAGAAGAGCGAATGTCTTCATTACCCTAAATTAGATAACAACCACTCATAGCAATACTGGCATGAAAAATTGCGAGTGCTTCATTACCCTAAATTAGATAACAACCACTCACCACAATACTGGCATGCAGGAGAGCGAGGGCTTCATTACCATAAATTAGATAACAACCACTCATCACAACACTGGCATGCAGGAGAGCGAGGGCTTCATTACCCTAAATTAGATAACCACTCTTCACAATACTGGCATGCAGGAGAGCGAGTGCTTCAATACCCTAAATTAGATAACAACCACTCATCACAACAGTGGAATGCAGAAGAGTGGGAGCTTCATTACCCTAAATTTGATAACAACCACTCATCACAATACTGGCATGTAGGAGAGCGGGGGCTTCATTACCTTAAATTAGATAACAACCACTCATCACAATACTGGCATGCAGGAGAGCGAGGCTTCATTACCTTAAATTACATAACAATCACTCATCACAATACTGGCATGCAGAAGAGCGAGGGCTTTATTACCCTAAATTAAATAACAACCACTCATCACAATATTGGCATGCACAAGAGCGAATGTCTTCATTACCCTAAATTAGATAACAACCACTCATAGCAATACTGGCATGAAAAATTGCGAGTGCTTCATTACCCTAAATTAGATAACAACCACTCACCACAATACTGGCATGCAGGAGAGCGAGGGCTTCATTACCCTAAATTAGATAACAACCACTCATCACAACACTGGCATGCAGGAGAGCGGGGGCTTCATTACCTTAAATTAGATAACAACCACTCATCACAATACTGGCATGCAGGAGAGCGAGGCCTTCATTACCCTAAATTAGATAACCACTCTTCACAATACTGGCATGCAGGAGAGCGAGGGCTTCAATACCCTAAATTAGATAACAACCACTCATCACAACACTGGAATGCGGAAGAGTGGGGGCTTCATTACCCTAAATTTGATAACAACCACTCATCACAATACTGGCATGTAGGAGAGCGGGGGCTTCATTACCTTAAATTAGATAACAACCACTCATCACAATACTAGCATGCACGAGAGCGGGGGCTTCATTACCCTTAATTAGATAACAACCACTCATCACAATACTGGCATGCAGGAGAGCGAGGCTTCATTACCCTAAATTAGATAAGAACCACTCAATAAAATACCGGCATGCAGGAGAGCGAGGGCTTCATTACCCTAAATTAGATAACAACCACTCATCACAATACTGGCATGCAGGAGAGCGAGGCTTCAATACCTTAAATTACATAACGACCACTCATCACAATACTGGCATGCAGAAGAGCGAGGGCTTTATTACCCTAAATTAAATAACAACCACTCATCACAATATTGGCATGCAGAAGAGCGAATGTCTTCATTACCCTAAATTAGATAACAACCACTCATTAAAATACTGGCATGTAGGAGAGCGGGGGTTTCATTACCCTAAATTAGATAACAACCACTGATCACAATACTGCCATGTAGGAGAGCGGGGGCTTCATTACCCTAAATTAGATAACAACCACTCATTAAAATACTGGCATGTAGGAGAGCTGGGGCTTCATTACCCTAAATTAGATAACAACCACTCATTAAAATACTGGCATGTAGGAGAGCTGGGGCTTCATTACCCTAAATTAGATAACAACCACTCATCACAATACTGCCATGTAGGAGAGCGGGGGCTTCGTTACCCTAAATTAGATAACAACCACTCATTAAAATACTGGCATGTAGGAGAGCTGGGGCTTCATTACCCTAAATTAGATAACAACCACTCATAACAATACTGGCATGTAGGAGAGCTGGGGCTTCATTACCCTAAATTAGAAAACAACCACTCATAACAATACTGGCATGTAGGAGAGCTGGGGCTTCATTACCCTAAATTAGATAACAAACACTCATTAAAATACTGGCATGTAGGAGAGCTGGGGCTTCATTACCCTAAATTAGATAACAACCACTCATAACAATACTGGCATGTAGGAGAGCTGGGGCTTCATTACCCTAAATTAGATAACAACCACACATCACAACACTGGCATGGAGGAGAGCTGGGGCTTCATTACCCTAAATTAGATAACAACCACTCATGACAACACTGGTATGCAGGAGAGCAAGGGCTTCATTACCTTAAATTAGATAACAACCACTGATCACAATACTGGAATGCAGGAGAGCTGGGGCTTCATTACCCTAAATTAGATAACAACCACTCATGACAACACTGGTATGCAGGAGAGCAAGGGCTTCATTACCCTAAATTAGATAACAACCACTGATCACAATACTGGAATGCAGGAGAGCTGGGGCTTCATTACCCTAAATTAGATAACAACCACTCATGACAACACTGGTTTGCAGGAGAGCAAGGGCTTCATTACCCTAAATTAGATAACAACCACTGATCACAATACTGGAATGCAGGAGAGCTGGGGCTTCATTACCCTAAATTAGATAACAACCACTCATGACAACACTGGTATGCAGGAGAGCAAGGGCTTCATTACCCTAAATTAGATAACAACCACTGATCACAATACTGGCATGCAGGAGACTGGGGCTTCATTACCCTAAATTAGATAACAACCACTGATCACAATACTGGTATGCAGGAGAGCAAGGGCTTCATTACCCTAAATTAGATAACAACCACTGATCACAATACTGGAATGCAGGAGAGCAAGGGATTCATTACCCTAAATTAGATAACAACCACTGATCACAATACTGGTATGCAGGAGAGCAAGGGCTTCATTACCCTAAATTAGATAACAACTACTCATCACAATACTGGTATGCAGGAGAGCAAGGGCTTCATTACCCTAAATTAGATAACAACCACTGATCACAATACTGGAATGCAGGAGAGCTGGGGCTTCATTACCCTAAATTAGATAACAACCACTCATGACAACACTGGTATGCAGGAGAGCAAGGGCTTCATTACCCTAAATTAGATAACAACCACTGATCACAATACTGGCATGCAGGAGAGCTGGGGCTTCATTACCCTAAATTAGATAAGAACCACTCAATAAAATACTGGCATGCAAGAGAGCGAGGGCTTCATTACCCTAAATTAGATAACAACCACTCATCACAATACTGGCATGCAGGAGAGCGAGGGCTTCATTATCCTAAATTAGATAACAACCACTCATCACAATACTGGCATGCAGGAGAGCGAGGGCTTCATTACCCTAAATTAGATAACAACCACTCATAACAATACTGGCATGCAGGAGAGCGAGGGCTTCATAACACTAAATAAGATAACAAACACTGAACACAATACTGGCATGCAGGAGAGCGAGGGCTTTATTACCCTAAATTAGATAACAAATTCTGATCACAATACTGGCATGCAGAAGAGCGAATGTCTTCATTACCCTAAATTAGATAACAAATTCTGATCACAATTCTAGCATGCAGGAGAGCGAAGGCTTCATTACCCTAAATTAGATAACAACCTCTGATCCAATTCTAGCATGCAGGGGAGCGAGGGCTTCATTGCCCTAAATAAAATAACAATCACTGAACACAATATTGGCATGCAGAAGACCGAATGTCTTCATTACCCTAAATTAGATAACCAATTCTGATCACAATACTGGCATGCAGGAGAGCGAGGGCTTTATTTCCCTAAATTAGATAACCACTCATCACAATACTAGCATGCAGGAGAGCGGGGGATTCATTACCCTAAATTAGATACCAACCTCTGATCACAATACTGGCATGCAGGAGAGCGAGGGCTTAATTACCCTAAATTAGATAACAACCACTCATCAGAACACTGGCATGCAGGAGAGTGGGGGTTTCATTACCCTAAATTAGATAACAACCACTCATCACAACACTGGCATGCAGGAGAGCGGGGGTTTCATTACCCTAAATTAGATAACAACCACGCATCACAACACTGGCATGCAGGAGAGCGAGGGCTTCATTACCCTAAATTAGATAACAACTCATCACAATACTGGCATGCAGGAGAGCGAGGGCTTCATTATCCTAAATTAGATAACAACCACTCATAACAATACTGGCATGTAGGAGAGCTGGGGCTTCATTACCCTAAATTAGAAAAACAACCACTCATAACAATACTGGCATGTAGGAGAGCTGGGGCTTCATTACCCTAAATTAGAAAAACAACCACTCATAACAATACTGGCATGCAGGAGAGCAAGGGCTTCATTACCCTAAATTAGATAACAACCACTCATGACAACACTGGCATGGAGGAGAGCTGGGGCTTCATTACCCTAAATTAGATAACAACCACTCATGACAACACTAGTATGCAGGAGAGCAAGGGCTTCATTACCCTAAATTAGATAACAACCACTCATGACAACACTGGCATGGAGGAGAGCTGGGGCTTCATTACCCTAAATTAGATAACAACCACTCATGACAACACTAGTATGCAGGAGAGCAAGGGCTTCATTACCCTAAATTAGATAACAACCACTCATCACAACACTGGCATGGAGGAGAGCTGGGGCTTCATTACCCTAAATTAGATAACAACCACTCATGACAACACTAGTATGCAGGAGAGCAAGGGCTTCATTACCCTAAATTAGATAACAACCACTCATCACAACACTACTATGCAGGAGAGCTGGGGCTTCATTACCCTAAATTAGATAACAACCACTCATGACAACACTAGTATGCAGGAGAGCAAGGGCTTCATTACCCTAAATTAGATAACAACCACTCATCACAACACTGGCATGCAGGAGAGCTGGGGCTTCATTACCCTAAATTAGATAAGAACCACTCAATAAAATACTGGCATGTAGGAGAGCGAGGGCTTCATTACCCTAAATTAGATAACAACCACTCATCACAATACTGGCATGTAGGAGAGCGAGGCTTCATTACCGTAAATTAGATAACAACCACTCATCACAACACTGGCATGCAGGAGAGCGAAGCTTTATTACCCTAAATTAGATAACAACCACTCATCACAATATTGGCATGCAGGAGAGCGAGGGCTTCATTACCCTAAATTAGATAACAACCACTCATCACAATACTGGCATGCAGGAGAGCGAGGCTTCATTACCTTAAATTACATAACGACCACTCATCACAATACTGGCATGCACAAGAGCGAGGGCTTTATTACCTTAAATTACATAACAACCACTCATCACAATACTGGCATGCAGGAGAGCGAAGCTTTATTACCTTAAATTACATAACCACCACTCATCACAATACTGGCATGCACAAGAGCGAGGGCTTTATTACCTTAAATTACATAACAACCACTCATCACAATACTGGCATGCAGGAGAGCGAGGCTTCATTACCTTAAATTACATAACGACCACTCATCACAATACTGGCATGCACAAGAGCGAGGGCTTTATTACCTTAAATTACATAACAACCACTCATCACAATACTGGCATGCAGGAGAGCGAAGCTTTATTACCCTAAATTAGATAACAACCACTCATCACAATACTGGCATGCAGAAGAGCGAGGGCCTTATTACCTTAAATTACATAACGACCACTCATCACAATACTGGCATGCAGGAGAGCGAAGCTTTATTACCCTAAATTAGATAACAACCACTCATCACAATACTGGCATGCAGGAGAGCGAGGGCTTCATTACCCTAAATTAGATAACAACCACTCATCACAATACTGGCATGCAGGAGAGCGAGGCTTCATTACCTTAAATTACATAACGACCACTCATCACAATACTGGCATGCAGAAGAGCGAGGGCTTTATTACCCTGTATTAAATAACAACGACTCATCACAATATTGGCATGCAGAAGAGCGAATGTCTTCATTACCCTAAATTAGATAACAACCACTCATCACAATATTGGCATGCAGGAGAGCGAGGGCTTCATTACCCTAAATTAGATAACAACCACTCACCACAATACTGGCATGCAGGAGAGCGAGGGCTTCATTACCCTAAATTAGATAACAACCACTCATCACAACACTGGCATGCAGGAGAGCGAGGGCTTCATTACCCTAAATTAGATAACCACTCTTCACAATACTGGCATGCAGGAGAGCGAGTGCTTCAATACCCTAAATTAGATAACAACCACTCATCACAACAGTGGAATGCAGAAGAGTGGGAGCTTCATTACCCTAAATTTGATAACAACCACTCATCACAATACTGGCATGTAGGAGAGCGGGGGCTTCATTACCTTAAATTAGATAACAACCACTCATCACAATACTGGCATGCAGGAGAGCGGGGGCTTCATTACCCTAAATTAGATAACAACCACTCATCACAATACTGGCATGCAGGAGAGCGAGGCTTCATTACCCTAAATTAGATAAGAACCACTCAATAAAATACCGGCATGCAGGAGAGCGAGGGCTTCATTACCCTAAATTAGATAACCACTCATCACAATATTGGCATGCAGAAGAGCGAATGTCTTCATTACCCTAAATTAGATAACAACCACTCATAGCAATACTGGCATGAAAAATTGCGAGTGCTTCATTACCCTAAATTAGATAACAACCACTCACCACAATACTGGCATGCAGGAGAGCGAGGGCTTCATTACCCTAAATTAGATAACAACCACTCATCACAACACTGGCATGCAGGAGAGCGAGGGCTTCATTACCCTAAATTAGATAACAACCACTCATCACAATACTGGCATGCAGGAGAGCGAGGGCTTCATTACCCTATATTAGATAACAACCACTCATCACAACACTGGCATGCAGGAGAGCGAGGGCTTCATTACCCTAAATTTGATAACAACCACTCATCACAATACTGGCATGTAGGAGAGCGAGGCTTCATTACCTTAAATTACATAACAATCACTCATCACAATACTGGCATGCAGAAGAGCGAGGGCTTTATTACCCTAAATTAAATAACAACCACTCACCACAATATTGGCATGCACAAGAGCGAATGTCTTCATTACCCTAAATTAGATAACAACCACTCATCACAATACTGGCATGCAGGAGAGCGAGGCTTCAATACCTTAAATTACATAACAATCACTCATCACAATACTGGCATGCAGAAGAGCGAGGGCTTTATTACCCTAAATTAAATAACAACCACTCATCACAATATTGGCATGCACAAGAGCGAATGTCTTCATTACCTTAAATTAGATAACAACCACTCATCACAATACTGGCATGCAGAAGAGCGAGGGCTTTATTACCCTAAATTAGATAACAACCACTCATCACAATATTGGCATGCAGAAGAGCGAATGTCTTCATTACCCTAAATTAGATAACGACCACTCATCACAATACTGGCATGCAGAAGAGCGAGGGCTTTATTACCCTAAATTAGATAACAACCACTCATCACAATATTGGCATGCAAAAGAGCGAATGTCTTCATTACCCTAAATTAGATAACAACCACTGATCACAATACTGCCATGTAGGAGAGCGGGGGCTTCATTACCCTAAATTAGATAACAACCACTCATTAAAATACTGGCATGTAGGAGAGCGGGGGTTTCATTACCCTAAATTAGATAACAACCACTGATCACAATACTGCCATGTAGGAGAGCGGGGGCTTCATTACCCTAAATTAGATAACAACCACTCATTAAAATACTGGCATGTAGGAGAGCGGGGGTTTCATTACCCTAAATTAGATAACAACCACTCATAACAATACTGGCATGTAGGAGAGCTGGGGCTTCATTACCCTAAATTAGAAAACAACCACTCATAACAATACTGGCATGTAGGAGAGCTGGGGCTTCATTACCCTAAATTAGATAACAACCACTCATGACAACACTGGTATGCAGGAGAGCTGGGGCTTCATTACCCTAAATTAGAAAACAACCACTCATGACAACACTGGTATGCAGGAGAGCTGGGGCTTCATTACCCTAAATTAGAAAACAACCACTCATGACAACACTGGCATGTAGGAGAGCTGGGGCTTCATTACCCTAAATTAGAAAACAACCACTCATGACAACACTGGTATGCAGGAGAGCTGGGGCTTCATTACCCTAAATTAGATAACAACCACTCATGACAACACTGGTATGTAGGAGAGCTGGGGCTTCATTACCCTAAATTAGAAAACAACCACTCATGACAACACTGGTATGCAGGAGAGCTGGGGCTTCATTACCCTAAATTAGAAAACAACCACTCATGACAACACTGGTATGCAGGAGAGCTGGGGCTTCATTACCCTAAATTAGAAAACAACCACTCATGACAACACTGGTATGTAGGAGAGCTGGGGCTTCATTACCCTAAATTAGATAACAACCACTCATAACAATACTGGCATGTAGGAGAGCTGGGGCTTCATTACCCTAAATTAGAAAACAACCACTCATAACAATACTGGTATGCAGGAGAGCTGGGGCTTCATTACCCTAAATTAGAAAACAACCACTCATAACAATACTGGTATGCAGGAGAGCTGGGGCTTCATTACCCTAAATTAGAAAACAACCACTCATAACAATACTGGCATGTAGGAGAGCTGGGGCTTCATTACCCTAAATTAGATAACAACCACTCATAACAATACTGGTATGCAGGAGAGCTGGGGCTTCATTACCCTAAATTAGAAAACAACCACTCATGACAACACTGGTATGCAGGAGAGCTGGGGCTTCATTACCCTAAATTAGAAAACAACCACTCATAACAATACTGGCATGTAGGAGAGCTGGGGCTTCATTACCCTAAATTAGATAACAACCACTCATGACAACACTGGTATGCAGGAGAGCAAGGGCTTCATTACCCTAAATTAGATAACAATCACTGATCACAATACTGGAATGCAGGAGAGCTGGGGCTTCATTACCCTAAATTAGATAACAACCACTCATGACAACACTGGTATGCAGGAGAGCAAGGGCTTCATTACCCTAAATTAGATAACAACCACTGATCACAATACTGGAATGCAGGAGAGCTGGGGCTTCATTACCCTAAATTAGATAACAACCACTCATGACAACACTGGTTTGCAGGAGAGCAAGGGCTTCATTACCCTAAATTAGATAACAACCACTGATCACAATACTGGAATGCAGGAGAGCTGGGGCTTCATTACCCTAAATTAGATTACAACCACTCATGACAACACTGGTATGCAGGAGAGCAAGGGCTTCATTACCCTAAATTAGATAACAACCACTGATCACAATACTGGAATGCAGGAGAGCTGGGGCTTCATTACCCTAAATTAGATAACAACCACTCATGACAACACTGGTATGCAGGAGAGCAAGGGCTTCATTACCCTAAATTAGATAACAACCACTGATCACAATACTGGCATGCAGGAGAGCTGGGGCTTCATTACCCTAAATTAGATAAGAACCACTCAATAAAATACTGGCATGTTGGAGAGCGAGGGCTTCATTACCCTAAATTAGATAACAACCACTCATCACAATACTGGCATGCAGGAGAGCGAGGGCTTCATTACCCTAAATTAGATAACAACCACTCATCACAGTACTGGCATGCAGAAGAGCGAGGGCTTTATTACGCTAAATTAAATAACAACCACTCATCACAATATTGGCATGCAGAAGAGCGAATGTCTTCATTACCCTAAATTAGATAACAACCACTCATAGCAATACTGGCATGAAAAATTGCGAGTGCTTCATTACCCTAAATTAGATAACAACCACTCACCAAAATACCGGCATGCAGGAGAGCGAGGGCTTCATTACGCTAAATTAGATAACCACTCTTCACAATACTGGCATGCAGGAGAGCGAGGGCTTCATTACCCTAAATTAGATAACAACCACTCATCACAACACTAGAATGCAGGAGAGTGGGGGCTTCAGTACCCTAAATTTGATAACAACCATTGATCACAATACTGGCATGTAGGAGAGCGGGGGCTTCATTACCTTAAATTAGATAACAGCCACTCATCACAATACTGGCATGTAGGAGAGCGGGAGCTTCATTACCTTAAATTAGATAACAACCACTCATCACAATACTGGGATGTAGGAGAGCGCGGGCTTCATTACCTTAAATTAGATAACAACCACTCATTGAAATACTGGCATGTAGGAGAGCTGGGGCTTCATTACCCTAAATTAGATAACAACCACTCATAACAATACTGGCATGCAGGAGAGCGAGGGCTTCATAACACTAAATAAGATAACAACCACTCATAACAATACTGGCATGCAGGAGAGCGAGGGCTTCATTACCCTAAATTAGATAACAACCACTCATAACAATACTGGCATGCAGGAGAGCGAGGGCTTCATTACCCTAAATTAGATAACAACCACTCATAACAATACTGGCATGCAGGAGAGCGAGGGCTTCATTACCCTAAATTAGATAACAACCACTCATAACAATACTGGCATGCAGGAGAGCGAGGGCTTCATAACACTAAATAAGATAACAACCACTCATAACAATACTGGCATGCAGGAGAGCGAGGGCTTCATTACCCTAAATTAGATAACAACCACTCATAACAATACTGGCATGCAGGAGAGCGAGTGCTTCATAACACTAAATAAGATAACAAACACTGAACACAATACTGGCATGCAGGAGAGCGAGGGCTTTATTACCCTAAATTAGATAACAAATTCTGATCACAATACTGGCATGCAGGAGAGCGAAGGCTTCATTACCCTAAATTAGATAACCAATTCTGATCACAATTCTAGCATGCAGGAGAGCGAAGGCTTCATTACCCTAAATTAGATAACCAATTCTGATCACAATACTGGCATGCAGGAGAGCGAAGGCTTTATTTCCCTAAATTAGATAACCACTCATCACAATACTAGCATGCAGGAGAGCGGGGGATTCATTACCCTAAATTAGATACCAACCTCTGATCACAATACTGGTATGCAGGAGAGCGAGGGCTTAATTACCCTAAATTAGATAACAACCACTCATCACAACACTGGCATGCAGGAGAGCGAGGGCTTCATTACCCTAAATTAGATAACCACTCATCACAATACTGGCATGCAGGAGAGCGAGGGCTTCATTATCCTAAATTAGATAACAACCACTCATAACAATACTGGCATGTAGGAGAGCTGGGGCTTCATTACCCTAAATTAGAAAAACAACCACTCATAACAATGCTGGCATGTAGGAGAGCTGGGGCTTCATTACCCTAAATTAGATAACAACCACTCATCACAACACTGGCATGGAGGAGAGCTGGGGCTTCATTACCCTAAATTAGATAACAACCACTCATAACAATACTAGTATGCAGGAGAGCTGGGGCTTCATTACCCTAAATTAGATAACAACCACTCATCACAACACTAGTATGCAGGAGAGCTGGGGCTTCATTACCCTAAATTAGATAACAACCACTCATCACAACACTAGTATGCAGGAGAGCTGGGGCTTCATTACCCTAAATTAGATAACAACCACTCATGACAAAACTAGTATGCAGGAGAGCAAGGGCTTCATTACCCTAAATTAGATAACAACCACTCATCACAACACTGGCATGCAGGAGAGCTGGGGCTTCATTACCCTAAATTAGATAAGAACCACTCAATAAAATACTGGCATGTAGGAGAGCGAGGGCTTCATTACCCTAAATTAGATAACAACCACTCATCACAATACTGGCATGTAGGAGAGCGAGGCTTCATTGCCGTAAATTAGATAACAACCACTCATCACAACACTGGCATGCAGGAGAGCGAAGCTTTATTACCCTAAATTAGATAACAACCACTCATCACAATATTGGCATGCAGGAGAGCGAGGGCTTCATTACCCTAAATTAGATAACAACCACTCATCACAATACTGGCATGCAGGAGAGCGAGGCTTCATTACCTTAAATTACATAACGACCACTCATCACAATACTGGCATGCACAAGAGCGAGGGCTTTATTACCTTAAATTACATAACAACCACTCATCACAATACTGGCATGCAGGAGAGCGAAGCTTTATTACCTTAAATTACATAACGACCACTCTTCACAATACTGGCATGCACAAGAGCGAGGGCTTTATTACCTTAAATTACATAACAACCACTCATCACAATACTGGCATGCAGGAGAGCGAGGGCTTTATTACCTTAAATTACATAACAACCACTCATCACAATACTGGCATGCAGGAGAGCGAAGCTTTATTAGCCTAAATTAGATAACAACCACTCATCACAATACTGGCATGCAGAAGAGCGAGGGCTTTATTACCTTAAATTACATAACGACCACTCATCACAATACTGGCATGCAGGAGAGCGAAGCTTTATTACCCTAAATTAGATAACAACCACTCATCACAATACTGGCATGCAGGAGAGCGAGGGCTTCATTACCCTAAATTAGATAACAACCACTCATCACTATACTGGCATGCAGGAGAGCGAGGCTTCATTACCTTAAATTACATAACGACCACTCATCACAATACTGGCATGCAGAAGAGCGAGGGCTTTATTACCCTGTATTAAATAACAACGACTCATCACAATATTGGCATGCAGAAGAGCGAATGTCTTCATTACCCTAAATTAGATAACAACCACTCATAGCAATACTGGCATGAAAAATTGCGAGTGCTTCATTACCCTAAATTAGATAACAACCACTCACCACAATACTGGCATGCAGGAGAGCGAGGGCTTCATTACCCTAAATTAGATAACAACCACTCATCACAACACTGGCATGCAGGAGAGCGAGGGCTTCATTACCCTAAATTAGATAACCACTCTTCACAATACTGGCATGCAGGAGAGCGAGTGCTTCAATACCCTAAATTAGATAACAACCACTCATCACAATACTGGCATGCAGGAGAGCGAGGGCTTCATTACCTTAAATTAGATAACAACCACTCATCACAATACTGGCATGCAGGAGAGCGAGGCTTCATTACCTTAAATTAGATAACAACCACTCACCACAATACTGGCATGCAGGAGAGCGAGGGCATCATTACCCTAAATTAGATAACAACCACTTATCACAACACTGGCATGCAGGAGAGCGAGGGCTTCATTACCCTAAATTAGATAACCACTCTTCACAATACTGGCATGCAGGAGAGCGAGTGCTTCAATACCCTAAATTAGATAACAACCACTCATCACAACAGTGGAATGCAGAAGAGTGGGAGCTTCATTACCCTAAATTTGATAACAACCACTCATCACAATACTGGCATGTAGGAGAGCGGGGGCTTCATTACCTTAAATTAGATAACAACCACTCATCACAATACTGGCATGCAGGAGAGCGGGGGCTTCATTACCCTAAATTAGATAACAACCACTCATCACAATACTGGCATGCAGGAGAGCGAGGCTTCATTACCCTAAATTAGATAAGAACCACTCAATAAAATACCGGCATGCAGGAGAGCGAGGGCTTCATCACCCTAAATTAGATAACAACCACTCATCACAATACTGGCATGCAGGAGAGCGAGGCTTCATTACCTTAAATTACATAACGACCACTCATCACAATACTGGCATGGAGAAGAGCGAGGGCTTTATTACCCTAAATTAAATAACAACCACTCATCACAATATTGGCATGCAGAAGAGCGAATGTCTTCATTACCCTAAATTAGATAACAACCACTCATAGCAATACTGGCATGAAAAATTGCGAGTGCTTCATTACCCTAAATTAGATAACAACCACTCACCACAATACTGGCATGCAGGAGAGCGAGGGCTTCATTACCCTAAATTAGATAACAACCACTCATCACAACACTGGCATGCAGGAGAGCGAGGGCTTCATTACCCTAAATTAGATAACAACCACTCATCACAACACTGGCATGCAGGAGAGCGAGGGCTTCATTACCCTAAATTAGATAACCACTCTTCACAATACTGGCATGCAGGTGAGCGAGGACTTCAATACCCTAAATTAGATAACAACCACTCATCACAACACTGTAATGCAGAAGAGTGGGGGCTTCATTACCCTAAATTTGATAACAACCACTCATCACAATACTGGCATGTAGGAGAGCGGGGGCTTCATTACCCTAAATTAGATAACCACTCTTCACAATACTGGCATGCAGGAGAGCGAGGACTTCAATACCCTAAATTAGATAACAACCACTCATCACAACACTGTAATGCAGAAGAGTGGGGGCTTCATTACCCTAAATTTGATAACAACCACTCATCACAATACTGGCATGTAGGAGAGCGAGGGCTTCATTACCCTAAATTAGATAACCACTCTTCACAATACTGGCATGCAGGAGAGCGAGGACTTCAATACCCTAAATTAGATAACAACCACTCATCACAACACTGTAATGCAGAAGAGTGGGGGCTTCATTACCTTAAATTAGATAACAACCACTCATAACAATACTGGCATGTAGGAGAGCGGGGGCTTCATTACCCTAAATTAGATAACAACCACTCATAACAATACTGGCATGTTGGAGAGCGAGGGCTTCATTACCCTAAATTAGATAACAACCACTCATAGCAATACTGGCATGAAAAATTGCGAGTGCTTCATTACCCTAAATTAGATAACAACCACTCATCACAATACTGGCATGTAGGAGAGCGAGGGCTTCATTACCCTAAATTAGATAACAACCACTCATAACAATACTGGCATGTTGGAGAGCGAGGGCTTCATTACCCTAAATTAGATAACAACCACTCATAACAATACTGGCATGTTGGAGAGCGGGGGCTTCATTACCTTAAATTAGATAACAACCACTCATCACAATACTGGCATGTAGGAGAGCGGGGGCTTCATTACCCTAAATTAGATAACAACCACTCATAACAATACTGGCATGTTGGAGAGCGGGGGCTTCATTACCCTAAATTAGATAACAACCACTCATCACAATACTGGCATGTAGGAGAGCGGGGGCTTCATTACCCTAAATTAGATAACAACCACTCATCACAATACTGCCATGTAGGAGAGCGGGGGCTTCATTACCCTAAATTAGATAACAACCACTCATTAAAATACTGGCATGTAGGAGAGCTGGGGCTTCATTACCCTAAATTAGATAACAACCACTCATAACAATACTGGCATGTAGGAGAGCTGGGGCTTCATTACCCTAAATTAGAAAACAACCACTCATAACAATACTGGCATGTAGGAGAGCTGGGGCTTCATTACCCTAAATTAGATAACAACCACACATCACAACACTGGCATGGAGGAGAGCTGGGGCTTCATTACCCTAAATTAGATAACAACCACTCATGACAACACTGGTATGCAGGAGAGCAAGGGCTTCATTACCTTAAATTAGATAACAACCACTGATCACAATACTGGAATGCAGGAGAGCTGGGGCTTCATTACCCTAAATTAGATAACAACCACTCATGACAACACTGGTATGCAGGAGAGCAAGGGCTTCATTACCCTAAATTAGATAACAACCACTGATCACAATACTGGAATGCAGGAGAGCTGGGGCTTCATTACCCTAAATTAGATAACAACCACTCATGACAACACTGGTTTGCAGGAGAGCAAGGGCTTCATTACCCTAAATTAGATAACAACCACTGATCACAATACTGGAATGCAGGAGAGCTGGGGCTTCATTACCCTAAATTAGATAACAACCACTCATGACAACACTGGTATGCAGGAGAGCAAGGGCTTCATTACCCTAAATTAGATAACAACCACTGATCACAATACTGGCATGCAGGAGACTGGGGCTTCATTACCCTAAATTAGATAACAACCACTGATCACAATACTGGTATGCAGGAGAGCAAGGGCTTCATTACCCTAAATTAGATAACAACCACTGATCACAATACTGGAATGCAGGAGAGCAAGGGCTTCATTACCCTAAATTAGATAACAACCACTGATCACAATACTGGTATGCAGGAGAGCAAGGGCTTCATTACCCTAAATTAGATAACAACCACTCATCACAATACTGGTATGCAGGAGAGCAAGGGCTTCATTACCCTAAATTAGATAACAACCACTGATCACAATACTGGAATGCAGGAGAGCTGGGGCTTCATTACCCTAAATTAGATAACAACCACTCATGACAACACTGGTATGCAGGAGAGCAAGGGCTTCATTACCCTAAATTAGATAACAACCACTGATCACAATACTGGCATGCAGGAGAGCTGGGGCTTCATTACCCTAAATTAGATAAGAACCACTCAATAAAATACTGGCATGTTGGAGAGCGAGGGCTTCATTACCCTAAATTAGATAACAACCACTCATCACAATACTGGCATGCAGGAGAGCGAGGGCTTCATTATCCTAAATTAGATAACAACCACTCATCACAATACTGGCATGCAGGAGAGCGAGGGCTTCATTACCCTAAATTAGATAACAACCACTCATAACGATACTGGCATGCAGGAGAGCGAGGGCTTCATAACACTAAATAAGATAACAAACACTGAACACAATACTGGCATGCAGGAGAGCGAGGGCTTTATTACCCTAAATTAGATAACAAATTCTGATCACAATACTGGCATGCAGAAGAGCGAATGTCTTCATTACCCTAAATTAGATAACAAATTCTGATCACAATTCTAGCATGCAGGAGAGCGAAGGCTTCATTACCCTAAATTAGATAACAACCTCTGATCCAATTCTAGCATGCAGGGGAGCGAGGGCTTCATTGCCCTAAATAAAATAACAATCAGTGAACACAATATTGGCATGCAGAAGACCGAATGTCTTCATTACCCTAAATTAGATAACCAATTCTGATCACAATACTGGCATGCAGGAGAGCGAGGGCTTTATTTCCCTAAATTAGATAACCACTCATCACAATACTAGCATGCAGGAGAGCGAGGGCTTAATTACCCTAAATTAGATAACAACCACTCATCAGAACACTGGCATGCAGGAGAGTGGGGGTTTCATTACCCTAAATTAGATAACAACCACTCATCACAACACTGGCATGCAGGAGAGCGGGGGTTTCATTACCCTAAATTAGATAACAACCACGCATCACAACACTGGCATGCAGGAGAGCGAGGGCTTCATTACCCTAAATTAGATAACAACTCATCACAATACTGGCATGCAGGAGAGCGAGGGCTTCATTATCCTAAATTAGATAACAACCACTCATAACAATACTGGCATGTAGGAGAGCTGGGGCTTCATTACCCTAAATTAGAAAAACAACCACTCATAACAATACTGGCATGTAGGAGAGCTGGGGCTTCATTACCCTAAATTAGAAAAACAACCACTCATAACAATACTGGCATGTAGGAGAGCTGGGGCTTCATTACCCTAAATTAGAAAAACAACCACTCATAACAATACTGGCATGGAGGAGAGCTGGGGCTTCATTACCCTAAATTAGAAAAACAACCACTCATAACAATACTGGCATGCAGGAGAGCAAGGGCTTCATTACCCTAAATTAGATAACAACCACACATCACAACACTGGCATGCAGGAGAGCAAGGGCTTCATTACCCTAAATTAGATAACAACCACTCATGACAACACTGGCATGGAGGAGAGCTGGGGCTTCATTACCCTAAATTAGATAACAACCACTCATGACAACACTAGTATGCAGGAGAGCAAGGGCTTCATTACCCTAAATTAGATAACAACCACTCATGACAACACTGGCATGGAGGAGAGCTGGGGCTTCATTACCCTAAATTAGATAACAACCACTCATCACAACACTGGCATGGAGGAGAGCTGGGGCTTCATTACCCTAAATTAGATAACAACCACTCATGACAACACTAGTATGCAGGAGAGCAAGGGCTTCATTACCCTAAATTAGATAACAACCACTCATCACAACACTACTATGCAGGAGAGCTGGGGCTTCATTACCCTAAATTAGATAACAACCACTCATGACAACACTAGTATGCAGGAGAGCAAGGGCTTCATTACCCTAAATTAGATAACAACCACTCATGACAACACTGGCATGGAGGAGAGCTGGGGCTTCATTACCCTAAATTAGATAACAACCACTCATCACAACACTGGCATGGAGGAGAGCTGGGGCTTCATTACCCTAAATTAGATAACAACCACTCATGACAACACTAGTATGCAGGAGAGCAAGGGCTTCATTACCCTAAATTAGATAACAACCACTCATCACAACACTACTATGCAGGAGAGCTGGGGCTTCATTACCCTAAATTAGATAACAACCACTCATGACAACACTAGTATGCAGGAGAGCAAGGGCTTCATTACCCTAAATTAGATAACAACCACTCATCACAACACTGGCATGCAGGAGAGCTGGGGCTTCATTACCCTAAATTAGATAAGAACCACTCAATAAAATACTGGCATGTAGGAGAGCGAGGGCTTCATTACCCTAAATTAGATAACAACCACTCATCACAATACTGGCATGTAGGAGAGCGAGGCTTCATTACCGTAAATTAGATAACAACCACTCATCACAACACTGGCATGCAGGAGAGCGAAGCTTTATTACCCTAAATTAGATAACAACCACTCATCACAATATTGGCATGCAGGAGAGCGAGGGCTTCATTACCCTAAATTAGATAACAACCACTCATCACAATACTGGCATGCAGGAGAGCGAGGCTTCATTACCTTAAATTACATAACGACCACTCATCACAATACTGGCATGCACAAGAGCGAGGGCTTTATTACCTTAAATTACATAACAACCACTCATCACAATACTGGCATGCAGGAGAGCGAAGCTTTATTACCTTAAATTACATAACCACCACTCATCACAATACTGGCATGCACAAGAGCGAGGGCTTTATTACCTTAAATTACATAACAACCACTCATCACAATACTGGCATGCAGGAGAGCGAGGCTTCATTACCTTAAATTACATAACGACCACTCATCACAATACTGGCATGCACAAGAGCGAGGGCTTTATTACCTTAAATTACATAACAACCACTCATCACAATACTGGCATGCAGGAGAGCGAAGCTTTATTACCCTAAATTAGATAACAACCACTCATCACAATACTGGCATGCAGAAGAGCGAGGGCCTTATTACCTTAAATTACATAACGACCACTCATCACAATACTGGCATGCAGGAGAGCGAAGCTTTATTACCCTAAATTAGATAACAACCACTCATCACAATACTGGCATGCAGGAGAGCGAGGGCTTCATTACCCTAAATTAGATAACAACCACTCATCACAATACTGGCATGCAGGAGAGCGAGGCTTCATTACCTTAAATTACATAACGACCACTCATCACAATACTGGCATGCAGAAGAGCGAGGGCTTTATTACCCTGTATTAAATAACAACGACTCATCACAATATTGGCATGCAGAAGAGCGAATGTCTTCATTACCCTAAATTAGATAACGACCACTCATAGCAATACTGGCATGCAGAAGAGCGAGGCTTCATTACCTTAAATTACATAACGACCACTCATCACAATACTGGCATGCAGAAGAGCGAATGTCTTCATTACCCTAAATTAGATAACGACCACTCATAGCAATACTGGCATGCAGGAGAGCGAGGCTTCATTACCTTAAATTACATAACGACCACTCATCACAATACTGGCATGCAGAAGAGCGAGGGCTTTATTACCCTAAATTAGATAACAACCACTCATCACAATATTGGCATGCAGAAGAGCGAATGTCTTCATTACCCTAAATTAGATAACAACCACTCATTAAAATACTGGCATGTAGGAGAGCGGGGGTTTCATTACCCTAAATTAGATAACAACCACTGATCACAATACTGCCATGTAGGAGAGCGGGGGCTTCATTACCCTAAATTAGATAACAACCACTCATTAAAATACTGGCATGTAGGAGAGCGGGGGTTTCATTACCCTAAATTAGATAACAACCACTCATCACAATACTGCCATGTAGGAGAGCGGGGGCTTCATTACCCTAAATTAGATAACAACCACTCATTAAAATACTGGCATGTAGGAGAGCTGGGGCTTCATTACCCGAAATTAGATAACAACCACTCATAACAATACTGGCATGTAGGAGAGCTGGGGCTTCATTACCCTAAATTAGATAACAACCACTCATGACAACACTGGTATGCAGGAGAGCAAGGGCTTCATTACCCTAAATTAGATAACAATCACTGATCACAATACTGGAATGCAGGAGAGCTGGGGCTTCATTACCCTAAATTAGATAACAACCACTCATGACAACACTGGTATGCAGGAGAGCAAGGGCTTCATTACCCTAAATTAGATAACAACCACTGATCACAATACTGGAATGCAGGAGAGCTGGGGCTTCATTACCCTAAATTAGATAACAACCACTCATGACAACACTGGTATGCAGGAGAGCAAGGGCTTCATTACCCTAAATTAGATAACAACCACTGATCACAATACTGGCATGCAGGAGAGCTGGGGCTTAATTACCCTAAATTAGATAACAACCACTGATCACAATACTGGTATGCAGGAGAGCTGGGGCTTCATTACCCTAAATTAGATAAGAACCACTCAATAAAATACTGGCATGTTGGAGAGCGAGGGCTTCATTACCCTAAATTAGATAACAACCACTCATCACAATACTGGCATGCAGGAGAGCGAGGGCTTCATTACCCTAAATTAGATAACAACCACTCATCACAGTACTGGCATGCAGAAGAGCGAGGGCTTTATTACGCTAAATTGAATAACAACCACTCATCACAATATTGGCATGCAGAAGAGCGAATGTCTTCATTACCCTAAATTAGATAACAACCACTCATAGCAATACTGGCATGAAAAATTGCGAGTGCTTCATTACCCTAAATTAGATAACAACCACTCACCAAAATACCGGCATGCAGGAGAGCGAGGGCTTCATTACGCTAAATTAGATAACCACTCTTCACAATACTGGCATGCAGGAGAGCGAGGGCTTCATTACCCTAAATTAGATAACAACCACTCATCACAACACTAGAATGCAGGAGAGTGGGGGCTTCAGTACTCTAAATTTGATAACAACCATTGATCACAATACTGGCATGTAGGAGAGCGGGGGCTTCATTACCTTAAATTAGATAACAACCACTCACCACAATACTGGCATGCAGGAGAGCGAGGGCTTCATTACCCTAAATTAGATAACAACCACTCATCACAACACTGGCATGCAGGAGAGCGAGGGCTTCATTACCCTAAATTAGATAACAACCACTCATCACAACACTGGCATGCAGGAGAGCGAGGGCTTCATTACCCTAAATTAGATAACCACTCTTCACAATATTGGCATGCAGAAGAGCGAATGTCTTCATTACCCTAAATTAGATAACAACCACTCATCACAATATTGGCATGCAGGAGAGCGAGGGCTTCATTACCCTAAATTAGATAACAACCACTCACCACAATACTGGCATGCAGGAGAGCGAGGGCTTCATTACCCTAAATTAGATAACAACCACTCATCACAACACTGGCATGCAGGAGAGCGAGGGCTTCATTACCCTAAATTAGATAACCACTCTTCACAATACTGGCATGCAGGAGAGCGAGTGCTTCAATACCCTAAATTAGATAACAACCACTCATCACAACAGTGGAATGCAGAAGAGTGGGAGCTTCATTACCCTAAATTTGATAACAACCACTCATCACAATACTGGCATGTAGGAGAGCGGGGGCTTCATTACCTTAAATTAGATAACAACCACTCATCACAATACTGGCATGCAGGAGAGCGGGGGCTTCATTACCCTAAATTAGATAACAACCACTCATCACAATACTGGCATGCAGGAGAGCGAGGCTTCATTACCCTAAATTAGATAAGAACCACTCAATAAAATACCGGCATGCAGGAGAGCGAGGGCTTCATTACCCTAAATTAGATAACAACCACTCATCACAATACTGGCATGCAGGAGAGCGAGGCTTCATTACCTTAAATTACATAACGACCACTCATCACAATACTGGCATGCAGAAGAGCGAGGGCTTTATTACCCTAAATTAAATAACAACCACTCATCACAATATTGGCATGCAGAAGAGCGAATGTCTTCATTACCCTAAATTAGATAACAACCACTCATAGCAATACTGGCATGAAAAATTGCGAGTGCTTCATTACCCTAAATTAGATAACAACCACTCACCACAATACTGGCATGCAGGAGAGCGAGGGCTTCATTACCCTAAATTAGATAACAACCACTCATCACAACACTGGCATGCAGGAGAGCGAGGGCTTCATTACCCTAAATTAGATAACAACCACTCATCACAATACTGGCATGCAGGAGAGCGAGGGCTTCATTACCCTATATTAGATAACAACCACTCATCACAACACTGGCATGCAGGAGAGCGAGGGCTTCATTACCCTAAATTTGATAACAACCACTCATCACAATACTGGCATGTAGGAGAGCGAGGCTTCATTACCTTAAATTACATAACAATCACTCATCACAATACTGGCATGCAGAAGAGCGAGGGCTTTATTACCCTAAATTAAATAACAACCACTCATCACAATATTGGCATGCACAAGAGCGAATGTCTTCATTACCCTAAATTAGATAACAACCACTCATCACAATACTGGCATGCAGGAGAGCGAGGCTTCAATACCTTAAATTACATAACAATCACTCATCACAATACTGGCATGCAGGAGAGCGAGGCTTCATTACCTTAAATTACATAACAATCACTCATCACAATACTGGCATGCAGGAGAGCGAGGGCTTTATTACCCTAAATTAAATAACAACCACTCATCACAATATTGGCATGCACAAGAGCGAATGTCTTCATTACCCTAAATTAGATAACAACCACTCATCACAATACTGGCATGCAGGAGAGCGAGGCTTCAATACCTTAAATTACATAACAATCACTCATCACAATACTGGCATGCAGGAGAGCGAGGCTTCATTACCTTAAATTACATAACAATCACTCATCACAATACTGGCATGCAGGAGAGCGAGGGCTTTATTACCCTAAATTAAATAACAACCACTCATCACAATATTGGCATGCACAAGAGCGAATGTCTTCATTACCTTAAATTAGATAACAACCACTCATCACAATACTGGCATGCAGAAGAGCGAGGGCTTTATTACCCTAAATTAGATAACAACCACTCATCACAATATTGGCATGCAGAAGAGCGAATGTCTTCATTACCCTAAATTAGATAACGACCACTCATCACAATACTGGCATGCAGAAGAGCGAGGGCTTTATTACCCTAAATTAGATAACAACCACTCATCACAATATTGGCATGCAGAAGAGCGAATGTCTTCATTACCCTAAATTAGATAACAACCACTCATTAAAATACTGGCATGTAGGAGAGCGGGGGTTTCATTACCCTAAATTAGATAACAACCACTGATCACAATACTGCCATGTAGGAGAGCGGGGGCTTCATTACCCTAAATTAGATAACAACCACTCATTAAAATACTGGCATGTAGGAGAGCGGGGGTTTCATTACCCTAAATTAGATAACAACCACTCATCACAATACTGCCATGTAGGAGAGCGGGGGCTTCATTACCCTAAATTAGATAACAACCACTCATTAAAATACTGGCATGTAGGAGAGCTGGGGCTTCATTACCCGAAATTAGATAACAACCACTCATAACAATACTGGCATGTAGGAGAGCTGGGGCTTCATTACCCTAAATTAGAAAACAACCACTCATAACAATACTGGCATGTAGGAGAGCTGGGGCTTCATTACCCTAAATTAGATAACAACCACTCATGACAACACTGGTATGCAGGAGAGCAAGGGCTTCATTACCCTAAATTAGATAACAACCACTGATCACAATACTGGAATGCAGGAGAGCTGGGGCTTCATTACCCTAAATTAGATAACAACCACTCATGACAACACTGGTATGCAGGAGAGCAAGGGCTTCATTACCCTAAATTAGATAACAACCACTGATCACAATACTGGAATGCAGGAGAGCTGGGGCTTCATTACCCTAAATTAGATAACAACCACTCATGACAACACTGGTATGCAGGAGAGCAAGGGCTTCATTACCCTAAATTAGATAACAACCACTGATCACAATACTGGCATGCAGGAGAGCTGGGGCTTCATTACCCTAAATTAGATAAGAACCACTCAATAAAATACTGGCATGTTGGAGAGCGAGGGCTTCATTACCCTAAATTAGATAACAACCACTCATCACAATACTGGCATGCAGGAGAGCGAGGGCTTCATTACCCTAAATTAGATAACAACCACTCATCACAGTACTGGCATGCAGAAGAGCGAGGGCTTTATTACGCTAAATTAAATAACAACCACTCATCACAATATTGGCATGCAGAAGAGCGAATGTCTTCATTACCCTAAATTAGATAACAACCACTCATAGCAATACTGGCATGAAAAATTGCGAGTGCTTCATTACCCTAAATTAGATAACAACCACTCACCAAAATACCGGCATGCAGGAGAGCGAGGGCTTCATTACGCTAAATTAGATAACCACTCTTCACAATACTGGCATGCAGGAGAGCGAGGGCTTCATTACCCTAAATTAGATAACAACCACTCATCACAACACTAGAATGCAGGAGAGTGGGGGCTTCAGTACCCTAAATTTGATAACAACCATTGATCACAATACTGGCATGTAGGAGAGCGGGGGCTTCATTACCTTAAATTAGATAACAGCCACTCATCACAATACTGGCATGTAGGAGAGCAGGAGCTTCATTACCTTAAATTAGATAACAACCACTCATCACAATACTGGGATGTAGGAGAGCGCGGGCTTCATTACCTTAAATTAGATAACAACCACTCATTGAAATACTGGCATGTAGGAGAGCTGGGGCTTCATTACCCTAAATTAGATAACAACCACTCATAACAATACTGGCATGCAGGAGAGCGAGGGCTTCATAACACTAAATAAGATAACAAACACTGAACACAATACTGGCATGCAGGAGAGCGAGGGCTTTATTACCCTAAATTAGATAACAAATTCTGATCACAATACTGGCATGCAGGAGAGCGAAGGCTTCATTACCCTAAATTAGATAACCAATTCTGATCACAATTCTAGCATGCAGGAGAGCGAAGGCTTCATTACCCTAAATTAGATAACCAATTCTGATCACAATACTGGCATGCAGGAGAGCGAAGGCTTTATTTCCCTAAATTAGATAACCACTCATCACAATACTAGCATGCAGGAGAGCGGGGGATTCATTACCCTAAATTAGATACCAACCTCTGATCACAATACTGGTATGCAGGAGAGCGAGGGCTTAATTACCCTAAATTAGATAACAACCACTCATCACAACACTGGCATGCAGGAGAGCGAGGGCTTCATTACCCTAAATTAGATAACCACTCATCACAATACTGGCATGCAGGAGAGCGAGGGCTTCATTATCCTAAATTAGATAACAACCACTCATAACAATACTGGCATGTAGGAGAGCTGGGGCTTCATTACCCTAAATTAGAAAAACAACCACTCATAACAATGCTGGCATGTAGGAGAGCTGGGGCTTCATTACCCTAAATTAGATAACAACCACTCATCACAACACTGGCATGGAGGAGAGCTGGGGCTTCATTACCCTAAATTAGATAACAACCACTCATGACAACACTAGTATGCAGGAGAGCAAGGGCTTCATTACCTTAAATTAAATAACAACCACTCATCACAACACTAGTATGCAGGAGAGCTGGGGCTTCATTACCCTAAATTAGATAACAACCACTCATCACAACACTAGTATGCAGGAGAGCTGGGGCTTCATTACCCTAAATTAGATAACAACCACTCATGACAAAACTAGTATGCAGGAGAGCAAGGGCTTCATTACCCTAAATTAGATAACAACCACTCATCACAACACTGGCATGCAGGAGAGCTGGGGCTTCATTACCCTAAATTAGATAAGAACCACTCAATAAAATACTGGCATGTAGGAGAGCGAGGGCTTCATTACCCTAAATTAGATAACAACCACTCATCACAATACTGGCATGTAGGAGAGCGAGGCTTCATTGCCGTAAATTAGATAACAACCACTCATCACAACACTGGCATGCAGGAGAGCGAAGCTTTATTACCCTAAATTAGATAACAACCACTCATCACAATATTGGCATGCAGGAGAGCGAGGGCTTCATTACCCTAAATTAGATAACAACCACTCATCACAATACTGGCATGCAGGAGAGCGAGGCTTCATTACCTTAAATTACATAACGACCACTCATCACAATACTGGCATGCACAAGAGCGAGGGCTTTATTACCTTAAATTACATAACAACCACTCATCACAATACTGGCATGCAGGAGAGCGAAGCTTTATTACCTTAAATTACATAACGACCACTCTTCACAATACTGGCATGCACAAGAGCGAGGGCTTTATTACCTTAAATTACATAACAACCACTCATCACAATACTGGCATGCAGGAGAGCGAGGGCTTTATTACCTTAAATTACATAACAACCACTCATCACAATACTGGCATGCAGGAGAGCGAGGGCTTTATTACCTTAAATTACATAACAACCACTCATCACAATACTGGCATGCAGGAGAGCGAAGCTTTATTACCCTAAATTAGATACAACCACTCATCACAATACTGGCATGCAGAAGAGCGAGGGCTTTATTACCTTAAATTACATAACGACCACTCATCACAATACTGGCATGCAGGAGAGCGAAGCTTTATTACCGTAAATTAGATAACAACCACTCATCACAATACTGGCATGCAGGAGAGCGAGGGCTTCATTACCCTAAATTAGATAACAACCACTCATCACTATACTGGCATGCAGGAGAGCGAGGCTTCATTACCTTAAATTACATAACGACCACTCATCACAATACTGGCATGCAGAAGAGCGAGGGCTTTATTACCCTGTATTAAATAACAACGACTCATCACAATATTGGCATGCAGAAGAGCGAATGTCTTCATTACCCTAAATTAGATAACAACCACTCATAGCAATACTGGCATGAAAAATTGCGAGTGCTTCATTACCCTAAATTAGATAACAACCACTCACCACAATACTGGCATGCAGGAGAGCGAGGGCTTCATTACCCTAAATTAGATAACAACCACTCATCACAACACTGGCATGCAGGAGAGCGAGGGCTTCATTACCCTAAATTAGATAACCACTCTTCACAATACTGGCATGCAGGAGAGCGAGTGCTTCAATACCCTAAATTAGATAACAACCACTCATCACAATACTGGCATGCAGGAGAGCGAGGGCTTCATTACCTTAAATTAGATAACAACCACTCATCACAATACTGGCATGCAGGAGAGCGAGGCTTCATTACCTTAAATTAGATAACAACCACTCACCACAATACTGGCATGCAGGAGAGCGAGGGCATCATTACCCTAAATTAGATAACCACTCTTCACAATACTGGCATGCAGGAGAGCGAGTGCTTCAATACCCTAAATTAGATAACAACCACTCATCACAACAGTGGAATGCAGAAGAGTGGGAGCTTCATTACCCTAAATTTGATAACAACCACTCATCACAATACTGGCATGTAGGAGAGCGGGGGCTTCATTACCTTAAATTAGATAACAACCACTCATCACAATACTGGCATGCAGGAGAGCGGGGGCTTCATTACCCTAAATTAGATAACAACCACTCATCACAATACTGGCATGCAGGAGAGCGAGGGTTCATTACCCTAAATTAGATAAGAACCACTCAATAAAATACCGGCATGCAGGAGAGCGAGGGCTTCATCACCCTAAATTAGATAACAACCACTCATCACAATACTGGCATGCAGGAGAGCGAGGCTTCATTACCTTAAATTACATAACGACCACTCATCACAATACTGGCATGGAGAAGAGCGAGGGCTTTATTACCCTAAATTAAATAACAACCACTCATCACAATATTGGCATGCAGAAGAGCGAATGTCTTCATTACCCTAAATTAGATAACAACCACTCATAGCAATACTGGCATGAAAAATTGCGAGTGCTTCATTACCCTAAATTAGATAACAACCACTCACCACAATACTGGCATGCAGGAGAGCGAGGGCTTCATTACCCTAAATTAGATAACAACCACTCATCACAACACTGGCATGCAGGAGAGCGAGGGCTTCATTACCCTAAATTAGATAACAACCACTCATCACAACACTGGCATGCAGGAGAGCGAGGGCTTCATTACCCTAAATTAGATAACCACTCTTCACAATACTGGCATGCAGGTGAGCGAGGACTTCAATACCCTAAATTAGATAACAACCACTCATCACAACACTGTAATGCAGAAGAGTGGGGGCTTCATTACCCTAAATTTGATAACAACCACTCATCACAATACTGGCATGTAGGAGAGCGGGGGCTTCATTACCCTAAATTAGATAACCACTCTTCACAATACTGGCATGCAGGAGAGCGAGGACTTCAATACCCTAAATTAGATAACAACCACTCATCACAACACTGTAATGCAGAAGAGTGGGGGCTTCATTACCCTAAATTTGATAACAACCACTCATCACAATACTGGCATGTAGGAGAGCGAGGGCTTCATTACCCTAAATTAGATAACCACTCTTCACAATACTGGCATGCAGGAGAGCGAGGACTTCAATACCCTAAATTAGATAACAACCACTCATCACAACACTGTAATGCAGAAGAGTGGGGGCTTCATTACCTTAAATTAGATAACAACCACTCATAACAATACTGGCATGTAGGAGAGCGGGGGCTTCATTACCCTAAATTAGATAACAACCACTCATAACAATACTGGCATGTTGGAGAGCGAGGGCTTCATTACCCTAAATTAGATAACAACCACTCATAGCAATGCTGGCATGAAAAATTGCGAGTGCTTCATTACCCTAAATTAGATAACAACC
The DNA here is from genome assembly GCA_030765065.1 of Deroplatys truncata. Classification (NCBI taxonomy): domain Eukaryota; kingdom Metazoa; phylum Arthropoda; class Insecta; order Mantodea; family Mantidae; genus Deroplatys; species Deroplatys truncata. The sequence goes on along the minus strand of CM060977.1, from coordinate 1,812,767 downwards.
ACTCATCACAATACTGGCATGTAGGAGAGCGAGGGCTTCATTACCCTAAATTAGATAACAACCACTCATCACAATACTGGCATGTAGGAGAGCGGGGGCTTCATTACCTTAAATTAGATAACAACCACTCATAACAATACTGGCATGTTGGAGAGCGAGGGCTTCATTACCCTAAATTAGATAACAACCACTCATCACAATACTGGCATGTAGGAGAGCGAGGGCTTCATTACCCTAAATTAGATAACAACCACTCATAACAATACTGGCATGTTGGAGAGCGAGGGCTTCATTACCCTAAATTAGATAACAACCACTCATAACAATACTGGCATGTTGGAGAGCGAGGGCTTCATTACCCTAAATTAGATAACAACCACTCATAACAATACTGGCATGTTGGAGAGCGGGGGCTTCATTACCTTAAATTAGATAACAACCACTCATCACAATACTGGCATGTAGGAGAGCGGGGGCTTCATTACCCTAAATTAGATAACAACCACTCATAACAATACTGGCATGTTGGAGAGCGGGGGCTTCATTACCCTAAATTAGATAACAACCACTCATCACAATACTGGCATGTAGGAGAGCGGGGGCTTCATTACCCTAAATTAGATAACAACCACTCATCACAATACTGGCATGTAGGAGAGCGGGGGCTTCATTACCCTAAATTAGATAACAACCACTCATCACAATACTGGCATGTAGGAGAGCGGGGGCTTCATTACCCTAAATTAGATAACAACCACTCATCACAACACTGGAATGCAGAAGAGTGGGGGCTTCATTACCCTAAATTTGATAACAACCACTCATCACAATACTGGCATGTTGGAGAGCGAGGGCTTCATTACCCTAAATTTGATAACAACCACTCATCACAATACTGGCATGTAGGAGAGCGAGGGCTTCATTACCCTAAATTTGATAACAACCACTCATCACAATACTGGCATGTTGGAGAGCGGGGGCTTCATTACCCTAAATTAGATAACAACCACTCATAACAATACTGGCATGTAGGAGAGCGAGGGCTTCATTACCCTAAATTAGATAACAACCACTCATCACAATACTGACATTCAGGAGATCGGGGGTTTTATTACCTTAAATTAGATAACAACCACTCATAACAATACTGGCATGTAGGAGAGCGGGGGCTTCATTACCCTAAATTAGATAACAACCACTCATCACAATACTGGCATGTTGGAGAGCGGGGGCTTCATTACCCTAAATTAGATAACAACCACTCATAACAATACTGGCATGTAGGAGAGCGGGGGCTTCATTACCTTAAATTAGATAACAACCACTCATAACAATACTGGCATGTAGGAGAGCGGGGGCTTCATTACCTTAAATTAGATAACAACCACTCATAACAATACTGACATTCAGGAGAGCGAGGGCTTCATTACCCTAAATTAGATAACAACCACTCATCACAATACTGACATTCAGAAGATCGGGGGTTTTATTACCTTAAATTAGATAACAACCACTCATAACAATACTGGCATGCAGGAGAGCGGGGGCTTCATTACCTTAAATTAGATAACAACCACTCATCAGAATACTGACATTCAGGAGAGCGAGGGCTTCATTACCCTAAATTAGATAACAACCACTCATCAGAATACTGACATTCAGGAGAGCGAGGGCTTCATTACCCTAAATGAGATAACAACCACTCATCACAATACTGGCATGTAGGAGAGCGGGGGCTTCATTACCCTAAATTAGATAACAACCACTCATCAGAATACTGACATTCAGGAGAGCGAGGGCTTCATTACGCTAAATTAGATAACAACCACTCATAACAATACTCGCATGTAGGAGAGCGAGGGCTTCATTACCCTAAATTAGATAACAACCACTCATCACAATACTGGCATGTAGGAGAGCGGGGGCTTCATTACCTTATATTAGATAACAACCACTCATCACAATACTCGCATGTAGGAGAGCGGGGGCTTCATTACCTTAAATTAGATAACAACCACTCATAACAATACTGGCATGTAGGAGAGCTGGGGCTTCATTACCTTATATTAGATAACAACCACTCATAACAATACTGGCATGTAGGAGAGCTGGGGCTTCATTACCTTATATTAGATAACAACCACTCATAACAATACTGGCATGTAGGAGAGCTGGGGCTTCATTACCTTATATTAGATAACAACCACTCATAACAATACTGGCATGTAGGAGAGCTGGGGCTTCATTACCTTATATTAGATAACAACCACTCATAACAATACTGGCATGTAGGAGAGCTGGGGCTTCATTACCCTAAATTAGATAACAACCACTCATAACAATACTGGCATGTAGGAGAGCTGGGGCTTCATTACCTTAAATTAGATAACAACCACTCATCACAATACTGGCATGTAGGAGAGCTGGGGCTTCATTACCTTATATTAGATAACAACCACTCATCACAATACTGGCATGTAGGAGAGCTGGGGCTTCATTACCTTAAATTAGATAACAACCACTCATCACAATACTGGCATGTAGGAGAGCGGGGGCTTCATTACCTTATATTAGATAACAACCACTCATAACAATACTGGCATGTAGGAGAGCGGGGGCTTCATTACCTTAAATTAGATAACAACCACTCATAACAATACTCGCATGTAGGAGAGCGAGGGCTTCATTACCCTAAATTAGATAACAACCACTCATAACAATACTCGCATGTAGGAGAGCGGGGGCTTCATTACCCTAAATTAGATAACAACCACTCATCACAATACTGGAATGTAGGAGAGCTGGGGCTTCATTACCCTAAATTAGATAACAACCACTCATAGCAATACTGGCATGAAAAATTGCGAGTGCTTCATTACCCTAAATTAGATAACAACCACTCACCACAATACTGGCATGCAGGAGAGCGAGGGCTTCATTACCCTAAATTAGATAACAACCACTCATCACAACACTGGCATGCAGGAGAGCGAGGGCTTCATTACCCTAAATTAGATAACCACTCTTCACAATACTGGCATGCAGGAGAGCGAGTGCTTCAATACCCTAAATTAGATAACAACCACTCATCACAATACTGGCATGCAGGAGAGCGAGGGCTTCATTACCTTAAATTAGATAACAACCACTCATCACAATACTGGCATGCAGGAGAGCGAGGCTTCATTACCTTAAATTAGATAACAACCACTCACCACAATACTGGCATGCAGGAGAGCGAGGGCATCATTACCCTAAATTAGATAACCACTCTTCACAATACTGGCATGCAGGAGAGCGAGTGCTTCAATACCCTAAATTAGATAACAACCACTCATCACAACAGTGGAATGCAGAAGAGTGGGAGCTTCATTACCCTAAATTTGATAACAACCACTCATCACAATACTGGCATGTAGGAGAGCGGGGGCTTCATTACCTTAAATTAGATAACAACCACTCATCACAATACTGGCATGCAGGAGAGCGGGGGCTTCATTACCCTAAATTAGATAACAACCACTCATCACAATACTGGCATGCAGGAGAGCGAGGGTTCATTACCCTAAATTAGATAAGAACCACTCAATAAAATACCGGCATGCAGGAGAGCGAGGGCTTCATCACCCTAAATTAGATAACAACCACTCATCACAATACTGGCATGCAGGAGAGCGAGGCTTCATTACCTTAAATTAGATAACAACCACTCATCACAATACTGGCATGTAGGAGAGCGGGGGCTTCATTACCTTAAATTAGATAACAACCACTCATCACAATACTGGAATGAAGGAGAGCTGGGGCTTAATTACCCTAAATTAGATAACAACCACTCATCACAATACTGGCATGTAGGAGAGCGGGGGCTTCATTACCTTAAATTAGATAACAACCACTCATCACAATACTGGCATGTAGGAGAGCGGGGGCTTCATTACCTTAAATTAGATAACAACCACTCATCACAATACTGGCATGCAGGAGAGCGAGGGCTTCATTACCCTAAATTAGATAACAACCACTCATCACAATACTGGCATGTAGGAGAGCGGGGGCTTCATTACCTTAAATTAGATAACAACCACTCATCACAATACTGGCATGTAGGAGAGCGGGGGCTTCATTACCTTAAATTAGATAACAACCACTCATCACAATACTGGAATGCAGGAGAGCTGGGGCTTAATTACCCTAAATTAGATAACAACCACTCATCACAATACTGGCATGTAGGAGAGCGGGGGCTTCATTACCTTAAATTAGATAACAACCACTCATAACAATACTGGCATGTAGGAGAGCGGGGGCTTCATTACCCTAAATTAGATAACAACCACTTATTAAAATACTGGCATGTAGGAGAGCGGGGGCTTCATTACCCTAAATTAGATAACAACCACTCATTAAAATACTGGCATGTAGGAGAGCGGGGGCTTCATTACCCTAAATTAGATAACAACCACTCATAACAATACTGGCATGCAGGAGAGCGAGGGCTTAATTACCTTAAATTAGATAACAACCACTCATCACAATACTGACATGTAGGAGAGCTGGGGCTTCATTACCCTAAATTAGATAACAACCACTCATAACAATACTGGCATGTAGGAGAGCGGGGGCTTCATTACCCTAAATTAGATAACAACCACTCATCACAATACTGGCATGTAGGAGAGCGAGGGCTTCATTACCCTAAATTAGATAACAACCACTCATCACAATACTGGCATGTAGGAGAGCGGGGGCTTCATTACCCTAAATTAGATAACGACCACTCATAACAATACTGGAATGCAGGAGAGCTGGGGCTTAATTACCCTAAATTAGATAACAACCACTCATAACAATACTGGCATGTTGGAGAGCGGGGGCTTCATTACCTTAAATTAGATAACAACCACTCATAACAATACTGGAATGCAGGAGAGCTGGGGCTTAATTACCCTAAATTAGATAACAACCACTCATCACAATACTGGCATGTTGGAGAGCGGGGGCTTCATTACCTTAAATTAGATAACAACCACTCATAACAATACTGGAATGCAGGAGAGCTGGGGCTTAATTACCCTAAATTAGATAACAACCACTCATCACAATACTGGCATGTAGGAGAGCGGGGGCTTCATTACCGTAAATTAGATAACAACCACTCATAACAATACTGGAATGCAGGAGAGCTGGGGCTTAATTACCCTAAATTAGATAACAACCACTCATAACAATACTGGCATGTTGGAGAGCGGGGGCTTCATTACCTTAAATTAGATAACAACCACTCATAACAATACTGGAATGCAGGAGAGCTGGGGCTTAATTACCCTAAATTAGATAACAACCACTCATCACAATACTGGCATGTTGGAGAGCGGGGGCTTCATTACCTTAAATTAGATAACAACCACTCATAACAATACTGGAATGCAGGAGAGCTGGGGCTTAATTACCCTAAATTAGATAACAACCACTCATCACAATACTGGCATGTAGGAGAGCGGGGGCTTCATTACCTTAAATTAGATAACAACCACTCATAACAATACTGGCATGTTGGAGAGCGAGGGCTTCATTACCCTAAATTAGATAACAACCACTCATAACAATACTGGCATGTTGGAGAGCGGGGGCTTCATTACCCTAAATTAGATAACAACCACTCATCACAATACTGGCATGTAGGAGAACTGGGGCTTCATTACCCTAAATTAGATAACAACCACTCATCACAATACTGACATGTAGGAGAGCGGGGGCTTCATTACCTTAAATTAGATAACAACCACTCATAACAATACTGGCATGTAGGAGAGCTGGGGCTTCATTACCCTAAATTAGATAACAACCACTCATAACAATACTGGCATGTAGGAGAGCGGGGGCTTCATTACCTTAAATTAGATAACAACCACTCATAACAATACTGGCATGTAGGAGAGCTGGGGCTTCATTACCTTAAATTAGATAACAACCACTCATAACAATACTGGCATGTAGGAGAGCGGGGGCTTCATTACCTTAAATTAGATAACAACCACTCATCACAATACTGACATGTAGGAGAGCGGGGGCTTCATTACCTTAAATTAGATAACAACCACTCATAACAATACTGGCATGTAGGAGAGCTGGGGCTTCATTACCTTAAATTAGATAACAACCACTCATAACAATACTGGCATGTAGGAGAGCGGGGGCTTCATTACCTTAAATTAGATAACAACCACTCATCACAACACTGGCATGTAGGAGAGCGGGGGCTTCATTACCTTAAATTAGATAACAACCACTCATAACAATACTGGCATGTAGGAGAGCGGGGGCTTCATTACCCTAAATTACATAACAACCACTCATAACAATACTGGCATGTAGGAGAGCGGGGGCTTCATTACCCTAAATTAGATAACAACCACTCATAACAATACTGGCATGTAGGAGAGCGGGGGCTTCATTACCCTAAATTAGATAACAACCACTCATTAAAATACAGGAATGTAGGAGAGCTGGGGCTTCATTACCCTAAATTACATAACAACCACTCATAACAATACTGGCATGTAGGAGAGCGGGGGCTTCATTACCCTAAATTACATAACAACCACTCATAACAATACTGGCATGTAGGAGAGCGGGGGCTTCATTACCCTAAATTAGATAACAACCACTCATAACAATACTGGCATGTAGGAGAGCGGGGGCTTCATTACCCTAAATTAGATAACAACCACTCATTAAAATACTGGAATGTAGGAGAGCTGGGGCTTCATTACCTTAAATTAGATAACAACCACTCATCACAATACTGGCATGTAGGAGAGCTGGGGCTTCATTACCCTAAATTAGATAACAACCACTCATTAAAATACTGGAATGTAGGAGAGCTGGGGCTTCATTACCTTAAATTAGATAACAACCACTCATCACAATACTGGCATGTAGGAGAGCTGGGGCTTCATTACCTTAAATTAGATAACAACCACTCATAACAATACTGGCATGTAGGAGAGCTGGGGCTTCATTACCTTAAATTAGATAACAACCACTCATAACAATACTGGCATGTAGGAGAGCTGGGGCTTCATTACCTTAAATTAGATAACAACCACTCATCACAATACTGGCATGTAGGAGAGCTGGGGCTTCATTACCTTAAATTAGATAACAACCACTCATAACAATACTGGCATGTAGGAGAGCGGGGCCTTCATTACCCTAAATTAGATAACAACCACTCATAACAATACTGGCATGTAGGAGAGCTGGGGCTTCATTACCCTAAATTAGATAACAACCACTCATCACAACACTGGCATGTAGGAGAGCTGGGGCTTCATTACCCTAAATTAGATAACAACCACTCATAACAATACTGGCATGTAGGAGAGCGAGGGCTTCATTACCTTAAATTAGATAACAACCACTCATCACAATACTGGCATGTAGGAGAGCTGGGGCTTCATTACCTTAAATTAGATAACAACCACTCATCACAACACTGACATGCAGGAGAGCTGGGGCTTCATTACCTTAAATTAGATAACAACCACTCATAACAATACTGACATGTAGGAGAGCTGGGGCTTCATTACCTTAAATTAGATAACAACCACTCATCACAATACTGGCATGTAGGAGAGCTGGGGCTTCATTACCTTAAATTAGATAACAACCACTCATCACAACACTGACATGCAGGAGAGCTGGGGCTTCATTACCTTAAATTAGATAACAACCACTCATAACAATACTGGCATGTAGGAGAGCTGGGGCTTCATTACCTTAAATTAGATAACAACCACTCATAACAATACTGGCATGTAGGAGAGCTGGGGCTTCATTACCTTAAATTAGATAACAACCACTCATAACAATACTGGCATGTAGGAGAGCTGGGGCTTCATTACCCTAAATTAGATAACAACCACTCATCACAATACTGGCATGCAGGAGAGCTGGGGCTTCATTACCTTAAATTAGATAACAACCACTCATAACAATACTGGCATGTAGGAGAGCGGGGGCTTCATTACCCTAAATTAGATAACAACCACTCATCACAATACTGACATGTAGGAGAGCGAGGGCTTCATTACCTTAAATTAGATAACAACCACTCATAACAATACTGGCATGTAGGAGAGCGAGGGCTTCATTACCTTAAATTAGATAACAACCACTCATCACAATACTGACATGTAGGAGAGCGAGGGCTTCATTACCTTAAATTAGATAACAACCACTCATCACAATACTGACATGTAGGAGAGCGAGGGCTTCATTACCTTAAATTAGATAACAACCACTCATAACAATACTGGCATGTAGGAGAGCGGGGGCTTCATTACCTTAAATTAGATAACAACCACTCATCACAATACTGACATGTAGGAGAGCGAGGGGCTTCATTACCTTAAATTAGATAACAACCACTCATCACAATACTGGCATGTAGGAGAGCGAGGGGCTTCATTACCTTAAATTAGATAACAACCACTCATCACAATACTGACATGTAGGAGAGCGGGGGCTTCATTACCTTAAATTAGATAACAACCACTCATCACAATACTGGCATGTAGGAGAGCGGGGGCTTCATTACCCTAAATTAGATAACAACCACTCATCACAATACTGACATGTAGGAGAGCGGGGGCTTCATTACCCTAAATTAGATAACAACCACTCATCACAATACTGACATGTAGGAGAGCGAGGCTTCATTACCTTAAATTAGATAACAACCACTCATCACAATACTGACATGTAGGAGAGCGGGGGCTTCATTACCCTAAATTAGATAACAACCACTCATCACAATACTGGCATGTAGGAGAGCGAGGGCTTCATTACCTTAAATTAGATAACAACCACTCATCACAATACTGGCATGTAGGAGAGCGGGGGCTTCATTACCTTAAATTAGATAACAACCACTCATCACAATACTGGCATGTAGGAGAGCGGGGGCTTCATTACCCTAAATTAGATAACAACCACTCATCACAATACTGACATGTAGGAGAGCGGGGGCTTCATTACCCTAAATTAGATAACAACCACTCATCACAATACTGACATGTAGGAGAGCGAGGCTTCATTACCTTAAATTAGATAACAACCACTCATCACAATACTGGAATGCAGGAGAGCGGGGGCTTCATTACCCTAAATTAGATAACAACCACTCATCACAATACTGACATGTAGGAGAGCGGGGGCTTCATTACCCTAAATTAGATAACAACCACTCATCACAATACTGACATGTAGGAGAGCGAGGCTTCATTACCTTAAATTAGATAACAACCACTCATCACAATACTGGAATGCAGGAGAGCGGGGGCTTCATTACCCTAAATTAGATAACAACCACTCATCACAATACTGACATGTAGGAGAGCGAGGGCTTCATTACCTTAAATTAGATAACAACCACTCATCACAATACTGGCATGTAGGAGAGCGAGGGGCTTCATTACCTTAAATTAGATAACAACCACTCATCACAATACTGGAATGCAGGAGAGCGGGGGCTTCATTACCCTAAATTAGATAACAACCACTCATCACAATACTGACATGTAGGAGAGCGAGGGCTTCATTACCTTAAATTAGATAACAACCACTCATCACAATACTGGCATGTAGGAGAGCGAGGGGCTTCATTACCTTAAATTAGATAACAACCACTCATCACAATACTGACATGTAGGAGAGCGGGGGCTTCATTACCTTAAATTAGATAACAACCACTCATCACAATACTGACATGTAGGAGAGCGAGGGCTTCATTACCTTAAATTAGATAACAACCACTCATCACAATACTGACATGTAGGAGAGCGAGGGGCTTCATTACCTTAAATTAGATAACAACCACTCATCACAATACTGACATGTTGGAGAGCGGGGGCTTCATTACCTTAAATTAGATAACAACCACTCATAACAATACTGGAATGCAGGAGAGCTGGGGCTTAATTACCCTAAATTAGATAACAACCACTCATCACAATACTGGCATGTTGGAGAGCGGGGGCTTCATTACCTTAAATTAGATAACAACCACTCATAACAATACTGGAATGCAGGAGAGCTGGGGCTTAATTACCCTAAATTAGATAACAACCACTCATCACAATACTGGCATGTAGGAGAGCGGGGGCTTCATTACCCTAAATTAGATAACAACCACTCATAACAATACTGGAATGCAGGAGAGCTGGGGCTTAATTACCCTAAATTAGATAACAACCACTCATAACAATACTGGCATGTTGGAGAGCGGGGGCTTCATTACCTTAAATTAGATAACAACCACTCATAACAATACTGGAATGCAGGAGAGCTGGGGCTTAATTACCCTAAATTAGATAACAACCACTCATCACAATACTGGCATGTTGGAGAGCGGGGGCTTCATTACCTTAAATTAGATAACAACCACTCATAACAATACTGGAATGCAGGAGAGCTGGGGCTTAATTACCCTAAATTAGATAACAACCACTCATAACAATACTGACATGTAGGAGAGCGGGGGCTTCATTACCTTAAATTAGATAACAACCACTCATCACAATACTGGCATGTAGGAGAGCGGGGGCTTCATTACCTTAAATTAGATAACAACCACTCATAACAATACTGACATGTAGGAGAGCGGGGGCTTCATTACCTTAAATTAGATAACAACCACTCATAACAATACTGACATGTAGGAGAGCGGGGGCTTCATTACCTTAAATTAGATAACAACCACTCATAACAATACTGACATGTAGGAGAGCGGGGGCTTCATTACCTTAAATTAGATAACAACCACTCATCACAATACTGACATGCAGGAGAGCGGGGGCTTCATTACCTTAAATTAGATAACAACCACTCATAACAATACTGACATGTAGGAGAGCGGGGGCTTCATTACCTTAAATTAGATAACAACCACTCATAACAATACTGACATGTAGGAGAGCGGGGGCTTCATTACCTTAAATTAGATAACAACCACTCATAACAATACTGACATGTAGGAGAGCGGGGGCTTCATTACCTTAAATTAGATAACAACCACTCATAACAATACTGACATGTAGGAGAGCGGGGGCTTCATTACCTTAAATTAGATAACAACCACTCATCACAATACTGGCATGTAGGAGAGCGGGGGCTTCATTACCTTAAATTAGATAACAACCACTCATAACAATACTGACATGTAGGAGAGCGGGGGCTTCATTACCCTAAATTAGATAACAACCACTCATAACAATACTGACATGTAGGAGAGCGGGGGCTTCATTACCCTAAATTAGATAACAACCACTCATCACAATACTGGCATGTAGGAGAACTGGGGCTTCATTACCCTAAATTAGATAACAACCACTCATCACAATACTGACATGTAGGAGAGCGGGGGCTTCATTACCTTAAATTAGATAACAACCACTCATAACAATACTGGCATGTAGGAGAGCTGGGGCTTCATTACCTTAAATTAGATAACAACCACTCATAACAATACTGGCATGTAGGAGAGCGGGGGCTTCATTACCTTAAATTAGATAACAACCACTCATCACAATACTGACATGTAGGAGAGCGGGGGCTTCATTACCTTAAATTAGATAACAACCACTCATAACAATACTGGCATGTAGGAGAGCGGGGGCTTCATTACCCTAAATTAGATAACAACCACTCATAACAATACTGGCATGTAGGAGAGCGGGGGCTTCATTACCCTAAATTAGATAACAACCACTCATAACAATACTGGCATGTAGGAGAGCGGGGGCTTCATTACCCTAAATTAGATAACAACCACTCATAACAATACTGGCATGTAGGAGAGCGAGGGCTTCATTACCCTAAATTAGATAACAACCACTCATAACAATACTGGCATGTAGGAGAGCGGGGGCTTCATTACCCTAAATTAGATAACAACCACTCATAACAATACTGGCATGTAGGAGAGCGAGGGCTTCATTACCCTAAATTAGATAACAACCACTCATAACAATACTGGCATGTAGGAGAGCGAGGGCTTCATTACCCTAAATTAGATAACAACCACTCATAACAATACTGGCATGTAGGAGAGCGAGGGCTTCATTACCTTAAATTAGATAACAACCACTCATAACAATACTGGCATGTAGGAGAGCGGGGGCTTCATTACCTTAAATTAGATAACAACCACTCATCACAACACTGGCATGTAGGAGAGCGGGGGCTTCATTACCTTAAATTAGATAACAACCACTCATAACAATACTGACATGTAGGAGAGCGGGGGCTTCATTACCCTAAATTAGATAACAACCACTCATCACAATACTGGCATGTAGGAGAGCTGGGGCTTCATTACCTTAAATTAGATAACAACCACTCATAACAATACTGGCATGTAGGAGAGCGGGGGCTTCATTACCTTAAATTAGATAACAACCACTCATAACAATACTGGCATGTAGGAGAGCGGGGGCTTCATTACCCTAAATTAGATAACAACCACTCATAACAATACTGGCATGTAGGAGAGCGGGGGCTTCATTACCCTAAATTAGATAACAACCACTCATCACAATACTGGCATGTAGGAGAGCTGGGGCTTCATTACCTTAAATTAGATAACAACCACTCATCACAATACTGGCATGTAGGAGAGCGGGGGCTTCATTACCTTAAATTAGATAACAACCACTCATTAAAATACTGGAATGTAGGAGAGCGGGGGCTTCATTACCCTAAATTAGATAACAACCACTCATAACAATACTGGCATGTAGGAGAGCGAGGCGTCATTACCCTAAATTAGATAACAACCACTCATAACAATACTGGCATGTAGGAGAGCTGGGGCTTCATTACCCTAAATTAGATAACAACCACTCATCACAACACTGGCATGTAGGAGAGCTGGGGCTTCATTACCCTAAATTAGATAACAACCACTCATAACAATACTGGCATGTAGGAGAGCGAGGGCTTCATTACCTTAAATTAGATAACAACCACTCATCACAATACTGGCATGTAGGAGAGCTGGGGCTTCATTACCTTAAATTAGATAACAACCACTCATCACAACACTGACATGCAGGAGAGCTGGGGCTTCATTACCTTAAATTAGATAACAACCACTCATAACAATACTGACATGTAGGAGAGCTGGGGCTTCATTACCTTAAATTAGATAACAACCACTCATCACAATACTGGCATGTAGGAGAGCTGGGGCTTCATTACCTTAAATTAGATAACAACCACTCATCACAACACTGACATGCAGGAGAGCTGGGGCTTCATTACCTTAAATTAGATAACAACCACTCATAACAATACTGGCATGTAGGAGAGCTGGGGCTTCATTACCTTAAATTAGATAACAACCACTCATAACAATACTGGCAAGTAGGAGAGCGGGGGCTTCATTACCTTAAATTAGATAACAACCACTCATCACAATACTGGCATGCAGGAGAGCGGGGGCTTCATTACCTTAAATTAGATAACAACCACTCATAACAATACTGACATGTAGGAGAGCGGGGGCTTCATTACCTTAAATTAGATAACAACCACTCATAACAATACTGACATGTAGGAGAGCGGGGGCTTCATTACCTTAAATTAGATAACAACCACTCATAACAATACTGACATGTAGGAGAGCGGGGGCTTCATTACCTTAAATTAGATAACAACCACTCATCACAATACTGGCATGTAGGAGAGCGGGGGCTTCATTACCTTAAATTAGATAACAACCACTCATAACAATACTGACATGTAGGAGAGCGGGGGCTTCATTACCCTAAATTAGATAACAACCACTCATAACAATACTGACATGTAGGAGAGCGGGGGCTTCATTACCCTAAATTAGATAACAACCACTCATCACAATACTGGCATGTAGGAGAACTGGGGCTTCATTACCCTAAATTAGATAACAACCACTCATCACAATACTGGCATGTAGGAGAGCTGGGGCTTCATTACCTTAAATTAGATAACAACCACTCATCACAATACTGGCATGTAGGAGAGCTGGGGCTTCATTACCTTAAATTAGATAACAACCACTCATCACAATACTGGCATGTAGGAGAGCGGGGGCTTCATTACCCTAAATTAGATAACAACCACTCATAACAATACTGGCATGTAGGAGAGCTGGGGCTTCATTACCCTAAATTAGATAACAACCACTCATCACAATACTGACATGTAGGAGAGCGGGGGCTTCATTACCTTAAATTAGATAACAACCACTCATAACAATACTGGCATGTAGGAGAGCTGGGGCTTCATTACCCTAAATTAGATAACAACCACTCATCACAATACTGACATGTAGGAGAGCGGGGGCTTCATTACCTTAAATTAGATAACAACCACTCATAACAATACTGGCATGTAGGAGAGCTGGGGCTTCATTACCTTAAATTAGATAACAACCACTCATAACAATACTGGCATGTAGGAGAGCGGGGGCTTCATTACCCTAAATTAGATAACAACCACTCATAACAATACTGGCATGTAGGAGAGCGGGGGCTTCATTACCCTAAATTAGATAACAACCACTCATAACAATACTGGCATGTAGGAGAGCTGGGGCTTCATTACCCTAAATTAGATAACAACCACTCATCACAATACTGGCATGTAGGAGAGCTGGGGCTTCATTACCTTAAATTAGATAACAACCACTCATCACAATACTGGCATGTAGGAGAGCGGGGGCTTCATTACCCTAAATTAGATAACAACCACTCATTAAAATACTGGAATGTAGGAGAGCTGGGGCTTCATTACCTTAAATTAGATAACAACCACTCATCACAATACTGGCATGTAGGAGAGCTGGGGCTTCATTACCCTAAATTAGATAACAACCACTCATTAAAATACTGGAATGTAGGAGAGCTGGGGCTTCATTACCTTAAATTAGATAACAACCACTCATCACAATACTGGCATGTAGGAGAGCGGGGGCTTCATTACCCTAAATTAGATAACAACCACTCATAACAATACTGGCATGTAGGAGAGCGAGGGCTTTATTACCCTAAATTAAATAACAACCACTCATCACAATATTGGCATGCACAAGAGCGAATGTCTTCATTACCTTAAATTAGATAACAACCACTCATCACAATACTGGCATGCAGAAGAGCGAGGGCTTTATTACCCTAAATTAGATAACAACCACTCATCACAATATTGGCATGCAGAAGAGCGAATGTCTTCATTACCCTAAATTAGATAACGACCACTCATCACAATACTGGCATGCAGAAGAGCGAGGGCTTTATTACCCTAAATTAGATAACAACCACTCATCACAATATTGGCATGCAGAAGAGCGAATGTCTTCATTACCCTAAATTAGATAACAACCACTCATTAAAATACTGGCATGTAGGAGAGCGGGGGTTTCATTACCCTAAATTAGATAACAACCACTGATCACAATACTGCCATGTAGGAGAGCGGGGGCTTCATTACCCTAAATTAGATAACAACCACTCATTAAAATACTGGCATGTAGGAGAGCGGGGGTTTCATTACCCTAAATTAGATAACAACCACTCATCACAATACTGCCATGTAGGAGAGCGGGGGCTTCATTACCCTAAATTAGATAACAACCACTCATTAAAATACTGGCATGTAGGAGAGCTGGGGCTTCATTACCCGAAATTAGATAACAACCACTCATAACAATACTGGCATGTAGGAGAGCTGGGGCTTCATTACCCTAAATTAGAAAACAACCACTCATAACAATACTGGCATGTAGGAGAGCTGGGGCTTCATTACCCTAAATTAGATAACAACCACTCATGACAACACTGGTATGCAGGAGAGCAAGGGCTTCATTACCCTAAATTAGATAACAACCACTGATCACAATACTGGAATGCAGGAGAGCTGGGGCTTCATTACCCTAAATTAGATAACAACCACTCATGACAACACTGGTATGCAGGAGAGCAAGGGCTTCATTACCCTAAATTAGATAACAACCACTGATCACAATACTGGAATGCAGGAGAGCTGGGGCTTCATTACCCTAAATTAGATAACAACCACTCATGACAACACTGGTATGCAGGAGAGCAAGGGCTTCATTACCCTAAATTAGATAACAACCACTGATCACAATACTGGCATGCAGGAGAGCTGGGGCTTCATTACCCTAAATTAGATAAGAACCACTCAATAAAATACTGGCATGTTGGAGAGCGAGGGCTTCATTACCCTAAATTAGATAACAACCACTCATCACAATACTGGCATGCAGGAGAGCGAGGGCTTCATTACCCTAAATTAGATAACAACCACTCATCACAGTACTGGCATGCAGAAGAGCGAGGGCTTTATTACGCTAAATTAAATAACAACCACTCATCACAATATTGGCATGCAGAAGAGCGAATGTCTTCATTACCCTAAATTAGATAACAACCACTCATAGCAATACTGGCATGAAAAATTGCGAGTGCTTCATTACCCTAAATTAGATAACAACCACTCACCAAAATACCGGCATGCAGGAGAGCGAGGGCTTCATTACGCTAAATTAGATAACCACTCTTCACAATACTGGCATGCAGGAGAGCGAGGGCTTCATTACCCTAAATTAGATAACAACCACTCATCACAACACTAGAATGCAGGAGAGTGGGGGCTTCAGTACCCTAAATTTGATAACAACCATTGATCACAATACTGGCATGTAGGAGAGCGGGGGCTTCATTACCTTAAATTAGATAACAGCCACTCATCACAATACTGGCATGTAGGAGAGCAGGAGCTTCATTACCTTAAATTAGATAACAACCACTCATCACAATACTGGGATGTAGGAGAGCGCGGGCTTCATTACCTTAAATTAGATAACAACCACTCATTGAAATACTGGCATGTAGGAGAGCTGGGGCTTCATTACCCTAAATTAGATAACAACCACTCATAACAATACTGGCATGCAGGAGAGCGAGGGCTTCATAACACTAAATAAGATAACAAACACTGAACACAATACTGGCATGCAGGAGAGCGAGGGCTTTATTACCCTAAATTAGATAACAAATTCTGATCACAATACTGGCATGCAGGAGAGCGAAGGCTTCATTACCCTAAATTAGATAACCAATTCTGATCACAATTCTAGCATGCAGGAGAGCGAAGGCTTCATTACCCTAAATTAGATAACCAATTCTGATCACAATACTGGCATGCAGGAGAGCGAAGGCTTTATTTCCCTAAATTAGATAACCACTCATCACAATACTAGCATGCAGGAGAGCGGGGGATTCATTACCCTAAATTAGATACCAACCTCTGATCACAATACTGGTATGCAGGAGAGCGAGGGCTTAATTACCCTAAATTAGATAACAACCACTCATCACAACACTGGCATGCAGGAGAGCGAGGGCTTCATTACCCTAAATTAGATAACCACTCATCACAATACTGGCATGCAGGAGAGCGAGGGCTTCATTATCCTAAATTAGATAACAACCACTCATAACAATACTGGCATGTAGGAGAGCTGGGGCTTCATTACCCTAAATTAGAAAAACAACCACTCATAACAATGCTGGCATGTAGGAGAGCTGGGGCTTCATTACCCTAAATTAGATAACAACCACTCATCACAACACTGGCATGGAGGAGAGCTGGGGCTTCATTACCCTAAATTAGATAACAACCACTCATGACAACACTAGTATGCAGGAGAGCAAGGGCTTCATTACCTTAAATTAAATAACAACCACTCATCACAACACTAGTATGCAGGAGAGCTGGGGCTTCATTACCCTAAATTAGATAACAACCACTCATCACAACACTAGTATGCAGGAGAGCTGGGGCTTCATTACCCTAAATTAGATAACAACCACTCATGACAAAACTAGTATGCAGGAGAGCAAGGGCTTCATTACCCTAAATTAGATAACAACCACTCATCACAACACTGGCATGCAGGAGAGCTGGGGCTTCATTACCCTAAATTAGATAAGAACCACTCAATAAAATACTGGCATGTAGGAGAGCGAGGGCTTCATTACCCTAAATTAGATAACAACCACTCATCACAATACTGGCATGTAGGAGAGCGAGGCTTCATTGCCGTAAATTAGATAACAACCACTCATCACAACACTGGCATGCAGGAGAGCGAAGCTTTATTACCCTAAATTAGATAACAACCACTCATCACAATATTGGCATGCAGGAGAGCGAGGGCTTCATTACCCTAAATTAGATAACAACCACTCATCACAATACTGGCATGCAGGAGAGCGAGGCTTCATTACCTTAAATTACATAACGACCACTCATCACAATACTGGCATGCACAAGAGCGAGGGCTTTATTACCTTAAATTACATAACAACCACTCATCACAATACTGGCATGCAGGAGAGCGAAGCTTTATTACCTTAAATTACATAACGACCACTCTTCACAATACTGGCATGCACAAGAGCGAGGGCTTTATTACCTTAAATTACATAACAACCACTCATCACAATACTGGCATGCAGGAGAGCGAGGGCTTTATTACCTTAAATTACATAACAACCACTCATCACAATACTGGCATGCAGGAGAGCGAGGGCTTTATTACCTTAAATTACATAACAACCACTCATCACAATACTGGCATGCAGGAGAGCGAAGCTTTATTACCCTAAATTAGATACAACCACTCATCACAATACTGGCATGCAGAAGAGCGAGGGCTTTATTACCTTAAATTACATAACGACCACTCATCACAATACTGGCATGCAGGAGAGCGAAGCTTTATTACCGTAAATTAGATAACAACCACTCATCACAATACTGGCATGCAGGAGAGCGAGGGCTTCATTACCCTAAATTAGATAACAACCACTCATCACTATACTGGCATGCAGGAGAGCGAGGCTTCATTACCTTAAATTACATAACGACCACTCATCACAATACTGGCATGCAGAAGAGCGAGGGCTTTATTACCCTGTATTAAATAACAACGACTCATCACAATATTGGCATGCAGAAGAGCGAATGTCTTCATTACCCTAAATTAGATAACAACCACTCATAGCAATACTGGCATGAAAAATTGCGAGTGCTTCATTACCCTAAATTAGATAACAACCACTCACCACAATACTGGCATGCAGGAGAGCGAGGGCTTCATTACCCTAAATTAGATAACAACCACTCATCACAACACTGGCATGCAGGAGAGCGAGGGCTTCATTACCCTAAATTAGATAACCACTCTTCACAATACTGGCATGCAGGAGAGCGAGTGCTTCAATACCCTAAATTAGATAACAACCACTCATCACAATACTGGCATGCAGGAGAGCGAGGGCTTCATTACCTTAAATTAGATAACAACCACTCATCACAATACTGGCATGCAGGAGAGCGAGGCTTCATTACCTTAAATTAGATAACAACCACTCACCACAATACTGGCATGCAGGAGAGCGAGGGCATCATTACCCTAAATTAGATAACCACTCTTCACAATACTGGCATGCAGGAGAGCGAGTGCTTCAATACCCTAAATTAGATAACAACCACTCATCACAACAGTGGAATGCAGAAGAGTGGGAGCTTCATTACCCTAAATTTGATAACAACCACTCATCACAATACTGGCATGTAGGAGAGCGGGGGCTTCATTACCTTAAATTAGATAACAACCACTCATCACAATACTGGCATGCAGGAGAGCGGGGGCTTCATTACCCTAAATTAGATAACAACCACTCATCACAATACTGGCATGCAGGAGAGCGAGGGTTCATTACCCTAAATTAGATAAGAACCACTCAATAAAATACCGGCATGCAGGAGAGCGAGGGCTTCATCACCCTAAATTAGATAACAACCACTCATCACAATACTGGCATGCAGGAGAGCGAGGCTTCATTACCTTAAATTACATAACGACCACTCATCACAATACTGGCATGGAGAAGAGCGAGGGCTTTATTACCCTAAATTAAATAACAACCACTCATCACAATATTGGCATGCAGAAGAGCGAATGTCTTCATTACCCTAAATTAGATAACAACCACTCATAGCAATACTGGCATGAAAAATTGCGAGTGCTTCATTACCCTAAATTAGATAACAACCACTCACCACAATACTGGCATGCAGGAGAGCGAGGGCTTCATTACCCTAAATTAGATAACAACCACTCATCACAACACTGGCATGCAGGAGAGCGAGGGCTTCATTACCCTAAATTAGATAACAACCACTCATCACAACACTGGCATGCAGGAGAGCGAGGGCTTCATTACCCTAAATTAGATAACCACTCTTCACAATACTGGCATGCAGGTGAGCGAGGACTTCAATACCCTAAATTAGATAACAACCACTCATCACAACACTGTAATGCAGAAGAGTGGGGGCTTCATTACCCTAAATTTGATAACAACCACTCATCACAATACTGGCATGTAGGAGAGCGGGGGCTTCATTACCCTAAATTAGATAACCACTCTTCACAATACTGGCATGCAGGAGAGCGAGGACTTCAATACCCTAAATTAGATAACAACCACTCATCACAACACTGTAATGCAGAAGAGTGGGGGCTTCATTACCCTAAATTTGATAACAACCACTCATCACAATACTGGCATGTAGGAGAGCGAGGGCTTCATTACCCTAAATTAGATAACCACTCTTCACAATACTGGCATGCAGGAGAGCGAGGACTTCAATACCCTAAATTAGATAACAACCACTCATCACAACACTGTAATGCAGAAGAGTGGGGGCTTCATTACCTTAAATTAGATAACAACCACTCATAACAATACTGGCATGTAGGAGAGCGGGGGCTTCATTACCCTAAATTAGATAACAACCACTCATAACAATACTGGCATGTTGGAGAGCGAGGGCTTCATTACCCTAAATTAGATAACAACCACTCATAGCAATACTGGCATGAAAAATTGCGAGTGCTTCATTACCCTAAATTAGATAACAACCACTCATCACAATACTGGCATGTAGGAGAGCGAGGGCTTCATTACCCTAAATTAGATAACAACCACTCATCACAATACTGGCATGTAGGAGAGCGGGGGCTTCATTACCTTAAATTAGATAACAACCACTCATAACAATACTGGCATGTTGGAGAGCGAGGGCTTCATTACCCTAAATTAGATAACAACCACTCATCACAATACTGGCATGTAGGAGAGCGAGGGCTTCATTACCCTAAATTAGATAACAACCACTCATAACAATACTGGCATGTTGGAGAGCGAGGGCTTCATTACCCTAAATTAGATAACAACCACTCATAACAATACTGGCATGTTGGAGAGCGAGGGCTTCATTACCCTAAATTAGATAACAACCACTCATAACAATACTGGCATGTTGGAGAGCGGGGGCTTCATTACCTTAAATTAGATAACAACCACTCATCACAATACTGGCATGTAGGAGAGCGGGGGCTTCATTACCCTAAATTAGATAACAACCACTCATAACAATACTGGCATGTTGGAGAGCGGGGGCTTCATTACCCTAAATTAGATAACAACCACTCATCACAATACTGGCATGTAGGAGAGCGGGGGCTTCATTACCCTAAATTAGATAACAACCACTCATCACAATACTGGCATGTAGGAGAGCGGGGGCTTCATTACCCTAAATTAGATAACAACCACTCATCACAATACTGGCATGTAGGAGAGCGGGGGCTTCATTACCCTAAATTAGATAACAACCACTCATCACAACACTGGAATGCAGAAGAGTGGGGGCTTCATTACCCTAAATTTGATAACAACCACTCATCACAATACTGGCATGTTGGAGAGCGAGGGCTTCATTACCCTAAATTTGATAACAACCACTCATCACAATACTGGCATGTAGGAGAGCGAGGGCTTCATTACCCTAAATTTGATAACAACCACTCATCACAATACTGGCATGTTGGAGAGCGAGGGCTTCATTACCCTAAATTTGATAACAACCACTCATAACAATACTGGCATGTTGGAGAGCGGGGGCTTCATTACCCTAAATTAGATAACAACCACTCATAACAATACTGGCATGTAGGAGAGCGGGGGCTTCATTACCCTAAATTAGATAACAACCACTCATCACAATACTGGCATGTTGGAGAGCGGGGGCTTCATTACCCTAAATTAGATAACAACCACTCATAACAATACTGGCATGTAGGAGAGCGGGGGCTTCATTACCTTAAATTAGATAACAACCACTCATAACAATACTGGCATGTAGGAGAGCGGGGGCTTCATTACCTTAAATTAGATAACAACCACTCATAACAATACTGACATTCAGGAGAGCGAGGGCTTCATTACCCTAAATTAGATAACAACCACTCATCACAATACTGACATTCAGAAGATCGGGGGTTTTATTACCTTAAATTAGATAACAACCACTCATAACAATACTGGCATGCAGGAGAGCGGGGGCTTCATTACCTTAAATTAGATAACAACCACTCATCAGAATACTGACATTCAGGAGAGCGAGGGCTTCATTACCCTAAATTAGATAACAACCACTCATCAGAATACTGACATTCAGGAGAGCGAGGGCTTCATTACCCTAAATGAGATAACAACCACTCATCACAATACTGGCATGTAGGAGAGCGGGGGCTTCATTACCCTAAATTAGATAACAACCACTCATCAGAATACTGACATTCAGGAGAGCGAGGGCTTCATTACGCTAAATTAGATAACAACCACTCATAACAATACTCGCATGTAGGAGAGCGAGGGCTTCATTACCCTAAATTAGATAACAACCACTCATCACAATACTGGCATGTAGGAGAGCGGGGGCTTCATTACCTTATATTAGATAACAACCACTCATCACAATACTCGCATGTAGGAGAGCGGGGGCTTCATTACCTTAAATTAGATAACAACCACTCATAACAATACTGGCATGTAGGAGAGCTGGGGCTTCATTACCTTATATTAGATAACAACCACTCATAACAATACTGGCATGTAGGAGAGCTGGGGCTTCATTACCTTATATTAGATAACAACCACTCATAACAATACTGGCATGTAGGAGAGCTGGGGCTTCATTACCTTATATTAGATAACAACCACTCATAACAATACTGGCATGTAGGAGAGCTGGGGCTTCATTACCTTATATTAGATAACAACCACTCATAACAATACTGGCATGTAGGAGAGCTGGGGCTTCATTACCCTAAATTAGATAACAACCACTCATAACAATACTGGCATGTAGGAGAGCTGGGGCTTCATTACCTTAAATTAGATAACAACCACTCATCACAATACTGGCATGTAGGAGAGCTGGGGCTTCATTACCTTATATTAGATAACAACCACTCATCACAATACTGGCATGTAGGAGAGCTGGGGCTTCATTACCTTAAATTAGATAACAACCACTCATCACAATACTGGCATGTAGGAGAGCGGGGGCTTCATTACCTTATATTAGATAACAACCACTCATAACAATACTGGCATGTAGGAGAGCGGGGGCTTCATTACCTTAAATTAGATAACAACCACTCATAACAATACTCGCATGTAGGAGAGCGAGGGCTTCATTACCCTAAATTAGATAACAACCACTCATAACAATACTCGCATGTAGGAGAGCGGGGGCTTCATTACCCTAAATTAGATAACAACCACTCATCACAATACTGGAATGTAGGAGAGCTGGGGCTTCATTACCCTAAATTAGATAACAACCACTCATAGCAATACTGGCATGAAAAATTGCGAGTGCTTCATTACCCTAAATTAGATAACAACCACTCACCACAATACTGGCATGCAGGAGAGCGAGGGCTTCATTACCCTAAATTAGATAACAACCACTCATCACAACACTGGCATGCAGGAGAGCGAGGGCTTCATTACCCTAAATTAGATAACCACTCTTCACAATACTGGCATGCAGGAGAGCGAGTGCTTCAATACCCTAAATTAGATAACAACCACTCATCACAATACTGGCATGCAGGAGAGCGAGGGCTTCATTACCTTAAATTAGATAACAACCACTCATCACAATACTGGCATGCAGGAGAGCGAGGCTTCATTACCTTAAATTAGATAACAACCACTCACCACAATACTGGCATGCAGGAGAGCGAGGGCATCATTACCCTAAATTAGATAACCACTCTTCACAATACTGGCATGCAGGAGAGCGAGTGCTTCAATACCCTAAATTAGATAACAACCACTCATCACAACAGTGGAATGCAGAAGAGTGGGAGCTTCATTACCCTAAATTTGATAACAACCACTCATCACAATACTGGCATGTAGGAGAGCGGGGGCTTCATTACCTTAAATTAGATAACAACCACTCATCACAATACTGGCATGCAGGAGAGCGGGGGCTTCATTACCCTAAATTAGATAACAACCACTCATCACAATACTGGCATGCAGGAGAGCGAGGGTTCATTACCCTAAATTAGATAAGAACCACTCAATAAAATACCGGCATGCAGGAGAGCGAGGGCTTCATCACCCTAAATTAGATAACAACCACTCATCACAATACTGGCATGCAGGAGAGCGAGGCTTCATTACCTTAAATTAGATAACAACCACTCATCACAATACTGGCATGTAGGAGAGCGGGGGCTTCATTACCTTAAATTAGATAACAACCACTCATCACAATACTGGAATGAAGGAGAGCTGGGGCTTAATTACCCTAAATTAGATAACAACCACTCATCACAATACTGGCATGTAGGAGAGCGGGGGCTTCATTACCTTAAATTAGATAACAACCACTCATCACAATACTGGCATGTAGGAGAGCGGGGGCTTCATTACCTTAAATTAGATAACAACCACTCATCACAATACTGGCATGCAGGAGAGCGAGGGCTTCATTACCCTAAATTAGATAACAACCACTCATCACAATACTGGCATGTAGGAGAGCGGGGGCTTCATTACCTTAAATTAGATAACAACCACTCATCACAATACTGGCATGTAGGAGAGCGGGGGCTTCATTACCTTAAATTAGATAACAACCACTCATCACAATACTGGAATGCAGGAGAGCTGGGGCTTAATTACCCTAAATTAGATAACAACCACTCATCACAATACTGGCATGTAGGAGAGCGGGGGCTTCATTACCTTAAATTAGATAACAACCACTCATAACAATACTGGCATGTAGGAGAGCGGGGGCTTCATTACCCTAAATTAGATAACAACCACTTATTAAAATACTGGCATGTAGGAGAGCGGGGGCTTCATTACCCTAAATTAGATAACAACCACTCATTAAAATACTGGCATGTAGGAGAGCGGGGGCTTCATTACCCTAAATTAGATAACAACCACTCATAACAATACTGGCATGCAGGAGAGCGAGGGCTTAATTACCTTAAATTAGATAACAACCACTCATCACAATACTGACATGTAGGAGAGCTGGGGCTTCATTACCCTAAATTAGATAACAACCACTCATAACAATACTGGCATGTAGGAGAGCGGGGGCTTCATTACCCTAAATTAGATAACAACCACTCATCACAATACTGGCATGTAGGAGAGCGAGGGCTTCATTACCCTAAATTAGATAACAACCACTCATCACAATACTGGCATGTAGGAGAGCGGGGGCTTCATTACCCTAAATTAGATAACGACCACTCATAACAATACTGGAATGCAGGAGAGCTGGGGCTTAATTACCCTAAATTAGATAACAACCACTCATAACAATACTGGCATGTTGGAGAGCGGGGGCTTCATTACCTTAAATTAGATAACAACCACTCATAACAATACTGGAATGCAGGAGAGCTGGGGCTTAATTACCCTAAATTAGATAACAACCACTCATCACAATACTGGCATGTTGGAGAGCGGGGGCTTCATTACCTTAAATTAGATAACAACCACTCATAACAATACTGGAATGCAGGAGAGCTGGGGCTTAATTACCCTAAATTAGATAACAACCACTCATCACAATACTGGCATGTAGGAGAGCGGGGGCTTCATTACCGTAAATTAGATAACAACCACTCATAACAATACTGGAATGCAGGAGAGCTGGGGCTTAATTACCCTAAATTAGATAACAACCACTCATAACAATACTGGCATGTTGGAGAGCGGGGGCTTCATTACCTTAAATTAGATAACAACCACTCATAACAATACTGGAATGCAGGAGAGCTGGGGCTTAATTACCCTAAATTAGATAACAACCACTCATCACAATACTGGCATGTTGGAGAGCGGGGGCTTCATTACCTTAAATTAGATAACAACCACTCATAACAATACTGGAATGCAGGAGAGCTGGGGCTTAATTACCCTAAATTAGATAACAACCACTCATCACAATACTGGCATGTAGGAGAGCGGGGGCTTCATTACCTTAAATTAGATAACAACCACTCATAACAATACTGGCATGTTGGAGAGCGAGGGCTTCATTACCCTAAATTAGATAACAACCACTCATAACAATACTGGCATGTTGGAGAGCGGGGGCTTCATTACCCTAAATTAGATAACAACCACTCATCACAATACTGGCATGTAGGAGAACTGGGGCTTCATTACCCTAAATTAGATAACAACCACTCATCACAATACTGACATGTAGGAGAGCGGGGGCTTCATTACCTTAAATTAGATAACAACCACTCATAACAATACTGGCATGTAGGAGAGCTGGGGCTTCATTACCCTAAATTAGATAACAACCACTCATAACAATACTGGCATGTAGGAGAGCGGGGGCTTCATTACCTTAAATTAGATAACAACCACTCATAACAATACTGGCATGTAGGAGAGCTGGGGCTTCATTACCTTAAATTAGATAACAACCACTCATAACAATACTGGCATGTAGGAGAGCGGGGGCTTCATTACCTTAAATTAGATAACAACCACTCATCACAATACTGACATGTAGGAGAGCGGGGGCTTCATTACCTTAAATTAGATAACAACCACTCATAACAATACTGGCATGTAGGAGAGCTGGGGCTTCATTACCTTAAATTAGATAACAACCACTCATAACAATACTGGCATGTAGGAGAGCGGGGGCTTCATTACCTTAAATTAGATAACAACCACTCATCACAACACTGGCATGTAGGAGAGCGGGGGCTTCATTACCTTAAATTAGATAACAACCACTCATAACAATACTGGCATGTAGGAGAGCGGGGGCTTCATTACCCTAAATTACATAACAACCACTCATAACAATACTGGCATGTAGGAGAGCGGGGGCTTCATTACCCTAAATTAGATAACAACCACTCATAACAATACTGGCATGTAGGAGAGCGGGGGCTTCATTACCCTAAATTAGATAACAACCACTCATAACAATACTGGCATGTTGGAGAGCTGGGGCTTCATTACCCTAAATTACATAACAACCACTCATAACAATACTGGCATGTAGGAGAGCGGGGGCTTCATTACCCTAAATTACATAACAACCACTCATAACAATACTGGCATGTAGGAGAGCGGGGGCTTCATTACCCTAAATTAGATAACAACCACTCATAACAATACTGGCATGTAGGAGAGCGGGGGCTTCATTACCCTAAATTAGATAACAACCACTCATTAAAATACTGGAATGTAGGAGAGCTGGGGCTTCATTACCTTAAATTAGATAACAACCACTCATCACAATACTGGCATGTAGGAGAGCTGGGGCTTCATTACCCTAAATTAGATAACAACCACTCATTAAAATACTGGAATGTAGGAGAGCTGGGGCTTCATTACCTTAAATTAGATAACAACCACTCATCACAATACTGGCATGTAGGAGAGCTGGGGCTTCATTACCTTAAATTAGATAACAACCACTCATAACAATACTGGCATGTAGGAGAGCTGGGGCTTCATTACCCTAAATTAGATAACAACCACTCATCACAACACTGGCATGTAGGAGAGCTGGGGCTTCATTACCTTAAATTAGATAACAACCACTCATCACAACACTGGCATGTAGGAGAGCTGGGGCTTCATTACCCTAAATTAGATAACAACCACTCATAACAATACTGGCATGTAGGAGAGCGAGGGCTTCATTACCTTAAATTAGATAACAACCACTCATCACAATACTGGCATGTAGGAGAGCTGGGGCTTCATTACCTTAAATTAGATAACAACCACTCATCACAACACTGACATGCAGGAGAGCTGGGGCTTCATTACCTTAAATTAGATAACAACCACTCATAACAATACTGACATGTAGGAGAGCTGGGGCTTCATTACCTTAAATTAGATAACAACCACTCATCACAATACTGGCATGTAGGAGAGCTGGGGCTTCATTACCTTAAATTAGATAACAACCACTCATCACAACACTGACATGCAGGAGAGCTGGGGCTTCATTACCTTAAATTAGATAACAACCACTCATAACAATACTGGCATGTAGGAGAGCTGGGGCTTCATTACCTTAAATTAGATAACAACCACTCATAACAATACTGGCATGTAGGAGAGCTGGGGCTTCATTACCTTAAATTAGATAACAACCACTCATAACAATACTGGCATGTAGGAGAGCTGGGGCTTCATTACCCTAAATTAGATAACAACCACTCATCACAATACTGGCATGCAGGAGAGCTGGGGCTTCATTACCTTAAATTAGATAACAACCACTCATAACAATACTGGCATGTAGGAGAGCGGGGGCTTCATTACCCTAAATTAGATAACAACCACTCATCACAATACTGACATGTAGGAGAGCGAGGGCTTCATTACCTTAAATTAGATAACAACCACTCATAACAATACTGGCATGTAGGAGAGCGAGGGCTTCATTACCTTAAATTAGATAACAACCACTCATCACAATACTGACATGTAGGAGAGCGAGGGCTTCATTACCTTAAATTAGATAACAACCACTCATCACAATACTGACATGTAGGAGAGCGAGGGCTTCATTACCTTAAATTAGATAACAACCACTCATAACAATACTGGCATGTAGGAGAGCGGGGGCTTCATTACCTTAAATTAGATAACAACCACTCATCACAATACTGACATGTAGGAGAGCGAGGGGCTTCATTACCTTAAATTAGATAACAACCACTCATCACAATACTGGCATGTAGGAGAGCGAGGGGCTTCATTACCTTAAATTAGATAACAACCACTCATCACAATACTGACATGTAGGAGAGCGGGGGCTTCATTACCTTAAATTAGATAACAACCACTCATCACAATACTGGCATGTAGGAGAGCGGGGGCTTCATTACCCTAAATTAGATAACAACCACTCATCACAATACTGACATGTAGGAGAGCGGGGGCTTCATTACCCTAAATTAGATAACAACCACTCATCACAATACTGACATGTAGGAGAGCGAGGCTTCATTACCTTAAATTAGATAACAACCACTCATCACAATACTGACATGTAGGAGAGCGGGGGCTTCATTACCCTAAATTAGATAACAACCACTCATCACAATACTGGCATGTAGGAGAGCGAGGGCTTCATTACCTTAAATTAGATAACAACCACTCATCACAATACTGGCATGTAGGAGAGCGGGGGCTTCATTACCTTAAATTAGATAACAACCACTCATCACAATACTGGCATGTAGGAGAGCGGGGGCTTCATTACCCTAAATTAGATAACAACCACTCATCACAATACTGACATGTAGGAGAGCGGGGGCTTCATTACCCTAAATTAGATAACAACCACTCATCACAATACTGACATGTAGGAGAGCGAGGCTTCATTACCTTAAATTAGATAACAACCACTCATCACAATACTGGAATGCAGGAGAGCGGGGGCTTCATTACCCTAAATTAGATAACAACCACTCATCACAATACTGACATGTAGGAGAGCGGGGGCTTCATTACCCTAAATTAGATAACAACCACTCATCACAATACTGACATGTAGGAGAGCGAGGCTTCATTACCTTAAATTAGATAACAACCACTCATCACAATACTGGAATGCAGGAGAGCGGGGGCTTCATTACCCTAAATTAGATAACAACCACTCATCACAATACTGACATGTAGGAGAGCGAGGGCTTCATTACCTTAAATTAGATAACAACCACTCATCACAATACTGGCATGTAGGAGAGCGAGGGGCTTCATTACCTTAAATTAGATAACAACCACTCATCACAATACTGGAATGCAGGAGAGCGGGGGCTTCATTACCCTAAATTAGATAACAACCACTCATCACAATACTGACATGTAGGAGAGCGAGGGCTTCATTACCTTAAATTAGATAACAACCACTCATCACAATACTGGCATGTAGGAGAGCGAGGGGCTTCATTACCTTAAATTAGATAACAACCACTCATCACAATACTGACATGTAGGAGAGCGGGGGCTTCATTACCTTAAATTAGATAACAACCACTCATCACAATACTGACATGTAGGAGAGCGAGGGCTTCATTACCTTAAATTAGATAACAACCACTCATCACAATACTGACATGTAGGAGAGCGAGGGGCTTCATTACCTTAAATTAGATAACAACCACTCATCACAATACTGACATGTTGGAGAGCGGGGGCTTCATTACCTTAAATTAGATAACAACCACTCATAACAATACTGGAATGCAGGAGAGCTGGGGCTTAATTACCCTAAATTAGATAACAACCACTCATCACAATACTGGCATGTTGGAGAGCGGGGGCTTCATTACCTTAAATTAGATAACAACCACTCATAACAATACTGGAATGCAGGAGAGCTGGGGCTTAATTACCCTAAATTAGATAACAACCACTCATCACAATACTGGCATGTAGGAGAGCGGGGGCTTCATTACCCTAAATTAGATAACAACCACTCATAACAATACTGGAATGCAGGAGAGCTGGGGCTTAATTACCCTAAATTAGATAACAACCACTCATAACAATACTGGCATGTTGGAGAGCGGGGGCTTCATTACCTTAAATTAGATAACAACCACTCATAACAATACTGGAATGCAGGAGAGCTGGGGCTTAATTACCCTAAATTAGATAACAACCACTCATCACAATACTGGCATGTTGGAGAGCGGGGGCTTCATTACCTTAAATTAGATAACAACCACTCATAACAATACTGGAATGCAGGAGAGCTGGGGCTTAATTACCCTAAATTAGATAACAACCACTCATAACAATACTGACATGTAGGAGAGCGGGGGCTTCATTACCTTAAATTAGATAACAACCACTCATCACAATACTGGCATGTAGGAGAGCGGGGGCTTCATTACCTTAAATTAGATAACAACCACTCATAACAATACTGACATGTAGGAGAGCGGGGGCTTCATTACCTTAAATTAGATAACAACCACTCATAACAATACTGACATGTAGGAGAGCGGGGGCTTCATTACCTTAAATTAGATAACAACCACTCATAACAATACTGACATGTAGGAGAGCGGGGGCTTCATTACCTTAAATTAGATAACAACCACTCATCACAATACTGACATGCAGGAGAGCGGGGGCTTCATTACCTTAAATTAGATAACAACCACTCATAACAATACTGACATGTAGGAGAGCGGGGGCTTCATTACCTTAAATTAGATAACAACCACTCATAACAATACTGACATGTAGGAGAGCGGGGGCTTCATTACCTTAAATTAGATAACAACCACTCATAACAATACTGACATGTAGGAGAGCGGGGGCTTCATTACCTTAAATTAGATAACAACCACTCATAACAATACTGACATGTAGGAGAGCGGGGGCTTCATTACCTTAAATTAGATAACAACCACTCATCACAATACTGGCATGTAGGAGAGCGGGGGCTTCATTACCTTAAATTAGATAACAACCACTCATAACAATACTGACATGTAGGAGAGCGGGGGCTTCATTACCCTAAATTAGATAACAACCACTCATAACAATACTGACATGTAGGAGAGCGGGGGCTTCATTACCCTAAATTAGATAACAACCACTCATCACAATACTGGCATGTAGGAGAACTGGGGCTTCATTACCCTAAATTAGATAACAACCACTCATCACAATACTGACATGTAGGAGAGCGGGGGCTTCATTACCTTAAATTAGATAACAACCACTCATAACAATACTGGCATGTAGGAGAGCTGGGGCTTCATTACCTTAAATTAGATAACAACCACTCATAACAATACTGGCATGTAGGAGAGCGGGGGCTTCATTACCTTAAATTAGATAACAACCACTCATCACAATACTGACATGTAGGAGAGCGGGGGCTTCATTACCTTAAATTAGATAACAACCACTCATAACAATACTGGCATGTAGGAGAGCGGGGGCTTCATTACCCTAAATTAGATAACAACCACTCATAACAATACTGGCATGTAGGAGAGCGGGGGCTTCATTACCCTAAATTAGATAACAACCACTCATAACAATACTGGCATGTAGGAGAGCGGGGGCTTCATTACCCTAAATTAGATAACAACCACTCATAACAATACTGGCATGTAGGAGAGCGAGGGCTTCATTACCCTAAATTAGATAACAACCACTCATAACAATACTGGCATGTAGGAGAGCGGGGGCTTCATTACCCTAAATTAGATAACAACCACTCATAACAATACTGGCATGTAGGAGAGCGAGGGCTTCATTACCCTAAATTAGATAACAACCACTCATAACAATACTGGCATGTAGGAGAGCGAGGGCTTCATTACCCTAAATTAGATAACAACCACTCATAACAATACTGGCATGTAGGAGAGCGAGGGCTTCATTACCTTAAATTAGATAACAACCACTCATAACAATACTGGCATGTAGGAGAGCGGGGGCTTCATTACCTTAAATTAGATAACAACCACTCATCACAACACTGGCATGTAGGAGAGCGGGGGCTTCATTACCTTAAATTAGATAACAACCACTCATAACAATACTGACATGTAGGAGAGCGGGGGCTTCATTACCCTAAATTAGATAACAACCACTCATCACAATACTGGCATGTAGGAGAGCTGGGGCTTCATTACCTTAAATTAGATAACAACCACTCATAACAATACTGGCATGTAGGAGAGCGGGGGCTTCATTACCTTAAATTAGATAACAACCACTCATAACAATACTGGCATGTAGGAGAGCGGGGGCTTCATTACCCTAAATTAGATAACAACCACTCATAACAATACTGGCATGTAGGAGAGCGGGGGCTTCATTACCCTAAATTAGATAACAACCACTCATCACAATACTGGCATGTAGGAGAGCTGGGGCTTCATTACCTTAAATTAGATAACAACCACTCATCACAATACTGGCATGTAGGAGAGCGGGGGCTTCATTACCTTAAATTAGATAACAACCACTCATTAAAATACTGGAATGTAGGAGAGCGGGGGCTTCATTACCCTAAATTAGATAACAACCACTCATAACAATACTGGCATGTAGGAGAGCGAGGCGTCATTACCCTAAATTAGATAACAACCACTCATAACAATACTGGCATGTAGGAGAGCTGGGGCTTCATTACCCTAAATTAGATAACAACCACTCATCACAACACTGGCATGTAGGAGAGCTGGGGCTTCATTACCCTAAATTAGATAACAACCACTCATAACAATACTGGCATGTAGGAGAGCGAGGGCTTCATTACCTTAAATTAGATAACAACCACTCATCACAATACTGGCATGTAGGAGAGCTGGGGCTTCATTACCTTAAATTAGATAACAACCACTCATCACAACACTGACATGCAGGAGAGCTGGGGCTTCATTACCTTAAATTAGATAACAACCACTCATAACAATACTGACATGTAGGAGAGCTGGGGCTTCATTACCTTAAATTAGATAACAACCACTCATCACAATACTGGCATGTAGGAGAGCTGGGGCTTCATTACCTTAAATTAGATAACAACCACTCATCACAACACTGACATGCAGGAGAGCTGGGGCTTCATTACCTTAAATTAGATAACAACCACTCATAACAATACTGGCATGTAGGAGAGCTGGGGCTTCATTACCTTAAATTAGATAACAACCACTCATAACAATACTGGCAAGTAGGAGAGCGGGGGCTTCATTACCTTAAATTAGATAACAACCACTCATCACAATACTGGCATGCAGGAGAGCGGGGGCTTCATTACCTTAAATTAGATAACAACCACTCATAACAATACTGACATGTAGGAGAGCGGGGGCTTCATTACCTTAAATTAGATAACAACCACTCATAACAATACTGACATGTAGGAGAGCGGGGGCTTCATTACCTTAAATTAGATAACAACCACTCATAACAATACTGACATGTAGGAGAGCGGGGGCTTCATTACCTTAAATTAGATAACAACCACTCATCACAATACTGGCATGTAGGAGAGCGGGGGCTTCATTACCTTAAATTAGATAACAACCACTCATAACAATACTGACATGTAGGAGAGCGGGGGCTTCATTACCCTAAATTAGATAACAACCACTCATAACAATACTGACATGTAGGAGAGCGGGGGCTTCATTACCCTAAATTAGATAACAACCACTCATCACAATACTGGCATGTAGGAGAACTGGGGCTTCATTACCCTAAATTAGATAACAACCACTCATCACAATACTGGCATGTAGGAGAGCTGGGGCTTCATTACCTTAAATTAGATAACAACCACTCATCACAATACTGGCATGTAGGAGAGCTGGGGCTTCATTACCTTAAATTAGATAACAACCACTCATCACAATACTGGCATGTAGGAGAGCGGGGGCTTCATTACCCTAAATTAGATAACAACCACTCATAACAATACTGGCATGTAGGAGAGCTGGGGCTTCATTACCCTAAATTAGATAACAACCACTCATCACAATACTGACATGTAGGAGAGCGGGGGCTTCATTACCTTAAATTAGATAACAACCACTCATAACAATACTGGCATGTAGGAGAGCTGGGGCTTCATTACCCTAAATTAGATAACAACCACTCATCACAATACTGACATGTAGGAGAGCGGGGGCTTCATTACCTTAAATTAGATAACAACCACTCATAACAA
Organism: Deroplatys truncata; assembly: GCA_030765065.1. Taxonomy (NCBI): domain Eukaryota; kingdom Metazoa; phylum Arthropoda; class Insecta; order Mantodea; family Mantidae; genus Deroplatys; species Deroplatys truncata. The sequence continues at coordinate 1,777,520 of CM060977.1, read as the reverse complement.
TACTGGCATGTAGGAGAGCTGGGGCTTCATTACCTTAAATTAGATAACAACCACTCATAACAATACTGGCATGTAGGAGAGCGGGGGCTTCATTACCCTAAATTAGATAACAACCACTCATAACAATACTGGCATGTAGGAGAGCGGGGGCTTCATTACCCTAAATTAGATAACAACCACTCATAACAATACTGGCATGTAGGAGAGCTGGGGCTTCATTACCCTAAATTAGATAACAACCACTCATCACAATACTGGCATGTAGGAGAGCTGGGGCTTCATTACCTTAAATTAGATAACAACCACTCATCACAATACTGGCATGTAGGAGAGCGGGGGCTTCATTACCCTAAATTAGATAACAACCACTCATTAAAATACTGGAATGTAGGAGAGCTGGGGCTTCATTACCTTAAATTAGATAACAACCACTCATCACAATACTGGCATGTAGGAGAGCTGGGGCTTCATTACCTTAAATTAGATAACAACCACTCATAACAATACTGACATGTAGGAGAGCTGGGGCTTCATTACCCTAAATTAGATAACAACCACTCATTAAAATACTGGAATGTAGGAGAGCTGGGGCTTCATTACCTTAAATTAGATAACAACCACTCATCACAATACTGGCATGTAGGAGAGCGGGGGCTTCATTACCCTAAATTAGATAACAACCACTCATAACAATACTGGCATGTAGGAGAGCTGGGGCTTCATTACCCTAAATTAGATAACAACCACTCATAACAATACTGGCATGTAGGAGAGCGAGGGCTTCATTACCTTAAATTAGATAACAACCACTCATCACAATACTGGCATGTAGGAGAGCTGGGGCTTCATTACCTTAAATTAGATAACAACCACTCATCACAATACTGGCATGTAGGAGAGCGAGGGCTTCATTACCCTAAATTAGATAACAACCACTCATTAAAATACTGGAATGTAGGAGAGCTGGGGCTTCATTACCTTAAATTAGATAACAACCACTCATCACAATACTGGCATGTAGGAGAGCGGGGGCTTCATTACCCTAAATTAGATAACAACCACTCATAACAATACTGGCATGTAGGAGAGCGAGGGCTTCATTACCTTAAATTAGATAACAACCACTCATCACAATACTGGCATGTAGGAGAGCGGGGGCTTCATTACCCTAAATTAGATAACAACCACTCATAACAATACTGGCATGTAGGAGAGCGAGGGCTTCATTACCCTAAATTAGATAACAACCACTCATTAAAATACTGGAATGTAGGAGAGCTGGGGCTTCATTACCTTAAATTAGATAACAACCACTCATCACAATACTGGCATGTAGGAGAGCGAGGGCTTCATTACCCTAAATTGGATAACAACCACTCATTAAAATACTGGAATGTAGGAGAGCTGGGGCTTCATTACCTTAAATTAGATAACAACCACTCATCACAATACTGGCATGTAGGAGAGCGGGGGCTTCATTACCCTAAATTAGATAACAACCACTCATAACAATACTGGCATGTAGGAGAGCTGGGGCTTCATTACCCTAAATTAGATAACAACCACTCATAACAATACTGGCATGTAGGAGAGCGAGGGCTTCATTACCTTAAATTAGATAACAACCACTCATCACAATACTGGCATGTAGGAGAGCTGGGGCTTCATTACCTTAAATTAGATAACAACCACTCATCACAACACTGACATGCAGGAGAGCTGGGGCTTCATTACCCTAAATTAGATAACAACCACTCATCACAATACTGACATGTAGGAGAGCTGGGGCTTCATTACCTTAAATTAGATAACAACCACTCATAACAATACTGACATGTAGGAGAGCGGGGGCTTCATTACCTTAAATTAGATAACAACCACTCATAACAATACTGACATGTAGGAGAGCTGGGGCTTCATTACCTTAAATTAGATAACAACCACTCATCACAATACTGGCATGTAGGAGAGCTGGGGCTTCATTACCTTAAATTAGATAACAACCACTCATCACAACACTGACATGCAGGAGAGCTGGGGCTTCATTACCTTAAATTAGATAACAACCACTCATAACAATACTGGCATGTAGGAGAGCTGGGGCTTCATTACCTTAAATTAGATAACAACCACTCATAACAATACTGGCATGTAGGAGAGCGGGGGCTTCATTACCTTAAATTAGATAACAACCACTCATAACAATACTGGCATGTAGCTGAGCGAGGGCTTCATTACCTTAAATTAGATAACAACCACTCATCACAATACTGACATGTAGGAGAGCGAGGGCTTCATTACCTTAAATTAGATAACAACCACTCATCACAATACTGACATGTAGGAGAGCGAGGGCTTCATTACCTTAAATTAGATAACAACCACTCATAACAATACTGGCATGTAGGAGAGCGGGGGCTTCATTACCTTAAATTAGATAACAACCACTCATAACAATACTGGCATGTAGGAGAGCGAGGCTTCATTACCTTAAATTAGATAACAACCACTCATCACAATACTGACATGTAGGAGAGCGAGGGCTTCATTACCTTAAATTAGATAACAACCACTCATCACAATACTGACATGTAGGAGAGCGGGGGGCTTCATTACCTTAAATTAGATAACAACCACTCATCACAATACTGGAATGCAGGAGAGCGAGGGCTTCATTACCTTAAATTAGATAACAACCACTCATAACAATACTGACATGTAGGAGAGCGGGGGCTTCATTACCCTAAATTAGATAACAACCACTCATCACAATACTGACATGTAGGAGAGCGAGGGCTTCATTACCTTAAATTAGATAACAACCACTCATCACAATACTGGAATGCAGGAGAGCGAGGGCTTCATTACCTTAAATTAGATAACAACCACTCATAACAATACTGACATGTAGGAGAGCGAGGGCTTCATTACCTTAAATTAGATAACAACCACTCATCACAATACTGACATGTAGGAGAGCGAGGGCTTCATTACCTTAAATTAGATAACAACCACTCATCACAATACTGGAATGCAGGAGAGCGAGGGCTTCATTACCTTAAATTAGATAACAACCACTCATAACAATACTGACATGTAGGAGAGCGGGGGCTTCATTACCCTAAATTAGATAACAACCACTCATCACAATACTGGCATGTAGGAGAGCGAGGGCTTCATTACCTTAAATTAGATAACAACCACTCATCACAATACTGGCATGTAGGAGAGCGGGGGCTTCATTACCTTAAATTAGATAACAACCACTCATCACAATACTGGCATGTAGGAGAGCGGGGGCTTCATTACCCTAAATTAGATAACAACCACTCATCACAATACTGACATGTAGGAGAGCGGGGGCTTCATTACCCTAAATTAGATAACAACCACTCATCACAATACTGACATGTAGGAGAGCGAGGCTTCATTACCTTAAATTAGATAACAACCACTCATCACAATACTGGAATGCAGGAGAGCGGGGGCTTCATTACCCTAAATTAGATAACAACCACTCATCACAATACTGACATGTAGGAGAGCGGGGGCTTCATTACCCTAAATTAGATAACAACCACTCATCACAATACTGACATGTAGGAGAGCGAGGCTTCATTACCTTAAATTAGATAACAACCACTCATCACAATACTGGAATGCAGGAGAGCGGGGGCTTCATTACCCTAAATTAGATAACAACCACTCATCACAATACTGACATGTAGGAGAGCGAGGGCTTCATTACCTTAAATTAGATAACAACCACTCATCACAATACTGGCATGTAGGAGAGCGAGGGGCTTCATTACCTTAAATTAGATAACAACCACTCATCACAATACTGACATGTAGGAGAGCGGGAGCTTCATTACCTTAAATTAGATAACAACCACTCATCACAATACTGACATGTAGGAGAGCGAGGGCTTCATTACCTTAAATTAGATAACAACCACTCATCACAATACTGGCATGTAGGAGAGCGAGGGGCTTCATTACCTTAAATTAGATAACAACCACTCATCACAATACTGACATGTTGGAGAGCGGGGGCTTCATTACCTTAAATTAGATAACAACCACTCATCACAATACTGACATGTAGGAGAGCGAGGGCTTCATTACCCTAAATTAGATAACAACCACTCATCACAATACTGGCATGTAGGAGAGCGAGGGGCTTCATTACCTTAAATTAGATAACAACCACTCATCACAATACTGACATGTAGGAGAGCGAGGGGCTTCATTACCTTAAATTAGATAACAACCACTCATCACAATACTGGCATGTAGGAGAGCGAGGGGCTTCATTACCTTAAATTAGATAACAACCACTCATCACAATACTGGCATGTAGGAGAGCGAGGGGCTTCATTACCTTAAATTAGATAACAACCACTCATCACAATACTGGCATGTAGGAGAGCGAGGGGCTTCATTACCCTAAATTAGATAACAACCACTCATCACAATACTGGCATGTAGGAGAGCGGGGGCTTCATTACCCTAAATTAGATAACAACCACTCATCACAATACTGACATGTAGGAGAGCGGGGGCTTCATTACCCTAAATTAGATAACAACCACTCATCACAATACTGACATGTAGGAGAGCGAGGCTTCATTACCTTAAATTAGATAACAACCACTCATCACAATACTGGAATGCAGGAGAGCGGGGGCTTCATTACCCTAAATTAGATAACAACCACTCATCACAATACTGACATGTAGGAGAGCGGGGGCTTCATTACCCTAAATTAGATAACAACCACTCATCACAATACTGACATGTAGGAGAGCGAGGCTTCATTACCTTAAATTAGATAACAACCACTCATCACAATACTGGAATGCAGGAGAGCGGGGGCTTCATTACCCTAAATTAGATAACAACCACTCATCACAATACTGACATGTAGGAGAGCGAGGGCTTCATTACCTTAAATTAGATAACAACCACTCATCACAATACTGGCATGTAGGAGAGCGAGGGGCTTCATTACCTTAAATTAGATAACAACCACTCATCACAATACTGACATGTAGGAGAGCGGGAGCTTCATTACCTTAAATTAGATAACAACCACTCATCACAATACTGACATGTAGGAGAGCGAGGGCTTCATTACCTTAAATTAGATAACAACCACTCATCACAATACTGACATGTAGGAGAGCGAGGGGCTTCATTACCTTAAATTAGATAACAACCACTCATCACAATACTGACATGTTGGAGAGCGGGGGCTTCATTACCTTAAATTAGATAACAACCACTCATCACAATACTGACATGTAGGAGAGCGAGGGCTTCATTACCCTAAATTAGATAACAACCACTCATCACAATACTGGCATGTAGGAGAGCGAGGGGCTTCATTACCTTAAATTAGATAACAACCACTCATCACAATACTGACATGTAGGAGAGCGAGGGGCTTCATTACCTTAAATTAGATAACAACCACTCATCACAATACTGGCATGTAGGAGAGCGAGGGGCTTCATTACCTTAAATTAGATAACAACCACTCATCACAATACTGGCATGTAGGAGAGCGAGGGGCTTCATTACCTTAAATTAGATAACAACCACTCATCACAATACTGGCATGTAGGAGAGCGAGGGGCTTCATTACCCTAAATTAGATAACAACCACTCATCACAATACTGGCATGTAGGAGAGCGGGGGCTTCATTACCTTAAATTAGATAACAACCACTCATCACAATACTGGCATGTAGGAGAGCGAGGGGCTTCATTACCTTAAATTAGATAACAACCACTCATCACAATACTGACATGTAGGAGAGCGAGGGGCTTCATTACCTTAAATTAGATAACAACCACTCATCACAATACTGGCATGTAGGAGAGCGAGGGGCTTCATTACCCTAAATTAGATAACAACCACTCATCACAATACTGGCATGTAGGAGAGCGGGGGCTTCATTACCCTAAATTTGATAACAACCACTCATCACAATACTGGCATGTAGGAGAGCGAGGGCTTCATTACCCTAAATTTGATAACAACCACTCATCACAATACTGGCATGTAGGAGAGCGAGGGCTTCATTACCTTAAATTAGATAACAACCACTCATAACAATACTGACATTCAGGAGAGCGAGGGCTTCATTACCTTAAATTAGATAACAACCACTCATAACAATACTGGAATGCAGGAGAGCGGGGGCTTCATTACCCTAAATTAGATAACAACCACTCATAACAATACTGGCATGTTGGAGAGCGGGGGCTTCATTACCCTAAATTAGATAACAACCACTCATAACAATACTGGCATGTTGGAGAGCGGGGGCTTCATTACCCTAAATTAGATAACAACCACTCATAACAATACTGGCATGTAGGAGAGCGGGGGCTTCATTACCTTAAATTAGATAACAACCACTCATCACAACACTGGCATGCAGGAGAGCGGGGGCTTCATTACCTTAAATTAGATAACAACCACTCATAACAATACTGGCATGTTGGAGAGCGGGGGCTTCATTACCTTAAATTAGATAACAACCACTCATCACAATACTGGCATGCAGGAGAGCGGGGGCTTCATTACCCTAAATTAGATAACAACCACTCATAACAATACTGGCATGTTGGAGAGCTGCGGGCTTCATTACCCTAAATTAGATAACAACCACTCATCACAATACTGGCATGCAGGAGAGCGGGGGCTTCATTACCCTAAATTAGATAACAACCACTCATCACAATACTGACATGTAGGAGAGCGAGGGCTTCATTACCCTAAATTAGATAACAACCACTCATAACAATACTGACATGCAGGAGAGCGGGTGCTTCATTACCCTAAATTAGATAACAACCACTCATAACAATACTGGCATGTTGGAGAGCGGGGGCTTCATTACCTTAAATTAGATAACAACCACTCATCACAATACTGGCATGCAGGAGAGCGGGGGCTTCATTACCCTAAATTAGATAACAACCACTCATAACAATACTGGCATGTTGGAGAGCGCGGGCTTCATTACCCTAAATTAGATAACAACCACTCATAACAATACTGGCATGTTGGAGAGCGGGGGCTTCATTACCTTAAATTAGATAACAACCACTCATCACAATACTGGCATGTTGGAGAGCTGGGGCTTCATTACCTTAAATTAGATAACAACCACTCATCACAATACTGGCATGTTGGAGAGCGGGGGCTTCATTACCTTAAATTAGATAACAACCACTCATAACAATACTGGCATGTTGGAGAGCTGGGGCTTCATTACCCTAAATTAGATAACAACCACTCATAACAATACTGGCATGTTGGAGAGCGCGGGCTTCATTACCCTAAATTAGATAACAACCACTCATAACAATACTGGCATGTTGGAGAGCGGGGGCTTCATTACCCTAAATTAGATAACAACCACTCATCACAATACTGGCATGCAGGAGAGCGGGGGCTTCATTACCCTAAATTAGATAACAACCACTCATCACAATACTGGCATGTAGGAGAGCTGGGGCTTCATTACCTTAAATTAGATAACAACCACTCATCACAATACTGGCATGCAGGAGAGCGGGGGCTTCATTACCCTAAATTAGATAACAACCACTCATCACAATACTGACCTGCAGGAGAGCGGGGGCTTCATTACCCTAAATTAGATAACAACCACTCATCACAATACTGACATGTAGGAGAGCGGGGGCTTCATTACCCTAAATTACATAACAACCACTCATCACAATACTGACATGCAGGAGAGCGGGGGCTTCATTACCCTAAATTAGATAACAACCACTCATCACAATACTGGCATGCAGGAGAGCGGGGGCTTCATTACCTTAAATTTGATAACAACCACTCATCACAATACTGGCATGGAAGAGAGCTGGGGCTTCATTACCCTAAATTAGATAACAACCACTCATCACAATACTGACATGCAGGAGAGCGGGGGCTTCATTGCCCTAAATTAGATAACAACCACTCATCACAATACTGACATGCAGGAGAGCGGGGGCTTCATTACCCTAAATTAGATAACAACCACTCATCACAATACTGACATGCAGGAGAGCGGGGGCTTCATTACCCTAAATTAGATAACAACCACTCATCACAATACTGACATGCAGGAGAGCGGGGGCTTCATTACCCTAAATTAAATAACAACCACTCATCACAATATTGGCATGCACAAGAGCGAATGTCTTCATTACCCTAAATTAGATAACAACCACTCATCACAATACTGGCATGTAGGAGAGCGAGGGCTTCATTACCCTAAATTAGATAACAACTACTCATCACAATACTGGCATGTAGGAGAGCGAGGGCTTCATTACCCTAAATTAGATAACAACTACTCATCACAATACTGGCATGGAAGAGAGCTGGGGCTTCATTACCCTAAATTAGATAACAACCACTCATCACAATACTGACATGCAGGAGAGCGGGGGCTTCATTGCCCTAAATTAGATAACAACCACTCATCACAATACTGACATGCAGGAGAGCGGGGGCTTCATTACCCTAAATTAGATAACAACCACTCATCACAATACTGACATGCAGGAGAGCGGGGGCTTCATTACCTTAAATTAGATAACAACCACTCATCACAACACTGGCATGCAGGAGAGTGGGGGTTTCATTACCCTAAATTAGATAACAACCACTCATCACAACACAGGCATGCAGGAGAGCGGGGGTTTCATTACCCTAAATTAGATAACAACCACTCATAACAATACTGGCATGCAGGAGAGTGGGGGTTTCATTGCCCTAAATTAGATAACAACCACTCATCACAACACAGGCATGCAGGAGAGTGGGGGTTTCATTGCCCTAAATTAGATAACAACCACTCATCACAACACAGGCATGCAGGAGAGTGGGGGTTTCATTACCCTAAATTAGATAACAACCACTCATCACAACACAGGCATGCAGGAGAGTGGGGGTTTCATTGCCCTAAATTAGATAACAACCACTCATCACAACACTGGCATGCAGGAGAGTGGGGGTTTCATTACCCTAAATTAGATAACAACCACTCATCACAACACAGGCATGCAGGAGAGCGGGGGTTTCATTACCCTAAATTAGATAACAACCACTCATCACAATACTGGCATGCAGGAGAGCGAGGGCTTCATTACCCTAAATTAGATAACCACTCATCACAATACTGGCATGCAGGAGAGCGAGGGCTTCATTATCCTAAATTAGATAACAACCACTCATCACAATACTGACATGCAGGAGAGCGGGGGCTTCATTACCCTAAATTAGATAACAACCACTCATCACAATACTGACATGCAGGAGAGCGGGGGCTTCATTATCCTAAATTAGATAACAACCACTCATCACAATACTGGCATGCAGGAGAGCGAGGCTTCATTACCCTAAATAAGATAACAAACACTCATAACAATACTGGCATGAATAATAGCGAGGGCTTCATTACCCTAAATTAGATAACAACCACTCATCACAATACTGGCAAGCAGGAGAGCGAGGGCTTCATTACCCTAAATTATATAACAACCACTCATCACAATACTGGCATGCAGGAGAGCGAGGGCTTCATTACCCTAAATTATATAACAACCACTCATCACAACACTGGCATGCAGGAGAGCGAGGGCTTCATTACCCTAAATAAGATAACAAACACTCATAACAATACTGGCATGAATAATAGCGAGGGCTTCATTACCCTAAATAAGATAACAAACACTCATAACAATACTGGCTTGCAGGAGAGCGAGGGCTTCATTACCCTAAATAAGATAACAAACACTCATAACAATACTGGCATGAATAATAGCGAGGGCTTCATTACCCTAAATAAGATAACAAACACTCATAACAATACTGGCATGAATAATAGCGGGGGCTTCATTACCCTAAATTAGATAACAACCACTCATCACAATACTGGCAAGCAGGAGAGCGAGGGCTTCATTACCCTAAATTATATAACAACCACTCATCACAATACTGGCATGCAGGAGAGCGAGGGCTTCATTACCCTAAATAAGATAACAAACACTCATCACAATACTGGCATGCAGGAGAGCGGGGGCTTCATTACCCTTAATTAAATACCAACCACTGATCACAATACTGGCATGCAGGAGAGCGAGGGCTTCATTACCCTAAATTAGATAACAACCACTCATCACAATACTGACATGTAGGAGAGCGGGGGCTTCATTACCCTAAATTAGATAACAACCACTCATCACAATACTGACATGTAGGAGAGCGAGGCTTCATTACCTTAAATTAGATAACAACCACTCATCACAATACTGGAATGCAGGAGAGCGGGGGCTTCATTACCCTAAATTAGATAACAACCACTCATCACAATACTGACATGTAGGAGAGCGGGGGCTTCATTACCCTAAATTAGATAACAACCACTCATCACAATACTGACATGTAGGAGAGCGAGGCTTCATTACCTTAAATTAGATAACAACCACTCATCACAATACTGGAATGCAGGAGAGCGGGGGCTTCATTACCCTAAATTAGATAACAACCACTCATCACAATACTGACATGTAGGAGACCGAGGGCTTCATTACCTTAAATTAGATAACAACCACTCATCACAATACTGGCATGTAGGAGAGCGAGGGGCTTCATTACCTTAAATTAGATAACAACCACTCATCACAATACTGGAATGCAGGAGAGCGGGGGCTTCATTACCCTAAATTAGATAACAACCACTCATCACAATACTGACATGTAGGAGAGCGAGGGCTTCATTACCTTAAATTAGATAACAACCACTCATCACAATACTGGCATGTAGGAGAGCGAGGGGCTTCATTACCTTAAATTAGATAACAACCACTCATCACAATACTGACATGTAGGAGAGCGGGGGCTTCATTACCTTAAATTAGATAACAACCACTCATCACAATACTGACATGTAGGAGAGCGAGGGCTTCATTACCTTAAATTAGATAACAACCACTCATCACAATACTGACATGTAGGAGAGCGAGGGGCTTCATTACCTTAAATTAGATAACAACCACTCATCACAATACTGACATGTTGGAGAGCGGGGGCTTCATTACCTTAAATTAGATAACAACCACTCATCACAATACTGACATGTAGGAGAGCGAGGGCTTCATTACCCTAAATTAGATAACAACCACTCATCACAATACTGGCATGTAGGAGAGCGAGGGGCTTCATTACCTTAAATTAGATAACAACCACTCATCACAATACTGACATGTAGGAGAGCGAGGGGCTTCATTACCTTAAATTAGATAACAACCACTCATCACAATACTGGCATGTAGGAGAGCGAGGGGCTTCATTACCTTAAATTAGATAACAACCACTCATCACAATACTGGCATGTAGGAGAGCGAGGGGCTTCATTACCTTAAATTAGATAACAACCACTCATCACAATACTGACATGTAGGAGAGCGAGGGGCTTCATTACCTTAAATTAGATAACAACCACTCATCACAATACTGACATGTAGGAGAGCGGGGGCTTCATTACCTTAAATTAGATAACAACCACTCATAATAATACTGACATGTAGGAGAGCGGGGGCTTCATTACCCTAAATTAGATAACAACCACTCATCACAATACTGACATGTAGGAGAGCGAGGGGCTTCATTACCTTAAATTAGATAACAACCACTCATCACAATACTGACATGTAGGAGAGCGAGGGGCTTCATTACCTTAAATTAGATAACAACCACTCATCACAATACTGACATGTAGGAGAGCGGGGGCTTCATTACCTTAAATTAGATAACAACCACTCATAATAATACTGACATGTAGGAGAGCGGGGGCTTCATTACCCTAAATTAGATAACAACCACTCATAACAATACTGGCATGTTGGAGAGCGGGGGCTTCATTACCCTAAATTAGATAACAACCACTCATAACAATACTGACATGTAGGAGAACTGGGGCTTCATTACCCTAAATTAGATAACAACCACTCATAACAATACTGGCATGTAGGAGAACTGGGGCTTCATTACCCTAAATTAGATAACAACCACTCATAACAATACTGACATGTAGGAGAACTGGGGCTTCATTACCCTAAATTAGATAACAACCACTCATAACAATACTGACATGTAGGAGAACTGGGGCTTCATTACCCTAAATTAGATAACAACCACTCATAACAATACTGACATGTAGGAGAACTGGGGCTTCATTACCCTAAATTAGATAACAACCACTCATAACAATACTGGCATGTAGGAGAACTGGGGCTTCATTACCCTAAATTAGATAACAACCACTCATCACAATACTGGCATGTAGGAGAGCTGGGGCTTCATTACCTTAAATTAGATAACAACCACTCATCACAATACTGGCATGTAGGAGAGCGGGGGCTTCATTACCTTAAATTAGATAACAACCACTCATCACAATACTGGAATGCAGGAGAGCTGGGGCTTCATTACCCTAAATTAGATAACAACCACTCATCACAACACTGGCATGTAGGAGAGCGGGGGCTTCATTACCCTAAATTTGATAACAACCACTCATCACAATACTGGCATGTAGGAGAGCGAGGGCTTCATTACCCTAAATTTGATAACAACCACTCATCACAATACTGGCATGTAGGAGAGCGAGGGCTTCATTACCTTAAATTAGATAACAACCACTCATAACAATACTGACATTCAGGAGAGCGAGGGCTTCATTACCTTAAATTAGATAACAACCACTCATCACAATACTGGCATGTAGGAGAGCGAGGGCTTCATTACCTTAAATTAGATAACAACCACTCATCACAATACTGGCATGTAGGAGAGCGGGGGCTTCATTACCTTAAATTAGATAACAACCACTCATAACAATACTGGCATGTAGGAGAGCGGGGGCTTCATTACCTTAAATTAGATAACAACCACTCATAACAATACTGGAATGCAGGAGAGCGGGGGCTTCATTACCCTAAATTAGATAACAACCACTCATCACAATACTGGCATGTAGGAGAGCTGGGGCTTCATTACCCTAAATTAGATAACAACCACTCATCACAATACTGGCATGTAGGAGAGCTGGGGCTTCATTACCCTAAATTAGATAACAACCACTCATCACAATACTGGCATGTAGGAGAGCTGGGGCTTCATTACCCTAAATTAGATAACAACCACTCATCACAATACTGGCATGTAGGAGAGCTGGGGCTTCATTACCCTAAATTAGATAACAACCACTCATCACAATACTGGCATGTTGGAGAGCGGGGGCTTCATTACCCTAAATTAGATAACAACCACTCATAACAATACTGGCATGCAGGAGAGCTGGGGCTTCATTACCCTAAATTAGATAACAACCACTCATAACAATACTGGCATGTTGGAGAGCTGGGGCTTCATTACCCTAAATTAGATAACAACCACTCATAACAATACTGGCATGCAGGAGAGCTGGGGCTTCATTACCCTAAATTAGATAACAACCACTCATCACAATACTGGCATGTTGGAGAGCTGGGGCTTCATTACCCTAAATTAGATAACAACCACTCATAACAATACTGGCATGCAGGAGAGCTGGGGCTTCATTACCCTAAATTAGATAACAACCACTCATAACAATACTGGCATGTTGGAGAGCTGGGGCTTCATTACCCTAAATTACATAACAACCACTCATCACAATACTGGCATGTTGGAGAGCGGGGGCTTCATTACCCTAAATTAGATAACAACCACTCATCACAATACTGGAATGCAGGAGAGCTGGGGCTTAATTACCCTAAATTAGATAACAACCACTCATCACAATACTGGCATGTTGGAGAGCGAGGGCTTCATTACCTTAAATTAGATAACAACCACTCATCACAATACTGGCATGTTGGAGAGCGAGGGCTTCATTACCCTAAATTAGATAACAACCACTCATCACAATACTGGAATGCAGGAGAGCGGGGGCTTCATTACCCTAAATTAGATAACAACCACTCATCACAATACTGGAATGCAGGAGAGCTGGGGCTTAATTACCCTAAATTAGATAACAACCACTCATCACAATACTGGCATGTTGGAGAGCGAGGGCTTCATTACCTTAAATTAGATAACAACCACTCATAACAATACTGACATTCAGGAGAGCGAGGGCTTCATTACCTTAAATTAGATAACAACCACTCATAACAATACTGGAATGCAGGAGAGCGGGGGCTTCATTACCCTAAATTAGATAACAACCACTCATAACAATACTGGCATGTTGGAGAGCGGGGGCTTCATTACCCTAAATTAGATAACAACCACTCATCACAATACTGGCATGTAGGAGAGCGGGGGCTTCATTACCTTAAATTAGATAACAACCACTCATCACAATACTGGCATGTAGGAGAGCGGGGGCTTCATTACCTTAAATTACATAACAACCACTCATCACAATACTGGCATGTAGGAGAGCGGGGGCTTCATTACCCTAAATTACATAACAACCACTCATCACAATACTGGCATGTAGGAGAGCGGGGGCTTCATTACCCTAAATTACATAACAACCACTCATCACAATACTGGCATGTAGGAGAGCGGGGGCTTCATTACCTTAAATTACATAACAACCACTCATCACAATACTGGCATGTAGGAGAGCGGGGGCTTCATTACCTTAAATTACATAACAACCACTCATCACAATACTGGCATGTAGGAGAGCGGGGGCTTCATTACCCTAAATTACATAACAACCACTCATCACAATACTGGCATGTAGGAGAGCGGGGGCTTCATTACCCTAAATTACATAACAACCACTCATCACAATACTGGCATGTAGGAGAGCGGGGGCTTCATTACCTTAAATTACATAACAACCACTCATCACAATACTGGCATGTAGGAGAGCGGGGGCTTCATTACCCTAAATTACATAACAACCACTCATCACAATACTGGCATGTAGGAGAGCGGGGGCTTCATTACCTTAAATTACATAACAACCACTCATCACAATACTGGCATGTAGGAGAGCGAGGGCTTCATTACCTTAAATTACATAACAACCACTCAAAACAATACTGGCATGTAGGAGAGCGGGGGCTTCATTACCTTATATTAGATAACAACCACTCATCACAATACTGGCATGTTGTAGAGCGGGGGCTTCATTACCTTAAATTAGATAACAACCACTCATCACAATACTGGCATGTTGTAGAGCGGGGGCTTCATTACCTTATATTAGATAACAACCACTCATCACAATACTGGCATGTTGTAGAGCGGGGGCTTCATTACCTTATATTAGATAACAACCACTCATCACAATACTGGCATGTTGTAGAGCGGGGGCTTCATTACCTTAAATTAGATAACAACCACTGATCACAACACTGGCATGTAGGAGAGCGGGGGCTTCATTACCTTAAATTAGATAACAACCACTCATCACAATACTGGCATGTAGGAGAGCGGGGGCTTCATTACCTTAAATTACATAACAACCACTCATAACAATACTGGCATGTAGGAGAGCGGGGGCTTCATTACCTTAAATTACATAACAACCACTCATAACAATACTGGAATGCAGGAGAGCGAGGGCTTCATTACCCTAAATTAGATAACAACCACTCATCACAATACTGGCATGTAGGAGAGCTGGGGCTTCATTACCCTAAATTACATAACAACCACTCATAACAATACTGGCATGTTGGAGAGCTGGGGCTTCATTACCCTAAATTACATAACAACCACTCATCACAATACTGGCATGTTGGAGAGCGGGGGCTTCATTACCCTAAATTAGATAACAACCACTCATCACAATACTGGCATGTAGGAGAGCTGGGGCTTCATTACCCTAAATTAGATAACAACCACTCATCACAACACTGGCATGCAGGAGAGCGGGGGCTTCATTACCTTAAATTAGATAACAACCACTCATAACAATACTGGCATGTAGGAGAGCGGGGGCTTCATTACCCTAAATTAGATAACAACCACTCATCACAACACTGGCATGTAGGAGAGCGGGGGCTTCATTACCTTAAATTAGATAACAACCACTCATAACAATACTGGCATGTAGGAGAGCGGGGGCTTCATTACCCTAAATTACATAACAACCACTCATAACAATACTGGCATGTAGGAGAGCTGGGGCTTCATTACCCTAAATTAGATAACAACCACTCATCACAATACTGGCATGCAGGAGAGCGGGGGCTTCATTACCTTAAATTACATAACAACCACTCATCACAATACTGGCATGCAGGAGAGCGGGGGCTTCATTACCCTAAATTACATAACAACCACTCATAACAATACTGGCATGTAGGAGAGCTGGGGCTTCATTACCCTAAATTAGATAACAACCACTCATCACAACACTGGCATGCAGGAGAGCGGGGGCTTCATTACCTTAAATTACATAACAACCACTCATAACAATACTGGCATGTAGGAGAGCGGGGGCTTCATTACCCTAAATTACATAACAACCACTCATAACAATACTGGCATGTTGGAGAGCGGGGGCTTCATTACCCTAAATTAGATAACAACCACTCATCACAATACTGGCATGTAGGAGAGCTGGGGCTTCATTACCCTAAATTAGATAACAACCACTCATCACAACACTGGCATGCAGGAGAGCGGGGGCTTCATTACCTTAAATTAGATAACAACCACTCATAACAATACTGGCATGTAGGAGAGCGGGGGCTTCATTACCCTAAATTACATAACAACCACTCATCACAATACTGGCATGTTGGAGAGCGGGGGCTTCATTACCCTAAATTACATAACAACCACTCATAACAATACTGGCATGTTGGAGAGCTGGGGCTTCATTACCCTAAATTACATAACAACCACTCATCACAATACTGGCATGTTGGAGAGCGGGGGCTTCATTACCCTAAATTAGATAACAACCACTCATCACAATACCGGCATGTAGGAGAGCGGGGGCTTCATTACCTTAAATTAGATAACAACCACTCATAACAATACTGGCATGTTGGAGAGCGGGGGCTTCATTACCCTAAATTAGATAACAACCACTCATCACAATACCGGCATGTTGGAGAGCGGGGGCTTCATTACCTTAAATTACATAACAACCACTCATAACAATACTGGCATGTTGGAGAGCGGGGGCTTCATTACCTTAAATTAGATAACAACCACTCATAACAATACTGGCATGTTGGAGAGCGGGGGCTTCATTACCTTAAATTAGATAACAACCACTCATAACAATACTGGCATGTTGGAGAGCGGGGGCTTCATTACCTTAAATTACATAACAACCACTCATCACAATACCGGCATGTTGGAGAGCGGGGGCTTCATTACCTTAAATTAGATAACAACCACTCATAACAATACTGGCATGTTGGAGAGCGGGGGCTTCATTACCTTAAATTACATAACAACCACTCATCACAATACCGGCATGTTGGAGAGCGGGGGCTTCATTACCCTAAATTAGATAACAACCACTCATCACAATACTGGCATGTTGGAGAGCGGGGGCTTCATTACCTTAAATTAGATAACAACCACTCATCACAACACTGGCATGCAGGAGAGCGGGGGCTTCATTACCTTAAATTAGATAACAACCACTCATAATAATACTGGCATGTAGGAGAGCGGGGGCTTCATTACCCTAAATTAGATAACAACCACTCATCACAACACTGGCATGCAGGAGAGCGGGGGCTTCATTACCTTAAATTAGATAACAACCACTCATCACAACACTGGCATGTAGGAGAGCGGGGGCTTCATTACCCTAAATTAGATAACAACCACTCATCACAATACTGGCATGTTGGAGAGCGCGGGCTTCATTACCCTAAATTAGATAACAACCACTCATCACAATACTGGCATGTTGGAGAGCGGGGGCTTCATTACCCTAAATTAGATAACAACCACTCATAACAACACTGGCATGTAGGAGAGCGGGGGCTTCATTACCCTAAATTAGATAACAACCACTCATAACAATACTGGCATGTAGGAGAGCTGGGGCTTCATTACCCTAAATTAGATAACAACCACTCATAACAATACTGGCATGTTGGAGAGCGGGGGCTTCATTACCCTAAATTAGATAACAACCACTCATAACAATACTGGAATGCAGGAGAGCGGGGGCTTCATTACCCTAAATTAGATAACAACCACTCATAACAATACTGGCATGTTGGAGAGCGGGGGCTTCATTACCCTAAATTAGATAACAACCACTCATAACAATACTGGCATGTTGGAGAGCGGGGGCTTCATTACCTTAAATTAGATAACAACCACTCATAACAATACTGGCATGTTGGAGAGCGGGGGCTTCATTACCTTAAATTAGATAACAACCACTCATCACAATACTGGCATGCAGGAGAGCGGGGGCTTCATTACCCTAAATTAGATAACAACCACTCATAACAATACTGGCATGTTGGAGAGCGCGGGCTTCATTACCCTAAATTAGATAACAACCACTCATAACAATACTGGCATGTAGGAGAACTGGGGCTTCATTACCCTAAATTAGATAACAACCACTCATCACAATACTGGCATGCAGGAGAGCGGGGGCTTCATTACCCTAAATTAGATAACAACCACTCATAACAATACTGGCATGTTGGAGAGCGGGGGCTTCATTACCTTAAATTAGATAACAACCACTCATCACAATACTGGCATGCAGGAGAGCGGGGGCTTCATTACCCTAAATTAGATAACAACCACTCATAACAATACTGGCATGTTGGAGAGCGCGGGCTTCATTACCCTAAATTAGATAACAACCACTCATAACAATACTGGCATGTTGGAGAGCGGGGGCTTCATTACCTTAAATTAGATAACAACCACTCATCACAATACTGGCATGTTGGAGAGCTGGGGCTTCATTACCTTAAATTAGATAACAACCACTCATCACAATACTGGCATGTTGGAGAGCGGGGGCTTCATTACCCTAAATTAGATAACAACCACTCATAACAATACTGGCATGTTGGAGAGCGCGGGCTTCATTACCCTAAATTAGATAACAACCACTCATCACAATACTGGCATGTTGGAGAGCTGGGGCTTCATTACCCTAAATTAGATAACAACCACTCATAACAATACTGGCATGTAGGAGAACTGGGGCTTCATTACCCTAAATTAGATAACAACCACTCATCACAATACTGGCATGTAGGAGAGCTGGGGCTTCATTACCCTAAATTAGATAACAACCACTCATCACAATACTGGCATGTAGGAGAGCTGGGGCTTCATTACCCTAAATTAGATAACAACCACTCATCACAATACTGGCATGTTGGAGAGCGCGGGCTTCATTACCCTAAATTAGATAACAACCACTCATCACAATACTGGCATGTAGGAGAGCGAGGGCTTCATTACCCTAAATTAGATAACAACCACTCATAACAATACTGGCATGTTGGAGAGCGCGGGCTTCATTACCCTAAATTAGATAACAACCACTCATAACAATACTGGCATGTTGGAGAGCGGGGGCTTCATTACCCTAAATTAGATAACAACCACTCATAACAATACTGGCATGTAGGAGAGCGGGGGCTTCATTACCCTAAATTAGATAACAACCACTCATCACAATACTGACATGCAGGAGAGCGGGGGCTTCATTACCCTAAATTAGATAACAACCACTCATCACAATACTGACATGTAGGAGAGCGGGGGCTTCATTACCCTAAATTACATAACAACCACTCATCACAATACTGACATGCAGGAGAGCGGGGGCTTCATTACCCTAAATTAGATAACAACCACTCATCACAATACTGGCATGCAGGAGAGCGGGGGCTTCATTACCTTAAATTTGATAACAACCACTCATCACAATACTGGCATGGAAGAGAGCTGGGGCTTCATTACCCTAAATTAGATAACAACCACTCATCACAATACTGACATGCAGGAGAGCGGGGGCTTCATTGCCCTAAATTAGATAACAACCACTCATCACAATACTGACATGCAGGAGAGCGGGGGCTTCATTACCCTAAATTAGATAACAACCACTCATCACAATACTGACATGCAGGAGAGCGGGGGCTTCATTACCCTAAATTAGATAACAACCACTCATCACAATACTGACATGCAGGAGAGCGGGGGCTTCATTACCCTAAATTAAATAACAACCACTCATCACAATATTGGCATGCACAAGAGCGAATGTCTTCATTACCCTAAATTAGATAACAACCACTCATCACAATACTGGCATGTAGGAGAGCGAGGGCTTCATTACCCTAAATTAGATAACAACTACTCATCACAATACTGGCATGGAAGAGAGCTGGGGCTTCATTACCCTAAATTAGATAACAACCACTCATCACAATACTGACATGCAGGAGAGCGGGGGCTTCATTGCCCTAAATTAGATAACAACCACTCATCACAATACTGACATGCAGGAGAGCGGGGGCTTCATTACCCTAAATTAGATAACAACCACTCATCACAATACTGACATGCAGGAGAGCGGGGGCTTCATTACCTTAAATTAGATAACAACCACTCATCACAACACTGGCATGCAGGAGAGTGGGGGTTTCATTACCCTAAATTAGATAACAACCACTCATCACAACACAGGCATGCAGGAGAGTGGGGGTTTCATTACCCTAAATTAGATAACAACCACTCATAACAATACTGGCATGCAGGAGAGTGGGGGTTTCATTGCCCTAAATTAGATAACAACCACTCATCACAACACAGGCATGCAGGAGAGTGGGGGTTTCATTGCCCTAAATTAGATAACAACCACTCATCACAACACAGGCATGCAGGAGAGTGGGGGTTTCATTACCCTAAA
The DNA here is from genome assembly GCA_030765065.1 of Deroplatys truncata. NCBI lineage: Eukaryota > Metazoa > Arthropoda > Insecta > Mantodea > Mantidae > Deroplatys > Deroplatys truncata. The sequence goes on along the minus strand of CM060977.1, from coordinate 1,756,545 downwards.
TTAGATAACAACCACTCATCACAACACAGGCATGCAGGAGAGTGGGGGTTTCATTGCCCTAAATTAGATAACAACCACTCATCACAACACTGGCATGCAGGAGAGTGGGGGTTTCATTACCCTAAATTAGATAACAACCACTCATCACAACACAGGCATGCAGGAGAGCGGGGGTTTCATTACCCTAAATTAGATAACAACCACTCATCACAATACTGGCATGCAGGAGAGCGAGGGCTTCATTACCCTAAATTAGATAACCACTCATCACAATACTGGCATGCAGGAGAGCGAGGGCTTCATTATCCTAAATTAGATAACAACCACTCATCACAATACTGACATGCAGGAGAGCGGGGGCTTCATTACCCTAAATTAGATAACAACCACTCATCACAATACTGACATGCAGGAGAGCGGGGGCTTCATTATCCTAAATTAGATAACAACCACTCATCACAATACTGGCATGCAGGAGAGCGAGGCTTCATTACCCTAAATAAGATAACAAACACTCATAACAATACTGGCATGAATAATAGCGAGGGCTTCATTACCCTAAATTAGATAACAACCACTCATCACAATACTGGCAAGCAGGAGAGCGAGGGCTTCATTACCCTAAATTATATAACAACCACTCATCACAATACTGGCATGCAGGAGAGCGAGGGCTTCATTACCCTAAATTATATAACAACCACTCATCACAACACTGGCATGCAGGAGAGCGAGGGCTTCATTACCCTAAATAAGATAACAAACACTCATAACAATACTGGCATGAATAATAGCGAGGGCTTCATTACCCTAAATAAGATAACAAACACTCATAACAATACTGGCATGCAGGAGAGCGAGGGCTTCATTACCCTAAATAAGATAACAAACACTCATAACAATACTGGCATGAATAATAGCGAGGGCTTCATTACCCTAAATAAGATAACAAACACTCATAACAATACTGGCATGAATAATAGCGGGGGCTTCATTACCCTAAATTAGATAACAACCACTCATCACAATACTGGCAAGCAGGAGAGCGAGGGCTTCATTACCCTAAATTATATAACAACCACTCATCACAATACTGGCATGCAGGAGAGCGAGGGCTTCATTACCCTAAATAAGATAACAAACACTCATCACAATACTGGCATGCAGGAGAGCGGGGGCTTCATTACCCTTAATTAAATACCAACCACTGATCACAATACTGGCATGCAGGAGAGCGAGGGCTTCATTACCCTAAATTAGATAACAACCACTCATCACAACACTGGCATGCAGGAGAGTGGGGGTTTCATTACCCTAAATTAGATAACAACCACTCATCACAACACAGGCATGCAGGAGAGCGGGGGTTTCATTACCCTAAATTAGATAACAACCACTCATCACAATACTGGCATGCAGGAGAGCGAGGGCTTCATTACCCTAAATTAGATAACCACTCATCACAATACTGGCATGCAGGACAGCGAGGGCTTCATTACCCTAAATTAGATAACAACCTCTGATCACAATACTGGCATGCAGGATAACGAGGGCTTTATTACCCTAAATGAGATAACAACCATTCATCACAATACTGGCATGCAGGAGAGTGAGGGCTTCATTACCCTAAATTATATAACAACCACTCATCACAAAACTGGCATGCAGGAGAGCGAGGGCTTCATTACCCTAAATTATATAGCAACTACTGATCACAATACTGGCATGCAGGAGAGCGAATGTCTTCATTATTCTAAATTAGATAACAACCTCTTCACACTATAGTGGCATGTAGAAGAGCAGATGTCTTCATTAGGCTACATTAGATAACAACCTCTGATCACAATACTGGCATGCAGGAGAGCAGATGTCTTCATTACCCTACGTTAGATAACACCCTCTTAGCACTATACTGGCATGCAGGAGAGCGAATCTCTTCATTACTCTACATTAGACAACAACCTCTGAATACAATACTGACATGCAGGATAGCGAATGTCTTCATTACCTACATTAGTTAATAACGTCTGTTCACAGTACTGACATGCAGGAGAGCGAATGTCTTCATTATCTACATTAGATAACATCTGTTCACAGTACTGACATGCAGGAGAGCGAATGTCTTCATTATCTACATTGGATAACATCTGATCACAGTACTGACATGCAGGAGAGCGAATGTCTTCATTACCTACATTAGTTAACAACGTCTGATCACAATACTCGCATGCAGGAGAGCGAATGTCTTCATTACCTACATTAGTTAACAACGTCTGATCACAGTACTGGCATGCAGGAGAGCGAAGGTCTTCATTACCGACATTGGTTAACAATGTCTGATCACAATACTCGCATGCAGGAGAGCGAATGTCTTCATTACCTACATTAGTTAACAACGTCTGATCACAATACTCGCATGCAGGAGAGCGAATGTCTTCATTACCTACATTAGTTAACAATGTCTGATCACAATACTCGCATGCAGGAGAGCGAATGTCTTCATTACCTACATTAGTTAACAACGTCTGATCACAGTACTGACATGCAGGAGAGCGAATGTCTTCATTACCGACATTGGTTAACAATGTCTGATCACAATACTCGCATGCAGGAGAGCGAATGTCGTCATTACCACATTAGTTAACAACGTCTGATCACAATACTCGCATGCAGGAGAGCGAATGTCTTCATTACCTTTATTTGATAACATCTGATCACAATACTCGCATGCAGGAGAGAGAATGTCGTCATTACCACATTAGTTAACAACGTCTGATCACAATACTGACATGCAGGAGAGCGAATGTCTTCATTACCTTTATTTGATAACATCTGATCACAATACTCGCATGCAGGAGAGCGAATGTCTTCATTACCTACATTAGTTAACAACGTCTGATCACAGTACTGACATGCAGGAGAGCGAATGTCTTCATTACCGACATTGGTTAACAATGTCTGATCACAATACTCGCATGCAGGAGAGCGAATGTCATCATTACCACATTAGTTAACAACGTCTGATCACAATACTCGCATGCAGGAGAGCGAATGCCTTCATTACCTTTATTTGATAACATCTGATCACAATACTCGCATGCAGGAGAGAGAATGTCTTCATTACCGACATTGGTTAACAATGTCTGATCACAATACTCGCATGCAGGAGAGCGAATGTCGTCATTACCACATTAGTTAACAACGTCTGATCACAATACTCGCATGCAGGAGAGCGAATGCCTTCATTACCTTTATTTGATAACATCTGATCACAATACTCGCATGCAGGAGAGAGAATGTCTTCATTACCTTTATTTGATAACATCTGATCACAATACTCGCATGCAGGAGAGAGAATGTCTTCATTACCTTTATTTGATAACATCTGATCACAATACTCGCATGCAGGAGAGCGAATGCCTTCATTACCTTTATTTGATAACATCTGATCACAATACTCGCATGCAGGAGAGAGAATGTCTTCATTACCTTTATTTGATAACATCTGATCACAATACTCGCATGCAGGAGAGCGAATGCCTTCATTACCTTTATTTGATAACATCTGATCACAATACTCGCATGCAGGAGAGTGAATGTCTTCATTACCCTAAATTAGATTACAACGTCTGATCACAATACTGGCATGCAGATGAGCGAATGGCTTCATTACCCTAAATTAGATTACAACGTCTGATCATAATACTGGCTTGCAGATGAGCGAATGGCTTCATTACCCTAAATTAGATTACAACGTCTGATCACAATACTGGCATGCAGATGAGCGAATGTCTTCATTACCCTAAATTAGATTACAGCGTCTGATCACAATACTGTCATGCAGATGAGCGAATGGCTTCATTACCCTAAATTAGATTACAACGTCTGATCACAATACTGGCATGCTGATGAGCGAATGTCTTCATTACCTACATTAGATAACAAACTCTGATCACAATAGTGGCATGCAGCAGAGTGAATGTCTTCATTAACCTACATTAGATAACAAACTCTGATCACAATACTGGCATGCAGATGAGCGAATATCTTCATTACCTACATTAGATTACAACATCTGATCACAATACTGGCATGCAGCAGAGTGAATGTCTTCATTAACCTACATTAGATACCAAACTCTGATCACAATACTGGCATGCAGAAGAGTGAATGTCTTCATTAACCTACATTAGATACCAAACTCTGATCACAATACTGGCATGCAGCAGAGTGAATGTCTTCATTAACCTACATTAGATACCAAACTCTGATCACAATACTCGCATGCAGGAGAGTGAATGTCTTCATTAACCTACATTAGATACCAAACTCTGATCACAATACTGGCATGCAGGAGAGTGAATGTCTTCATTAACCTACATTAGATACCAAACTCTGATCACAATACTCGCATGCAGCAGAGTGAATGTCTTCATTAACCTACATTAGATACCAACCTCTGATCACAATACTCGCATGCAGGAGAGTGAATGTCTTCATTAACCTACATTAGATACCAACCTCTGATCACAATACTCGCATGCAGGAGAGTGAATGTCTTCATTAACCTACATTAGATACCAACCTCTGATCACAATACTCGCATGCAGGAGAGTGAATGTCTTCATTAACCTACATTAGATACCAAACTCTGATCACAATACTGGCATGCAGCAGAGTGAATGTCTTCATTAACCTACATTAGATAACAACCTGTGATCACTATACTGGCATGCAGTAGAGTGAATGTCTTCATTAACCTACATATAGAAAACAACCTCTGATCACAATACTGGCATGCTGGAGAGCGAATTTATTCATTACCCTAAATTAGATACCAACATCTGATTACAATACTGTCATGCAGGAGAGCGAATGTCATCATTACCCTAAATTAGAAAACAACCTCTGATCACAATACTGGCATGCTGGAGAGCGAATTTGTTCATTTCCCTAAATTAGATACCAACATCTGATTACAATACTGTCATGCAGGAGAGCGAATGTCTTCATTACCCTAAATTAGATACCAACATCTGATCACAATACTGGCATGCAGGATAGCAAATGTCTTCATTACCCTAAATTACTTCAATAGATCTCTCTAGTTTGTAGTACAGCAGGTGTCGCTCTTCTTGGTTTCTTCACTTCAAGTTTTTCTCCTAGTGGTGTTAACTTCAAATGATCTGTCTAGTTTGCAGTACGGGAGTTTCGCTCTCTGTGGTTCCTTCACTTCATCCCTTCCTCTTGGTCGTGCTAGCTTCAATAGATCTGTCTAGTTTGCAGTACAGGAAGTGTCGCTCTCTGTGGTTCCTTCACTTCATCCCTTCCCACTGGTGGTGGTAACTCCAATAGATCTGTCTAGTTTGCAGTACAGGAGGTGTCTCTCTCTGTGGTTCTTTTACTTCATCCCTTCCCACTGGTGGTGTTAATTTCAATAGATCTGTCTAGTTTGCAGTACAGGAGGTGTCCCTCTCTCTGATTCTTTCACTTCATCCCTTCCTCTCGGTGGTGTTAGCTTCAATAGATCTGTCTAGTTTGCAGTACAGGAGGTGTCCCAGTCTTTGCTTCCTTCACTTCATCCCTTCCTCTTGGTGGTGTAAGCTTAAATAAATCTGTCTAGTTTGCAGCACATGCTGTCTCTCTCTTTGGTTCCTTCACTTCATCCCTTCCTCTTGGTTGTGCTAGCGCAATAGATCTGTCTAGTTTGCAGCACAAGTTGTCCCTCTCTGTGGTTCCTTCACTTCATCCCTTCCTCTTGGTGGTTCTAGATTCAATAGATCTGTCTAGTTTGCAGTACGCGAGGTGTCGGTCTCTGTAATTCCTTCACTTCATCCCTTTCTCTTGGTGGTGCTAGCGCAATAGATCTGTCTAGTTTGCAGCACAAGGTGTCCCTCTCTGTGGTTCCTTCACTTCATCCCTTCCTCTTGGTGGTCCTAGCTTCAATAGATCTGTCTAGTTTGCAGCACAAGGTGTCCCTCTATGTGGTTCCTTCACTTCATCCCTTCCTCTTGGTGGTGCTAGCTTCAATAGATCTGTCTAGTTTGCAGTACAGGTGTCCCTCTCCGTGGTTCCTTCACTTCATGCCTTCCTCTTGGTGGTGCTAGCTTCAATAGATCTGTCTAGTGTGCAGTACGCGAGGTGTCCCTCTCTGTTGTATACTGTATACCCTGCATAAGCCAACAGCATCCTTCAGGAGCAGTGGAACCATTCCTCAAGGACATGAAGATAAAATTAGTTGACTGAAAAATTCTTTTGCATTACCAGTATTTGATTTGCTGATAATCTGGTTTCCATTCGGTTGGTCCTACCAACTGAGTTACCATGACAACGTGCCGGTACTTCATTAAATTTCCCAACTGACTTACATTTTTTGGTTAAACCACAAGGATATCTCGAGATGACATATCTTAATGCCGACTTACAGACCCAGGCTTCATAGTTAATGAGCTGTTAGTTTAGTTAGTGATAATTAATTGTTCTCTCACACAATCCATGTGTAGGACAAGATTGAATCACACATCCGAAAGGTACGTCATTGTAAGTTGCTGTTTAGGTATTTCAAATCAAAATAATTCGAGATTTCCTTGTGGGGTTACTGAAAAATTGTGAGTGAGTTGGGATATTTAATGACTTACTGGCATGTTGGCATGATTAGTGCAACCAGATAGAACCTGAAAGAGTTGTGGCTGAAGTCCTGGCTATGCAGTCGTCTGATTCTACCCTCCCAGCTCTGTGCGAACACATGCGGTGTGGAAGAACAGTTAATTGAAATGAAGACAAGTTGTAACAATCAAATGGGGTACCAAATAATTGGTCCTAGCAATTTCAGCCCACAAGTGAACCCTAATAAGCAATACATAGGGTTTTTAGCATTCTGGATGTGGCTGTTCTTGAGTTGAAGTACTTGGCCTCATCAGCATAGTGAGAATTAGCACTACAGCTGTGCCTTTGTAGCATTGGCAATGGTACAGTCGACGGCTCAACGCTTGTTCCTTATAATCAAGAATCAAAACCAAATGAAAACATCCGTAATATAATGTGAGCATTGAAAATTAACAGGAACCTTTTCCGGGTCTTGAGAATCTAAAGAAGTGGTAAGGTTTTATCTTTATCTCTCTCGTTCATGGGCACGGCATATTAGATGCATATTGTGCATATTAGACTCTTCACTGTAAAAATTGTTCAACTGAAACAATCGCTAGAGCTCTCTCTGTCTGTCTCTCTCTCTCTCTCTCTCTCTCTCTCTCTAGTTGCAAGGTGCAAAAACGAGACTGACGAAAATTCCAGTAAATCTGCATCATGACGCGCTCAGATTTATTGAGTGTTGGTTCTTTAGCAAAAGAGTATCTGTAGTTGGGTTTCAACCCTTAATTATCTGAAGTTACATGTTGTGCTTTTAAGGTGGAGATTATAATTGTACACACTTGTTAAGTGTTTGAAGTTACAACATGTTGTGTTTTACAGGGGGAGATTATGGTTGTACACACTTGTTGAGTGTTTGAAGTTACAACATGTTGTGTTTTACAGGTGGAGATTATGATTGTACACACTTGTTGAGTGTTTGAAGTCACAACATGTTGTGTTTTACAGGGGGAGATTATGGTTGTACACACTTGTTGAGTGTTTCAAGTTACATGTTGTATTTTACAGGTGGAGATTATGACTGTACACACTTGTTGAGTGTTAGAAGTTACAACATGTTGTGTTTTACAAGTGGAGATTATGATTGTACACACTTGTTGAGTGTTTGAAGTTACAACATGTTGTGTTTTACAGGTGGATATTATGATTGTATACACTTGTTGAGTGTTTGAAGTTACAACATGTTGTGTTTAACAGGTGGAGATTATGATTGTACACACTTGTTGAGTGTTTGAAGTTACAACAGGTTGTGTTTTACAGAGGGAGATTATGGTTGTACACACATGTTGAGTGTTTGAAGTTACAAGAGGTGGTATTTTACAGCAGGAGATTATGATTGTACAAACTTGTTGAGTGTTTGAAGTAACAACATGTGGTGTTTTACAGGAGGAGATTATGATTGTACACATTTGTTGAGTGTTTGAAGTTACAACATGTTGTGTTTTACAGGTAGAGATTATGATTGTATACACTTAATGAGTGTTTGAAGTTACAACATGTTGTGTTTTACAGGAGGAGATTATGATTGTACAAACTTGTTGAGTGTTTGAAGTTACAACATGTTGTGTTTTACAGGTGGAGATTATGATTGTATACACTTAATGAGTGTTTGAAGTTACAACATGTTGTGTTTAACAGGTGGAGATTATGATTGTACACACTTGTTGAGTGTTTGAAGTTACAACATGTTGCGTTTTACAGTAGGAGATTATGATTGTACACACTTATTGAGTGTTTGAAGTTACAACATGTGGTGTTTTACAGGTGGAGGTTATGATTGTACACACTCGTTCAGTGTTTGAAGTTACAACATATTGTGTTTTACAGGTGCATATTATGATTGTACACACTTTTTGAGTGTTTGAAGTTACAACAGGTTGTGTTTTACAGGTGGAGACTATGATTGTATACACTTGTTGAGTGTTTGAAGTTACAACATGTTGTGTTTTACAGGTGGAGAATATGGTTGTATACACTTGTTGAGTGTTTGAAGTTACAACATGTTGTGTTTTACAGGTGGATATTATGATTGTACACACTTGTTGAGTGTTTGAAGTTACAACATGTTGTGTTTTACAGGTGGATATTATGATTGTATACACTTGTTGAGTGTTTAAAGTTACAACATGTTGTGTTTAACAGGTGGAGATTATGATTGTACACACGTGTTGAGTGTTTGCAATTACAACATGTTGTGTTTTACAGAGGGAGATTATGGTTGTACACACATGTTGAGTGTTTGAAGTTACAAGAGGTGGTATTTTACAGCAGGATTTTATGATTGTACAAACTTGTTGAGTGTTTGAAGTAACAACATGTGGTAATTTACAGGAGATTATAATTGTACACACTAGTTGAGTGTTTGAAGTTACAACATGTGTTTTACAGGTGGAGATTATGATTGTATACACTTAATGAGTGAAGTTACATGTTGTGTTTAACAGGTGGAGATTATGATTGTACACACTTGTTGAGTATTTGAAGTTACAACATGTTGTGTTTTACAAGAGGAGATTATGATTGTACACACTTGTTGAGTGTTTGAAGTTACAACATGTGGTGTTTTACAGGTGGAGATTATGATTGTACACACTTGTTGAGTGTTTGAAGTTACAACATGTTGTGTTTTACAGGTGGAGACTATGATTGTATACACTTGTTGAGTGTTTGAAGTTACAACATGTTGTGTTTTACAGGTGGAGATTATGGTTGTATACACTTGTTGAGTGTTTGAAGTTACAACATGTTGTGTTTAACAGGTGGAGATTATGATTGTACACAATTGTTGACTGTTTGAAGTTACAACATGATGTGTTTTACAGGAGGAGATTATGATTGTACACACTTGTTGAGTGTTTGAAGTTACCCATGTGGTGTTATACAGGTGAAGATTATGATTGTACACACTCGTTGAGTGTTTGAAGTTACAACATGTTGTGTTTTACAGGTGGATATTATGATTGTACACACTTGTTGAGTGTTTGAAGTTACATGTTGTGTTTTACAGGTGGAGACTATGATTGTACACACTTGTTGAGTGTTTGAAGTTACAACATGTTGTGTTTTACAGGGGGATATTATGATTGTACACACTTGTTGACTGTTTGAAGTTACAACATGTTGTGTTTTACAGGGGGGAGATTATGATTTTATACATTTGTTGACTGTTTGAAGTTACATGTAGTGTTTTACAGGGGGATATTATGATTGTACACACTTGTTGATTGTTTGAAGTTACAACATGTTGTGTTTTACAGGGGGAGATTATGGTTGTACACACCTGTTGAGTGTTTCAAGTTACAAGATGTGGTATTTTACAGGAGGAGTTTATGATTGTACACACTTGTTGAGTGTTTGAAGTTACAATATGAGGTGTTTTACAGGAGGAGATTATGATTGTACACACTTGTTGAGTGTTTGAAGTTACATGTTGTGTTTAACAGGTGGATATTACGATTGTACACACTTGTTGATTGTTTGAAGTTACAACATGTTGTGTTTTACAGGATGAGGTTGTGATTGTACATACTTGTTGATTGTTTGAAGTTACAACATGTTGTGTTTTACAGGGGGATATTATGATTGTACACACGTGTTGAGTGTTTGAAGTTACAACATGTTGTGTTTTACAGGAGGAGATTGTGACTGTACACACTTGTTGAGTGTTTGAAGTTACAACATGTTGTGTTTTACAGGTGGTGATTATGATTGTACACACTTGTTGAGTGTTTGAAGTTACATGTTGTGTGTTACACGGGGAGATTATGATTGTACACACTTGTTGATTGTTTGAAGTTACAACATGTTGTGTGTTACAGAGGTAATTATGATTGTACACACTTGTTGAGGGTTTGAAGTTACAACATGTTGTGTGTTACAGGGGTGATTATGATTGTACGCACTTGTTGAGTGTTTGAAGTTACAACATGTTGTGTGTTACAGGGGGAGATTATGGTTGTACACACTTGTTGAGTGTTTGAAGTTACAAGATGTTGTGTGTTACAGGGGTGATTATGATTTTACACACTTGTTGAGTGTTTGAAGTTACAACATGTTGTGTGTTACAGGGGTGATTATGATTGTACGCACTTGTTGAGTGTTTGAAGTTACAACATGTTGTGTTTAACAGGTGGAGATTATGATTGTACACACTTGTTGATTGTTTGAAGTTACAACTTGTGTGTTACAGGGGTACTTATGATTGTACACACTTGTTGAGTGTTTGAAGTTACAACATGTTGTGTGTTACAGGGGTGATTATGATTGTACGCACTTGTTGAGTGTTTGAAGTTACAACATGTTGTGTGTTACAGGGGGAGATTATGGTTGTACACACTTGTTGAGTGTTTGAAGTTACAAGATGTGGTATTTTACAGGAGGAGAGTATGATTGTACACACTTGTTGAGTGTTTGAAGTTACAAGATGTGGTGTTTTACAGGAGGAGATTATGATTGTACACACTTGTTGAGTGTTTGAAGTTACAACATGTTGTGTTTTACAGGTGGAGACTATGATTGTATACACTTGTTGAGTGTTTGAAGTTACAACATGTTGTGTTTTACAGGTGGAGATTATGGTTGTATACACTTGTTGAGTGTTTGAAGTTACAACATGTTGTGTTTAACAGGTGGAGATTATGATTGTACACAATTGTTGACTGTTTGAAGTTACAACATGATGTGTTTTACAGGAGGAGATTTTGATTGTACACACTTGTTGAGTGTTTGAAGTTAACCATGTGGTGTTATACAGGTGAAGATTATGATTGTACACACTCGTTGAGTGTTTGAAGTTACAACATGTTGTGTTTTACAGGTGGATATTATGATTGTACACACTTGTTGAGTGTTTGAAGTTACATGTTGTGTTTTACAGGTGGAGACTATGATTGTACACACTTGTTGAGTGTTTGAAGTTACAACATGTTGTGTTTTACAGGGGGATATTATGATTGTACACACTTGTTGACTGTTTGAAGTTACAACATGTTGTGTTTTACAGGGGGGAGATTATGATTTTATACACTTGTTGACTGTTTGAAGTTACATGTAGTGTTTTACAGGGGGATATTATGATTGTACACACTTGTTGATTGTTTGAAGTTACAACATGTTGTGTTTTACAGGGGGAGATTATGGTTGTACACACCTGTTGAGTGTTTCAAGTTACAAGATGTGGTATTTTACAGGAGGAGATTATGATTGTACACACTTGTTGAGTGTTTGAAGTTACAATATGAGGTGTTTTACAGGAGGAGATTATGATTGTACACACTTGTTGAGTGTTTGAAGTTACATGTTGTGTTTCACAGGTGCAGATTATGGTTGTATACACTCGTTGAGTGTTTGAAGTTACAACATATTGTGTTTTAGAGGTGGATATTATGATTGTACACACTTTTGAGTGTTTGAAGTTACAATATGTTGTCTTTTACAGGTGGAGACTATGATTGTACACACTTGTTGAGTGTTTGAAGTTACAACATGTTGTGTGTTACAGGGGTGATTATGATTGTACGGACTTGTTCATTGTTTGGAGTTACAACATGTTGTGTGTTACAGGGGTGATTATGATTGTACACACTTGTTGATTGTTTATAGTTATAACATCTTGTGTGTTACAGGGGTGATTATGATTGTACACACTTGTTGAGTGTTTGAGGTTACAACATGTTGTGTGTTACAGGGGGAGATTATGATTGTACACACTTGTTGATTGTTTAAAGTTATAACATGTTGTGTGTTACAGGGGGGATTATGATTGTACACACTTGTTGATTGTTTGAAGTTACAACATCTTGTGTGTTACAGGGGTGATTATGATTGTACACACTTGTTGAGTGTTTGAAGTTACAACATGTTGTGTGTTACAGGGGGAGATTATGATTGTTTAAAGTTATAACATGCTGTATATTACAGGGGTGATTATGATTGTACACACTTGTTGAGTTTTTGAAGTTACAACATGTTATGTGTTACAGGGGGAGATTATGATTGTACACACTTGTTGACTGTTTGAAGTTACAAGATGTGGTATTTTACAGGAGGATATATGATTCTACACACTTGTTGAATGTTTGAAGTTATAACATGTGGTGTTTTACGGGAGGAGATTATGATTCTACGCACTTGTTGAATGTTTGAAGTTACAACATGTGGTGTTTTACAGGTGGAGATTACGATTGTACACACTTGTTGAGTGTTTGAAGTTACATGTTGTGTTTTACAGGAGGAGGTTATGAATGTATACACTTGTTGAGTGTTTGAAGTTACAACATGTTGTGTTTTACAGGAGGTTTTTATGATTGTACACACTTGTTGAGTGTTTGAAGTTACAACATGTTGCGTTTTACAGGAGGAGATTATGATTGTACACACTTGCTGAATGTTTAAAGTTACAACATGTTGTGTTTTACAGGAGGAGATTGTGATTGTACACACTTGTTTAGTGTTTGAAGTTACAACATGTTGTGTTTTACAGGAAGAGATTATGATTGTATACACTTGTTGAGTGTTTGAAGTTACAACATGTTGTGTTTTACTGGAGGAGATTATGATTGTACACACTTGTTGAGTGTTTGAAGTTACAACATGTTGTGTTTTACAGGAGGAGATTATGATTGTATACACTTGTTGAGTGTTTGAAGTTACAACATGTTGTGTTTTACTGGAGGAGATTATGATTGTACACACTTGTTGAGTGTTTGAAGTTGCAACATGTGGTGTTTTACAGGAAGAGATTATGATTGTATACACTTGTTGAGTGTTTGAAGTTACAACATGTTGTGTTTTACAGGTGGAGATTATGATTGTACACACTTGCTGAGTGTTTAAAGTTACAACATGTTGTGTTTAACAGGTGGAGATTATAATTGTATACACTTGTTGAGTGTTTGAAGTTACAACATGTTGTGTTTTACAGGAGGAGATTATGATTGTATACACTTGTTGAGTGTTTGAAGTTACAACATGTTGTGTTTTACAGGAGGAGATTATGATTGTATAAACTTGTTGAGTGTTTGAAATTACAACATGTTGTGTTTTACAGGAGGTCATTATTATTGTACACACTTGTTGAGTGTTTGAAGTTACAACATGTTGTGTTTTACAGGAGGAGATTATGATTGTACATACTTGCTGAATGTTTAAAGTTACAACATGTTGTGTTTTACAGGAGGAGATTGTGATTCTACACACTTGCTGAATGTTTAAAGTTACAACATGTTGTGTTTTACAGGAGGAGATTAGTATTGTACACACTTGCTGAATGTTTAAAGTTACAACATGTTGTGTTTAACAGGTGGAGATTATGATTGTATACACTTGTTGAGTGTTTGAAGTTACAACATGTTCTGTTTTACAGGAGGAGATTATGATTGTACACACTTGTTGAGTGTTTGAAGTTACAGCATGTTGTGTTTTACAGGGGGATATTATGATTGTACACACTTGTTGACTGTTTGAAGTTACAACATGTTGTGTTTTACAGGGGGAGATTATGATTTTATACACTTGTTGAGTGTTTGAAGTTACATGTAGTGTTTTACAGGGGGATATTATGATTGTACACACTTGTTGATTGTTTGAAGTTACAACATGTTGTGTTTTACAGGAGGAGATTGTGATTGTACACACTTGTTGATTGTTTGAAGTTACAACATGTTATGTGTTACAGGGGGATATTATGATTGTACACACTTGTTGAGTGTTTGAAGTCACAACATGTTGTGTTTTACAGGAGGAGATTGTGATTGTACACACTTGTTGAGTGTTTGAAGTTACAACATGTTGTGTTTTACAGGTGGTGATTATGATTGTACACACTTGTTGAGTGTTTGAAGTTACAACATGTGTTTTACGGGGGAGATTATGATTGTACACACTTGTTGATTGTTCGAAGTTACAACATGTTGTGTGTTACAGGGGTGATTATGATTGTACACACTTGTTGAGTGTTTGAAGTTACAACATGTTGTGTGTTACAGGAGGAGATTATGATTGTACACACTTTTCGAGTGTTTGAAGTTACAACATGTTGTGCTTTACAGCAGGAGATTATGATTGTACACACTTGTTGAGTGTTTGAAGATACAACATGTTGTGTTTTACAGGAGGAGATTGTGATTGTACACACTTTTTGAGTGTTTGAAGTTACAACATGTTGTGTTTTACAGGAGGAGATTATTATTGTACACACTTGTTGAGTGTTTGAAGTTACAACATGTTGTGTTTTACAGGAGGTCATTATGATTGTACACACTTGTTGAGTGTTTGAAGTTACAACATGTTGTGTGTTACAGGGGTGATTATGATTGTACGCACTTGTTCATTGTTTGAAGTTACCACATGTTGTGTGTTACAGGAGTGATTATGATTCTACACACTTGTGGAGTGTTTGAAATTACAACATGTTGTGTGTTACAGGGGGAGATTATGATTGTACACACTTGTTGATTGTTTAAATTTATAACATCTTGTGTGTTACAGGGGTGATTATGATTGTACACACTTGTTCATTGTTTGAAGTTACAACATGTTGTGTGTTACAGGGGTGATTATGATTGTACGCACTTGTTCATTGTTTGGAGTTACAACATGTTGTGTGTTACAGGGGTGATTATGAACTGTACACACTTCTTGATAGTTTATAGTTATAACATCCTGTGTGTTACAGGGGTGATTATGATTGTACACACTTGTTGAGTGTTTGAAGTTACAACATGTTGTGTGTTACAGGGGGAGATTATGATTGTACACACTTGTTGATTGTTTAAAGTTATAACATGTTGTGTGTTACAGAGGTGATTATGATTGTACACACTTGTTGAGTGTTTGAAGTTACAACATGTTGTGTGTTACAGGGGTGATTATGGTTGTACACACTTGTTGATTGTTTGAAGTTACAACATCTTGTGTGTTACAGAGGTGATTATGATTGTACACACTTGTTGAGTGTTTGAAGTTACAACATGTTGTGTGTTACAGGGGTGATTATGATTGTACGCACCTGTTGATTGTTTGAAGT
Source organism: Deroplatys truncata (assembly GCA_030765065.1). Classification (NCBI taxonomy): domain Eukaryota; kingdom Metazoa; phylum Arthropoda; class Insecta; order Mantodea; family Mantidae; genus Deroplatys; species Deroplatys truncata. The sequence continues at coordinate 1,740,875 of CM060977.1, read as the reverse complement.
TTCAACATGTTGTGTTTTACAGGGGGAGATTATGATTGTACACACTTGTTGACTGTTTGAAGTTACAAGATGTGGTATTTTACAGGAGGATATTATGGTTGTACACACTTGTTGACTGTTTGAAGTTACAAGATGTGGTGTTTTACAGGTGGATATTATGATTGTACATTAAATGTATGAAGTTACAGCTTTGTGTTTTACAGGAGGAGATTATGATTGTACACACTTGTTGAATGTTTGAAGTTACAACATGTGGTGTTTTACAGGTGGAGATTATGATTGTACACATTTGTTGAATGTTTGAAGTTACAACATGTGGTGTTTTACAGGAGATTATGATTGTACACATTTGTTGAATGTTTGAAGTTACAACATGTTGTGTTTTACAGGTGGAGATTATGATTGTACACACTTGTTGAATGTTTGAAGTTACAAGATGTGGTGTTTTACAGGTGGAATTTATGATTGTACACACTTGTTGAATGTTTGAAGTTACAACATGTGGTTTTTTACAGGAGGAGATTATGATTGTACACACTTGTTGAATGTATGAAGTTACAACATGTGGTGTTTTACAGGTGGAGATTATGATTGTACACACTTGTTGAATACTTGAAGTTACAAGATGTGGTGTTTTACAGGTGGAGATTATGATTGTACACACTTGTTGAATGTTTGAAGTTACAACATGTGGTGTTTTACAGGAGGAGATTATGATTGTACACACTTGTTGAATGTTTTAAGTTTTAACATGTGGTGTTTTACAGGTGGAGATTATGATTGTACACACTTGTTGAATGTTTGAAGTTACAACATGTGGTATTTTACAGGTGGAGATTATGATTGTACACACTTGTTGAATGTTTGAAGTTACAACATGTTGTGTTTTACAGGAGGAGATTATGATTGTACACACTTGTTGAATGTTTGAAGTTACAACATGTGGTGTTTTACAGGTGGAGACTATGATTGTACACACTTGTTGAATGTTTGAAGTTACAACATGTGGTGTTTTACAGGAGATTATGATTGTACACACTTGTTGAGTGTTTGATGTTATAACATGTTGTGTTTTACAGGAAATTATGAGTGTCATACACCTGTTGAGGTTAGAACATGTGTTTTACAGGAGGAGATGATGAGTGCCATACACTTGTTGATGATGGAATATGTTGTGTTTTGCAGGAGGAGATTATGAGTGCCATACACTTGTTGAAGTTAAAACATGTTGTATTTTACAGGAGGAGATTATGAGTGTCATACACTTGTTGAAGTTAAAACATGCTGTTTTACAGGAGGAGATTATGAGTACCATACACTTGTTGAAGTTAAAACATGTTGTGTTCTGCAGGAGGAGATTATGAGTGCTATACACTTGTTGAAGTTAAAACATGTTGTGTTCTGCAGGAGGAGATTATGAGTGCCATACACTTGTTGAAGTTAAAAAATGTATTTTACAGGAGGAAATTATAAGTTCCATACACTTGTTGAAGTTAGAACAAGTTATGGTTTACAGGAGGAGATTATGAGTGCCATACACTTGTTGAAGTTTGAACATATTATGGTTTACAGGAGGAGATTATGAGTGCTATACACTTGTTGAAGTTAGAATTGTTTATGTTTTACAGGAGGAGATTATGAGTGCTATACACGTGTTGAAGTTAGAATTGTTTATGTTTTACAGGAGGAGATTATGAGTGCCATACACTTGTTGAAGTTTGAACATATTATGGTTTACAGGAGGAGATTATGAGTGCTATACACTTGTTGAAGTTAGAATTGTTTATATTTTACAGGAGGAGATTATGAGTGCCATACACTTGTTGAAGTTAGAATTGTTTATATTTTACAGGAGGAGATTATGAGTGCCATACACTTGTTGAAGTTAGAATTGTTTATGTTTTACAGGAGGAGATTATGAGTTCCATACACTTGTTGAAGTTAGAACATGTGTTTTACAGGAGGAGATTATGAGTGCCATACACTTGTTGAAGTTTGAACATGTTACGTTTTACAGGAGGAGATTATGAGTGCTATACACTTGTTGAAGATAGAACATGTTGTGTTTTACAGGAGGAGATTATGAGTGCCATACACTTGTTGAAGATAGAACATGTTGTGTTTTACAGGAGGAGATCAAGAGTGCCATACGGGTGTTGAAGTTAGAACATGTTGTGTTTTACACGAGGAGATTATGAGTGCCATACACTTGTTGAAGTTAAAACATGTTGTGTTCTACAGGAGGAGATTATGAGTGCCATACACTTTTTGAAGTTAAAACATGTTTTGTTCTACAGGAGGAGATTATGAGTGCCATACACTTGTTGAAGTTAAAACATGTTGTGTTCTACAGGAGGAGATTATGAGTGCCATACACTTTTTGAAGTTAAAACATGTTGTGTTCTACAGGAGGAGATTATGAGTGCCATACACTTTTTGATGTTAGAACATGTGTATTATAGGAGGAGCTTATGAGTGCTATACACTTGTTGAAGTTAGAAATGTTTGTTTTACAGGAGGAGATTATGAGTGCCATACACTTGTTGAAGTTAGAACATGTTATGTTTTACAGGAGGAGATTATGAGTGCCATACACTTGTTGAAGTTAGAACATGTTATTTTTTACAGGAGGAAATTATGAGTGTCATACACTTGTTGGAGTTAGAACATGTTACGTTTTACAGGAGGAGATAATGAGTGCCATACACTTGTTGAAGTTAGAACAGGTTATGTTTTACAGGAGGAGGTTATGAGGGTCATACACTTGTTGAAGTTAGAACATGTTGTGTTTTACAGGTGGAGATTATGAGTGCCATACACTTGTTGAAGTTAGAACATGTTTTTACAGGAGGAGATTATGAGTGCCATACACTTGTTGAAGTTAGAACATGTTGTGTTTTACAGGAGGAGATTATGAGTGCCATACATCTGTTGAAGTTAGAACATGTGTTTTACAGGAGGAGATTATGAGTGCCATACACTTGTTGAAGTTAGAACATGTTGTGTTTTACAGGAGGAGATTATGAGTGCCATACATCTGTTGAAGTTAGAACATGTGTTTTACAGGAGGAGATTATGAGTGCCATACACTTGTTGAAGTTAGAACATGTTGTGTTTTACTGGAGGAGATTATGAGTGCCATACATCTGTTGAAGTTAGAACATGTGTTTCACAGGAGGAGATTATGAGTGCCATACACTTGTTGAAGTTAGAACATGTTATTTTTTACAGGAGGAAATTATGAGTGTCATACACTTGTTGGAGTTAGAACATGTTACGTTTTACAGGAGGAGATAATGAGTGCCATACACTTGTTGAAGTTAGAACAGGTTATCTTTTACAGGAGGAGGTTATGAGGGTCATACACTTGTTGAAGTTAGAACATGTTGTGTTTTACAGGAGGAGATTATGAGTGCCATACACTTGTTGAAGTTAGAACATGTTGTGTTTTACAGGAGGAGATTATGAGTGCCATACATCTGTTGAAGTTAGAACATGTTGTGTTTTACAGGAGGAGATTATGAGTGCCATACACTTGTTGAAGTTAGAACATGTTGTGTTTTACAGGAGGAGATTATGAGTGCCATACACTTGTTGAAGTTAGAACATGTTGTGTTTTACAGGAGGAGATTATGATTGCCATACATCTGTTGAAGTTAGAACATGTGTTTTACAGGAGGAGATTATGAGTGCCATACACTTGTTGAAGTTAGAACATGTTGTGTTTTACAGGAGGAGATTATGAGTGCCATACACTTGTTGAAGTTAGAACATGTTGTGTTTTACAGGAGGAGATTATGAGTGCCATACATCTGTTGAAGTTAGAACATGTGTTTTACAGGAGGAGATTATGAGTGCCATACACTTGTTGAAGTTAGAACATGTTGTGTTTTACAGGAGGAGATTATGAGTGCCATACATCTGTTGAAGTTAGAACATGTGTTTTACAGGAGGAGATTATGAGTGCCATACACTTGTTGGAGTTAGAACATGTTACGTTTTACAGGAGGAGATTATGAGTGCCATACACTTGTTGAAGTTAGAACATGTTGTGTTTTACAGGTGGAGATTATGAGTGCCATACACTTGTTGAAGTTAGAACATGTTATGTTTTACAGGAGGAGATTATGAGTGCCATACACTTGTTGAAGTTAGAACATGTTATTTTTTACAGGAGGAAATTATGAGTGTCATACACTTGTTGGAGTTAGAACATGTTACGTTTTACAGGAGGAGATAATGAGTGCCATACACTTGTTGAAGTTAGAACATGTTATTTTTTACAGGAGGAGACAATGAGTGTCATACACTTGTTGGAGTTAGAACATGTTACGTTTTACAGGAGGAGATTATGAGTGCCATACACTTGTTGAAGTTAGAACATGTTGTGTTTTACAGGAGGAGATTATGAGTGCCATACATCTGTTGAAGTTAGAACATGTGTTTTACAGGAGGAGATTATGAGTGCCATACACTTGTTGGAGTTAGAACATGTTACGTTTTATAGGAGGAGATTATGAGTGCCATACACTTGTTGAAGTTAGAACATGTTGTGTTTTACAGGTGGAGATTATGAGTGCCATACACTTGTTGAAGTTAGAACATGTGTTTTACAGGAGGAGATTATGAGTGCTATACACTTGTTGAAGTTAGAACATGTTGTGTTTTACAGGTGGAGATTATGAGTGCCATACACTTGTTGAAGTTAGAGCATGTGTTTTACAGGAGGAGTTTATGAGTGCTATACACTTGTTGAAGTTAGAACATGTTGTGTTTTACAGGAGGAGATTATGAGTGCCATACACTTGTTGAAGTTAGAACATGTTGTGTTTTACAGGTGGAGATTATGAGTGCCATACACTTGTTGAAGTTAGAACATGTGTTTTACAGGAGGAGATTATGAGTGCCATACACTTGTTGAAGTTAGAACATGTGTTTTACAGGAGGAGATTATGAGTGCTATACACTTGTTGAAGTTAGAACATGTGTTTTACAGGAGGAGATTATGAGTGCTATACACTTGTTGAAGTTAGAACATGTTGTGTTTACAGGTGGAGATTATGAGTGCTATACACTTGTTGAAGTTAGAACATGTGTTTTACAGGAGGAGATTGAGTGCTATACACTTGTTGAAGATAGAACATGTTGTGTTTTACAGGTGGAGATTATGAGTGCCATACACTTGTTGAAGTTAGAACATGTGTTTTACAGGAGGAGTTTATGAGTGCTATACACTTGTTGAAGTTAGAACATGTGTTTTACAGGAGGAGATTATGAGTGCTATACACTTGTTGAAGTTAGAACATGTGTTTTACAGGAGGAGATTATGAGTGCTATACACTTGTTGAAGTTAGAACATGTTGTGTTTTACAGGAGGAGATTATGAGTGCTATACACTTGTTGAAGTTAGAACATGTGTTTTACAGGAGGAGATTATGAGTGCTATACACTTGTTGAAGTTAGAACATGTTGTGTTTTACAGGTGGAGATTATGAGTGCCATACACTTGTTGAAGTTAGAACATGTTGTGTTTTACAGGAGGAGATTATGAGTGCTATACACTTGTTGAAGTTAGAACATGTTGTGTTTTACAGGTGGAGATTATGAGTGCCATACACTTGTTGAAGTTAGAACATGTGTTTTACAGGAGGAGATTATGAGTGCTATACACTTGTTGAAGTTAGAACATGTTGTGTTTTACAGGTGGAGATTATGAGTGCCATACACTTGTTGAAGTTAGAACATGTGTTTTACAGGAGGAGATTATGAGTGCCATACACTTGTTGAAGTTAGAACATGTTGTGTTTTACAGGTGGAGATTATGAGTGCTATACACTTGTTGAAGTTAGAACATGTGTTTTACAGGAGGAGATTGAGTGCTATACACTTGTTGAAGATAGAACATGTTGTGTTTTACAGGTGGAGATTATGAGTGCCATACACTTGTTGAAGTTAGAACATGTGTTTTACAGGAGGAGGTTATGAGTGCTATACACTTGTTGAAGTTAGAACATGTGTTTTACAGGAGGAGATTATGAGTGCTATACACTTGTTGAAGTTAGAACATGTGTTTTACAGGAGGAGATTATGAGTGCTATACACTTGTTGAAGTTAGAACATGTTGTGTTTTACAGGAGGAGATTATGAGTGCTATACACTTGTTGAAGTTAGAACATGTGTTTTACAGGAGGAGATTATGAGTGCTATACACTTGTTGAAGTTAGAACAAGTTGTGTTTTACAGGTGGAGATTATGAGTGCCATACACTTGTTGAGGTTAGAACATGTTGTGTTTTACAGGAGGAGATTATGAGTGCTATACACTTGTTGAAGTTAGAACATGTTGTGTTTTACAGGTGGAGATTATGAGTGCCATACACTTGTTGAAGTTAGAACATGTGTTTTACAGGAGGAGATTATGAGTGCTATACACTTTTTGAAGTTAGAACATGTTGTGTTTTACAGGTGGAGATTATGAGTGCCATACACTTGTTGAAGTTAGAACATCTGTTTTACAGGAGGAGATTATAAGTGCTATACACTTGTTGAAGTTAGAACATGTTGTGTTTTACAGGTGGAGATTTTGAGTGCTATACACTTGTTGAAGTTAGAACATGTGTTTTACAGGAGGAGATTGAGTGCTATACACTTGTTGAAGTTAGAACATGTTGTGTTTTACAGGAGGAGATTATGAGTGCCATACACTTGTTGAAGTTAGAACATGTTGTGTTTTGCAGGAGGAGATTATGAGTGCTATACACTTGTTGAAGTTAGAACATGTGTTTTACAGGAGGAGATTATGAGTGCCATACACTTGTTGAAGTTAGAACATGTGTTTTACAGGAGGAGATTATGAGTGCCATACACTTGTTGAAGTTAGAACATGTGTTTTACAGGAGGAGATTATGAGTGCTATACACTTGTTGAAGTTAGAACATGTTGTGTTTTACAGGAGGAGATTATGAGTGCCATACACTTGTTGAAGTTAGAACATGTGTTTTACAGGTGGAGATTATGAGTGCTATACACTTGTTGAAGTTAGAACATGTGTTTTACAGGAGGAGATTATGAGTGCTATACACTTGTTGAAGTTAGAACATGTGTTTTACAGGTGGAGATTATGAGTGCCATACACTTGTTGAAGTTAGAACATGTTGTGTTTTACAGGTGGAGATTATGAGTGCCATACACTTGTTGAAGTTAGAGCATGTGTTTTACAGGAGGAGTTTATGAGTGCTATACACTTGTTGAAGTTAGAACATGTTGTGTTTTACAGGAGGAGATTATGAGTGCCATACACTTGTTGAAGTTAGAACATGTTGTGTTTTACAGGTGGAGATTATGAGTGCCATACACTTGTTGAAGTTAGAACATGTGTTTTACAGGAGGAGATTATGAGTGCCATACACTTGTTGAAGTTAGAACATGTGTTTTACAGGAGGAGATTATGAGTGCTATACACTTGTTGAAGTTAGAACATGTGTTTTACAGGAGGAGATTATGAGTGCTATACACTTGTTGAAGTTAGAACATGTTGTGTTTTACAGGTGGAGATTATGAGTGCCATACACTTGTTGAGGTTAGAACATGTTGTGTTTTACAGGAGGAGATTATGAGTGCTATACACTTGTTGAAGTTAGAACATGTTGTGTTTTACAGGTGGAGATTATGAGTGCCATACACTTGTTGAAGTTAGAACATGTGTTTTACAGGAGGAGATTATGAGTGCTATACACTTTTTGAAGTTAGAACATGTTGTGTTTTACAGGTGGAGATTATGAGTGCCATACACTTGTTGAAGTTAGAACATCTGTTTTACAGGAGGAGATTATAAGTGCTATACACTTGTTGAAGTTAGAACATGTTGTGTTTTACAGGTGGAGATTTTGAGTGCTATACACTTGTTGAAGTTAGAACATGTGTTTTACAGGAGGAGATTGAGTGCTATACACTTGTTGAAGTTAGAACATGTTGTGTTTTACAGGAGGAGATTATGAGTGCCATACACTTGTTGAAGTTAGAACATGTTGTGTTTTGCAGGAGGAGATTATGAGTGCTATACACTTGTTGAAGTTAGAACATGTGTTTTACAGGAGGAGATTATGAGTGCCATACACTTGTTGAAGTTAGAACATGTGTTTTACAGGAGGAGATTATGAGTGCCATACACTTGTTGAAGTTAGAACATGTGTTTTACAGGAGGAGATTATGAGTGCTATACACTTGTTGAAGTTAGAACATGTTGTGTTTTACAGGAGGAGATTATGAGTGCCATACACTTGTTGAAGTTAGAACATGTGTTTTACAGGTGGAGATTATGAGTGCTATACACTTGTTGAAGTTAGAACATGTGTTTTACAGGAGGAGATTATGAGTGCTATACACTTGTTGAAGTTAGAACATGTGTTTTACAGGTGGAGATTATGAGTGCCATACACTTGTTGAAGTTAGAACATGTGTTTTACAGGAGGAGGTTATGAGTGCTATACACTTGTTGAAGTTAGAACATGTGTTTTACAGGAGGAGATTATGAGTGCTATACACTTGTTGAAGTTAGAACATGTGTTTTACAGGAGGAGATTATGAGTACTATACACTTGTTGAAGTTAGAACATGTTGTGTTTTACAGGAGGAGATTATGAGTGCTATACACTTGTTGAAGTTAGAACATGTGTTTTACAGGAGGAGATTATGAGTGCTATACACTTGTTGAAGTTAGAACATGTTGTGTTTTACAGGTGGAGATTATGAGTGCCATACACTTGTTGAGGTTAGAACATGTTGTGTTTTACAGGAGGAGATTATGAGTGCTATACACTTGTTGAAGTTAGAACATGTTGTGTTTTACAGGTGGAGATTATGAGTGCCATACACTTGTTGAAGTTAGAACATGTGTTTTACAGGAGGAGATTATGAGTGCTATACACTTTTTGAAGTTAGAACATGTTGTGTTTTACAGGTGGAGATTATGAGTGCCATACACTTGTTGAAGTTAGAACATCTGTTTTACAGGAGGAGATTATAAGTGCTATACACTTGTTGAAGTTAGAACATGTTGTGTTTTACAGGTGGAGATTTTGAGTGCTATACACTTGTTGAAGTTAGAACATGTGTTTTACAGGAGGAGATTGAGTGCTATACACTTGTTGAAGTTAGAACATGTTGTGTTTTACAGGAGGAGATTATGAGTGCCATACACTTGTTGAAGTTAGAACATGTTGTGTTTTACAGGAGGAGATTATGAGTGCTATACACTTGTTGAAGTTTGAACATATTATGGTTTACAGGAGGAGATTATGAGTGCTATACACTTGTTGAAGTTAGAATTGTTTATGTTTTACAGGAGGAGATTATGAGTGCTATACACGTGTTGAAGTTAGAATTGTTTATGTTTTACAGGAGGAGATTATGAGTGCCATACACTTGTTGAAGTTTGAACATATTATGGTTTACAGGAGGAGATTATGAGTGCTATACACTTGTTGAAGTTAGAATTGTTTATATTTTACAGGAGGAGATTATGAGTGCCATACACTTGTTGAAGTTAGAATTGTTTATATTTTACAGGAGGAGATTATGAGTGCCATACACTTGTTGAAGTTAGAATTGTTTATGTTTTACAGGAGGAGATTATGAGTTCCATACACTTGTTGAAGTTAGAACATGTGTTTTACAGGAGGAGATTATGAGTGCCATACACTTGTTGAAGTTTGAACATGTTACGTTTTACAGGAGGAGATTATGAGTGCTATACACTTGTTGAAGATAGAACATGTTGTGTTTTACAGGAGGAGATTATGAGTGCCATACACTTGTTGAAGATAGAACATGTTGTGTTTTACAGGAGGAGATCAAGAGTGCCATACGGGTGTTGAAGTTAGAACATGTTGTGTTTTACACGAGGAGATTATGAGTGCCATACACTTGTTGAAGTTAAAACATGTTGTGTTCTACAGGAGGAGATTATGAGTGCCATACACTTTTTGAAGTTAAAACATGTTTTGTTCTACAGGAGGAGATTATGAGTGCCATACACTTGTTGAAGTTAAAACATGTTGTGTTCTACAGGAGGAGATTATGAGTGCCATACACTTTTTGAAGTTAAAACATGTTGTGTTCTACAGGAGGAGATTATGAGTGCCATACACTTTTTGATGTTAGAACATGTGTATTATAGGAGGAGCTTATGAGTGCTATACACTTGTTGAAGTTAGAAATGTTTGTTTTACAGGAGGAGATTATGAGTGCCATACACTTGTTGAAGTTAGAACATGTTATGTTTTACAGGAGGAGATTATGAGTGCCATACACTTGTTGAAGTTAGAACATGTTATTTTTTACAGGAGGAAATTATGAGTGTCATACACTTGTTGGAGTTAGAACATGTTACGTTTTACAGGAGGAGATAATGAGTGCCATACACTTGTTGAAGTTAGAACAGGTTATGTTTTACAGGAGGAGGTTATGAGGGTCATACACTTGTTGAAGTTAGAACATGTTGTGTTTTACAGGTGGAGATTATGAGTGCCATACACTTGTTGAAGTTAGAACATGTTTTTACAGGAGGAGATTATGAGTGCCATACACTTGTTGAAGTTAGAACATGTTGTGTTTTACAGGAGGAGATTATGAGTGCCATACATCTGTTGAAGTTAGAACATGTGTTTTACAGGAGGAGATTATGAGTGCCATACACTTGTTGAAGTTAGAACATGTTGTGTTTTACAGGAGGAGATTATGAGTGCCATACATCTGTTGAAGTTAGAACATGTGTTTTACAGGAGGAGATTATGAGTGCCATACACTTGTTGAAGTTAGAACATGTTGTGTTTTACTGGAGGAGATTATGAGTGCCATACATCTGTTGAAGTTAGAACATGTGTTTCACAGGAGGAGATTATGAGTGCCATACACTTGTTGAAGTTAGAACATGTTATTTTTTACAGGAGGAAATTATGAGTGTCATACACTTGTTGGAGTTAGAACATGTTACGTTTTACAGGAGGAGATAATGAGTGCCATACACTTGTTGAAGTTAGAACAGGTTATCTTTTACAGGAGGAGGTTATGAGGGTCATACACTTGTTGAAGTTAGAACATGTTGTGTTTTACAGGAGGAGATTATGAGTGCCATACACTTGTTGAAGTTAGAACATGTTGTGTTTTACAGGAGGAGATTATGAGTGCCATACATCTGTTGAAGTTAGAACATGTTGTGTTTTACAGGAGGAGATTATGAGTGCCATACACTTGTTGAAGTTAGAACATGTTGTGTTTTACAGGAGGAGATTATGAGTGCCATACACTTGTTGAAGTTAGAACATGTTGTGTTTTACAGGAGGAGATTATGATTGCCATACATCTGTTGAAGTTAGAACATGTGTTTTACAGGAGGAGATTATGAGTGCCATACACTTGTTGAAGTTAGAACATGTTGTGTTTTACAGGAGGAGATTATGAGTGCCATACACTTGTTGAAGTTAGAACATGTTGTGTTTTACAGGAGGAGATTATGAGTGCCATACATCTGTTGAAGTTAGAACATGTGTTTTACAGGAGGAGATTATGAGTGCCATACACTTGTTGAAGTTAGAACATGTTGTGTTTTACAGGAGGAGATTATGAGTGCCATACATCTGTTGAAGTTAGAACATGTGTTTTACAGGAGGAGATTATGAGTGCCATACACTTGTTGGAGTTAGAACATGTTACGTTTTACAGGAGGAGATTATGAGTGCCATACACTTGTTGAAGTTAGAACATGTTGTGTTTTACAGGTGGAGATTATGAGTGCCATACACTTGTTGAAGTTAGAACATGTTATGTTTTACAGGAGGAGATTATGAGTGCCATACACTTGTTGAAGTTAGAACATGTTATTTTTTACAGGAGGAAATTATGAGTGTCATACACTTGTTGGAGTTAGAACATGTTACGTTTTACAGGAGGAGATAATGAGTGCCATACACTTGTTGAAGTTAGAACATGTTATTTTTTACAGGAGGAGACAATGAGTGTCATACACTTGTTGGAGTTAGAACATGTTACGTTTTACAGGAGGAGATTATGAGTGCCATACACTTGTTGAAGTTAGAACATGTTGTGTTTTACAGGAGGAGATTATGAGTGCCATACATCTGTTGAAGTTAGAACATGTGTTTTACAGGAGGAGATTATGAGTGCCATACACTTGTTGGAGTTAGAACATGTTACGTTTTATAGGAGGAGATTATGAGTGCCATACACTTGTTGAAGTTAGAACATGTTGTGTTTTACAGGTGGAGATTATGAGTGCCATACACTTGTTGAAGTTAGAACATGTGTTTTACAGGAGGAGATTATGAGTGCTATACACTTGTTGAAGTTAGAACATGTTGTGTTTTACAGGTGGAGATTATGAGTGCCATACACTTGTTGAAGTTAGAGCATGTGTTTTACAGGAGGAGTTTATGAGTGCTATACACTTGTTGAAGTTAGAACATGTTGTGTTTTACAGGAGGAGATTATGAGTGCCATACACTTGTTGAAGTTAGAACATGTTGTGTTTTACAGGTGGAGATTATGAGTGCCATACACTTGTTGAAGTTAGAACATGTGTTTTACAGGAGGAGATTATGAGTGCCATACACTTGTTGAAGTTAGAACATGTGTTTTACAGGAGGAGATTATGAGTGCTATACACTTGTTGAAGTTAGAACATGTGTTTTACAGGAGGAGATTATGAGTGCTATACACTTGTTGAAGTTAGAACATGTTGTGTTTACAGGTGGAGATTATGAGTGCTATACACTTGTTGAAGTTAGAACATGTGTTTTACAGGAGGAGATTGAGTGCTATACACTTGTTGAAGATAGAACATGTTGTGTTTTACAGGTGGAGATTATGAGTGCCATACACTTGTTGAAGTTAGAACATGTGTTTTACAGGAGGAGTTTATGAGTGCTATACACTTGTTGAAGTTAGAACATGTGTTTTACAGGAGGAGATTATGAGTGCTATACACTTGTTGAAGTTAGAACATGTGTTTTACAGGAGGAGATTATGAGTGCTATACACTTGTTGAAGTTAGAACATGTTGTGTTTTACAGGAGGAGATTATGAGTGCTATACACTTGTTGAAGTTAGAACATGTGTTTTACAGGAGGAGATTATGAGTGCTATACACTTGTTGAAGTTAGAACATGTTGTGTTTTACAGGTGGAGATTATGAGTGCCATACACTTGTTGAAGTTAGAACATGTTGTGTTTTACAGGAGGAGATTATGAGTGCTATACACTTGTTGAAGTTAGAACATGTTGTGTTTTACAGGTGGAGATTATGAGTGCCATACACTTGTTGAAGTTAGAACATGTGTTTTACAGGAGGAGATTATGAGTGCTATACACTTGTTGAAGTTAGAACATGTTGTGTTTTACAGGTGGAGATTATGAGTGCCATACACTTGTTGAAGTTAGAACATGTGTTTTACAGGAGGAGATTATGAGTGCCATACACTTGTTGAAGTTAGAACATGTTGTGTTTTACAGGTGGAGATTATGAGTGCTATACACTTGTTGAAGTTAGAACATGTGTTTTACAGGAGGAGATTGAGTGCTATACACTTGTTGAAGATAGAACATGTTGTGTTTTACAGGTGGAGATTATGAGTGCCATACACTTGTTGAAGTTAGAACATGTGTTTTACAGGAGGAGGTTATGAGTGCTATACACTTGTTGAAGTTAGAACATGTGTTTTACAGGAGGAGATTATGAGTGCTATACACTTGTTGAAGTTAGAACATGTGTTTTACAGGAGGAGATTATGAGTGCTATACACTTGTTGAAGTTAGAACATGTTGTGTTTTACAGGAGGAGATTATGAGTGCTATACACTTGTTGAAGTTAGAACATGTGTTTTACAGGAGGAGATTATGAGTGCTATACACTTGTTGAAGTTAGAACAAGTTGTGTTTTACAGGTGGAGATTATGAGTGCCATACACTTGTTGAGGTTAGAACATGTTGTGTTTTACAGGAGGAGATTATGAGTGCTATACACTTGTTGAAGTTAGAACATGTTGTGTTTTACAGGTGGAGATTATGAGTGCCATACACTTGTTGAAGTTAGAACATGTGTTTTACAGGAGGAGATTATGAGTGCTATACACTTTTTGAAGTTAGAACATGTTGTGTTTTACAGGTGGAGATTATGAGTGCCATACACTTGTTGAAGTTAGAACATCTGTTTTACAGGAGGAGATTATAAGTGCTATACACTTGTTGAAGTTAGAACATGTTGTGTTTTACAGGTGGAGATTTTGAGTGCTATACACTTGTTGAAGTTAGAACATGTGTTTTACAGGAGGAGATTGAGTGCTATACACTTGTTGAAGTTAGAACATGTTGTGTTTTACAGGAGGAGATTATGAGTGCCATACACTTGTTGAAGTTAGAACATGTTGTGTTTTGCAGGAGGAGATTATGAGTGCTATACACTTGTTGAAGTTAGAACATGTGTTTTACAGGAGGAGATTATGAGTGCCATACACTTGTTGAAGTTAGAACATGTGTTTTACAGGAGGAGATTATGAGTGCCATACACTTGTTGAAGTTAGAACATGTGTTTTACAGGAGGAGATTATGAGTGCTATACACTTGTTGAAGTTAGAACATGTTGTGTTTTACAGGAGGAGATTATGAGTGCCATACACTTGTTGAAGTTAGAACATGTGTTTTACAGGTGGAGATTATGAGTGCTATACACTTGTTGAAGTTAGAACATGTGTTTTACAGGAGGAGATTATGAGTGCTATACACTTGTTGAAGTTAGAACATGTGTTTTACAGGTGGAGATTATGAGTGCCATACACTTGTTGAAGTTAGAACATGTTGTGTTTTACAGGTGGAGATTATGAGTGCCATACACTTGTTGAAGTTAGAGCATGTGTTTTACAGGAGGAGTTTATGAGTGCTATACACTTGTTGAAGTTAGAACATGTTGTGTTTTACAGGAGGAGATTATGAGTGCCATACACTTGTTGAAGTTAGAACATGTTGTGTTTTACAGGTGGAGATTATGAGTGCCATACACTTGTTGAAGTTAGAACATGTGTTTTACAGGAGGAGATTATGAGTGCCATACACTTGTTGAAGTTAGAACATGTGTTTTACAGGAGGAGATTATGAGTGCTATACACTTGTTGAAGTTAGAACATGTGTTTTACAGGAGGAGATTATGAGTGCTATACACTTGTTGAAGTTAGAACATGTTGTGTTTTACAGGTGGAGATTATGAGTGCCATACACTTGTTGAGGTTAGAACATGTTGTGTTTTACAGGAGGAGATTATGAGTGCTATACACTTGTTGAAGTTAGAACATGTTGTGTTTTACAGGTGGAGATTATGAGTGCCATACACTTGTTGAAGTTAGAACATGTGTTTTACAGGAGGAGATTATGAGTGCTATACACTTTTTGAAGTTAGAACATGTTGTGTTTTACAGGTGGAGATTATGAGTGCCATACACTTGTTGAAGTTAGAACATCTGTTTTACAGGAGGAGATTATAAGTGCTATACACTTGTTGAAGTTAGAACATGTTGTGTTTTACAGGTGGAGATTTTGAGTGCTATACACTTGTTGAAGTTAGAACATGTGTTTTACAGGAGGAGATTGAGTGCTATACACTTGTTGAAGTTAGAACATGTTGTGTTTTACAGGAGGAGATTATGAGTGCCATACACTTGTTGAAGTTAGAACATGTTGTGTTTTGCAGGAGGAGATTATGAGTGCTATACACTTGTTGAAGTTAGAACATGTGTTTTACAGGAGGAGATTATGAGTGCCATACACTTGTTGAAGTTAGAACATGTGTTTTACAGGAGGAGATTATGAGTGCCATACACTTGTTGAAGTTAGAACATGTGTTTTACAGGAGGAGATTATGAGTGCTATACACTTGTTGAAGTTAGAACATGTTGTGTTTTACAGGAGGAGATTATGAGTGCCATACACTTGTTGAAGTTAGAACATGTGTTTTACAGGTGGAGATTATGAGTGCTATACACTTGTTGAAGTTAGAACATGTGTTTTACAGGAGGAGATTATGAGTGCTATACACTTGTTGAAGTTAGAACATGTGTTTTACAGGTGGAGATTATGAGTGCCATACACTTGTTGAAGTTAGAACATGTGTTTTACAGGAGGAGGTTATGAGTGCTATACACTTGTTGAAGTTAGAACATGTGTTTTACAGGAGGAGATTATGAGTGCTATACACTTGTTGAAGTTAGAACATGTGTTTTACAGGAGGAGATTATGAGTACTATACACTTGTTGAAGTTAGAACATGTTGTGTTTTACAGGAGGAGATTATGAGTGCTATACACTTGTTGAAGTTAGAACATGTGTTTTACAGGAGGAGATTATGAGTGCTATACACTTGTTGAAGTTAGAACATGTTGTGTTTTACAGGTGGAGATTATGAGTGCCATACACTTGTTGAGGTTAGAACATGTTGTGTTTTACAGGAGGAGATTATGAGTGCTATACACTTGTTGAAGTTAGAACATGTTGTGTTTTACAGGTGGAGATTATGAGTGCCATACACTTGTTGAAGTTAGAACATGTGTTTTACAGGAGGAGATTATGAGTGCTATACACTTTTTGAAGTTAGAACATGTTGTGTTTTACAGGTGGAGATTATGAGTGCCATACACTTGTTGAAGTTAGAACATCTGTTTTACAGGAGGAGATTATAAGTGCTATACACTTGTTGAAGTTAGAACATGTTGTGTTTTACAGGTGGAGATTTTGAGTGCTATACACTTGTTGAAGTTAGAACATGTGTTTTACAGGAGGAGATTGAGTGCTATACACTTGTTGAAGTTAGAACATGTTGTGTTTTACAGGAGGAGATTATGAGTGCCATACACTTGTTGAAGTTAGAACATGTTGTGTTTTACAGGAGGAGATTATGAGTGCTATACACTTGTTGAAGTTAGAACATGTGTTTTACAGGAGGAGATTATGAGTGCCATACACTTGTTGAAGTTAGAACATGTGTTTTACAGGAGGAGATTATGAGTGCCATACACTTGTTGAAGTTAGAACATGTGTTTTACAGGAGGAGATTATGAGTGCTATACACTTGTTGAAGTTAGAACATGTTGTGTTTTACAGGAGGAGATTATGAGTGCCATACACTTGTTGAAGTTAGAACATGTGTTTTACAGGTGGAGATTATGAGTGCTATACACTTGTTGAAGTTAGAACATGTGTTTTACAGGAGGAGATTATGAGTGCTATACACTTGTTGAAGTTAGAACATGTGTTTTACAGGTGGAGATTATGAGTGCCATACACTTGTTGAAGTTAGAACATGTGTTTTACAGGAGGAGATTATGAGTGCTATACACTTGTTGAAGTTAGAACATGTGTTTTACAGGAGGAGATTATGAGTGCTATACACTTGTTGAAGTTAGAACATGTTGTGTTTTACAGGAGGAGATTATGAGTGCTATACACTTGTTGAAGTTAGAACATGTGTTTTACAGGAGGAGATTATGAGTGCTATACACTTGTTGAAGTTAGAACATGTGTTTTACAGGAGGAGATTATGAGTGCTATACACTTGTTGAAGTTAGAACATGTGTTTTACAGGAGGAGATTATGAGTGCTATACACTTGTTGAAGTTAGAACATGTGTTTTACAGGAGGAGTTATGAGTGCTATACACTTGTTGAAGTTAGAACATGTTGTGTTTTACAGGTGGAGATTATGAGTGCCATACATTTGTTGAAGTTAGAACATGTGTTTTACAGGAGGAGATTATGAGTGCCATACACTTGTTGAAGTTAGAACATGTGTTTTACAGGTGGAGATTATGAGTGCTATACACTTGTTGAAGTTAGAACATGTTGTGTTTTACAGGAGGAGATTAGGAGTGCTATACACTTGTTGAAGTTAGAACATGTGTTTTACAGGTGGAGATTATGAGTGCCATACACTTGTTGAAGTTAGAACATGTGTTTTACAGGAGGAGATTATGAGTGCCATACACTTGTTGAAGTTAGAACATGTGTTTTACAGGAGGAGATTATGAGTGCCATACACTTGTTGAAGTTAGAACATGTTGTGTTTTACAGGAGGAGATTATGAGTGCCATACACTTGTTGAAGTTAGAACATGTTGTGTTTTACAGGAGGAGATTATGAGTGCCATACACTTGTTGAAGTTAGAACATGTTGTGTTTTACAGGAGGAGATTATGAGTGCCATACACTTGTTGAAGTTAGAACATGTGTTTTACAGGAGGAGATTATGAGTGCCATACACTTGTTGAAGTTAGAACATGTTGTGTTTTACAGGAGGAGATTATGAGTGCTATACACTTGTTGAAGTTAGAACATGTTGTGTTTTACAGGAGGAGATTATGAGTGCTATACACTTGTTGAAGTTAGAACATGTTGTGTTTTACAGGTGGAGATTATGAGTGCCATACACTTGTTGAAGTTAGAACATGTTGTGTTTTACAGGAGGAGATTATGAGTGCTATACACTTGTTGAAGTTAGAACATGTTGTGTTTTACAGGTGGAGATTATGAGTGCCATACACTTGTTGAAGTTAGAACATGTTGTGTTTTACAGGAGGAGATTATGAGTGCTATACACTTGTTGAAGTTAGAACATGTTGTGTTTTACAGGTGGAGATTATGAGTGCTATACACTTGTTGAAGTTAGAACATGTTGTGTTTTACAGGTGGAGATTATGAGTGCCATACACTTGTTGAAGTTAGAACATGTGTTTTACAGGAGGAGATTATGAGTGCTATACACTTGTTGAAGTTAGAACATGTTGTGTTTTACAGGTGGAGATTATGAGTGCTATACACTTGTTGAAGTTAGAACATGTTGTGTTTTACAGGTGGAGATTATGAGTGCTATACACTTGTTGAAGTTAGAACATGTGTTTTACAGGAGGAGATTATGAGTGCTATACACTTGTTGAAGTTAGAACATGTTGTGTTTTACAGGAGGAGATTATGAGTGCCATACATCTGTTGAGTGTGGAGTACTCCAGACTGGAGTGTTCTCTTGTGAAACATAGCCAGAAACTTGAGACGCTGATGGAGAGGTTACTCAGCTTTATTAAGAGCGTTGAGCAGAGACCATCAAGTGGGGACTCCTGTATTATCCACGAGGCAGTGACTCTCGTCGAGCAACTCAAACACCTCAACTTGGAGCACCAACAGCAGCTTCAGGAGC
The DNA here is from genome assembly GCA_030765065.1 of Deroplatys truncata. Lineage (NCBI taxonomy): Eukaryota > Metazoa > Arthropoda > Insecta > Mantodea > Mantidae > Deroplatys > Deroplatys truncata. The sequence continues at coordinate 1,721,632 of CM060977.1, read as the reverse complement.
AACAAGCTGAACTGAAACGAACCTGGGAGTGTACTATAAATGAGAAGTGTTTACAAGAAGCATTTGAACACAACAAGGAACTTACTGAAGAAAATAAAAAGTTGAAGAAGGACCTTGCTGATTTTCAGAACAAAAGTATGCAGGGCACTCGTGAACTTCTGGAACAGTTGAAATATGAAAACATAGCACTTCGGGAGCAAATAGAAGAGCTTGTTGAGCAAGTACAAGAAAGTAAAGAAGGTGAGAAGGAAGAGATAACACGAGAGATTTGGAACAAGCTGCAACAAGAGAATAGCAAACTCGAAGCGCAGTTGGAACTGTTACAAGAGAAGCTTGCAATGTGTAGTGAAGTTGATGCTAAGCAGCAAGGTGAGAATGAAGTCCTCAGCTTCAGATTAGATGCTATGCAAGGCGAACTTCGCAAAATCACAGAGGAAAACGAAAAGCTGATAAAGGAGAATAAGAATTTGCAAGAAGTTGTTCGTGGTGCCCGGGTAAATATGAACCAATGTGGTAATTGTATCACCAGAACAGCGCAAACAATGACTGATCCTGATATGGAGATCATGCATCTTACAATGGAGAATGCTTCTCTGCATTCCCAGCTTCAACAGCTGTCAGATGACTTTGCAGAGAAAGAACTGGAGCTTCAAATGGCCAAGATCATGCACCGACAAGACGAGATGGATGCTCTTGTGTGTGAGAACTGCAGTCTGAAGAAAGAACTGGAGGAGGTGAAATTTCAGGCTCAGCAGCCAGGTGCTCTCCTGCAGAAACTGAAAACAGAAAATGCTCAGCTAAAAGCACATCTGAGAAGATTCCTCTCCAAGGATCAGGAAAAGGAAGGCCACAAATCCAATGATGACAATACGCAGTTTGCTACGTGGTTGGCAATGGACGGTGAAAAGGCTTCTGTTGAAAATGCACACACAGATCAGGGCACCATCATCATTAGCTTGGCAGACTTAACCAAACCTTCGCTACAACGTATGACTTCCAAAAATAAATCTGAGTTTGAGTGTATCAACTTGTATGGTCCTCCCTCAAGCTTTGGGTCATTAGAATCACACTCAGGTCTAGTGATGGAGTTGGCACCAAAGACATTACAGCATGCCCAGTGTCAATCACCTGTTGAGGGTAGCTCAGAACAACAGAATGGAGATTCAGCCGCTAAGAATGGGCGAATTTATAGGGATGCAGCAACTAATACTGCTTCACTTGCACAAACATTTGAGTTGCAGCGAGAACTGCAGTTGGAGAAGGAGAGGTGCAAGAAGTACCAACAAAATGTAAAGAAACTAAAATCTGACATCCAAATTCTTAAGAACAAACTTGGAGAAAACAGAAAAACAGGAAAACAAGATTCAAATCTGGTTGTGAAGCAGAACAACACAAATGGCATGCTGAGTCCGTCACGAGATGATGCAAGCTTGTCTCACTTTCAGAAACAGGTAAGACAAATAACCTTATATACGGTGCTGTTTGCATAAGGTGTAGCAATCAACCAAAAAATCCATCTTCATACATTTTGAGATCCCCTGAATATTGTGACTTTGTTCAGTTCTCACGATACTTCACTAATGTGATCTACTTCAACTTTCACTATCATTTCTTAGTTCTTGTGACATAGTGTTGTAATGAAAAATGCACAAAGCAGCCTTTCCTCTGCTTTACTTGTGGAATAGTACTTTCTACCACATCAGAAACTCACACACTGTGTGTTTAAATGGGAGTCAAACACAAGACCTCTCTAATCTCCTGCAGTAGCAGCTTTCACTGTTTATCACTCGTGTTTTGTCATCAGAAATTCACTCACTATGTCACTAAGTGGCTCACGAGCATACTTGACTCTATAGGATGAGTCGGAATAACACCAAATAATTTTAAGGAATGATTCAGGGGTTATATTTGGATATTTTCTTATGGGGAATATATGCTAAATGCCTTCATATCAAGCTAGAGCACTTTAACATTTTTTAAATGCTGCATCGAGTTAGATGAAATTCTGTCAAACATATCCATATTCTCTCACAGCATTGGAATATAGCTTATGTCTTGTTTTCTTTGCAGTTTGGAATATTGCCTTGTGTTCTGTTTTTAATATTGTTTATATCACCATTAACCTAAAACCTGCATTTGTTTATTTAAGTGGGAAGGGATCCTGCACAGCACTTTGTGGTTGCTATAAGAGGTGTAGGTTATCAGAGCATACTGCAAGTACTTTCAGTTTTATAAAAATGTACTCAACTATCAGACCTGGTGCTGCTTGGGGAAATGTGAAAATGGCATGATATCTTTACCCAAGGAGCCTTTTCTGCCATACGTCAGCAACTGTGAGAAACAGGACATTTCCAAGAACAAGTGCATCGTTTAGAAGTAAAAAAAAATGTAAGATGAGTGACCCTAGAAGTGGAGGATGTTGACTGGATCCATCTACAAGCACAAGAGCAATAGTGCATGCCATAAGTCAGTGTTTGGTTTCTAGAATTTTGTGCGAACAGCCTGTATTATGTCACCCAAGTTGAAGCACTGAGGCCAGTGGTTTCTTCCTAAATGCATTGATCACCCAAGGTTTCCTAAATAAGAGGGCATGTTTATACTTACAAATTACCAACATTAGTTTGCAGTGAACCTAGGACCTTATTTACTACCTCCACGTTTTGCAGGCCACATTTACCTACATACTTTGCCAGAACTTCAGGAACATGATCCTTTGGATGTGATTCCAAAGTAATTATTCTGGCGACGTAAGGTATTTCCTAAGTGAAATGTATCTTGAACAGAAATCATGTTCAGACTCTTGTGTACAAGATGCCAGTTAGTAGCGAAGAGGAGCTGATGGCCAAGTATTTTTGAAAGAACTCGACAATCACTACAATTATGCTATCAACCTTGAGCATCTTATGCACTTTAGTATAAATATGGATAAGCTAGTAACAGTGATGTGAATTTGAAATTATATAGAAAATTTGAATCGGAGTAGAAACGCTTAGCATCACTTACATGTTTTACAACTTGATAGGTTTCGGGAGCCAACTGCTCCCATCCTCAGAAGAGGCTGGCTGGTTCCTCGTGGTGTTGTCCCATATGCGTCTGTGTCTGGTGGAATCTGGTATAGTGATGAAACTCCATAGTGGGTTCGTTGGCGGCAATTCAAAATTCATTACATGTGTTTATATTTTGTGATTAATAACTTTTCCCAAGTATGCAACTCTGCTGTGTAGTTTGTCAGTTTTAAGAGTGTTATATTTGGTGTGATGTTGTGATTTGTTGTCCAAAAGTGATGTGCAACTGCATATTTGTCCATCTGTTTGTATTTGATGTGTCTCATATGTTTTTTTAATCTGTTCTCTAAATTTCTTTTTGTTGTACCTATGTATATTTGGTTCACATTCTGGGAAATTAATTTGGTAGATTCCTGCTTTTTGTTCTGAGGGATTTGATTTCTTGCAGAGAAATTTCTCTTGACTTAATCTCTTTTGTGGAGCTAGAACAATGTTTTGTTTTTTGAAGATGTTGTGGAATTTGTACTGAGTCCTTAGGTAGAAAAAGAACTTCTTGAAAATCATTTAGCATTTCTATTGGGTGAGATTTGTGGTGTCGTTAATGTGTTTCTGTTTCTTAAATTGTGGCATTTTTTTGTCAATTTGTTTGGTGAAGCCATTGTTCAAGGCTGTGTTAATTATGTGTTTGTATTATGTTTCTGTTAGTGGTGTGTAAACCAATCTATGGGTCAAATTGTTCAGGACGGAATTTCTTGCTATTTCTTGGTTTGTAGATTTTTATTTTTTGAGGTTATGCCACAGATTTTTGTGTCTAACGTAAGTGAGCTCTAAAGTAAAGTAACAACCTACTGTTTGTGTCCTGGGACAAGGTGTTACTTGCTATGTTGTGACACATGCGAGCTCGCTAGTAAAGTAACACTCTACAGTTTGTGTCCTGGGACAAGATGTTACTTGCTATGCTGTGACACATGTGAGTTCACTGGTAAAGTAACACTCTACAGTTTGTGTCCTGGGACAAGATGTTACTTGATGTGTTGTGACACATGTGAGCTCTCAAGTAAAGTAACACTCTACTGTTTGAATCCTGGAACAAGGTGTTACTTGCTATGCTGTGACACATGTGAGCTCTCTAGTAAAGTAACACTCTCCAGTTTGTGTCCTGGGACAAGGTGTTACTTGCTATGCTGTGACACATGTGAGCTCTCTAGTAAAGTAACACTCTACAGTTTGTGTCCTGGGACAAGGTGTTACTTGCTATGCTGTGACACATGTGAGCTCTCTAGTAAAGTAACACTCTACAGTTTGTGTCCTGGGACAAGGTGTTACTTGCTATATTGTGACACATGTGAGCTCGCTAGTAAAGTAACACTCTACAGTTTGTGTACTGGGACAAGGTGTTACTTGATGTGTTGTGACACATGTGAACTCGCTAGTAAAGTAACACTCTACAGTTTGTTTACTGGGACAAGGTGTTACTTGATGTGTTGTGACACATGTGAGCTCGCTAGTAAAGTAACACTCTACAGTTTGTGTACTGGGACAAGGTGTTACTTGATGTGTTGTGACACATGTGAACTCGCTAGTAAAGTAACACTCTACAGTTTGTGTACTGGGACAAGGTGTTACTTGCTATATTGTGACACATGTGAGCTCGCTAGTAAAGTAACACTCTACAGTTTGTGTACTGGGACAAGGTGTTACTTTGATACGGTAATTTGTATCACAAATTACTTAAATGTAAATATTGATTGTAATATGAATATGTATATTTATGTGACATTGATTTCTGATGTTTATTAATTGTAATTATTATTGGTAAATAATAATATACGGCTTTACTGAAACTGTCAACAATAACGCAATAATGCAGAGAGGGGGTGAGTTGTTTATCATTACCGGGAACCAGGAAGTTACGTAATGTTTCGCGCGTTTTTTCCGTTTAGAAGCTTCTAGAACATTTCCTAAAGCAATATGTATTCGTGGTTTTCATTGGATAGTAAAATAGACGCTAATGTTGGCGCGTTTTATTAGCCAATAGCAGTTCATTTATAATCTTTAGGCATGTCGAGGAGTGGGAGTATATAAGCCGAATCCGAGGTAGAGCTGCCCCCCAGTTCAACAGAATTCTCAATACTCTACACGTCGGTCTCTCAGTTCATTTATTTCGCCAAGTTACACGCAGCAGAATTACGAGAATTATTATAAAGTATTATACAGTTAAAAAAATTACATAAAGTTGAAGTATGCGAGTTAAAAGTGATAAATAAGAAGTTATTACAAACAGTTTCAGTTTGGCGATTATCCAGATTAATATGTAAATGTGTTTGTGAACGTGTTTGGCAATAAAAGTTATAAAACCAAGTTCTTCATTAAGTATAATTTCTGGATAAAAGATTCCTTTCCGATTCAAACCCTGCAAGAGTTAAATGTCGACCTAAATAGCTAGCCGGAGAACATTTAAAGTGAATTATTTCAAAACTGATACAAATTGCTATGCCAGAGGGAGCTACGAACCAGACAAAGGAATGACGTCACAAGATGGCAACGCGTGAAGTAAACACACATGCATAAACATCACAAGCATCAACATTATTTGTAATACCGTTACAAATTGGCTTCCAAACGTGGTGCTATAATAATGGCAAAACATTATAACATTTTACCGTTACAAATTGGCTCCCATACGTGGTGCTCTAAACATATACAATTTATTCTATTACAACTTGATGTGTTGTGACACATGTGAACTCGCTAGTAAAGTAACACTCTACAGTTTGTGTACTGGGACAAGGTGTTACTTGCTATGCTGTGACACATGTGAGCTTGCTAGTAAAGTAACACTCTACAGTTTGTGTCCTGGGACAAGATGTTACTTGATGTGTTGTGAAACATGTGAGCTCTCTGGTAAAGTAACACTCTACAGTTTGTGTCCTGGGACAAGATGTTACTTGATGTGTTGTGACACATGTGAGCTCTCTGGTAAAGTAACACTCTACAGTTTGTGTCCTGGGACAAGATGTTACTTGATGTGTTGTGACACATGTGAGCTCTCTGGTAAAATAACACTCTACAGTTTGTGTCCTGGGACAACATGTTACTTGATGTGTTGTGACACATGTGAGCTCTCTGGTAAAGTAACACTCTACAGTTTGTGTCCTGGGACAAAATGTTACTTGATGTGTTGTGACACATGTGAGCTCTCTGGTAAAGTAACACTCTACAGTTTGTGTCCTGGGACAAGATGTTACTTGATGTGTTGTGACACATGTGAGCTCTCTGGTAAAGTAACACTCTACAGTTTGTGTCCTGGGAGAAGATGTTACTTGATGTGTTGTGACACATGTGAGCTCTCTGGTAAAGTAACACTCTACAGTTTGTGTCCTGGGACAAAATGTTACTTGATGTGTTGTGACACATGTGAGCTCTCTGGTAAAGTAACACTCTACAGTTTGTGTCCTGGGACAAGATGTTACTTGACATGTTGTGACACATGTGAGCTCTCTGGTAAAGTAACACTCTACAGTTTGTGTCCTGGGACAAGATGTTACTTGACATGTTGTGACACATGTGAGCTCTCTGGTAAAGTAAAACTCTACAGTTTGTGTCACGGGACAAGATGTTACTTGACATGTTGTGACACATGTGAGCTCTCTGGTAAAGTAACACTGTACAGTTTGTGTCCTGGGACAAAATGTTACTTGATGTGTTGTGACACATGTGAGCTCTCTGGTAAAGTAACACTCTACAGTTTGTGTCACGGGACAAGATGTTACTTGATGTGTTGTGACACATGTGAGCTCTCTGGTAAAGTAACACTCTAAAGTTTGTGCCCTGGGACAAGATGTTACTTGATGTGTTGTGAAACATGTGAGCTCTCTGGTAAAGTAACACTCTACAGTTTGTGTCCTGGGACAAGATGTTACTTGATGTGTTGTGACACATGTGAGCTCTCTGGTAAAGTAACACTCTACAGTTTGTGTCCTGGGACAAGATGTTACTTGCTATGTTGTGACACATGTGAGCTCTCTGGTAAAGTAACACTCTACAGTTTGTGTCCTGGGACAAATGTTACTTGATGTGTTGTGACACATGTGAGCTCGCTAGTAAAGTAACACTCTACAGTTTGTGTACTGCGACAAGATGTTACTTGATGTGTTGTGACACATGTGAGCTCTCTGGTAAAGTAACACTCTACAGTTTGTGTACTGCGACAAGATGTTACTTGATGTGTTGTGACACATGTGAGCTCTCTGGTAAAGTAACACTCTACAGTTTGTGTACTGCGACAAGATGTTACTTGATGTGTTGTGAAACATGTGAGCTCTCTGGTAAAGTAACACTCTACAGTTTGTGTCCTGGGACAAGGTGTTACTTGCTATGTTGTGACACATGTGAGCTCGCTAGTAAAGTAACACTCTACAGTTTGTGTCCTGGGACAAGATGTTACTTGATGTGTTGTGACACATGTGAGCTCGCTGGTAAAGTAACACTCTACAGTTTGTGTCCTGCGACAAGATGTTACTTGATGTGTTGTGAAACATGTGAGCTCTCTGGTAAAGTAACACTCTACAGTTTGTGTCCTGGGACAAGGTGTTACTTGCTATGTTGTGACACATGTGAGCTCGCTAGTAAAGTAACACTCTACAGTTTGTGTCCTGGGACAAGATGTTACTTGATGTGTTGTGACATATGTGAGCTCTCAGGTAAAGTAACACTCTCCAGTTTGTGTACTGGGACAAGATGTTACTTGATGTGTTGTGACACATGTGAGCTAGCAGGTAAAGTAACACTCTACAATTTGTGTCCTGGGACAAGATGTTACTTCATGTGTTGTGACACATGTGAGCTCTCTGGTAAAGTAACACTCTACAGTTTGTGTCCTGGGACAAGGTGTTACTTGATGTGTTGTGAAACATGTGAGCTCTCTGGTAAAGTAACACTACAGTTTGTGTCCTGGGACAAGATGTTACTTGATGTGTTGTGAAACATGTGAGCTCTCTGGTAAAGTAACACTCTACAGTTTGTGTACTGCGACAAGATGTTACTTGATGTGTTGTGACACATGTGAGCTCTCTGGTAAAGTAACACTCTACAGTTTGTGTACTGCGACAAGATGTTACTTGATGTGTTGTGAAACATGTGAGCTCTCTGGTAAAGTAACACTCTACAGTTTGTGTCCTGGGACAAGGTGTTACTTGCTATGTTGTGACACATGTGAGCTCGCTAGTAAAGTAACACTCTACAGTTTGTGTCCTGGGACAAGATGTTACTTGATGTGTTGTGACACATGTGAGCTCGCTGGTAAAGTAACACTCTACAGTTTGTGTCCTGCGACAAGATGTTACTTGATGTGTTGTGAAACATGTGAGCTCTCTGGTAAAGTAACACTCTACAGTTTGTGTCCTGGGACAAGGTGTTACTTGCTATGTTGTGACACATGTGAGCTCGCTAGTAAAGTAACACTCTACAGTTTGTGTCCTGGGACAAGATGTTACTTGATGTGTTGTGACATATGTGAGCTCTCTGGTAAAGTAACACTCTACAGTTTGTGTACTGCGACAAGATGTTACTTCATGTGTTGTGACACATGTGAGCTCTCTGGTAAAGTAACACTCTACAGTTTGAGTCCTGGGACAAGATGTTACATGATGTGTTGTGAAACATGTGAGTTCACTGGTAAAGTAACACTCTACAGTTTGTGTCCTGGGACAAGATGCTACTTGATGTGTTGTGAAACATGTGAGCTCTCTGGTAAAGTAACACTATACAGTTTGTGTCCTGGGACAAGGTGTTACTTGATGTGTTGTGAAACATGTCAGCTCTCTGGTAAAGTAACACTCTACAGTTTGTGTCCTGAGACAAGATGTTACTTGATGTGTTGTGAAACATGTGAGCTCTCTGGTAAAGTAACTCTCTACAGTTTGTGTCCTGGGACAAGATGTTACTTGCCATGTTGTGACACATGTGAGCGCTCTGGTAAAGTAACACTCTACAGTTTGTGTACTGCGACAAGATGTTACATGATGTGTTGTGAAACATGTGAGCTCTCAGGTAAAGTAACACTCTCCAGTTTGTGTACTGCGACAAGGTGTTACTTGATTTGTTGTGACACATGGGAGCTATCAGGTAAAGTAACACTCTCCAGTTTGTGTACTGGGACATGGTGTTACTTGAATTGTTGTGAAACATGGGAGCTCTCAGGTAAAGTAACACTTTCCAGTTTGTGTACTGGGACAAAATGTTACTTGACTTGTTGTGACACATGTGAGCTCTCAGGTAAAGTAACACTCTACAGTTTGTGTACTGGGACAAGGTGTTACTTGATGTGTTGACACATGTGAGCTCTCAGGTAAAGTAACACTCTACAGTTTGTGTACTGGGACAAGATGTTACTTGCTATGTTGTCACACATGTGAGCTCTCTGGTAAAGTAACACTCTACAGTTGGTGTCCTGGAAAGAGATGTTACTTGATGTGTGATGACAGATTTTAGCTCTCAGGTAAAGTAACACTCTACAGTTTGTGTCCTGGGACAAGGTGTTACTTGATGTGTTGTGACAGATTTTAGCTCTGAGGTAAAGTAACACTCTACAGTTTGTGTCCTGGGACAAGATGTTACTTGATGTGTTTTCACACATGTGAGCTCTCTGGTAAAGTAACACTCTACAGTTTGTGTCCTGGGACAAGATGTTACTTGATGTGTTGTGACAGATTTTAGCTCTCAGATAAAGTAACACTCTCCAGTTTGTGTACTGGGACATGGTGTTAATTTCTATGTTGTGACATATGGGAGCTCTCAGGTAAAGTAAAACTCTCCAGGTTGTTTACTGGGACAGGTGTTAGTTGCTATGTTGTGACACATGGGAGCTCTCAGGTAAAGTAAAACTCTCCAGTTTGTTTACTGGGACAAGGTGTTACTTGCTATGTTGTGACACATGGGAGCTCTCAGGTATAGTAAAACTCTCCAGTTTGTTTACTGGGACATGGTGTTACTTGCTATGTTGTGCCACATGTGAGCTCTGAGGTAAAGTAAAACTCTCCAGTTTGTTTACTGGGACATGGTGTTACTTGCTATGTTATGCCACATGTGAGCTCTCAGGTATAGTAAAACTCTCCAGTTTGTCTACTGGGACAAGGTGTTACTTGCTATGTTGTGCCACATGTGAGCTCTGAGGTAAAGTAAAACTCTCCAGTTTGTTTACTGGGACAAGGTGTTACTTGCTATGTTGTGACACATGGGAGCTCTCAGGTAAAGTAGAACTCTCCAGTTTGTTTACTGGGACATGGTGTTACTTGCTATGTTGTGACACATGGGAGCTCTCAGGTAAAGTAAAATTCTCCAGTTTGTTTACTGGGACAAGGTGTTACTTGATGTGTTGTGACACATGTGAGCTCTCAGGTAAAGTAAAACTCTCCAGTTTGTTTACTGGGACAAGGTGTTACTTGCTATGTTGTGACACATGGGAGCTCTCAGGTAAAGTAAAACTCTCCAGTTTGTTTACTGGGACAAGGTGTTACTTGCTATGTTGTGACACATGTGAGCTCTCAGGTAAAGTAACACTCTACAGTTTGTGTACTGGGACAAGGTGTTACTTGATGTGTTGTGACACATGTGAGCTCTCAGGTAAAGTAAAACTCTCCAGTTTGTTTACTGGGACAAGGTGTTACTTGATGTGTTGTGACACATGTGAGCTCTCAGGTAAAGTAAAACTCTCCAGTTTGTTTACTGGGACAAGGGGTAACTTGATGTGTTGTGACACATGTGAGCTCTCAGGTAAAGTAAAACTCTCCAGTTTGTTTACTGGGACAAGGTGTTACTTGATGTGTTGTGACACATGTGAGCTCTCAGGTAAAGTAACACTCTACAGTTTGTATACTGGGACATGGTGTTACTTGATGTGTTGTGACAAATGTGAGCTCTCTGGTTAAGTAACACTCTCCAGTTTGTGTACTGGGACATGGTGTTACTTGCTATGTTGTGACACATGGGAGCTCTCAGGTAAAGTATCACTCTACAGTTTGTATACTGGGACAAGGTGTTACTTGCTATGTTGTGACACATGTGAGCTCTCAGGTAAAGTAACACTCTACAGTTTGAGTACTGGGACATGGTGGTACTTGATGTGTTGTGACACATGGGAGCTCTCAGGAAAAGTAACACCCTTCAGTTTGAGTACTGGGACATGATGGTACTTGCTATGTTGTGACACATGGGAGCTCTCAGGTAAAGTAACACTCTACAGTTTGTTTACTGGGACAAGGTGTTACTTGCTATGTTGTGACACATGTGAGCTCTCAGGTAAAGTAACACTCTTCAGTTTGTTTACTGGGACAAGGTGTTACTTGCTATGTTGTGACACATGTGAGCTCTCTGGTAAAGTAACACTCTTCAGTTTGTTTACTGGGACAAGGTGTTACTTGCTATGTTGTGACACATGTGAGCTCTCAGGTAAAGTAACACTCTGCAGTTTGTGTCACGGGACAAGATGTTACTTGACATGTTGTGACACATGTGAGCTCTCTGGTAAAGTAACTTTCTTCAGTTTGTGTCACGGGACAAGATGTTACTTGCTATGTTGTGACACATGTGAGCTCTCTGGTAAAGTAACACTCTTCAGTTTGTGTCACGGGACAAGATGTTACTTGACATGTTGTGACACATGTGAGCTCTCAGGTAAAGTAACACTCTACAGTTTGAGTACTGGGACATGGTGGTACTTGATGTGTTGTGACACATGGGAGCTCTCAGGTAAAGTAACACTCTTCAGTTTGAGTACTGGGACATGGTGGTACTTGATGTGTTGTGACACATGGGAGCTCTCAGGAAAAGTAACACCCTTCAGTTTGAGTACTGGGACATGGTGGTACTTGCTATGTTGTGACGTATGTGAGCTCTCAGGTAAAGTAGCACTCTACAGTTTGAGTACTGGGACATGGTGGTACTTGATGTGTTGTGACACATGGGAGCACTCAGGAAAAGTAACACCCTTCAGTTTGAGTACTGGGACATGGTGGTACTTGCTATGTTGTGACACATGGGAGCTCTCAGGTAAAGTAACACTCTACAGTTTGAGTACTGGGACATGGTGGTACTTGATGTGTTGTGACACATGGGAGCTCTCAGGTAAAGTAACACTCTACAGTTTGAGTACTGGGACATGGTGGTACTTGCTATGTTGTGACACATGGGAGCTCTCAGGAAAAGCAACACTCTCCAGTTTGAGTACTGGGACATGGTGGTACTTGATGTGTTGTGACACATGGGAGCTCTCAGGAACAGTAACACCCTTCAGTTTGAGTACTGGGACAGTGTTACTTGCTATGTTGTGAAACATGGCAGCTCTCAGGAAAAGCAACACACTACAGTTTGTGTACTGGGTCATGGTGTTACTTGATGTGTTGTGACACATGGGAGCTCTCAGGAAAAGTAACAGCCTTCAGTTTGAGTACTGGGACAGTGTTACTTGCTATGTTGTGAAACATGGGAGCTCTCAGGAAAAGTAACACTTTACAGTTTGTATACTGGGACATGGTGTTACTTGATGTGTTGTGACACCTGTGAGCTCTCTGGTAACGTAAAATTTTACAGTTTGTGTACTGGGACATGGTGTTACTTGCTATGTTGTGAAACATGGGAGCTCTCTGGAAAAGTAACACTCTTCAGTTTGTGTACTGGGACAAGGTGTTACTTGCTATGTTGTGAAACATGGGAGCTCTCTGGAAAAGTAACACTCTTCAGTTTGTGTACTGGGACAAGGTGTTACTTGCTATGTTGTGAAACATGGGAGCTCTCTGGAAAAGTAACACTCTTCAGTTTGTGTACTGGGACAAGGTGTTACTTGCTATGTTGTGAAACATGGGAGCTCTCTGGTAAAGTAACACTCTCCAGTTTGTGTACTGGGACAAGGTGTTACTTGCTATGTTGTGAAACATGGGAGCTCTCAGGTAAAGTAACACTCTTCAGTTTGTGTACTGGGACAAGGTGTTACTTGCTATGTTGTGAAACAGGGGAGCTCTCAGGAAAAGTAACACTCTTCAGTTTGTGTACTGGGACAAGGTGTTACTTGATGTGTTGTGACAGATTTTAGCTCTCAGATAAAGTAACACTCTCCAGTTTGTGTACTGGGACATGGTGTTAATTTCTATGTTGTGACATATGGGAGCTCTCAGGTAAAGTAAAACTCTCCAGGTTGTTTACTGGGACAGGTGTTAGTTGCTATGTTGTGACACATGGGAGCTCTCAGGTAAAGTAAAACTCTCCAGTTTGTTTACTGGGACAAGGTGTTACTTGCTATGTTGTGACACATGGGAGCTCTCAGGTATAGTAAAACTCTCCAGTTTGTTTACTGGGACATGGTGTTACTTGCTATGTTGTGCCACATGTGAGCTCTGAGGTAAAGTAAAACTCTCCAGTTTGTTTACTGGGACATGGTGTTACTTGCTATGTTATGCCACATGTGAGCTCTCAGGTATAGTAAAACTCTCCAGTTTGTCTACTGGGACAAGGTGTTACTTGCTATGTTGTGCCACATGTGAGCTCTGAGGTAAAGTAAAACTCTCCAGTTTGTTTACTGGGACAAGGTGTTACTTGCTATGTTGTGACACATGGGAGCTCTCAGGTAAAGTAGAACTCTCCAGTTTGTTTACTGGGACATGGTGTTACTTGCTATGTTGTGACACATGGGAGCTCTCAGGTAAAGTAAAATTCTCCAGTTTGTTTACTGGGACAAGGTGTTACTTGATGTGTTGTGACACATGTGAGCTCTCAGGTAAAGTAAAACTCTCCAGTTTGTTTACTGGGACAAGGTGTTACTTGCTATGTTGTGACACATGGGAGCTCTCAGGTAAAGTAAAACTCTCCAGTTTGTTTACTGGGACAAGGTGTTACTTGCTATGTTGTGACACATGTGAGCTCTCAGGTAAAGTAACACTCTACAGTTTGTGTACTGGGACAAGGTGTTACTTGATGTGTTGTGACACATGTGAGCTCTCAGGTAAAGTAAAACTCTCCAGTTTGTTTACTGGGACAAGGTGTTACTTGATGTGTTGTGACACATGTGAGCTCTCAGGTAAAGTAAAACTCTCCAGTTTGTTTACTGGGACAAGGGGTAACTTGATGTGTTGTGACACATGTGAGCTCTCAGGTAAAGTAAAACTCTCCAGTTTGTTTACTGGGACAAGGTGTTACTTGATGTGTTGTGACACATGTGAGCTCTCAGGTAAAGTAACACTCTACAGTTTGTATACTGGGACATGGTGTTACTTGATGTGTTGTGACAAATGTGAGCTCTCTGGTTAAGTAACACTCTCCAGTTTGTGTACTGGGACATGGTGTTACTTGCTATGTTGTGACACATGGGAGCTCTCAGGTAAAGTATCACTCTACAGTTTGTATACTGGGACAAGGTGTTACTTGCTATGTTGTGACACATGTGAGCTCTCAGGTAAAGTAACACTCTACAGTTTGAGTACTGGGACATGGTGGTACTTGATGTGTTGTGACACATGGGAGCTCTCAGGAAAAGTAACACCCTTCAGTTTGAGTACTGGGACATGATGGTACTTGCTATGTTGTGACACATGGGAGCTCTCAGGTAAAGTAACACTCTACAGTTTGTTTACTGGGACAAGGTGTTACTTGCTATGTTGTGACACATGTGAGCTCTCAGGTAAAGTAACACTCTTCAGTTTGTTTACTGGGACAAGGTGTTACTTGCTATGTTGTGACACATGTGAGCTCTCTGGTAAAGTAACACTCTTCAGTTTGTTTACTGGGACAAGGTGTTACTTGCTATGTTGTGACACATGTGAGCTCTCAGGTAAAGTAACACTCTGCAGTTTGTGTCACGGGACAAGATGTTACTTGACATGTTGTGACACATGTGAGCTCTCTGGTAAAGTAACTTTCTTCAGTTTGTGTCACGGGACAAGATGTTACTTGCTATGTTGTGACACATGTGAGCTCTCTGGTAAAGTAACACTCTTCAGTTTGTGTCACGGGACAAGATGTTACTTGACATGTTGTGACACATGTGAGCTCTCAGGTAAAGTAACACTCTACAGTTTGAGTACTGGGACATGGTGGTACTTGATGTGTTGTGACACATGGGAGCTCTCAGGTAAAGTAACACTCTTCAGTTTGAGTACTGGGACATGGTGGTACTTGATGTGTTGTGACACATGGGAGCTCTCAGGAAAAGTAACACCCTTCAGTTTGAGTACTGGGACATGGTGGTACTTGCTATGTTGTGACGTATGTGAGCTCTCAGGTAAAGTAGCACTCTACAGTTTGAGTACTGGGACATGGTGGTACTTGATGTGTTGTGACACATGGGAGCACTCAGGAAAAGTAACACCCTTCAGTTTGAGTACTGGGACATGGTGGTACTTGCTATGTTGTGACACATGGGAGCTCTCAGGTAAAGTAACACTCTACAGTTTGAGTACTGGGACATGGTGGTACTTGATGTGTTGTGACACATGGGAGCTCTCAGGTAAAGTAACACTCTACAGTTTGAGTACTGGGACATGGTGGTACTTGCTATGTTGTGACACATGGGAGCTCTCAGGAAAAGCAACACTCTCCAGTTTGAGTACTGGGACATGGTGGTACTTGATGTGTTGTGACACATGGGAGCTCTCAGGAACAGTAACACCCTTCAGTTTGAGTACTGGGACAGTGTTACTTGCTATGTTGTGAAACATGGCAGCTCTCAGGAAAAGCAACACACTACAGTTTGTGTACTGGGTCATGGTGTTACTTGATGTGTTGTGACACATGGGAGCTCTCAGGAAAAGTAACAGCCTTCAGTTTGAGTACTGGGACAGTGTTACTTGCTATGTTGTGAAACATGGGAGCTCTCAGGAAAAGTAACACTTTACAGTTTGTATACTGGGACATGGTGTTACTTGATGTGTTGTGACACCTGTGAGCTCTCTGGTAACGTAAAATTTTACAGTTTGTGTACTGGGACATGGTGTTACTTGCTATGTTGTGAAACATGGGAGCTCTCTGGAAAAGTAACACTCTTCAGTTTGTGTACTGGGACAAGGTGTTACTTGCTATGTTGTGAAACATGGGAGCTCTCTGGAAAAGTAACACTCTTCAGTTTGTGTACTGGGACAAGGTGTTACTTGCTATGTTGTGAAACATGGGAGCTCTCTGGAAAAGTAACACTCTTCAGTTTGTGTACTGGGACAAGGTGTTACTTGCTATGTTGTGAAACATGGGAGCTCTCTGGTAAAGTAACACTCTCCAGTTTGTGTACTGGGACAAGGTGTTACTTGCTATGTTGTGAAACATGGGAGCTCTCAGGTAAAGTAACACTCTTCAGTTTGTGTACTGGGACAAGGTGTTACTTGCTATGTTGTGAAACAGGGGAGCTCTCAGGAAAAGTAACACTCTTCAGTTTGTGTACTGGGACAAGGTGTTACTTGCTATGTTGTGACACATATGAGCTCGCAGGTAAAGTAACACTCTCCAGTTTGTGTACTGGGACAAGGTGTTACTTGCTATGTTTTGACACATGTGAGCTCTCAGGTAAAGTAACACTCTTCAGTTTGTTTATTGGGACAAGGAGTTACTTGCTATGCTGTGACACATGGGAGCTCTCAGGAAAAGTAACACCCTTCAGTTTGTTTACTGGGACAAGGAGTTACTTGCTATGATGTGACACATGGGAGCTCTCAGGTAAAGTAACACCCTTCAGTTTGTTTACTGGGACAAGGTGTTACTTGCTATGTTGTGAAACATGGGAGCTCTCAGGTATAGTAACACTCTCCAGTTTGTGTACTGGGACATGGTTTTACTTGCTATGTTGTGACACCTCGGAGCTCTCAGGTAAAGTAACACTCTACAGTTTGTGTCCTGGGACAAGATGTTACTTGCTATGTTGTGACACATGTGAGCTCTCTGGTAAAGTAACACTCTTCAGTTTGTGTACTCTGACAAGGTGTTACTTGCTATGTTGTCACAAATGTGAGCTCTCTGGTAAAGTAACACTCTTCAGTTTGTGTACTCTGACAAGATGTTACTTGCTATGTTGTCACAAATGTGAGCTCTCTGGTAAAGTAACACTCTACAGTTTGTGTCCTGGGACAAGATGTTACTTGCTATGTTGTGACACATGTGAGCTCTCTGGTAAAGTAACACTCTTCAGTTTGTGTACTCTGACAAGATGTTACTTGCTATGTTGTCACAAATGTGAGCTCTCTGGTAAAGTAACACTCTACAGTTTGTGTCCTGGGACAAGATGTTACTTGCTATGTTGTGACACATGTGAGCTCTCTGGTAAAGTAACACTCTTCAGTTTGTGTACTCTGACAAGATGTTACTTGCTATGTTGTCACAAATGTGAGCTCTCTGGTAAAGTAACACTCTTCAGTTTGTGTACTCTGACAAGGTGTTACTTGCTATGTTGTGACACATGTGAGCTCTCTGGTAAAGTAACACTCTCCAGTTTGTGTACTGGGACAAGGTGTTACTTGCTATGTTGTGACACATGTGAGCTCTCTGGTAAAGTAACACTCTCCAGTTTGTGTACTGGGACAAGGTATTACTTGCTATGTTGGGACACATGTGAGCTCTCTGGTAAAGTAACACTCTCCAGTTTGTGTACTGGGACAAGGTATTACTTGCTATGTTGGGACACCTGTGAGCTCTCTGGTAACGTAAAACTCTACAGTTTGTGTACTGGGACAATATGTTACTTGCTATGTTGTGACACATGTGAGCTCTCAGGTAAAGTAACACTCTTCAGTTTGTTTACTGGGACAAGGTATTACTTGCTATGTTGTGACACATGTGAGCTCTCAGGTAAAGTAACACTCTCCAGTTTGTGTACTGGGACAAGGTATTACTTGCTATGTTGTGACACATGTGAGCTCTCAGGTATAGTAACACTCTCCAGTTTGTGTACTGGGACAAGGTATTACTTGCTATGTTGTGACACATGTGAGCTCTCAGGTAAAGTAACACTCTTCAGTTTGTTTACTGGGACAAGGTATTACTTGCTATGTTGTGACACATGTGAGCTCTCAGGTAAAGTAACACTCTTCAGTTTGTGTACTGGGACAAGGTATTACTTGCTATGTTGTGACACATGTGAGCTCTCAGGTAAAGTAACACTCTCCAGTTTGTGTACTGGGACAAGGTGTTACTTGCTATGTTGTGACACATGTGAGCTCCCAGGTATAGTAACACTCTCCAGTTTGTGTACTGGGACAAGGTGTTACTTGCTATGTTGTGACACATGGGAGCTCTCAGGTATAGTAACACTCTCCAGTTTGTGTACTGGGACAAGGTATTACTTGCTATGTTGTGACACATGTGAGCTCTCAGGTATAGTAACACACTCCAGTTTGTGTACTGGGACAAGGTATTACTTGCTATGTTGTGACACATGGGAGCTCTCAGGTATAGTAACACTCTCCAGTTTGTGTACTGGGACAAGGTGTTACTTGCTATGTTGTGACACATGGGAGCTCTCAGGTATAGTAACACTCTCCAGTTTGTGTACTGGGACAAGGTATTACTTGCTATGTTGTGACACATGTGAGCTCCCAGGTAAAGTAACACTCTTCAGTTTGTGTACTGGGACAAGGTGTTACTTGCTATGTTGTGACACATGTGAGCTCTCAGGTATAGTAACACTCTCCAGTTTGTGTACTGGGACATGGTGTTACTTGCTATGTTGTGACACATGGGAGCCCTCAGGTATAGTAACACTCTCCAGTTTGTTTACTGGGACAAGGTGTTACTTGCTATGTTGTGACACATGGGAGCTCTCAGGTATAGTAACACTCTCCAGTTTGTATACTGGGACAAGGTGTTACTTGCTATGTTGTGACACATGTGAGCTCTCAGGTATAGTAACACTCTGCAGTTTGTGTACTGGGACAAGGAGTTACTTGCTATGTTGTGACACATGTGAGCTCTCAGGTATAGTAACACTCTCCAGTTTGTGTACTGGGACAAGGTGTTACTTGCTATGTTGTGACACATGGGAGCTCTCAGGTATAGTAACACTCTCCAGTTTGTGTACTGGGACAAGGTACTACTTGCTATGTTGTGACACATGTGAGCTCTCTGGTAAAGTAACACTCTCCAGTTTGTGTACTGGGACAAGGTATTACTTGCTATGTTGGGACACCTGTGAGCTCTCTGGTAACGTAAAATTCTACAGTTTGTGTACTGGGACGATATGTCACTTGCTATGTTGTGACACATTTGAGCTCTCTGGTAAAGTAACACTCTTCAGTTTGTTTACTGGGACAAGGTGTTACTTGCTATGTTGTGACACATGTGAGCTCTCAGGTAAAGTAACACTCTACAGTTTGTTTACTGGGACAAGGTGTTACTCGATGTGTTGTGACACATGTGAGCTCTCAGGTAAAGTAAAACTCTCCAGTTTGTTTACTGGGACAAGGTGTTACTTGCTATGTTGTGACACATGTGAGCTCTCTGGTAAAGTAACACTCTTCAGTTTGTTTACTGGACCAAGGTGTTACTTGCTATGTTGTGACACATGTGAGCTCTCTGGTAAAGTAACACTCTTCAGTTTGTTTACTGGGACAAGGTGTTACTTGCTATGTTGTGACACATGTGAGCTCTCAGGTAAAGTAACACTCTACAGTTTGTTTACTGGGACAAGGTGTTACTTGCTATGTTGGGACACATGTGAGCTCTCAGGTAAAGTAACACTCTACAGTTTGTTTACTGGGACAAGGTGTTACTTGCTATGTTGTGACACATGTGAGCTCTCAGGTAAAGTAAAACTCTCCAGTTTGTGTCCTGGGACAAGGTGTTACTTGCTATGTTGTGACACATGTGAGCTCTCTGGTAAAGTAACACTCTTCAGTTTGTTTACTGGGACAAGGTGTTACTTGCTATGTTGTGACACATGTGAGCTCTCAGGTAAAGTAACACTCTACAGTTTGTGTACTGGGACAAGGTGTTACTTGACATGTTGTGACACATGTGAGCTCTCTGGTAAAGTAACACTCTTCAGTTTGTGTCACGGGACAAGATGTTACATGACATGTTGTGACACATGTGAGCTCTCTGGTAAAGTAACACTCTTCAGTTTGTGTCACGGGACAAGATGTTACTTGCTATGTTGTGACACATGTGAGCTCTCTGGTAAAGTAACACTCTTCAGTTTGTGTCACGGGACAAGATGTTACTTGACATGTTGTGACACATGTGAGCTCTCAGGTAAAGTAACACTCTACAGTTTGTGTCACGGGACAAGATGTTACTTGCTATGTTGTGACACATGTGAGCTCTCTGGTAAAGTAACACTCTTCAGTTTGTTTACTGGTACAAGGTGTTACTTGCTATGTTGGGACACATGTGAGCTCTCTGGTAACGTAAAACTCTACAGTTTGTGTCACGGGACAAGATGTTACTTGACTTGTTGTGACACATGTGAGCTCTCTGGTAAAGTAACACTCTACAGTTTGTGTCCTGGGACAAGATGTTACTTGATGTGTCGGGACACATGTGAGCTCTCTGGTAAAGTAACACTCTACAGTTTGTGTCCTGGGACAAGGTGTTACTTGCTATGTTGTGACACATGTGAGCTCTCTGGTAAAGTAACACTCTACAGTTTGTGTCCTGGGACAAGATGTTACTTGCTATGTTGTGACACATGTGAGCTCTCTGGTAAAGTAACATTCTACAGTTTGTGTACTGGGACAATATGTTACTTGCTATGTTGTGACACATGTGAGCTCTCTGGTAAAGTAACACTCTACAGTTTGTGTCCTGGGACAAGATGTTACTTGACATGTTGTGACACATGTGAGCTCTCTGGTAAAGTAACACTCTACAGTTTGTGTCACGGGACAAGATGTTACTTGACATGTTGTGACACATGTGAGCTCTCTGGTAAAGTAACACTCTACAGTTTGTGTCCTGGGACAAGATGTTACTTGATGTGTTGGGACACATGTGAGCTCTCTGGTAACGTAAAACTCTACAGTTTGTGTCCTGGGACAAGGTGTTACTAGACATGTTGTGACACATGTGAGCTCTCTGGTAAAGTAACACTCTACAGTTTGTGTACTGGGACAAGGTGTTACTTGATGTGTTGTGACACATGTGAGCTCTCAGGTAAAGTAACACTCTACAGTTTGTGTACTGGGACAAGATGTTACTTGCTATGTTGTCACACATGTGATCTCTCTGGTAAAGTAACACTCTACAGTTTGTGTCCTGGGACAAGATGTTACTTGATGTGTTGTGACAGATTTTAGCTCTCAGGTAAAGTAACACTCTACAGTTTGTGTACTGGGCCAAGGTGGTACTTGATGTGTTGTGACAGATTCTAGCTCTCAGGAAAAGTAACACTCTACAGTTTGTGTCCTGGGACAAGATGTTACTTGCTATGTTGCCACACATTTGAGCTCTCTGGTAAAGTAACACTCCACAGTATGTGTCCTGGGACAAGATGTTACTTGCTATGTTGTGACAGATTTTAGCTCTCAGATAAAGTAATACTCTACAGTTTGTGTCCTGGGACAAGGTGTTACTTGATGTGTTGTGACAGATTTTAACTCTCAGGTAAAGTAACACCCTACAGTTTGTGTCCTGGGACAAGATGTTACTTGATGTGTTGTGACGGATTTCAGCTCTCAGGTAAAGTAACACTCTACAGTTTGTGTCCTGGGACAAGGTGTAACTTGATGTGTTGTGACAGATTTTAGCTCTGAGGTAAAGTAACACTCTACACTTTGTGTCCTGGGACAAGATGTTACTTGATGTGTTTTCACACATGTGAGCTCTGTGGTAAAGTAACACTCTACAGTTTGTGTCCTGGTACAAGATCTTACTTGATGTGTTGTGACAGATTTTAGCTTTCAGGTAAAGTAACAATCTACAGTTTGTGACCTGGGACAAGATGTTACTTGATGTGTTTTCACACATGTGAGCTCTCAGGTAAAGTAAAACTCTCCAGTTTGTTTGCTGGGACAGGTGTTAGTTGCTATGTTATGGCACATGGGAGCTCTCAGGTAAAGTAAAACTCTCCAGTTTGTTTACTGGGACAAGGTGTTACTTGCTATGTTGTGACACTTGGGAGCTCTCAGGTAAAGTAAAACTCTCCAGTTCGTTTACTGAGACAAGGTGTTACTTGCTATATTGTGACACATGGGAGCTCTCAGGTAAAGTAACACTCTCCAGTTTGTTTACTGGGACAAGGTGTTACTTGCTATATTGTGACACATGTGAGCTCTCAGGTAAAGTAAAACTCTCCAGTTTGTTTACTGGGACAAGGTGTTACTTGCTATATTGTGACACATGTGAGCTCTCAGGTAAAGTAAAACTCTCCAGTTTGTTTACTGGGACAAGGTGTTACTTGCTATATTGTGACACATGTGAGCTCTCAGGTAAAGTAAAACTCTCCAGTTTGTTTACTGGGACAAGGTGTTACTTGCTATATTGTGACACATGTGAGCTCTCAGGTAAAGTAACACTCTCCAGTTTGTTTACTGGGACAAGGTGTTACTTGCTATATTGTGACACATGTGAGCTCTCAGGTAAAGTAAAACTCTCCAGTTTGTTTACTGGGACAAGGTGTTACTTGCTTTATTGTGACACATGTGAGCTCTCAGGTAAAGTAAAACTCTCCAGTTCATTTACTGGGACAAGGTGTTACTTGCTATGTTGTGACACTTGGGAGCTCTCAGGTAAAGTAAAACTCTCCAGTTCGTTTACTGGGACATGGTGTTACTTGCTATGTTGAGACACTTGGGAGCTCTCAGGTAAAGTAACACTCTCCAGTTCGTTTACTGGGACAAGGTGTTACTTGCTATGTTGTGACACATGGGAGCTCTCAGGTAAAGGAACATTCTCCAGTTTGTTTACTGGGACATGGTGTTACTTACTATGTTGTGACACATGTGAGCTCTCAGATAAAGTAACACTCTCCAGTTTGTTTACTGGGACATGGTGTTACTTACTATGTTGTGACACATGTGAGCTCTCAGGTAAAGTAAAACTCTCCAGTTTGTTTACTGGGACAAGGTGTTACTTGCTATGTTGTGACACATGTGAGCTCTCAGGTAAAGTAAAACTCTCCAGTTTGTTTACTGGGACAAGGTGTTACTTGCTATCTTGTGACACATGTGAGCTCTCAGGTAAAGTAACACTCTACAGTTTGAGTACTGGGAGAAGGTGTTACTTGATGTGTTGTGACAAATGTGAGCTCTCTGGTTAAGTAACACTCTCCAGTTTGTTTACTGGGACAAGGTGTTACTTGATGTGTTGTGACACATGTGAGCTCTCAGGTAAAGTAAAACTCTCCAGTTTGTGTCCTGGGACAAGGTGTTACTTGCTATGTTGTGACACATGTGAGCTCTCAGGTAAAGTAAAACTCTCCAGTTTGTTTACTGGGACAAGGTGTTACTTGCTATGTTGTCACAAATGTGAGCTCTCAGATAAAGTAACACTCTCCTGTTTGTATCCTGGGACAAGATGTTACTTGATGTGTTGCCACACATGTGAGCTCTCTGGTAAAGTAACACTCCACAGTATGTGTCCTGGGACAAGATGTTACTTGCTATGTTGTGACAGATTTTAGCTCTCAGGTAAAGTAACACCCTACAGTTTGTGTCCTGGGACAAGATGTTACTTGATGTGTTGTGAAAAATTTAACTCTCAGGTAAAGTAACACTCTCCAGTTTGTTTACTGGGACAAGGTGTTACTTGCTATGTTGTGACACATGGGAGCTCTCAGATAAAGTAACACTCTCACGGTTGTGTACTGGGACAAGGTGTTACTTGCTATGTTGTGACACAATGGAATCTCTCAGATAAAGTAACACTCTACAGTTTTTTTACTGGGACAAGGTGTTACTTGCTATGTTGTGACAAATGGGAGCTCTCAGATAAACTATCACTCTACTGTTTGTTTACTGGAAAAGGTGTTACTTGCTATGTTGTGACAAATGAGAGCTCTCAGATAAAGTAACACTCTACGGTTTGTTTACTGGAAAAGGTGTTACTTGCTATGTTATGACACATGGGAGCTCTCAGATATAGTAACACTCTCCAGTTTGTGTACTGGGACATGGTGTTACTTGATGTTTTTTGACACATGTGAGCTCCCAGATAAACTAACACTCTACAGTTTGTGTACTGGGACAAGAATTTGCTTGATGTTTTTTGACACTTGTGAGCTCTCAGGTAAACTAACACTCTACAGTATGTGTAGTGGGATAAGATGTTACCTGATGTTTTTTGATACATGTGAGCTCTCAGGTAAACTAACAATCTACAGTTTGTGTACTGGGACAAGATGTTACTTGATCTTTTTTGACACATGTGAGCTCTCAGGTAAACTAACACTCTCCAGTTTTGTGTACTGGGGCAAGATGTTACTTGATGTTTTTTGACACATGTGAGCTCTCAGATAAACTAACACTCTACAGTTTGTGTACTGGTACAAGATGTTACTTGATGTTTTTGATACATGTGAGCTTTCAGGTAAACTAACACTCTACAGTTTGTATACTGGGACAAGATGTTACTTGATGTTTTTGATACATGTGAGCTCTCAGATAAACTAACACTCTCCAATTTTGTGTACTGGGACAAGATGTTACTTGATGTTTTTTGACACATGTGAGCTCTCAGGTAAACTAACACTCTACAGTTTGTGTACTGGGACAAGATGTTACTTAATGTTTTTTGACACATGTGAGCTCTCAGATAAAGTAACACTCTCCAGTTTGTGTACTGGGACATGGTGTTACTTGCTATGTTGTGACAAATGTGAGCTCTCAGGTAAACTAACACTCTCCAGTTTGTGTACTGGGAATTGGTGTTACTTGCTATGTTGTGACAAATGTGAGCTCTCAGGTAAAGTAACACTCCCCAGTTTGTGTACTGGGACATGGTGTTACTTGCTATGTTGTGAAACATGGGAGCTCTCATGAAAAGTAACACCCTTCAGTTTGTTTACTGGGACAAGGTGTTACTTGCTATGTTGTGAAACATGGGAGCTCTCAGGTAATGTAACACTCTCCGGTTTGTTTACTGGGACAAGTTGTTACTTGCTATGTTGTGACACATGGGAGCTCTCAGGTAAAGTAACACTCTCTAGTTTGTGTATTGGGACAAGGTGTTACTTGCTATGTTGTGACACATGTGAGCTCTCAGATAAAGTAACACTCTCCAGTTTGTGTACTGGGACAAGGAGTTACTTGCTATGTTGTGACACATGTGAGCTCTCAGGTAATGTAGCCCTCTCCAGTTTGTGTACTGGGACAAGGTGTTACTTGCTATGTTGTGACACATGTGAGCTCTCAAGTAAAGTAAAACTCTCCAGTTTGTTTACTGGGACAAGGTGTTACTTGCTATGTTGTGACACATGTGAGCTCTCAGGTAAAGTAAAACTCTCCAGTTTGTTTACTGAGACAAGGTGTTACTTGCTATGTTGTGACACATGTGAGCTCTCAGGTAAGGTAACACTCTACAGTTTGAGTACTGGGAGAAGGTGTTACTTGATGTGTTGTGACAAATGTGAGCTCTCTGGTTAAGTAACACTCTACAGTTTGAGTACTGGGAGAAGGTGTTACTTGATGTGTTGTGACACATGTGAGCTCTCAGGTAATGTAGCCCTCTACAGTTTGTGTCCTGGGACAAGGTGTTACTTGCTATGTTGTGACACATGTGAGCTCTCAGGTAAAGTAAAACTCTCCAGTTTGTTTACTGGGACAAGGTGTTACTTGCTATGTTGTCACAAATGTGAGCTCTCAGATAAAGTAACACTCTTCAGTTTGTGTCCTGGGACAAGATCTTACTTGATGTGTTGCCACACATGTAGGCTCTCTGGTAAAGTAACACTCCACAGTATGTGTCCTGGGACAAGATGTTACTTGATGTGTTGTGACAGATTTTAGCTCTCAGGTAAAGTAACACTCTCCAGTTTGTTTACTGGGACAAGGTGTTACTTGCTATGTTGTGACACATGGGAGCTCTCAGATAAAGTAACACTCTCCAGGTTGTGTACTGGGACAAGGTGTTACTTGCTATGTTGTGATACAATGGAGCTCTCAGATAAAGTAACACTCTACAGTTTGTTTACTGGGACAAGGTGTTACTTGCTGTGTTGTGACAAATGGGAGCTCTCAGATAAACTATCACTCTACTGTTTGTTTACTGGAAAAGGTGTTACTTGCTATGTTGTGACAAATGAGAGCTCTCAGATAAAGTAACACTCTACGGTTTGTTTACTGGAAAAGGTGTTACTTGCTATGTTATGACACATGGGAGCTCTCAGATAAACTAACACTCTACAGTTTGTGTACTGGGACAAGATGTTGCTTGATGTTTTTTGACACTTGTGAGCTCTCAGGTAAACTAACACTCTACAGTATGTGTAGTGGGATAAGATGTTACCTGATGTTTTTTGATACATGTGAATTCTCAGGTAAACTAACAATCTACAGTTTGTGTACTGGGACAAGATGTTACTTGATCTTTTTAGACACATGTGAGCTCTCAGGTAAACTAACACTCTCCAGTTTTGTGTACTGGGAGAAGATGTTACTTGATGTTTTTTGGCACATGTGAGCTCTCAGGTAAACTAACACTCTACAGTTTGTGTACTGGGACAAGATGTTACTTGATGTTTTTGATACATGTGAGCTCTCAGATAAACTAACACTCTACAGTTTGTGTACTGGTACAAGATGTTACTTGATGTTTTTGATACATGTGAGCTCTCAGGTAAACTAACACTCTACAGTTTGTGTACTGGGACAAGATGTTACTTGATGTTTTTGATACATGTGAGCTCTCAGGTAAACTAACACTCTCCAATTTTGTGTACTGGGACAAGATGTTACTTGATGTTTTTTGACACATGTGAGCTCTCAGGTAAACTAACACTCTACAGTTTGTGTACTGGTACAAGATGTTACTTGATGTTTTTGATACATGTGAGCTCTCAGGTAAACTAACACTCTACAGTTTGTGTACTGGGACAAGATGTTACTTGATGTTTTTGATACATGTGAGCTCTCAGGTAAACTAACACTCTCCAATTTTGTGTACTGGGACAAGATGTTACTTGATGTTTTTTGACACATGTGAGCTCTCAGGTAAACTAACACTCTACAGTTTGTGTACTGGGACAAGATGTTACTTAATGTTTTTTGACACATGTGAGCTCTCAGATAAAGTAACACTCTCCAGTTTGTGTACTGGGACATGGTGTTACTTGCTATGTTGTGACAAATGTGAGCTCTCAGGTAAACTAACACTCTCCAGTTTGTGTACTGGGACATGGTGTTACTTGCTATGTTGTGACAAATGTGAGCTCTCAGGTAAACTAACACTCCCCATTTTGTGTACTGGAACATGGTGTTACTTGCTATGTTGTGAAACATGGGAGCTCTCACGAAAAGTAACACCCTTCAGTTTGTTTACTGGGACAAGGTGTTACTTGCTATGTTGTGAAACCTGGGAGCTCTCAGGTAATGTAACACTCTCCGGTTTGTTTACTGGGAGAAGTTGTTACTTGCTATGTTGTGACACATGGGAGCTCTCAGGTAAAGTAACACTCTCCAGTTTGTGTATTCGGACAAGGTGTTACTTGGTATGTTGTGACACATGTGAGCTCTCAGATAAAGTAACACTCTACAGTTTGAGTACTGGGACAAGGTGTTACTTGATGTGTTGTGACAAATGTGAGCTCTCTGGTTAAGTAACACTCTCCAGTTTGTTTACTGGGACAAGGTGTAACTTGCTATGTTGTCACAAATGTGAGCTCTCAGATAAAGTAACACTCTCCAGTTTCTGTACTGGGACAAGGTGTTACTTGATGTGTTATGACACATGTGAGCTCTCTGGTAAAGTAACACTCTCCAGTTTGTGTACTGGGACAAGATGTTACTTGATGTGTTGTGACAAATGTGAGCTCTCTGGTTAAGTAACACTATCCAGTTTGTTTACTGGGACAAGGTGTAACTTCCTATGTTGTGACACATGTGAGCTCTCTGGTAAAGTAACACTCTACAATTTGTGTCCTGGGACAAGATGTTACTTGATGTGTTGGGACACATGTGAGCTCTCTGGTAACGTAAAACCCTACAGTTTGTGTCCTGGGACAAGAAGTTACTTGATGTGTTGTGACAAATGTGAGCTCTCTGGTTAAGTAACACTCTCCAGTTTGTTTACTGGGACAAGGTGTAACTTCCTATGTTGTGACACATGTGATCTCTCTGGTAAAGTAACACTCTACAATTTGTGTCCTGGGACAAGATGTTACTTGATGTGTTAGGACACATGTGAGCTCTCTGGTAACGTAAAACCCTACAGTTTGTGTCCTGGGACAAGATGTTACTTGACATGTTGTGACACATGTGAACTCTCTGGTAAAGTAACACTCTACAGTTTGTGTACTGGGACAAAATGTTACTTGATGTGTTGGGACACATGTGAGCTCTCTGGTAACGTAAAACCCTACAGTTTGTGTCCTGGGACAAGATGTTACTTGACATGTTGTGACACATGTGAGCTCTCTGGTAAAGTAACACTCTACAGTTTGTGTCACGGGACAAGATGTTACTTGACATGTTGTGACACATGTGAGCTCTCTGGTAAAGTAACACTCTACAGTTTGTGTCCTGGGACAAGATGTTACTTGATGTGTTGTGACACATGTGAGCTCTCAGGTAAAGTAACACTCTACAGTTTGTGTACTGGGACAAGGTGTTACTTGATGTGTTGTGACACATGTGAGCTCTCCGGTAAAGTAACACTCTTCAGTTTGTGTACTGGGACAAGGTGTTACTTGCTATGTTGTGACACATGTGAGCTCTCTGGTAAAGTAACACTCCTCAGTTTGTGTACTGGGACAAGGTGTTACTTGCTATGTTGTGACACATGTGAGCTCTCTGGTAAAGTAACACTCTTCAGTTTGTGTACTGGGACATGGTGTTACTTGATGTGTTGTGACACATGGGAGCTCTCAGGAAAAGTAACACTTTACAGTTTGTATACTGGGACATGGTGTTACTTGATGTGTTGTGACAAATGTGGGCTCTCTGGTTAAGTAACACTCTCCAGTTTGTGTACTGGGACATGGTGTTACTTGCTATGTTGTGACACATGGGAGCTCTCAGGTAAAGTAACACTCTCCAGTTTGTGTACTGGGACAAGGTGTTACTCGCTATGTTGTGACACATGTGAGCTCTCAGGTAAAGTAACACTCTACAGTTTGTGTACTGGGACAAGGTGTTACTTGATGCGTTGTGACACATGTGAGCTCTCTGGTAAAGTAACACTCTTCAGTTTGTGTACTGGGACAAGGTGTTACTTGCTATGTTGTGACACATGTGAGCTCTCTGGTAAAGTAACACTCTACAGTTTGTGTACTGGGACAAGGTGTTACTTGCTATGTTGTGACACATGTGAGCTCTCTGGTAAAGTAACACTCTTCAGTTTGTGTACTGGGACAATATGTTACTTGATGTGTTGTGACACATGTGAGCTCTCTGGTAAAGTAACACTCTTCAGTTTGTGTACTGGGACAAGGTGTTACTTGATGTGTTGTGACACATGGGTGCTCTCAGAAAAGTAACACTTTACAGTTTGTATACTGGGACATGGTGTTACTTGCTATGTTGTGACACATGTGAGCTCTCAGGTAAAGTAACACTCTACAGTTTGTATACTGGGACATGGTGTTACTTGCTATGTTGTGACACATGTGAGCTCTCAGGTAAAGTAACACTCTACAGTTTGTATACTGGGACATGGTGTTACTTGCTATGTTGTGACACATGGGAGCTCTCAGGTAAAGTAACACTCTACAGTTTGTGTACTGCAACAAGGTGTTACTTGCTATGTTGTGACACATGTGAGCTATCAGGTATAGTAACACTCTCCAGTTTGTGTACTGGGACATGGTGTTACTTGCTATGTTGTGACACATGGGAGCTCTCAGGTATAGTAACACTCTCCAGTTTGTGTACTGGGACATGGTGTTACTTGCTATGTTGTGACACATGGGAGCTCTCAGGTATAGTAACACTCTCCAGTTTGTGTACTGGGACAAGGTGTTACTTGCTATGTTGTGACACATGTGAGCTCTCAGGTATAGTAACACACTCCAGTTTGTGTACTGGGACAAGGTATTACTTGCTATGTTGTGACACATGGGAGCTCTCAGGTATAGTAACACTCTCCAGTTTGTGTACTGGGACATGGTGTTACTTGCTATGTTGTGACACATGGGAGCTCTCAGGTATAGTAACACTCTCCAGTTTGTGTACTGGGACAAGGTGTTACTTGCTATGTTGTGACACATGGGAGCTCTCAGGTATAGTAACACTCTCCAGTTTGTGTACTGGGACAAGGTGTTACTTGCTATGTTGTGACACATGTGAGCTATCAGGTATAGTAACACTCTCCAGTTTGTGTACTGGGACAAGGTGTTACTTGATGTGTTGTGACACATGGGAGCTCTCAGGAAAAGTAACACTCTCCAGTTTGTGTACTGGGACAAGGTGTTACTTGATATGTTGTGACACCTGTGAGCTCTCAGGTATAGTAACACTCTCCAGTTTGTTTACTGGGACAAGGTGTTACTTGCTATGTTGTGACACATGGGAGCTCTCAGGTATAGTAACACTCTCCAGTTTGTGTACTGGGACATGGTGTTACTTGCTATGTTGTGACACATGGGAGCTCTCAGGTATAGTAACACTCTCCAGTTTGTGTACTGGGACAAGGTGTTACTTGCT
This sequence comes from Deroplatys truncata, assembly GCA_030765065.1. Taxonomy (NCBI): domain Eukaryota; kingdom Metazoa; phylum Arthropoda; class Insecta; order Mantodea; family Mantidae; genus Deroplatys; species Deroplatys truncata. The sequence continues at coordinate 1,690,872 of CM060977.1, read as the reverse complement.
ATGTTGTGACACATGGGAGCTCTCAGGTATAGTAACACTCTCCAGTTTGTGTACTGGGACAAGGTGTTACTTGCTATGTTGTGACACATGTGAGCTATCAGGTATAGTAACACTCTCCAGTTTGTGTACTGGGACAAGGTGTTACTTGATGTGTTGTGACACATGGGAGCTCTCAGGAAAAGTAACACTCTCCAGTTTGTGTACTGGGACAAGGTGTTACTTGATATGTTGTGACACATGTGAGCTCTCAGGTATAGTAACACTCTCCAGTTTGTTTACTGGGACAAGGTGTTACTTGCTATGTTGTGACACATGGGAGCTCTCAGGTATAGTAACACTCTCCAGTTTGTGTACTGGGACAAGGTGTTACTTGCTATGTTGTGAAACATGGGAGCTCTCAGGTATAGTAACACTCTCCAGTTTGTGTACCGGGACAAGGTGTTACTTGCTATGTTGTGACACATGTGAGCTCTCAGGAAAAGTAACACTCTCCAGTTTGTTTACTAGGACAAGGTGTTACTTGCTATGTTGTGACACATGTGAGCTCTCAGGAAAAGTAACACTCTCCAGTTTGTTTACTGGGACAAGGTGTTACTTGCTATGTTGTGACACATGTGAGCTCTCAGGTAAAGTAACACTCTTCAGTTTGTTTACTGGGACAAGGTGTTACTTGCTATGTTGTGACACATGGGAGCTCTCAGGTATAGTAACACTCTCCAGTTTGTGTACTGGGACAAGGTATTACTTGCTATGTTGTGACACATGTGAGCTCTCTGGTAAAGTAACACTCTCCAGTTTGTGTACTGGGACATGGTTTTACTCTCTATGTTGTGACACAGGGGAGCTCTCAGGTAAAGTAACACTCTTCAGTTTGTGTACTGGGACAAGGTATTACTTGCTATGTTGGGACACCTGTGAGCTCTCTGGTAACGTAAAACTCTACAGTTTGTGTACTGGGACAAGATGTTACTTGCTATGTTGTGACACATGTGAGCTCTCTGGTAAAGTAACACTCTACAGTTTGTGTACTGGGACAATATGTTACTTGCTATGTTGTGACACATGGGAGCTCTCAGGAATAGTAACACTCTCCAGTTTGTGTACTGGGACAAGGTGTTACTTGCTATGTTGTGACACATGTGAGCTCTCAGGAAAAGTAACACTCTCCAGTTTGTGTACTGGGACAAGGTGTTACTTGATGTGTTGTGACACATGGGAGCTCTCAGGAAAAGTAACACTCTCCAGTTTGTGTACTGGGACAAGGTGTTACTTGCTATGTTGTGACACATGTGAGCTCTCAGGTAAAGTAAAACTCTCCAGTTTGTTTACTGGGACAAGATGTTACTTGCTATGTTGTGACACTTGGGAGCTCTCAGGTAAAGTAAAACTCTCCAGTTTGTTTACTGGGACAAGGTGTTACTTGCTATATTGTGACACATGTGAGCTCTCAGGTAAAGTAAAACTCTCCAGTTTGTTTACTGGGACAAGGTGTTACTTGCTATGTTGTGACACTTGGGAGCTCTCAGGTAAAGTAAAACTCTCCAGTTTGTTTACTGGGACAAGGTGTTACTTGCTTTATTGTGACACATGTGAGCTCTCAGGTAAAGTAAAACTCTCCAGTTCGTTTACTGGGACAAGGTGTTACTTGCTATGTTGTGACACTTGGGAGCTCTCAGGTAAAGTAAAACTCTCCAGTTCGTTTACTGGGACATGGTGTTACTTGCTATGTTGTGACACTTGGGAGCTCTCAGGTAAAGTAACACTCTCCAGTTCGTTTACTGGGACAAGGTGTTACTTGCTATGTTGTGACACATGGGAGCTCTCAGGTAAAGTAACACTCTCCAGTTTGTTTACTGGGACAAGGTGTTACTTGCTATGTTGTGACACATGGGAGCTCTCAGGTAAAGTAACACTCTCCAGTTTGTTTACTGGGACATGGTGTTACTTACTATGTTGTGACACATGTGAGCTCTCAGATAAAGTAACTCTCTCCAGTTTGTTTACTGGGACATGGTGTTACTTACTATGTTGTGACACATGTGAGCTCTCAGGTAAAGTAAAACTCTCCAGTTTGTTCACTGGGACAAGGTGTTACTTGCTATGTTGTGACACATGTGAGCTCTCAGGTAAAGTAAAACTCTCCAGTTTGTTTACTGGGACAAGGTGTTACTTGCTATGTTGTGACACATGTGAGCTCTCAGGTAAAGTAAAACTCTCCAGTTTGTTTACTGGGACAAGATGTTACTTGATGTGTTGCCACACATGTGAGCTCTCTGGTAAAGTAACACTCCACAGTATGTGTCCTGGGACAAGATGTTACTTGCTATGTTGTGACAGATTTTAGCTCTCAGGTAAAGTAACACCCTACAGTTTGTGTCCTGGGACAAGATGTTACTTGATGTGTTGTGAAAAATTTAACTCTCAGGTAAAGTAACACTCTCCAGTTGGTTTACTGGGACAAGGTGTTACTTGCTATGTTGTGACACATGGGAGCTCTCAGATAAAGTAACACTCTCACGGTTGTGTACTGGGACAAGGTGTTACTTGCTATGTTGTGACACAATGGAGCTCTCAGATAAAGTAACACTCTACAGTTTTTTTACTGGGACAAGGTGTTACTTGCTATGTTGTGACAAATGGGAGCTCTCAGATAAACTATCACTCTACTGTTTGTTTACTGGAAAAGGTGTTACTTGCTATGTTGTGACAAATGAGAGCTCTCAGATAAAGTAACACTCTACGGTTTGTTTACTGGAAAAGGTGTTACTTGCTATGTTATGACACATGGGAGCTCTCAGATAAAGTAACACTCTCCAGTTTGTGTACTGGGACATGGTGTTACTTGATGTTTTTTGACACATGTGAGCTTTCAGATAAACTAACACTCTACAGTTTGTGTACTGGGACAAGAATTTGCTTGATGTTTTTTGACACTTGTGAGCTCTCAGGTAAACTAACACTCTACAGTATGTGTAGTGGGATAAGATGTTACCTGATGTTTTTTGATACATGTGAGCTCTCAGGTAAACTAACAATCTACAGTTTGTGTACTGGGACAAGATGTTACTTGATCTTTTTTGACACATGTGAGCTCTCAGGTAAACTAACACTCTCCAGTTTTGTGTACTGGGGCAAGATGTTACTTGATGTTTTTTGACACATGTGAGCTCTCAGATAAACTAACACTCTACAGTTTGTGTACTGGTACAAGATGTTACTTGATGTTTTTGATACATGTGAGCTTTCAGGTAAACTAACACTCTACAGTTTGTATACTGGGACAAGATGTTACTTGATGTTTTTGATACATGTGAGCTCTCAGATAAACTAACACTCTCCAATTTTGTGTACTGGGACAAGATGTTATTTGATGTTTTTTGACACATGTGAGCTCTCAGGTAAACTAACACTCTACAGTTTGTGTACTGGGACAAGATGTTACTTAATGTTTTTTGACACATGTGAGCTCTCAGATAAAGTAACACTCTCCAGTTTGTGTACTGGGACATGGTGTTACTTGCTATGTTGTGACAAATGTGAGCTCTCAGGTAAACTAACACTCTCCAGTTTGTGTACTGGGACATGGTGTTACTTGCTATGTTGTGACAAATGTGAGCTCTCAGGTAAAGTAACACTCCCCAGTTTGTGTACTGGGACATGGTGTTACTTGCTATGTTGTGAAACATGGGAGCTCTCATGAAAAGTAACACCCTTCAGTTTGTTTACTGGGACAAGGTGTTACTTGCTATGTTGTGAAACATGGGAGCTCTCAGGTAATGTAACACTCTCCGGTTTGTTTACTGGGACAAGTTGTTACTTGCTATGTTGTGACACATGGGAGCTCTCAGGTAAAGTAACACTCTCTAGTTTGTGTATTGGGACAAGGTGTTACTTGCTATGTTGTGACACATGTGAGCTCTCAGATAAAGTAACACTCTCCAGTTTGTGTACTGGGACAAGGAGTTACTTGCTATGTTGTGACACATGTGAGCTCTCAGGTAATGTAGCCCTCTCCAGTTTGTGTACTGGGACAAGGTGTTACTTGCTATGTTGTGACACATGTGAGCTCTCAGGTAAAGTAAAACTCTCCAGTTTGTTTACTGGGACAAGGTGTTACTTGCTATGTTGTGACACATGTGAGCTCTCAGGTAAAGTAAAACTCTCCAGTTTGTTTACTGAGACAAGGTGTTACTTGCTATGTTGTGACACATGTGAGCTCTCAGGTAAGGTAACACTCTACAGTTTGAGTACTGGGAGAAGGTGTTACTTGATGTGTTGTGACAAATGTGAGCTCTCTGGTTAAGTAACACTCTACAGTTTGAGTACTGGGAGAAGGTGTTACTTGATGTGTTGTGACACATGTGAGCTCTCAGGTAATGTAGCCCTCTACAGTTTGTGTCCTGGGACAAGGTGTTACTTGCTATGTTGTGACACATGTGAGCTCTCAGGTAAAGTAAAACTCTCCAGTTTGTTTACTGGGACAAGGTGTTACTTGCTATGTTGTCACAAATGTGAGCTCTCAGATAAAGTAACACTCTCCAGTTTGTGTCCTGGGACAAGATCTTACTTGATTTGTTGCCACACATGTAGGCTCTCTGGTAAAGTAACACTCCACAGTATGTGTCCTGGGACAAGATGTTACTTGCTATGTTGTGACAGATTTTAGCTCTCAGGTAAAGTAACACCCTACAGTTTGTGTCCTGGGACAAGATGTTACTTGATGTGTTGTGACAGATTTTAGCTCTCAGGTAAAGTAACACTCTCCAGTTTGTTTACTGGGACAAGGTGTTACTTGCTATGTTGTGACACATGGGAGCTCTCAGATAAAGTAACACTCTCCAGGTTGTGTACTGGGACAAGGTGTTACTTGCTATGTTGTGACACAATGGAGCTCTCAGATAAAGTAACACTCTACAGTTTGTTTACTGGGACAAGGTGTTACTTGCTGTGTTGTGACAAATGGGAGCTCTCAGATAAACTATCACTCTACTGTTTGTTTACTGGAAAAGGTGTTACTTGCTATGTTGTGACAAATGAGAGCTCTCAGATAAAGTAACACTCTACGGTTTGTTTACTGGAAAAGGTGTTACTTGCTATGTTATGACACATGGGAGCTCTCAGATAAACTAACACTCTACAGTTTGTGTACTGGGACAAGATGTTGCTTGATGTTTTTGACACTTGTGAGCTCTCAGGTAAACTAACACTCTACAGTATGTGTAGTGGGATAAGATGTTACCTGATGTTTTTTGATACATGTGAATTCTCAGGTAAACTAACAATCTACAGTTTGTGTACTGGGACAAGATGTTACTTGATCTTTTTAGACACATGTGAGCTCTCAGGTAAACTAACACTCTCCAGTTTTGTGTACTGGGAGAAGATGTTACTTGATGTTTTTTGGCACATGTGAGCTCTCAGGTAAACTAACACTCTACAGCTTGTGTACTGGGACAAGATGTTACTTGATGTTTTTGATACATGTGAGCTCTCAGATAAACTAACACTCTACAGTTTGTGTACTGGTACAAGATGTTACTTGATGTTTTTGATACATGTGAGCTCTCAGGTAAACTAACACTCTACAGTTTGTGTACTGGGACAAGATGTTACCTGATGTTTTTGATACATGTGAGCTCTCAGGTAAACTAACACTCTCCAATTTTGTGTACTGGGACAAGATGTTACTTGATGTTTTTTGACACATGTGAGCTCTCAGGTAACCTAACACTCTACAGTTTGTGTACTGGTACAAGATGTTACTTGATGTTTTTGATACATGTGAGCTCTCAGGTAAACTAACACTCTACAGTTTGTGTACTGGGACAAGATGTTACTTGATGTTTTTGATACATGTGAGCTCTCAGGTAAACTAACACTCTCCAATTTTGTGTACTGGGACAAGATGTTACTTGATGTTTTTTGACACATGTGAGCTCTCAGGTAAAGTAACACTCTCCAGTATGTGTACTGGGACATGGTGTTACTTGCTATGTTGTGACAAATGTGAGCTCTCAGGTAAACTAACACTCTCCAGTTTGTGTACTGGGACATGGTGTTACTTGCTATGTTGTGACAAATGTGAGCTCTCAGGTAAACTAACACTCCCCATTTTGTGTACTGGGACATGGTGTTACTTGCTATGTTGTGAAACATGGGAGCTCTCACGAAAAGTAACACCCTTCAGTTTGTTTACTGGGACAAGGTGTTACTTGCTATGTTGTGAAACCTGGGAGCTCTCAGGTAATGTAACACTCTCCGGTTTGTTTACTGGGAGAAGTTGTTACTTGCTATGTTGTGACACATGGGAGCTCTCAGGTAAAGTAACACTCTCCAGTTTGTGTATTGGGACAAGGTGTTACTTGGAATGTTGTGACACATGTGAGCTCTCAGATAAAGTAACACTCTACAGTTTGAGTACTGGGACAAGGTGTTACTTGATGTGTTGTGACAAATGTGAGCTCTCTGGTTAAGTAACACTCTCCAGTTTGTTTACTGGGACAAGGTGTAACTTGCTATTTTGTCACAAATGTGAGCTCTCAGATAAAGTAACACTCTCCAGTTTGTGTACTGGGACAAGGTGTTACTTGATGTGTTATGACACATGTGAGCTCTCTGGTAAAGTAACACTCTCCAGTTTGTGTACTGGGACAAGATGTTACTTGATGTGTTGTGACAAATGTGAGCTCTCTGGTTAAGTAACACTCTCCAGTTTGTTTACTGGGACAAGGTGTAACCTCCTATGTTGTGACACATGTGAGCTCTCTGGTAAAGTAACACTCCACAATTTGTGTCCTGGGACAAGATGTTACTTGATGTGTTGGGACACATGTGAGCTCTCTGGTAACGTAAAACCCTACAGTTTGTGTCCTGGGACAAGAAGTTACTTGATGTGTTGTGACAAATGTGAGCTCTCTGGTTAAGTAACACTCTCCAGTTTGTTTACTGGGACAAGGTGTAACTTCCTATGTTGTGACACATGTGATCTCTCTGGTAAAGTAACACTCTACAATTTGTGTCCTGGGACAAGATGTTACTTGATGTGTTGGGACACATGTGAGCTCTCTGGTAACGTAAAACCCTACAGTTTGTGTCCTGGGACAAGATGTTACTTGACATGTTGTGACACATGTGAACTCTCTGGTAAAGTAACACTCTACAGTTTGTGTACTGGGACAAAATGTTACTTGATGTGTTGGGACACATGTGAGCTCTCTGGTAACGTAAAACCCTACAGTTTGTGTCCTGGGACAAGATGTTACTTGACATGTTGTGACACATGTGAGCTTTCTGGTAAAGTAACACTCTACAATTTGTGTCCTGGGACAAGATGTTACTTGATGTGTTGTGACACATGTGAGCTCTCAGGTAAAGTAACACTCTACAGTTTGTGTACTGGGACAAGGTGTTACTTGATGTGTTGTGACACATGTGAGCTCTCTGGTAAAGTAACACTCTTCAGTTTGTGTACTGGGACAAGGTGTTACTTGCTATGTTGTGACACATGTGAGCTCTCTGGTAAAGTAACACTCTTCAGTTTGTGTACTGGGACAAGGTGTTACTTGCTATGTTGTGACACATGTGAGCTCTCTGGTAAAGTAACACTCTTCAGTTTGTGTACTGGGACATGGTGTTACTTGATGTGTTGTGACACATGGGAGCTCTCAGGAAAAGTAACACTTTACAGTTTGTATACTGGGACATGGTGTTACTTGATGTGTTGTGACAAATGTGGGCTCTCTGGTTAAGTAACACTCTCCAGTTTGTGTACTGGGACATGGTGTTACTTGCTATGTTGTGACACATGTGAGCTCTCAGGTAAAGTAACACTCTCCAGTTTGTGTACTGGGACAAGGTGTTACTCGCTATGTTGTGACACATGTGAGCTCTCAGGTAAAGTAACACTCTACAGTTTGTGTACTGGGACAAGGTGTTACTTGCTATGTTGTGACACATGGGAGCTCTCAGGTATAGTAACACTCTCCAGTTTGTGTACTGGGACAAGGTGTTACTCGCTATGTTGTGACACATGTGAGCTCTCAGGTAAAGAAACACTCTACAGTTTGTGTACTGGGACAAGGTGTTACTTGATGTGTTGTGACACATGTGAGCTCTCTGGTAAAGTAACACTCTTCAGTTTGTGTACTGGGACAAGGTGTTACTTGCTATGTTGTGACACATGTGAGCTCTCTGGTAAAGTAACACTCTTCAGTTTGTGTACTGGGACAAGGTGTTACTTGCTATGTTGTGACACATGTGAGCTCTCTGGTAAAGTAACACTCTTCAGTTTGTGAACTGGGACAATATGTTACTTGATGTGTTGTGACACATGGGAGCTCTCAGGAAAAGTAACACTTTACAGTTTGTGTACTGGGACAAGGTGTTACTTGCTATGTTGTGACACATGTGAGCTCTCTGGTAAAGTAACACTCTTCAGTTTGTGTACTGGGACAATATGTTACTTGATGTGTTGTGACACATGTGAGCTCTCTGGTAAAGTAACACTCTTCAGTTTGTGTACTGGGACAAGGTGTTACTTGCTATGTTGTGACACATGTGAGCTCTCTGGTAAAGTAACACTCTTCAGTTTGTGTACTGGGACAATATGTTACTTGATGTGTTGTGACACATGTGAGCTCTCTGGTAAAGTAACACTCTTCAGTTTGTGTACTGGGACAATATGTTACTTGATGTGTTGTGACACATGGGAGCTCTCAGGTAAAGTAACTATCTACAGTTTGTGTACTGGGACAAGGTGTTACTTGATGTGTTGTGACACATGGGAGCTCTCAGGTATAGTAACACTCTACAGTTTGTATACTGGGACATGGTGTTACTTGCTATGTTGTGACACATGTGAGCTCTCAGGTATAGTAACACTCTACAGTTTGTATACTGGGACAAGGTGTTACTTGATGTGTTGTGACACATGGGAGCTCTCAGGTAAAGTAACACTCTACAGTTTGTATACTGGGACAAGGTGTTACTTGCTATGTTGTGACACATGTGAGCTCTCAGGTAAAGTAACACTCTACAGTTTGTGTACTGGGACAAGGTGTTACTTGATGTGTTGTGACACATGGGAGCTCTCAGGTATAGTAACACTCTACAGTTTGTATACTGGGACATGGTGTTACTTGATGTGTTGTGACACATGGGAGCTCTCAGGTATAGTAACACTCTACAGTTTGTGTACTGGGACAAGGTGTTACTTGATGTGTTGTGACACATGGGAGCTCTCAGGAAAAGTAACACTTTACAGTTTGTATACTGGGACATGGTGTTACTTGCTATGTTGTGACACATGTGAGCTCTCAGGTAAAGTAACACTCTACAGTTTGTATACTGGGACATGGTGTTACTTGCTATGTTGTGACACATGTGAGCTCTCAGGTAAAGTAACACTCTACAGTTTGTATACTGGGACATGGTGTTACTTGCTATGTTGTGACACATGTGAGCTCTCAGGTAAAGTAACACTCTACAGTTTGTATACTGGGACATGGTGTTACTTGCTATGTTGTGACACATGGGAGCTCTCAGGTAAAGTAACACTCTACAGTTTGTGTACTGCGACAAGGTGTTACTTGCTATGTTGTGACACATGTGAGCTCTCAGGTATAGTAACACTCTCCAGTTTGTGTACTGGGACAAGGTGTTACTTGCTATGTTGTGACACATGGGAGCTCTCAGGTATAGTAACACTCTCCAGTTTGTGTACTGGGACAAGGTGTTACTTGCTATGTTGTGACACATGTGAGCTCTCAGGTATAGTAACACTCTCCAGTTTGTGTACTGGGACAAGGTGTTACTTGATGTGTTGTGACACATGGTTGCTCTCAGGAAAAGTAACACTCTCCAGTTTGTGTACTGGGACAAGATGTTACTTGAATTGTTATGACACATGCGAGCTCTCTGGTAAAGTAATACTCTACAGTTTGTGTACTGGGACAAGGTGTTACTTGATGTGTTGTGACACATGTGAGCTCTCAGGTAAAGTAACACTCTACAGTTTGTGTACTGGGACAAGATGTTACTTGCTATGTTGTCACACATGTGAGCTCTCTGGTAAAGTAACACTCTACAGTTTGTGTCCTGGGACAAGATGTTACTTGATGTGTTGTGACAGATTTTAGCTCTCAGGTAAAGTAACACTCTACAGTTTGTGTACTGGGCCAAGGTGTTACTTGATGTGTTGTGACAGGTTCTAGCTCTCAGGTAAAGTAACACTCTACAGTTTGTGTCCTGGGACAAGATGTTACTTGCTATGTTGCCACACATGTGAGCTCTCTGGTAAAGTAACACTCCACAGTATGTGTCCTGGGACAAGATGTTACGTGCTATGTTGTGACAGATTTTAGCTCTCAGATAAAGTAATACTCTACAGTTTGTGTCCTGGGACAAGGTGTTACTTGATGTGTTGTGACAGATTTTAGCTCTCAGGTAAAGTAACACCCTACAGTTTGTGTCCTGGGACAAGATGTTACTTGATGTGTTGTGACAGATTTCAGCTCTCAGGTAAAGTAACACTCTACAGTTTGTGTCCTGGGACAAGGTGTAACTTGATGTGTTGTGACAGATTTTAGCTCTGAGGTAAAGTAACACTCTACACTTTGTGTCCTGGGACAAGATGTTACTTGATGTGTTTTCACACATGTGAGCTCTGTGGTAAAGTAACACTCTACAGTTTGTGTCCTGGTACAAGATCTTACTTGAAGTGTTTTCACACATGTGAGCTCTGAGGTAAAGTAACACTCTACACTTTGTGTCCTGGGACAAGATGTTACTTGATGTGTTTTCACACATGTGAGCTCTGTGGTAAAGTAACACTCTACAGTTTGTGTCCTGGTACAAGATCTTACTTGATGTGTTTTCACACATGTGAGCTCTGAGGTAAAGTAACACTCTACACTTTGTGTCCTGGGACAAGATGTTACTTGATGTGTTTTCACACATGTGAGCTCTGTGGTAAAGTAACACTCTACAGTTTGTGTCCTGGGACAAGATGTTACTTGATGTGTTGTGACAGATTTTAGCTTTCAGGTAAAGTAACAATCTACAGTTTGTGACCTGGGACAAGATGTTACTTGATGTGTTTTCACACATGTGAGCTCTCAGGTAAAGTAAAACTCTCCAGTTTGTTTGCTGGGACAGGTGTTAGTTGCTATGTTATGGCACATGGGAGCTCTCAGGTAAAGTAAAACTCTCAGGTTTGTGTACTGGGACAAGATGTTACTTGATGTTTTTGATACATGTGAGTTCTCTGATAACCTACACTCTACAGTTTGTGTACTGGGACAAGATGTTACTTGATGTTTTTGATACATGTGAGCTCTCAGGTAAAGTAACACTCTCCAGTTTGTGTACTGGTACATGAAGTTACTTGCTATGTTGTGACAAATGTGAGCTCTCAGATAAACTAACACTCTCCAGTTTGTGTACTTGGATATGATGTTACTTGCTATGTTGTAACAAATGTGAGCTCTCAGATAAAGTAACACTTTCCAGTTTGTGTACTGGGACATGGTGTTACTTGCTATGTTGTGACAAATGTGAGCTCTCAGGTAAAGTAACACTTTCCAGTTTGTGTACTGGGACAAGGTGTTACTTGATGTGTTGTGACAAATGTGAGCTCTCAGGTAAAGTAACACTTTCTAATTTGTGTACTGGGACAAGGTGTTACTTGATTTGTTGTGACACATGGGAGCTCTCAGGTAAAGTAACACTTTCCACTTTGTGTACTGGTACAAGGCGTTACTTGATTTGTTGTGACACATGGGAGCTCTCTGGTGAAGTAACACTTTCCAGTTTGTGTACTTGTACAAGGTGTTACTTGATGTGTTGTGACAAATGTGAACTCTCAGTTAAAGTAACACTTTCCAGTTTGTTTACTGGGGCAAGGTGTTACTTGATTTGTTGTGACACATGGGAGCTCTCAGGTAAAGTAACACTTTCCAGTTTTTGTACTGGGACAAGATGTTCCTTGATGTGTTGTGACAAACGTGAGCTGTCAGGTAAAGTCACACTCTCCAGTTTGTGTACTGGGACATGGTGTTACTTGATTTGTTGTGACACATGGGGGCTCTCTGGTAAAGTAACACTCTCCAGTTTGTGTATTGGGACATGGTGTTACTTGATTTGTTGTGACAAATGTGAGCTATCAGGTAAAGTAACACTTTCCAGTTTGTGTACTGGGACAAGATGTTACTTGATGTGTTGTGACAAATGTGAGCTCTCAGGTAGAGTAAAACTTTCCAGTTTGTGTACTGGGACAAGGTGTTACTTGATGTGTTGTGACAAATGTGAGCTCTCAGGTAAAGTAACACTTTCCACTTTGTGTACTGGTACAAGATGATACTTGATTTGTTGTGACACATGGGAGCTCTCTGGTAAAGTAACACTTTCCAGTTTGTGTACTTGGACAAGGTGTTACTTGATGTGTTGTGACAAATGTGAGCTCTCAGGTAAAGTAACACTTTCCAGTTTGTTTACTGGGACAAGGTGTTACTTGATTTGTTGTGACACATGGGAGCTCTCAGGTAAAGTATCACTTTCCAGTTTGTTTACTGGGACAAGGTGTTACTTGATTTGTTGTGACAAATGTGAGCTCTCAGGTAAAGTAACACTTTCCAGTTTGTGTACTGGGACAAGGTGTTACTTGATGTGTTGTGACAAATGTGAGCTCTCAGGTAAAGTAACAGTTTCTAGTTTGTGTACTGGGACAAGGTGTTACTTGATTTGTTGTGACAAATGTGAGCTCTCAGGTAAAGTAACACTTTCCAGTTTGTGTACTGGGACAAGGTGTTACTTGATGTGTTGTGACAAATGTGAGCTCTCAGGTAAAGTAACACTTTCCAGTTTGTGTACTGGGACAAGGTGTTACTTGATTTGTTGTGACACATGGGAGCTCTCTGGTAAAGTAACACTTTCCAGTTTGTGTACTGGGACAAGGTGTTACTTGATTTGTTGTGACACATGGGAGCTCTCAGGTAAAGTAACACTTTCCACTTTGTGTACTGTAACGGTATTAATGTTACAAATGTGTTTAACATTATTATAGCACCACGTTTGGAAGCCAATTATGCGACGGAAATGTTGCTTACGTAATATTTATAGCGTAAGTTATTAGAACTTGTAGATCATATGTTGTGCTGCTTTACTTCACGCGTTGCCATCTTGTGACGTCATTCGTTGTTTGGTTATGTAGCTCCATCTGGCGTAGCAATTTGCATCAGTTTTGAAATAATTCACTTTAAATGTTCTCCGGCTAGCTATTTAGGTCGAGAATGTATCTCTTGCAGGGTGTGAATCGGAAAGGAATCTTTTATCCAGAAATGATACTGATGAAGAAATTGGTTTTATAACTTTTATTGTCGAACACGTTCACAAACACTTTTACATATGGATCTGGATACTCGCCAAACTGAAACTGTTTGTAATAACTTCTTATTTATCACTTTTAACTCGCATACTTCAACTTTATGTAATTTTTTTAAATGTATAATACTTTATAATAATCTCGTAATTCTGCTGCGTGTAACTTGGCGAAATGAATGAACTGAGAGACCGACGTGTAGAGTACTGAGAATTCTGTTGAACTGGGGGGACAAGCTACCTCGAACCCACACTATTTATAGGCCTGCATCAAGATACGCCTAAAGATTATAAATGAACTGCTATTGGCTAATAAAACGCGCCAACATTAGCGTCTATTTTAATATCCAATGAAAACCACTAATACATATTACTTTAGGAAATGTTCTAGAAGCTTCTATCGAAACCGCGCGAAATATTACGTAACTTCCTTGTTCCCGGTAATGATAAACAACTCACCCCATCGCTGCATTATTGCGTTATTGTTGACAGTTTCAGTAAAGCCGTATATTATTATTTACCAATAATAATTACAATTAATAAACCTCTGAAATCAATGTCACATAAAAATACATATTCATATTACTATCATTAATTACATTTAAGTAATTTGTGAGACAAATTACCGTATCAGTACTGGTACAAGATGTTACTTGATTTGTTGTGACACATGGGAGCTCTCTGGTAAAGTAACACTTTCCAGTTTGTGTACTTGGACAAGGTGTTACTTGATGTGTTGTGACCAATGTGAGCTCTCAGGTAAAGTAACACTTTCCAGTTTGCTTACTGGGACAGGGTGTTACTTGATTTGTTGTGACACATGGGAGCTCTCAGGTAAAGTAACACTTTCCAGTTTGTGTACGGGGACAAGATGTTACTTGATGTGTTGTGACAAATGTGAGCTCTCAGGTAAAGTAACACTTTCCAGTTTGTGTACTGGGACAAGGTTTTACTTGATGTGTTGTGACAAATGTGAGCTCTCAGGTAAAGTAACACTTTCCAGTTTGTGTACTGGGACAAGGTTTTACTTGATGTGTTGTGACAAATGTGAGCTCTCAGGTAAAGTAACACTTTCTAGTTTGTGTACTGGGACAAGGTGTTTCTTGATTTGTTGTGACACATGGGAGCTCTCAGGTAAAGTAACACTTTCCAGTTTGTGTACTGGTACAAGGTGTTACTTGATTTGTTGTGACACATGGGAGCTCTCAGGTAAAGTAACACTTTCCAGTTTGTGTACTGGGACAAGGTTTTACTTGATTTGTTGTGACACATGGGAGCTCTCAGGTAAAGTAACACTTTCCAGTTTGTGTACTGGTACAAGGTGTTACTTGATTTGTTGTGACACATGGGAGCTCTCAGGTAAAGTAACACTTTCCAGTTTGTGTACTGGGACAAGGTGTTACTTGATTTGTTGTGACACATGGGAGCTCTCAGGTAAAGTAACACTTTCCAGTTTGTGTACTGGGACAAGGTGTTACTTGATGTGTTGTGACAAATGTGAGCTCTCAGGTAAAGTAACACTTTCTAGTTTGTGTACTGGGACAAGGTGTTACTTGATGTGTTGTGACAAATGTGAGCTCTCAGGTAAAGTAACACTTTCCAGTTTGTGTACTGGGACAAGGTGTTACTTGATTTGTTGTGACACATGGGAGCTCTCTGGTAAAGTAACACTTTCCAGTTTGTGTACTGGGACATGGTGTTACTTGCTATGTTGTGACACATGGGAGCTCTCAGGTATAGTAACACTTTCTAGTTTGTGTACTGGGACATGGTGTTACTTGCTATGTTGTGACACATGGGAGCTCTCTGGTAAAGTAACACTTTCTAGTTTGTGTACTGGGACAAGGTGTTTCTTGATTTGTTGTGACACATGGGAGCTCTCTGGTAAAGTAACACTTTCTAGTTTGTGTACTGGGACAAGGTGTTACTTGATTTGTTGTGACACATGGGAGCTCTCTGGTAAAGTAACACTTTCTAGTTTGTGTACTGGGACAAGGTGTTTCTTGATTTGTTGTGACACATGGGAGCTCTCAGGTAAAGTAACACTTTCCAGTTTGTTTACTGGGACAAGGTGTTACTTGATTTGTTGTGACACATGGGAGCTCTCAGGTAAAGTAACACCTTCCAGTTTGTGTACTGGTACAAGGTGTTACTTGATTTGTTGTGACACATGGGAGCTCTCTGGTAAAGTAACACTTTCCAGTTTGTGTACTGGGACAAGGTCTTACTTGCTATATTGTGACAAATGTGAGCTCTCAGGTAAAGTAACACTTTCCAGTTTGTGTACTGGGAAAAGGTGTTACTTGATGTGTTGTGACAAATGTGAGCTCTCAGGTAAAGTAACACTTTCCAGTTTGTGTACTGGTACAAGGTTTTACTTGATTTGTTGTGACACATGGGAGCTCTCAGGTAAAGTAACACTTTCCAGTTTGTGTACTGGGACAAGGTGTTACTTGATGTGTTGTGACAAATGTGAGCTCTCAGGTAAAGTAACACTTTCTAGTTTGTGTACTGGGACAATATATTACTTCATGTTTTTTGGCAATTTAATTGACTGCAGTGTTCCCATTAGCTCAAGGGAGTTTTTGATGTTGTGGCTGTTGAACAATGTTTGAAATAGGTGAAACAACCAGCTGGCAAGGCGATAAGAGGGAGTGTTTATTTAACTGTTGATCAGTCTCATGTAGTTGTCGGGCTTGTGTATTTTGGGGTTGTTCATCTTGATACATGGTATCTGTCTTTTGGGATGATATTGCTGTTATTTATGGCTTTCTCTGTATTTTTGGTTCCAATTGTTGAAGGGATAAATGTTCAAAAGCAGGTATTCTCCCCCTTTCAGCAGTTTCCAGATTCTCTCAGAATAATCAGATTCATTAAAAATGATGATTTTGTTACCCTTATCTGCTTTCAAATATACCATATCCTTATTGTTTAAGAGTTTTGAGGATATTCCTATGGCATGTTTCTGAGTCCTTTATGTGTGACATTTTTCTCAATATTTCTGCACATATATTGTGAATTGTGTATCTGTCATTGCTCAGGTCTGCTGCGGCTATGTTGATGTCAGCCGAGTAGTTATCAGGATTATTGGAAAACTGTCGAGAAGTCTTGAGGCCTTTGTTCAAAAAGTTAGCTCCTGTTTAAGTGAACGGTTAACAACATTGAGGTTGCCCATGTTGAATTTGGCCAGTTTGCATTGGTACAAGTTGTTAAATTTCTTTTTCTGGACTACTGTTTTATGCCTAACTAAAACTCCAGTGCATTCAAAAGTATTTCTTTCCAGATTTTTCCAAATAGTTGTACCTAATGCTTTCAATATTTTCATGTGCAGATCATACAGTTCCAGTTTTCTGCAATTTAATGTAGTGCTTCAATTTCTAACACTTTCTTTTCAGCTGCTGTTTTTTCCCAGCAGTTCTTATTGTATTTTACTATTTTTCAAACGGATTTAGGACAAATGTTTGTTTTAGGCACCACACTTTCTAGCACAGCAGAAAAGATCAACCTCAGGATATTAACATACCACCCAGGTCTCTTTCACAAATCATATCACCCTGGGACCTTACAACAAAATTAGCTTCAAGAATACCATTAAAGCAGAGAAATTTGATTCCATACCGCAGGAATCTATGGGATCCAATGTGAAAATTGCAGGAAGGGGAAAAACAAAGAGGAGCATAGGCACCTACTTGAACGAACACTGACAGTCGCATTTCAGTTCATGAAATATACATCTACATCCAGGAACCTGACAAGCTTCAAATATGGGAGAAGATTTACATAATCTTATAATCTCAGCTTTTAGTAGTTAAAGGATTTATAATATATAATGATCGTCAACTGGTCGGGCTCCAATTCATTTAAGTTTGAAAACTGCATTATAAACTTTGATTGGGCAGAAGCAGATTTAGGTTCATCCACCAGAGGACACTCCAGGCTTTGAACAATATGACTCAAAATACGTGTTCTGCAAAGTAAATAGGTGAGTGAAGCTAATACGAGTGTTCAGGTTGACTGCACTTTCACTAAATGTATTTTATGAACTGCTTTTCCTTGTGTGATTGCGCTTCATTTTGTATAAAGTAATACAGTTTGCAAATGATACAAATACAATTATGAAAGCAACAAAACAAGAGACACTATCAAGAGTAGCCCCAAATTGGTTTAAAAACGTTCAGCTGATAGTAATTACAGAGTAAACTGTTGTAATGCATTTTCACACTTTTCAGAATAAAACTTACAAAGAATCCATAGTTTATCTCAAAAACGTTAGGAACGTAGCACTATCTCTTACCTTTTTGAATGCTAGTAATTAATGTAAATCTTGAAACAATGAGAAATGTTTATTTGCTGATGCCCAATGAATCTTGTATTATGGAATTCTCTTCTGGGGAGTCCACCATAATGTAAAATCTTGGTTAAAGTTAAAAAAAGATTGCAAAGAACAATGATGGGAGTAAATTGAGGGAGAAAACACTTATCTTCCACTAATACATTTCCAACAATGAAACAATCTATGCAGGTACCAACTTGCTGTCAATAAATCATCTTCATCACTGTTACTACTCAAAAGAGCAATTGTATCTAACTTAGGCATGTCATTTTTTATTTATAATGTTAAAATTTAACTGTATGCACTTTTGATGGGTATTGTACATAACATGACTGCTGCTAGTTAAAGGTTTAGTCATGGATTGGGAAGGTTGCGCATAGGAGCGGGAAACTGCACCACTGAGTTTTAACGGAACTGATACAATTGCTAACTGACCAAGATCTGCGCTCATATTAGGAGAAATGCAGTGCAAAAGCAGAACTTGATGGCTCTCCATGTCCAGACAAGACCTTGGACTGGGTAAATCCAAAACTTAGCAGCAGAGGGAGTCAAAATGCAAACACTTACTTGAGCATTACACTAATAACAGGTACAGAAAAACCCCTTTTATGGATAAAAAAAGTTCACAATGGAACAGGACTGCAACTGCCAGGACTTCTGAAGGAGCTCGTGAGTGGGTTACAAAGATCCAGAAGAACCACCATCCTGGCTAAGTGATGGTTTGGTGGGGAGTAGCTACGATGCTGTCACAAAGGTGCATCGGCCGCAGTATACAAAACAACCCTCCTTGAGGTTGAGGTGAAAGACACCACCTTCTTCAAGAATGGCCAAGACTCTGCATCAGCCCATAAGACAAGATCCACTCAATCATGACTTGAGAAAAATGTTCCAGATTTTATTGCTGCCCAAAACTTGCCCTGACTTCAACCCCTTGTATTACAAGCTGTGGCCAGTGCTTGAGGTATTGCTTGTAGTAAAAGGCACCCAAAGAAAACCTTTCTGACAGAACTTATGGCTAGACTAGGTACTAGCACCAGCTTATCTTCTATACATGCCTGGCTCTCGGCCAAGTAAGAGTAGAGTTGTTGCCACATGTGTTGCTATTATAAACAACATTGTGACAGAACTTATTGCTAAACTAGGTACTAGCACCAGCTTTTCTTCTATGCATGCCTGGCTCTCGGCCAAGTAAGAGTAGAGTTGTTGCCACATGTGTTGCTACTATAAACAACATTGTGACAGAACTTATTGCTAAACTAGGTACTAGCACCAACTTTTCTCCTATTCATGTCTGGCTCTCGGCCAAGTAAGAGTAGAGTTGTTGCCACATGTGTTGCTACTATAAACAACATTGTGACAGAACTTATTGCTAAACTAGGTACTAGCACCAGCTTTTCTTCTATGCATGCCTGGCTCTCGGCCAAGTATCAGTAGAGTTGTTGCCACATGTGTTGCTACATTGTTGCTACTATAAACAACATTGTGACAGAACTTATTGCTAAACTAGGTACTAGCACCAGCTTTTCTTCTATGCATGCCTGGCTCTCGGCCAAGTTTCAGTAGAGTTGTTGCTACATTGTTGCTACTATAAACAACTATGTGACAGAACTTATGGCTAGACTAGGTACTAGCACCAGCTTCTCTTATATACAGGGCTGGCTCTCGGTCAAGTTTCAGTAGAGTTGTTGCCACCTGTGTTACTACTATTAACAACTTTGTGACAGCACTTATGGCTAGGCTAGGTACTTTTTTTTAAAGGGGCGGCCCCACACCCGCCGCCCCCGGTGACGATCATCCTCAGAGGCTACATCGTCTCCCCGTGCTGTTAGTTCTAACATGCAACTAGGGGGGGGTGCTTTGTTAGGAGTGACGTGCTAGTGCGTGGAGAAAGATGTGAGTTAAACATGGTCGGGTTCCGCGGAAGCACCCCGGTTAGTAAGTTAAACTACTCATGCGAGCATGCAGAACATGCAAGCGTGTCTGGTTGGGTTTACCGGCGCCAGCCATGGCAAGCCCTGGCTGGCGCTCGGGGGTTAGTATGGGTTAGGTTGGGTGGGAGTGACAGGGATGCGTTAAGAGCTACGGCTTAAATATTAAATGGTATGGCGCGGGTGTTAACGTCATGCAAGTGATCGTAATGAAAGATGTGGCGGGATTTTACCTTTGATTGCCGAGCTGCTGCTGAAGTGTTCCTGTGATGGTGGGTGGCCTATAGACGATTCCTTTATGGGTTGGCGCATTTGGCAGGGGCAGGCCGTTGTTTTAAAGTTCCAGTTCAGCATGGTTTCCTGCAACTTAAGAGTATTAATAGTGTGTGTGAATGTGGCATAGCTATGGAGGTATAAGCCGGTTTAAGTGTTCGAGGATATCTTCAAAGGGTATTTCATCGGACAGGTTGCGGTCAAATAGCGCTAGTGGGCGTTTGTGTTTGTTGATGGTGGTTTCATAGGTGCCTAGTGTTTGTATGAGGCGGTTTGTGCTCTTGGTGCAGTTAGTGTACAGGTCGGCTGCTAGTTTTTTGATGAATTGCTCAATGGTGAGCATCCTGAGTTCTTGGTGTAGGAGTTTGGAAGGTGCAAGTTTGGGCACCCTGGCTATGATACGGAGGATTTTGTTCTGGAGGGATTGGAGCGTATTGATGTGGCTTTTAGCTGCATACCCCCAGACGGGGGCCGCGTAGGTGAGTATGGGTCGGAGTAGCGTTTTGTACAGAGTGAGGCCTAGTCGAATTTGAAGGGTACTGTTGTAGTTGATAAGAGGGTATAGTTTGCATAGCTGCGCATTGCATTTTCTGCGGACGGTAATTACGTGATTTTTCCAGGTGAGGCCCTGGTCCATCTTGATGCCTAAGTAGGTAACAGAGTTAGTCCATGGTATGGGAGTGCCAAATAGTTGTATTGGTGGCAGCGTTCGCGCATGTTGGCGGTGTTTGGCCCGCTTGGTGAAGATTATAGCTTGTGACTTGGTTGGGTTGACTTTAATGCGCCATTTGGTCAGCCATTCCTCATGTGCAGAAAGTGCTCGCTGAAGGTGAGAGTTAATGAATTTTAGGTCACCGGACTGTGCCATTAGTGCGGTGTCGTCTGCATAGAGTGAGAGGAGCGTGTTGTTAGTTTTTGGTATGTCATTCATGTATATTGTGAAGAGGACCGGTCCCAGTACACTTCCCTGGGGGACCCCAGCCCGGACTGGGCGAAGCGTGGAGAGAGAGGAGTTAACAGTGGACTGAAATTTGCGGTTGTGTAGATAGTTGGCAATGAGTTTGAGTGCAGTATCTTGGAAGTTGTATTGGTTGAGTTTACGCAGTAGTCCCTCGTGCCATACCCGGTCGAACGCCCGCTCAAGATCGAGGAATATAGCTCCTGTGGTTTTTCGTGTGTTAAACCCCTGCGTGATGTGTTCAGTGGTGCGGAGGAGTTGCAATGTGGTAGAGTGTTTGGCGCGGAAGCCGAACTGTTCTGGAATTAGGATATTGTGTCGCGCAAGATGTGCATTTAACCGTTTGAGTATGAATTTTTCGAGTAGTTTGCGCAGAGAGTTGAGTAGACTGATGGGTCGGTAGTTGTGAGGGTTCGTGTTGTCTTTGTTCTTTTTAGGAAAGTGTAGAATTTTGGCAGTTTTCCATTGCTCAGGCTAAAATCCTTGGTGTAGGGCAAAGTTGCAGATGTTGGACAGCGCCTGAAGGGCGGCGAGTGGTAAGTGCTTCAGCGCAATGTTAGGAATAGAATCTGGGCCAGGGGCCTTCTTGTTGTGGAGGTGCTTGATCATCCAGGCAAGTTCAGAGGGGCAGGTTTTTCGAAGTTTGTTGTGCGTTTGGCGCGTTCGGAAATCAGTTGTAATTGCCAGGGTGTCTGCGACAAAGGCGTGGTCAATCGGCTGTGGGTTTGGCACGAGGGTTTCTTGGAGAGCGTCTGCAAGGGCTTCAGCTTTCTCCGTGTCTGTGGTCGCTACGCGCTGGTTGTGGTGTAATGGAGGAACAGACATTGGTTGCCTAGTGAGGCATTTGGCTATACGCCAGACGGTTTGGTTTTCTAAATCAAGGTTCGTAAGTGTGGCACTCCATTGGTTTGTAATGTGTTCTGCAGTGCATTCCCTGACTGCAGCATTGAGTCGTCGAAAGTCGTCTAGGTCAGCGTAGTGTCTTGAGCGCTGCCAAGCGCGTCTGGCTCTGTTGCGCTGTGCTGTGAGGCGCTTTAGGTCTGCGGGAGGGGCGGGGCTACGATTGCTCTGGATGCTGATTGGTGCGGCTCGCGATATGGCATATTTAATGGTATTCTCTAGTTCTGCTTCTGAGGTGATGGGCATTAATTCGAGCTGGTCTGTTATGGTGGAGCTAAAGAGTTGCTAGTCGGCCTTGTTGAAGTTGTGGCGCGGTGCTTGAGTGTCGCGGGTAAGGGTGCCTCTAGTGGTTACTATCACTGGCAGGTGGTCTGAGGAAAGGTCATTAATTGTGGTGATCTCAATGTTAAAGGCAATATTTCTGGCAAGTGCTATGTACAGAATGTCTGGGTGCAGGTTTCGGTTGAGCGATACAAAAGTAGGGTCAGTGGGTGCATAGATAATAAAGTCGGACCGGTTCTCGTATTGAAGGAGTTTGTTTCCGGCAGTGTTTGAGGTGCGGCAGTTCCAGAGTGGGTGCTTACAGTTTAGGTCACCCATGAGAAGAACCTGTGGGTGTTGGTTGAGAAGTGCATCCAGGTCGTCTATTTCTAGGTCGCCTGGTGGGTTGTACGCGGAGACTAGCAGTACGCGGGTGTTGTTGATGGTTACAAAAGCAGTTGTCGCTTCGATTCTGATAAGTGGTGGAGGTAGAGCCTGACAGTGGTCTATGCCGCGTTTGATGGCTATTGTTGTGCCCCCGCCGCGGCGGTCGCGGTCTGTGCGGTAGACTAGGTACCCGGGTATGTTGAGTTTGTCTGTAGCATTTAGGTGCGTTTCAGTGAGTAAGGCAATATCTATCTGGTGTTTGATCAGAAAGTTAGTGCACTCGGCTTTCCGACGGCGTATCCCGTTAGCGTTCCAGGTCATTATCCTTAAGCTTTGCAGGGTCGCCATTGAGTTTGTTGAGACGAGTGGCCTGTTCGTGTCCTTAGGTACTTTGTGAAGTCTCAGATTTGGCTGCTGAACATGCTGAAGAAGTCAGCATTTTTCATTATGGTGTGCATATACGAGTCTGGCCTTGCGCTCAGCTCCTGTAGCACAGCTATCGCCCTATCTCTGACCTTCTCCCAGCTTTGGTCTCCATGCTGCATGGAGATGAGGAGAGAATCCGCAGCTGGGGGATAGGTCCCGGATTGGGGCACTGTGTTTCTGTGTGGGCGCGGTGTGTTTGGTTTGTCCACTCGGCGCGGAGTTGTTACACCATCGCCGTCAGTCAGTGGCGCAGCATTGAACGGAAACACTGGCGGATTAGTGCCTGGCATCGAGGCATTA
The DNA here is from genome assembly GCA_030765065.1 of Deroplatys truncata. Lineage (NCBI taxonomy): Eukaryota > Metazoa > Arthropoda > Insecta > Mantodea > Mantidae > Deroplatys > Deroplatys truncata. Next base: position 1,667,732 of record CM060977.1, on the reverse strand, counting down.
TAGATGCCTTGTGTAGTTCCTGTGTCTGCAGTTACAGGGGCATGACGTACATTTTGTTTTGTTGGGGCCGCCTGGGTGTTGTTCCGCTCCTGAACAAAATTAGTGGCACCCGTATGTGCGGCGGGCCTGTAAGAAGGTGCTTGTGTGTTAAGCCTGGAAGTGCGGCTTCTCAACAGTGCCGCTTGCCGGCGATATTCAGGGCAGGAGCGCCAGCGCGCACCATGCCCGTTGTCCCAGCAGAGGGCATCGCCTGTGTTCGATGGGCACCGAACAGGAGGCTGAATCGTGCTCCCCAGCGCATTTTGAGCACATCTTTGTTCTGCTCAGGCATTGTGGCTCAGTGTGCAACAGCAGTTGACAGCTGTTGCACTGCGCGGGGATTTTCGGAGCCATGTAATCCTCTACCCTTACTTTGAAATGTATGACATCAGTGAGGTGTTTCAAAGTGTCCCTATCATCAGGAGAGCGCACCTCCACCATGTATATTGGGAGGAGTGTGCGCTGCCTGTTCATTCTTTTGAGCTGTGTCACTCTGGATGGGTTTATGCCCTTCATGATTAGGTGGTTCGTTATATCTATCTCAGCGTGATCAGCGTATATGGGCTTTAGCACCAGTCTGGGGGTTCGTTCACTGATGCTGCGAGTCATGCTCAAATTTATATTCTTCCCCTGGAGGTACAGAACCAGGGCTCGGTAGTCAGCCGGGGTTCTTGTGCGAACCATGAAGTCGCCAGACAGAGGGGCTCGGGTGATCACAAAGCCCTGTTTCGGATGTTCCCTATCGAAATCAGCCATGAGGCCGCTAATCTGAGAGGAGTGCTGTTTATTGACAAACAGCGGAGGTTGCAGGGTGGTGGTCACCGCATCGGCGTATGTCGGTGCGGTGCCTTCATGGGCAGTGCCGGCAGTGCCCGCGGATGGGCCAGGCGCCGTAGCTATGCCTCTGCCGGTTGTGTCAGTGTGTGTGCTGGTAGTTGCTATGGTAGCGCTTGCCGGTTGGCTGCTGGAGCCGGCTGCTACTACTGCTTGGGCAGGTTGTGCGGCTGAAGGAGTAGTGGTATGGGAACTAGTGCTGGTGGAGAAGGAGACAGAAGGTGTTGACACTGCTGATGGGCGCGACGAGTTGTCGCAAGAATCAGGAGTCGGGGATCGAGGGCTATCAGGTTCTGGGGGGTGCGGATCAGTTTTCGCAGCCGGCTCCCTGGCCTGGGCTTGCCTCCGAGTCATCAGAACCATTTCGGTGTGCTCAGAGTGCTTTCGGCGATTGGTTAAGGTTACTTTGTTACAGTATATTTGGGTGTGCAATGGGGATTTTTTTAAACCTAATTAGAGTACAGAAGGAAGAGGAAGTGTGCCACAGGTGACAAACGCACTATCTGCTCAGGCTATGTCCCTGTGGCAGAGAAAACTGGGTAAGAGGGTGCTTATATGCTAGACAGTAAAGGGGAAAGAAGTAGAAGAGATAAAAGAAGCAACTCGTAGGCGCCAAGAGACGCGAGCACAAGAGGGCCGGAACACGTAATGTGTCGCCGTTGGACCGTATTCCCTAGGGAAACGTTGGCTGTGGCCGTAGTGCTCTACCTAGCGAGGTTGCGGTGTGCCTGAAAGAGAACGTTATGGCCGAAGGATCGCTACTGGTAGCTGCCAGTCGCTCAGAGTTTCTGCAGTAGGCTGCCGGCGGATGGCCAGTGGGTTCCCGGGCGCTAGCTGCCTCCGTCGATCGGGGTCTCGGCGATTCTCTGCAGCGGAGCTCCTCTTCCTCTTGAAGTTCTCTCGTCGGATCCCAGAGCTGGAATCAGGTACTAGTACAAGCTTCTCTTATATACAGGGCTGGCTCTCGGCCAAGTTTCAGTAGAGTTGTTGCCACATGTGTTGCTACATTGTTGCTACTATAAACAACTTTGTGACAGAACTTATGGCTAGACTAGGTACTAGTACCAGCTTCTCTTATATACAGGGCTGGCTCTCGGTCAAGTTTCAGTAGAGTTGTTGCCACATGTGTTGCTACTATAAACAACTATGTGACAGAACTTATGGCTAAACTAGGTACTAGTACCAGCTTCTCTTATATACAGGGCTGGCTCTCGGTCCAGTTTCACTAGAGTTGTTGCCACATGTGTTGCTACTATAAACAACTATGTGACAGAACTTATGGCTAGACTAGGTACTAGCACCAGCTTCTCTTATATACAGGGCTGGCTCTCGGTCCAGTTTCACTAGAGTTGTTGCCACATGTGTTGCTACCATAAACAACTTTGTGATAGAACTTATGGCTAGACTAGGTACTAGCACCAGCTTCTCTTATATACAGGGCTGGCTCTCGGTCCAGTTTCACTAGGGTTGTTGCCACATGTGTTGCTACTATAAAATACTATGTGACATAACTTATGGCTAGATAGGTACTAGCACCAGCTTCTCTTATATACAGGGCTGGCTCTCACTCAAGTTTCAGTAGAGTTGTTGCCACATGTGTTGCTACTATAAACAACTATGTGACAGAACTTATGGCTAGACTAGGTACTTGCACCAGCTTCTCTTATATACAGGGCTGGCTCTCGGTCAAGTTTCAGTAGAGTTGTTGCAACATGTGTTGCTACTATAAACAACTATGTGACAGAACTTATGGCTTGACTTGGTACTAGTACCAGCTTCTCTTATATACAGGGCTGGCTCTCGGTCAAGTATCAGTAGAGTTGTTGCCACATGTGTTGCTACTATAAACAACTTTGTGACAGAACTTATGGCTAGACTAGGTACTAGTACCAGCTTCTCTTATATACAGGGCTGGCTCTCGGTCAAGTATCAGTAGAGTTGTTGCCACATGTGTTGCTACTATAAACAACTATGTGACAGAACTTATGGCTAGACTAGGTACTAGCACCAGCTTCTCTTATATACAGGGCTGGCTCTCGGTCCACTTTCAGTAGAGTTGTTGCCACATGTGTTGCTACTATAAACAACTATGTGACAGAACTTATGGCTAGAGTAGGTACTAGCACCAGCTTCTCTTATATACATGGCTGGCTCTCGCTCAAGTTTCAGTAGAGTTGTTGCCACATGTGTTGCTACTATAAAAACTATGTAACAGAACTTATGGCTAGACTAGGTAATAGTACCAGCTTCTCTTATATACATGGCTGGCTCTCGGCCAAGTTTCAGTAGAGTTGTTGCCACATGTGTTGCTACCATAAACAACTTTGTGATAGAACTCATGGCTAGACTAGGTACTAGTACCAGCTTCTCTTATATACAGGGCTGGCTCTCGGTCACGTTTCAGTAGAGTTGTTGCCACATGTGTTGCTACTATAAACAACTATGTGACAGAACTTATGGCTAGACTAGGTACTAGCACCAGCTTCTCTTATATACAGGGCTGGCTCTCGGTCCAGCTTCACGAGAGTTGTTGCCACATGTGTTGCTACCATAAACAACTTTGTGATAGAACTTATGGCTAGACTAGGTACTAGCACCAGCTTCTCTTATATACAGGGCTGGCTTTCGGTCCAGTTTCACTAGAGTTGTTGCCACATGTGTTGCTACTATAAAATACTATGTGACATAACTTATGGCTAGACTAGGTACTAGCACCAGCTTCTCTTATATACAGGGCTGGCTCTCGCTCAAGTTTCAGTAGAGTTGTTGCCACATGTGTTGCTACTATAAACAACTATGTGACAGAACTTATGGCTAGACTAGGTACTTGCACCAGCTTCTCTTATATACAGGGCTGGCTCTCGGTCAAGTTTCAGTAGAGTTGTTGCCACATGTGTTGCTACTATAAACAACTATGTGACAGAACTTATGGCTTGACTTGGTACTAGTACCAGCCTCTCTTATATACAGGGCTGGCTCTCGGTCAAGTATCAGTAGAGTTCTTGCCACATGTGTTGCTACTATAAACAACTTTGTGACAGAACTTATGGCTAGACTAGGTGCTAGTACCAGCTTCTCTTATATACAGGGCTGGCTCTCGGTCAAGTATCAGTAGAGTTGTTGCCACATGTGTTGCTACTATAAACAACTATGTGACAGAGCTTATGGCTAGACTAGGTACTAGCACCAGCTTCTCTTATATACAGGGCTGGCTCTCGGTCCAGTTTCAGTAGAGTTGTTGCCACATGTGTTGCTACTATAAACAACTATGTGACAGAAATTATGGCTAGACTACGTACTAGCACCAGCTTCTCTTATATACATGGCTGGCTCTCGCTCAAGTTTCAGTAAAGTTGTTGCCACATGTGTTGCTACTATAAAAACTATGTAACAGAACTTATGGCTAGACTAGGTACTAGTACCAGCTTCTCTTATATACATGGCTGGCTCTCGGCCAAGTTTCAGTAGAGTTGTTGCCACATGTGTTGCTACCATAAACAACTTTGTGATAGAACTCATGGCTAGACTAGGTACTAGTACCAACTTCTCTTAAATACAGGGCTGGCTCTCGGTCACGTTTCAGTAGAGTTGTTGCCACATGTGTTGCTACTATAAACAACTATGTAACAGAACTTATGGCTAGACTAGGTACTAGTACCAGCTTCTGTTATATACAGGGCTGGCTCTCGGTCACGTTTCAGTAGAGTTGTTGTCACATATGTTGCTACATTGTTGTTCCTATAAACAACTTTGTGAGTGAACTTATGGCTACACTAGGTACTAGTACCAGCTTCTCTTATATACATGCCTAGCTATCGGCTAAGTATCAGTAGAGTTGTTGCCACATGTGTTGCTACATTGTTGTTCCTATAAACAACTTTGTGAGTGAACTTATGGCTAGAATACTAGTACCAGCTTCTCTTATATACATGCCTAGCTATCGGCTAAGTATCAGTAGAGTTGTTGCCACATGTGTTGCTACATTGTTGTTCCTATAAACAACTTTGTGAGTGAACTTATGGCTAGACTAAGTACTAGCACCAGCTTCTCTTATATACATGCCTAGCTCTCGGCCAAGTATCAGTAGAGTTGTTGGCACATGTGTTGCTACATTGTTGTTCCTATAAACAACTATGTGACAGAACTTATGGCTAAACTAGGTACTAGTACCAGCTTCTCTTATATACAGGGCTGGCTCTCGTTCAAGTTTCAGTAGAGTTGTTGCCACATGTGTTGCTACTATAAACAACTATGTGACAGAACTTATGACCAAACTAGGTACTAGTACCAGCTTCTCTTATATACAAGGCGGGCTCTCGGTGAAGTTTCATTAGAGTTGTTGCCACATGTGTTGCTACTATAACAACTATGTGACTGAACTTATGGCTAGACTAGGTACTAGTACCAGCTTCTCTTATATACTGGGCTGGCTCTCGCTCAAGTTGCAGTAGAGTTGTTGCCACATGTGTTGCTATTATAAATGACTATGTGACAGAACGTATGGCTAAACTAGGTACTAGTACCAGCTTCTCTTATATACAAGGCTGGCTCTCGATGAAGTTTCAGTAGAGTTGTTGCCACATGTGTTGCTACTATAAAATACTATGTGACATAACTTATGGCTAGACTAGGTACTAGCATCAGCTTCTCTTATATACAGGACTGGCTCTCGCTCAAGTTTCAGTAGAGTTGTTGCCACATGTGTTGCTACTATAAACAACTATGTGACAGAACTTATGGCTAGACTAGGTACTTGCACCAGCTTCTCTTATATACAGGGCTGGCTCTCGGTCAAGTTTCAGTAGAGTTGTTGCCACATGTGTTGCTACTATAAACAACTATGTGACAGAACTTATGGCTTGACTTGGTACTAGTACCAGCTTCTCTTATATACAGGGCTGGCTCTCGGTCAAGTATCAGTAGAGTTCTTGCCACATATGTTGCTACTATAAACAACTTTGTGACAGAACTTATGGCTAGACTAGGTACTAGTACCAGCTTCTCTTATATACAGGGCTGGCTCTCGGTCAAGTATCAGTAGAGTTGTTGCCACATGTGTTGCTACTATAAACAACTATGTGACAGAACTTATGGCTAGACTAGGTACTAGCACCAGCTTCTCTTATATACAGGGCTGGCTCTCGGTCCAGTTTCAGTAGAGTTGTTGCCACATGTGTTGCTACTATAAACAACTATGTGACAGAAATTATGGCTAGACTAGGTACTAGCACCAGCTTCTCTTATATACATGGCTGGCTCTCGCTCAAGTTTCAGTAAAGTTGTTGCCACATGTGTTGCTACTATAAAAACTATGTAACAGAACTTATGGCTAGACTAGGTACTAGTACCAGCTTCTCTTATATACATGGCTGGCTCTCGGCCAAGTTTCAGTAGAGTTGTTGCCACATGTGTTGCTACCATAAACAACTTTGTGATAGAACTCATGGCTAGACTAGGTACTAGTACCAGCTTCTCTTATATACAGGGCTGGCTCTCGGTCACGTTTCAGTAGAGTTGTTGCCACATGTGTTGCTACTATAAACAACTATGTAACAGAACTTATGGCTAGACTAGGTACTAGTACCAACTTCTGTTATATACAGGGCTGGCTCTCGGTCACGTTTCAGTAGAGTTGTTGCCACATGTGTTGCTACTATAAACAACTATGTAACAGAACTTATGGCTAGACTAGGTACTAGTACCAGCTTCTCTTATATACAGGGCTGGCTCTCGGTCACGTTTCAGTAGAGTTGTTGCCACATGTGTTACTACTATAAACAACTATGTAACAGAACTTATGGCTAGACTAGGTACTAGTACCAGCTTCTGTTATATACATGACTGGCTCTCGGCCAACTTTCAGTAGAGTTGTTGCCACATGTGTTGCTACCATAAACAACTTTGTGATAGAACTTATGGCTAGACTAGGTACTAGTACCAGCTTCTGTTATATACATGACTGGCTCTCGGCCAAGTTTCAGTAGACTTGTTGCCACATGTGTTGCTACCATAAAAGACTTTGTGATAGAACTTATGGCTAGACTAGGTACTAGTACCAGCTTCTGTTATATACATGACTGGCTCTCGGCCAAGTTAAGTAGAGTTGTTGCCACATGTGTTGCTACCATAAACAACTTTGTGATAGAACTTATGGCTAGACTAGGTACTAGTACCGGCTTCTCTTATATACATGACTGGCTCTCAGCCAAATATGAGTAGAGTTGCTGCCACATATGTTGCTACATTGTTGCTACTATAAACAACTTTGTAACAGAACTTATAGCTAGACTAGATTCCAGTACCTGCTTCTCTTATATACAGGTCTTGCTCTCGGCCAAGTATCTGTAGAATTGTTGCCACATGTGTTGCTACATTGTTGCTACTATAAACAACTTTGTGACAGAACTTATAGCTAGACTAGGTACTAGTACCGGCTTGTCTTATACACATGCCTGGCTCGTGTCCAAGTGTCTGTAGAGTTGTTGCCACATGTGTGTTGCTACTAAAAACATCTTGCGACAGAACTTATGGCTAGGTTAGGTATTAGAACAAGCTTCTCTTATATACAGGGCTGGCTCTCGTCCAAGTATCAGTAGAGTTGTTGCCACATGTGTGTTGCTACTATAAACAACTTTGTGACAGAACTTATGGCTAGGTTAGGTATTAGAACAAGCTTCTCTTATATACAGGGCTAGCTCTCGCCCAAGTATCAGTAGAGTTGTTGCCACATGTGTGTTGCTACTAAAAACAACTTTGCGACAGAACTTATGGCTAGGTTAGGTATTAGAACAAGCTTCTCTTTTATACATGCCTAGCTCTCGCCCAAGTATCAGTAGAGTTGTTGCCACATGTGTTGCTACTATAAACAACATTGTGACAGAACTTATGGCTAGACTAGGAACTAGTACCAGCTTCTCTTCTATACATGCCTGGCTCTCGGCCAAGTATCAGTAGAGTTGTTGTCACATATGTTGCTACATTGTTGTTCCTATAAACAACTTTGTGAGTGGACTTATGGCTAGACTACTAGTACCAGCTTCTCTTATATACATGCCTAGCTATCGGCTAAGTATCAGTAGAGTTGTTGTCACATGTGTTGCTACATTGTTGTTCCTATTAACAACTTTGTGAGTGAACTTATGGCTAGAATACTAGTACCAGCTTCCCTTATATACATGCCTAGCTATCGGCTAAGTATCAGTAGAGTTGTTGTCACATATGTTGCTACATTGTTGTTCCTATAAACAACTTTGTGAGTGAACTTATGGCTAGAATACTAGTACCAGCTTCTCTTATATACATGCCTAGCTATCGGCTAAGTATCAGTAGAGTTGTTGTCACATATGTTGCTACATTGTTGTTCCTATTAACAACTTTGTCAGTGAACTTATGGCTAGAATACTAGTACCAGCTTCCCTTATATACATGCCTAGCTATCGGCTAAGTATCAGTAGAGTTGTTGTCACATATGTTGCTACATTGTTGTTCCTATAAACAACTTTGTGAGTGAACTTATGGCTAGAATACTAGTACCAGCTTCTCTTATATACATGCCTGGCTCTCGGCCAAGTATCAGTAGAGTTGTTGTCACATATGTTGCTACATTTGGCTTCCTATAAACAACTTTGTGAGTGAACTTATGGCTACACTAGGTACTAGTACCAGCTTCTCTTATATACATGCCTAGCTATCGGCTAAGTATCAGTAGAGTTGTTGCCACATGTGTTGCTACATTGTTGTTCCTATAAACAACTTTGTGAGTGAACTTATGGTTAGAATACTAGTACCAGCTTCTCTTATATACATGCCTAGCTATCGGCTAAGTATCAGTAGGGTTGTTGCCACATGTGTTGCTACATTGTTGTTCCTATAAACAACTTTGTGAGTGAACTTATGGCTAGACTAAGTACTAGCACCAGCTTCTCTTATATACATGGCTGGCACTTGGCCAAGTATCAGTAGAGTTGTTGCCACATGTGTTGCTACATTGTTGTTCCTATAAACAACTTTGTGAGTGAACTTATAGCTAGACTAGGTACTAGTACCAGCTTCTCTTATATAGAGGGCTGGCTCTTGGCCAAGTATCAGTAGAGTTGTTGGCACATGTGTTGCCACATTGTTGTTCCCATAAACAACTATGTGACAGAACTTATGGGTAAACTAGGTACTAGTACCAGCTTCTATTATATACATGCCTGGTTCATGGTCAAGTTTCAGTAGAGTTGTTGCCACATTGTTGTTCCTATAAACAACTATGTGACAGAACTTATGGCTAAACTAGGTACTAGTACCAGCTTCTCTTATATACAGGGCTGGCTCTCGTTCAAGTTTCAGTAGAGTTGTTGCCATATGTGTTGCTACTATAAACAACTATGTGACAGAACTTATGACCAAACTAGGTACTAGTACCAGCTTCTCTTATATACAAGCCTGGCTCTCGGTGAAGTTTCAGTAGAGTTGTTGCCACATCTGTTGCTACTATAACAACTATGTGACTGAACTTATGGCTAGACTAGGTACTAGTACCAGCTTCTCTTATATACTGGGCTGGCTCTCGCTCAAGTTGCAGTAGAGTTGTTGCCACATCTGTTGCTACTATAACAACTATGTGACAGAACTTATGGCTAAACTAGGTACTAGTACCAGCTTCTCTTATATACAAGGCTGGCTCTCGATGAAGTTTCAGTAGAGTTGTTGCCACATGTGTTGCTACTATAACAACTATGTGACTGAACTTATGGCTAGACTAGGTACTAGTACCAGCTTCTATTATATACATGACATTTCTCTTGGTCAAGTTTCAGTAGAGTTGTTGCAACATGTGTTGCTACTATAAACAGCTATGTGACAGAACTTATGGCTAGACTAGGTACTAGTACCAGCTTCTATTATATACATGCCTGGTTCATGGTCAAGTTTCAGTAGAGTTGTTGCCACATGTGTTGCTACTATAAACAACTATGTGAAAGAACTTATGGCTAGACTAGGTACTAGTAGCAGCTTCTCTTATATACAGGGCTGGCTCTTATTCAAGTTTCAGTAGAGTTGTTGCCACATGTTTTGCTACTATAAACAACTATCTGACAGAACTTATGGCTGGACTAGGTACTAGTACCAGCTTCTCTTATATACAGGGCTGGCTCTCATTCAAGTTTCAGTAGAGTTGTTGCCACATGTGTTGCTACTATAAACAACTATGTGACAGAACTTATGGCTAGACTTGGTACTAGTACCAGCTTCTCTTATATACAGGGCTGGCTCTCGTTCAAGTTTCAGTAGAGTTGTTGCCACATGTGTTGCTACTATAAACAACTATGTGAGAGAACTTATGTCTAGACTAGCTACTAGTACCAGCTTCTCTTATATACAAAGCTTGGCTCTTGGTGAAGTTTCAGTAGAGTTGTTGCCACATGTGTTGCTACTATAATCAAGTATGTGAATAAACTTATGGCTAGACTAGGTACTAGTACCAGCTTCTCTTATATACAGGGCTGGCTCTCGGTCAAGTTTCAGTAGAGTTGTTGTCACATGTGTTGCTACTATAAATAACTATGTGACAGAACTTATGGCTTGACTAGGTACTAGTACCAGCTTCACTTATATACATGGCTGGCTCTCGTTCAAGTTTCAGTAGGTTTGTTGCCACATGTGTTGCTACTATAAACAACTATGTGACAGAACTTATGGCTAGACTAGGTACTAGTACCAGCTTCTCTTATATACATGCCTGGCTCATGGTCAAGTTTCAGTAGAGTTGTTGCCACATGTGTTGCTACTATAAATAACTATGTGACAGACCTTATGGCTTGACTAGGTACTAGTACCAGCTTCACTTATATACAGGGCTGGCTCTCGTTCAAGTTTCAGTAGGTTTGTTGCCACATGTGTTGCTACTATAAACAACTATGTGACAGAACTTATGGCTAGACTAGGTACTAGCACCAGCTTCTCTTATATACAGGGCTGACTCTCGGTTCAGTTTCACTAGAGTTGTTGTCACATGTGTTGCTACTATAAACAACTATGTGACAGAACTTATGGCTAGACTAGGTACTAGTACCAGCTTCACTTATATACAGGGCTGGCTCTCGGCCAAGTATCAGTAGAGTTGTTGCCACATGTGTTGCTACTATAAACAACTTTGTGACAGAACTTATGGCTAGACTAGATACTAGTACCAGCTTCTCTTATATACAGGGCTGGCTCTCGGTCACGTTTCAGTAAAGTTGTTGCCACATGTGTTGCTACTATAAACAACTATGTGACAGAACTTATGGCTAGACTAGGTACTAGTACCAGCTTCTCTTATATACAAGGCTGGCTCTCGGTGAAGTTTCAGTAGACTTGTTTCCACATGTGTTGCTACTATAAACAAGTATGTGAATAAACTTATGGCTAGACTAGGTACTAGTGCCAGGTTCTCTTATATACAGGGCTGGCTCTCGATCAAGTTTCAGTAGAGCTGTTGCCACATGTGTTGCTACTATGAACAACTATGTGACAGAACTTATGGCTAGACTAGGTACTAGTACCAGCTTCTCTTATATACAAGGCTGGCTCTCGGTGAAGTTTCAGTAGAGTTGTTGCTACACGTGTTGCTACTATAACAACTATATGACTGAACTTATGGCTAGACTAGGTACTAGCACCAGCTTCTATTATATACAGGGCTGGCTCTCGCTCAAGTTTCAGTAGAGTTGTTGCCACATGTGTTGCTACTATAAACAACTATGTGACAGAACTTATGGCTAGACTAGGTACTAGTACCAGCTTCTCTTATGTACAGGGCTGGCTCTCATTCAAGTTTCAGTAGAGTTGTTGCCACATGTGTTGCTACTATAAACAACTATGTGACAGAACTTATGGCTAGACTAGGTACTAGTACCAGCTTCTCTTATGTACAGGGCTGGCTCTCATTCAAGTTTCAGTAGAGTTGTTGCCACATGTGTTGCTACTATAAACAACTATGTGACAGAACTTATGGCTAGACTTGGTACTAGTACCAGATTCTCTTATATACAAGGCTGGCTCTCGATGAAGTTTCAGTAGAGTTGTTGCCACATGTGTTGCTACTATAAACAACTATGTGACAGAACTTATGGCTAGACTAGGTACTAGCACCAGCTTCTATTATATACAGGGCTGGGTCTCGCTCAAGTTTCAGTAGAGTTGTTGCCACATGTGTTGCTACTATAAACAACTATGTGACAGAACTTATGGCTAGACTAGGTACTAGTACCAGCTTCTTTTATATACAGGGCTGGCTCTCATTCAAGTTTCAGTAGAGTTGTTGCCACATGTGTTGCTACTATAAACAACTATGTGACAGAACTTATGGCTAGACTTGGTACTAGTACCAGCTTCTCTTATATACAAGGCTGGCTCTCGATGAAGTTTCAGTAGAGTTGTTGCCACATGTGTTGCTACTATAACAACTATGTGACTGAACTTATGGCTAGACTAGGTACTAGTACCAGGTTCTATTATATACATGACTTGCTCTTGGTCAAGTTTCAGTAGAGTTGTTGCCACATGTGTTGCTACTATAAACAGCTATGTGACAGAACTTATGGCTAGACTAGGTACTAGTACCAGCTTCTATTATATACATGCCTGGCTCTCGGTCACGTTTCAGCAGAGTTGTTGCCACATGTTTTGCTACTATAAACAACTATGTGACAGAACTTATGGCTAGACTAGGTACTAGTACCAGCTTCTCTTATATACAGGGCTGGCTCTTATTCAAGTTTCAGTAGAGTTGTTGCCACATGTGTTGCTACTATAAACAACTATGTGAGAGAACTTATGGCTAGACTAGCTACTAGTACCAGCTTCTCTTATATACAAAGCTTGGCTCTTGGTGAAGTTTCAGTAGAGTTGTTGCCACATGTGTTGCTACTATAATCAAGTATGTGAATAAACTTATGGCTAGACTAGGTACTAGTACCTGCTTCTCTTATATACAGGGCTGGCTCTCGGTCAAGTTTCAGTAGAGTTGTTGTCACATGTGTTGCTACTATAAATAACTATGTGACAGAACTTATGGCTTGACTAGGTACTAGTACCAGCTTCACTTATATACATGGCTGGCTCTCGTTCAAGTTTCAGTAGGGTTGTTGCCAAATGTGTTGCTACTACAAACAGCTATGTGACAGAATTTACGGCAGGACTAGGTACTAGTACCAGCTTCTCTTATATACAGGGCTGGCTCTCGGTCAAGTATCAGTAGAGTTGTTGTCACATGTGTTGCTACTATAAACAACTATGTGACAGAACTTATGGCAGGACGTACTAGTACCAGCTTCTCTTATATACAGGGCTGGCTCTCGGTCAAGTATCAGTAGAGTTGTTGTCACATGTGTTGCTAGTATAAACAACTATGTGACAGAACTTATGGCTAGACTAGGTACTAGTACCAGCTTCACTTATATACAGGGCTGGCTCTCGCTCAAGTTTCAGTAGAGTTGTTGCCACATGTGTTGCTACTATAAACAACTATGTGACAGAACTTATGGCTAGACTAGGTACTAGTACCAGCTTCTCTTATATACAGGGGTTGCTCTCATTCAAGTTTCAGTAGAGTTGTTGCCACATGTGTTGCTACTATAAACAACTATGTGACAGAACTTATGGCTTGACTAGGTAGTAGTACCAGCTTCTCTTAAATACAAGGCTGGCTCTCGGTGAAGGTTCAGTAGAGTTGTTGCCACATGTGTTGCTACTATAAACAAGTATGTGAATAAACTTATGGCTAGACTAGGTACTAGTGCCAGGTTCTCTTATATACAGGGCTGGCTCTCGATCAAGTTTCACTAGAGCTGTTGCCACATGTGTTGCTACTATGAACAACTATATGACAACTTATGGCTAATCTAGGTACTACTACCAGCTTCACTTATATACAGGGCTGGCTCTCGGTCAAGTTTCAGTAGTGTTTTTGCCACATGTGTTGATACTATAAACAACTATGTGACAGGACATATGGCATGACTAGGTACTAGTACCAGCTTCACTTATATACAGGGCTGGCTCTCGGTCAAGTTTCAGTAGAGTTGTTGCCACATGTGTTGCTACTATAAACTACTTTGTGATAGAACGTATGGCTAGACTAGGTACTAGTACCAGCTTCTCTTATATACAGGGCTGGCTCTCGATCAAGTTTCAGTAGAGCTGTTACCACATGTGTTGCTACTATGAACAACTATGTGACAGAACTTATGGCTTTGGCTAGGTACTAGTACCAGCTTCACTTATATACAGGGCTGGCTCTCGATCAAGTTTCAGTAGAGCTGTTGCCACATGTGTTGCTACTATGAACAACTATGTGACAGGACATATGGCTTGACTAGGTACTAGTACCAGCTTCAGTTATATACAGGGCTGGCTCTCGATCAAGTTTCAGTAGAGCTGTTGCCACATGTGTTGCTACTATGAACAACTATGTGACGGAACTTATGGCTTTGGCTAGGTACTAGTACCAGCTTCTCTGATATACAGGGCTGGCTCTCGTTCAAGTTTCAGTAGAGTTGTTGCCACATGTGTTGCTACATTGTTCTTCCTATAAACAACTTTGTGAGTGAACTTATGGCTAGACTAAGTACTAGCACCAGCTTCTCTTATATACATGGCTGGCACTTGGCCAAGTATCAGTAGAGTTGTTGCCACATGTGTTGCTACATTGTTGTTCCTATAAACAACTTTGTGAGTGAACTTATAGCTAGACTAGGTACTAGTACCAGCTTCTCTTATATAGAGGGCTGGCTCTTGGCCAAGTATCAGTAGAGTTGTTGGCACATGTGTTGCCACATTGTTGTTCCTATAAACAACTATGTGACAGAACGTATGGCTAAACTAGGTACTAGTACCAGCTTCTCTTATATACAGGGCTGGCTCTCGTTCAAGTTTCAGTAGAGTTGTTGCCACATGTGTTGCTACTATAAACAACTATGTGACAGAACTTATGACCAAACTAGGTACTAGTAGCAGCTTCTCTTATATACAAGGCTGGCTCTCGGTGAAGTTTCAGTAGAGTTGTTGCCACATCTGTTGCTACTATAACAACTATGTGACTGAACTTATGGCTAGACTAGGTACTAGTACCAACTTCTCTTATATACTGGGTTGGCTCTCGCTCAAGTTGTTGTAGAGTTGTTGCCACATCTGTTGCTACTATAACAACTATGTGACAGAACTTATGGCTAAACTAGGTACTAGTACCAGCTTCTCTTATATACAAGGCTGGCTCTCGATGAAGTTTCAGTAGAGTTGTTGCCACATGTGTTGCTACTATAAACAACTATGTGAAAGAACTTATGGCTAGACTAGGTACTAGTAGCAGCTTCTCTTATATACAGGGCTGGCTCTTATTCAAGTTTCAGTAGAGTTGTTGCCACATGTTTTGCTACTATAAACAACTATCTGACAGAACTTATGGCTGGACTAGGTACTAGTACCAGCTTCTCTTATATACAGGGCTGGCTCTCATTCAAGTTTCAGTAGAGTTGTTGCCAAATGTGTTGCTACTATAAACAACTATGTGACAGAACTTATGGCTAGACTTGGTACTAGTACCAGCTTCTCTTATATACAGGGCTGGCTCTCGTTCAAGTTTCAGTAGAGTTGTTGCCACATGTGTTGCTACTATAAACAACTATGTGAGAGAACTTATGTCTAGACTAGCTACTAGTACCAGCTTCTCATATATACAAAGCTTGGCTCTTGGTGAAGTTTCAGTAGAGTTGTTGCCACATGTGTTGCGACTATAATCAAGTATGTGAATAAACTTATGGCTAGACTAGGTACTAGTACCAGCTTCTCTTATATACAGGGCTGGCTCTCGGTCAAGTTTCAGTAGAGTTGTTGTCACATGTGTTGCTACTATAAATAACTATGTGACAGAACTTATGGCTTGACTAGGTACTAGTACCAGCTTCACTTATATACATGGCTGGCTCTCGTTCAAGTTTCAGTAGGTTTGTTGCCACATTTGTTGCTACTATAAACAACTATGTGACAGAACTTATGGCTAGACTAGGTACTAGTAGCAGCTTCTCTTATATACATGCCTGGCTCATGGTCAAGTTTCAGTAGAGTTGTTGCCACATGTGTTGCTACTATAAATAACTATGTGACAGAACTTATGGCTTGACTAGGTACTAGTACCAGCTTCACTTATATACATGGCTGGCTCTCGTTCAAGTTTCAGTAGGTTTGTTGCCACATGTGTTGCTACTATAAACAACTATGTGACAGAACTTATGGCTAGACTAGGTACTAGCACCAGCTTCTCTTATATACAGGGCTGACTCTCGGTTCAGTTTCACTAGAGTTGTTGTCACATGTGTTGCTACTATAAACAACTATGTGACAGAACTTATGGCTAGACTAGGTACTAGTACCAGCTTCACTTATATACAGGGCTGGCTCTCGGCCAAGTATCAGTAGAGTTGTTGCCACATGTGTTGCTACTATAAACAACTTTGTGACAGAACTTATGGCTAGACTAGATACTAGTACCAGCTTCTCTTATATACAGGGCTGGCTCTCGGTCACGTTTCAGTAAAGTTGTTGCCACATGTGTTGCTACTATAAACAACTATGTGACAGAACTTATGGCTAGACTAGGTACTAGTACCAGCTTCTCTTATATACAAGGCTGACTCTCGGTGAAGTTTCAGTAGACTTGTTTCCACATGTGTTGCTACTATAAACAAGTATGTGAATAAACTTATGGCTAGACTAGGTACTAGTGCCAGGTTCTCTTATATACAGGGCTGGCTCTCGATCAAGTTTCAGTAGAGCTGTTGCCACATGTGTTGCTACTATGAACAACTATGTGACAGAACTTATGTCTAGACTAGGTACTAGTACCAGCTTCTCTTATATACAAGGCTGGCTCTCGGTGAAGTTTCAGTAGAGTTGTTGCTACATGTGTTGCTACTATAACAACTATATGACTGAACTTATGGCTAGACTAGGTACTAGCACCAGCTTCTATTATATACAGGGCTGGCTCTCGCTCAAGTTTCAGTAGAGTTGTTGCCACATGTGTTGCTACTATAAACAACTATGTGACAGAACTTATGGCTAGACTAGGTACTAGTACCAGCTTCTCTTATGTACAGGGCTGGCTCTCATTCAAGTTTCAGTAGAGTTGTTGCCACATGTGTTGCTACTATAAACAACTATGTGACAGAACTTATGGCTAGACTTGGTACTAGTACCAGCTTCTCTTATATACAAGGCTGGCTCTCGATGAAGTTTCAGTAGAGTTGTTGCCACATGTGTTGCTACTATAAACAACTATGTGACAGAACTTATGGCTAGACTAGGTACTAGCACCAGCTTCTATTATATACAGGGCTGGCTCTCGCTCAAGTTTCAGTAGAGTTGTTGCCACATGTGTTGCTACTATAAACAACTATGTGACAGAACTTATGGCTAGACTAGGTACTAGTACCAGCTTCTTTTATATACAGGGCTGGCTCTCATTCAAGTTTCAGTAGAGTTGTTGCCACATGTGTTGCTACTATAAACAACTATGTGACAGAACTTATGGCTAGACTTGGTACTAGTACCAGCTTCTCTTATATACAAGGCTGGCTCTCGATGAAGTTTCAGTAGAGTTGTTGCCACATGTGTTGCTACTATAACAACTATGTGACTGAACTTATGGCTAGACTAGGTACTAGTACCAGGTTCTATTATATACATGACTTGCTCTTGGTCAAGTTTCAGTAGAGTTGTTGCCACATGTGTTGCTACTATAAACAGCTATGTGACAGAACTTATGGCTAGACTAGGTACTAGTACCAGCTTCTATTATATACATGCCTGGCTCTCGGTCACGTTTCAGCAGAGTTGTTGCCACATGTTTTGCTACTATAAACAACTATCTGACAGAACTTTTGGCTAGACTAGGTACTAGTACCAGCTTCTCTTATATACAGGGCTGGCTCTTATTCAAGTTTCAGTAGAGTTGTTGCCACATGTGTTGCTACTATAAACAACTATGTGAGAGAGCTTATGGCTAGACTAGCTACTAGTACCAGCTTCTCTTATATACAAAGCTTGGCTCTTGGTGAAGTTTCAGTAGAGTTGTTGCCACATGTGTTGCTACTATAATCAAGTATGTGAATAAACTTATGGCTAGACTAGGTACTAGTACCTGCTTCTCTTATATACAGGGCTGGCTCTCGGTCAAGTTTCAGTAGAGTTGTTGTCACATGTGTTGCTACTATAAATAACTATGTGACAGAACTTATGGCTTGACTAGGTACTAGTACCAGCTTCACTTATATACATGGCTGGCTCTCGTTCAAGTTTCAGTAGGGTTGTTGCCAAATGTGTTGCTACTACAAACAGCTATGTGACAGAACTTATGGCAGGACTAGGTACTAGTACCAGCTTCTCTTATATACAGGGCTGGCTCTCGGTCAAGTATCAGTAGAGTTGTTGTCACATGTGTTGCTACTATAAACAACTATGTGACAGAACTTATGGCAGGACTAGGTACTAGTACCAGCTTCTCTTATATACAGGGCTGGCTCTCGGTCAAGTATCAGTAGAGTTGTTGTCACATGTGTTGCTAGTATAAACAACTATGTGACAGAACTTATGGCTAGACTAGGTACTAGTACCAGCTTCACTTATATACAGGGCTGGCTCTCGCTCAAGTTTCAGTAGAGTTGTTGCCACATGTGTTGCTACTATAAACAACTATGTGACAGAACTTATGGCTAGACTAGGTACTAGTACCAGCTTCTCTTATATACAGGGGTTGCTCTCATTCAAGTTTCAGTAGAGTTGTTGCCACATGTGTTGCTACTATAAACAACTATGAGACAGAACTTATAGCTTGACTAGGTAGTAGTACCAGCTTCTCTTAAATACAAGGCTGGCTCTCGGTGAAGGTTCAGTAGAGTTGTTGCCACATGTGTTGCTACTATAAACAAGTATGTGAATAAACTTATGGCTAGACTAGGTACTAGTGCCAGGTTCTCTTATATACAGGGCTGGCTCTCGATCAAGTTTCACTAGAGCTGTTACCACATGTGTTGCTACTATGAACAACTATATGACAACTTATGGCTAATCTAGGTACTACTACCAGCTTCACTTATATACAGGGCTGGCTCTCGGTCAAGTTTCAGTAGTGTTTTTGCCACATGTGTTGCTACTATAAACTACTTTGTGATAGAACGTATGGCTAGACTAGGTACTAGTACCAGCTTCTCTTATATACAGGGCTGGCTCTCGATCAAGTTTCAGTAGAGCTGTTACCACATGTGTTGCTACTATGAACAACTATGTGACAGAACTTATGGCTTTGGCTAGGTACTAGTACCAGCTTCACTTATATACAGGGCTGGCTCTCGATCAAGTTTCAGTAGAGCTGTTGCCACATGTGTTGCTACTATGAACAACTATGTGACAGGACATATGGCTTGACTAGGTACTAGTACCAGCTTCACTTATATACAGGGCTGGCTCTCGATCAAGTTTCAGTAGAGCTGTTGCCACATGTGTTGCTACTATGAACAACTATGTGACAGAACTTATGGCTTTGGCTAGGTACTAGTACCAGCTTCTCTGATATACAGGGCTGGCTCTCGTTCAAGTTTCAGTAGAGTTGTTGCCACATGTGCTGCTACTATAAACAACATTGTGACAGAACTTATGGCTAAGCTAAGTACTAGTACCAGCTTCTCTTATATACAGGGCTGGCTCTCGGCCAAGTATCAGTAGAGTTGTTGCCACATGTGCTGCTACTATAAACAACTTTGTGACAGAACTTATGACTAGACTAGGTACTAGTACCAGCTTCTCTTCTATACATGCCTAGCTCTCGGCCAAGCATCAGTAGAGTTGTTGCCACATGTGCTGCTACTATAAACAACTTTGTGAGAGAACTTATGACTAGACTAGGTACTAGTACCAGCTTCTCTTCTATACATGCCTAGCTCTCGGCCAAGTATCAGTAGAGTTGTTGCCACATGTGCTGCTACTATAAACAACTTTGTGACAGAACTTATGACTAGACTAGGTACTAGTACCAGCTTCTCTTCTATACATGCCTAGTCTCGGCCAAGCATCAGTAGAGTTGTAGCCACATGTGCTGCTACTATAAACAACTTTGTAACAGAACTTATGGCTAGACTAGGTACTAGCACCAGCTTCTCTTATATACAGGGCTGGCTCTTGGTCCAGTTTCAGTAGAGTTGTTGCCACATGTGCTGCTACTATAAACAACTATGTGACAGAACTTATGGCTAGACTAGGTACTAGCACCAGCTTCTCTTATATACAGGGCTGGCTCTCGGTCCAGTTTCAGTAGAGTTGTTGCCACATGTGTTGCTACTAAAAACAACTATGTGACAGAACTTATGGCTAAACTAGGTACTAGTACCAGCTTCTATTATATACAGGGCTGGCTCTCGGTCAAGTTTCAGTAGAGTTGTTGCCACATGTGTTGCTACTATAAACAACTTTGTGACAGAACTTATGGCTAAACTAGGTACTAGCACCAGCTTCTCTCATATACAGGGCTGGCTCTCGGTCAAGTTTCAGTAGAGTTGTTGTCACATGTGCTGCTACTATAAACAACTTTGTGACAGAACTTATGGCTAAGCTAAGTACTAGTACAAGCTTCTCTTATATACAAGACTGGCTCTCGGCCAAGTATCAGTAGAGTTGTTGCCACATGTGTTGCTACTATAAACAACTTTGTGACAGAACTTATGGCTAAACTAGGTACTAGCACGATCTTCTCTTCTATACATGCCTAGCTCTCGGCCAAGTATCAGTAGAGTTGTTGCCACATATGTTGCTACTATAAACAACTTTGTGACAGAACTTATGGCTAAACTAGGTACTAGCACCAGCTTCTCTTCTATACATGCCTAGTTCTCGGCCAAGTATCAGTAGAGTTGTTGCCACATGTGTTACTACTATAAACAACTTTGTGACCGAACTTATGCCTAAACTAGGTACTAGTACCAGCTTCTCTTCTATACATGCCTAGCTCTCGGCCAAGTTTCAGTAGAGTTGTTGCCACATGTGTTGCTACTATAAACAACTTTGTGACAGAACGTATGGCTAAACTAGGTACTAGCACCAGCTTATCTTCTATACATGGCTGGCTCTCGGCCAAGTTTCAGTACAGTTGTTGCCACATGTGTTGCTACTATAAACAACTTTGTGACCGACCTTATGGCTAAACTAGGTACTAGCACCAGCTTCTCTTCTATACATGGCTGGCTCTCGGCCAAGTTTCAGTAGAGTTGTTGCCACATGTGTTGCTACTATAAACAACTTTGTGACAGAACTTATGGCTAAACTAGGTACTAGCACCAGCTTCTCTCATATACAGGGCTGGCTCTCGGTCAAGTTTCAGTAGAGTTGTTGTCACATGTGTTGCTACTATGAACAACTATGTGACAGGAATTATGGTTTGACTAGGTACTAGTGCCAGCTTCTCCTATATACAGGGCTGGCTCTTGGTCAAGTTTCAGTGGAGTTGTTGCCACATGTGTTGCTACTATAAACAACTATGTGACAGAACTTATGGCTAGGCTAGGTACTAGTACCAGCTTCTCTTATATACAGGGCTGGCTCTCGGCCAAGTATTAGTAGAGTTGTTGCCACATGTGCTGCTACTATAAACAACTTTGTGACAGAACTTATGCCTAAGCTAAGTACTAGTACAAGCTTCTCTTATATACAAGGCTGGCTCTCGGCCAAGTATCAGTAGATTTGTTGCCACATGTGTTGCTACTATAAACAACTTAGTGACAGAACTTATGGCTAAACTAGGTACTAGAACAATCTTCTCTTCTATACATGCCTAGTTCTCGGCCAAGTATCAGTAGAGTTGTTGCCACATATGTTGCTACTATAAACAATTTTGTGACAGAACTTATGGCTAAACTAGGTACTAGCACCATCTTCTCATCTATACATGCCTTGCTCTCTGCCAAGTATCAGTAGAGTTGTTGCCACATATGTTGCTACTTTAAACAACTTTGTGACAGAAGGTATGGCTAAACTAGGTACTAGCACCATCTTTTCTTCTATACATGCCTAGCTCTCGGCCAAGTATCAGTAGAGTTGTTGCCACATGTGTTACTACTATAAACAACTTTGTGACAGAACTTATGGCTAAACTAGGTACTAGCACCAGCTTCTCTTCTATACATGCCTAGCTCTCGGCCAAGTTTCAGTAGAGTTGTTGCCACATGTGTTACTACTATAAACAACTTTGTGACCGAACTTATGGCTAAACTAGGTACTAGTACCATCATCTCTTCTATACATGCCTAGCTCTCGGCCAAGTTTCAGTAGAGTTGTTGCCACATGTGTTGCTACTATAAACAACTTTGTAACAGAACTGATGGCTAAACTAGGTACTAGCACCAGCTTCTCTTCTATACATGCCTAGCTCTCGGCCAAGTATCAGTAGAGTTGTTGCCACATGTGTTGCTACTATAAACAACTTTGAGACCGTACTTATGGCTAAACTAGCTACTAGTACCAGCTTCTCTTTTATACATGCCTAGCTCTCGGCCAAGTATCAGTAGAGTTGATGCCACATGTGTTACTACTATAAACAACTTTGTGACCGATCCCATGGTTAGAATAGGTACTGGTACCAGCTTCTCTTATATACATGGCTTACTCTTGGCTAGGTATCAATAGAGTTGTTGTCACATGTGTTGCTACTATAAACAACTTTGTGACAAACTTATGGCCAGGCTATGTAGGGGTACCGGCTTCTCTTGGCCAAAGTATCATTAGTGATTTCGTCACATGTTTTGCTAATATAAAAAACTTTGTGACCGACCCCATTGTTAGTTTAGGTACTGGTACCAGCTTCTCTTATATACATGGCTCTCTCTTGGCCAGGTATCAGTAGAGTTGTTGCCACGTGTGCTACTACTATAAAAAACTTTGTCACCGACCCCATGGTTAGGCTAGGTACTGGTACCAGCTTCTCTTATATACATGGCTCTCTCTTGGCCAGGTATCAGTAGAGTTGTTGCCACATGTGTTACTACTATAAAAAACTTTGTGACCGACCCCATGGTTAGTTTAGGTACTGGTACCAGCTTCTCTTATATACATGGCTCTCTCTTGACCAGGTATCAGTAGAGTTGTTGCCACATGTGTTGCTACTATAAACAACTATGTGACAGAACTTATGGCTAGACTAGGTACTAGCACCAGCTTCTCTTATATACAGGGCTGGCTCTCGGTCCAGTTTCATTAGAGTTGTTGCCACATGTGTTGCTACCATAAACAACTTTGTGATAGAACGTATGGCTAGACTAGGTACTAGCACCAGCTTCTCTTATATACAGGGCTGACTCCCGGTCCAGTTTCACTAGAGTTGTTGCCACATGTGTTGCTACTATAAACAACTATGTGACAGAACTTATGGCTAGACTAGGTACTAGCACCAGCTTCTCTTATATACAGGGCTGGCTCTCGCTCAAGTTTCAGTAGAGTTGTTGCCACATGTGTTGCTACTATAAACAACTATGTGACAGAACTTATGGCTAGACTAGGTACTAGCACCAGCTTCTCTTATATACAGGGCTGGCTCTCGGTCCAGTTTCACTAGAGTTGTTGCCACATGTGTTGCTACCATAAACAACTTTGTGATAGAACTTATGGCTAGACTAGGTACTAGCACCAGCTTCTCTTATATACAGGGCTGGCTCTCGCTCAAGTTTCAGTAGAGTTGTTGCCATATGTGTTGCTACTATAAACAACTATGTGACAGAACTTATGGCTAGACTAGGTACTAGCACCAGCTTCTCTTATATACAGGACTGGCTCTCGGTCAAGTTTCAGTAGAGTTGTTGCCACATGTGTTGCTACTATAAACAACTATGTGACAGAACGTATGGCTTGACTTGGTACTAGTACCAGCTTCTCTTATATACAGGGCTGGCTCTCGGTCAAGTATCTGTAGAGTTGTTGCCACATGTGTTGCTACTATAAACAACTTTGTGACAGAACTTATGGCTAGACTAGGTACTAGCACCATCTTTTCTTCTAAACATGCCTAGCTCTCGGCCAAGTATCAGTAGAGTTGTTGCCACATATGTTGCTACTATAAACAACTTTGTGACAGAACTTATGGCTAAACTAGGTACTAGCACCATCTTCTCTTCTATACATGCCTATCTCTCGGCCAAGTATCAATAGAGTTGTTGCCACATGTGTTGCTACTATAAACAACTTTGTGACCGAACTTATGGCTAAACTAGGTACTAGGACCAGCTTCTCTTCTATACATGCCTAGCTCTCGTCCAAGTATCAGTAGAGTTGTTGCCACATGTGTTAATACTATGAACAACTTTGTGACCGAACTTATGGCTAAGATAGGTACTAGTACCAGCTTCTATTCCATACACGCCTAGCTCTCGGCCAAGTTTCAGTACAGTTGTTTCCACATGCGTTGCTACTATAAACAACTTTGTGACAGAACGTATGGCTAAACTAGGTACTAGCACCAGCTTCTCTACTATACATGGCTGGCTCTCGGCCAAGTTTCAGTAGAGTTGTTGCCACATGTGTTGCTACTATAAACAACTTTGTGACAGAACTTATGGCTAAACTAGGTACTAGCACCAGCTTCTCTTCTATACATGTCTAGCTCTCGGCCAAGTTTCAGTAGAGTTGTTGCCACATGTGTTACTACTATAAACAACTTTGTGACCGAACGTATGGCTAAACTAGGTACTAGCACCAGCTTCTCTTCTATACATGGCTGGCTCTCGGCCAAGTTTCAGTACAGTTGTTGCCACATGTGTTGCTACTATAAACAACTTTGTGACAGAACTGATGGCTAAACTAGGTACTAGCACCAGCTTCTCTTCTATACATGGCTGGCTCTCGGCCAAGTATCAGTAGAGTTGTTGCCACATATGTTGCTACTATAAACAACTTTGTGACAGAAGTTATGGCTAAACTAGGTACTAGCACCATCTTCTCTTCTATACATGCCTAGCTCTCAGCCAAGTATCAGTAGAGTTGTTTCCACATATGTTGCTACTATAAACAACTTTGTGACAGAACTTATGGCTAAACTAGGTACTAGCACCAGCTTCTCTTATATACAGGGCTGGCTCTCGGTCCAGTTTCAGTAGAGTTGTTGCCACATGTGTTGCTACTATAACAACTTTGTGACCGAACTTATGGCTAAACTAGCTACTAGTACCAGCTTCTCTTTTATACATGCCTAGCTCTCGGCCAAGTATCAGTAGAGTTTTTGCCACATGTGTTACTACTATAAACAACTTTGTGACCGATCCCATGGTTAGGCTAGGTACTGGTACCAGCTTCTCTTATATACATGGCTCTCTCTTAGGCAAGTATCAGTAGAGGTGTTGCCACATGTGTTACTACTATAAACAACTTTGTGACCGATCCCATGGTTAGGCTAGGTACTGGTACCAGCTTCTCTTATATACATGGCTTACTCTTGGCCAGGTATCAATAGAGTTGTTGTCACATGTGTTGCTACTATAAACAACTTTGTGACAAACTTATGGCCAGGCTATGTAGGAGTACCGGCTTCTCTTGGCCCAAGTATCATTAGTGATTTCGTCACATGTTTTGCTAATATAAAAAACTTTGTGACCGACCCCATGGTTAGTTTAGGTACTGGTACCAGCTTCTCTTATATACATGGCTCTCTCTTGGCCAGGTATCAGTAGAGTTGTTGCCACATGTGCTACTACTATAAAAAACTTTGTGACCGACCCCATGGTTAGGCTAGGTACTGGTAACAGCTTCTCTTTTATACATGGCTCTCTCTTGGCCAGGTATCAGTAGAGTTGTTGCCACATGTGTTACTACTATAAAAAACTTTGTGACCGACCCCATGGTTAGTTTAGGTACTGGTACCAGCTTCTCTTATATACATGGCTCTCTCTTGACCAGGTATCAGTAGAGTTGTTGCCACATGTGTTGCTACTATAAACAACTATGTGACAGAACTTATGGCTAGACTAGGTACTAGCACCAGCTTCTCTTATATACAGGGCTGGCTCTCGGTCCAGTTTCACTAGAGTTGTTGCCACATGTGTTGCTACCATAAACAACTTTGTGATAGAACTTATGGCTAGACTAGGTACTAGCACCAGCTTCTCTTATATACAGGGCTGACTCTCGGTTCAGTTTCACTAGAGTTGTTGCCACATGTGTTGCTACTATAAACAACTATGTGACAGAGCTTATGGCTAGACTAGGTACTAGCACCAGCTTCTCTTATATACAGGGCTGGCTCTCGCTCAAGTTCCAGTAGAGTTGTTGCCACATGTGTTGCTACTATAAACAACTATGTGACAGAACTTATGGCTAGACTAGGTACTAGCACCAGCTTCTCTTATATACAGGGCTGGCTCTCGGTCAAGTATCAGTAGAGTTGTTGCCACGTGGTTTGCTACTATAAACAACTATGTGACAGGACTTATGGCTTGACTAGGTACTAGTACCAGCTTCTCTTATATACAGGGCTGTATCTCGGTCAAGTATCAGTGGAGTTGTTGCCACATGTGTTGCTACTATAAACAACTATGTGACAGAACTTATGGCTAGACTAGGTACTAGCACCAGCTTCTCTTATATACAGGGCTGGCTCTTGGTCCAGTTTCAGTAGAGTTGTTGCCACATGTGCTGCTACTATAAACAACTATGTGACAGAACTTATGGCTAGACTAGGTACTAGCACCAGCTTCTCTTATATACAGGGCTGGCTCTCGGTCCAGTTTCAGTAGAGTTGTTGCCACATGTGTTGCTACTAAAAACAACTATGTGACAGAACTTATGGCTAAACTAGGTACTAGTACCAGCTTCTATTATATACAGGGCTGGCTCTCGGTCAAGTTTCAGTAGAGTTGTTGCCACATGTGTTGCTACTATAAACAACTTTGTGACAGAACTTATGGCTAAACTAGGTACTAGCACCAGCTTCTCTCATATACAGGGCTGGCTCTCGGTCAAGTTTCAGTAGAGTTGTTGTCATATGTTTTGCTACTATAAACAACTATGTGACAGGACTTATGGCTTGACTAGGTACTAGTACCAGCTTCTCTTATATACAGGGCTGGCTCTCGGTCAAGTTTCAGTAGAGTTGTTGCCACATGTGTTGCTACTATAAACAACTATGTGACAGAACTTATGGCTAGACTATGTACTAGTACCAGCTTCTCTTATATACAGGGCTGGCTCTCGGTCAAGTTTCAGTAGAGTTGTTGCCACATGCGTTGCTACTATAAACAACTATGTGACAAAACTTATGGCTAGGCTAGGTACTAATACCAGCTTCTCTTATATACAGGGCTGGCTCTCGGCCAAGTATCAGTAGAGTTGTTGTCACATGTGCTGCTACTATAAACAACTTTGTGACAGAACTTATGGCTAAGCTAAGTACTAGTACAAGCTTCTCTTATATACAAGACTGGCTCTCGGCCAAGTATCAGTAGAGTTGTTGCCACATGTGTTGCTACTATAAACAACTTTGTGACAGAACTTATGGCTAAACTAGGTACTAGCACGATCTTCTCTTCTATACATGCCTAGCTCTCGGCCAAGTATCAGTAGAGTTGTTGCCACATATGTTGCTACTATAAACAACTTTGTGACAGAACTTATGGCTAAACTAGGTACTAGCACCAGCTTCTCTTCTATACATGCCTAGTTCTCGGCCAAGTATCAGTAGAGTTGTTGCCACATGTGTTACTACTATAAACAACTTTGTGACCGAACTTATGGCTAAACTAGGTACTAGTACCAGCTTCTCTTCTATACATGCCTAGCTCTCGGCCAAGTTTCAGTAGAGTTGTTGCCACATGTGTTGCTACTATAAACAACTTTGTGACAGAACGTATGGCTAAACTAGGTACTAGCACCAGCTTATCTTCTATACATGGCTGGCTCTCGGCCAAGTTTCAGTACAGTTGTTGCCACATGTGTTGCTACTATAAACAACTTTGTGACCGACCTTATGGCTAAACTAGGTACTAGCACCAGCTTCTCTTCTATACATGGCTGGCTCTCGGCCAAGTTTCAGTAGAGTTGTTGCCACATGTGTTGCTACTATAAACAACTTTGTGACAGAACTTATGGCTAAACTAGGTACTAGCACCAGCTTCTCTCATATACAGGGCTGGCTCTCGGTCAAGTTTCAGTAGAGTTGTTGTCACATGTGTTGCTACTATGAACAACTATGTGACAGGAATTATGGTTTGACTAGGTACTAGTACCAGCTTCTCTTATATACAGGGCTGGCTCTTGGTCAAGTTTCAGTGGAGTTGTTGCCACATGTGTTGCTACTATAAACAACTATGTGACAGAACTTATGGCTAGGCTAGGTACTAGTACCAGCTTCTCTTATATACAGGGCTGGCTCTCGGCCAAGTATTAGTAGAGTTGTTGCCACATGTGCTGCTACTATAAACAACTTTGTGACAGAACTTATGCCTAAGCTAAGTACTAGTACAAGCTTCTCTTATATACAACGCTGGCTCTCGGCCAAGTATCAGTAGATTTGTTGCCACATGTGTTGCTACTATAAACAACTTTGTGACAGAACTTATGGCTAAACTAGGTACTAGCACCATCTTCTCTTCTATACATGCCTAGCTCTCGGCCAAGTATCAGTAGAGTTGGTGCCACATATGTTGCTACTATAAACAACTTTGTGACAGAACTTATGGCTAAACTAGGTACTAGAACAATCTTCTCTTCTATACATGCCTAGTTCTCGGCCAAGTATCAGTAGAGTTGTTGCCACATATGTTGCTACTATAAACAATTTTGTGACAGAACTTATGGCTAAACTAGGTACTAGCACCATCTTCTCATCTATACATGCCTTGCTCTCTGCCAAGTATCAGTAGAGTTGTTGCCACATATGTTGCTACTTTAAACAACTTTGTGACAGAAGGTATGGCTAAACTAGGTACTAGCACCATCTTTTCTTCTATACATGCCTAGCTCTCGGCCAAGTATCAGTAGAGTTGTTGCCACATATGTTGCTACTATAAACAACTTTGTAACAGAACTTATGGCTAAACTAGGTACTAGCACCATCTTCTCTTCTATGCATGCCTAGTTCTCGGCCATGTATCAGTAGAGTTGCTGCCACATATGTTGCTACTATAAACAACTTTGTGACCGAATTTATGGCTATACTAAGTACTAGCACCAGCTTCTCTTCTATACATGCCCATCTCTCGGCCAAGTATCAATAGAGTTGTTGCCACATGTGTTGCTACTATAAACAACTTTGTGACCAAACTTATGGCTAAACTAGGTACTAGCACCAGCTTCTCTTCTATACATGCCTAGCTCTCGTCCAAGTATCAGTAGAGTTGTTGCCACATGTGTTAATACTATGAACAACTTTGTGACCGAACTTATGGCTAAACTAGGTACTAGTACCAGCTTCTATTGCATACATGCCTAGCTCTCGGCCAAGTTTCAGTACAGTTGTTGCCACATGTGTTTTACTATAAACAACTTTGTGACAGAACGTATGGCTAAACTAGGTACTAGCACCAGCTCCTCTTCTATACATGGCTGGCTCTCGGCCAAGTTTCAGTAGAGTTGTTGCCACATGTGTTGCTACTATAAACAACTTTGTGACCGAACTTATGGCTAAACTAGGTACTAGCACCAGCTTCTCTTCTATACATGCCTAGCTCTCGGCCAAGTTTCAGTACAGTTGTTGCCACATGTGTTACTACTATAAACAACTTTGTGACCGAACTTATGGCTAAACTAGGTACTAGCACCAGCTTCTCTTCTATACATGCCTAGCTCTCGGCCAAGTTTCAGTACAGTTGTTGCCACATGTGTTACTACTATAAACAACTTTGTGACCGAACTTATGGCTAAACTAGGTACTAGCACCAGCTTCTCTTCTATACATGGCTGGCTCTCGGCCAAGTTTCAGTAGAGTTGTTGCCACATGTGTTGCTACTATAAACAACTTTGTGACAGAACTTATGGCTAAACTAGGTACTAGCACCAGCTTCTCTTCTATACATGCCTAGCTCTCGGCCAAGTTTCAGTAGAGTTGTTGCCACATGTGTTACTACTATAAACAACTTTGTGACCGAACTTATGGCTAAACTAGGTACTAGTACCATCATCTCTTCTATACATGCCTAGCTCTCGGCCAAGTTTCAGTAGAGTTGTTGCCACATGTGTTGCTACTATAAACAACTTTGTAACAGAACTGATGGCTAAACTAGGTACTAGCACCAGCTTCTCTTCTATACATGCCTAGCTCTCGGCCAAGTATCAGTAGAGTTGTTGCCACATCATTGCTACTATAAACAACTTTGAGACCGTACTTATGGCTAAACTAGCTACTAGTACCAGCTTCTCTTTTATACATGCCTAGCTCTCGGCCAAGTATCAGTAGAGTTGATGCCACATGTGTTACTACTATAAACAACTTTGTGACCGATCCCATGGTTAGAATAGGTACTGGTACCAGCTTCTCTTATATACATGGCTTACTCTTGGCTAGGTATCAATAGAGTTGTTGTCACATGTGTTGCTACTATAAACAACTTTGTGACAAACTTATGGCCAGGCTATGTAGGGGTACCGGCTTCTCTTGGCCAAAGTATCATTAGTGATTTCGTCACATGTTTTGCTAATATAAAAAACTTTGTGACCGACCCCATTGTTAGTTTAGGTACTGGTACCAGCTTCTCTTATATACATGGCTCTCTCTTGGCCAGGTATCAGTAGAGTTGTTGCCACGTGTGCTACTACTATAAAAAACTTTGTCACCGACCCCATGGTTAGGCTAGGTACTGGTACCAGCTTCTCTTATATACATGGCTCTCTCTTGGCCAGGTATCAGTAGAGTTGTTGCCACATGTGTTACTACTATAAAAAACTTTGTGACCGACCCCATGGTTAGTTTAGGTACTGGTACCAGCTTCTCTTATATACATGGCTCTCTCTTGGCCAGGTATCAGTAGAGTTGTTGCCACATGTGTTACTACTATAAACAACTTTGTGACCGATCCCATGGTTAGGCTAGGTACTGGTACCAGCTTCTCTTATATACATGGCTCTCTCTTGGCCAGGTATCAGTAGAGTTGTTGCCACATGTGTTACTACTATAAACAACTTTGTGACCGATCCCATGGTTAGGCTAGGTACTGGTACCAGCTTCTCTTATATACATGGCTTACTCTTGGCCAGGTATCAATAGAGTTGTTGTCACATGTGTTGCTACTATAAACAACTTTGTGACAAACTTATGGCCAGGCTATGTAGGGGTACCGGCTTCTCTTGGCCAAAGTATCATTAGTGATTTCGTCACATGTTTTGCTAATATAAAAAACTTTGTGACCGACCCCATTGTTAGTTTAGGTACTGGTACCAGCTTCTCTTATATACATGGCTCTCTCTTGGCCAGGTATCAGTAGAGTTGTTGCCACGTGTGCTACTACTATAAAAAACTTTGTCACCGACCCCATGGTTAGGCTAGGTACTGGTACCAGCTTCTCTTATATACATGGCTCTCTCTTGGCCAGGTATCAGTAGAGTTGTTGCCACATGTGTTACTACTATAAAAAACTTTGTGACCGACCCCATGGTTAGTTTAGGTACTGGTACCAGCTTCTCTTATATACATGGCTCTCTCTTGACCAGGTATCAGTAGAGTTGTTGCCACATGTGTTGCTACTATAAACAACTATGTGACAGAACTTATGGCTAGACTAGGTACTAGCACCAGCTTCTCTTATATACAGGGCTGGCTCTCGGTCCAGTTTCATTAGAGTTGTTGCCACATGTGTTGCTACCATAAACAACTTTGTGATAGAACTTATGGCTAGACTAGGTACTAGCACCAGCTTCTCTTATATACAGGGCTGACTCTCGGTCCAGTTTCACTAGAGTTGTTGCCACATGTGTTGCTACTATAAACAACTATGTGACAGAACTTATGGCTAGACTAGGTACTAGCACCAGCTTCTCTTATATACAGGGCTGGCTCTCGCTCAAGTTTCAGTAGAGTTGTTGCCACATGTGTTGCTACTATAAACAACTATGTGACAGAACTTATGGCTAGACTAGGTACTAGCACCAGCTTCTCTTATATACAGGGCTGGCTCTCGGTCCAGTTTCACTAGAGTTGTTGCCACATGTGTTGCTACCATAAACAACTTTGTGATAGAACTTATGGCTAGACTAGGTACTAGCACCAGCTTCTCTTATATACAGGGCTGGCTCTCGCTCAAGTTTCAGTAGAGTTGTTGCCATATGTGTTGCTACTATAAACAACTATGTGACAGAACTTATGGCTAGACTAGGTACTAGCACCAGCTTCTCTTATATACAGGACTGGCTCTCGGTCAAGTTTCAGTAGAGTTGTTGCCACATGTGTTGCTACTATAAACAACTATGTGACAGAACGTATGGCTTGACTTGGTACTAGTACCAGCTTCTCTTATATACAGGGCTGGCTCTCGGTCAAGTATCAGTAGAGTTGTTGCCACATGTGTTGCTACTATAAACAACTTTGTGACAGAACTTATGGCTAGACTAGGTACTAGCACCATCTTTTCTTCTAAACATGCCTAGCTCTCGGCCAAGTATCAGTAGAGTTGTTGCCACATATGTTGCTACTATAAACAACTTTGTGACAGAACTTATGGCTAAACTAGGTACTAGCACCATCTTCTCGTCTATACATGCCTAGTTCTCAGCCAAGTATCAGTAGAGTTGCTGCCACATATGTTGCTACTATAAACAACTTTGTGACCGAATTTATGGCTAAACTAGCTACTAGCACCAGCTTCTCTTCTATACATGCCTATCTCTCGGCCAAGTATCAATAGAGTTGTTGCCACATGTGTTGCTACTATAAACAACTTTGTGACCGAACTTATGGCTAAACTAGGTACTAGGACCAGCTTCTCTTCTATACATGCCTAGCTCTCGTCCAAGTATCACTAGAGTTGTTGCCACATGTGTTAATACTATGAACAACTTTGTGACCGAACTTATGGCTAAGATAGGTACTAGTACCAGCTTCTATTCCATACACGCCTAGCTCTCGGCCAAGTTTCAGTACAGTTGTTTCCACATGCGTTGCTACTATAAACAACTTTGTGACAGAACGTATGGCTAAACTAGGTACTAGCACCAGCTTCTCTACTATACATGGCTGGCTCTCGGCCAAGTTTCAGTAGAGTTGTTGCCACATGTGTTGCTACTATAAACAACTTTGTGACAGAACTTATGGCTAAACTAGGTACTAGCACCAGCTTCTCTTC
Source organism: Deroplatys truncata (assembly GCA_030765065.1). NCBI lineage: Eukaryota > Metazoa > Arthropoda > Insecta > Mantodea > Mantidae > Deroplatys > Deroplatys truncata. Next base: position 1,634,538 of record CM060977.1, on the reverse strand, counting down.
TATACATGCCTAGCTCTCGGCCAAGTTTCAGTAGAGTTGTTGCCACATGTGTTACTACTATAAACAACTTTGTGACCGAACGTATGGCTAAACTAGGTACTAGCACCAGCTTCTCTTCTATACATGGCTGGCTCTCGGCCAAGTTTCAGTAGAGTTGTTGCCACATATGTTGCTACTATAAACAACTTTGTGACAGAAGTTATGGCTAAACTAGGTACTAGCACCATCTTCTCTTCTATACATGCCTAGCTCTCAGCCAAGTATCATTAGAGTTGTTTCCACATATGTTGCTACTATAAACAACTTTGTGACAGAACTTATGGCTAAACTAGGTACTAGCACCAGCTTCTCTTATATACAGGGCTGGCTCTCGGTCCAGTTTCAGTAGAGTTGTTGCCACATGTGTTGCTACTATAACAACTTTGTGACCGAACTTATGGCTAAACTAGCTACTAGTACCAGCTTCTCTTTTATACATGCCTAGCTCTCGGCCAAGTATCAGTAGAGTTTTTGCCACATGTGTTACTACTATAAACAACTTTGTGACCGATCCCATGGTTAGGCTAGGTACTGGTACCAGCTTCTCTTATATACATGGCTCTCTCTTAGGCAAGTATCAGTAGAGGTGTTGCCACATGTGTTACTACTATAAACAACTTTGTGACCGATCCCATGGTTAGGCTAGGTACTGGTACCAGCTTCTCTTATATACATGGCTTACTCTTGGCCAGGTATCAGTAGAGTTGTTGTCACATGTGTTGCTACTATAAACAACTTTGTGACCGATCCCATGGTTAGGCTAGGTACTGGTACCAGCTTCTCTTATATACATGGCTCTCTCTTGGCCAGGTATCAGTAGAGTTGTTGCCACATGTGTTACTACTATAAACAACTTTGTGACCGATCCCATGGTTAGGCTAGGTACTGGTACCAGCTTCTCTTATATACATGGCTTACTCTTGGCCAGGTATCAATAGAGTTGTTGTCACATGTGTTGCTACTATAAACAACTTTGTGACAAACTTATGGCCAGGCTATGTAGGAGTACCGGCTTCTCTTGGCCAAAGTATCATTAGTGATTTCGTCACATGTTTTGCTAATATAAAAAACTTTGTGACCGACCCCATGGTTAGTTTAGGTACTGGTACCAGCTTCTCTTATATACATGGCTCTCTCTTTGGCCAGGTATCAGTAGAGTTGTTGCCACATGTGCTACTACTATAAAAAACTTTGTGACCGACCCCATGGTTAGGCTAGGTACTGGTACCAGCTTCTCTTATATACATGGCTCTCTCTTGGCCAGGTATCAGTAGAGTTGTTGCCACATGTGTTACTACTATAAAAAACTTTGTGACCGACCCCATGGTTAGTTTAGGTACTGGTACCAGCTTCTCTTATATACATGGCTCTCTCTTGACCAGGTATCAGTAGAGTTGTTGCCACATGTGTTGCTACTATAAACAACTATGTGACAGAACTTATGGCTAGACTACGTACTAGCACCAGCTTCTCTTATATACAGGGCTGGCTCTCGGTCCAGTTTCACTAGAGTTGTTGCCACATGTGTTGCTACCATAAACAACTTTGTGATAGAACTTATGGCTAGACTAGGTACTAGCACCAGCTTCTCTTATATACAGGGCTGACTCTCGGTTCAGTTTCACTAGAGTTGTTGCCACATGTGTTGCTACTATAAACAACTATGTGACAGAGCTTATGGCTAGACTAGATACTAGCACCAGCTTCTCTTATATACAGGGCTGGCTCTCGCTCAAGTTCCAGTAGAGTTGTTGCCACATGTGTTGCTACTATAAACAACTATGTGACAGAACTTATGGCTAGACTAGGTACTAGCACCAGCTTCTCTTATATACAGGGCTGGCTCTCGGTCAAGTATCAGTAGAGTTGTTGCCACGTGGTTTGCTACTATAAACAACTATGTGACAGGACTTATGGCTTGACTAGGTACTAGTACCAGCTTCTCTTATATACACTGCTGTATCTCGGTCAAGTATCAGTGGAGTTGTTGCCACATGTGTTGCTACTATAAACAACTATGTGACAGAACTTATGGCTAGACTAGGTACTAGCACCAGCTTCTCTTATATACAGGGCTGGCTCTCGCTCAAGTTTCAGTAGAGTTGTTGCCACATGTGTTGCTACTATAAAGAACTATGTGACAGAACTTATGGCTAGACTAGGTACTAGCACCAGCTTCTCTTATATACAGGGCTGGCTCTCGGTCAAGTTTCAGTAGAGTTGTTGCCACATGTGTTGCTACTATAAACAGCTATGTGACAGAACTTATGGCTAGACTAGGTACTAGCACCAGCTTCTCTTATATACAGGGCTGGCTCTCGGTCCAGTTTCAGTAGAGTTGTTGCCACATATGTTGCTACTATAAACAACTATGTGACAGAACTTATGGCTAGACTAGGTACTAGCTCCAGCTTCTCTTATATACATGGCTGGCTCTCGCTCAAGTTTCAGTAGAGTTGTTGCCACATGTGTTGCTACTATAAACAACTATGTGACAGAACTTATGGCTAGACTAGGTACTAGTACCAGCTTCTCTTATATACATGGCTGGCTCTCGGTCAAGTTTCAGTAGTGTTGTTGCCACATGTGTTGCTACTATAAACAACTATGTAACAGAACTTATGGCTAGACTAGGTACTAGTACCAGCTTCTCTTATATACATGGCTGGCTCTCGGCCAAGTTTCAGTAGAGTTGTTGCCACATGTGTTGCTACCATAAACAACTTTGTGATAGAACTTATGGCTAGACTAGGTACTAGTACCAGCTTCTCTTATATACAGGGCTGGCTCTCGGTCACGTTTCAGTAGAGTTGTTGCCACATGTGTTGCTACCATAAACAACTTTGTGATAGAACTTATGGCTAGACTAGGTACTAGCACCAGCTTCTCTTATATACAGGGCTGACTCCCGGTCCAGTTTCACTAGAGTTGTTGCCACATGTGTTGCTACTATAAACAACTATGTGACAGAACTTATGGCTAGACTAGGTACTAGCACCAGCTTCTCTTATATACAGGGCTGGCTCTCGCTCAAGTTTCAGTAGAGTTGTTGCCACATGTGTTGCTACTATAAACAACTATGTGACAGAACTTATGGCTAGACTAGGTACTAGCACCAGCTTCTCTTATATACAGGGCTGGCTCTCGATCCAGTTTCACTAGAGTTGTTGCCACATGTGTTGCTACCATAAACAACTTTGTGATAGAACTTATGGCTAGACTAGGTACTAGCACCAGCTTCTCTTATATACAGGGCTGGCTCTCGCTCAAGTTTCAGTAGAGTTGTTGCCATATGTGTTGCTACTATAAACAACTATGTGACAGAACTTATGGCTAGACTAGGTACTAGCACCAGCTTCTCTTATATACAGGACTGGCTCTCGGTCAAGTTTCAGTAGAGTTGTTGCCACATGTGTTGCTACTATAAACAACTATGTGACAGAACGTATGGCTTGACTTGGTACTAGTACCAGCTTCTCTTATATACAGGGCTGGCTCTCGGTCAAGTATCAGTAGAGTTGTTGCCACATGTGTTGCTACTATAAACAACTTTGTGACAGAACTTATGGCTAGACTAGGTACTAGCACCATCTTTTCTTCTAAACATGCCTAGCTCTCGGCCAAGTATCAGTAGAGTTGTTGCCACATATGTTGCTACTATAAACAACTTTGTGACAGAACTTATGGCTAAACTAGGTACTAGCACCATCTTCTCTTCTATACATGCCTATCTCTCGGCCAAGTATCAATAGAGTTGTTGCCACATGTGTTGCTACTATAAACAACTTTGTGACCGAACTTATGGCTAAACTAGGTACTAGGACCAGCTTCTCTTCTATACATGCCTAGCTCTCGTCCAAGTATCAGTAGAGTTGTTGCCACATGTGTTAATACTATGAACAACTTTGTGACCGAACTTATGGCTAAGATAGGTACTAGTACCAGCTTCTATTCCATACACGCCTAGCTCTCGGCCAAGTTTCAGTACAGTTGTTTCCACATGCGTTGCTACTATAAACAACTTTGTGACAGAACGTATGGCTAAACTAGGTACTAGCACCAGCTTCTCTACTATACATGGCTGGCTCTCGGCCAAGTTTCAGTAGAGTTGTTGCCACATGTGTTGCTACTATAAACAACTTTGTGACAGAACTTATGGCTAAACTAGGTACTAGCACCAGCTTCTCTTCTATACATGCCTAGCTCTCGGCCAAGTTTCAGTAGAGTTGTTGCCACATGTGTTACTACTATAAACAACTTTGTGACCGAACGTATGGCTAAACTAGGTACTAGCACCAGCTTCTCTTCTATACATGGCTGGCTCTCGGCCAAGTTTCAGTACAGTTGTTGCCACATGTGTTGCTACTATAAACAACTTTGTGACAGAACTGATGGCTAAACTAGGTACTAGCACCAGCTTCTCTTCTATACATGGCTGGCTCTCGGCCAAGTATCAGTAGAGTTGTTGCCACATATGTTGCTACTATAAACAACTTTGTGACAGAAGTTATGGCTAAACTAGGTACTAGCACCATCTTCTCTTCTATACATGCCTAGCTCTCAGCCAAGTATCAGTAGAGTTGTTTCCACATATGTTGCTACTATAAACAACTTTGTGACAGAACTTATGGCTAAACTAGGTACTAGCACCAGCTTCTCTTATATACAGGGCTGGCTCTCGGTCCAGTTTCAGTAGAGTTGTTGCCACATGTGTTGCTACTATAACAACTTTGTGACCGAACTTATGGCTAAACTAGCTACTAGTACCAGCTTCTCTTTTATACATGCCTAGCTCTCGGCCAAGTATCAGTAGAGTTTTTGCCACATGTGTTACTACTATAAACAACTTTGTGACCGATCCCATGGTTAGGCTAGGTACTGGTACCAGCTTCTCTTATATACATGGCTCTCTCTTAGGCAAGTATCAGTAGAGGTGTTGCCACATGTGTTACTACTATAAACAACTTTGTGACCGATCCCATGGTTAGGCTAGGTACTGGTACCAGCTTCTCTTATATACATGGCTTACTCTTGGCCAGGTATCAATAGAGTTGTTGTCACATGTGTTGCTACTATAAACAACTTTGTGACAAACTTATGGCCAGGCTATGTAGGAGTACCGGCTTCTCTTGGCCAAAGTATCATTAGTGATTTCGTCACATGTTTTGCTAATATAAAAAACTTTGTGACCGACCCCATGGTTAGTTTAGGTACTGGTACCAGCTTCTCTTATATACATGGCTCTCTCTTGGCCAGGTATCAGTAGAGTTGTTGCCACATGTGCTACTACTATAAAAAACTTTGTGACCGACCCCATGGTTAGGCTAGGTACTGGTACCAGCTTCTCTTTTATACATGGCTCTCTCTTGGCCAGGTATCAGTAGAGTTGTTGCCACATGTGTTACTACTATAAAAAACTTTGTGACCGACCCCATGGTTAGTTTAGGTACTGGTACCAGCTTCTCTTATATACATGGCTCTCTCTTGACCAGGTATCAGTAGAGTTGTTGCCACATGTGTTGCTACTATAAACAACTATGTGACAGAACTTATGGCTAGACTAGGTACTAGCACCAGCTTCTCTTATATACAGGGCTGGCTCTCGGTCCAGTTTCACTAGAGTTGTTGCCACATGTGTTGCTACCATAAACAACTTTGTGATAGAACTTATGGCTAGACTAGGTACTAGCACCAGCTTCTCTTATATACAGGGCTGACTCTCGGTTTAGTTTCACTAGAGTTATTGCCACATGTGTTGCTACTATAAACAACTATGTGACAGAGCTTATGGCTAGACTAGGTACTAGCACCAGCTTCTCTTATATACAGGGCTGGCTCTCGCTCAAGTTCCAGTAGAGTTGTTGCCACATGTGTTGCTACTATAAACAACTATGTGACAGAACTTATGGCTAGACTAGGTACTAGCACCAGCTTCTCTTATATACAGGGCTGGCTCTCGGTCAAGTATCAGTAGAGTTGTTGCCACGTGGTTTGCTACTATAAACAACTATGTGACAGGACTTATGGCTTGACTAGGTACTAGTACCAGCTTCTCTTATATACAGGGCTGTATCTCGGTCAAGTATCAGTGGAGTTGTTGCCACATGTGTTGCTACTATAAACAACTATGTGACAGAACTTATGGCTAGACTAGGTACTAGCACCAGCTTCTCTTATATACAGGGCTGGCTCTTGGTCCAGTTTCAGTAGAGTTGTTGCCACATGTGCTGCTACTATAAACAACTATGTGACAGAACTTATGGCTAGACTAGGTACTAGCACCAGCTTCTCTTATATACAGGGCTGGCTCTCGGTCCAGTTTCAGTAGAGTTGTTGCCACATGTGTTGCTACTAAAAACAACTATGTGACAGAACTTATGGCTAAACTAGGTACTAGTACCAGCTTCTATTATATACAGGGCTGGCTCTCGGTCAAGTTTCAGTAGAGTTGTTGCCACATGTGTTGCTACTATAAACAACTTTGTGACAGAACTTATGGCTAAAATAGGTACTAGCACCAGCTTCTCTCATATACAGGGCTGGCTCTCGGTCAAGTTTCAGTAGAGTTGTTGTCATATGTTTTGCTACTATAAACAACTATGTGACAGGACTTATGGCTTGACTAGGTACTAGTACCAGCTTCTCTTATATACAGGGCTGGCTCTCGGTCAAGTTTCAGTAGAGTTGTTGCCACATGTGTTGATACTATAAACAACTATGTGACAGAACTTATGGCTAGACTATGTACTAGTACCAGCTTCTCTTATATACAGGGCTGGCTCTCGGCCAAGTATCAGTAGAGTTGTTGTCACATGTGCTGCTACTATAAACAACTTTGTGACAGAACTTATGGCTAAGCTAAGTACTAGTACAAGCTTCTCTTATATACAAGACTGGCTCTCGGCCAAGTATCAGTAGAGTTGTTGCCACATGTGTTGCTACTATAAACAACTTTGTGACAGAACTTATGGCTAAACTAGGTACTAGCACGATCTTCTCTTCTATACATGCCTAGCTCTCGGCCAAGTATCAGTAGAGTTGTTGCCATATATGTTGCTACTATAAACAACTTTGTGACAGAACTTATGGCTAAACTAGGTACTAGCACCAGCTTCTCTTCTATACATGCCTAGTTCTCGGCCAAGTATCAGTAGAGTTGTTGCCACATGTGTTACTACTATAAACAACTTTGTGACCGAACTTATGGCTAAACTAGGTACTAGTACCAGCTTCTCTTCTATACATGCCTAGCTCTCGGCCAAGTTTCAGTAGAGTTGTTGCCACATGTGTTGCTACTATAAACAACTTTGTGACAGAACGTATGGCTAAACTAGGTAGTAGCACCAGCTTATCTTCTATACATGGCTGGCTCTCGGCCAAGTTTCAGTACAGTTGTTGCCACATGTGTTGCTACTATAAACAACTTTGTGACCGACCTTATGGCTAAACTAGGTACTAGCACCAGCTTCTCTTCTATACATGGCTGGCTCTCGGCCAAGTTTCAGTAGAGTTGTTGCCACATGTGTTGCTACTATAAACAACTTTGTGACAGAACTTATGGCTAAACTAGGTACTAGCACCAGCTTCTCTCATATACAGGGCTGGCTCTCGGTCAAGTTTCAGTAGAGTTGTTGTCACATGTGTTGCTACTATGAACAACTATGTGACAGGAATTATGGTTTGACTAGGTACTAGTACCAGCTTCTCTTATATACAGGGCTGGCTCTTGGTCAAGTTTCAGTGGAGTTGTTGCCACATGTGTTGCTACTATAAACAACTATGTGACAGAACTTATGGCTAGGCTAGGTACTAGTACCAGCTTCTCTTATATACAGGGCTGGCTCTCGGCCAAGTATTAGTAGAGTTGTTGCCACATGTGCTGCTACTATAAACAACTTTGTGACAGAACTTATGCCTAAGCTAAGTACTAGTACAAGCTTCTCTTATATACAAGGCTGGCTCTCGGCCAAGTATCAGTAGATTTGTTGCCACATGTGTTGCTACTATAAACAACTTTGTGACAGAACTTATGGCTAAACTAGGTACTAGCACCATCTTCTCTTCTATACATGCCTAGCTCTCGGCCAAGTATCAGTAGAGTTGGTGCCACATATGTTGCTACTATAAACAACTTTGTGACAGAACTTATGGCTAAACTAGGTACTAGAACAATCTTCTCTTCTATACATGCCTAGTTCTCGGCCAAGTATCAGTAGAGTTGTTGCCACATATGTTGCTACTATAAACAATTTTGTGACAGAACTTATGGCTAAACTAGGTACTAGCACCATCTTCTTATCTATACATGCCTTGCTCTCTGCCAAGTATCAGTAGAGTTGTTGCCACATATGTTGCTACTTTAAACAACTTTGTGACAGAAGGTATGGCTAAACTAGGTACTAGCACCATCTTTTCTTCTATACATGCCTAGCTCTCGGCCAAGTATCAGTAGAGTTGTTGCCACATATGTTGCTACTATAAACAACTTTGTAACAGAACTTATGGCTAAACTAGGTACTAGCACCATCTTCTCTTCTATGCATGCCTAGTTCTCGGCCATGTATCAGTAGAGTTGCTGCCACATATGTTGCTACTATAAACAACTTTGTGACCGAATTTATGGCTATACTAGCTACTAGCACCAGCTTCTCTTCTATACATGCCCATCTCTCGGCCAAGTATCAATAGAGTTGTTGCCACATGTGTTGCTACTATAAACAACTTTGTGACCAAACTTATGGCTAAACTAGGTACTAGCACCAGCTTCTCTTCTATACATGCCTAGCTCTCGTCCAAGTATCAGTAGAGTTGTTGCCACATGTGTTAATACTATGAACAACTTTGTGACCGAACTTATGGCTAAACCAGGTACTAGTACCAGCTTCTATTGCATACATGCCTAGCTCTCGGCCAAGTTTCAGTACAGTTGTTGCCACATGTGTTTTACTATAAACAACTTTGTGACAGAACGTATGGCTAAACTAGGTACTAGCACCAGCTCCTCTTCTATACATGGCTGGCTCTCGGCCAAGTTTCAGTAGAGTTGTTGCCACATGTGTTGCTACTATAAACAACTTTGTGACCGAACTTATGGCTAAACTAGGTACTAGCACCAGCTTCTCTTCTATACATGCCTAGCTCTCGGCCAAGTTTCAGTACAGTTGTTGCCACATGTGTTACTACTATAAACAACTTTGTGACCGAACTTATGGCTAAACTAGGTACTAGCACCAGCTTCTCTTCTATACATGGCTGGCTCTCGGCCAAGTTTCAGTAGAGTTGTTGCCACATGTGTTGCTACTATAAACAACTTTGTGACAGAACTTATGGCTAAACTAGGTACTAGCACCAGCTTCTCTTCTATACATGCCTAGCTCTCGGCCAAGTTTCAGTAGAGTTGTTGCCACATGTGTTACTACTATAAACAACTTTGTGACCGAACTTATGGCTAAACTAGGTACTAGTACCATCATCTCTTCTATAAATGCCTAGCTCTCGGCCAAGTTTCAGTAGAGTTGTTGCCACATGTGTTGCTACTATAAACAACTTTGTAACAGAACTGATGGCTAAACTAGGTACTAGCACCAGCTTCTCTTCTATACATGCCTAGCTCTCGGCCAAGTATCAGTAGAGTTGTTGCCACATCATTGCTACTATAAACAACTTTGAGACCGTACTTATGGCTAAACTAGCTACTAGTACCAGCTTCTCTTTTATACATGCCTAGCTCTCGGCCAAGTATCAGTAGAGTTGATGCCACATGTGTTACTACTATAAACAACTTTGTGACCGATCCCATGGTTAGAATAGGTACTGGTACCAGCTTCTCTTATATACATGGCTTACTCTTGGCTAGGTATCAATAGAGTTGTTGTCACATGTGTTGCTACTATAAACAACTTTGTGACAAACTTATGGCCAGGCTATGTAGGGGTACCGGCTTCTCTTGGCCAAAGTATCATTAGTGATTTCGTCACATGTTTTGCTAATATAAAAAACTTTGTGACCGACCCCATAGTTAGTTTAGGTACTGGTACCAGCTTCTCTTATATACATGGCTCTCTCTTGGCCAGGTATCAGTAGAGTTGTTGCCACGTGTGCTACTACTATAAAAAACTTTGTCACCGACCCCATGGTTAGGCTAGGTACTGGTACCAGCTTCTCTTATATACATGGCTCTCTCTTGGCCAGGTATCAGTAGAGTTGTTGCCACATGTGTTACTACTATAAAAAACTTTGTGACCGACCCCATGGTTAGTTTAGGTACTGGTACCAGCTTCTCTTATATACATGGCTCTCTCTTGGCCAGGTATCAGTAGAGTTGTTGCCACATGTGTTACTACTATAAACAACTTTGTGACCGATCCCATGGTTAGGCTAGGTACTGGTACCAGCTTCTCTTATATACATGGCTCTCTCTTGGCCAGGTATCAGTAGAGTTGTTGCCACATGTGTTACTACTATAAACAACTTTGTGACCGATCCCATGGTTAGGCTAGGTACTGGTACCAGCTTCTCTTATATACATGGCTTACTCTTGGCCAGGTATCAATAGAGTTGTTGTCACATGTGTTGCTACTATAAACAACTTTGTGACAAACTTATGGCCAGGCTATGTAGGGGTACCGGCTTCTCTTGGCCAAAGTATCATTAGTGATTTCGTCACATGTTTTGCTAATATAAAAAACTTTGTGACCGACCCCATTGTTAGTTTAGGTACTGGTACCAGCTTCTCTTATATACATGGCTCTCTCTTGGCCAGGTATCAGTAGAGTTGTTGCCACGTGTGCTACTACTATAAAAAACTTTGTCACCGACCCCATGGTTAGGCTAGGTACTGGTACCAGCTTCTCTTATATACATGGCTCTCTCTTGGCCAGGTATCAGTAAAGTTGTTGCCACATGTGTTACTACTATAAAAAACTTTGTGACCGACCCCATGGTTAGTTTAGGTACTGGTACCAGCTTCTCTTATATACATGGCTCTCTCTTGACCAGGTATCAGTAGAGTTGTTGCCACATGTGTTGCTACTATAAACAACTATGTGACAGAACTTATGGCTAGACTAGGTACTAGCACCAGCTTCTCTTATATACAGGGCTGGCTCTCGGTCCAGTTTCATTAGAGTTGTTGCCACATGTGTTGCTACCATAAACAACTTTGTGATAGAACTTATGGCTAGACTAGGTACTAGCACCAGCTTCTCTTATATACAGGGCTGACTCTCGGTCCAGTTTCACTAGAGTTGTTGCCACATGTGTTGCTACTATAAACAACTATGTGACAGAACTTATGGCTAGACTAGGTACTAGCACCAGCTTCTCTTATATACAGGGCTGGCTCTCGCTCAAGTTTCAGTAGAGTTGTTGCCACATGTGTTGCTACTATAAACAACTATGTGACAGAACTTATGGCTAGACTAGGTACTAGCACCAGCTTCTCTTATATACAGGGCTGGCTCTCGGTCCAGTTTCACTAGAGTTGTTGCCACATGTGTTGCTACCATAAACAACTTTGTGATAGAACTTATGGCTAGACTAGGTACTAGCACCAGCTTCTCTTATATACAGGGCTGGCTCTCGCTCAAGTTTCAGTAGAGTTGTTGCCATATGTGTTGCTACTATAAACAACTATGTGACAGAACTTATGGCTAGACTAGGTACTAGCACCAGCTTCTCTTATATACAGGACTGGCTCTCGGTCAAGTTTCAGTAGAGTTGTTGCCACATGTGTTGCTACTATAAACAACTATGTGACAGAACGTATGGCTTGACTTGGTACTAGTACCAGCTTCTCTTATATACAGGGCTGGCTCTCGGTCAAGTATCAGTAGAGTTGTTGCCACATGTGTTGCTACTATAAACAACTTTGTGACAGAACTTATGGCTAGACTAGGTACTAGCACCATCTTTTCTTCTAAACATGCCTAGCTCTCGGCCAAGTATCAGTAGAGTTGTTGCCACATATGTTGCTACTATAAACAACTTTGTGACAGAACTTATGGCTAAACTAGGTACTAGCACCATCTTCTCGTCTATACATGCCTAGTTCTCAGCCAAGTATCAGTAGAGTTGCTGCCACATATGTTGCTACTATAAACAACTTTGTGACCGAATTTATGGCTAAACTAGCTACTAGCACCAGCTTCTCTTCTATACATGCCTATCTCTCGGCCAAGTATCAATAGAGTTGTTGCCACATGTGTTGCTACTATAAACAACTTTGTGACCGAACTTATGGCTAAACTAGGTACTAGGACCAGCTTCTCTTCTATACATGCCTAGCTCTCGTCCAAGTATCAGTAGAGTTGTTGCCACATGTGTTAATACTATGAACAACTTTGTGACCGAACTTATGGCTAAGATAGGTACTAGTACCAGCTTCTATTCCATACACGCCTAGCTCTCGGCCAAGTTTCAGTACAGTTGTTTCCACATGCGTTGCTACTATAAACAACTTTGTGACAGAACGTATGGCTAAACTAGGTACTAGTACCAGCTTCTCTACTATACATGGCTGGCTCTCGGCCAAGTTTCAGTAGAGTTGTTGCCACATGTGTTGCTACTATAAACAACTTTGTGACAGAACTTATGGCTAAACTAGGTACTAGCACCAGCTTCTCTTCTATACATGCCTAGCTCTCGGCCAAGTTTCAGTAGAGTTGTTGCCACATGTGTTACTACTATAAACAACTTTGTGACCGAACGTATGGCTAAACTAGGTACTAGCACCAGCTTCTCTTCTATACATGGCTGGCTCTCGGCCAAGTTTCAGTACAGTTGTTGCCACATGTGTTGCTACTATAAACAACTTTGTGACAGAACTGATGGCTAAACTAGGTACTAGCACCAGCTTCTCTTCTATACATGGCTGGCTCTCGGCCAAGTATCAGTAGAGTTGTTGCCACATATGTTGCTACTATAAACAACTTTGTGACAGAAGTTATGGCTAAACTAGGTACTAGCACCATCTTCTCTTCTATACATGCCTAGCTCTCAGCCAAGTATCAGTAGAGTTGTTTCCACATATGTTGCTACTATAAACAACTTTGTGACAGAACTTATGGCTAAACTAGGTACTAGCACCAGCTTCTATTCCATACACGCCTAGCTCTCGGCCAAGTTTCAGTACAGTTGTTTCCACATGTGTTGCTACTATAAACAACTTTGTGACCGACCTTATGGCTAAACTAGGTACTAGCACCAGCTTCTCTTCTATACATGGCTGGCTCTCGGCCAAGTTTCAGTAGAGTTGTTGCCACATGTGTTGCTACTATAAACAACTTTGTGACAGAACTTATGGCTAAACTAGGTACTAGCACCAGCTTCTCTCATATACAGGGCTGGCTCTCGGTCAAGTTTCAGTAGAGTTGTTGTCACATGTGTTGCTACTATGAACAACTATGTGACAGGAATTATGGTTTGACTAGGTACTAGTGCCAGCTTCTCCTATATACAGGGCTGGCTCTTGGTCAAGTTTCAGTGGAGTTGTTGCCACATGTGTTGCTACTATAAACAACTATGTGACAGAACTTATGGCTAGGCTAGGTACTAGTACCAGCTTCTCTTATATACAGGGCTGGCTCTCGGCCAAGTATTAGTAGAGTTGTTGCCACATGTGCTGCTACTATAAACAACTTTGTGACAGAACTTATGCCTAAGCTAAGTACTAGTACAAGCTTCTCTTATATACAAGGCTGGCTCTCGGCCAAGTATCAGTAGATTTGTTGCCACATGTGTTGCTACTATAAACAACTTAGTGACAGAACTTATGGCTAAACTAGGTACTAGCACCATCTTCTCTTCTATACATGCCTAGCTCTCGGCCAAGTATCAGTAGAGTTGGTGCCACATATGTTGCTACTATAAACAACTTTGTGACAGAACTTATGGCTAAACTAGGTACTAGAACAATCTTCTCTTCTATACATGCCTAGTTCTCGGCCAAGTATCAGTAGAGTTGTTGCCACATATGTTGCTACTATAAACAATTTTGTGACAGAACTTATGGCTAAACTAGGTACTAGCACCATCTTCTCATCTATACATGCCTTGCTCTCTGCCAAGTATCAGTAGAGTTGTTGCCACATATGTTGCTACTTTAAACAACTTTGTGACAGAAGGTATGGCTAAACTAGGTACTAGCACCATCTTTTCTTCTATACATGCCTAGCTCTCGGCCAAGTATCAGTAGAGTTGTTGCCACATATGTTGCTACTATAAACAACTTTGTAACAGAACTTATGGCTAAACTAGGTACTAGCACCATCTTCTCTTCTATGCATGCCTAGTTCTCGGCCATGTATCAGTAGAGTTGCTGCCACATATGTTGCTACTATAAACAACTTTGTGACCGAATTTATGGCTATACTAGCTACTAGCACCAGCTTCTCTTCTATACATGCCCATCTCTCGGCCAAGTATCAATAGAGTTGTTGCCACATGTGTTGCTACTATAAACAACTTTGTGACCAAACTTATGGCTAAACTAGGTACTAGCACCAGCTTCTCTTCTATACATGCCTAGCTCTCGTCCAAGTATCAGTAGAGTTGTTGCCACATGTGTTAATACTATGAACAACTTTGTGACCGAACTTATGGCTAAACTAGGTACTAGTACCAGCTTCTATTGCATACATGCCTAGCTCTCGGCCAAGTTTCAGTACAGTTGTTGCCACATGTGTTTTACTATAAACAACTTTGTGACAGAACGTATGGCTAAACTAGGTACTAGCACCAGCTCCTCTTCTATACATGGCTGGCTCTCGGCCAAGTTTCAGTAGAGTTGTTGCCACATGTGTTGCTACTATAAACAACTTTGTGACCGAACTTATGGCTAAACTAGGTACTAGCACCAGCTTCTCTTCTATACATGCCTAGCTCTCGGCCAAGTTTCAGTACAGTTGTTGCCACATGTGTTACTACTATAAACAACTTTGTGACCGAACTTATGGCTAAACTAGGTACTAGCACCAGCTTCTCTTCTATACATGGCTGGCTCTCGGCCAAGTTTCAGTAGAGTTGTTGCCACATGTGTTGCTACTATAAACAACTTTGTGACAGAACTTATGGCTAAACTAGGTACTAGCACCAGCTTCTCTTCTATACATGCCTAGCTCTCGGCCAAGTTTCAGTAGAGTTGTTGCCACATGTGTTACTACTATAAACAACTTTGTGACCGAACTTATGGCTAAACTAGGTACTAGTACCATCATCTCTTCTATAAATGCCTAGCTCTCGGCCAAGTTTCAGTAGAGTTGTTGCCACATGTGTTGCTACTATAAACAACTTTGTAACAGAACTGATGGCTAAACTAGGTACTAGCACCAGCTTCTCTTCTATACATGCCTAGCTCTCGGCCAAGTATCAGTAGAGTTGTTGCCACATCATTGCTACTATAAACAACTTTGAGACCGTACTTATGGCTAAACTAGCTACTAGTACCAGCTTCTCTTTTATACATGCCTAGCTCTCGGCCAAGTATCAGTAGAGTTGATGCCACATGTGTTACTACTATAAACAACTTTGTGACCGATCCCATGGTTAGAATAGGTACTGGTACCAGCTTCTCTTATATACATGGCTTACTCTTGGCTAGGTATCAATAGAGTTGTTGTCACATGTGTTGCTACTATAAACAACTTTGTGACAAACTTATGGCCAGGCTATGTAGGGGTACCGGCTTCTCTTGGCCAAAGTATCATTAGTGATTTCGTCACATGTTTTGCTAATATAAAAAACTTTGTGACCGACCCCATAGTTAGTTTAGGTACTGGTACCAGCTTCTCTTATATACATGGCTCTCTCTTGGCCAGGTATCAGTAGAGTTGTTGCCACGTGTGCTACTACTATAAAAAACTTTGTCACCGACCCCATGGTTAGGCTAGGTACTGGTACCAGCTTCTCTTATATACATGGCTCTCTCTTGGCCAGGTATCAGTAGAGTTGTTGCCACATGTGTTACTACTATAAAAAACTTTGTGACCGACCCCATGGTTAGTTTAGGTACTGGTACCAGCTTCTCTTATATACATGGCTCTCTCTTGGCCAGGTATCAGTAGAGTTGTTGCCACATGTGTTACTACTATAAACAACTTTGTGACCGATCCCATGGTTAGGCTAGGTACTGGTACCAGCTTCTCTTATATACATGGCTCTCTCTTGGCCAGGTATCAGTAGAGTTGTTGCCACATGTGTTACTACTATAAACAACTTTGTAACCGATCCCATGGTTAGGCTAGGTACTGGTACCAGCTTCTCTTATATACATGGCTTACTCTTGGCCAGGTATCAATAGAGTTGTTGTCACATGTGTTGCTACTATAAACAACTTTGTGACAAACTTATGGCCAGGCTATGTAGGGGTACCGGCTTCTCTTGGCCAAAGTATCATTAGTGATTTCGTCACATGTTTTGCTAATATAAAAAACTTTGTGACCGACCCCATTGTTAGTTTAGGTACTGGTACCAGCTTCTCTTATATACATGGCTCTCTCTTGGCCAGGTATCAGTAGAGTTGTTGCCACGTGTGCTACTACTATAAAAAACTTTGTCACCGACCCCATGGTTAGGCTAGGTACTGGTACCAGCTTCTCTTATATACATGGCTCTCTCTTGGCCAGGTATCAGTAAAGTTGTTGCCACATGTGTTACTACTATAAAAAACTTTGTGACCGACCCCATGGTTAGTTTAGGTACTGGTACCAGCTTCTCTTATATACATGGCTCTCTCTTGACCAGGTATCAGTAGAGTTGTTGCCACATGTGTTGCTACTATAAACAACTATGTGACAGAACTTATGGCTAGACTAGGTACTAGCACCAGCTTCTCTTATATACAGGGCTGGCTCTCGGTCCAGTTTCATTAGAGTTGTTGCCACATGTGTTGCTACCATAAACAACTTTGTGATAGAACTTATGGCTAGACTAGGTACTAGCACCAGCTTCTCTTATATACAGGGCTGACTCTCGGTCCAGTTTCACTAGAGTTGTTGCCACATGTGTTGCTACTATAAACAACTATGTGACAGAACTTATGGCTAGACTAGGTACTAGCACCAGCTTCTCTTATATACAGGGCTGGCTCTCGCTCAAGTTTCAGTAGAGTTGTTGCCACATGTGTTGCTACTATAAACAACTATGTGACAGAACTTATGGCTAGACTAGGTACTAGCACCAGCTTCTCTTATATACAGGGCTGGCTCTCGGTCCAGTTTCACTAGAGTTGTTGCCACATGTGTTGCTACCATAAACAACTTTGTGATAGAAATTATGGCTAGACTAGGTACTAGCACCAGCTTCTCTTATATACAGGGCTGGCTCTCGCTCAAGTTTCAGTAGAGTTGTTGCCATATGTGTTGCTACTATAAACAACTATGTGACAGAACTTATGGCTAGACTAGGTACTAGCACCAGCTTCTCTTATATACAGGACTGGCTCTCGGTCAAGTTTCAGTAGAGTTGTTGCCACATGTGTTGCTACTATAAACAACTATGTGACAGAACGTATGGCTTGACTTGGTACTAGTACCAGCTTCTCTTATATACAGGGCTGGCTCTCGGTCAAGTATCAGTAGAGTTGTTGCCACATGTGTTGCTACTATAAACAACTTTGTGACAGAACTTATGGCTAGACTAGGTACTAGCACCATCTTTTCTTCTAAACATGCCTAGCTCTCGGCCAAGTATCAGTAGAGTTGTTGCCACATATGTTGCTACTATAAACAACTTTGTGACAGAACTTATGGCTAAACTAGGTACTAGCACCATCTTCTCGTCTATACATGCCTAGTTCTCAGCCAAGTATCAGTAGAGTTGCTGCCACATATGTTGCTACTATAAACAACTTTGTGACCGAATTTATGGCTAAACTAGCTACTAGCACCAGCTTCTCTTCTATACATGCCTATCTCTCGGCCAAGTATCAATAGAGTTGTTGCCACATGTGTTGCTACTATAAACAACTTTGTGACCGAACTTATGGCTAAACTAGGTACTAGGACCAGCTTCTCTTCTATACATGCCTAGCTCTCGTCCAAGTATCAGTAGAGTTGTTGCCACATGTGTTAATACTATGAACAACTTTGTGACCGAACTTATGGCTAAGATAGGTACTAGTACCAGCTTCTATTCCATACACGCCTAGCTCTCGGCCAAGTTTCAGTACAGTTGTTTCCACATGCGTTGCTACTATAAACAACTTTGTGACAGAACGTATGGCTAAACTAGGTACTAGTACCAGCTTCTCTACTATACATGGCTGGCTCTCGGCCAAGTTTCAGTAGAGTTGTTGCCACATGTGTTGCTACTATAAACAACTTTGTGACAGAACTTATGGCTAAACTAGGTACTAGCACCAGCTTCTCTTCTATACATGCCTAGCTCTCGGCCAAGTTTCAGTAGAGTTGTTGCCACATGTGTTACTACTATAAACAACTTTGTGACCGAACGTATGGCTAAACTAGGTACTAGCACCAGCTTCTCTTCTATACATGGCTGGCTCTCGGCCAAGTTTCAGTACAGTTGTTGCCACATGTGTTGCTACTATAAACAACTTTGTGACAGAACTGATGGCTAAACTAGGTACTAGCACCAGCTTCTCTTCTATACATGGCTGGCTCTCGGCCAAGTATCAGTAGAGTTGTTGCCACATATGTTGCTACTATAAACAACTTTGTGACAGAAGTTATGGCTAAACTAGGTACTAGCACCATCTTCTCTTCTATACATGCCTAGCTCTCAGCCAAGTATCAGTAGAGTTGTTTCCACATATGTTGCTACTATAAACAACTTTGTGACAGAACTTATGGCTAAACTAGGTACTAGCACCAGCTTCTATTCCATACACGCCTAGCTCTCGGCCAAGTTTCAGTACAGTTGTTTCCACATGTGTTGCTACTATAAACAACTTTGTGACCGACCTTATGGCTAAACTAGGTACTAGCACCAGCTTCTCTTCTATACATGGCTGGCTCTCGGCCAAGTTTCAGTAGAGTTGTTGCCACATGTGTTGCTACTATAAACAACTTTGTGACAGAACTTATGGCTAAACTAGGTACTAGCACCAGCTTCTCTCATATACAGGGCTGGCTCTCGGTCAAGTTTCAGTAGAGTTGTTGTCACATGTGTTGCTACTATGAACAACTATGTGACAGGAATTATGGTTTGACTAGGTACTAGTGCCAGCTTCTCCTATATACAGGGCTGGCTCTTGGTCAAGTTTCAGTGGAGTTGTTGCCACATGTGTTGCTACTATAAACAACTATGTGACAGAACTTATGGCTAGGCTAGGTACTAGTACCAGCTTCTCTTATATACAGGGCTGGCTCTCGGCCAAGTATTAGTAGAGTTGTTGCCACATGTGCTGCTACTATAAACAACTTTGTGACAGAACTTATGCCTAAGCTAAGTACTAGTACAAGCTTCTCTTATATACAAGGCTGGCTCTCGGCCAAGTATCAGTAGATTTGTTGCCACATGTGTTGCTACTATAAACAACTTAGTGACAGAACTTATGGCTAAACTAGGTACTAGCACCATCTTCTCTTCTATACATGCCTAGCTCTCGGCCAAGTATCAGTAGAGTTGGTGCCACATATGTTGCTACTATAAACAACTTTGTGACAGAACTTATGGCTAAACTAGGTACTAGAACAATCTTCTCTTCTATACATGCCTAGTTCTCGGCCAAGTATCAGTAGAGTTGTTGCCACATATGTTGCTACTATAAACAATTTTGTGACAGAACTTATGGCTAAACTAGGTACTAGCACCATCTTCTCATCTATACATGCCTTGCTCTCTGCCAAGTATCAGTAGAGTTGTTGCCACATATGTTGCTACTTTAAACAACTTTGTGACAGAAGGTATGGCTAAACTAGGTACTAGCACCATCTTTTCTTCTATACATGCCTAGCTCTCGGCCAAGTATCAGTAGAGTTGTTGCCACATGTGTTACTACTATAAACAACTTTGTGACAGAACTTATGGCTAAACTAGGTACTAGCACCAGCTTCTCTTCTATACATGCCTAGCTCTCGGCCAAGTTTCAGTAGAGTTGTTGCCACATGTGTTACTACTATAAACAACTTTGTGACCGAACTTATGGCTAAACTAGGTACTAGTACCATCATCTCTTCTATACATGCCTAGCTCTCGGCCAAGTTTCAGTAGAGTTGTTGCCACATGTGTTGCTACTATAAACAACTTTGTAACAGAACTGATGGCTAAACTAGGTACTAGCACCAGCTTCTCTTCTATACATGCCTAGCTCTCGGCCAAGTATCAGTAGAGTTGTTGCCACATGTGTTGCTACTATAAACAACTTTGAGACCGTACTTATGGCTAAACTAGCTACTAGTACCAGCTTCTCTTTTATACATGCCTAGCTCTCGGCCAAGTATCAGTAGAGTTGATGCCACATGTGTTACTACTATAAACAACTTTGTGACCGATCCCATGGTTAGAATAGGTACTGGTACCAGCTTCTCTTATATACATGGCTTACTCTTGGCTAGGTATCAATAGAGTTGTTGTCACATGTGTTGCTACTATAAACAACTTTGTGACAAACTTATGGCCAGGCTATGTAGGGGTACCGGCTTCTCTTGGCCAAAGTATCATTAGTGATTTCGTCACATGTTTTGCTAATATAAAAAACTTTGTGACCGACCCCATTGTTAGTTTAGGTACTGGTACCAGCTTCTCTTATATACATGGCTCTCTCTTGGCCAGGTATCAGTAGAGTTGTTGCCACGTGTGCTACTACTATAAAAAACTTTGTCACCGACCCCATGGTTAGGCTAGGTACTGGTACCAGCTTCTCTTATATACATGGCTCTCTCTTGGCCAGGTATCAGTAGAGTTGTTGCCACATGTGTTACTACTATAAAAAACTTTGTGACCGACCCCATGGTTAGTTTAGGTACTGGTACCAGCTTCTCTTATATACATGGCTCTCTCTTGGCCAGGTATCAGTAGAGTTGTTGCCACATGTGTTACTACTATAAACAACTTTGTGACCGATCCCATGGTTAGGCTAGGTACTGGTACCAGCTTCTCTTATATACATGGCTCTCTCTTGGCCAGGTATCAGTAGAGTTGTTGCCACATGTGTTACTACTATAAACAACTTTGTGACCGATCCCATGGTTAGGCTAGGTACTGGTACCAGCTTCTCTTATATACATGGCTTACTCTTGGCCAGGTATCAATAGAGTTGTTGTCACATGTGTTGCTACTATAAACAACTTTGTGACAAACTTATGGCCAGGCTATGTAGGGGTACCGGCTTCTCTTGGCCAAAGTATCATTAGTGATTTCGTCACATGTTTTGCTAATATAAAAAACTTTGTGACCGACCCCATTGTTAGTTTAGGTACTGGTACCAGCTTCTCTTATATACATGGCTCTCTCTTGGCCAGGTATCAGTAGAGTTGTTGCCACGTGTGCTACTACTATAAAAAGCTTTGTCACCGACCCCATGGTTAGGCTAGGTACTGGTACCAGCTTCTCTTATATACATGGCTCTCTCTTGGCCAGGTATCAGTAGAGTTGTTGCCACATGTGTTACTACTATAAAAAACTTTGTGACCGACCCCATGGTTAGTTTAGGTACTGGTACCAGCTTCTCTTATATACATGGCTCTCTCTTGACCAGGTATCAGTAGAGTTGTTGCCACATGTGTTGCTACTATAAACAACTATGTGACAGAACTTATGGCTAGACTAGGTACTAGCACCAGCTTCTCTTATATACAGGGCTGGCTCTCGGTCCAGTTTCATTAGAGTTGTTGCCACATGTGTTGCTACCATAAACAACTTTGTGATAGAACGTATGGCTAGACTAGGTACTAGCACCAGCTTCTCTTATATACAGGGCTGACTCCCGGTCCAGTTTCACTAGAGTTGTTGCCACATGTGTTGCTACTATAAACAACTATGTGACAGAACTTATGGCTAGACTAGGTACTAGCACCAGCTTCTCTTATATACAGGGCTGGCTCTCGCTCAAGTTTCAGTAGAGTTGTTGCCACATGTGTTGCTACTATAAACAACTATGTGACAGAACTTATGGCTAGACTAGGTACTAGCACCAGCTTCTCTTATATACAGGGCTGGCTCTCGGTCCAGTTTCACTAGAGTTGTTGCCACATGTGTTGCTACCATAAACAACTTTGTGATAGAACTTATGGCTAGACTAGGTACTAGCACCAGCTTCTCTTATATACAGGGCTGGCTCTCGCTCAAGTTTCAGTAGAGTTGTTGCCATATGTGTTGCTACTATAAACAACTATGTGACAGAACTTATGGCTAGACTAGGTACTAGCACCAGCTTCTCTTATATACAGGACTGGCTCTCGGTCAAGTTTCAGTAGAGTTGTTGCCACATGTGTTGCTACTATAAACAACTATGTGACAGAACGTATGGCTTGACTTGGTACTAGTACCAGCTTCTCTTATATACAGGGCTGGCTCTCGGTCAAGTATCTGTAGAGTTGTTGCCACATGTGTTGCTACTATAAACAACTTTGTGACAGAACTTATGGCTAGACTAGGTACTAGCACCATCTTTTCTTCTAAACATGCCTAGCTCTCGGCCAAGTATCAGTAGAGTTGTTGCCACATATGTTGCTACTATAAACAACTTTGTGACAGAACTTATGGCTAAACTAGGTACTAGCACCATCTTCTCTTCTATACATGCCTATCTCTCGGCCAAGTATCAATAGAGTTGTTGCCACATGTGTTGCTACTATAAACAACTTTGTGACCGAACTTATGGCTAAACTAGGTACTAGGACCAGCTTCTCTTCTATACATGCCTAGCTCTCGTCCAAGTATCAGTAGAGTTGTTGCCACATGTGTTAATACTATGAACAACTTTGTGACCGAACTTATGGCTAAGATAGGTACTAGTACCAGCTTCTATTCCATACACGCCTAGCTCTCGGCCAAGTTTCAGTACAGCTGTTTCCACATGCGTTGCTACTATAAACAACTTTGTGACAGAACGTATGGCTAAACTAGGTACTAGCACCAGCTTCTCTACTATACATGGCTGGCTCTCGGCCAAGTTTCAGTAGAGTTGTTGCCACATGTGTTGCTACTATAAACAACTTTGTGACAGAACTTATGGCTAAACTAGGTACTATCACCAGCTTCTCTTCTATACATGTCTAGCTCTCGGCCAAGTTTCAGTAGAGTTGTTGCCACATGTGTTACTACTATAAACAACTTTGTGACCGAACGTATGGCTAAACTAGGTACTAGCACCAGCTTCTCTTCTATACATGGCTGGCTCTCGGCCAAGTTTCAGTACAGTTGTTGCCACATGTGTTGCTACTATAAACAACTTTGTGACAGAACTGATGGCTAAACTAGGTACTAGCACCAGCTTCTCTTCTATACATGGCTGGCTCTCGGCCAAGTATCAGTAGAGTTGTTGCCACATATGTTGCTACTATAAACAACTTTGTGACAGAAGTTATGGCTAAACTAGGTACTAGCACCATCTTCTCTTCTATACATGCCTAGCTCTCAGCCAAGTATCAGTAGAGTTGTTTCCACATATGTTGCTACTATAAACAACTTTGTGACAGAACTTATGGCTAAACTAGGTACTAGCACCAGCTTCTCTTATATACAGGGCTGGCTCTCGGTCCAGTTTCAGTAGAGTTGTTGCCACATGTGTTGCTACTATAACAACTTTGTGACCGAACTTATGGCTAAACTAGCTACTAGTACCAGCTTCTCTTTTATACATGCCTAGCTCTCGGCCAAGTATCAGTAGAGTTTTTGCCACATGTGTTACTACTATAAACAACTTTGTGACCGATCCCATGGTTAGGCTAGGTACTGGTACCAGCTTCTCTTATATACATGGCTCTCTCTTAGGCAAGTATCAGTAGAGGTGTTGCCACATGTGTTACTACTATAAACAACTTTGTGACCGATCCCATGGTTAGGCTAGGTACTGGTACCAGCTTCTCTTATATACATGGCTTACTCTTGGCCAGGTATCAATAGAGTTGTTGTCACATGTGTTGCTACTATAAACAACTTTGTGACAAACTTATGGCCAGGCTATGTAGGAGTACCGGCTTCTCTTGGCCAAAGTATCATTAGTGATTTCGTCACATGTTTTGCTAATATAAAAAACTTTGTGACCGACCCCATGGTTAGTTTAGGTACTGGTACCAGCTTCTCTTATATACATGGCTCTCTCTTGGCCAGGTATCAGTAGAGTTGTTGCCACATGTGCTACTACTATAAAAAACTTTGTGACCGACCCCATGGTTAGGCTAGGTACTGGTAACAGCTTCTCTTTTATACATGGCTCTCTCTTGGCCAGGTATCAGTAGAGTTGTTGCCACATGTGTTACTACTATAAAAAACTTTGTGACCGACCCCATGGTTAGTTTAGGTACTGGTACCAGCTTCTCTTATATACATGGCTCTCTCTTGACCAGGTATCAGTAGAGTTGTTGCCACATGTGTTGCTACTATAAACAACTATGTGACAGAACTTATGGCTAGACTAGGTACTAGCACCAGCTTCTCTTATATACAGGGCTGGCTCTCGGTCCAGTTTCACTAGAGTTGTTGCCACATGTGTTGCTACCATAAACAACTTTGTGATAGAACTTATGGCTAGACTAGGTACTAGCACCAGCTTCTCTTATATACAGGGCTGACTCTCGGTTCAGTTTCACTAGAGTTGTTGCCACATGTGTTGCTACTATAAACAACTATGTGACAGAGCTTATGGCTAGACTAGGTACTAGCACCAGCTTCTCTTATATACAGGGCTGGCTCTCGCTCAAGTTCCAGTAGAGTTGTTGCCACATGTGTTGCTACTATAAACAACTATGTGACAGAACTTATGGCTAGACTAGGTACTAGCACCAGCTTCTCTTATATACAGGGCTGGCTCTCGGTCAAGTATCAGTAGAGTTGTTGCCACGTGGTTTGCTACTATAAACAACTATGTGACAGGACTTATGGCTTGACTAGGTACTAGTACCAGCTTCTCTTATATACAGGGCTGTATCTCGGTCAAGTATCAGTGGAGTTGTTGCCACATGTGTTGCTACTATAAACAACTATGTGACAGAACTTATGGCTAGACTAGGTACTAGCACCAGCTTCTCTTATATACAGGGCTGGCTCTTGGTCCAGTTTCAGTAGAGTTGTTGCCACATGTGCTGCTACTATAAACAACTATGTGACAGAACTTATGGCTAGACTAGGTACTAGCACCAGCTTCTCTTATATACAGGGCTGGCTCTCGGTCCAGTTTCAGTAGAGTTGTTGCCACATGTGTTGCTACTAAAAACAACTATGTGACAGAACTTATGGCTAAACTAGGTACTAGTACCAGCTTCTATTATATACAGGGCTGGCTCTCGGTCAAGTTTCAGTAGAGTTGTTGCCACATGTGTTGCTACTATAAACAACTTTGTGACAGAACTTATGGCTAAACTAGGTACTAGCACCAGCTTCTCTCATATACAGGGCTGGCTCTCGGTCAAGTTTCAGTAGAGTTGTTGTCATATGTTTTGCTACTATAAACAACTATGTGACAGGACTTATGGCTTGACTAGGTACTAGTACCAGCTTCTCTTATATACAGGGCTGGCTCTCGGTCAAGTTTCAGTAGAGTTGTTGCCACATGTGTTGCTACTATAAACAACTATGTGACAGAACTTATGGCTAGACTATGTACTAGTACCAGCTTCTCTTATATACAGGGCTGGCTCTCGGTCAAGTTTCAGTAGAGTTGTTGCCACATGTGTTGCTACTATAAACAACTATGTGACAAAACTTATGGCTAGGCTAGGTACTAATACCAGCTTCTCTTATATACAGGGCTGGCTCTCGGCCAAGTATCAGTAGAGTTGTTGTCACATGTGCTGCTACTATAAACAACTTTGTGACAGAACTTATGGCTAAGCTAAGTACTAGTACAAGCTTCTCTTATATACAAGACTGGCTCTCGGCCAAGTATCAGTAGAGTTGTTGCCACATGTGTTGCTACTATAAACAACTTTGTGACAGAACTTATGGCTAAACTAGGTACTAGCACGATCTTCTCTTCTATACATGCCTAGCTCTCGGCCAAGTATCAGTAGAGTTGTTGCCACATATGTTGCTACTATAAACAACTTTGTGACAGAACTTATGGCTAAACTAGGTACTAGCACCAGCTTCTCTTCTATACATGCCTAGTTCTCGGCCAAGTATCAGTAGAGTTGTTGCCACATGTGTTACTACTATAAACAACTTTGTGACCGAACTTATGGCTAAACTAGGTACTAGTACCAGCTTCTCTTCTATACATGCCTAGCTCTCGGCCAAGTTTCAGTAGAGTTGTTGCCACATGTGTTGCTACTATAAACAACTTTGTGACAGAACGTATGGCTAAACTAGGTACTAGCACCAGCTTATCTTCTATACATGGCTGGCTCTCGGCCAAGTTTCAGTACAGTTGTTGCCACATGTGTTGCTACTATAAACAACTTTGTGACCGACCTTATGGCTAAACTAGGTACTAGCACCAGCTTCTCTTCTATACATGGCTGGCTCTCGGCCAAGTTTCAGTAGAGTTGTTGCCACATGTGTTGCTACTATAAACAACTTTGTGACAGAACTTATGGCTAAACTAGGTACTAGCACCAGCTTCTCTCATATACAGGGCTGGCTCTCGGTCAAGTTTCAGTAGAGTTGTTGTCACATGTGTTGCTACTATGAACAACTATGTGACAGGAATTATGGTTTGACTAGGTACTAGTACCAGCTTCTCTTATATACAGGGCTGGCTCTTGGTCAAGTTTCAGTGGAGTTGTTGCCACATGTGTTGCTACTATAAACAACTATGTGACAGAACTTATGGCTAGGCTAGGTACTAGTACCAGCTTCTCTTATATACAGGGCTGGCTCTCGGCCAAGTATTAGTAGAGTTGTTGCCACATGTGCTGCTACTATAAACAACTTTGTGACAGAACTTATGCCTAAGCTAAGTACTAGTACAAGCTTCTCTTATATACAACGCTGGCTCTCGGCCAAGTATCAGTAGATTTGTTGCCACATGTGTTGCTACTATAAACAACTTTGTGACAGAACTTATGGCTAAACTAGGTACTAGCACCATCTTCTCTTCTATACATGCCTAGCTCTCGGCCAAGTATCAGTAGAGTTGGTGCCACATATGTTGCTACTATAAACAACTTTGTGACAGAACTTATGGCTAAACTAGGTACTAGAACAATCTTCTCTTCTATACATGCCTAGTTCTCGGCCAAGTATCAGTAGAGTTGTTGCCACATATGTTGCTACTATAAACAATTTTGTGACAGAACTTATGGCTAAACTAGGTACTAGCACCATCTTCTCATCTATACATGCCTTGCTCTCTGCCAAGTATCAGTAGAGTTGTTGCCACATATGTTGCTACTTTAAACAACTTTGTGACAGAAGGTATGGCTAAACTAGGTACTAGCACCATCTTTTCTTCTATACATGCCTAGCTCTCGGCCAAGTATCAGTAGAGTTGTTGCCACATATGTTGCTACTATAAACAACTTTGTAACAGAACTTATGGCTAAACTAGGTACTAGCACCATCTTCTCTTCTATGCATGCCTAGTTCTCGGCCATGTATCAGTAGAGTTGCTGCCACATATGTTGCTACTATAAACAACTTTGTGACCGAATTTATGGCTATACTAGCTACTAGCACCAGCTTCTCTTCTATACATGCCCATCTCTCGGCCAAGTATCAATAGAGTTGTTGCCACATGTGTTGCTACTATAAACAACTTTGTGACCAAACTTATGGCTAAACTAGGTACTAGCACCAGCTTCTCTTCTATACATGCCTAGTTCTCGTCCAAGTATCAGTAGAGTTGTTGCCACATGTGTTAATACTATGAACAACTTTGTGACCGAACTTATGGCTAAACTAGGTACTAGTACCAGCTTCTATTGCATACATGCCTAGCTCTCGGCCAAGTTTCAGTACAGTTGTTGCCACATGTGTTTTACTATAAACAACTTTGTGACAGAACGTATGGCTAAACTAGGTACTAGCACCAGCTCCTCTTCTATACATGGCTGGCTCTCGGCCAAGTTTCAGTAGAGTTGTTGCCACATGTGTTGCTACTATAAACAACTTTGTGACCGAACTTATGGCTAAACTAGGTACTAGCACCAGCTTCTCTTCTATACATGCCTAGCTCTCGGCCAAGTTTCAGTACAGTTGTTGCCACATGTGTTACTACTATAAACAACTTTGTGACCGAACTTATGGCTAAACTAGGTACTAGCACCAGCTTCTCTTCTATACATGCCTAGCTCTCGGCCAAGTTTCAGTACAGTTGTTGCCACATGTGTTACTACTATAAACAACTTTGTGACCGAACTTATGGCTAAACTAGGTACTAGCACCAGCTTCTCTTCTATACATGGCTGGCTCTCGGCCAAGTTTCAGTAGAGTTGTTGCCACATGTGTTGCTACTATAAACAACTTTGTGACAGAACTTATGGCTAAACTAGGTACTAGCACCAGCTTCTCTTCTATACATGCCTAGCTCTCGGCCAAGTTTCAGTAGAGTTGTTGCCACATGTGTTACTACTATAAACAACTTTGTGACCGAACTTATGGCTAAACTAGGTACTAGTACCATCATCTCTTCTATACATGCCTAGCTCTCGGCCAAGTTTCAGTAGAGTTGTTGCCACATGTGTTGCTACTATAAACAACTTTGTAACAGAACTGATGGCTAAACTAGGTACTAGCACCAGCTTCTCTTCTATACATGCCTAGCTCTCGGCCAAGTATCAGTAGAGTTGTTGCCACATCATTGCTACTATAAACAACTTTGAGACCGTACTTATGGCTAAACTAGCTACTAGTACCAGCTTCTCTTTTATACATGCCTAGCTCTCGGCCAAGTATCAGTAGAGTTGATGCCACATGTGTTACTACTATAAACAACTTTGTGACCGATCCCATGGTTAGAATAGGTACTGGTACCAGCTTCTCTTATATACATGGCTTACTCTTGGCTAGGTATCAATAGAGTTGTTGTCACATGTGTTGCTACTATAAACAACTTTGTGACAAACTTATGGCCAGGCTATGTAGGGGTACCGGCTTCTCTTGGCCAAAGTATCATTAGTGATTTCGTCACATGTTTTGCTAATATAAAAAACTTTGTGACCGACCCCATTGTTAGTTTAGGTACTGGTACCAGCTTCTCTTATATACATGGCTCTCTCTTGGCCAGGTATCAGTAGAGTTGTTGCCACGTGTGCTACTACTATAAAAAACTTTGTCACCGACCCCATGGTTAGGCTAGGTACTGGTACCAGCTTCTCTTATATACATGGCTCTCTCTTGGCCAGGTATCAGTAGAGTTGTTGCCACATGTGTTACTACTATAAAAAACTTTGTGACCGACCCCATGGTTAGTTTAGGTACTGGTACCAGCTTCTCTTATATACATGGCTCTCTCTTGGCCAGGTATCAGTAGAGTTGTTGCCACATGTGTTACTACTATAAACAACTTTGTGACCGATCCCATGGTTAGGCTAGGTACTGGTACCAGCTTCTCTTATATACATGGCTCTCTCTTGGCCAGGTATCAGTAGAGTTGTTGCCACATGTGTTACTACTATAAACAACTTTGTGACCGATCCCATGGTTAGGCTAGGTACTGGTACCAGCTTCTCTTATATACATGGCTTACTCTTGGCCAGGTATCAATAGAGTTGTTGTCACATGTGTTGCTACTATAAACAACTTTGTGACAAACTTATGGCCAGGCTATGTAGGGGTACCGGCTTCTCTTGGCCAAAGTATCATTAGTGATTTCGTCACATGTTTTGCTAATATAAAAAACTTTGTGACCGACCCCATTGTTAGTTTAGGTACTGGTACCAGCTTCTCTTATATACATGGCTCTCTCTTGGCCAGGTATCAGTAGAGTTGTTGCCACGTGTGCTACTACTATAAAAAACTTTGTCACCGACCCCATGGTTAGGCTAGGTACTGGTACCAGCTTCTCTTATATACATGGCTCTCTCTTGGCCAGGTATCAGTAGAGTTGTTGCCACATGTGTTACTACTATAAAAAACTTTGTGACCGACCCCATGGTTAGTTTAGGTACTGGTACCAGCTTCTCTTATATACATGGCTCTCTCTTGACCAGGTATCAGTAGAGTTGTTGCCACATGTGTTGCTACTATAAACAACTATGTGACAGAACTTATGGCTAGACTAGGTACTAGCACCAGCTTCTCTTATATACAGGGCTGGCTCTCGGTCCAGTTTCATTAGAGTTGTTGCCACATGTGTTGCTACCATAAACAACTTTGTGATAGAACTTATGGCTAGACTAGGTACTAGCACCAGCTTCTCTTATATACAGGGCTGACTCTCGGTCCAGTTTCACTAGAGTTGTTGCCACATGTGTTGCTACTATAAACAACTATGTGACAGAACTTATGGCTAGACTAGGTACTAGCACCAGCTTCTCTTATATACAGGGCTGGCTCTCGCTCAAGTTTCAGTAGAGTTGTTGCCACATGTGTTGCTACTATAAACAACTATGTGACAGAACTTATGGCTAGACTAGGTACTAGCACCAGCTTCTCTTATATACAGGGCTGGCTCTCGGTCCAGTTTCACTAGAGTTGTTGCCACATGTGTTGCTACCATAAACAACTTTGTGATAGAACTTATGGCTAGACTAGGTACTAGCACCAGCTTCTCTTATATACAGGGCTGGCTCTCGCTCAAGTTTCAGTAGAGTTGTTGCCATATGTGTTGCTACTATAAACAACTATGTGACAGAACTTATGGCTAGACTAGGTACTAGCACCAGCTTCTCTTATATACAGGACTGGCTCTCGGTCAAGTTTCAGTAGAGTTGTTGCCACATGTGTTGCTACTATAAACAACTATGTGACAGAACGTATGGCTTGACTTGGTACTAGTACCAGCTTCTCTTATATACAGGGCTGGCTCTCGGTCAAGTATCAGTAGAGTTGTTGCCACATGTGTTGCTACTATAAACAACTTTGTGACAGAACTTATGGCTAGACTAGGTACTAGCACCATCTTTTCTTCTAAACATGCCTAGCTCTCGGCCAAGTATCAGTAGAGTTGTTGCCACATATGTTGCTACTATAAACAACTTTGTGACAGAACTTATGGCTAAACTAGGTACTAGCACCATCTTCTCGTCTATACATGCCTAGTTCTCAGCCAAGTATCAGTAGAGTTGCTGCCACATATGTTGCTACTATAAACAACTTTGTGACCGAATTTATGGCTAAACTAGCTACTAGCACCAGCTTCTCTTCTATACATGCCTATCTCTCGGCCAAGTATCAATAGAGTTGTTGCCACATGTGTTGCTACTATAAACAACTTTGTGACCGAACTTATGGCTAAACTAGGTACTAGGACCAGCTTCTCTTCTATACATGCCTAGCTCTCGTCCAAGTATCACTAGAGTTGTTGCCACATGTGTTAATACTATGAACAACTTTGTGACCGAACTTATGGCTAAGATAGGTACTAGTACCAGCTTCTATTCCATACACGCCTAGCTCTCGGCCAAGTTTCAGTACAGTTGTTTCCACATGCGTTGCTACTATAAACAACTTTGTGACAGAACGTATGGCTAAACTAGGTACTAGCACCAGCTTCTCTACTATACATGGCTGGCTCTCGGCCAAGTTTCAGTAGAGTTGTTGCCACATGTGTTGCTACTATAAACAACTTTGTGACAGAACTTATGGCTAAACTAGGTACTAGCACCAGCTTCTCTTCTATACATGCCTAGCTCTCGGCCAAGTTTCAGTAGAGTTGTTGCCACATGTGTTACTACTATAAACAACTTTGTGACCGAACGTATGGCTAAACTAGGTACTAGCACCAGCTTCTCTTCTATACATGGCTGGCTCTCGGCCAAGTTTCAGTAGAGTTGTTGCCACATATGTTGCTACTATAAACAACTTTGTGACAGAAGTTATGGCTAAACTAGGTACTAGCACCATCTTCTCTTCTATACATGCCTAGCTCTCAGCCAAGTATCATTAGAGTTGTTTCCACATATGTTGCTACTATAAACAACTTTGTGACAGAACTTATGGCTAAACTAGGTACTAGCACCAGCTTCTCTTATATACAGGGCTGGCTCTCGGTCCAGTTTCAGTAGAGTTGTTGCCACATGTGTTGCTACTATAACAACTTTGTGACCGAACTTATGGCTAAACTAGCTACTAGTACCAGCTTCTCTTTTATACATGCCTAGCTCTCGGCCAAGTATCAGTAGAGTTTTTGCCACATGTGTTACTACTATAAACAACTTTGTGACCGATCCCATGGTTAGGCTAGGTACTGGTACCAGCTTCTCTTATATACATGGCTCTCTCTTAGGCAAGTATCAGTAGAGGTGTTGCCACATGTGTTACTACTATAAACAACTTTGTGACCGACCCCATGGTTAGGCTAGGTACTGGTACCAGCTTCTCTTATATACATGGCTTACTCTTGGCCAGGTATCAGTAGAGTTGTTGTCACATGTGTTGCTACTATAAACAACTTTGTGACCGATCCCATGGTTAGGCTAGGTACTGGTACCAGCTTCTCTTATATACATGGCTCTCTCTTGGCCAGGTATCAGTAGAGTTGTTGCCACATGTGTTACTACTATAAACAACTTTGTGACCGATCCCATGGTTAGGCTAGGTACTGGTACCAGCTTCTCTTATATACATGGCTTACTCTTGGCCAGGTATCAATAGAGTTGTTGTCACATGTGTTGCTACTATAAACAACTTTGTGACAAACTTATGGCCAGGCTATGTAGGAGTACCGGCTTCTCTTGGCCAAAGTATCATTAGTGATTTCGTCACATGTTTTGCTAATATAAAAAACTTTGTGACCGACCCCATGGTTAGTTTAGGTACTGGTACCAGCTTCTCTTATATACATGGCTCTCTCTTGGCCAGGTATCAGTAGAGTTGTTGCCACATGTGCTACTACTATAAAAAACTTTGTGACCGACCCCATGGTTAGGCTAGGTACTGGTACCAGCTTCTCTTATATACATGGCTCTCTCTTGGCCAGGTATCAGTAGAGTTGTTGCCACATGTGTTACTACTATAAAAAACTTTGTGACCGACCCCATGGTTAGTTTAGGTACTGGTACCAGCTTCTCTTATATACATGGCTCTCTCTTGACCAGGTATCAGTAGAGTTGTTGCCACATGTGTTGCTACTATAAACAACTATGTGACAGAACTTATGGCTAGACTAGGTACTAGCACCAGCTTCTCTTATATACAGGGCTGGCTCTCGGTCCAGTTTCACTAGAGTTGTTGCCACATGTGTTGCTACCATAAACAACTTTGTGATAGAACTTATGGCTAGACTAGGTACTAGCACCAGCTTCTCTTATATACAGGGCTGACTCTCGGTTCAGTTTCACTAGAGTTGTTGCCACATGTGTTGCTACTATAAACAACTATGTGACAGAGCTTATGGCTAGACTAGATACTAGCACCAGCTTCTCTTATATACAGGGCTGGCTCTCGCTCAAGTTCCAGTAGAGTTGTTGCCACATGTGTTGCTACTATAAACAACTATGTGACAGAACTTATGGCTAGACTAGGTACTAGCACCAGCTTCTCTTATATACAGGGCTGGCTCTCGGTCAAGTATCAGTAGAGTTGTTGCCACGTGGTTTGCTACTATAAACAACTATGTGACAGGACTTATGGCTTGACTAGGTACTAGTACCAGCTTCTCTTATATACACTGCTGTATCTCGGTCAAGTATCAGTGGAGTTGTTGCCACATGTGTTGCTACTATAAACAACTATGTGACAGAACTTATGGCTAGACTAGGTACTAGCACCAGCTTCTCTTATATACAGGGCTGGCTCTCGCTCAAGTTTCAGTAGAGTTGTTGCCACATGTGTTGCTACTATAAAGAACTATGTGACAGAACTTATGGCTAGACTAGGTACTAGCACCAGCTTCTCTTATATACAGGGCTGGCTCTCGGTCAAGTTTCAGTAGAGTTGTTGCCACATGTGTTGCTACTATAAACAGCTATGTGACAGAACTTATGGCTAGACTAGGTACTAGCACCAGCTTCTCTTATATACAGGGCTGGCTCTCGGTCCAGTTTCAGTAGAGTTGTTGCCACATATGTTGCTACTATAAACAACTATGTGACAGAACTTATGGCTAGACTAGGTACTAGCTCCAGCTTCTCTTATATACATGGCTGGCTCTCGCTCAAGTTTCAGTAGAGTTGTTGCCACATGTGTTGCTACTATAAACAACTATGTGACAGAACTTATGGCTAGACTAGGTACTAGTACCAGCTTCTCTTATATACATGGCTGGCTCTCGGTCAAGTTTCAGTAGTGTTGTTGCCACATGTGTTGCTACTATAAACAACTATGTAACAGAACTTATGGCTAGACTAGGTACTAGTACCAGCTTCTCTTATATACATGGCTGGCTCTCGGCCAAGTTTCAGTAGAGTTGTTGCCACATGTGTTGCTACCATAAACAACTTTGTGATAGAACTTATGGCTAGACTAGGTACTAGCACCAGCTTCTCTTATATACAGGGCTGACTCCCGGTCCAGTTTCACTAGAGTTGTTGCCACATGTGTTGCTACTATAAACAACTATGTGACAGAACTTATGGCTAGACTAGGTACTAGCACCAGCTTCTCTTATATACAGGGCTGGCTCTCGCTCAAGTTTCAGTAGAGTTGTTGCCACATGTGTTGCTACTATAAACAACTATGTGACAGAACTTATGGCTAGACTAGGTACTAGCACCAGCTTCTCTTATATACAGGGCTGGCTCTCGATCCAGTTTCACTAGAGTTGTTGCCACATGTGTTGCTACCATAAACAACTTTGTGATAGAACTTATGGCTAGACTAGGTACTAGCACCAGCTTCTCTTATATACAGGGCTGGCTCTCGCTCAAGTTTCAGTAGAGTTGTTGCCATATGTGTTGCTACTATAAACAACTATGTGACAGAACTTATGGCTAGACTAGGTACTAGCACCAGCTTCTCTTATATACAGGACTGGCTCTCGGTCAAGTTTCAGTAGAGTTGTTGCCACATGTGTTGCTACTATAAACAACTATGTGACAGAACGTATGGCTTGACTTGGTACTAGTACCAGCTTCTCTTATATACAGGGCTGGCTCTCGGTCAAGTATCAGTAGAGTTGTTGCCACATGTGTTGCTACTATAAACAACTTTGTGACAGAACTTATGGCTAGACTAGGTACTAGCACCATCTTTTCTTCTAAACATGCCTAGCTCTCGGCCAAGTATCAGTAGAGTTGTTGCCACATATGTTGCTACTATAAACAACTTTGTGACAGAACTTATGGCTAAACTAGGTACTAGCACCATCTTCTCTTCTATACATGCCTATCTCTCGGCCAAGTATCAATAGAGTTGTTGCCACATGTGTTGCTACTATAAACAACTTTGTGACCGAACTTATGGCTAAACTAGGTACTAGGACCAGCTTCTCTTCTATACATGCCTAGCTCTCGTCCAAGTATCAGTAGAGTTGTTGCCACATGTGTTAATACTATGAACAACTTTGTGACCGAACTTATGGCTAAGATAGGTACTAGTACCAGCTTCTATTCCATACACGCCTAGCTCTCGGCCAAGTTTCAGTACAGTTGTTTCCACATGCGTTGCTACTATAAACAACTTTGTGACAGAACGTATGGCTAAACTAGGTACTAGCACCAGCTTCTCTACTATACATGGCTGGCTCTCGGCCAAGTTTCAGTAGAGTTGTTGCCACATGTGTTGCTACTATAAACAACTTTGTGACAGAACTTATGGCTAAACTAGGTACTAGCACCAGCTTCTCTTCTATACATGCCTAGCTCTCGGCCAAGTTTCAGTAGAGTTGTTGCCACATGTGTTACTACTATAAACAACTTTGTGACCGAACGTATGGCTAAACTAGGTACTAGCACCAGCTTCTCTTCTATACATGGCTGGCTCTCGGCCAAGTTTCAGTACAGTTGTTGCCACATGTGTTGCTACTATAAACAACTTTGTGACAGAACTGATGGCTAAACTAGGTACTAGCACCAGCTTCTCTTCTATACATGGCTGGCTCTCGGCCAAGTATCAGTAGAGTTGTTGCCACATATGTTGCTACTATAAACAACTTTGTGACAGAAGTTATGGCTAAACTAGGTACTAGCACCATCTTCTCTTCTATACATGCCTAGCTCTCAGCCAAGTATCAGTAGAGTTGTTTCCACATATGTTGCTACTATAAACAACTTTGTGACAGAACTTATGGCTAAACTAGGTACTAGCACCAGCTTCTCTTATATACAGGGCTGGCTCTCGGTCCAGTTTCAGTAGAGTTGTTGCCACATGTGTTGCTACTATAACAACTTTGTGACCGAACTTATGGCTAAACTAGCTACTAGTACCAGCTTCTCTTTTATACATGCCTAGCTCTCGGCCAAGTATCAGTAGAGTTTTTGCCACATGTGTTACTACTATAAACAACTTTGTGACCGATCCCATGGTTAGGCTAGGTACTGGTACCAGCTTCTCTTATATACATGGCTCTCTCTTAGGCAAGTATCAGTAGAGGTGTTGCCACATGTGTTACTACTATAAACAACTTTGTGACCGATCCCATGGTTAGGCTAGGTACTGGTACCAGCTTCTCTTATATACATGGCTTACTCTTGGCCAGGTATCAATAGAGTTGTTGTCACATGTGTTGCTACTATAAACAACTTTGTGACAAACTTATGGCCAGGCTATGTAGGAGTACCGGCTTCTCTTGGCCAAAGTATCATTAGTGATTTCGTCACATGTTTTGCTAATATAAAAAACTTTGTGACCGACCCCATGGTTAGTTTAGGTACTGGTACCAGCTTCTCTTATATACATGGCTCTCTCTTGGCCAGGTATCAGTAGAGTTGTTGCCACATGTGCTACTACTATAAAAAACTTTGTGACCGACCCCATGGTTAGGCTAGGTACTGGTACCAGCTTCTCTTTTATACATGGCTCTCTCTTGGCCAGGTATCAGTAGAGTTGTTGCCACATGTGTTACTACTATAAAAAACTTTGTGACCGACCCCATGGTTAGTTTAGGTACTGGTACCAGCTTCTCTTATATACATGGCTCTCTCTTGACCAGGTATCAGTAGAGTTGTTGCCACATGTGTTGCTACTATAAACAACTATGTGACAGAACTTATGGCTAGACTAGGTACTAGCACCAGCTTCTCTTATATACAGGGCTGGCTCTCGGTCCAGTTTCACTAGAGTTGTTGCCACATGTGTTGCTACCATAAACAACTTTGTGATAGAACTTATGGCTAGACTAGGTACTAGCACCAGCTTCTCTTATATACAGGGCTGACTCTCGGTTTAGTGTCACTAGAGTTATTGCCACATGTGTTGCTACTATAAACAACTATGTGACAGAGCTTATGGCTAGACTAGGTACTAGCACCAGCTTCTCTTATATACAGGGCTGGCTCTCGCTCAAGTTCCAGTAGAGTTGTTGCCACATGTGTTGCTACTATAAACAACTATGTGACAGAACTTATGGCTAGACTAGGTACTAGCACCAGCTTCTCTTATATACAGGGCTGGCTCTCGGTCAAGTATCAGTAGAGTTGTTGCCACGTGGTTTGCTACTATAAACAACTATGTGACAGGACTTATGGCTTGACTAGGTACTAGTACCAGCTTCTCTTATATACAGGGCTGTATCTCGGTCAAGTATCAGTGGAGTTGTTGCCACATGTGTTGCTACTATAAACAACTATGTGACAGAACTTATGGCTAGACTAGGTACTAGCACCAGCTTCTCTTATATACAGGGCTGGCTCTTGGTCCAGTTTCAGTAGAGTTGTTGCCACATGTGCTGCTACTATAAACAACTATGTGACAGAACTTATGGCTAGACTAGGTACTAGCACCAGCTTCTCTTATATACAGGGCTGGCTCTCGGTCCAGTTTCAGTAGAGTTGTTGCCACATGTGTTGCTACTAAAAACAACTATGTGACAGAACTTATGGCTAAACTAGGTACTAGTACCAGCTTCTATTATATACAGGGCTGGCTCTCGGTCAAGTTTCAGTAGAGTTGTTGCCACATGTGTTGCTACTATAAACAACTTTGTGACAGAACTTATGGCTAAAATAGGTACTAGCACCAGCTTCTCTCATATACAGGGCTGGCTCTCGGTCAAGTTTCAGTAGAGTTGTTGTCATATGTTTTGCTACTATAAACAACTATGTGACAGGACTTATGGCTTGACTAGGTACTAGTACCAGCTTCTCTTATATACAGGGCTGGCTCTCGGTCAAGTTTCAGTAGAGTTGTTGCCACATGTGTTGCTACTATAAACAACTATGTGACAGAACTTATGGCTAGACTATGTACTAGTACCAGCTTCTCTTATATACAGGGCTGGCTCTCGGCCAAGTATCAGTAGAGTTGTTGTCACATGTGCTGCTACTATAAACAACTTTGTGACAGAACTTATGGCTAAGCTAAGTACTAGTACAAGCTTCTCTTATATACAAGACTGGCTCTCGGCCAAGTATCAGTAGAGTTGTTGCCACATGTGTTGCTACTATAAACAACTTTGTGACAGAACTTATGGCTAAACTAGGTACTAGCACGATCTTCTCTTCTATACATGCCTAGCTCTCGGCCAAGTATCAGTAGAGTTGTTGCCATATATGTTGCTACTATAAACAACTTTGTGACAGAACTTATGGCTAAACTAGGTACTAGCACCAGCTTCTCTTCTATACATGCCTAGTTCTCGGCCAAGTATCAGTAGAGTTGTTGCCACATGTGTTACTACTATAAACAACTTTGTGACCGAACTTATGGCTAAACTAGGTACTAGTACCAGCTTCTCTTCTATACATGCCTAGCTCTCGGCCAAGTTTCAGTAGAGTTGTTGCCACATGTGTTGCTACTATAAACAACTTTGTGACAGAACGTATGGCTAAACTAGGTAGTAGCACCAGCTTATCTTCTATACATGGCTGGCTCTCGGCCAAGTTTCAGTACAGTTGTTGCCACATGTGTTGCTACTATAAACAACTTTGTGACCGACCTTATGGCTAAACTAGGTACTAGCACCAGCTTCTCTTCTATACATGGCTGGCTCTCGGCCAAGTTTCAGTAGAGTTGTTGCCACATGTGTTGCTACTATAAACAACTTTGTGACAGAACTTATGGCTAAACTAGGTACTAGCACCAGCTTCTCTCATATACAGGGCTGGCTCTCGGTCAAGTTTCAGTAGAGTTGTTGTCACATGTGTTGCTACTATGAACAACTATGTGACAGGAATTATGGTTTGACTAGGTACTAGTACCAGCTTCTCTTATATACAGGGCTGGCTCTTGGTCAAGTTTCAGTGGAGTTGTTGCCACATGTGTTGCTACTATAAACAACTATGTGACAGAACTTATGGCTAGGCTAGGTACTAGTACCAGCTTCTCTTATATACAGGGCTGGCTCTCGGCCAAGTATTAGTAGAGTTGTTGCCACATGTGCTGCTACTATAAACAACTTTGTGACAGAACTTATGCCTAAGCTAAGTACTAGTACAAGCTTCTCTTATATACAAGGCTGGCTCTCGGCCAAGTATCAGTAGATTTGTTGCCACATGTGTTGCTACTATAAACAACTTTGTGACAGAACTTATGGCTAAACTAGGTACTAGCACCATCTTCTCTTCTATACATGCCTAGCTCTCGGCCAAGTATCAGTAGAGTTGGTGCCACATATGTTGCTACTATAAACAACTTTGTGACAGAACTTATGGCTAAACTAGGTACTAGAACAATCTTCTCTTCTATACATGCCTAGTTCTCGGCCAAGTATCAGTAGAGTTGTTGCCACATATGTTGCTACTATAAACAATTTTGTGACAGAACTTATGGCTAAACTAGGTACTAGCACCATCTTCTCATCTATACATGCCTTGCT
The DNA here is from genome assembly GCA_030765065.1 of Deroplatys truncata. Lineage (NCBI taxonomy): Eukaryota > Metazoa > Arthropoda > Insecta > Mantodea > Mantidae > Deroplatys > Deroplatys truncata. Next base: position 1,594,424 of record CM060977.1, on the reverse strand, counting down.
CTCTGCCAAGTATCAGTAGAGTTGTTGCCACATATGTTGCTACTTTAAACAACTTTGTGACAGAAGGTATGGCTAAACTAGGTACTAGCACCATCTTTTCTTCTATACATGCCTAGCTCTCGGCCAAGTATCAGTAGAGTTGTTGCCACATATGTTGCTACTATAAACAACTTTGTAACAGAACTTATGGCTAAACTAGGTACTAGCACCATCTTCTCTTCTATGCATGCCTAGTTCTCGGCCATGTATCAGTAGAGTTGCTGCCACATATGTTGCTACTATAAACAACTTTGTGACCGAATTTATGGCTATACTAGCTACTAGCACCAGCTTCTCTTCTATACATGCCCATCTCTCGGCCAAGTATCAATAGAGTTGTTGCCACATGTGTTGCTACTATAAACAACTTTGTGACCAAACTTATGGCTAAACTAGGTACTAGCACCAGCTTCTCTTCTATACATGCCTAGCTCTCGTCCAAGTATCAGTAGAGTTGTTGCCACATGTGTTAATACTATGAACAACTTTGTGACCGAACTTATGGCTAAACTAGGTACTAGTACCAGCTTCTATTGCATACATGCCTAGCTCTCGGCCAAGTTTCAGTACAGTTGTTGCCACATGTGTTTTACTATAAACATCTTTGTGACAGAACGTATGGCTAAACTAGGTACTAGCACCAGCTCCTCTTCTATACATGGCTGGCTCTCGGCCAAGTTTCAGTAGAGTTGTTGCCACATGTGTTGCTACTATAAACAACTTTGTGACCGAACTTATGGCTAAACTAGGTACTAGCACCAGCTTCTCTTCTATACATGCCTAGCTCTCGGCCAAGTTTCAGTACAGTTGTTGCCACATGTGTTACTACTATAAACAACTTTGTGACCGAACTTATGGCTAAACTAGGTACTAGCACCAGCTTCTCTTCTATACATGGCTGGCTCTCGGCCAAGTTTCAGTAGAGTTGTTGCCACATGTGTTGCTACTATAAACAACTTTGTGACAGAACTTATGGCTAAACTAGGTACTAGCACCAGCTTCTCTTCTATACATGCCTAGCTCTCGGCCAAGTTTCAGTAGAGTTGTTGCCACATGTGTTACTACTATAAACAACTTTGTGACCGAACTTATGGCTAAACTAGGTACTAGTACCATCATCTCTTCTATAAATGCCTAGCTCTCGGCCAAGTTTCAGTAGAGTTGTTGCCACATGTGTTGCTACTATAAACAACTTTGTAACAGAACTGATGGCTAAACTAGGTACTAGCACCAGCTTCTCTTCTATACATGCCTAGCTCTCGGCCAAGTATCAGTAGAGTTGTTGCCACATCATTGCTACTATAAACAACTTTGAGACCGTACTTATGGCTAAACTAGCTACTAGTACCAGCTTCTCTTTTATACATGCCTAGCTCTCGGCCAAGTATCAGTAGAGTTGATGCCACATGTGTTACTACTATAAACAACTTTGTGACCGATCCCATGGTTAGAATAGGTACTGGTACCAGCTTCTCTTATATACATGGCTTACTCTTGGCTAGGTATCAATAGAGTTGTTGTCACATGTGTTGCTACTATAAACAACTTTGTGACAAACTTATGGCCAGGCTATGTAGGGGTACCGGCTTCTCTTGGCCAAAGTATCATTAGTGATTTCGTCACATGTTTTGCTAATATAAAAAACTTTGTGACCGACCCCATAGTTAGTTTAGGTACTGGTACCAGCTTCTCTTATATACATGGCTCTCTCTTGGCCAGGTATCAGTAGAGTTGTTGCCACGTGTGCTACTACTATAAAAAACTTTGTCACCGACCCCATGGTTAGGCTAGGTACTGGTACCAGCTTCTCTTATATACATGGCTCTCTCTTGGCCAGGTATCAGTAGAGTTGTTGCCACATGTGTTACTACTATAAAAAACTTTGTGACCGACCCCATGGTTAGTTTAGGTACTGGTACCAGCTTCTCTTATATACATGGCTCTCTCTTGGCCAGGTATCAGTAGAGTTGTTGCCACATGTGTTACTACTATAAACAACTTTGTGACCGATCCCATGGTTAGGCTAGGTACTGGTACCAGCTTCTCTTATATACATGGCTCTCTCTTGGCCAGGTATCAGTAGAGTTGTTGCCACATGTGTTACTACTATAAACAACTTTGTGACCGATCCCATGGTTAGGCTAGGTACTGGTACCAGCTTCTCTTATATACATGGCTTACTCTTGGCCAGGTATCAATAGAGTTGTTGTCACATGTGTTGCTACTATAAACAACTTTGTGACAAACTTATGGCCAGGCTATGTAGGGGTACCGGCTTCTCTTGGCCAAAGTATCATTAGTGATTTCGTCACATGTTTTGCTAATATAAAAAACTTTGTGACCGACCCCATTGTTAGTTTAGGTACTGGTACCAGCTTCTCTTATATACATGGCTCTCTCTTGGCCAGGTATCAGTAGAGTTGTTGCCACGTGTGCTACTACTATAAAAAACTTTGTCACCGACCCCATGGTTAGGCTAGGTACTGGTACCAGCTTCTCTTATATACATGGCTCTCTCTTGGCCAGGTATCAGTAAAGTTGTTGCCACATGTGTTACTACTATAAAAAACTTTGTGACCGACCCCATGGTTAGTTTAGGTACTGGTACCAGCTTCTCTTATATACATGGCTCTCTCTTGACCAGGTATCAGTAGAGTTGTTGCCACATGTGTTGCTACTATAAACAACTATGTGACAGAACTTATGGCTAGACTAGGTACTAGCACCAGCTTCTCTTATATACAGGGCTGGCTCTCGGTCCAGTTTCATTAGAGTTGTTGCCACATGTGTTGCTACCATAAACAACTTTGTGATAGAACTTATGGCTAGACTAGGTACTAGCACCAGCTTCTCTTATATACAGGGCTGACTCTCGGTCCAGTTTCACTAGAGTTGTTGCCACATGTGTTGCTACTATAAACAACTATGTGACAGAACTTATGGCTAGACTAGGTACTAGCACCAGCTTCTCTTATATACAGGGCTGGCTCTCGCTCAAGTTTCAGTAGAGTTGTTGCCACATGTGTTGCTACTATAAACAACTATGTGACAGAACTTATGGCTAGACTAGGTACTAGCACCAGCTTCTCTTATATACAGGGCTGGCTCTCGGTCCAGTTTCACTAGAGTTGTTGCCACATGTGTTGCTACCATAAACAACTTTGTGATAGAACTTATGGCTAGACTAGGTACTAGCACCAGCTTCTCTTATATACAGGGCTGGCTCTCGCTCAAGTTTCAGTAGAGTTGTTGCCATATGTGTTGCTACTATAAACAACTATGTGACAGAACTTATGGCTAGACTAGGTACTAGCACCAGCTTCTCTTATATACAGGACTGGCTCTCGGTCAAGTTTCAGTAGAGTTGTTGCCACATGTGTTGCTACTATAAACAACTATGTGACAGAACGTATGGCTTGACTTGGTACTAGTACCAGCTTCTCTTATATACAGGGCTGGCTCTCGGTCAAGTATCAGTAGAGTTGTTGCCACATGTGTTGCTACTATAAACAACTTTGTGACAGAACTTATGGCTAGACTAGGTACTAGCACCATCTTTTCTTCTAAACATGCCTAGCTCTCGGCCAAGTATCAGTAGAGTTGTTGCCACATATGTTGCTACTATAAACAACTTTGTGACAGAACTTATGGCTAAACTAGGTACTAGCACCATCTTCTCGTCTATACATGCCTAGTTCTCAGCCAAGTATCAGTAGAGTTGCTGCCACATATGTTGCTACTATAAACAACTTTGTGACCGAATTTATGGCTAAACTAGCTACTAGCACCAGCTTCTCTTCTATACATGCCTATCTCTCGGCCAAGTATCAATAGAGTTGTTGCCACATGTGTTGCTACTATAAACAACTTTGTGACCGAACTTATGGCTAAACTAGGTACTAGGACCAGCTTCTCTTCTATACATGCCTAGCTCTCGTCCAAGTATCAGTAGAGTTGTTGCCACATGTGTTAATACTATGAACAACTTTGTGACCGAACTTATGGCTAAGATAGGTACTAGTACCAGCTTCTCTTATATACAGGGCTGGCTCTCGCTCAAGTTCCAGTAGAGTTGTTGCCACATGTGTTGCTACTATAAACAACTATGTGACAGAACTTATGGCTAGACTAGGTACTAGCACCAGCTTCTCTTATATACAGGGCTGGCTCTCGGTCAAGTATCAGTAGAGTTGTTGCCACGTGGTTTGCTACTATAAACAACTATGTGACAGGACTTATGGCTTGACTAGGTACTAGTACCAGCTTCTCTTATATACAGGGCTGTATCTCGGTCAAGTATCAGTGGAGTTGTTGCCACATGTGTTGCTACTATAAACAACTATGTGACAGAACTTATGGCTAGACTAGGTACTAGCACCAGCTTCTCTTATATACAGGGCTGGCTCTTGGTCCAGTTTCAGTAGAGTTGTTGCCACATGTGCTGCTACTATAAACAACTATGTGACAGAACTTATGGCTAGACTAGGTACTAGCACCAGCTTCTCTTATATACAGGGCTGGCTCTCGGTCCAGTTTCAGTAGAGTTGTTGCCACATGTGTTGCTACTAAAAACAACTATGTGACAGAACTTATGGCTAAACTAGGTACTAGTACCAGCTTCTATTATATACAGGGCTGGCTCTCGGTCAAGTTTCAGTAGAGTTGTTGCCACATGTGTTGCTACTATAAACAACTTTGTGACAGAACTTATGGCTAAAATAGGTACTAGCACCAGCTTCTCTCATATACATGGCTGGCTCTCGGCCAAGTTTCAGTACAGTTGTTGCCACATGTGTTGCTACTATAAACAACTTTGTGACAGAACTGATGGCTAAACTAGGTACTAGCACCAGCTTCTCTTCTATACATGGCTGGCTCTCGGCCAAGTATCAGTAGAGTTGTTGCCACATATGTTGCTACTATAAACAACTTTGTGACAGAAGTTATGGCTAAACTAGGTACTAGCACCATCTTCTCTTCTATACATGCCTAGCTCTCAGCCAAGTATCAGTAGAGTTGTTTCCACATATGTTGCTACTATAAACAACTTTGTGACAGAACTTATGGCTAAACTAGGTACTAGCACCAGCTTCTCTTATATACAGGGCTGGCTCTCGGTCCAGTTTCAGTAGAGTTGTAGCCACATGTGTTGCTACTATAACAACTTTGTGACCGAACTTATGGCTAAACTAGCTACTAGTACCAGCTTCTCTTTTATACATGCCTAGCTCTCGGCCAAGTATCAGTAGAGTTTTTGCCACATGTGTTACTACTATAAACAACTTTGTGACCGATCCCATGGTTAGGCTAGGTACTGGTACCAGCTTCTCTTATATACATGGCTCTCTCTTAGGCAAGTATCAGTAGAGGTGTTGCCACATGTGTTACTACTATAAACAACTTTGTGACCGATCCCATGGTTAGGCTAGGTACTGGTACCAGCTTCTCTTATATACATGGCTTACTCTTGGCCAGGTATCAGTAGAGTTGTTGTCACATGTGTTGCTACTATAAACAACTTTGTGACCGATCCCATGGTTAGGCTAGGTACTGGTACCAGCTTCTCTTATATACATGGCTCTCTCTTGGCCAGGTATCAGTAGAGTTGTTGCCACATGTGTTACTACTATAAACAACTTTGTGACCGATCCCATGGTTAGGCTAGGTACTGGTACCAGCTTCTCTTATATACATGGCTTACTCTTGGCCAGGTATCAATAGAGTTGTTGTCACATGTGTTGCTACTATAAACAACTTTGTGACAAACTTATGGCCAGGCTATGTAGGAGTACCGGCTTCTCTTGGCCAAAGTATCATTAGTGATTTCGTCACATGTTTTGCTAATATAAAAAACTTTGTGACCGACCCCATGGTTAGTTTAGGTACTGGTACCAGCTTCTCTTATATACATGGCTCTCTCTTGGCCAGGTATCAGTAGAGTTGTTGCCACATGTGCTACTACTATAAAAAACTTTGTGACCGACCCCATGGTTAGGCTAGGTACTGGTACCAGCTTCTCTTATATACATGGCTCTCTCTTGGCCAGGTATCAGTAGAGTTGTTGCCACATGTGTTACTACTATAAAAAACTTTGTGACCGACCCCATGGTTAGTTTAGGTACTGGTACCAGCTTCTCTTATATACATGGCTCTCTCTTGACCAGGTATCAGTAGAGTTGTTGCCACATGTGTTGCTACTATAAACAACTATGTGACAGAACTTATGGCTAGACTAGGTACTAGCACCAGCTTCTCTTATATACAGGGCTGGCTCTCGGTCCAGTTTCACTAGAGTTGTTGCCACATGTGTTGCTACCATAAACAACTTTGTGATAGAACTTATGGCTAGACTAGGTACTAGCACCAGCTTCTCTTATATACAGGGCTGACTCTCGGTTCAGTTTCACTAGAGTTGTTGCCACATGTGTTGCTACTATAAACAACTATGTGACAGAGCTTATGGCTAGACTAGATACTAGCACCAGCTTCTCTTATATACAGGGCTGGCTCTCGCTCAAGTTCCAGTAGAGTTGTTGCCACATGTGTTGCTACTATAAACAACTATGTGACAGAACTTATGGCTAGACTAGGTACTAGCACCAGCTTCTCTTATATACAGGGCTGGCTCTCGGTCAAGTATCAGTAGAGTTGTTGCCACGTGGTTTGCTACTATAAACAACTATGTGACAGGACTTATGGCTTGACTAGGTACTAGTACCAGCTTCTCTTCTATACATGGCTGGCTCTCGGCCAAGTATCAGTAGAGTTGTTGCCACATATGTTGCTACTATAAACAACTTTGTGACAGAAGTTATGGCTAAACTAGGTACTAGCACCATCTTCTCTTCTATACATGCCTAGCTCTCAGCCAAGTATCAGTAGAGTTGTTTCCACATATGTTGCTACTATAAACAACTTTGTGACAGAACTTATGGCTAAACTAGGTACTAGCACCAGCTTCTCTTATATACAGGGCTGGCTCTCGGTCCAGTTTCAGTAGAGTTGTTGCCACATGTGTTGCTACTATAACAACTTTGTGACCGAACTTATGGCTAAACTAGCTACTAGTACCAGCTTCTCTTTTATACATGCCTAGCTCTCGGCCAAGTATCAGTAGAGTTTTTGCCACATGTGTTACTACTATAAACAACTTTGTGACCGATCCCATGGTTAGGCTAGGTACTGGTACCAGCTTCTCTTATATACATGGCTCTCTCTTAGGCAAGTATCAGTAGAGGTGTTGCCACATGTGTTACTACTATAAACAACTTTGTGACCGATCCCATGGTTAGGCTAGGTACTGGTACCAGCTTCTCTTATATACATGGCTTACTCTTGGCCAGGTATCAGTAGAGTTGTTGTCACATGTGTTGCTACTATAAACAACTTTGTGACCGATCCCATGGTTAGGCTAGGTACTGGTACCAGCTTCTCTTATATACATGGCTCTCTCTTGGCCAGGTATCAGTAGAGTTGTTGCCACATGTGTTACTACTATAAACAACTTTGTGACCGATCCCATGGTTAGGCTAGGTACTGGTACCAGCTTCTCTTATATACATGGCTTACTCTTGGCCAGGTATCAATAGAGTTGTTGTCACATGTGTTGCTACTATAAACAACTTTGTGACAAACTTATGGCCAGGCTATGTAGGAGTACCGGCTTCTCTTGGCCAAAGTATCATTAGTGATTTCGTCACATGTTTTGCTAATATAAAAAACTTTGTGACCGACCCCATGGTTAGTTTAGGTACTGGTACCAGCTTCTCTTATATACATGGCTCTCTCTTGGCCAGGTATCAGTAGAGTTGTTGCCACATGTGCTACTACTATAAAAAACTTTGTGACCGACCCCATGGTTAGGCTAGGTACTGGTACCAGCTTCTCTTATATACATGGCTCTCTCTTGGCCAGGTATCAGTAGAGTTGTTGCCACATGTGTTACTACTATAAAAAACTTTGTGACCGACCCCATGGTTAGTTTAGGTACTGGTACCAGCTTCTCTTATATACATGGCTCTCTCTTGACCAGGTATCAGTAGAGTTGTTGCCACATGTGTTGCTACTATAAACAACTATGTGACAGAACTTATGGCTAGACTAGGTACTAGCACCAGCTTCTCTTATATACAGGGCTGGCTCTCGGTCCAGTTTCACTAGAGTTGTTGCCACATGTGTTGCTACCATAAACAACTTTGTGATAGAACTTATGGCTAGACTAGGTACTAGCACCAGCTTCTCTTATATACAGGGCTGACTCTCGGTTCAGTTTCACTAGAGTTGTTGCCACATGTGTTGCTACTATAAACAACTATGTGACAGAGCTTATGGCTAGACTAGATACTAGCACCAGCTTCTCTTATATACAGGGCTGGCTCTCGCTCAAGTTCCAGTAGAGTTGTTGCCACATGTGTTGCTACTATAAACAACTATGTGACAGAACTTATGGCTAGACTAGGTACTAGCACCAGCTTCTCTTATATACAGGGCTGGCTCTCGGTCAAGTATCAGTAGAGTTGTTGCCACGTGGTTTGCTACTATAAACAACTATGTGACAGGACTTATGGCTTGACTAGGTACTAGTACCAGCTTCTCTTATATACACTGCTGTATCTCGGTCAAGTATCAGTGGAGTTGTTGCCACATGTGTTGCTACTATAAACAACTATGTGACAGAACTTATGGCTAGACTAGGTACTAGCACCAGCTTCTCTTATATACAGGGCTGGCTCTCGCTCAAGTTTCAGTAGAGTTGTTGCCACATGTGTTGCTACTATAAAGAACTATGTGACAGAACTTATGGCTAGACTAGGTACTAGCACCAGCTTCTCTTATATACAGGGCTGGCTCTCGGTCAAGTTTCAGTAGAGTTGTTGCCACATGTGTTGCTACTATAAACAGCTATGTGACAGAACTTATGGCTAGACTAGGTACTAGCACCAGCTTCTCTTATATACAGGGCTGGCTCTCGGTCCAGTTTCAGTAGAGTTGTTGCCACATATGTTGCTACTATAAACAACTATGTGACAGAACTTATGGCTAGACTAGGTACTAGCTCCAGCTTCTCTTATATACATGGCTGGCTCTCGCTCAAGTTTCAGTAGAGTTGTTGCCACATGTGTTGCTACTATAAACAACTATGTGACAGAACTTATGGCTAGACTAGGTACTAGTACCAGCTTCTCTTATATACATGGCTGGCTCTCGGTCAAGTTTCAGTAGTGTTGTTGCCACATGTGTTGCTACTATAAACAACTATGTAACAGAACTTATGGCTAGACTAGGTACTAGTACCAGCTTCTCTTATATACATGGCTGGCTCTCGGCCAAGTTTCAGTAGAGTTGTTGCCACATGTGTTGCTACCATAAACAACTTTGTGATAGAACTTATGGCTAGACTAGGTACTAGTACCAGCTTCTCTTATATACAGGGCTGGCTCTCGGTCACGTTTCAGTAGAGTTGTTGCCACATGTGTTGCTACTATAAACAACTATCTAACAGAACTTATGGCTAGACTAGGTACTAGTACCAGCTTCTTTTATATACATGGCTGGCTCTCGGTCACGTTTCAGTAGAGTTGTTGCCACATGTGTTGCTACTATATGGAAAAGACCTTTATCCACTAGCGAAGATATGTGTTAGCGGAATATTACGCTGCTGGGATGAGGATCTAAGGTACATAGATGCTACAAACTCTATGCTTGAATGGGTATGCAAAGAAAACGACTGTGTGTTCGTAGATGGAAATGCATGGATTAAGGACAGTGATTTAGGAAGAGACGGACTTCATCTAAACAGAAGAGGCTCAGGCAAATTTGGCGAACTGCTAAACAGGGTAATAACTTACTTGAGGGGCACAAAAAACGAGATGCAATAACGAGCGGTGTAGGAAACAAAACAGCTCAAGTGATCATTAGTGAAAGACACAACAGTGCTGGGGTACACATACTGGGGAGAGGGGCAATAACTGAAAAGGAGAAGGCAAAGGACACTGTGCACGAGAGACAGAAGCAGAAAGATGAGGTAAGTGGTGCTATAGGTCCTTACTTGCATGTAAATGAAGGGGCAAGCCTTACAAATGCAAAAAATAAAGAAAAAGAGGGTCAAATGGGATCCATAAATAATTTTAGAGTATTTCACCAAAACATCCAGGGTATAGCAAACAAACGAGCAGGAATTGAACAAATAGTTATGGATCTACAACCAAATATATTAATATTTTCGGAACATGGGTTGAAGTACGATGAAATAAAAGTAAATTGTTATGAAAACTATATTTTAGCCACTAGTTATTGCAGGGAAAACCATAGAAGCGGCGGGGTTGTGATATATGCTAGAAAAGGTGTAAAATATAAGGAAATAAACTGCAAACAGTATTGTGAGGAAATGTGCTCTGAATTGAGCGCAATAGAAATAAACTTTAAAAAGGGGAAACTTATAATAGTAGGGGTCTACAGTCCGCCAAAAGCTGACAAAGCCAATTTTCTAGCCAAACTAGAGATGTGCTTAGGTAGCATAGTAAAAAACAATAAGACTATAGTGGTAGGAGATCAAAATATAGACGTTCTAGTAGAGGGCATAAGAAAAAGGAAATTAGTAGAGCTATTATCCAGAAATAATCTACACATGATTGAGACAGGCCCCACAAGAGAAGCAAAATCATCATCTACCTGCATTGATCATGTATACACAAACATAAAAGATAAAGATTTAAATGTATCAATAATTAAGGGAGGAATTAGTGACCACTATGGGCAATTAATAGAAAGTAAAACACTGGGCAAACAAAATGCAAAAATACAGAAACTAACTGCAGTAAAAATAAATGTAAACAAAGACACACTAAACGTACTCCAAGCTAGCATCAAAGAAGCAGTATGGACAAACGTGTATGAAACAGCAAACATACATGAAAAATTTGAAAATTTTATAAGCACATTAAAAACATGTCTAGAGAACTCAATACCAAACCGTAAAATGCCTTATAACAAAAGTAAAATTCAAAACTGGTCCACCAAAGGTATAAATATAGCAAAAAAGAGAATGATATTCCTAAATAACCTAAAACATAGTAAACTCGACGAAAAATCCTGTGTATATATTGAGAACTATAAAACTATTCTAAATAAGGTAATAAATGAAGCAAAAAAACTGCATAACAGAGAACTATTAGAAAAGACTGATAACAAAATAAAGAAAACATGGAGCATAATAAACACAGTGCATAAAGAAAACAACGCCAAATTGTCAGAAAACATAAATATTATAAAAAATGACACATTGATAATAAGACCAGAGGAAGTAACTAATGTGTTTAACGAACACTATGTAAATATTGTGGCAAATATTGGAATCATGAAAATTAAAGCCCAAATAACAAAGGAAACAAGTGTATGCAACTCCATGGTAATCAGAGAAATCACAAAAGAGGATGTTATCAAACAAATTCATGCTCTAAAGTGTAAAAGGTCCAGTGGTCTGGATGACTATTCAAATGAAATGATAAAACATTGCAAGTATGAAATTGCAGAGGTCCTCACATACTTAATAAATGAAAGCCTTACATCAGGTATATTTCCAAATATGCTCAAACAAGTAGTAGTAAGACCAATCTATAAAGGGAAGGGCTCCAAGCAAACTACACAAAATTATCGGCCGATTTCCTTATGTTCAGGATTTTCAAAAATTATGGAAGGAATATTCTTAGAACAGCTCCAGAAATACTGCAACAAATTCAACATTATAGCAGAGACGCAGTACGGCTTTCAAAAAAAGAAATCAACCATACATGCCATTAGTAAAGGAAATGATATGATTGTCAGAGCACTACACAGAAAGGAACTGGTGATAGCAATCTTTCTGGACCTGTCAAAGGCTTTTGACTGCGTTGATAGAGAAGAACTTATGGAAAAATTAGAAAACTATGGGGTTAGGGGGATTGCATCCGATTGGATAAAATCATACTTAACAAATAGGAAGCAGTGTGTAGAAATAATGCACAATGTTGAAAAAAAACTGGAAAAAGTTCAGTCATTATTTAAATACACAAAGCACGGAGTACCACAAGGTTCAAAACTGGGCCCATATTTATTCATCTTGTATATAAATTCATTATTTAAAAATATACAAAAAGCAGGAGGACTTGTCATTGGTTATGCAGATGATACCACAATAGTTATAACTGGCACTACAGAAACAGAGGTGCAGAACAAAGCAAATGTCATCCTAGAAACAGTAAATACCCATCTAGCAGAGCTAGGAATGGCACTAAATATAGGTAAAACAGAATGGATGCTGATTAGCCTGAACAACAAACTACAAACAAACATCACACTAGACATACAAAATAAACAAATTCAACAAGTATCGAAAACAAACTTTTTAGGACTGGTCATAGATAGAAACTTAAAATGGGACAAACACATTGCAAAAATTTCAAAGAAAATAAACAGCAGTTGTTACATTCTAAAACAAGTAACACAAATAATGGATGACGAAAATATAATGCAAGTGTATTATGCATTTGTCCATTCACATCTGAACTATGGAATCATCTTATGGGGAACAGGAGGGAAAACACTTCTTATGAAAATGTTTCGCTTACAAAAAAGAGCAGTAAGAATCATAAAAAAAATACCAAGAATAAATAGTTGTAGAAGTGCCTTCAAGAATCTAAATTTATTAACCCTACCCTCTCTGTATATATATGCATGTCTTAAATATGTAATTAGAGCACATAAGGAAGAAAAAAATGCAAATGTACATAACCATAATACCAGAACAAAGCAAAACTATTACAAAATTAGGCTAAGAGGCTCCCTTGTAAATAAATGTATAGAAAGCAATGCGAAGGACCTGTACAACCACTTGCCTCTCACAATTAAGAAAATACAGGAAGAAGTAACAAAGTTGAGAGAAATTAAATGTTATCTCATTAAAAATGCCTTCTATTCTATAGAAGAATACAAAATAGCAGCAAAAATAGATAGATTTATAATAAAATAGTATATATTAGCACTGTATACAGGTAGTAAATCTACAAATTGATGTAATGTAAAGTGTATATATGTAGATATGATTGTATTTCAGTGGATGTCTACTTTTGACGAACCTTGTAAAAATTTTATTACAACTGGTGAATAAAATCTGAATCTGAATCTGAATATAAACAACTATGTAACAGAACTTATGGCTAGACTAGGTACTAGTACCAGCTTCTCTTATATACAGGGCTGGCTCTCGGTCACGTTTCAGTAGAGTTGTTGCCACATGTGTTGCTACTATAAACAACTATGTAACAGAACTTATGGCTAGACTAGGTACTAGTACCAGCTTCTCTTATATACATGACTGGCTCTCGGCCAAGTTTCAGTAGAGTTGTTGCCACATGTGTTGCTACCATAAACAACTTTGTGATAGAACTTATGACTAGACTAGGTACTAGTACCGGCTTCTCTTATATACATGGCTGGCTCTCAGCCAAATATGAGTAGAGTTGTTGCCACATATGTTGCTACATTGTTGCTACTGTAAACAACTTTGTGACCGAACTTATGGCTAAACTAGGTACTAGCACCAGCTTCTCTTCTATACATGCCTGGCTCTTGATACGGTAATTTGTATCACAAATTATTTAAATGTAAATAATGATTGTAATATGAATATGTATTTTTATGTGACATTGATTTCAGAGGTTTATTAATTGTGATTATTATTGGTAAATAATAATATACGGCTTTACTGAAACTGTCAATAATAACACAATAATGCAGCGATGGGGTGAGTTGTTTATCATTACCGGGAACAAGGAAGTTACGTAATGTTTCGCGCCTTTTCGGTAGAAGCTTCTAGAATGTTTCCCTAAAAGCAATATGTATTCGTGGTTTTCATTGGATATTAAAAGTGACGCTAATGTTGGCGCGTTTTATTAGCCAATAGCAGTTCATTTATAATCTTTAGGCATGTCGAGGAGTGGGTGTATATAAGCCAGGTCCGAGATAGAGCGCCCCCCAGTTCAACAGAATTCTCAATACTCTACACGTCGGTCTCTCAGTTCATCGTCAGTCAGTCCTTCATTTCGACAAGTTGCGCGCAGCAGAATTACGAGAATTATTATAAAGTATTATACAGTTAAAAAATACACAAAGTTGAAGTACTCGAGTTAAAAGTGATAAGTAAGAAGTTATTGCAAACAGTTTCAGTTTGGCGAGTATCTATATCAATATGTAAAAAGTGTTAGTGAACGTGTTCGACAATAAAAGTTATAAAACCAATTTCTTCGTCAGTATAATTTCTGGATAAAAGATTCCTTTCCGATTCACACCCTTACATAGAGATACATGTCCTACCAAGATAAGATGATAGCTAGCCGGAGGACAATATACAAAACTTTAAATTCTTTCGGAAACTAATTGATACAAATTGCTACGCCAGAGGGAGCTACGAACCAAACAAGGAGTGACGTCACAAGATGGCAACACATGAAGTCATACAACCTTAATACAGCATCAAATTGGCTTTCAAACGTGGTGCTACAATAATGTTACAATATTTGTAACATTAATACCGCATCACTCTCGGCCAAGTATCAGTAGAGTTGTTGCCACATATGTTGCTACTATAAACAACTTTGTGACAGAACTTATGGCTAAACTAGGTACTAGTACCAGCTTCTCTTCTATACATGCCTGGCTCTCGGCCAAGTATCAGAAGAGTTGTTGCCACATGTGTTACTACTATAAACAACTTTGTGACCGAACTTCTGGCTAAACTAGGTACTAGTACCAGCTACTCTTCTATACATGCCTAGCTCTCGGCCAAGTATCAATAGAGTTGTTGCCACATGTGTTACTACTATAAACAACTTTGTGACAGAACTTATGGCTAAACTAGGTACTAGTACCAGCTTCTCTTCTATACATGCCTGGCTCTCGGCCAAGTATCAGAAGAGTTGTTGCCACATGTGTTACTACTATAAACAACTTTGTGACCGAACTTATGGCTAAACTAGGTACTAGTACCAGCTTCTCTTCTATACATGCCTAGCTCTCGGCCAAGTATCAATAGAGTTGTTGCCACATGTGTTACTACTATAAACAACTTTGTGACCGAACTTATGGCTAAACTAGGTACTAGCACCAGCTTCTCTTCTATACATGCCTAGCTCTCGGCCAAGTATCAGTAGAGTTGTTGCCACATGTGTTACTACTATAAACAACTTTGTGACCGAACTTATGGCTAAACTAGGTACTAGCACCAGCTTCTCTTATATACATGCCTAGCTCTCGGCCAAGTATCAGTAGAGTTGTTGCCACATGTGTTACTACTATAAACAACTTTGTGACCGAACTTATGGCTAAACTAGGTACTAGCACCAGCTTCTCTTATATACATGCCTAGCTCTCGGCCAAGTATCAGTAGAGTTGTTGCCACATGTGTTACTACTATAAACAACTTTGTGACCGAACTTATGGCTAAACTAGGTACTAGCACCAGCTTCTCTTATATACATGCCTAGCTCTCGGCCAAGTATCAGTAGAGTTGTTGCCACATGTGTTACTACTATAAACAACTTTGTGACCGAACTTATGGCTAAACTAGGTACTAGTACCAGCTTCTCTTCTATACATGCCTAGCTCTCGGCCAAGTTTCAGTAGAGTTGTTGCCACATGTGTTACTACTATAAACAACTTTGTGACCGAACTTATGGCTAAACTAGGTACTAGCACCAGCTTCTCTTCTATACATGCCTAGCTCTCGGCCAAGTTTCAGTAGAGTTGTTGCCACATGTGTTGCTACTATAAACAACTTTGTGACCGAACTTATGGCTAAACTAGGTACTAGTACCAGCTTCTCTTCTATACATGCCTAGCTCTCGGCCAAGTTTCAGTAGAGTTGTTGCCACATGTGTTACTACTATAAACAACTTTGTGACCGAACTTATGGCTAAACTAGGTACTAGCACCAGCTTCTCTTCTATACATGCCTGGCTCTCGGCCAAGTATCAGTAGAGTTGTTGCCACATGTGTTACTACTATAAACAACTTTGTGACCGAACTTATGGCTAAACTAGGTACTAGCACCAGCTTCTCTTCTATACATGCCTGGCTCTCGGCCAAGTTTCAGTAGAGTTGTTGCCACATGTGTTACTACTATAAACAACTTTGTGACCGAACTTATGGCTAAACTAGGTACTAGCACCAGCTTCTCTTCTATACATGCCTGGCTCTCGGCCAAGTATCAGTAGAGTTGTTGCCACATGTGTTACTACTATAAACAACTTTGTGACCGAACTTATGGCTAAACTAGGTACTAGCACCAGCTTCTCTTCTATACATGGCTGGCTCTCGGCCAAGTTGCAGTAGATTTGTTGCCACATGTGTTACTACTATAAACAACTTTGTGACCGAACTTATGGCTAAACTAGGTACTAGTACCAGCTTCTCTTCTATACATGCCTAGCTCTCGGCCAAGTTTCAGTAGAGTTGTTGCCACATGTGTTGCTACTATGAACAACTTTGTGACAGAACTTATGGCTAAACTAGGTACTAGCACCAGCTTCTCTTCTATACATGGCTGGCTCTCGGCCAAGTTTCAGTAGATTTGTTGCCACATGTGTTGCTACTATAAACAACTTTGTGACAGAACTTATGGCTAAACTAGGTACTAGCACCAGCTTCTCTTCTATACATGGTTGGCTCTCGGCCAAGTATCAGTAGAGTTGTTGCCACATGTGTTACTACTATTAACAACTTTGTGACCGAACTTATGGCTAAACTAGGTACTAGCACCAGCTTCTCTTCTATACATGCCTGGCTCTCGGCCAAGTATCAGTAGAGTTGTTGCCACATGTGTTACTACTATTAACAACTTTGTGACCGAACTTATGGCTAAACTAGGTACTAGTACCAGCTTCTCTTCTATACATGCCTAGCTCTCAGCCAAGTATCTGTAGAGTTGTCGCCACATGTGTTACTACTATAAACAACTTTGTGACCGAACTTATGGCCAGGTTATGTAGGGGTACCAGATTCTCTTGGCCAAAGTATCATTAGTGATTTCGTCACATGTTTTGCTAATATAAAAAACTTTGTGACCGACCCCATGGTTAGGCTAGGTACTGTTACCAGCTTCTCTTATATACATGGCTCTCTCTTGGCCAGGTATCAGTAGAGATGTTGCCACATGTGTTGCTACATTACAAAAAGAAGCCTTCCAAAACATGTCCCCAAATATATGATGAAGAGAATGGCATAACTCAAAAATAAAATGGCAACTGATTTTATAAGTATAAATGGATTATAGTTATCATGAAGCGAATGTACCATTAAATGTTATGGGGAGACAGAGGAACCTGAGAGTCTTTAGTTGTCATTATTCATGTGGAATATGAGAGAAAAGGAAACCAGTGTTAACGGTATTGTTGAAGTGAAGTGATACCATTTATTTGCAATGGAGGTTTTACAGCATGGCAGTGTACTTTTGATGTGGAAGCTTGTTTGAAAAGTGGGGATTCTCTTATTACAACTCGTCTGTTTTGAAGGGAGATTAATGTTCCATAACATGGTGAACTTTCTAGCTCCAAAACAGTAGAGTTGTGAAGTGCCTTCTGTGCAAAAGAACAAAACTCCAGGATCCATTCAGACAGCAGAAACACCAGAAAATGCAAGGAGCCTGGGCATAGCAGTAGGTTTGTTATCGCCAAGTCTTCATCAGCATCCTATCCTCACCAATAAAAGGAGGAGGATCTTCTTCTTCTTCTGTGGAAGGGAATATCAGTCTTCTCTGATGAAGTTAATAAGATATTAGTCCAAGTTGGTTCATCACTTGCAAACAGTTATGCCTTGCTGTGATAAGAAAAATGCTAAATGGTACATCAGAACATTGTACATGATTTTGCGGTACCTGAATCGTGTCTGTGTGTCTAATGCTCTCAGAATTTGGCAACAAAGTCATTCTCCTTGTTGCTTCCCAATACTTTGAGGTCAAGTCTGGATATGTTCACAGATTAATAAATGATCCATATTCATGTTTTCTTCTTCCTTATTGTTTGTAGGAGATGGTGGCAATGCAGTTTTTATGAGGTGTTTGCTGAGACAGTCATGTCCAGTGTAAGTCTGAACATGGCGAGGTAGTTCAGGTATTAGTTTCAAGCTTTTCATTAATTTTTCTGCTTTGGAATTTAATATATTTGTAGTTAATTTCGAGTTATAATTTATATTGATCTTATTCTTAATAATACGTTTAATTGATTCCAAGGTATTTTTGGTTGTACTGTATTTTGAATTTTGATTCCCTTTTTTGCTAAGATGCCTTCTCTCTCATTGTTACTCACTCCACAATGTGCAGGAATCCATTGGAAGACTACATTCTTATTTAAATTATGTATCTTTTTAAGCAAAGAGACGCTCAAGAGCAGTGTGGGTTGCAGAAGTTTCTCCATAAGCATTTGTAGTGACATGTACCACCTGCTGCAGCTCCATCATCATTCCACTTTATCATATGCTAAAGAAGGTATTGCATTTCAATACCAAGAGTTTACTGGAAATACATGTTTTGAGGGCCCCTGAATAAATGAAAGAGATGCATTTTTGGAAAAAGAACAGCATAACTTCAAATGAAAAGTCGGATCAACACCAAACTTGGTATTTAAGTTCAGTACCTTCCAGAGATACAACACAAAGATTTTCAAGAAAATCCCCCTATCCCAAACTACGCTTTGGATGGAAAATTTTTTGAAATTTTTTATTTTCTAAAAAATGACTAATGATTTTGATTAAAATATCATATATTAAAGATATTTACATGACAGATAAATTGTATATCTTGAATTTTATGGGAACAGCCTTTGAAATCCTCTTCATTTGCAAAGAATTTTGTATAATTTTGTATAACTGGTAAATGTTAAGTGATAGATGAAATCGTGCTACACAAGAAATGTATATCTCTTTAAAACACACAATTTATTTAAAATAAGCTTTTTTGTGGCATAACCCATTTCCAAGATATCCATTATTAATGGTTCGAATTTTTCAATAATTAGCCATTCTTTTAAAGTCCTGTCAACATTCAGTTGTTTCTGGTGATGTCATGGAAACAGTATGGAATTTTAAGGCCAGCATATAGTGTCCAGTTCTTAAACATTTGACTATTGCTGTTTCCTTTGTAAACTGCACATTGTCTAAACCTCTATTCAAAAAATTTAAAGTAATGACTGGGATTAACCTATATTTATACTGCACTGACTTATCTAAAAAATAAATTATCACACCAACTCTACAGAATGAACATTCATGACTGTAATACTAGATATAACTACCATCTCACAGGCTTTCAAAAACATCAAACAGCTTTATAGTTTTAGGCATTAAACTGTATAATACTTTACCAATAGCATTAACAAAATTATTGTGTTGTAAATTTAAAAATAGATTATATGAATGGTTGGTCTCTAATCCATACTACACAATACATGAATATTTTGAGAGCAATAAATAAGGCAACTTATAAGCTGACTATTGCTGTTCTAACCTTTTAATGTTTGTAGTTATTCCTGAACTAAAATGTGCAAAATATGTAATATTGTGTGTAATATCATGTTTATAATTGTAAGATTGCTACTTTCTCTATTGTTGACATTGTCTCTTGCTGTACTCAGCCCAATGGCAATAAAATGTGTAGTGTAGCAAACGTTTATTTGGATTAAAATGAAGTAGCTGTAAAAATAAGCTTTAGTAAGACTAGTTTTTATACCTACTAGTAAGGGTAGAAAGAGTCATGTGAATCTATTACATCAGATTTTTGTTCAGGGTATTCAGTTTGCAGTATTTCTAATGCTATTATTTTTGCAATATTTGGAATTACTATTTATTTCTAAGATTTTAAAAAAGATCTAAATTGCATTCTATTTCAAAGCTTTCTATTGGGATAATGGGATGTGATAGATTTGCTTTTAGCTTTTTTACCTACTGCATAAATCGTTTTGGGGTTTTTAGTGTGTCTTTAAAATCCTGATGTTTGTCCAGTTTATTAAAATTGTAGAGAAGAGCAATTACATTAATTCCATATAGTTCCAGCAGGATGAAGCCAAAGCTCATAGTAATGTGCAGTGGTCAGCATGTTTGCCTGATTTGACAACTTGTGGCTGGGGTTTCCTTAAAAGTAAAGTTAATGCAACAAGAGCTAGAAACATCAATGAATTAAAGTAAAGAATTTGAGAAAAGATATATGCATTCTAATTCAGAGAGTAATGGGAGTCACACTGAATGAGAACTGGAGGAAATTAAAATGGCAATATCTACTTCATAAAGCACATTTCATTGAATACAATTTTAACCAAGTTATTGCCTGTTAAAAATCATTAGATTCCTCTGCCCCATGCTGTAGTTATTAACACTTCAAAAGAAGAGCATATTTCATAATCTGTGCCCTTGGTTGCTACAAGTGATTAAGGTTACTGCCACTAGGATTCCTCACTGCATTATTGCCATCTGTTTGACATAATTATTTGGCAGTATTTTAGAATTCATTACTTTATAATAACTATTTTCTCATAAATCATTAAATCTCTAGGTCCATTTAAATGCTTTGATAATTTAACTTCAGGGTTGATTTATCATTAAATGAGCTGCCACTACTGATTTATCAACTTGTTTGTTTATCAGATCGTTTTAGTCAAGGTAGGCTGGAATGTTTATAATTTAATTTCATGTATCATCAGCATGTGGTTCAGTAAGAAGACATATGCCCAGAATGGTGACTTTACTTTGATGTTTCAGATTGCAGAACTTGAACATAAAGTAAGAGAAGAGAACTCGTTGAGGTTTTCCCTTGAAGTGCAGATCAACAAGATGCGATATGAACTGCAGGTACATATATACGACAGAACAGCAAGCGTGTTTTGCTCAACTGTCACCTTCAAGTTCCACACTTTAGACAGAGCTGCTATATAAGAGCATGTGAACACATTGCACATTTATTGTTTATTTTTTCTTTGAATGTCATTAAACATAACATACAGAGCCAATTTAAAATGTACCACGCTACTCCTCTAGACTCGATGAAATGTGGTTCAGTAGCATATCTTGACTTAAGGAGCTTTTGTGCATGTGCGACTGTTATTATAATGTAAATTACCTTATGAGTGAAATACACATGGATCGTGCATGAAACTTCTACTGTGCTGTGTTTCATTGCAATGGTAGGTGGTAGCACAGTACCGTACACAAGCACGGAAACTCCTTCCAGTTATTCCAGACCACTGATACTCTCAACTACAATTTAATTTACACATTAACTCATTCCTGCCCTAAAACTCTATACTTACTTATGTACATAACATCAAAAATCCACAAAAACAGCCCTTTCTTCAGACAACTTATGCACTATTATTATTAATACTAATAATAATAATAATAATAATAATAATAATAATAATAATAATAATAATAATAATAATAATAATAATAATAATAATAATCATAACTATTATGCAGCAGATGCTATTTCACATTTTCATGTTTTCTGTTTCTAACCAAGGAAACATTACACGAGATACAGGCTATCATGGTAACAAATTCAAGGATATTGCTGCCCCCCCATTACATGGTTTTCATGATGACAAAAAAATAGCTCTCTCTTCACATTCTTAAAGATAAAGTTTACTCAACAAATTAGAAGACAGTATCGTGTATGCACTTTCCAATATTTTGTCTGCTTGAGTGTATTGTAATATGTTGAACAGGCGCCAGGCATGCACCTTTTATAACAAGTGTAACATATACATATTGTGTAGCATCACTTGTGTCATCGATGAATGTACGTGTAACCAGTGCAGGGTGCAGCTCCACCTCAATGTTTGGTAAAATGCATTTCTGTTTCAGCAAGACAAGTTATGTATCCGTGTGGAGTCCTCCTACCAGGTTCAACCATCACAAGATTTATCATGCAGGTAGTTGTTGGATACTCTGACGTCAGCCAGCTTACAGAGGCACACATTTGCCCTCGTTGAGGGTTCCTGTCTGTGATCAAGAGCTGTTTGTTAAATAGAAAAGTGGATCCTTGGGCCGCAGTCAGAGACAAAATGTGCATTAAGGCTGAGCCTATCCTGAAATATCAAATCCACATCTTTTTGTTTTAATATGCTTTAAATATCACATTTTTCTCCAACTGTAATTTCTGAGTCCCTGCAATTTACAGGAAAGCACTGTTGGCAGCGGGCAGCTTGTCAAGGCAGACGAAGGCAAAAGATGGTTTGCCTTGTTTTCACGAATGCGTCCGAGTGCTCAAAGTTTTTGTGGGTAGGAGAGCGGTGAGGGGGTTTGCAGCTGCTGCCTGTTGTTATGAAAGCAAGCATTAGAATTAACAGTAGCACTTATATTTGTTTGGACTGTGAAGCATTATCATGAATGGATCTTCTTGTTTTTCTAGACTAAGTTACAAGTTACAGATTAAAGGTAACACATAATTTAATTATGGAACAAAACGATGGTAAATGTGAGGCAATTTAAAATGCAATCGTTCACAACAAAATCTTGGTTAATTGGTAGCTCAAAACGGAATAGACTCTATTGTTTTTACTGTTTACTTTTTGGAAAACACAACTCAGAATGCTGTGTGTTAGGAATAGGGAAGGAGATTTTGAAAAATATTGCTGCAAAAGCAAATAAAGACGAGTCATCCAGAAAACATATTACAGCAGTTGTTATATGTAATGAGGTGGAAAAAACTAGAATGGAGCAGATGTTGTGCATCTTGAAGCCATAGCCCACAATGAGAAAACATATTACAGCAGTTGTTATATGTAATGAGGTGGAAAAAACTAGAATGGAGCAGATGTTGTGCATCTTGAAGCCATAGCCCACAATGAGAAAACATATTACAGCAGTTGTTATATGTAATGAGGTGGAAAAAACTAGAATGGAGCAGATGTTGTGCATCTTGAAGCCATAGCCCACAATGAGAAAACATATTACAGCAGTTGTTATATGTAATGAGGTGGAAAAAACTAGAATGGAGCAGATGTTGTGCATCTTGAAGCCATAGCCCTCAATGAGAAAACATATTACAGCAGTTGTTATATGTAATCAGGTGGAAAAAACTAGAATAGAGCAGATGTTGTGCATCTTGAAGCCATAGCCCTCAATGAGAAAACATATTACAGCAGTTGTTATATGTAATGAGGTGGAAAAAACTAGAATGGAGCAGATGTTGTGCATCTTGAAGCCATAGCCCACAATGAGAAAACATATTACAGCAGTTGTTATATGTAATGAGGTGGAAAAAACTAGAATGGAGCAGATGTTGTGCATCTTGAAGCCATAGCCCACAATGAGAAAACATATTACAGCAGTTGTTATATGTAATGAGGTGGAAAAAACTAGAATAGAGCAGATGTTGTGCATCTTGAAGCCATAGCCCTCAATGAGAAAACATATTACAGCAGTTGTTATATGTAATGAGGTGGAAAAAACTAGAATAGAGCAGATGTTGTGCATCTTGAAGCCATAGCCCACAATGAGAAAACATATTACAGCAGTTGTTATATGTAATGAGGTGGAAAAAACTAGAATGGAGCAGATGTTGTGCATCTTGAAGCCATAGCCCACAATGAGAAAACATATTACAGCAGTTGTTATATGTAATGAGGTGGAAAAAACTAGAATAGAGCAGATGTTGTGCATCTTGAAGCCATAGCCCTCAATGAGAAAACATATTACAGCAGTTGTTATATGTAATGAGGTGGAAAAAACTAGAATAGAGCAGATGTTGTGCATCTTGAAGCCATAGCCCACAATGAGAAAACATATTACAGCAGTTGTTATATGTAATGAGGTGGAAAAAACTAGAATAGAGCAGATGTTGTGAATCTTGAAGCCATAGCCCTCAATGAGAAAACATATTACAGCAGTTGTTATATGTAATGAGGTGGAAAAAACTAGAATAGAGCAGATGTTGTGCATCTTGAAGCCATAGCCCACAATGAGAAAGAGGGTTCAACAACATGATCATGATGAATCCCAATCATCTCTGCACTTATTTACAGACTTAAGAAAATTACTTGAGAGAACAGTTGAATAGTACTTGTACTTTATTTAAGGGCACTTCTTCAGAGATACAGAATGAGCTGACTCAATGCATTACTGACGTAATTAATTAACACTTGAAGCAGACGAGACGACTGACTGTCTTATGCTAATGTTTCATCTGGTGAAGTAGGAGAAAGTTTGGTTGCATTTTATGATATTTCAAAAGACAGAACAGCAAAAGGTTTAGCAGATGTGCTCTTAAAAGTATTAAACAAGAGAAAAAGAAGTTAATATCACAAACATATGATGGTTGTATGGCAAGAAGGCGTTCATTAAAGAACTCTACCCCAATCATTGCTGTACTCATCACCTGAATCTGGTCCTGCTTCATTGACAGTCTTGAATAAGCCTATCTTCTAAAAGAAGTGAATTACTCAGAGAATGGGGCTTTTAATTATCTAGTTCCAGTGAAACAAGATGGAACTCCCATTAACAGGGCGCTATGACAGTTCTAGAACGCATTGCTGAGTTAAAGGCGACTTTGAAAAATGTAATGGAATCTGAAGGCTGGGATTCCAGCTCCATAAATACTGCTTTGGGAATCATTAGAAATTTAAACAACTGTACATTTGCATTTTTTCAACAGAATATTTATACATTCAATTGCTTTGACATTCTTCAGAAGAAGAGTGCAGATATTAATAGATGCCAAATTGAAATAGTAAATTGTCTTTCATCTATTACACAACCCAGATGCAAGGAAGTAACCTTATGAGCAGCAATTCTCATGGAAATGAAGGTGAAGTGTCTTTTCAAATATAAGATTATGCACAGTTCATTGGAAGTAAGATTTACAAGAAATAAATTTCATTAAACCTTTGAACAAAGGAAAGTTCGTACAGTACAGCCTTACAAATTAGCTTTGAAAGCTTAATTGTGTGTGTGTGTGTGCGTGCGTGCGTGTGTGTGTGTGAAGAGTTTTACAAATTTGATTGTCTACTGCATTTTGACCCTGGTCACTTATTCAGTAGACAATCACTACAGTTTATTTACATTTTACAAATTCTTGTCACTAAATTATCTTGCTCTTTTTTCAGTTATTTTTTTTCATGTCCCATTTCCACTTTTTTTTCACTTTTCATTTATTGATTACTTAACCATCATACATTCACTATAGTTTTCCATTCAAAGTAAGATGCACTACCTCTTACTTTTCTCTTTCCACTGTCCAAAGCCATTTATTTTTTACTTTACACAAAAACTGTCCAATGCTTCTAGCGTCCTTGCATATCATTTCAATTATAAGTGTATTTCTATCCCCCTTCAACCACTTCTTATTAAAAAATTCTTTTCTCCAATTTTCTGTTCCTTGGCACTTAAATACTATGTGTTCAATGTCTTCATTACCACCACATATCGGACATTGGTTCTGAGGAATACCCTGTCTTAGCCCTTTTAGCCTCCATGCTCCGGTTCTTAACCATGAAATAGATTCTCTCTCTTCTTTATTTACTATGTCTATATATTTTCCCTACCCCATGTATTTTTCATTGGCCTATAATAAACTAATGAGCTCTTTTCGGCAATCTCACTGACCATGATTTGTATTTCTATATCTTCCAGTCTTTTCCTTGCCTTTTTCCAAAAATGTTTTACGTTATTTTCTCTCCTTCTCCATATATCTCCTAACCCATTTTTCTCCAAAATATTCCGTAATTTACTTACCCATCCATCATTCATTAAGCTATTCTCTTGGTATTCAATACATTGTCTTAAAACATTACTTTTTCCTAGATTTAAACTTCTGAACCAAAATTTCAAAGCTCTTTCCATTATCTTCCCCTTAGTTGGCACGCTGCCCATCTGTAATTGTGCTACCTGTCTTACAATTGACTTCGGTAACCCTAGTATTTCTCTACAAAACATCCTGTGCACCACATCTATACATTCCCATCCTCTATCTAATCCCCATATTTCTATACCATACATCATTTTTGCCTCCACAACCATCTCATAAACTTTTTCCAGCCATTTAACATTTATATTAGGTACCTTATATTTGCAGCTTCTAATTGCTGCCATCGCCCCTTTACCTTTTGCCAATGCAAACTTCTTTTGTTTCTCCCATTTATTACCTCCATCTATTTTTACTCCTAAATAGATACAGTCACGCACTACCCTGTAATCTTTATTCTCTCCCTTCCACTTTTCATATTTGCCTAATTTTCCCCCCTTTTTGAAAACGACAATCTGTGTTTTCTCTTGATTCACTTTTAACCTCCATTCTTTACAATATACATCAATTGCTTGTAATGATTGTTTTAAACCACTTACTGTAATAGATCCTACCACTAGGTCATCTGCAAAAAGAAGTCCTGGAATTTGGATGTTGTTAATTACTGGTGCACAGTTATTATTCCTTCCAATTTCTAGTAAGACATCATCTATGTATAAATTAAATAAAACTGGGCTTAACTTACATCCTTGCCTAAGGCCTTTCTTTTGTGGAATTTCGTTTGTTACACAGCCTGTCTCCACCCTTACACAGAAGGTGTTCTCAAAATACAGTGCTTTAAGAATATTCACCAATTGCTGACTTACTCCCTTACACACTAATTTATGCCACAGAAGTTGTAGCTCAATTCGGTCATAAGCCTTCTCTAAGTCTACAAAAGCCATATACAATTTACCCCTTTTTTCTTTTAAATATTTGTCTGCTAATGTCTTTATAATAAATAAATTATCAATTGTTCTCCTTCCCTTGCGAAAGCCCGTCTGGAATTCCGAAAGGATATTATATTCTTCAACCCAAAATTGTAGTCTCGCTGCCAAAATGCCGGCAAAAAGTTTTCCTATATTCGATAATAATGCAATACCTCTGTAGTTATTAGGTGTATCGACATTGCCCTTGCCTTTATATATAGGATGGATGATAGCTTCTCTCCATCGTTTAGGTACATAACCCTTTCTAATAATTACATTAAATAAATCTAATAAAATTTTCACTCTCCCTGTTTCATTACACCACTCCTTAAGAAACTCTGTTGGGATGCCATCAATTCCAGTAGCTTTATTTTTCTTCAGTAACTTAACTTGTTTTATTATTTCCTCACTCCTAATTTCACCATCCAATATCTCAAAAAAAACATTGCTTATTTCCAAAAATTCTGTACCTCCTATACTCCTTTCTTCCCCATATAATGTTTTAAAATACTCCATCCATTGTCCTGGCTCAACATTGGGTTTAGTTACACATTTATTATAGGTCGACTTAAGAACCTGTCATACCTTATTAACATTATTTTCATTTAGACATTTTATCAAATTCCTTTCATTGCATTCCCTCCAGTCCTTTTTCTTTTGCTCTAACAATAAATTATGTGAATTCCTCCCTTGCATATAATCGTCCCTAGATTTTCTATCACCTAATTCTCTCCACCTAACCAACAGTTGTTTTACTTGTCTTTTTGATACCCTACATTCTTCGTCAAACCAGTCCTTATCATATATGTAAACCCTCTTTTATGTTTTCATTTCCTCTCCCGCGCTTTGCATAACTGTATTAAGGATATCTATTGCATTCTCAATTTGATTATTCTTAACCATGAATGTTACTCCACATAGACATATCTTTCCATAATTTGAGTCAAGAGTCTGTTTAAATGTGTCACAAAATTCTTCTTTCCATTTATAGCTAATATACTCTTTTTTACAATAGCTTTCCACTCTTATATTGTGTTTTACTCGTGCAGCGTGCATCATAAAATCCACAATCAATGGATAATGCCCGCTAGTTGAGCTTAAATTTAATACCTTAAAATTACTTAAAATATGTCCTAAATTCAGAGGCCACAACACAAAATCTATTACACTCTGCCCATTATTGCTAACAAAGGTAAATTCTCCTTGTTCATCTTCCCCACATTTTCCATTCAAAATTTCTAAAGCATTCAACTCACAAAAATCAATAAATTTTTCACACTCTTTATCAACAAATTTGTCCTTGCTTTGCCTAAGTTACTCACTTTTAAACACAATTTCATTACTCATCCAATCATTTCCAACATATGTATCACTTTCCCCAATCCTGATATTAAAGTCTCCCATTAGTATTACCTCTGCAGTTACAAATTTCTCCTTCAGCCTATCTATATCTTTTCTTATTTGATTAAGGAGATCAGGATTATGAAACCGCGAGGATGCAGGGGGGTTATATATTATTTCTACACAGGGTATATAGAAAGCTTAATTAAGAACTACCCATTCTTCTAAAAAAAATAGGAGAGTTAACATGCATATATAGTTGTGAGGATAAATGGTTACCTCTTTTAGTATTTGATAATCTGGTTCTGCCAGAATTGGTGAAATTACTCTCCCTGATTTTAGGCATTCCACATATAATAGCCTCATGTGACTAGTGCAAGATTGCCCAATCTGTCAACTTTAGCAATTGAGAAAATCATAGTTAAATCTTTATCTAGGAGCCATGAATTTATGGAAAGTGTCATTGAAGTCTGCACAGAGAATAAGGAATAAAGGATTGAGCTCGTATACAAAAAATTTTAAGGTACCAAAGGTTTATAATTTTTATTAGTGTATTAAACTTTAAGTTATTTCAATTGTAGTCCTAAGCAAAGATCAAATGCCGCCTGTTTAGCAATAACAAATTTCTCTGAAAATACTCCTAATAGAAGGGTTGAAATTTAAAAAAAAAAATGAAAATAGGTTATACCACGTATCAGAGTACAGAGTGCCAGTGTTATCTGATAGTTCAACACTCCAATTCTTGTTTGTTAGGAATAGCCACAAAGTCGACTAATCGCTATAGTTCTTTACGGCTCACACTGTGCTGCATTTTATTTTACTTTTAAGACAAGCTCTGCATGTTCAGAAGTCACAGTATGACCAAGATTGTCAACAGTATGCTTAAAACAAGTTCAGCCTAATATCAATCCTTAACCCCTGGCCACAGTCGATACATGCTGACTTGTGTCTGGGCAAAGAGAGCCATCATCAGTCAGCACAATACATTATGTTTCCTTGGACCATGGTGTATATATATATGAAAGAGATGCTTCCTGATTTGTGTCTGGGCAAAGAGAACCATCATCAGTCATCACAATACATTATGTTTCCTTGGACCATGGTGTATATACATATATATGAAAGAGATGCTTCCTGATTTGTGTCTGGGCAAAGAAAGCCATCATCAGTCAGCACAATACATTATGTTTCCTTGGACCATGGTGTATATATATATGAAAGAGATGCTTCCTGATTTGTGTCTGGGCAAAGAGAGCCATCATCAGTCAGCATAATACATTATGTGTCCTTGGACCATGGTGTATATATATATGA